>CM028131.1:186582500-187832500 GCA_016271365.2 Neoceratodus forsteri | reverse complement strand
CGGGATAAATGCCGCGACCGAGGAAGAGGATGATGCGGCCTGTGCCACCTCCTCCTCGAGGGCGATCATCTGCTCGATTTGCTCAGTTAAGCCAGCCACCGTGGTAACCGCCCAATGGGCCTTCTTGACTTCACCGATTGGGTAGCGCTGTAGGCGCGTAACCGGGCACGCGGTCTTCCAGGGCGTTGGCGAAAATGAATGGCATAACTCCGCAGGCCTGTGGGTCATGGTCTAGGCCGAGGCAGTAGACGCACGTGGAGTGCGGATCCGTCTTGGACATTTTCCGCCCACATGGGCACCGCCGAAATCTGGGAGTCGATTTGTCCATCACAGCCGTGAGGGAGTAATTTGACCGAAGTCTTGAAAATTTGAGAATAAGTTTCAGACGAACTGAAGAATTAGGATGCAGTCTACACGCAGAGCGTTAAGGAGGGAACCTGAGCTTCCAAGCGGTAAGGAAGATCTGGTGTCATGGGGCGGAACCGAGAGTTTTACCACCCAGGTGGGTGTAGGAGCCAGCTTGAAGACCTTCCGGCAAGATTTAAAGCAGCAAGGAACCTACCAGACAGTGTGGATGAACAACATATCCATGTCCCTAGAAAGTTCTTTTTGATCTTACAAAGCACCATATGACAAGGACAAAGCACTCTATGAGAGGGGCAAGACACCCCATAGGTAAATAAACCTAAGTCTGGGGCTACCCAAAGATACTTTGTGTCTAACTGCATACATTTATTAGAATAAAAAAAAGCAAAAAACAAATGTGGAGAGAGCTAGTTATATACTGCCAAAAGGCACCCGTTCATATACAGTACATCCCAGGTATATCCCTATGTAAGAAGGAGCCAGAGAGGGTATACAAATTTAATAAGGAGTGGCACTGGTGTACAGTGTCCTAAATAGAGACAATTGAGACCCAAAACAGAATAAATGGAAGTATTTATACAGGTTAAAAACTAGGTTTTAAAAACAAAGGATAAAATGTAATATAGTAACCTCAGCGTGCATATTTCAGTGTTATCACCACTAAAGAGGATAACAGGAGGTCAATTAGTGGATTTTCCATGACAACTATCACACTTTAGATCAGTTAACACATATTATGTGTTTCTATAGGGATATGCCCCCTTCGTTTTGAATGTTTTGTTGATAAATTAAAGGGACACTGTCAACCTGTTTTTCATCTTATTATTTCTGGTTAAAACCCCCCATTTTATGATTACTTATCTTGTCCAAAATTCATTGCTGTCTGTTTTGTCTGTCTCCTTGTTTAGTAGAACTGAAATGCATGCTAATGTATATTTATAAACAGCCTTGTTTTGTTTACAATCCTGGATCTGTTCTTACTACATACTTCCTGAGCATTAGAAACATACCCAAACAGTGCAGTCACCCATGAGGCAGTAGCCTCCTAAACTTCCATTGCATCATGAGGGACTAGACTGTGTTGTGGGTGTCCCCAAAGTCCAGCAAAGATGCAGTTGGAACTGATCAAGGAATGTAAACAAACCTGTGTTTGTGTGGTAACACCAGTATGGTGGGCAGTCTGTTTTTCACTTTTTTAAAGAAAAAGAGACTGAAACTGCCAGCTACATCAGCAATATTTACAGAATGTTAGCACTCATAAAATGTGTTTTTTAAACTAAGGATACTTTGAGACTTAGGGGTTGACAGTGTCCCTTTAACAGTGATCGCTTCTAAAAGTGACTGGTGAAGATCAGTACCAAACAAATTTCTTTTGCACATTATGATACAGAATATGGGCTCTCAAATCCATTTAGAGCTTGCAGTCACATATTTGTCTATGTCAAAACATGAAATGAATATATAAACTCCTGATCATAGAAACATAGAAACATAGAAGTTGACGGCAGATAAGGACCGCAAGGCCCATCCAGTCTGCCCATTTCTTTTTCTACCTTATAAATGTGCCATCGGCCTTTGCTCTGTCAGTGGCCTATCTATTCATAGTCATTTGCATTGCTCCCTTATGCCTATCCCATGCCTGTTTGAAGCCCTGCACTGTATTCATAGCCACCACTTCTTGTGTAAGCCATTCCATGCATCCACCACCCTTTCTGTGAAAAGAATTTCCTCACATTCCCCTTAATCGGCCTCCCTCTAATCTCATGCTGTGTCCTCTTGTCCTGCTATTTTCTTATATTTAAACATATTTAGACTCTTTCACCTTGTTAATGCCCTTAAGGTGCTTGAATGCCTCAATCATATCACCTCTCTCCCGCCTTTGCTCAAGGGTATACATATTGAGCTCTGTTAATCTGTCCTCATATGTCTTCTGATGCAGTCCCTGCACCATTTTGGTTGCCCTTCTCTGGACTGCCTCAATTTGGTTAATGTCCTTTTGAAGGTGTGGCCTCCAATACTGCATGCAGTACTCCAGATGGGGCCTAACCAGTGTCTTATAAAGAGGGATTATTACCTCCCTTTTACGACTTGTGATACCTCTACTAATACACCCTAACACCCCCCTAGCCTTACCTACTGCTTTAGAGGTCTGCTTGGATGATTTCAGGTCATCAGTGATGATGATGCCCAAGTCTCTTTCTTCCTTTGTGACTGCTAGCAACTCCCCTCCCAGCCTATAGGTGGCTTCAGGGTTTCTCTTCCCTATGTGCATGATTTTGCACTTCTTTGCATTAAATCCCAGTTGTCACTGTTCTGACCATTTTGCTAGTTTATCCAGATATTTTCTCATTCTACCCACCCCATCTGGATCATCTACTCTGTTGCAGATCTCGGTGTCATCTGCAAACAGACAAGCCTTACCCTCTAGTCCATCTGCAAGGTCACTAATGAAGATGTTGAAGAGGACTGGCCCCAGGACTGATCCCTGAGGTACCCCACCTGTGACTTGCATCTCTTCTGACTGTATACCATTTACCACCACTCTCTGTTTTCTGCCCGTCAACCAGTTTGCCACCCAGTTGACCAACTTCTGACCACCCGGCCTACCCAGCTTATTTATCAATCTTCTTGTGGAACAGTGTCAAGCTTTGCTGAAGTCAAGGTAGGCGACATCAACTGCTCCCCCTTGGTCCACCACTCTGGTTACCCAGTCAAAGAAATCTATGAGATTAGTTTGACAGGACCTTCCTTTTGTAAGCCCATGCTGTCTTGGATCCTGTGCCCCTATGGATTCCAGATGTTGCACTATCCTTTCCTTAAGGAGTGCCTCCATAATCTTGCCCACTACTGAGGTAAGACTGACTGGTCTGTAGTTCCCTGCCTCCTCCCTGCTACCACTCTTGTGGAGGCGGGATCCGTGAACCCTTCTCCAGTCTTCTGGGACCTCTCCTGTGCTCAGAGACTCACTAAACAGTTCTGCTAATGGCTCTGCTAGTTCCACCTTTAGCTCCTTAAGTACCCTGGGATGTATGCCATCAGGTCCCATTGCCTTATTCACCCTGAGCTTAGCAAGCTCTTGTAGGACCCTTTCTTTTGTGAAGGGAGTAGTGCTCACCTCCCTCCCTCCCCCCGTGTCCATGATGCTGAGCTGTGGACCCTGCTCTACCTTCTCTTCAGTAAATACTGAGCAAAAGTATCTGTTTAGGATAGATGCCTTTACAGGGTCCTCCTCCTCACATGCTCCCTTTTCTCCATTAAGCTTAGCAATACCCCCTCTGGACTTTCTCCTTTCACTAATGTATTTATAGAAAGTCTTGTCACCTTCTTTCACTGTTCTCAGTCTCCATCTGAGTGCTACAAGGACAGATGAATGCCAATTTAAATATCTTTCCATGTTGTTCTTAAGGAGGACAAACTACCCAAACTTGAGGCTTAAAAAATAAATAGAACATCAAGTGGTTTGAAGGACTAGGGATTTAAGTTGTATGTACACTGCTGAGAGAAAAAACTTTCCTGCTGTTTTACTGGTGAATGCTGCTGATTCTGACTACAGTGTTATCTACAAATGGCATTATAGGATTAGCAGCTAAAATGTTTTACATAGTTGGATGAGTTGTTGAAAATTATATACTATTGTTAAAAAAGATCAGTTTTTACATGTCCATTTAAGAGTGATCATGTATAATGATGACCGTTGATGACAGGGGCCATTCAAATGCTCAGCAGTTCAGTGCTTAACACAGGTGGATATGATCTTGAAAATGTGATGGCATTTCAGGAGAAGATCGGTGCTTTTACATAGTGCTGCTTCAAGAGGGATTGCTTACAATAGTGACTGCTGATGAAACGGGTCATGTATATTCTCATAACAACATACAATAAAGGCAGAATGAGATGTTTTATAGAAGAGTACGCACAAATTTGAAGGATACCTAAACAACATTTTGACAACAAACTATTCAAAAAACTGACTTCATAGGGGACTAAAGGAAAGGCTGCTGTGTTCATTAATGCAAAAACTACAGTTATATAAATTGACATAAAAGTGATTCCAAAGCATTTGAAAAATATAAAATCAGCCTTCCAATTTCAAAAACACTGCCTTACCTGCTTCTAAAGTGGCCACCAAATGTGTTAAGTGATTATATAATTGGGGCCAGAGTCAGAGAGCTATATGACTCTCTATAGTGCTAACTAGTTCTTTTTCCATTTGTATGGAATTGTTTCGTGAAAATGGTCAAAACCATGTGCATTATTTTGATCAATACACATGTCAGGCTATGGTTCTGTTCATTTTGTTTACTTTAACATGCTGAAATTGTGTTTTAATCCAGCCGACTTTCCCTTTGGCAAACCACAGTGCAGTACAAATCTTAAATAACCTGGTGGTCTAATGTTTATGGTGGATCAGCGATGTTGCAATGGGGGGTGCTGGGGTGGTGTGCACACTTGATATGCACTTCTTAACATTTTTATTAAACCTTTATGTTTTCTGCTATTATTCTTTTCTAGTATGTTTTTGACAGAACCTACAAATGTAATCCATAGTTTTGAATGTAAACATTTGTACAATCAATAAATCAGGTAGTACAGTTCCCGGTGTTTTGACATATCAAAAATAAACAAATCTTTCCAGTAAGTCAAGCTGATAGCAGCAGGGAACAAGGGGAAAGATGGGCTTTCCTATCCGTAAAAGATCTAGGCTACCTTTGATTAGACACTATTAAATGATGGGTGTGCACATCATTATGCATGTCATTTAATAGTATCTAATCATAGGTGGTTTAGATCTTATATGGGTAGGAAAACCTATTTTCTCTTTGCACCCTGCTGCTATCAGCCTGCCTTACCAAAAGATCATGTTTATTAGTATGAAAACACAACACAGGAGACTGTACTAACTGCATTCATGATGTGGAAGGGTAGTGAGCTCACTGGTTTTTGGTATGGGGAGCAGGTGAGAAGAATGAATGCCAGAGAGGGACTGAAGAGGCCATTCCAGCAGGGTACAGCTATATTCTGGTTAGGGAAAGACAGGAAGGGGGATGTTGTGCAGATTATTGTGAAATCTGAGATGTGGGGCTGCTAGCACTATGATCACTACCCTATTGTGGATGAGAGCAGCCAGCGATGACATTACTCAGAGCTGCGGGGCTACACCTAAACTGTTACTTGAATTCAGTGTAGGGAGAGCACCCTTGGGTGGATGGGATGTTGATGTTTGCTACCACAATATTGAGGGAGTTGTGTATAGCCCATTCAAGACTCAGAAGGGTGGTAGCCAGCCAATTTGCATTGTGGAGTAGGGCACAGAAAAGTACTGGAGAAGAAATGCTCGGAACTGTCCTGCAGGGTTCTGCAGATCACAGGTAAAGGAGTAGAGATGCAGCGAATTTAAAATTCACTGGCGAAGTGCAAGCGAAGTGGGAACTTCATGTTGCCACTCATCTACACGGAGTGGGCAATGCAAAGTGCTCACTTCGCCTTGTCATTACCACTTCACGTTGGCATAATGAGAACGTGAAGTAAGGCGAAGTTATTGTTTTTAATGGACTTCGTGTTCCTCATTATGATTCTAAGTGATCCACTTGGTGTTTCAGACTTGGCAGCCACCCCCCCATAGATCACATGGCTTACAGTACTGTAAGTCACATGCTTTCTAGCCAGGCAGGAAGGAAGTGAGTCACCCAGACAGTTTCACTTTCTCCTGTGCAGACTGAGAGAGAGGAGTGTGTGTGCTAGAGAGAGAGGAGTGTTTTTTTTGATTGCAGAGAGAGTTAAAATTTGATACTTAACCCAACAACTTTTTTAAAAGCTACATTTTTTGTCTTTTCTGTACTGTTTTTTACTTAATTTGTTCTTTCTGTAAATTTTATTTTTCATAGATTGTTCACTTGGGAACTGAAAGCAGCAGGTTGGTTGGACAGAGGTCTGGGTTTATATTCTGTTTTAACTGAAATATTGGAATAGTTTGTAAGTGAAATTAGCTTTATGTGGTAAAATTATTACCTTGAATTAGAACTGTTACTTGGACTGTGATATTGTAACTTTTTGAGGTTTGGGGACAGTTGTTTGTCAGGGTTAATTAGAGGGAAATTTAAATGTGTTGTTTGCCTGGCGTTTGGGGAAGGACATTAGCTGCAATTACCTTGTCTTTAAACAGGAATTACCCTGGCCTCCATTGTTCACTTGGGAACTCAAAGCAGCAGGTTGGTTGGACAGAGGTCTGGGTTTATATTCTGTTTTAACTGAAATATTGGAATAGTTTGTAAGTGAAATTAGCTCTATGTGGTAAAAATTATTACCTTGAATTAGAACTGTTACTTGGACTGTGATATTGTAACTTTTTGAGGTTTAGGGACAGTTGTTTGTCAGGGTTAATTAGAGGGAAATTTAAATGTGTTGTTTGCCTGGCGTTTGGGGAAGGGACATTAGCTGCAATTACCTTGTCTTTAAACAGGAATTACCCTGGCCTCCATTGTTCACTTGGGAACTGAAAGCAGCAGGTTGGTTGGACAGAGGTCTGGGTTTATATTCTGTTTTAACTGAAATATTGGAATAGTTTGTAAGTGAAATTAGCTTTATGTGGTAAATATTATTACCTTGAATTAGAACTGTTACTTGGACTGTGATATTGTAACTTTTTGAGGTTTAGGGACAGTTGTTTGTCAGGGTTAATTAGAGGGAAATTTAAATGTGTTGTTTGCCTGGCGTTTGGGGAAGGGACATTAGCTGCAATTACCTTGTCTTTAAACAGGAATTACCCTGGCCTCCATTGTTCACTTGGGAACTGAAAGCAGCAGGTTGGTTGGACAGAGGTCTGGGTTTATATTCTGTTTTAACTGAAATATTGGAATAGTTTGTAAGTGAAATTAGCTTTATGTGGTAAAAATTATTACCTTGAATTAGAACTGTTACTTGGACTGTGATATTGTAACTTTTTGAGGTTTGGGGACAGTTGTTTGTCAGGGTTAATTAGAGAGAAATTTAAATGTGTTGTTTGCCTGGCGTTTGGGGGAAGGGACATTAGCTGCAATTACCTTGTCTTTAAACAGGAATTACCCTGGCCTCCATTGTTCACTTGGGAACTGAAAGCAGCAGGTTGGTTGGACAGAGGTCTGGGTTTATATTCTGTTTTAACTGAAATATTGGAATAGTTTGTAAGTGAAATTAGCTTTATGTGGTAAATATTATTACCTTGAATTAGAACTGTTACTTGGACTGTGATATTGTAACTTTTTGAGGTTTGGGGACAGTTGTTTGTCAGGGTTAATTAGAGGGACATTTAAATGTGTTGTTTGCCTGGCGTTTGGGGGAAGGGACATTAGCTGCAATTACCTTGTCTTTAAACAGGAATTACCCTGGCCTCCATTGTTCACTTGGGAACTGAAAGCAGCAGGTTGGTTGGACAGAGGTCTGGGTTTATATTCTGTTTTAACTGAAATATTGGAATAGTTTGTAAGTGAAATTAGCTTTATGTGGTAAAAATTATTACCTTGAATTAGAACTGTTACTTGGACTGTGATATTGTAACTTTTTGAGGTTTGGGGACAGTTGTTTGTCAGGGTTAATTAGAGAAATTTAAATGTGTTGTTTGCCTGGCGTTTGGGGAAGGACATTAGCTGCAATTACCTTGTCTTTAAACAGGAATTACCCTGGCCTCCATTGTTCACTTAGGAACTGAAAAGCAGCAGGTTGGTTGGACAGAGGTCTGGGTTTATATTCTGTTTTAACTGAAATATTGGAATAGTTTGTAAGTGAAATTAGCTTTATGTGGTAAATATTATTACCTTGAATTAGAACTATTACTTGGACTGTGATATTGTAACTTTTGAGGTTTGGGACAGTTGTTTGTCAGGGTTAATTAGAGGAAATTTAAATGTGTTGTTTGCCTGGCATTTGGTAAAGCCCTCCCACCCACCCTGTTTTGTAGGCTTTCTTAAATACTGAAAAACCACTGGGGGTTGGGATTGAAAGGCTGAGTATTTCTGTTTTAGGACTGAAATTTGAAGCAACAGCAGCTAGTGGGCCTGTGACATCATACGGTACCTGATTTCTGCTTACACACTGTTAGTGGGACCGACACACACTGGACTATATGTGTTTGTGAGACTTTGGAACTTTATTGGTGGGGTTGAAATTGGGTTTGTAAATAACTACAGTCAGTATAGAGAAACTGTATTCAGGGGAAAGGGACTGAGAAAGGGGTGTGCCATTATAAACAGAGGATAAACAGGGTGGCCATATTCCACCATGGCAGAGCATCTTTGGAAGGTTGTAGGCTGTACAGGCTGTGGGATGGCAATCATTCTAAATTGGGCCTGGAGAGAGAGGGGCTGCCCACTCTGTAGACAGTTATCTTGTATCAGGGTGAGAGTATATTGGTTAAGGAGTAAGCTGGGGGGTGTCCAAGGATAAGGGGTGTGGATATGGGCAGCAGAAGGGTGGGGCTGAGGAGGAAGTGGGAAACGCTCTGAAATTACAGGGCGTTATGTTACAGCAAGCAGGAGGGGGATATTAGGGACAGAGGACCCTTAGATAGGGAAGTTGATGCTAAGGGAAAGCGTCAGGGGTGAACATTCTGAATACAAAGATAGTGGAGGGAAGAGTCAGGAGGGGCTGTTGTGCAAAGCCTAAAACAGCAGACTGTGGGAAGGAGCTCCTAAGGTGAACAGAGCAAGAGGGAAGAAGAGGGCAGTTTAGAGGTGCAGTCAGGGAATCTGGGTTACTTGATGGAGGCTGACATAGAGTGTCATAATAAATTTGAGCTACTAAGCAACCTAGAGGGAGGAAGGGGTTGGTGGAAATGAGAAAAACTTATACAGAGGCGGGGAGGGTCTGATACCATAGGGCATCACAGACTGGCAATGGAAAGGATGGAAATAGTCCGAGAGGAGAGAAACATATATGTTAAGCAAATGGGAGATGCAACATATTCCAGACATGAGAGAGGAGAGCATGATTGGAGAGAAACTGGGAGACAAGGAGGTGGGAGGAGCCCCTTTCAGCAGAGGTCAGTACCAAGGATGGGGCCCTAGCTAAAGGGACCCACAGAAACCTCTGGAGGCAGGGGTACTATTACAAGGGGAGGATGGCGGTGTGGGGAAGGAGAAACCATCAGGGCCAGGATAAATGGTTCGGATAAGAGAGGTTAAAGGGACACCTATTCAGAGGAGTTTGAGTTAAGTGGGCAAAATAGCAAGGAGGCAGAAGGGAGGGTGACAAGGGGTCTCTAGTAAGGCAGGAAGACTCCCACGAAATTGAGATCATGAATAAAGTGGGGGAAGGGGGGCTGAGAGGGCATAGTGGAGGTAACCATAAGGATCATGGCGGTGTTAAGGTTCTGTTATTGGGAGACTCGATGATTAGGGGTATCCAGTGGGAGGGACAGAGGGGTGGATGCCATAGCCAGGTGAAGGTAGTGTGTATCTCTGGGCTGACACTGCACAGAGCAAAGTTCATGGTGTATGAAATGGTTAGGGATTGTGAAGGAAACTGGTTCCTGGTGCATTGGGAACTAATGATCTAGAAGGAAATAGCATTTGGAAATCAAGCAAGGTTCCAAGAACTTGCCAGAGTCTGTCGGGATAATGGATGCAACATTTCCTTTTCAGAGATATTGCCAGTACCAAAGGCCTCAGTGGAGAAAAAAATGAAGCTCACAGAGGTTAATGACTGGCTCAGGAAGTGGGATGAAGAGAGTGGGTTAGGGGTGTTAGGGAACTGGAATGGAGTTTGGGAGGATAAGGGACTATATGCCAAGGACAGGTTTCATCTTGCCCCATTAGGGAAGGAAGTCCTTAAACAGGGGATGGCTGACTACATACAAGAAAGGTGGAGTTTAAACTTGAGAGGGGGAAGAGATAAGGGAGGGGCTGACCAGAAGCCCTCTCCTTCAGATGAGGAGTAGCCTTCATGCCCAAGGGGAAGGGGTAGACAGATTGGGGATGGAGGTTTCAGGAGAACAGAGGAGGATGGAAGTATAAGGAATCTGGGTGGGGTTCGACAAAGAGAATCAGGGATAAGAGGTGGGGTTGGTGTTACTAAATGCCAGGAGCTTGGGAAACAAGTTGCCAGAGTTCCAGGCCATGCTGTTCGGGGGGTGGATGTGGCGCGGTCCGCGAGCATGGGCCAACAAAAACCATGACTGGGACCTAAGCGTACAGGGGTACACTATGCTCAGGAAGGATAGAAAGGAGGTCAGAGGGGTGGAGTGGCTATGTTCATTAGAGATGACATAGAAATTGCTAGGGTAGAAGAGGCAGAGGAAGCGTGGAGGCCTTATGGGTCACTACGATCCTCAGCAGGAAATAAGGTCAAGCTGGGTAGCATATAGGCCCCGGGATGAGTGAGGTTCTAGAGGATGGTTTGCTGGACAACATCATTGCCCTGTGTGGACCAAAGGGAAGGAGTGGTGTTGATGGGGACCTTAATGTGCCAGTACAAACTGAGGAACCATGTCCTCTAAGGTGGCCAAGGAGCTGAGGCTGCTGGATGGCTTCCAGGATGTTTTCTTAACACAGCATGTGATGGAGCCCTAAGGGAGGGGCATGTCCTGGATGTGGTTCTGGCAGATAGGGATCTGGTAAGGGACATGGTTGTACAAGACCCCTGACTGGGAGGCGACCACAATACTGTCTGGTTTCAAATAAGCATGGGGGATGGGGGTGAGATCTAAGACACTGGCAGTGGACTTCAGGGGGCAGACTTCATGGGCATGGGAAATATTCTCAAGGATCACTTGATGGGGATTACCTCAATGACAAGTGTGGAAAGGAGATGGAGGTCATAAAGCGGGGACTTCATGAGGCAGTCAGGATCTGCACTAAGTTGAAGCGTGAGAAGCAAGGTCACATAAACCATGCTGGTGGTCTAGTGAGGTACAGGTAGCAGTCAGAGAAAATAAGGCGACCTACAAAATATAAAACAACAAGAGGATAGGGATAAGAAATGTACCAGCTTGCATCTAGAAAAGTCACCCGTATGGTGAGGGAGCAAAGTCCAGTAAAGAGCAGCGGCTGGCACAGGGGATACATGGAGGGAAAAGGGTTCTTCCAGTACATTGGGGAGCAGAGAAAAACTAAGGGCCATCTCAGCAGATTGAGATCAGAAGGAGGGTGGGTGGAAGAGGCGAGGGACCAGGCAGAGGTATTTAACGAGTACTTTGCCTCTGTGTTCACTAGGGAGGGGGATGGGATATCTACAAAGCAAGGCACGAAGGGGATAGAAACATCAGTAAGTGGGATCAGGGGAGCAACAAAAATGGAGCAAGAGGAGAGAGAGTTACCCAGGAGTGTCACATCTGGGTAAAGATAAAAAGGCCAGTAAGGTGGAGGGGACGGATGATGCTATCTCCACCAAAAGGGTGTGGTTAGCCCTCAAGGCCCTAAAGAAAGACAAATCTCCTGGGCCGGATGGCATTCATCCGAGAGTACTATGGGAATTGGCGGACATACTGGCTGCCCCTGGTGGAGCTTTTCAGTAGGTCACTTGAGACAGGGAAGGTACCTAGGGATTGGCGAGAGGCACATGTGGTACCAATCCATAAAGGGGGGTCGAGGGAAGTACCAGGTAACTATAGACCCATCAGTTTGACCTCGGTGGTGGGAAAATTAATGGAAAGTTTACTAAAGGAACGATTGGGGTGTACTTGGAGAGGTGGGAGGTCTGGATAGTCGGCAACATGGGTTTGTGCCAGGTAGATCATGTCAAACCAACCTTGTGGAGTTCTATGAATGGGTAACATCAGAACTGGACAGGGTAAGCCTGTGGATGTATTATTCTTGGACTTCAGCAAGGCGTTTGACTCTGTCCCCACAATGGTCTGGTGGAGAAACTGATGGGGTTGGGAGTAGGCCCTTTGATGGTCAGATGGATTGAAAACTGGCTAGCTGGACGCACTCAGAGAGTAGTGGTCTGTGGGGAGCTCTCGAACCCTAGAGAGTTGGTAGTGGGGTACCAAGAGGGAGCTCAGTCCTGGGTCCGATCCTGTTTAATGCATACATATCGGACATCAGGAGGATAGGGTGAAATGAGTCTCTTTGCTGATGACTCCAAGATGGGAGCAGTAGTTGAGGGAGAAGAGGAGGTTGGCCCTGCAAGGGACCTGGACACCCTGGAAGCTGGGCTCACACATGGAAATTAAATTTCAATATCACCAAGTGCAAGGTGTTGCATCTTGGTCGGAAAACTCCTAAACACAGGTACACCCTGGGAGGGAGGCGCTGGAGGCCTCAATAGGGAAAAAGACCTAGGGTCATGGTGGATGCATGTATGAATAACTCTGAGCAGTGCAGGAGGCGGCTACAAGGCAAACAGGATGTTGGGATGCATCATAAGGGGATCACCTCTAGGAGCAAGGAAGTGATTCTGCAGCTGTACAATGGACTGGTTAGACCACACCTTGAGTACTGTGTACAGTACTGGAGACCACACTTAAAGAGGGACATACAGCTCCTAGAGAGGGTACAGAGGAGGGCAACAAAGATGATATGAGGGCTAGGGATTTGGCGATGAGGACAGACTTAAGGAGCTCTGCCTGTTTTCACTGGAGAGAGGAGAGACAGGGGGACATGATTGAGGTCTTCAAGTACCTCAAGGGAATAAATAGGGTAAACATGGATGGGATCTTTAGACTAAAGCAGGGAGGTATCACCAGAGGGCATGGTTTGAAGTTGGAAGGTGGAAGAGTAAGGGGAAAGAGAGCAGGTTTTTCACTGAGAGGGTGGTGGACCTTGGAATGCACTGCCTGGTGAGCTAGTTCAGAGATCCACAGTGGAGGGCTTCAAGAGAGGATGGGACAGACACAGAAAGTGGATGTATCAGATGATGTCCTGTCCCAGGGGGGTGGGGATGGATGATACGGGTTTCTGGAGCACAAGGGATGGGAGGGTCTCAGCACCCAACTAAGGATCTAAAGTTCGAGCAGACTCGATAGACCGTAAGGCCTAATCTGCTGGCAAATAGTATGTTAGTACCTACTTAGTTGTTTGTCTGTGTGTGACTGTGTGTGTGTTGTGCTTGTGTTGTGAGATGGAGCAGGGTGAGGGAATGTCTGGGGCAGGGGCAGCTCTGGGAGAGTGTGGTAGTACACGTCGTCTTACCGTGCGCATGCGTGGGGGACATGGGCGCCCATTTGTGTTGGACCACTCTAAACTTATGAGTGTCCAACCCCTGGAAGCAGGACCAGCACCGCCTCCTGACTCTGAGGCAGTTCAACCACCATCACCACCACCAAGTCCAGCACAGGGTCCTTTGGAGCAGGATGTGCCTGTTCCCCCAGGCTCAGGTGTGGATCCCACCATCAGTACTGTTGAGCAGTGTGAGCAGCCTACTGCCAGTTCATCTGGCCCTCCCCTGCCTGTGCCTGGTCCTCCGTGCACCTCCATTGTTTGGCAGTTTTTTGACTGTGTCAGGGGGACAGTAGTGTGGTGAAGTGTCGCCTATGTGTGGTAGAGGTGCGCCATGGCCCCTTGGGGAGTCACCTGGGGACTGGGGGCCTGTGCACCCATAGCTTAATCACCATCAGTTGGAGTGGCAGGCTGCCACAGAACGGACCATGTCTGCACCTGCTGGCCGTTCCGTGGCAGAGGGTGCACTGTGCATAGTGGATGCGGCATCTCTAAGAAGAGGAGGGCCACAGCAGCACCTGTTGCTCCACCAGCACCATCACCACCACCAGCAGGTCAGCCTGTCGAAGGAGGGGACACCAGAGAAGTGCGTGTAACACTGTCTGATCTGGCAGTTCTCTGGAGTGCTGTTGAGGAGAACAGCAAGAGGATAAGTGCTGTGGAGCAGCAGCTGGATGACATAGAGGGACATCAAGCTTCAAATTATGTCCATGCTGGAACTGCTGCTGGATCACCATAGGATCCCACATTAGTTTTGTTTCCTCACACCATGTTCCCTCCCCACCTTCCTTGCTGTGCCATAAAATGTAATCCTCCACCATCACTGACCCTTGTATGTAATTATGTCCTTTTTTTGTTGTCTCTAGTATGCATTATACTTTGTATTCTGGGGCCCCCTTCCTTCTGTCAAGTGTCTGTGTGTTTTGTGTGTGTGCGCTGTTTTGGTGCCTCATTTTTCTGCATCCGCAAAAGGCATCTGTCTTGTGTCCAGAAAATTGACAAGTGGCAACACAGTGAAATGAGATTGTTTCAGCACATACAAAGTCCCCCAGAATTTATGGCACACTCAGTCATGTGCATAACAGTGAAATGAGATTGTTTCAGCACATACAAAGTCCCCCAGAATTTATGGCACACTCAGTCATGTGCATAACAGTGGCACAGAGTCCCCAGATTATTTCTGCGGGCCCAGAATGCATCCTCCATGTGTCCAGAAAATTGACAAGTGGTAACACAATGAAATGAGACTGTTTCAGCACATACAAAGTCCCCCAAAATTTATGGTGCACTCAGTCATGCGCACAACAGTGGCACAGAGTCCCTAGATTTTTTCTACAGGCCCAGAATGCAGAGAAGTGAAAAGTGATCATCTCAACTGGATTGAAACGTGCTCTTTGGATGTACAGTAATAGTAGCCTTGGTGAGTATATGTATATAGATATACTGTATATAGATAGATATATGGTTGTGTATTTTGTAGGTGATGATGAGGGGGTTGAACTTGACATGGACGTGTATTCATGCTATTGTTCTTCATCACACACAGGTGACTCCATCTCCGAACTGTTGCTGTGCACCGTCCAGTGCTCAATGAGAATTTTTTGCACTTAAATGGAAATGGATAACTCTCAAGCATATGGAGGTAAGTATTTCTTTTTTTTTTGGTGGGGGGAATCACATTTTCAGTTTTGTCTGTAATGGTTTCTTATTTTTTTATTTCTTCACAGATTTTCATCAGCATCCTTCTGGAGTCTGGTTCTTAATGATGGTCATGGTCATGGAATGAAACGACTTCTGCGTGTTGCATGTGTGCCCAAGCTCGGGTCGGGGAGGGGTGTGCCTGATCATGTTGACGAACTTTTTTGGATAAGGCCACTTTGACAGAACAACAAAATATTGCAAATTTTCCTAAAAAAAGAAATGAATGACTCCTTAAAAGTTACCACTTCATTGTTATGTGTCCCTCCCTGGTTCTCAAATCTCAATCCCTATTGTCAACTAAGTTACATTTCAGAGACACATCTGGTCAAGTACTAAGACAACCTGTTGTTTGCAATATTTGCAGCAGTCTTTACAAAGCAATGAAACAAATGAAATAAAATCTTCATGCTTACCAGAATGGATTTCACATGGACATTACATCGCTTCCTCTCTGTCTGTACAGTATAGCTACAGCATCTTTCCCAACGAGTAATATTTAGCGATGCAGCCTGTTTTTTTTTTCCTGTAAAAGAAACAAAATAAGTGTACTGTATGTGTTTTGCCACTGCGGCTCTGAAAAGCCATAGAAAACAAAACAGACAACTTCAGGAAGTGAGGCAGCATAACAAACATGAGTGCACATACTCTCTCTTTATGGTTTAAATATTAAGAAGCTGGTGGTGGTGGTGGTGGTGCACTGGTAGACTGGTGGTCCATGGTGGGCATACAGACTCATGGTGGCAGCAGACTTGGATAACATCAGTCCCGGTGGTGGTGGGCCAGGTGGGTAGACAGACTCATGGTGGCAGTAGACTTGGATAACATCAGTCCTGGTAGTGGTGGTCCGGGGTGGGCAGACAGACTCATGATGGCAGCAGACTTGGATAACATCAGTCCCAGTGTTGGTGGTCTGGGGTGGGGGGGGCACACCACCTTTTAAATACTGCAGTTAAAACCTGCCAACATTAACTACATCATCATCCTCATAGAGAAAACTGTCCACACAGTCATCGATGTCTGAAGTCTGACCACTGGGAAATTCTTTCTCCATTGTGTCATCATCTATGTCAGTGGTGGGCCATTTCAGGCAGCCACTGCCAGTGCCACCAGGATGCTCCATTTCCACATCAGCAAGACCACCATGACTAGGCTGGGGTACGAATACTGAGGTTGCAGTCTGTGCTGGTATGTGCCTCTCATTCATTTTAATGAATGTTAGCAAACTAACATTTGCAGGAGACAGGTTTATCTGATGATCCCTGACTATTCCACCTGCTGAGCTGAATACCCTCTCAACACTTACACTGGAGGGCGGGCATGTGAGGCACTTCAGTGTCACTGCAGTCAGCTCTGGCCATTCACTGACTTTTCCACTGCAGTACAAAAGAGGATCTTCGCTTATTGTCAGATGCCTGTTTTCAGACAAATATGACTCAACCATTCTCTGTGCCACACTAAGTCCGATTGCTGATGCATCAGCCTGTTCCCCGGAATCATTGATGTCACAAATACCCACTTGGGACAAAGCCTCCCAAAGCGGGTTGACTGCAAGCCACTTTGGATGACAGACCACCGGAACTACAGTCCCTTACCCTTGCATGATATGCTTGCTGGTCCTCCAGCTACACTTCAGCTGGATTATGCTGCTGAGGTTTGCAAACCTTGGCATGTGACTTCTGTGCCCCATGAACCAAGCGAACCAGTTGACCACTGATATTTGTTACCTGTTTCAGACCCTCCTCAGTACTGATGCAATTCACGTTTGTGATCGTGGGTCCAGCATTATTGCCATGGCAAAGTTGTCACTACGCTGAATGCTCACAATGTGATGATTGTGGTTGAATACTATTAGCATGTGTTGCAGCAACATACTGCTACCACCATCTCCGGCAACATCAAGGCTATGCTGTACATTCACCAATGTCTGCCTCAGCACCCGCAGCAGTGGAATTGATTGGCTAATGGAGGCAGACTTGCCACTCACTGCCTGTGTGGCATGTTCAAAAGGCCGCAAAATTGTTATTAGAGTCCATGAGGCACCACTGTTCAGTTGTCATAGACATAGAGGCCCCGGAACTGTCATGGCTAGTGTGCACAACAAGATATTCTGAGATGGCTCTGTACTGTTCGTACAACCTCTCTGCCATGTATAACGTGGAGTTCCATTGGGTAACAACTCACAGCTTCAAGTGGTGCTGAGGCAGGCTGGTTTGTATCTGCAATTGCCACAGTTGGTCACGGGCCTTTCCAGATCTTGAAAAGTGACAGCAGATCATTCGTGCAACGGTCAGCATTTCCTTTATATCAGGGTGCTGCAGAAACTCCTGATCCATAAGATTTAAACAGTGGGCCATGCATGGAACATGAAAAAAAACACCATTAGTGATGTATTTCATCACATTTGACCCATTGTCACTTGCTATGAACCCAGCTCTCAGGGACAGAGGGTTTAGCCATCTGTCAATTTCAGTCAGTACCATGTCCAACACGTTCTCACCAGTGTGTGAACAGGTCACACTGGGCATAGTAATTGCTGCATGCTGGCGAATTCCAGGAAGATTGCTACCATGACAATCCACCTTTCTGCACTGATTATTCACACTACCAGCATCACAAACAACCCCTGGCACCTGCGCCCAGTGTGCAGTTATACACAGATATGAACTTCCTGCTGTTTTGCCACTTGTTCACATATCCATACTTAAATGGATGAATGGAGAGGAGGAATGTTGAAGGGCATGTCTTACTGAGTCTGAGACAGTGCGGAACAACTCGGGAACAGCATGAGTAGAAAAGTATGTCCTGGATGGGACTTTCCATTTTGGACAGGCACGGGACGCAAACCACAGGCAAGAAGCACCATGTCATCGGCATAAAGGATCAACGAGGAGAGACAGGGAAGTGAGGGCAGGTTGTTAATAAAGAGAGCGAAAAGGAGAGGGCCAAGTATAGATCCCTTGGGTACTCCAACAGAGGTTGAGGAGGGGTCAGAGACAGCAGTTGCAATTTGAACAAATTGCCTCCTCCCAGTGAGGTAGCTATCAAACCATAAGATGGCAGACTGTGAAAACCCAGGATGGACAGTTTGGAGAGTAGAAGGGGGTGATTCACAGGATCAAACACCTTAGTGAGGTCAAGAAATATGGCCCCCGTGAGCAGGCCCCTATCCATTGCTGTGAGGACTTCATTTGATACCTGAAGTAGTGCAGTTGTGGTGCTGTGTCCCATTTGGAATCCATGTTGAGCAGGGGATAAAAGGTTGTGAAGGTGCAGATATTCTGAGACCTGGGTGGCAACAGCCTTCTCAAGTAGTTTATTTAAGTTAGAGAGAATGGAGATCGGTCTGTAGTTATCCATGTTTTTGGTGTCCCCTTTTTTGTGTACAGGGACAACTCAATCAGTTTTCCATAGTGTAGGCACTGTCTGGGTTAGTATAGATAGGTTGAACCTTCTTGCAATAGGGGCAGCAAGAGCTGGAGCTGCCATTTTGATGAAATAGGGCAGTAATCCATTTGGACCGGCAGATCCATGAGGGAAGATAGATTTAAGAAGAAGCAGCACCTCGGTAGTGGAGAGTGATCTGAGCAGAAAAGAGAGTCCTGAAGGATGGTGGATATCAGGAGGGGGTGCAGGGGACTGGTTAAAATTTTGTAAGGCATTCAGAGAGATCAGAGAATTGCTCATTCAGGGCATTTGCAATCGTAGGTTACAGTTGGCATCATTTAACATCATTTCAGTTATGGCCGTCTTGGGCCTTTGACCTATGAAATTTTTGATGTGGTTCCAAAAACCCCAGGAGTCACCCACTGAAGATTAGAGAAGCTTAAGGCAATAGTTCCTTTTTGCCCTCCAAATATCTTTTTTTCAGGCATTCCTCATTTTTCTATAATTAGCCCAGTCATCTGTCCATTGGGATTTCTTGGCCAAGGCCCAGGCCTTATCCCTTCTTCTCATAGTCTGAAGGAGGTCTTTATGTAGTCATCTGTTTGCAGAGCCCCTAAGATGTCTTTTTTTCAATGGGACATGCAGATCCTGTAGGACTAGTAGCTGAGAATTTAGGTAATCAAGTGCTATATTTACATCCTCAGTGATATAGATAGGCGACCAGTCGATGTTATTAATATCATCAAGGAGTGCACTTGGATTCAGTTTGGCAAAATCCCGAAACTGAATAATTCTGGGCGGGGATGGGGCAGTGACCATTCCAAATGCAGAAGGTAGGTAGGTGATCGCTGGTAGAATCAGAAAAGGTGCCTGCAGCATAATTTTATTTGCTCTGTTTGTGGCTATCCAGTCCAGGAGAGACTGATGCTCGCTATTTGCCGAGATTCGAGTGGGGCTAGTAATCAGTTGCGATAGGTGAATTCAGGCGAGAGTCTCCATGTACAAACCAGAGTGGGTACCTGATAGGTCAAGGTTGAAGTCACCCATTAATATTACTTCAGATTTACCCTTTAGAGTAGAGAGATAGTCCAAGAGCCCATTTAGGCCAGGGAGTGCTCCCTTTGGAGGATTATAAGCACATACCAGGTTTAGCCTTTTTTCTCCACCAAAGAGCAGAACAGTATGCAGAGTTTCACAGATACTTGATAACCCTGAGTGTTGGATAGAGATATTGAGATGTTCTTTATAATAGAGAGCAACCCCTTCACCCCTCTGTTTAGAGGGGCGATCAAATCTCATAAGGTGGCAGCTATTTATTTTGTACATTGTGTCAGGTATGTCCGGCCTAAGCCAAGTTTCAGTCAATCCTAGAATATCTGGACAATAGTGGACTACCCAGGCTTCCAGTTCAGGGGAAATTAGCAGGTACACTTCTAATATTCATCTGAGCTGTTTTGATGCCCTTTGCAGAGAACCAGGAAGAGTCATTTGTTGATCTAGCATTGTGGGGTGGGGCAGGATTTGATTCAATATCCCCAGATAGGGATAAACGCAGGAGTCACCCAAGTTTCTCTGATGAGGCGATGGATGAGTTTGAGGCATTTGGGCATGACAGGGGAGTGACAGAAAAGGAAATGACCTAGTTTGGTAGGACATTTTAGATATAGGGCCAGGTTAAGGAAAGGATGTGATTTCCTATAGGGAAGCAGACTTGAGTAGACAAAAGAGTTTTCTTCATGTGAGTGGAACCTAGAGTCACCAGCAGTTATATTAAGAGAGAGAGGTGGGAGAGGGAAATTAGAGAGAGTACCAGTCCTGCAATAGTCAAAAGTGCCCTAGGCCTCATAAGAGGAAACATCTTGTAATGGGAGAGAGAAATAGCACTTCAAACAATCAACCCAGCAGAAGTGGGAAGTGGAAGTTAGTAAAAATATTTGGGGGTACCAAAGTATGAAGAACAAGAAGAGGGGGGTATGGCCAAGCTACAGAGCAGAATGGAGGCTTAATCTTGAGCTCTGCTTCAATCAATCAAATATCTCTTCCATCCTACAGTAATTACTGGTTCTTTGACTAAATAATAGTAGCTAAAGGGAAGACAAATGCCTAATAATGTCAAAACTTCCGAAACAACAAACAAGGATTTCATTTAACAGATCTAAATCTCAGCTAACCAACATGAGCCTATCTTGTTCTACAGGACTAACAGATCCACAGGACTCACCTGGGACCTCTGCTGGAAACACGCTTAATCAGCTGGAACTGCACTCAGAACAAAGGATGGCAGAGTACTACAGATCAATCGAGAGACTGATACAAGACTTAAAACATGACTTAGGGACTCACATGGAAACAGAATTTGAGAATGTAACTTCCCAATTACAGCATCTTCAACAAAACATCAATATTTGATCTGAGACTGTGGATGCTCACAAGCTGCAGATTGAAGAAATGGAGGCCCGAGTGAGTTCTCATCAAGACACTAGTAATGTAATGCATATTGATTTACAAAAAGCACTGAAAGATATTGAAAGGTTGAAACAAAACATCGATGATCATGAAAACAGGGAAAGGCGCTGTAATATAAGAACAATGGGTCTGCCTGAATCTGTGGAAGGCTGAGACTATGAAAGTTATATCCAAAAGTGGTTGAAACAAGAGCTGAATCTCCCACCTGAGATAAAACTGGAGAGCCAACAAGATCATCAATCGCCTGGGGCCAAACCCACTCGGGATCAGAGACCACACCACATGATAGTAAAATTTCTCAGGTACTTGGACCAACAAAGAGTGCTAGAAAAAAGCTAGAGCCCATGGTCCCATAATGGTGCAGCAGAGCCAAGTGAGTATTTTCCCTGATTACTTCTTTCAATTGCAGCAACAGACAGGCGTTTGCAGAGGCGAAGAGAAGATTGCATGCCATTAATTGTCAGTTTTCCCTGATTTACCCTGCCCGCCTTGTTGTAAGGCCTCAAGGAAAACCACCGCGTTCGTTCACCTCAGTGGAGGCGGTCCTGCAGTTTGTGGGGGATTTGGAGGAAGAGAGAAGGCGCAGAGAGCCCTAAAGAAATTTACTGCTGATACAAGGACAAGAAAGTGAGTAAAATGGTGCCTACAGCTGGGATTAATGCAGAGCTGGTGGATTCCTAGCAACTGACTGTTCAAGGCTTTGTTTTCTCCCATTGAACCGTAACTCCGAGAAGAAGGGGCCTATAAAGGCAGGGATGCAGAGTTGAATTGTACTGCATTGCGGAGCCTATTTTGATCAGTGTAATGCTGGGGTGAACAAGCGGCAAATCAGACAGTTCGTGTGGCCTTTTGGACATGGGGAAGTTTGTTTATGTTATATTTTATTAGGCCCAGTTGATAAGGGGTGAAAGTCTTGTGGAATATACATTGACCATGACTCATACTGAACCTAAGTTACTGTGTGACCTTTGGGAAACACTGGTACATTGCTTATTATGGAGTTATTTTCTGGGGATTAGCCCCTAGTATGTGTGCGAATTAAGGGATGAAAGATAAATACAGTACTACTGGGCTAGTTGTGTGGAATATTGCAGACCCCTTAACCAGATCGGGTACAGGAGGTAGCAGGAGCAATCTTTTCTCTGCTTATGTAAACTAAACTGAGGGGGCTTTAAAATAAAAAGAAATGGTCAGAGAACCAACAAATTTATTTTTTCTTTCTATAAATACCCCTCCTGCCTGGTGGGAAGAGAGAGTTGGTGTTTAAATACCTAATACACTGGGGGACGGGGTATGAGTGGACAAAAAGATGCTACTGTTGATTGGAACCGTCTCCGGAGGGCAGGCGAAGGGGGTTGTATGAGGGCTCGGGGGGGGTAAGGTTGGACAATACTGATTTACATCTCTTTAAAATATAAATGTGGTCGTTGGAGCAATGTTGGTTTTAAACTGTGTGAAGCATTGTAAATGGGTCGTTTCACCCCCCTGGGAAACTCAGATGGGGAAAATGGCTCAGAGAGGGACTAGAAGGGTGGTAGTGGATACATGGGGGGGGTGAGAGCCCTATTCGTCCTGGCCACCGGGTGTCCTTTCAGCTTTGAGAGGTTAAGGGTCATCTCCAAGTGCCCCCTCTGCTTTTTGCTTCCTCTCATCTTCAAGGATGGGGATATTTTTTCCTGCCAGTTGGGGGGAGGGCTTATGGGATTAAAGGGAAAGAGGTATAGAGGGCTCTGGATTAGTGAGCCCTGGAAATACCAAATACCGGGTAAATAATGGTTTTGATGGATTGAAAGCTCTATCCACGAAAGTTAGAGGTTGTACAGTAATGGAATGTGGGGTGGTGGGGGAAGGGACGGTTAAGAGTTTAAGGTTGGTAACTGTTCTAAAGTTATGTCTTCTCCCATTGGAGAGACTTTTGTATGGTTATAATGTTACAGTTGAGAGGTTAAGGGGTGATATCTTGGGGACTGTTCAGTTTTTCTGTTGTTTTTCATTCAGAGTCACATATACCATTATGCCTGTTACACAGAAGGATATGTATAAGAACATCAAGGATACTTTATGGATCGGTTAAATTTGTTATCATGAAATGTTAATGGCCTTAAAACTGTGGTTAAGCAGGAAAAAATATGGACAACTATTAAAAAGATGAAGGGGGATATTATTTTTTGCAAGAAATTCATATGGATAAAGTGGAGGCTTCAAAACTGGCAGCCTCTTGGGGGGTTCTCTGCTGGTGTCTCCTTTTATGTCCAAAGCTAGGGGGGGGTGGCCTTATGGATCCAGCCTGGGATCCCCCATAAAGTTCTCTCTACTCTCTCTGATACCCAGGGCAGATATATGTAGGCCAAGGTGGAACTGGGGTCTATGAGGCTTACTTTGGGTTCCATTTATGGGCCAAATTTTGACTTCCCAGATTTTTTTACAAGATTAGGGGTTACCCTAGGACCTTTCCCTGATAAGATAATTTTAGCTGGGGACTTTAATACTTACTTGGACCAGGAATGGGACCATTCTAGGGGAGGGACGGGACCCCCTCCTAACAGCTCAGCAGCCTTTAGAGCCCTAACACAGGGTAGAGCACTACAGGATGCTTGGAGATATATGCATCCAGGGGAGTGGGAATATTCATTCTACTCCCATGCCCATGGGCTATACACCAGATTGGACTATATGTTCCTTCCTCCAGACCTATTGGGAGGTATTAGTGAGGCATCATATGGCCCCCTGGTAGTCTCGGATCATGCCCCATTGCAAATAACTATTTTAATACCAAAAGGCCAAAAAGCAGAAACTCAGTGGTGCATGTACCCGACATTGCTGAAGGATCCCTCATATATTAAACAGATTAGGAGTAAAATAGAAGAATTTTTGGAGTTTAGCCTCCCAGAAGACACAGGTATTAATAATATACAGGACTATTTTAAGGCCTTTATAAGAGGGGAGACTATTTTGTATGCAACATTCAGGAGTAAGAATTCGATCAAGGAGGAGAGGAAACTGGAGAGTAAGATAGGGAGGTGGGAGAGGGCAAATATGAAAAATCATTCATTAGGCACCTCAAGAGAGTTGAGACGCCTTAAGGGGTGGCTATCACTTAAGACCTCTTTAAAAATAGAACGGAATTTAATAATAACAAAATCACAGAACTACTTTGAAGGTGATAAGGGAGGAAAGTGGCTTGCCAGCCTAATTAAGGGGAAAAGAACAGATAGAACAATTCTCTCTATTGAAAATATGGCAGTGAATATTACTTATGACCAACAAGAAATTAATATTACCTTTAAATCATTTTATTCCTCCCTTTATACCTCAGAATTTCCAGTGGGGGGGGTGACATTTCCTCTTTTCTAAATGGTATTTAGATGCCATCTCTGGGGTCTCAGGAATCAGCAACCATAGACTCTCCAATTTCTTTGGAGGAGGTAAAATGGGCAGTTTGGAAGGCAAATGGAGGTAGGGCAGCTGGGTCTGATGGAATCCCAATAGAATTTTATAAAGTGATGTGGGACCTAATTGGCCATCTGATTGTTCAGATGATAGAGAATGCTTTGGAAACAGGGGGAGCTCCCCCCCTCCAACACTAGCTACAATCATGGTGCAGCCTAAACCTGGGAAAGATCCCAATAAATGTGTCTCTTACCGCCCAGTACCTTTACTTAATTCAGATTACAAGGTGATAGCAAAGTTTATTGCTTCCAGATTGGAAAAATATCTACCTAAATTGATTCATATGGACCGGGGGGGATTTGTAAGGGGTATGCAAGCCAGACATAACTTAAGAAGAACCCTAAACATAATGCATAGATGGAGGGGAAGGAAAGGAGAACCTTTTGGCACTTGATGGAGAAAAGGCTTTTGATAGTGTAGAATGGCCTTTTATGATGGCAGTTCTGTGCAAGTTCAGGTTTGGGGAAGGGATTATAGGATGGATCCAGGCATTACATAGGAGCCCTAAAGCTTAAATCTTAACAAATAACATAACATTGACTCCATTTGCCCTGTCCCGAGGTACTAGACAAGGGTGCCCTCTTTCTCCCTGATCTATGGGCATACAACTGAAGCATTGGCTGAGACAATTAGAAGTGAAGAACAAATTGAGGGTCTTATTTGGAAAGGAAACAAAAACATGATTTCGCTATTTGCGGATGATATTCTGCTTTTTCTTAAAAATCCAGCCAAGGCAATGCCCATTCTATATAACATTTTTCAAACCTATGGTCTATTATCAGGACATAAGATAAATTGGTCCAAATGTGAGTGGATGCCTATGGGAATATCTGGAACCACCCTCTCCCTGGGAGATGTGAAGATCCCTCCTTCTACCTCACTTAAGTACCTGGGTATAAAACTGACGACAAAAATGTCCCATATGGCTAAAGCTAATCTACTTACAGTGATTCAAAAAATTAAAGAACAATGCATTGTCTGGAGGGCTCTACCTCTTACCCTACTGGGGTGGGTGAATCTTGTTAAAATGGGCATTCTGCCACAATTCCTATATATTTTTCAGACACTTCCATTGTGTACTGTATACCTAAGAAATACATTAAATCAATAGAGGGCGCCATCACACAACTTCTTTGGCATGGAGAAATGAGCTAGAATTAAAAAATAAATATTATGGCTTCCAATTGATAAGGAGGGGGTTAGGCCTCCCGAGTGTCAAGCACTGTTATGTCGTATGCAACTGACCCATACCCTAGACCTGATAAGGGAGAAACTAGCATGCCCGGGTTGGGTGGAGTTTGAAGATGGAGGGAGAGGTTCTCTTTGTTATTATAATATTATTAAATTTCTGTACACTGGTGAACATGTCAAATTACCAAACCCCTGTTCAAACTTGACTCTTATGGCCTGGAAAGAAGCCCATACAGTGCTCCAGCATCCTAGATCTCTTTCACCAGACCTAGAACTCTCTGTCTTACTGCTAGATGACCCTGTTAAGAACAGACGGGGTCTTAATACTCTTACAATATGGAAAACAAAGGGTTTATATAAAGTGGGTCAATTGTGGCAAGATAAACAAGCAGTCCATTTTAACTTTCTGGTTAGAAACTTTAACCTGAATGCTTCCCACTACTTCTTGTGGGTTAGGCTTCAGGGAAAAATGTGCTGTAGCGGGCTAGGGGGTCAGAAGCTGATGCGGTCTCCTATAGAGGAATTATTTGTAGGGTGGAAAGAGGATGAGAATTTTAAACCCATACAAAGCTGTTATAGAATACTTATGGGGGCCTGTCAGGATCCCATGGGATCACTAAAGGCAAAATGGGAGCAAGATTTTTTACCAGATGGACTGACAGGGGGGACTGGTTGCAGATTATAAAAAAATTATTAAAGTGTTCAGTCAATAATAAACTCCGGACGATCCAGTATAATATTTTTGTTAGAGCATATTTTACTCCGGAACTGGCAAATAGAATAGATCCCCAGACAAAGGACTTTTGTCCCAGATGTCGTGTCCACTCAGGATCTTTTTTTCATATGATATGGAGTTGTCCGAGGATTCAGACTTTCTGGGGTGGGGTTGTGGAAATCTTGGCAAATGTGCTGGGGTACCTAGTGAGGTTGGGTCTGGTGGAGAGTCTCCTGGGATTTTATGTGGGCCATGCAGGTCAGACTAGGCCATATGAGGGGAACCTGGGAAGGTCTTCTTTCAGCTTAGATCTCACGACCCTTCCGATGGCCAGCTGGGGAGCTTCGGACCGGGTGTGCAGTGAGGGGAACCTGGGGAGGACTTCTTTCAGCTTAGCCCTCACGACCCTTCTGATGGCCATCTGGGGAGCTTCGGACCAGGTGTGCAGCGAGGGAAACCTGGGAAGGACTTTTTTCAGCTTAGCCCTCATGACCCTTCAGCAGCAAACAGCAGGTCCGAGTGAGCGGCAGCGTCTGCTTCAATAAATGACACTTAGCAGACAGGATTTTCTTTAAAAACTAACAGGCTGCAACAAGAGTTGTATTTAGTGATATTAACCAGCCAGGATTTAGTAATAAATTCACAGGCTGCAGTGACTGTAGTATTAGCTAGAAAAACCACACAGTCTGTCAGTAGAGCACCTGGGATGAGCAGGACAAAGGCACCAAGATTTAAACTGACACAGTTCTCTCTCTCGTACCTTCCGATGGCCAGCTGGGGAGCTTCAGACCAGGTATGCAGCGAGGGGGACCTGGGGAGGACTTCTTTCAGCTTAGCCCTCATGACCCTTCTGATGGCCAGCTGGGGAGCTTCGGACTGGGTGTGCAGCGAGGGGAACCTGGGGAGAACTTCTGTCAACTTAGCCCTCATGACCCTGGTACCCTTGGAATATATGCCGTCATAGTCTGTTATGTGTAAAAGGCCAAAAAAACATATTTTGTTTGTGCCTTTGTTGAGGGAGGCAGAGATGTGGGAGGGAGGAATTGAATGGGTCAGGGACCCAAATGCCAGCCAGCCTCAATGTTCTTTGTTAAAAACAAGCATCTCAGCCTCCCAAGATATTATTTCATCTCTCTTGCTAATTGAGGCAGCATATAGCAGTCTGGGACTGCAGCCTGATATAATTCAGAATCCAATCGGACTGAAAAGATCTCAGGAGCTGAAGAGTTCCTGCAGAAAAATATTCAATACATAAATGAATGCATACTTGGGGATTTCTGAACATTTTACTGCATGAACTAGCCCAGAGATCTTTTCCATCCGGTTGGATCACCCTGCATATACACTAAACTATAGTACAAACTCAAAATTGGATCTCTTGACATTTACCTTCTTTCAAGATATTCAGCTACTTGTAAGAAATCAGATTTCATAGAGTTCTTCTACTAGATCTTTGATAATTTATGTCTAGTGACGATATTGGTATGTTGCCCTGTTATAAAATACACTGATATCTGCTTAGTCTTGCACCACTCAGTAGCTAAATTTCCATAAGTTTATTGTGGGTGGGTCTTAGAAAACCAAAGAAGAGTCTAACTTCACTAATACAAATGCTCCACCACAGCTTCTGGGAGAGTGTGCACAGATGCGTAACCCCTAGGCAGTGCTATTCTAAGGGCTACTACCCCTGCCTGTTTGACTATGCACAGGTTGAGGGGCCTGAGTTCTGTAACAAGGTGCCTCCACCCAGAGAAATGGTATTAGGGTTGCTTGACTGCTCTGGTATAGCCCTCTGGGAAGCTATAACCCCCCCCCCACCAACTCTTCGAGTTGCCTATTAACTAACACGGTAGTGAATTCACACCCAGTTGGAAAGAGGAGTAATAATATGCTCACGCCTTTTACATTTACCACCAGGGCTGGACCTGCAGTTACTGCCCTGAAGACCCCCAGGAAAATAAGGTTAGCAATAGAGCAGTACAATATTAATGCTGTAACCCAGCTAATAATCTGCTCACTAACAAGGTTAAACACGAAAAAATATAATCATGTTTATTAAAAGGACATGAACAAGAAAGGGGCATGAATCTAGGCAAATGGTTTGTATTCTGATTTAAATCAGACTTTTCTGGCATGCACTTTAAGTCCCAAATATACAGTTCATCAACACTGGGTACCGAGAATGTTATGCAGGCTAGCCGGAAGCGTTACCCAGGTGTGGCCAACATTGCAGCTCCAGCCAGGGGTAATGGTCAGATGTCTCCCAGGTACATCAGCATGGAGAGACACTGACCATATTGATAAAATTGTCCAGGAAGCAGAAGAAAACATTGATGTCCTGGTACACATAGGGACTAATGATCTCGCCAGCCGGTCAGTTGTGGAGACCAAGGAACACCTGACCAGGCTGGGTGACAAACTATCATCCATTTCATCCAGCATCTCCTTCTCTGTGATTCTGCCAGTCTAGTAGAGGGGGGAAGATGGACAGAAGGTCAGAGAAGGGGATATAGGGGAGCTAAACATGTGGTTCAAGGGCTGGTGCTAGGAAAAAGGACACAAATTTGTAGGGAACTGGCAAGAGTTTTGGGAGCGAAAGTTCTTTAAATTTGATGGACTGCATCTGATTAAGGATCTAGCTCCTCCTCCTGGAGCTGTGTGGGTGGCTGTTTGTGCTTGTCTGTGTCTGTAGGTTAGTTTTTGTTCATTTACATGTTTTTCTGCTGGGAATACCTGTGCCATTCTTGCACACAACATTGGTGAAAGTCTCCTGGACTGAATTTCTGCAAATCGCCATCATCAGGTATCAGCTTTTTAATTTTAAATCAACTTTCTTGAAGCCTCCCAAGGAAGCATATGCCTTACAACTAGTCTTACAAACATGGTGATGCTGGGTCCTGCAACTGAATCAACATTTTCAACATTCTCATCTGACCACTCTTAAAGCAACTGCACTTGTGGACTTTAAGAACAAAGGAATTTCAACACATTTTGTGACTGAATCAACATTTTTGTCTGACCTTTTCCAAAGGTATTGTACTTGTCTCTGAGGACTTTGAAGATCAAAGAAACATACAGACAAAAGGATTTCACATATTGCATATGCCTACTGTCTGACCTACTCCCAAGGTATTGTACTTATCTCTGAGGACTTTGAAGAACAAAGGAAGCGTATAGACAAAAGGTTTTACTCATTGCATATGCCCAGGCCACAGTTTATCACCTTTCAGGAACTTCAACATATTATGTGATCCTGGATCTCAACAGTACTATAGTACTTCTCTTAAACCCTCTGGCACAAACCCTCCCAGTCTTTTTCATTTTTCTCTGTACTTGCCATAGTGCTTAGCTATCCACCTTAGCCCACTAAAATCATGTCCCCAGAACCCTCCTATTGCTCGCCACCCCCGACTGCCTAGCCCACTGCTTCTCGGCTCTCTCTGCCTCGCTAAAAAATGCTTTGGCTTAGTCCCCACCACCTGTTCCTGCTCACCATCACCCTCCTTTTCCTTTATGCCAACTCCCCCTCCGCCTACCCTACCCCTCCACCTACTCTCACCTTTCTATACTACTACCCAAAACATTGTACCATGGCTTTTACTCTGGAAGTCTTAAACAAACATCACCCAATTAATACCTGGGTGCAAGAGCCATATTTCCTAATTGGAAACTGCCACATCATTATAACTCACTACTGATCACCTCTACTGGGACTCCAGAAGACAATCCAAGCATCTTAAAAAGTACAAGCAGAAACTCACTCCAACCTATTATGAACTACGAATGGCATCGCTGAAACTCCTGCTCCTCCTACTTTTAATATCTGGTGAGATACACCCAAACCCTGGTCCTGTTGCACTGAAGCCGACAAAAACAGGGAAAGTTGGTAGTGGTCTCTCCATTATCACTCTAAATATCTGCAGCCTCCTTCCCAAATTGGCATCTCTTCAAACTCTCGCTGGACAAAAAAACCCTGATATACTAGCCATTGTGGAAACCTGGCTATCTCCCAGCACCCCGGATCATGCGGTCTCGCTTGAAGGCTACAATCTTTTCAGACTCAACCGGGCAAGCAAGAAAGGTGGTGGCTGTGCTATCTACATAAAGGACAACCTCTCCTGTCAACGTGGCAGCTTCACTCCCACAAATCGCAGATGCAACTCCTCCCTATCAAACTGCTTCTTGGTGCACAAAACAAAGTTCTCACAGTGGCTGAGTCTATATCCTCCAAAAGACCACCGCCAGTATTAAGTCTGTACTTGATTTTGTTAGTCTGCAGCCCTCTGAAAATGAGTTCCTCCTCCTCGGGATTTCAACATAAACTGGCTCGCCTCTGACACTGGCTCTTACAAAGATGACATCCTAGCAGCAAACCTGACTCAGATGGTAACCTCCCCCAACCGGAAAAATTACAAAACTGGTACAAGCACCCTTATTGACTGGGTTCTCACAAATCACCCTGACCGGATAAAAACATTAAAGTCCTCCCTGACTCCCTCAGTGACCACTCCCCAGTGTCCTGTACCTGGTCTAATAAATTTCTCAAGCCACCCCCCAAAGTTATAACAAGCAGAGTATTGCCTTATGGGAATCTTATCAAGTTGAAAACCCATCTCCTACAACAGGACTGGACACCAATCCTTGAATCAACTGATATTAATACCGCACTAGAATACTTCATTAAATCTTTCAACTCTGCATGTGACTTATACGCCCCAGTAAAAAAACGTAAAATCAAAGCGCTATCAAATCCATGGATTACTGCCAAACTACTTGCCGAGCTCAAGGTTCGGGACCACCTCTGGGCAGTTGCCAGAGACACAGGCTCACCTCATGACACCCTAAAATACAAGCAGGCACGAAATAGATGTACCTCACAAATTAGGCAAATGAAGAGCGCCTATTTCAAAAATGCCCTTGAATCCACCTGGGGTTATGGAAGAGCTTTTTAGGACAACATCCGAAACATAATGGGTAAACAATCAAAATCGTCACCTACCATTATGAAAGTTGATGGATCCACCACTCTTGACCCAAAGTCTATTGCAGATGCTCTTAATAAGACATTCACAGACCTTAGTGGGGTCCTCCCCCCAGATTTCTTCTTGGACTTACCTGTGCCTAGTCTAGTATCACAAAACACCCCTCGTGACAAACCACAATTTTACTTCAAGAAAATCAAAGTGCACGAAGCACACAAGTACATAAGAAAGGCCTGCTCCAAATCCAGAACAAGTAGTGACACGCTAGATCTAAAAATCCTGTCTCTCACCCTGGATAAGTAATTCACTCCTTGCAAAATTCTTAATCTGTCACTTTGCCAAAGTCAATTTCCCAACAAATGAAATCTGCCATAGATTAAGCCAGTGCACAAAGGGGGACAAAACCTCAACAGAAACTATAGACCAATATCAATACTCCCTCCCTCTCCAAAGCACTTGAGCGAATAGTGACAGACCAACTCTCTGATTACCTGGACAAATACAATCTACTCTGTAATCAACAGCACGGCTTTAGGAAAGGACATAGTACAACAACAGCCTTACTTGATTTCTCTGGAGAAGTCCACTCAGCCCTGGACAAAGGGTGCCAAACAGGTGCAGTCTTTATCGATCTTACAAAGCTTTCGACACAGTCCATCATTGGCCTACTACCTCCTACTTTCTAGCCTAGGCCTGGCGAAGGTCCTTGTGCTTGGGTAAAAGTTACTTGTCCAATCGGTCTGAGGCTGTAAAAATCTCTAATGAACTCTCGACTTCAAACCAGTTCTCTCGGTGTACCACAGGGATCAATTCTTGGACCGCTCCTCTTTAGCCTGTTCCTTAACTCCCTCCCAGATATCTGCCAGGAGAAAATAATCTTATACGCTGATGATGCTGTAATTCTCTCTTCCCACAAGGATCCAAACTCCCTACGAAAAAGCCTGCAACTTGCTTTCTCTAGTGTTGAAAGGTGGTTCCTGGATAGTAAACTTGTGCTAAACCACAATAAAACAAAGCCATGCTCTTCTCCAATCACCAAAACAAAAATAGGCATACTCCACTCACCATACAAACCTCTGAGGGAATTACACTGGACCAAGTAAATACTTTCAAATACCTTGGCATCACTTGCTCACCTTTGCAACCCACATTGACAACACTGCGAAAACAGTGAACCAACGCCTTGGAATACTATTCCGTAACCGTCAATTTCTAAATCAAGCGGCATTGAGAATAGCTATACAGAGTTCCATAATCTCAATCATTGACTATGGGCTTATTATTTATGGCTCAGCTACCTCCACTGCTCTAAGGCGTATCTCAATCACTCTAAATAAGGCCTGCCGCTCCTCACGGGGCTCAAAGACTGACTCACACGTGTGATCTGTACTATGAATCAGGCTGGTTGAACCTATCAAATCATCTTATTTATCTCACCTGCACAATGGCAAAAATCTATCTTGGGACTGACTCCATTATGTATTCAAAACCTACCCGACTGAATCCTGGCTCCGACCCTCCATCAGATCTGAGCATAACCTTTCCTGGTTCCGAGATGCCAGACTGCACAGGGACAAAGATCTTTTTGCATACAGGGCCCCGACTGGTTCAATGCGCTTAGTCCACCTACTCTATCCTCAACCTCGCTTGAAGCTTTCAAATCCATGCTCACGCCCACCTCACCACCACTAGCAACTGTGACTGCGCTAGATAAAGACTACTACTCCTCATGTCCATCCTCACATCTGAGGCCTCTTCCTCCTGACTAATGAACCCTCTGGTACCTCTACTACTTCCTGTCTCACCCAAACTCACTCCCCCCTTTTTTCCTGTCCCTCTCACTTACTCTCCGCTCACCACCTTCCCTCCTCTCTAGCCTCCTTTTGGCACCTAATGATCACCCTCTCCTGGAAGTTTCCTTAACCCCGAAATTGTCTACTCGCTTGAACCTGTTATAGCATTTTTCTATGAAACTTAAAAACGTTACTGCCTTAAACTGTTAATAGCAAATTTATGATGTAACTTTCCTGTCTGGTTTTACCTGTAATGTGTATCGTGCTTTGTTAAATGTTCTTTGTGACGTGGAACCTTTGTAAAAGAGCCCTGGCTCAAAGGTATTAATTCCTAGACTAATAAACTAAACTAAACTAAAAGGAGGGAGTCAGTGCATTGGGGCAGAAGTTTGACGACTTTGCAGAATATTTAAACTAGCAAATAGGGAGAGGGGGGTGCAGCACCCCATACATCAAATGGAAAGAACACCCCCCCCAGCTAGTGGTCAAACAGGAGTTCAGCATGTTTGCAGTTCATTTGCATCACCAGGTAAGGAAAATGGCCTGGCTCCCCATACGATGCACAGGAGAAATGCCAGACCTCACCCAACAACTAACGCACCAAAATCTGGCCAATGGAAAATCATGGACACAAATGCTTGCAGTCTGGGAAACAAGATCCCAGACCTGCAGGCAATAATGTCAGAGGCTAAACTGGACATAGTAGCAACTAGCGAGACGTGGTTTACCAGTAACCACACTTGGGAGACTTCAGTACCTGGCTATGTGCTGTTCAGAAGAGACCGAGGTGCAAAAAGGGGGGGTGGAGTGGCCCTGTATGCCAATGAAAATATCAAAGCTACAGAAATTCAAAATACACATAAGGAGCCAGAAGAACTGTGGGTCACCCTGGAAACAGGAAATGGGACAGCCATATGAACTGGGGTTGTCTACAGGCCCCCAGACCAGGGGAGGACATAGACACATTACTGTTAGAAGATATACAAAACATGACAGCTAAAGGGGAGGTTCTCATAATGGGAGACTTCAACATGCCAGATACAGATTGGTCAATACCAGCAGGAACATCTGCCAGAACTAGACACATGGTGGATTCCCTGCAGGGGGAGGGCCTCAAACAACTGGTACAACAACCCACAAGAGACAGGGCTATCCTAGATCTAGTACTGACTAACAGGAGAGGATCACAGATCTCCAGATAGATGGTCATCTGGGGGCCAGTGACCATCACATGGTATGGTTCAATTTGGCCATTAGAACTAAATCATCCCATTCCAAGGCAAAACTATGGGACTTCAGAGGAGCTAACTTTGATAAGTTGGCCAGCAGAATTAAGCTAGCCCTGGCAAAAAGAAATACAGGTGAGGGGGTACAGGCAAAGTGGGCAAGCATTAAGGATGCAATACTTGAAGCAACATCCCATTGTGTTAGAGAGAAAAAGAAATGCAAAAGAAGAAGGAAACCACTTTGGTTCTCAAAAACAGTAGTAGAAAAGGTCAGAGCCAAAAGACTGGCCTTCAGGAAATATAAGGAAATGCAGCGGGATGAAGATAGGGAGGCATACCAAACTTCCCTAAGGGAAGCAGGGAAGGTAGTAAGGCAGGCAAAGGCCCAAACTGAGGAAACACTAACACAAACAGTAAAAGAAGGTGACAAGACTTCCTATAGATACATTAGTGAAAGGAGAAAGTCCAAAAAGGGGTATTGCTTAGATCAAAGGAGATAAGGGGGCATGTGAGGAGGAGGAGGACCACGTAAAAGCATCTATCCTAAATAGATACTTCTGCTCAGCATTTACTGAAGAGAAGATAGGGCAGGGCCCACAGCTCAGCACCATGGACACGGGGGGAGGGAGGTGTGCACTAGTCCCTTCACGAAAAAAAGAGTCCTACAAGAGCTCGCTAAACTCAGGGTGGAGAAGACAATGGGACCTGATGGCATACATCCCAGGTACTAAAGGAGCTAAGGCTGGAACTAGCAGAGCCATTATCAGAACTGTTTAGTCAGTCTCTGAGCACAGGAGAGGTCCCAGAAGACTGGAGAAGGGCTCATGTGATCCCGCTCCACAAGAGTGGTAGCAGCAGGGAGGAGGCAGGGAACTACAGACCAGTCAGTGTTACATCAGTAGTGGGCAAGATTATGGAGGCACTCCTTAAGGAAAAGATCATGCAACACCTGGAATCCATAGGAGCTAAGGATCCAAGACAGCATGGGTTTACAAAAGGAAGGTCCTGTCAAACTAATCTCATAGATTTCTTTAACTGGGTAACCCAGGGTTTTAAATAATTGATTAGCAGTTTTTTTTTGGGGTGGGGGGACAATACTAACTATACAGAAAGTATTTATATAGGTTTTCTAGAAGTGTTATGTTTGTTAAACACAGTGAGGCAAGTGCTATGCATTTTCATAATGTTTTAGCACTTTTATGAGCAGAACACTAATCAATTTTTAGAGTTAAATAAAACCTTGTAACCAGAGTGGTGGACCAAGGGGGAGCAGTTGATGTCGCCTATCTTGACTTCAGCAAAGCTTTTGATACTGTTCCACATAGAAGATTGATTAATAAGCTGGGTAGGCTTGGGGCGGGTCAGAAGTTGGTCAACTGGGTGGCAAACTAGTTGATGGGCAGAAAACAGAGAGTCATGGTAAACGGTATACAGTCAGAAGAGATGCATGTCACAAGTGGGGTACCTCAAGGATCAGTCCTGGGGCCAGTCCTCTTCAATATCTTCATCAGTGATGCTGCAGAAGGTCTGGAGGGTAAGGTTTGTCTGTTTGCAGATGACACCAATATTTGCAACAGAGTAGATGATCCAGATGGGGTGGGCAGAATGAGAAGAGATCTGGAAAAACTAGCAAAATGGTTGGAAGAGTGGAAACTGGGGTTTAATGCAAAGAAGTGCAAGATCATGCACATAGGGAAGAGAAACCCTAAAGCCACCTATAGGCTGGGAAGGGAGTTGCTGGCAGTCAAAAGGGAAGAAAGAGACTTGGGCATCATCATCACCGATGACCTGAAATCATCCAAGCAGACCACTAAAGCAGTAGGTAAGGCTAGGGGATGTTGAGGTGTATTAGTAGGGATATCACAAGTCAGAAGGTAGTAATCATCCCTCTTTACGAGACACTGGTTAGGCCCCATCTGGAGTACTGCATGCAGTACCTGAGTCCATACCTTCACAAGGACATTAACCAAATTGAGGCAGTCCAGAGAAGAGCAAATAAAATGGTGCGGGGACTGCATCAGAAAACATATGAGGACAGATTAACGGAGCTCAATATGTATACCCTAGAGGAAAGGAGGGAGAGAGGTGATATGATCAGAACATTCAAATACCTTAAGGGCATTAACAAGGTGAAAGAGCCTAACATTTTTCAATATAAGAAAAATAGCAGGATAAGAGGACACAGTATGAGATTAGAGGGAGTCCAATTAAGGGGTAATGTGAGGAAGTTCTTTTTCACAGAAAGGGTGGTGGATGCATGGAACGACCTACCTCAGGAAGTGGTGGATATGAATACAGTGCAGGGCTTCAAAGAGGCATGGGATAGGCATAAGGGAGCAATACAGATGAGTATGAGTAGATAGGCCACTGACATTTATTTATAAGGTAGAAAAAGAAATGGGTAGACTGGATGGGCTTTGTGGTCCTTATCTGCCGTCAACCTCTATGTTTCTATGTTGGGGCCCTTGATGGAAAAAAAAGTCAGTTGGCACTTTATTAAAAGGAGACAATTAGGCAATGCACTTTAAGCCAATTCAGGCAGCACTCTATATTTATGAGTAGCCACTGCAAGTATTTCAGAGCTGAGAAGCTAGTGTAGGGACTAAACCATGGGTCCCACTATGATGTGGTGGTTTGGCTTGCTCATGTTGGAATTCCAATCTGATAACCCCTTTTTCATCGAGTTTAAAGTAAGCAAAGCCAAGAGGCAGTTAAAATTAATGTTTAAATTCTAATATGTGCCATGTTTTTTTTTTGGGGGGGGGGTTGTGCACTGGAATTTTGTTTTTGCTTCTCCATTTTAGGTCCCCAGTGGTTGAGGTCCAGTACTGGAAGTCCAGGACCTAACATGGTGGCTCCCATTCAAACATTCAAGCTGCAATTGTAAAGCAGGTTAGACAAATTTCTCTGTCTTTAATATAACAACAGATAAACAGTAAATAATCACAGTTCCTAGCTGGGCTCCCTCTGCGTAAGTAGCGACTGCAGAATGGAGCAAAACAGATCACTGTCTAGCCGGTCGCAAGCCCTAAATCACTTGGACACAGCACAGACCATTTTCTAACACAGATTAGCTGTTCTCTTAAAGGGACAAGTGCGGAGGCTCAATATGGCATATCTCACATAAAAACACATAACTACTTAAGACAGGACACCAGCCTGACAGTGTGCATTTAGGAGCCTAAGAAGACATTGTAGTAAACCTCAATTGGTAAGGGGGTTACAATCTTCCCTGCCTGTAAAATCTTGGCATCCACATTAAGTCTACATACACTACACGATTCTATAAGAAAATACTATACGAAAAATACATGCATGTTTCATTGGTATACCATAAAAATAAAATCTGATGCATCAGTAAAAATAAATTGCTTTTAACACAGCAGTATTACTATACTTTTTTCATTTTACATTAAATTTTCATAAGCACACATTTTCATAGCTTTTTTATAAATTGATTAATAGATTCAAGTGGCTAAACACATTACTCTTACAATTATGGTCTGTATTACCTCCTGCATACTAATCCACGTGGCTTTGGGCCTGTCCCTGTCCCTGTCAGCTACACTAGGTCTGCATGGGGCAAGGGTGTTAGCATACTGATTGAAGGGCTTAACTATCTGCTTTGAGGTGGCAGAATAGCCTAGCTTTGGAAGAGAGTTTTCAGAAACGTATACTCCTTTGTGAATTACATGTAATGGGAGGTCTACAGGCCTTCTTGGGGAGTTGAAACTAATTTATTTATTTTATTTATTAGTTTTTGTTGACTGGGTGGGTGCGTTAGGCAAGAACCTGCCTATTTTCAAACATGACCTGGGAGGGTACAAGATGCAGTTACAATCAACAAACAAGAGATTGGTGGACAACAATCAGCAGGTGAAGTTATAGAGCAGAAAAGGCACATTACAGGCTTTGTGGATCTTCCAGACTTTCTGGAAGGGGCACTTCCAGGTTCAATTCTTTCAACAGTGGCATTTGGGTTGATCAGACCCGGCTCATTACTTATCAGTAAGTCTGCTTCTGAAGAAAAGGGTACCTCCACACTGGCTGTCTGCTCTGAAACTGAAATTCTTTCAGTTTCTTGTTCTATTAGTTCTGGTTCAGCAGAAATACTTTCATTACTTTGCTCTGAAATTCCAGGTTCATCATTAAGAGGAAGTTCCATGGAATTTAAATCATGTGACAGATTACTGATACTTTCAACTTCATTAGCTTCATTAACATCAGTTTTCATAACATTGTCAGAATCATTGATGGCAAACAGTTCTGGACTATCTGGTATGTCACCAGTTATGCTTTCTGTCTCCGGTTCTTTCTCTTTTATGGCTCAGACACAAGACACAAGAGAGAGAGTGTAGCGTAATGCCAGCTCTAACTGTGCTCTTACACTACTACTGTACGCAACTACTTCGCAGGATTCGTATTCTCAAAAAAAAATACGTATGGTGGTCCGATGTTCTCCACTATCGCCGAGTCAGCTACATCAGAAGTCACACTTTGCACTTCACTTTCAGGGGGCACAGGGGTTGTGGATAAGCTGAAAGTTTAGACAGTTTGGAGGGTCCAGCTTCATCTCCCATGTTATACAGGGGGTTGCCTTGAAACAACTGACTCAGTTCATAAGACGGGTAATAAGGGGCCTCACACTCATGGTCATCAGATTCAGACTGACATTCAGTTTCATTTAAAACATGACTGATGGGAGGCCCTGAATCTTTAACAACCAGGAATGGGGTTATGTGTTTCTTTTTAGCCGCTGCTCTGGTTACAGGCTCCGTAGGGGCAGTGTTGTGGGATGCAGAATCAATGATGATTTGCCCAATTGGTAATAAATGATTTCTGTGCATTGTTTTAACTGCTCATGGGTCATCCTCTGGACACATTTTATAGACTGGCAAGTCCTTCAGCTTGCTGACCACAATGCAGTGGTGTAGCCAGACATTTCTGTTCTGTACACACAATCTCCAACTGCTGCTCCCCCCCCATTAAAAATGTACTCACTCACTTCAAATGCTGCCACCCATTACAAACAAACCAGACCGTTGTCAGATGAAACTTTTAATTTCTAAACAGATGCATAAACAATTGAAGTTGAAACAGAGACCCCCTCAATGGCCTACACTAACTCAAATACTAGAGATTAGAATTATAATGTTAACAAAAAGGCATATGGGTTGGGATAGGCCCTTAACAAAACTGTACACAAATGTGTACAGTGAGTAAGCCTGCCTACACCCTTGCAACAATGTATGGAATGTGATGCCACCTATCAGCTATCTTGTGTTTTCCATGCAATTCCAAATTTCTTAGTAAAACTATCTCTGGGTTGCAGCTCTTGGGCCTTGACACGTCTGTCATGTCTTTCTTTGTTTGCTAAGTTTGTTTTGTGGTGCTAACTAGTAGGCATGATTTAACTGAGCTTTTAGTTTCTGGACATACTGGAGGTGATTCTCTGCTTTGACTCCATCAGGGAACACTCCAAAGCAGATGTCTACTGGCAGCCTTGCTTCTTGACCAAACGTCAGATAGTAGGGGGAGAACCCAGTTGCATCACTTTTAGTGCAGTTATAAGCTTGAACTAATGTGCTTGTCTGTTGACTCAATTTTGAATTGTCCCTGTGATGAAGTGTGCCCAGCATGTCTAGTAGTGTTCAATTAAACCCTTCAGGCTGTGGATCCCCCTGAGGGTGATAAGGGGTAGTTTTGGACTTTTGCACCCCCCCGAGTGAGAGCATTTCTTTAATCAGATGGCTTTCAAAGTCTCTCCCCTGATCAGAGTGAATCCTCTGGGGGGAGGCACCATAATGGACAAAGAACTTTTCTATCGAGACTTTCGCTGTGAGAGAGTGAAGTCCCCCCCCCCTTAGGAAAATAGTGGTCCTGGATGCACTTCTATTTCTTTGTCTTTGTGTAATTGTATCATTATATGTTTGTTTGTTGGGCTGGCCACCCACTTTGTATGTTTATTGTGTTATTGTCTGTCTTTGTATTTCTATCTGTATCTGTTTCCAGTACATCCAAGAATCACTGCCGGCCTATAAAAGCCCTGGTTTTAATAGAGATTAAGGATGTCAGGACTGCTCTCCTGTGTAATACTATTAAAGCGTCCTGTCCCTCTTTACATTGTATGCCTGGAGCTGTTATGCTCCTTGTAGTAAAAATGTCTTGTTTTCCCCTTAAAAAAAAATAAGTATTTGTAGCTGTTTTTGCTCCGCAGGCTTTCCCCTATAAAATGCTTGCTTATCAGCCAGTTTCTGTGAGGGAATTAAAAGAAAAAACTCTCCATTTCAAATATTTGCAGGGCACTGATTTAAATTGCATTGTTATGCGTTTCAACATTTACTTTTCTGTAGGAACAGAAGTATTTTAAGTTGTACATACCCTCCCTGCTTGAAACAGAGTGTTGTTGGGACTTTCTGAGGACCTTGAAAAACAAAGGATTTCCAACTGCTGCTGATGTCTCTAGCTCCTGATGCACACCACTTTCAGCTCCAGCATCACTCTCAGAGCCGGCCGGCCACTTCTTTGTTGTTTTTATGCTACCGCTAGAAGGGGGTGGTGCTCCCTGGTGCCCAGAGCATAATTTAAACCTTCAGAAAGAGTGTAATTCACTTTAAAGACTGCATTCAAGTTGCTATTTTGATTTCAATGCATTTGTGTGATATAAATAAAATAATTGCACTCTATTTAAAGAAATAATGTTTGAATAAAGAATCAAGGGTGGAGTTAGCTAGTCACATGACCCCTGATAGGTATAGATACTGTTCACCTAGTCAGCAGGAGGATGTGAAGCTGTTAACATCCTGTTTAGCTAGCTATTACTAGCTGTATTTTTTTTTATTTATATGCATTTTGCTTCTCTTTTATTTAGTCACCTTCAGTTCACTTTATATTTGTAAAAATAAATACTTTCTTTTGCTGCCAATCTGCCTCGTTGGTCCATCATTACCCACAGCCTACGACATTCACCACTGTGGATGCCTTTTGGTCTTTGGTTGGATAGGCCTGGGCATAGCAGGTAAAATGATCCATCACCACCAGCACATTACCAATATTCTTTTGACCTGGTTCAAGACACAAGACATTAATACACGCAAGCTCCATGGATGCACTGGTAGAAATATTAACTAAAGGTGCAGTCCTCTGGGGCTGAGTTTTCCTCTGCAGGCAACAGCTGCAAATCCTGATGCGAGTCTCAATGTTGGCCCCCATTTTTGGCCAGTAGAAGCAAGCGGGGCCAGATCAGTAGTTCGGTCACAGCCTAAATGTCCCATCTGGTCATGAAGGGCATGTAGAACCACACGTTTGAAAATTGTAGGTAATACTAGCTGTTGCTTGACAACTTGACCTTGTCTATTGGTGGTTTCTCTGTAGAGCAGTTTGTTGGGAAACTTCAATCTGGGTGCCTCTCTAAATGGCAGGGCAGTTCGGGGATCTGGAGAACGAAGTTTTGACACATTCTTTCCAGCATGACTAGAATCCAGCACAGGCTTAATCATAGGGTCTTGGGAGTGAGCCCACTGTATAATGTCAGGAGTAAGTTGGGGCAATGTGCTGAGATCCAATGATGCAAGATGGCAGTAGGCCGCAGGAACACAAGTGTCAGGAGGACCCAGACAGTCCACCCGGCAATCAGCAGTTTCAGAGGATGGATGTTCATCTTTATTGAACTTTTGACAAAGAGCATTAACAGATTGTTCAGACATTCTCACCCACCCTGAGTTGGCATCAGGTCTCCTTGAGAGGGGGTCGGTGTCAATGTGATTCAAACCTGGTTGATACTCTACTGAATAGTCATAAGTGGACAGGGCTGATAGCCAACGGTGCCCAGTGACATCTAACTTTGCTGAGGTTTCAACATATGTGAGGGGGTTTTTGTCAGTTTTTACTAACATTTTCACACCATAAAGATATTCGTGGAAATGATCTATCATGAACCACTTTAAGGCAAGGAACTAGAGCGTGGGGATAGGGTAGTTTCTTTCAGATGGTGTGAGACTTTTGCTGGCAAATGCCACTGGGCATAATCCCTCCTCATACTCTTCGTATAGAACAGCACTGAGTCCCTTCAAGCTGGCATCAGTGGGCAATACATAAGACATGGTGGGATCTGCATACGCAAGCACAGGGGCATGGGTAAGTTGGTGAATGACATCATAGAAGGCCACCTCACACTCTCGAGCCCACCTGGTCCCAAAAGGTTCATTTGTTCAAAAATAAACTTTCTCTTCCTCTTTAATAGCATTACTCTTGTACTTTCGGTTTGTTGGTGGATCTCCTTTAGTTAAGTTAAGCAAAGGGTGGTTGACTTTAGTATAATCTTTGGCAAATTGGTAATAGTAGCTGCAGAACCCCAAGAATCTCTGAAATTCCTTAAGATTGCTAGGCTGTGGCCAGGTGGTCAAGGCTTCTACTTTGCTTGGGTCAGTTAGAATCCCTTCAGATGACACGAAATGGCCAACATATTTTATAGACTGATGGAAAAACTGGCACTTGTTAATAGATGATTTTAACCCAAAGTCCTCCAATCGGTCTAGAACCTTAAACAGATGAGCCTCATATTTCTCAAGAGTCCTGCCAAACACAATTACATTATCTAGGTAGACAAGGCATTCTAATAGGGTAACGTTTCCCACAGCTCGCTTCATTAGCCTCTGGAAAGTGGAGGGTGCTCCTGAAATGTGCAGAAATTCATAAAAACTCAAAGGGCAGATGAATGCTGTTTTTTCTCTATCTTCAGTGGCCATCAGGATATGGTAATACCCACTTCTGAGGTCTAGCACAGAAAACCACTGACTCCCACTGAGGCAGTCAAGGGCATCCTGGATGTGTGGCATAGTGTACTGGTCAGGTATAGTGCTTCAATTCAGAGTCCAGTAGTCTACACACATCCTCACTGAGCCAGTTTTCTTCTGGACTACCACAATAGGAGAGGTATATGGACTGCGGAACTCCTGTATAATTCCAGCTGCCAACATCTCCTGGAGGTGGCGCCAGACGTCATCGATGTCTGCTGGGGCTAGGCACTGAGATCTCTTACGGAAAGCCCTTTCATCATGCAGTCTAGTGTAATGTTCATCCCACATCACACTCTTTCAAAGAGAACACCTTGCTTTTCTGGGCCAACTTTTGGCTGATTCTAGTTTTCCACTCTTTAGGAATAGGAAATTCTCCTAAGTCGAACAGATCAGGGGTCTCCTCATCCATCTCTACTGTGCATTTTTTGCTAGGCAACACAGTAGTGTCTGCACAATATACAGTAGCCAGGGTGCAACCTTGATTTACTCTGCTATCCTGGTCGGACATATTCTGGACTCGCATCACCACTTGCCGAACATAGGCATGAGCCCAGGCCAGTAGGATACTAGGCTTAACTAACAGTCCCTCAGGCAGTTTCCCTTCTTCTGGGGCATCTGGTATGAGAATTTTGTTTTTGACATCTTTTTTAATTCATATCTCGCCACGGATGGTACACTGGGCATTGGGAAGCAACACAAGTGATTCCGGATCCTTTTTCCATACCACTCCCACTGGGTCATCTTTCTCAATCTCTTTGGTGTGCATCTGTAAATCATATGCTCTGCGCACCATGGCTGGAATGTGTAGTGCCAAACCAGTCAGTTTGGCTTGCTTCTCTTGACAGAACTGGGCTTGCCAGCCAAACATAAGGGCATTGATGTCTAGCAACAAAGGGATACCATCATACATTCCTGTCAGTAGGAACACCAAGGCCAGGGTCTCCACTTGTTCATCCACATCAGCAATAGCAGTAGGGAAAGATAGCCAAGTTCGTACATAGCCTTGGTAAGGATAGGATTTGTTGCTCAACCCCCACACATGCAGTCCCTCTATGTGTAAGAGCAGGCAATCAGACAAGTGTTGGTCATTCCAGTCTTTAAATACAATAGTGACCTGTGAGCCACTATCTAGCACAGCTCGAGTGGAGATGCTGTTAACAGTCACTGTAGTTTCCATGGATGGGCCCACCATCGTGGACCAGTCCGGGGGAGTCTGTTTTGCAGACTGGCCCACAGCAGTTTTATAGGAGAAGAATTTTTGGGGTGAGCCTGACTGAGGTTTTACATTGCTCTGATGGACCAGATTAAGTAGCTTGGTAGTGACTTTCCACAGATCTTCAGGGGCATTGCAATTACGTTGGGTGTGCCCTTCCTTTCCAGACCTATACCAAAACATCTTGTTTTTGGGGTCAACAGGGTGGATCAGCTCTTCACGAGGATTGTAGTGATCTGTACCTGGAGTCCTATTGTCCTGTTTAGGTCAGAATTTGGGCTCCATTCCCCCGACATCCCTCTAGGGGGCAGATGACCGGATGGCATGAATAAGATCTCTCACCATGGCTCAAAGTTCTCTCATCTCTTCTACTAGTTTAGAGTCTGCTCGAGGTTCAGTGGCAAGGGCATGGGCCTCCACATCCACAGGTGGGGTCTCACCACCAGGCTCAGTCTTAGAGGGGTAAAGGCCAGGATTCTTGGCCGCCTCGGCTGCAGCTTGTCAGCTGGCTCTCAGTTCTTTTAACTCTTTCAGCAACTCATTAACTTGTAGGGACTCAAAAGGTTCCTCTTTTTCAACAGGTTTGTCAGGGGTCAGGGCAGTTTGGACAATCCCCGCATACAGTTCCCAGCCATTTTCGTTGTTTTCAGCCTACTGAATCTCCTTCATTAACCAGAAGTATTCGGGAGGGTTAGCCTTTCTGTCTTGAAACTTTAACTTCAACATGCGCACACTTGAATAATGGGCCAACTTAAGGATGTGTTCCAGCCTGACACGGTTCAGTTCACTAGCTGAGATACCCCCTTTGTGATGTGCCCTCTGCAGGGCCCATTTGACCCAGGTTACAAAAGCATACAGTTTCTTATTTTTCCGCTGTTTAGTGGACTTGAATTTCCACATTAAATACTCCAGGATCAGTACTGCAGAACACCCCTTCTATGGTGGATAGGTACTCAGCTGCAGAGGCCTCTGGGTTAGTGGACCGAAGGAACTGAATAGCTTCCAGTGCAGGGCCCCTCAAACTTTCCATAAGTCTCTTTTGTTTCTCCCCTTCAGAGCACTGCCACTCTTGGGCCAGGGGGGCATAGTCCATCCAAGTTTTTAAGTCATCCTCCCCAACTGGCACGGGAACAGCACCAGAGAACAACCTGAGCCTGTGATACGAGTCCAGGTGTAGTGAGAGTATCATAATGGGGGATGCTACAATGGTGGGTGCCAAGGGGGAAGCCGGGGAGGCCAACGGGGACTGAATAGGGGTACCCTCCTCAGAGTCCTCCAAAATTTTCTATAAATCCTTAACTGTCTGCCCTTCAGCAACTAGAAGTCTCAATAATTTGTCCTTAAACCCCTCTACTCTTGGAGACCCCCAGGGGAAGATGGTTCACTGTGTAGATAAATGACTCCCCAGCCCTTCTGGGATCCCTCTGGCATGATAACAGGGGGCACTGTCTCAGGGTCCATGGGGAAGCTACAAGAAAGGAGGGCCTCCAAGGTCTGAGCAAATAAATCTAAGTCCCACCCCCATACTTCAGCCTTCCCCAGACACTTAACCTTCCCCACAGTTTCCCCTATCATTTCATTAGTGGTCCCCACAGGGATATCAAGTAGAAGGAAGGGAGGAGGAGCCAGCATGCTACACAGGATAGAAGGCCCAGGTTATAGGCTGATGTTACTTAGGAGAAACAGTTGCAGGGCTCATTGAAGGAGAGCGCATATAACATTTTGAAGGGAGACAATTTAATGGGGATTACTAACTTTAAGGTTTTTTTGGAGTTTATTCTAAAGAAAAGGGAGCACATAGCTTATTTCTTCTCAGAGGAGAGCTGGAATGATCTGGGGAAATGACCTTCTCTTTATGCTGCTGCTTCTTCTCAGAATGGTGGCGTTGTTCCACCTACTAAGAGGACTTATTTTTCTTCTTAATCAAATCAGTGACACTGTTAACTAGGGGGGAGCGATAGCTTGACGGCAAACTGGGAACAAAGGCAGTTAATGGTGGTGATGCTGTCTTTGACGCAAACTGTTTCTCCATTTCCTTCAGCTTTATATGAATTCCAAAAGCCTTCTTGTGACATCTCTTTTTTACCTTATTAAATCCCTGGCAAACAGAGCAGGCTTTAACATTGTGATCTGTGCTGAGGCAACATATACATGTGGAGTGGTCATCATCTTTGTATATTTTAAAATTGTTGCTACAGCAGCAATAGAGAAGAGCGGTTCCTTGCCTTTTGGCAGTAGCATAAAAGTAAAGTTTTGAAATGCAAAACCTGGAGACACAGCAGCATTAGCAAAACCTTTCCAGTGTTTGCTGGACCTGCCACTGTGAATTTATTCTGAACCTACCCTGTTCTACCATTTTATCATTCCTTTTTGTTTTTATTCTGTGTTTTTAGAGGTTTAAATGTTTTTTTTGCCTCACCTTTTGATTTGCCTGTTTGCTGCCGGTCGGTTTTCAGCATTTTGCTGGCGTGCCGCGTGTAGTGCATGGCCAAGCTTTGCCAAGGTCCCAACTTATTTGTCCGAGTTCCTGTATGTTGGCATAGGCTGTGAAATGGGGGGGTTCGGTGCCCCGCTGCCTGGTTTGGAGCATCTTGGATGTTCTGGCTCAGTGCTTTTTTTTTATTCTCCTGATGTTTGGATTTCTTGGTGTGCTGGATTTGCAAGAAGAAGCCCGCGACTGAAAGAACTGGCATCATTGTTCTGGAGTACCGTGAGTGGTGGGACCTGTTTTGTTGGAGTTGCATCCTTCTTCTTTTTCGGATTTGATCCAGCTCGATCTGATTGTTGTCACAGTACCTCCACTAGGATTATATTGGAGCAATCTGTATTGAACTTGGGGTAGCAGGGCCAGTGGGTTGTGCTGGGTGAGGGAGGTCCTTACCCTCCCCCCTTGTGCCTGGGTGATTCCTGGTCATGCTGCCCGGGACCGAGCGGGAACAACTTTACTTGCCTCTGGAGAGCTGGAGACATTTTGTGGGGTGCTCCTAAGTGATCTTGGGGTCTGTCCTGTTGGTCTGGCCTCGAGGAGTCTGTAGCTGTGAGCCTTGGGTGGTATGTGCAGAGCCTGATTAGGTAGGTTGGGGGTGAGGGGGGTCTTCACTCTTTGTTCTAGTATATGCACACTCCTGGCCTCTGCTCAGGGTCCCCTCGCTCTTTTTCCATCAATTTGAACTGAGACTGTATGTACTATCTTCAGATTTATGACTTTTGGAGTAGAATGAAGCAGCTATAAACTTTTTGGGATTGCTGGTGTGACATCTGACTTTTGCGGTATCTTTTACCCCCACTCTGTGAGGGAGAGTGTGTTTGGGCAGTGAGAGCGCCTCAACATTCTTGTGTGTCTGGATCCTGCTTATCTTCCTATTACTGTTGGCAGTGAGAGTGCCAAAAACTGGATGAAAGACTGTGTATATTCCTGCTTTTGAGTACTTTTATAGTCCTGCTGGTAGTGAGAGGACCATCGGGACTTGAACTATTCATTTTCTTTTATATACATTTTTTTTAGTTTTTATTTTATAAATATTATGTTTATGTCTGTTTAGTATAATTTTCTCCTCCTCAGAGCCGTGAGAGGGTTTTTGGGGTGGGGAAGCTTTTTATTTGTGTTTGATCTCTGTTTATTTTTGGGTTAGGATTTTAAAAAAATTATGTAGGTGAGAAAGGTGTGATTTGGGTGGGTTTTTAGCTTAAAGTCCTATTGAGTATATTGTAATTTGTGGTAGATACTTATAAGAAAATTAGGACCTTATTGCAGTGTTTGGTTCTAGCTGTAGTTTGCTTGTGGTATGTGCCTGTTAGCTCCCCCGGTCATGCATTATTCTTCCTCCTCTCTTCGTGCCCTCCGCCCATTCCCCCCCTCACCATTTTCTAGCTACCAGCACTGTCGGGTGCTTGGTATTGCATGCAGGAGGGATGGGGGCAGGCATGGTGGGGGGGTGCGGACATTGGAGGGTGAAGGAACGGCCCTCTCATATAGGGTTGATTAGGTCCAGAAGATGTCCTGGGGCAAAATGGAGCCTGGAACGTGGTGATCCATGTCTAGTCCCCATACCCAAGGGCATCATCTTTTTTGATGGGCAAGTGGCCGGGACGGCCCAGGAACCCCGTCCAACTTAGGCGGTGTTATGCAATGCCAGATCTGTTAAGAACAAGTTGGCTGTTATTGCCAACTTTGTTGGAACTGCTGATCTGGCTTGCATCACCGAGACCTGGCTGGATGAAAATGTTGGCCCCATCTTAGAGGCAGCAATTCCAGTCAGGTACTCGGTGATACACTGCCTGAGACTGGACTGTGGGGGGAGGGTAGTGGTCTGTTTTAAGACCGGGTTGGGCCTCACGGGTGTACCAGTAGAAGAAGCCGAATCCTTTGAGTGTACCGTGGTAGCTGGTGTGGGCTGCAGGATAGCTCTCGTCCATCGTCCACCCGGGGATGAAAAGCGATTCCTGCAGGAAGTGGCAGACTTTGCCACCAACATAGCATTGGAGTCACCCAGACTGATGGTTCTAGGCAACTTCAATGCCTGGGTCGATGACAAACTCTCACCTTTTGGTCAACACTTCCTCCAGCTGATGATATTGCTGGGCTTCACACATATTGTTTTTTCAGCTACCCATAATCATGGTCACTCTATGGATCTGGTTTTTCTCCTGGAGATTGAGACCTCTGATTTGGAGGTGGAACCTGTCAGTTGGTCTGATCATTGCACCGTGAGGTTCAACTTTTGTGCTCCCCTTCATAGGTCTGCCCCTGTGGAGATGGTCAGTTACCACCCTTTACGGAATGTGTGCCCTGAAAACCTGATGGCAGTGATTGGCCTCTCAGAGTTTCCTGTTGCCAGCTCGAGTCCAGAGTCGATGGTTGTGGCCTATAATCAGATAATTTCCTTGGCTCTTTACTTGATCGCCCCTGTCCGTGTTCGTCCCCATCCACTCTGCCCTCTGGCCCCTTGGTTTGATGGGTCCTTGAGGGAGTTGCCTGTGTGGGACAAAGGTTAGAACATTGCTGGCGGAAATCTGCTCTGGAGGTCGACCGCCTTAGTTTTGTCGAGCATTATCAGCTCTACCAATCAGTGACCTCCCGTAAGAAGGCAGAGTTCCTGTCCATGGAGATCGCTGTCACTCAGAATTGACCAGCCCGGCTCTTCTGAACTGTGGACAGGTTGTGCAACCCAGCCTGTTTGCAGCTCCGTCAAGCTTTTTCACAAAAGGAGTGTGATGAGATTGCTCAATTCTTTGCAAATAAGGTGGCCGACATCAGATCACAGATCCGCTTGACCCATTCTATGGGGGACTCTGTTGGTCAGCATTTGGTCACGATACCTCGTGTCTCCTGGAGTACCTTTGACCTGCTGGAGTTTGAGGATATTATGTGGATTGTCTGGAGGATGCGCCCTACATGCTGTAGTTTATATCTGGGCCCAACTTCTCTGATTTTGGGTTGTTTTGAGATCATTGGCCCATTTCTGTCTCAAATTATCTGGTGCTCCTTGGAATCGGGTGAGTTTCTAAGCTCTCTGAAGGAGGTGGTGGTGACACCCCTTCTGAAGAAAGTTTCATTGGACCCAGATATTTTTGCTAACTACAGACCAATCTCAAACCTTCCCTTTTTAGGAAAGGTTATAGAGAAAGTAGTGGCAATGCAGCTGGAGAACCATTTGGCCATCCATAATGTCTACGATCCTCTCCAGTCGGGTTTTCGTAAGAGGCACAGTACTGAGACTGCTCTGGTTCAGGTGTTCAATGGTCTCCTGATGGCGAAAGATCAGAGAAACCATTCTATTCTAGTACTCCTTGAGCTCTCTTCAGCTTTTAACACTTTAGAACATGGGGTTTTGATCGAGCGCCTGAGGTTAATCTGTGGCTTGTCAAGTACAGTGCTCAGATGGTTTACATTATTCCTATCTGGTAGAATGCAGAGAGTTGTGTCGGGGAATTTTTCTGCCGATCCTTTCCCTCTGCCTTGTGGGGTTCCTCAGGGCTTGGTGCTGTTCCTCCATATTGTTTGCAGTGTACATGCTACTCCTCGGAGACATTGTAAGACAGTATGGGCTGAGGTTTCACTGCTATGCTGATGATACCCAGCTCTACCTGTCTTTTGCTCCCAACCAGGCTAGTGTTCTCTCAGTATTTAATAACTGCCTCGCTGAAATCCATAACTGGATGAATTTGAGCTGGTTAAAGTTGAACGCAGGAAAGACTGAGGTTATGGTAGTGAACCCAGGTCACAGGATAGAGGGGTTGAGGACTGATCAGCCCTCTGGTTTATTTCTGGGGGGCTATTAGATCCTCACCTCAGAATGGGTGCGTAACCTGGGAGTGGTACTTGACGATGGGCTGACCCTCCATTATCAGCTGTCGGCAGTTGTCAAGTCTGCCTTTCACTATCTTAGGAACATTGCCAGGGTGAAACACCTCATTCTGTCCAGCAATTTACCTGTGTTGGTCCACACCTTCGTGACCTCTCACCTTGACTACTGCAATTCCCTTTACTTAGGGCTTCCTGGGGTTGTTATCCGCCACTTGTAGCTAGTGTAGAATGCTGCAGCTCGATTGTTGACAGGGGCATCTAGAAGGTCACATGTTACCCCTGTGTTGCACGATCTGCACTGGCTGCCGATTCAGTGGTGGATCACCTTTAAGGTAGGTCTATTGACCTACAAAGCCCTACATGGACTTGGTCCCAAATACTTGAAAGAACTCCTGATTCCTTACAACCCTGTGCGACAGTTTTGTTCGGCTGGTGAGGGGTTGCTGGAGGTTCCGAGGGTTACCTTGAAATCTTCTAGGGCCCGTGCTTTTTTGTTATTGACCCCAACCCTCTGGAATTCTCTGCCCCATCAACTTCGGGAATGTACGACCATGGGGAGCTTTAAGCGGGAACTTAATACCTACCTATGGAGACAAGCATTTCATGAATTGATATGATTGACATTATGATTTTAATGTTTATTTTACTTCTAGTTTTTGGGATTTTATTGTTAAGTTTGTATAGCACCTTGGTACCTGAAAGGCGCTTAATAAATAAAGTTTTATTATTATTACGTTAAACTGCGCTGTATGACAAGAACATTTTGGGAAAGAATAGCACACTTGGGTGTGCCTCTCCCACATAATGCACTGCTCCCTTGAGCAGGTGTGGGCGATCCTGCACCAATGGGTGCAGGAGCTCAAGTATAACAGCAGTGTTCCTCTGCTTCAAAGGAAAGCACCGCTGCCATACTGAGCGCCACCCCTCCTCGCGTCACGCACTACCTCCCCCCGTGCACGTCACGCCGCCCCCCCCAAAGCTTTGGTGCCATGCTGGAGCCCACCCCAGCGTGGCAAATGTTGTTGCCAGCGGCGGTGCCCAATCCCGTCGGCTCCGGGCCCCATCAAGCTGTCCTGCTGCCACTGGGGAGCCCACCCCAGCATGGCAAGCGGTGGTTTACTTGCCGACGGGGTGCCCCAGCTCCCTGTCCTCGCCCCCAGCCATCTTCTGCCATGCTGGGAGCCCACCCCGCATGGCAAATGTCCCAATCGTCTTTTTATTTTTGAACCTGTAAAACAAAAGCGGTCCCGCAGCGTGTCTCCCAGCCCCTCCCACAACCCGCACCCACCCACTTGCAACAACCTTCCCACCCCCTCACCCCATACTTACCTCCAGACTCCGCGCGATGATCTTGGTGGACCAGGAACACGTCTGCACTCTTCAAAGCCGACCGCGAACTGAGGAAATGCCGGTAAGCTGTATAATGGGCTACATAGGGGGTTTCAACTTTGTGCATATCTCAGTCATTTTTGGAATTTTGCCAAATTTTCAACATGGGGTTTGGAACCCCTTCTCATGAATAGTGTCACTGTCATGGTGTTATTCGGGCCCAAGGGATGATTTCGCAGGCACTGCACAGTCACTGCGTGAAATCACCTTCGGCCTTCCAGACAACACCATGGAACATATCATTCATGAAGGGTCAAAACCCATGTTGAATCTAAAAATTCCAAAATGACTGTTTTACGAGAGTGCTTTGCACAGTTCCTACACAGGCTCATAAGTTCGCGAATTTTCAATATTTGCACTCCAGATTTTCAACATTGCCATTTTACCACACCTCCTTATGAGCAGTACAGCTGTAATTTTTCACATCCTGCCCAAAACGTCTTTCCGCCCATGTAGTGCACAATGGCGCAGTTGGTATGTGAAATCAATGTATGGGACACAGTAAGAAAATCACAGTGACACTGTTCGTGTAGAGGTTTTAAAATGGCAATGTTGAAAATTTGGTGAAAAAAATTCTACAAATGACTGTTTTATGAGCGTGCATTGCACAGTTCCCATGCACGCTCGTAGGTTTGCGCATTTTCAATATTTCCACTCCAGATTTTCAACATTGCCATTTTACCACACTTCCTTATGAGCAGTACAGCTGTCATTTTTCACATCCTGCCCAAAACGTGTTTCCGCCTATGTAGCGCACAATGGAGGTAACAACAAGGTCATTCTGACAATTTATTGTCCAAATACCAGCAATCTCACAGGACATTAGGGTAAAGGACCATACATGCCAAACACCACTGCAAATACCTGCAAGCGAATGTTCGGCATTGACAAATGCTTGTTTATTATTAGTGAGAGATAGAAATCAGTCACACAGATGGGTCAAAGCCAGAGGCACTAGGACACAAACAAAGCAAAGTCTTTTCTAGCCTAGGAGGGGGCAGACGGTTCCAATGTCACCCACAAGGCAGTCATAGTAATGCCACTCACATGGGTTTGGCCAGTAACTGACACCAGCCCCCTCCCTTTCTCAGTTCTGTTTACTGGGAGAGTAAACAAGAGGGAAAGAAAAAGAGCATGATAGACTCCTAGCACAAAGGGATAGGAAAAATATATAGAATATAAAAAAAAACATAATAAAACCTGACTACCAGTTTAGCAGAACTAAAGGTTGGGTCTAAGTGCCAAAGGGTAGCAGGTCTAAGAACTAGAGCCTATCTCAGTCACCTGGAAAGGAAAGTGAAGAGGAGATGCACCAACCCTGGCATAGAGCTCTGGCTGGTGGGAGAGGCCCAGAGGACCTCAGTGTAGTCAGAGAGGCTGGGTGGCAACTAACCTATGTCCTTATAATCACCAGAGAACGAGAATAGGGAAACTAACTGCAGGAGTCCCAGACAAGCAAAGGCAATAGAAATACAAAAACCCATAGCACAAGACAGAATTCTTTTTGCCATTCCCAGGAGTGCAGAACAGCACAGAAAAACAAAAAGAAACCCAAGATAAAGGTGTAGGAAAAGAAAAACACACCCAACCCACTGACTGAGAGAACAGAAGCAAAAAACCCAACTGCACCTGCCTCCCCCTGAGCTTGGCTGTTGAGACTGTACCTTGTGCAAGGGCTAGAGACTGCCAAATGGCATAGGCTCAGAGTGTAGGCAAGGTGACCATTTGCAAGCAACCAAGGGATGAGTCTTAAAGAGAATCCCACAGGGAGAGGGAGAGAGTTCATGGGAAGTAAAGGGAACCAAAAACATGGTACCCTAAAAGAACATTTTTTTTTCTGGTAGAAGAGGTCAGGGGACCAACTTCAATTTTTTTTTAAAGAGTTCCCCTAGAAGGAAAACTGAAGGTAAAATGGGAAAAGCCCACCCCAAGGGTACCAGGAAGGAGAGATAAACCTCAGGGGAGAGGAGGAGCTTATAGGGAGTGGCAGAAGGTTAGAGTGATAGCTCAATAGGGTGAGCAGCCCAGTGGTCCTGGCTCTTACCTGAGCAGGGATGGTGGGTGTGTGACTGAATGGTGAAGATATTCTGGAAGATCAAGAATTATGGTGAGTACATAATTTTTTTTTTTTACTCCCCCCAGTTGGTGGCCTCGGGGATATACCCCCCCAGAGTGCTCAACGTAGGTTCCAGCATACCAGGATCCTCCCTGTGATACTATTCCCCCTGATGGGTCCTGGCATACTGGGATCTTGGCATCATGCTGCTCAACGCTGAGGATTTTTCCCTTTTTTCCCTACCCCACAGGACACCGGCATGAAAGATGTTAGTACTGGCTGGCAGTGTTCTGATGCACGCTTCAGCTAAGCACCCAACAGCATCCTTCCCTCCCTGACTCAACAAGTTTGAGCCCTTCTCCAGGTTGCCCATGCTTCCACCAGCAACAGTGCTGGTTCAGATCCGAAAGCACCCTGGTATCCCTCCTCCCTCGGGAGGAGGAGAGTGTCTGGTGGGATGCTCAATCCTCCTCCCCACTGGATGACCCCCCCATGACCCAAGCTTGTTTCCAAACCCAGGTTGCTGATGTTGCGAGTGGCAGCGCTACTGCCATGCTGATGGGCTGTCCAGTATGTAATTGTTATATCATCCAAGAATCAATCTTCACCATTCAGTCACACTGATAGGTCGGAGCACCAAGTTTTCCCCAAAATAGGGGAGGAGTTGGCTCACCCTGAGGGGAAAAAGTAACCCTCAGCCCTGTGGTGGGGAATAACTACTGGAGGGCAAAGACTACTCACAGGTCTGGTGGGCCCAACAGCCTGTAAGCTACCTTGTTGGCATCATACCATGCCCTCACTTGGTGCTTTTACCAGCTCCAGGCCCTGGGCAGAAAAGCAAAAGGCCTACATGGTTGACTCACAATCTGGCAAGGAAGCTGACTTAACTTCATCCACAGCCACATGTTGTAAGCTTCCTGGTGTGCCTGATGTGCTGAAATGTACATCTCAGTGCGTGTCACCACAAAAACCTTCCTGCCCCAAGAATCCATCTCAGCAGTATCAGTGTTGAGGGGTAGTCATGCACAGGGTGCTTATGCTCAAAGGGTGTCTGCAGCAGCAGAACTTCTGAAGTGGGGTGTGGGATAGTACTTAGAGACCCTGCAGGAGTGCAACACCTGCACTAGATGTCCCTAGGGGCTGGAGAGGGGGCATAGGGATGGAGACAGACATTTCTGAATGCCTCCATAAAAGGTTGGGGCCAAGAAGGAATGAGAAAGGAGTCATTGCTGAAATCCCCAATTAATATCAGCACCAAGATAGTGGTATTGTGACCTACTATGAATAACCCCACATTCAGCTCCTGCAACATCTTCATCAGGAACCATTGGTATTGTGTGAGTTCAGCACTGGAGGAGAGATGGACAGAAAAATCCTCTTCCTCAGAGGAAGAAGTAGGAGTGGAGGAGCTGGATTCACACTACAGTGGTGCAGAGGGTTCAGGCCTGAGCTGCTCCTGGTCTGCCTTAAGGTGGTACTGGTGGAACACACCAGCTCAGCTATTGCTGAATCATTGCCAGGTCATAATGAGCCCCTGGGGACCTGTAGTACCTGGCAAGGTAGAGGAAGAGGACAAAGGAAAAGGAGAAGGGTCATGCCTGAAAATAGTCGCTTTGTGGCTATGGCACTTACCCAGTCAACAAAAACTAAATAAATAAAATAAAATGGATGACCAGGCCAGGTCCTCTGACAGGACTGCCAGAGTGCTCAGGGGACCTTGGCTGGAGAGTGTGTCTGGGAAACTGACCTGTATGGAGCCAGTCTGGGGGTTGGGAACCAAAAGTGGGAACAGCGGAGCTGGACAAAGTCCAGAGCGTGGCTCTGGTCCAAAGGGTGTCCTGGAAGGGACACACAGGTGAGGAGAGTGGAGTCAGACTGAAACCCATGGAATGTCCTTGGTCCCCATCAGTTACAGGGCTAAACAGTTCTGAGGAAAAGCAAGATAGCAGGCCATTGTTGTAGACCCCACCAGAGCTGCCACCAGCACTGGACAAGGGCCCAGCTACAGGCCATCACCATGCCCCTACCCCTCACCAGGGCTGACACAGTCCCCCAACCAAGTTCACCTCTAGGCCCAGGCACCCTCATAGTCGGCCCCGGACATGGCACTGGCAACAGCATCAGAGCCAAACCAGGTGCCACAAACAGCACCAGAATGGGTCCCAGCACTGCCCCCGCAACAGTCTGAGTGGGCAACCACAAGAGAGAATCCAGGCTAAGAAACAGGCCCATGATGGCTCCCATCATCACCAATTCCACCCCAGGATAAGGGTATTGTCATCATCATCCTCCTCCAGGTTACTTGAGTGTTCTGGGGATCAGATAACAATGACCTCAGGTTCAGAGACAGGGCTGGCTCCAGAACCCACCCCTCTCTAGCAGTGCAAGGAGTGCCAAAAGGGGTCCCAGTCTTATGGCCAGCTCTGCCCCTCTCACTGGTACCGACCTTAGTACCAGGAGCCAGGGTAGCACCAAAGTGCAACACTAAGGTACCCACCGGTCTAGACTGAGCATATAGCTTCAGTCTCACCACTTTGGGCATCCACCACCCCAAAGAGCTGATAGATTAAGATAGTGCTCAGCTGGCACCCTGGAGGAAGCTGTCTACCAGACCCCACAGGGTCTCTGACATATCAGCTAGGTGAGTGTGTGGAGAGAACTGGAATTCCTCCATACCAGAAGTACTAGGAAGAGGCTGAGGGAAAGATCCCAAGGAACTTATCTTGGCATCTCTTGTTTGATGTCTGCCGGCGAACAGCAAGGCTTGTAATCACACTTCCACACATGCTTCTCAAGGGTGCAGTAGTCCACGGAGAAGCAGGTGTTGCACCTGTGCATGTCATAATCAGTGGTCAGTGCCAAGGCAGGTCCAGCATTTGTCATGTCAGTTCTGAACAGCAATTGGACCCCCGTAGAAGCACAAATGCATGGGAGACTGTCCTTGGCCTTCTTCTTAGACTTCTTTTACTCCATAGGATTCAATATTATGACAAAGAAATAACAAAAAACAGCAAGAAATTTTCAGTGCTGAACTAAACATAAAAAGGGGCGACAGAACCAGTAAAAACACAGTGCTGGAGGAAATTCAACGTCACATGAAGGTGGCAGCAAACAGAGAAAGGCTATGATGCAGTTTTGATAACTGTAGCTGCTCCCATGATGCACACTCCTAATCTGTGAAAAACAGAACTGAGTAAGAAAGGGGGCCAGCATTTGTTACAGGCCAACCCAAGTGCATGATGTCACAATGTTTGCCTTGTAGGTAGCACCAGCATCGATGTTCGTCCTCTTCTAGACTGAAAAGGAGTTTTCTCCTGCGGGGTCCTGTTGCAGGGCTGAATAGGACCCTGTCCCTGTTGTTATGGAGAGTCTGAATGTAGAGATCTGTTCTTTTCTTTCTTGTCTCTTGTCTGTCTGGTAGCGCAACCAAGTTTTCCTGTGAGACCTAGGACTCGATCACTCCGATAATCTTGCAATTCTTTGCCTCTCGCTATCTCTCTACCCTCACTTGCTGTTCTGTCTTTTTTGCTCCTTGCATATCTGCTGGTATAAAAATATATGCAAATCATTATGTGGAAATGTAACTGATACTGGGATCCCTTTGTTTAGAAATTAAATAGTGTTACTATTAAAATGTATATAATTATTTATTTATTTTATTTATTATTTATTTAGATTTTGATAACCGGTTAAGCTCACTGAGACCAGAGGTCCCTTTTTCAGGAGCAACCCATATTAGTTACAGACAATAATTACATATATTGGCAGGAGTACACAGTAGTACATACTTTGGTAGGAGTACACACTAACTGGAGCATATATTGGATAGGATATAGAGTACATTACAGAGCATGTCAGTTACATACACATAATAACATAGCTAATAAATCAGACATATGGTATCTTAACCAACAATGCTTTAGGGGAGAGGTGGTAACTGCCGTGGGACAAGCAAGTTTCAGCCACCAAGCCTAAGTTCTGGGCTAGCGGTTGCAGCAACAGAGACTAAGCTCTAGCAGGCATACTTTCAGGCCAGACTTAAAACCCTGAATAGTACAACAATTAGCCAAGTCAACAGGGAGAAGGTTCCAGAAATGTGGGGCAGCATACCTAAAGGAGCACTTGCCATAGTTAGTTCGGACATGAGGGATGTCTAGAGGATAGCCAGTGGAGGATCTCAGGCTCCAGCCCTCGACTTTGGGATTTAGCAGCCCACACAGGTGAGAAGGAGGGCCAACAGTGGTAAATTTGAAGGTCAGGCTCAAGGAGGAGTAGGCTACTTTTTGTCATATAGAAGGCCAATAGAGATCAGTGAGGACCTCGCAGTGGTGTCTTCTTGGGGGGGGGAGTTGGTGGTGAAATGAGCCACCCTGTGGTAGAGTGTAGTAAGTTTTCTTTGTTCACCCTCCCTTAGGGAATACAGCAGGGGAGCCCCAAAGAGGAGGGAGGGAGGGGAGAAGGGTGCAGTTAGATATGGCGCAATGAGCCTTGAGAGAAAGAGAGTCACCCAGCCTATAAAGAAGTCCTAACTTCCGGTGGGTGGACTTAACAACAGAGTCAATATGAGGCTGGAAGGTCATTACCTGATCAAGCAGGACTCTGAGGTACTTGATCTTGTCTGTGACCTCTATTCTCTTCCCTTGGGCAGTATGAAGCTGCAAGATGCCATGACGGTCTGAGCCACGGCATCTGGACCCAAACAGGACTGCCTTCATTTTTTCTTCATTCATTACAAGTGAGTTTGCGAAGAACCAGGCTTCCAGTGCAGCAAGACTGGCCTGGAGGTTGGCACATGATCACTCTAGGACGCAGATCACTACAGTAGATGACAGTGTCATCTGCATAGAGGATAAGGTTGTTCATCCCACCAACCCCCTTCTATATCATGGACAAAAAGAGCAAATAACAGGGGACCAAGGATCAAGCCCTGGAGTACCCCAGAGATTACCGGTTTAGCACTAGACTGGAGTCCTCTCCATAGGACTTTTTGGGTTCAGTTGAGCAGATAGCTCTCGAACCATGTAACAGAGAACCCATCCAGTCCAAGCAGGTGAAGTTTAGTGAGGAGAAGTTCATGGCTGACCAAGTCAAATGCCTTGGGTAAATCAATGAATAAAGCCCCCATTGGGGAAACTTGATCCATTGTATCAAGGATGTCCAATGTGAGCTGGATAAGGGCTGTATCAGTGCCATGGCCTTTCCTAAAGCCGTGTTGAATGTAAGCTAGGAGTAGGTGCCTTTCGAGGTAGTCCTGTATTTGATTGTAGACCAATTTCTTCCGCACCTTTGCTAGTGGTCAGAGAATGGAGATTGGCCTGTAGTTCCCCACATTGTCCTTTGAGATTATTATAAAAGCTAAAACTGTATATAGTTATACTGTTGAAATAATTGCAAAGCTATTTGGAACTCAAGGGGTTAACCTGAAATGCAATTTTTAAGCCTTTTGCAGAAGCTGTGGAGAAGGGGCCTCAGTTCTGGGACATTGTGTTCTAGCTGTCCCTGACTGAAACTTACAAGAACATTTTAGAAAATAACAGGATGCTTGTTAAGAGGGGGGGTTGCAAGGACTTATAAAAAACAAAGCTGCAGTTTCTTGCAAGAGAGACACCGAGATTGATGGGAAACTCAGATGGATCTTCTCTGTTTATTCTGTCTTTGTAAATAGTTATTCTGAACAATTTTATTTTTGTATGTTACTGTTAGTGCTAATAAACACTTTTTGCAAATTTACTACAGCTCCTGGTTTTTCCTATGCTTCCTGACCTGTGCCTCAACAACAGAGGGTGTCAGCCTAAATGGGATTTATGACGTGCATACTCTAAGCCAGGAGTTTTGTGCATGGGTACTGGACCTAGTACCAGGAAAGCATAGAAAAAGGTATGGATTCTGCAGAAGCAAGTCCAGGAGTGGTTACCAAGAAAATGGCAGCTAAACTAGCAGAGACAGAAGTCCAAGCAGAGATTGTACAGCCAGCACAAGTTATGGAAAAAGAATAAGAGATTCAATGTTAAGAAGCACAGAGAAAAGAAGAAATGCAACAACTGGAGCAGCAGAGGACAGAAAAGATGCAGCAGAGGAGAGAAGAGATGCAGTGACAGAAGCAGCAGATGAGAGAAGAGATGCAGAGACAGGGGCAGTAATGGCTGGATGCCTTGCAAGCTATTAAAGGCAGAGGATCTGGCACAGATCCAGATGAGCAACAAAACACAAGCAACTTAAAAGCCATTAAACTTACAAAGTCATGACCCTCGGATGATATTGAGGCATACCTGACAACTTTTGAAAGAGTTGCCACAGCCTACCAGTGAGTGGTCAAAGCAGCAATGGGCAATCAGACTGCTACCCTACCTGACAGGTAAAGCCCAACTTGCCTACAGCAATATGGACACTGCACAGTCAGAAAACTATGACCTGGTGAAAAGTGAAATCCTGAAAAGATTAAACATCTCAGGAGAGACCTACAGGCAGAGATTTTGATCTCTGAGGCACGACTCAGTCGACAATCCTCGAGAAGTCTTCACCCAGCTCAGAAAACTCCTGATAAAATGTCTCCAACCAGAGGGCAAAACAGTCCCACAGATCATCAACATATTTGCAGTGGAGCAATTCATCAACATCCTGCCTACAGATGTGCAGCTTTGAGTAAAAGAACAGTGACCAGAAAGTGGGGAAAAGGCTGTTTCTTTGGCTGAGGACTACCAAATGGCCAGACATATGCCACAGCAGCAGGATAACAGCCAAGCACTGGTAAGACCCTCTTTTTTCCATTTAAACTCTAAGTCTGATAAGAACTCTGGTGGAAGTAACAAATCTGCCCCCAAAGACTTCATTTGTTATGATTGTAACAAGCCAGGCCATACTGCAAGAAACTGCCATAGTAAGGAGAGTGGCACTGGAGCAGATTTGCCCTTGGCAAATTGGGGCAAGTACTTAACAGATGTGAAGGTGGGGGATAAGACTGTGAAGGGACTCATGGATTTGGGAAGCAGATAGACCCTAGTGCATGTTGAAGTGCTGCAAAAACACTGTGCAAAAGGACCAGGTACGGTATCATTTGCATCCACGGGGGCACTCAATACTATCCCACCACCCAAGTGACTCTTACCATTAAGGGTGTGTCGCACCAAATGAAAGTGGGGAAAGTACCTAAGTTACCTGTACCCATGATTTTTGGAAATGACTGTCCAGGATTTACTGAGTTAATCTCAGAGGAACTGAACCCTGCATTTTCAGCAGCAGTGGTAACAAGAACTCAGGCAAAGAAAATCTCAAATGGTGGGGATACTTTTCCTTTCAGTGACTTTGATTCAAACTTGCTTGAGAACAGCTCCAAGATCCGGAAGTCCAGGAAAGAAAGAAGACATCTGAAACAACAGTGGCAAAAACATCTGATGGACATAAGGGGTTAAAATATGAGCATGCTGAAGCTAAACTGATAACTGATTGTGATTTTGTTTCAGAGCAAGCTTATGATGTTTCTCTCCAGGGTTATTTTAAAGTTGCACTGGCAGCTTTGTCTCTCATTTTTCATGAATGGGTAATCATTGTGCCTCTAGGCACATACATGTAAAGCAATCACAATGGAATGTCATAGTACAGCCCAAAAACAAGGTTTTTACCCAATTCGTTTAATATTTACATTTATCTCATTTCAGTCATCCCGAATTAAACTCTGATGTCCACCAGAAGCATATCCACAAGTAGAACGTGTGTCTGCTCAGGAGCATGGTCTTAAAGTGCACTTTTTGACATGCCCATCGAGAAAGGACATCTACACAACACATCTGGCCATAATAATTCTTTCCTTGTGCCTAAATGAAAAAAAACGAGCGGTAGTAGTGACTGCATTACTTGTATGTGCCTAGAGGCACAATAATTACCCTTTCACGAAAAATGAGGGACAAAGCTGACAGTGCCCCTTTAAGCAACTGGGGGTGAAACCAAAACATGGAGGACCAATGTTTAAAAAATGTAATGGGTTACTGTACAGAGTTTGGGTTAAACCTCAGACACAGGAACAGACAGAACAACTGGTTATACCACAGAAGTATAGAACAGAGTTGTTACAGATAGCACATGATAGTCCTATGGCTGGTCACTCAGGGAGGGATCGCACCCTTGCCAGATTGCTGTACAGATTTTACTGGTCTGGAATTCATGAAGATGTTGATACCTGTTGTAATTCCTGTGCTGAGTGTCAGAAAGTAGCTCCAGTCACTAGAAAAAATAAGGTGCCCCTGGTGCCCATATCCTTGATAGATGTGCCTTTTGAGAGAATTGCAAGGGATGTGGTTGGGCCTTTAGACAAAAGTAAAGAGGGTAATAGATTTATTCTGGTAGTATGCAACTATGCTACTTGATACCCAGAAGAAGTTCCAATGCATACTGTCACAGCTTCAAAAGTGGCAGCAGAGCTTGCAAATATTTTCAGCAGAGTGGGCATACCTAAAAACATTATTACTGATCTGGGTAGTAATTTTGGTGATGCATTATGTAAGGAGCTGTATAGACTACTAGGTATCACTGTCATAAGAACCTCCCCCTATCACTCTCAGAGAGATGGTCTTGTCGAGCATTTTAACCAAACCCTAAAACAAATGTTATAAAGATTTGTAAAAGGGGAGAGAAAAAGATTTGGACCGATGCTTGCCTTACCTCCTTTTTGCTTGCAGAGAAGTGCCACAGGCATCAACAGGGTTTTCATCACTTGAAATACTGTATGGTAGGCAGCCAAGAGAGCCACTGGATGTGATAAAGGAAACGTGGGAAGATAACACCACTCAGAAACAATTTATATCTTCTTATATGAGCGCCCTAAGAAAGAAGCTAGCAAAATATGTTGAAATTGCCCATAGTAATCAGGAAGAGGCCCCAAACCAGCAGAAGGTATATTATGGTCATGGGGTAAAAGGAAAAGTTTTTGAGCCAGGTGAAAAGGTTTTGCTACTGTTACCATCAACAGAAAATAAGCTGTTAATGAAGTGGCAAGGGCCTTAAAGAGTGCTAGACATACTGGCACTGTTATCTACGGGATTGAGACCCCTGACAGGAAAAATCCTACTACGATATACCATGCTAACCTCCTCAAGAAATGGGTTGAACAAATGTCAAAAGCTGCATTGCTAGTTTTGCCAGAAACTGATAAAGAAGATATTGATGTAGCTTATGATAGACTGGAACAAACTGTAACTGTAAAGGGGAATGTTTCCTTAACCTCAGAAGAAACTGCAGAAATTCGTAATGTGCTAAAGACATTTAACAGTACTTTTACCACAGTACCAGGCCAAGCAAAAGGGGTTCAGCACATAATAGTGCCAAGGAATGCTTGCCCTATTAGGCAAAAGGCTTGGAGATTACCAGAGTGGTTAAGAGCCTACGTGGTTAAGGAAATACAAAAAATGAAAGAATTGGGTATCATAGAAGAGTCGAGGAGTACTTGGTCATCTCCAATGGTAATTGTAAACAGAAAAGAATGGGGTGTTAGAATCTGCCTTGATTTTAGGAAACAATCAAGTGTCAGAATTTGATAGTTATCCTATGCCCAGAATAAATGATTTGGTGGCTAGACTGGGAAGTGCAAAGTATATCAGTAACCTCGATTTCACCAAGGGTTACTGGCAAATCCCTTTAGCTAAAGAATCCAGAGACAAAACTGCATTTGCCACTCTTGTTGGATTGTATCAGTTCACCACCATGCCATTTGGTTTACATGGTGCGCCAGCTACATTCCAGTGGTACATGGATGTAATTTTATCACCTAACACTGGTTATTGTCTAGTCTAGTCTAGCAAAGCTAGACACACTCTTATCACCATGCCTTAAGATTTGTTACAGGTTTACCGTATTCTACCCATCACTGCTCTCTGTACTCGGCAGCAGGATGGACATCCCTCAGCTACAGATGCAAGAGGAATGCTGCATTTTGGACTTATAAAGCAATCATAGGAATGCTGCCTCAGTACATCTCCATCTGCTCCCGATATGTTCTCTCAGCAAGTATGCCCTGAGAAGCACTTCTTTCATTGCTCTGTATGTATATAAGGCAAAATCACATTTTGGCAGAGCAGCTTTATGCTATGTACTACCTCAGATGTGGAATAAGCTGCAAAAGACCCTGAAACTAACTTATCCTATCTCCCTTTCTACCTTCAAATCCCTTTACCTAGAGTAAATCATAAATAAGGAGCCATGCACCTGTTTTATTTGATGCCATTAATCCCATAACTCTAGCCTAGTTTGAGTCTTGCCTCTACAGATACAGTGTTTGATATTTATAATTTTGGGCCCCCGCCTTTCCCTTCCCATGCCCTTGCTTTTGCCTCTTCTGTCATCTCTGGTTTGTTTAACCTTGTTTTCAGTTACTGTCATTCTCATTACCCCCCTGTCTCTCTCCTCCTCCGGAACCTCTTGTCAGCCGGACTTAGCTTCCCTGATATTGCTGCGGTCCACTTAACATCTTCATGTTTTTGTTCCTTTTCTTCTCTTCATTCAATTCCACTATGTCCCTATTTCTGACCTTACCCTTATTCTGTTGTTTATTACCTCCTCAGAAATACCATCTGGAGTAGCCTATTAACCTTCATCCTTACCCTAGACCTTTACTTTTAGTGTTTACTGAGCACTTATTATTCTGCTGCACCCATTGACTGCTATATTATTTTCATGTTGATATTTGTATATACTTTGCATAATGTGTTACCAGTTTCTTTCCCTGACCCAAATTCTAACTGTTTTTTCTGTACATGCCTTTAGTTGTTAATACCTGTTCATATTTCCTAGTGTCACATTTATTTCCTGCCTTGTATATTGTTCATTGTATCTTTCTGACCTGTTTGTATCCTGTATACCCCAGGTCCACCTCGAAAATGAGTTATGCTCAATGGTGAATAAAGATTTTGATTGATTGATTGATTGTGCTGCATACCTGGATGATGTCTTAGTGTACAGTCCAGACTGGAAAAGCCACCTGGAACACCTATAAGCAGTTATCCAAGCTATCAAAACTGTAAGTCTGACTATTAATCCTACCAAATGTGCATTGAGCATGCAGGAAACCAGATATTTGGGCTATGTGTTGGGAAATGGAGAAGTTAAGCCAAAAATGTCTAAAATAGAAGCTGTAGTTAACAGCCCTGTCCTTAAAACAAAGAAACATGTCAGGTTATTTTTAGGGCTGGCTGGTTAATATCGAAGATTTGTTTCCAACTTTGCTGAGTGAGCTACTCCCCTCACTGAACTCACGAAAAAACTGTACCCAAATAATGTGAAATGGGCCCCAGAGTGTGATGAAGCTTTTCAAGCTATTAAGGCTGCATCATGTTCAGCCCCTGTTTTCAGAAGCCCAGATTCTGAGAAACAATTTTTGTTACAAACAGATGCATCAGAGGTATGCCTAGGTGCAGTCCTGAGTCAAAATATAGATGGGATGGAACATGCTATTCTGTACATAAGTAGGAAGTTGCATGACAGAGAGAAAAGGTACTCCACCATTGAAAAGGAATGTTTAGCAGCAATGTGGGCCATGGAGTCCCTTAAGTTTCACTTATTAGGAGCTGACTTTGTACTTATAACAGATCACAATCCCCTCTGTTGGCTTAACCAAATGAAAAATAAAAATTCCAGAATCACAAGGTGGTATCTGCTACTACAGCCATTTAAATTCAAGGTGATCCACAAATCTGGTAAAAAGAATAGCAATGCTGATTTTCTCTCAAGATATGGATCAGGAATTGAGGGTTCTGATGGTTGAAAAACAAATGTATGAGTTTAAACATTACTGTTTGCTGTACTGTTATAGAATAAGGATACTGCATGTGCTTAATTTCTGAAAGTTAGAAGCTAATATTAGTAGAGAAGTAATAAAAAGTTTTGTAAACCTGTTTGTTAAAACAGGTTCCCTCTTGTGGGGGTGTATGTGACAGGGTTGAATAGGACCCAGTTGTTATGGAGAGTTTGAATGCAGGGATCTGTTCTGTTCTTTCCTGTCTCTTGTCTGTCTGGTTGCACAACCAGATTTTCTTGTGAGACCTAGGACTTGATCACTCGGATGGTCTTGCAATTCTTTGCCTTCCCTATCTCTGTACCCTCATTTGCTGTTCTGTCCCTCCCCCATATCTGGTGGTATGAAAATATATGCAAATCATTATATGGAAATGTAACCGATACTGGGATCTCTTTGTTTAGAAATTACAGTATACAGTGTAAGTAGATAAACATGTGGGGAGTAGTGCAATGTAATGGCTGTGGGGCAGCAGTCTTCCAGGAGTCTTTCTGGAGGCTGAGATGCTGCCCTATTTGCAGACAACTCTCTGCCCTGAGGGAGGAAGTTGCCCATCTTCAGGCCACACTGGACAGTAGGAAGGGAACCTCCCCCATCCAGGGAGCACCAGAGCCACCACCACTACCTTAGAGGTTCCAAAGAAAGCACAGCAGTTGGACCACAGTGGGCTCAGGGAGGGTGAGGATGGTGGAACAGAGGCACACCCAGTCAGTTGTTCCACTTTACAATTCATACACCATTCTGGGGGAGCATAGCTCCCCATGGATGCACCCACAGAGGAGACTAAGCAGGCTGAAGACAACTGTCACAAGGGAGGCCCACAGGAAGGAGGCAGAGGACACCACAGGGAAAGGAAGCAGCTCCTGGTGGGGGACTCAATTATTAGGGGGATGGAACTGGGGGGAGCAGGGAAAACAGAAGTAAGGTGCCTGCCTGGTGCCATGGCTTGGAGGGACAGGAAGCGCATCCTCAGGATCACGAGAACAGCTGCATGGGAGTCTGAGCTGGATGTCATTGTCCACCTAGGGACAAATGACTTGGCTCATCATGAGATTAGAGCAGTGCAGAAGGACTTTGTAGAGTTGGGGAGGGGTCTAAGACAAGTAGCACACACAGTGTCCTTCTCAGAGGTGCTGCCTGTCAATGGCATGGGTGAGGCAAGGGTACTTTGCACCATGCAGTTTAATGAATGGTTGAAAAATGGTGTGGAGCACAGGGGTTTGGCTTCATTGGGGACTGGGGTTCCACCTGGAAGGACACCAGCCTATACTGGCAGGATGATCTTCATCTGTCCAGGAAGGGAACAAGTCTTTTGAGCAATCGGTTTAAATACTTCATTGGCAAGCTTTTAAACTAGTCAAGGGGGAAGGCACTGATCAGCAGCAGGAAAATCCCAGCCTCTCCCTACAAAACAGGGTACTAAATGAGAAAAAGACTGAGGTAGAAAGGTCAGTGGGGGATGCTGCAACAGAAGGTAAAGCCATCAAAAAATGGAGAGCAATGAGTACCAATGCCCATAGTCTGAGTAACAAGCTTCCTGAATTAGTGGCCTTGATGGAGGAGGAATATCTGGATATCATGGCAGTCACAGAAACATGGTACACACAAAACCATGACTGGGACATAAACATACTAGGGTACACTATCTACAGGAGGGGCAGGGAGGGTAAAAGAGGAGGAGGATTATCTCTTTACATAAGGGAAGGAATCAAAGCAACAGAACATAAGGGTAAACAGGGAGGAGAAGAAGCACTGTGGGTAAATTTGGAGACAGGCAATGGCACCACAATCCGCACAGGGGTTGTATACAAACCCCCTTCTCAGGGGGAGGAAATGGACAAGGAAATGATAGAAAGTATACTTAGAATGTCAGAAAAAGGGGAGATATTGCTGATGGGTGACCTGAATAGGCCAGATGTTAACTGGAGTGCCATTGCAGCAGCCACTTCGAAGAGTGGGGTTATTCTAGATGCCCTACAGGGGGCATGCCTTAGACAACTAGCACTGGAGCCCACTCGAGAGGGAGCAGTCTTAGACCTGGTTCTTTCAAATGGAGATGGAGAGAGGATCACAGATGTAGAAGTGGGTAGCCATCTGGGAACTAGCAACCATCGAACAGTATGGTTCACAATAAACACAGCAATAGAGTCAAGCCATACAAAGGCAAAAGTACTGGACTTTAGGAGGGCTGACTTTGCCAAAATGGGGAGTGCCTAAGGAATGCATTAGCAAATGGGCAGGAAGGAGGGGTGGAAGAACAATGGGGAATAATAAAAACTGCCATCACAGAGGTAACAAGCCTTTGTGTGAAGCAAATAAACAAAACAAAATGATGTAAGAAACCACTATGGTTCTCAAAGGAAGTGGCAGTGAAGGTTCAAAAGAAAAAGAAGGCATTTAGAAAGTACAAGGAATCACAGAAGGAGCAGGACAGAGAACTGTATCAGTTAAAGCAAAAGGCAGCTGGGAAGGCAGTCAGAACAGCAAAGGTCCAAACCAAGGAAAAGATAGCCAACTCAGTTAAGAAGGGGGATAAAACCTTTATAGGTACATCAGGAGCGAAGGAAGACCAAGGAGGAGATGAGGCTTAATAAAGGGAGGGAGGGTGGGCAGAGGGTGACTGTGAAAAGGCAGAGATACTAAACAAATGTTTTTGCTCAGTATTTACAAATGAAGACGGGAGGTACCTAAAACAAACAGAAGCACTCTGGATACAGAAGTTGATACCAGCCCATTTACAGAAGAAAGGATTCTGAAAGAACTCTTAAAACTGAAGGTGGACAAAGCAATGAGGCCTGATGGGATTCATCCCAGAATTCTAAAAGAACTAAGGGTAGAACTAGTGACACCACTGACTACCCTCTTTAACAAATCATGGGAGGATGGGGTGGTACCCGAGGACTGGAGGAGAGCAGATGTGATTCCCCTTCATAAAAGTGTGAGCAAGGCAGAAGCAGGAAACTACAGACCTGTTAGTTTAACCTCAGTGATAGGGAAAATGATGGAATCACTTGAAGGAAAGAATTGTCGAGTATCTAGAGGCCAGAGGGCACAGGACCCAAGGCAGCATGGATTCACAGTGGAAGGTCATGCCAGATGAATCTGATAGATTTCTTTGACTGGGTGACCAAAGTAGTAGATCAGGAGGGGGCTGTGGACATGGCCTACCTAGACTTTAGCAAGGCATTGACACAGTCCCACAAAGATTAATATGCAAGTTAGCCAGCCTGGGAGTGGGTCCCAAGATGACAGCCTGGGTAAAGAATTGGCTGGAGAATAGGGCACAGAGAGTAATAGTAAATGGAGTCCAATCTGAAGAAAGAGGGGTTACTAGTGGGGTACCGTGAGGTTCAGTATTAGGACCGGTCCTCTTCAATGTCTTTATAAGCGACATTGCAGAGGGACTGGAAGGAAAGTACGTCTCTTTGCAGATGACGCAAAGATCTGCAACAGAGTTGATGCACAAGGTGGGGTGGAAAGGATGAGAAGGGACTTGGCAAGGTTAGAGGAATGGTCAAATGTATGGCAGCTTAGATTCAATACTAAGAAGTGCAAGGTAATGCACCTGGGAAACAAAAACACAGGGGAAGAGTACACAATGGGGGGTGAGACACTAAGAACAACAAAAATGGAAAGGGACCTGGGGTAGTCATATCAGATGACCTAAAAGTGGGCAAGCAATGTGAGAGGGCAGCAAGGAGGGCTGTGGGGATACTGGGATGCATAGGGAGAGGCATCACCAGTAGAAAACAGGAAGTTATTATCCCTCTGTACAGACAGCTGGTCAGACCACACTTGAGTACTGTATGCAGTTCTGGAGACCCAATCTCCACAAAGACATAGACAGGACGGAAGCTGTCCAGAGGTAGGCAACTAAAATGATGCAGGGTCTGCACTGGAAGACATATGAAGAGAGACTTAAGGAGCTTAATATGTATAGCCTCGAGGAAAGGAGGGAGAGGGGGGACATGATAGAAACTTTCAAGTACCTCAAGGGAATCAACAAAGTCCAAGAGGGTAGCATCTTTCAAAAAAAGAGGTGTGCAAGAACAAGGGGGCACAATTTGAAGATGGGGGGGCAGATCAGAAGTAATTCAAGGAAATATTTTTTCAGAGAGGATTGTGGATGCATGGAACGGCCTTCCGGAGGAGGTTGTGGAGTCAAAAACAGTGGTGGAATTCAAGCATGCACGGGACAGTCATAAGGCAATTCTAGGGGGTGGGGGTAGGAAGAAGTAGGCTGCTGGTTAACTAGGATCTGCAGCTTATCCATTAGGTATGGAAATGGGCAGACTGGGTGGGCCAAGCGGTCCTTCTCTGCCGTCAAATTCTATGTTTCTATGTTACTGTTAAAATATATATAATTATAGTTTGAGATGATTATAAAAGCTAAAACTGTATATAGTTATACTTTTGAAATGATTGCAAACATATTTAGAACTCAAGGGGTTAACCTGAAATGCAATTTTAAGCCTTTTTCAGAAGCTGTGGAGAAGGGGCCTCAGTTCTGGGACATTGTGTTCTAGCTGCACCTGACTGAAATTTATAACATTTTGGAAAAAAACAGGATGCTTTTTAAGAAGGAGGGATGCAAGGACTTACAAAAAAGCAGTAATTTTTTTGCAAGAGAGACACAGAGATTGAAGGGGAAACTCAAATGGATCTTCTATGTTTATTCTGCCTTTGTAAATAGCTACACAGAGCAATTTTATTTTTTATGTTACTGCTAGTGCTAATAAACACTTTTTGTGAATTTTACAACTGCTGCTATTTTTTCCTATGCTTCCTGACCTGTGTCTCGATGACAGGTCCTAGCACCTCCAGCATATACTCATCATTGTGACTTGAATGGTGAAGATTGATTCCTGGAAGATCTAAGACATTCTGGGGATGCCAATATTATATAGGCACCGATGAGGCTCTTCTATGTGGACACTCCCAGCCAGCATAAATTTCCAGGTGGTTCTGATGTTGATGGTTTACAGTTCCATGATATGGCTTAATGGATGGAGAGAACCTTGAAGATACAAAATTTACATTGCCTGGAAGGCTTTGACAAACTGTCATACCTAGTCATGTCCTCTGTTGAGCATGTTTCTGATCCACTGCCTGCTCCTTTTCTTTTTTAATTTGCACTTTACAGGTTTTATTCTTGTTTTCTCAGCGTTGTACTCAGGACCTGAGCACACAGCCATGCATGCATGTGGAGGCACACATGCACCCCGTGGCTCAGGCTCAACTCCTTCCACCCCTTCCCTGGCAATCGTCAAGCTCCTCCATAGCCTGAACTGCCATCCATCCTCCACAGGGTGGTAGCCTAGAGCCAGGGAGACCCCCTTATCCCTCCCCAGGATAGGAGAGCCACCTCACGGCAGCTCATTCCTGCTCCTCGCCCTCCCCACCACCACCGACCCCCTGACAACCCAGTGTTGTTCCCGAACCCGGGTCACCGACATGGCATGAAGTGTGGCATCCAGCACCTCAACCCTCATAGCCACAGGGCCAGTTCTGCTCCTTTTCTTTTGCAGGAGTGTAAGGGACATTTTTTTCCCCTGGCAGGTACTGGTTCCAGTAACTGGTCTGATGCTGTCTTATTTGTATTTTTGCCATCACTGGATTCACGGTTCCGCTTTAAGACACCCTGGTATCTTTACCATGTCTATCTGAAGGCTGAACAACTTTATATTTTTTGTTTTTCCCCTTAGAGAGGGACTGCTGCTTTTTATTTTTGTAATCCATATTTTATTGAGAATTTTCAAAAACATATATCAAAATATCAAACATAAATGCATATATATGGAACAAATATTAAAATATGACAAACGCAGCTTAACTATCTAAGCAAATAATGCAACATATAGCAACTAACAAAAAAAAAAGAGAATAATACCACAATTTTATGGTTCTTATGTTAAGTCAGAAAAAAATACAAATGAATAACCACATCAATAGTAAATCAACTTTTAAAATACTGTGGTTTTGAAGAAAAAATTACTCACCAAAGTAATCTTGTTTCTTCTATGGTATCTATGGTATTCTTCAATATGGTTAACTCTAGCAGTCAGCCTCCTGTGTTGAACTGCCTCGCAGATGAATGGAACTTATGCAAATGATGGAACACTCATTGACTCGTGCCACCATTCAAACTACTGCCCTTAACAACTGCTAAGTTCTATAATGCTCAGATTCACTGGAACCTGCAAGTGTAGACCCTTTACTGATCTATTGTAACTAATGATAAAAAATCTTAAAACAGTGACAACCTCCCTTAGCCCTGTCCCCTGGTAACGGCATATAGGACCATAAGAAGGAAAACAGTGCCACCTGGTTTTTAAACACAACATACCTAGTGTAAGACCCTTATAACAATAAAACACCAGCTCTGATGCAGAGGCCAACTGGTTCTGGAAGGGGAGGTATGGTGGGCGAATGAATCATATTGAAGAAACGCTGGCCCGCTGGCGCAGCAGTTAGTTTTCCACTTGCGATGCCGGCGACCTGGGTTGGGCGGACTCCAGGTAAATCGGAGGGCGGCGGAGGAGAAGGATCGGCGTCCCACTGCTCTCCTTCTCCGGGGGAGGCGGATGTCACCGTTGCTAAGAGGGACACCTGGTGAAGACCAGGAGAACCTCAAAGCATACAGGCCAACAGTTACTAAGGGGCGGGACGGACGCAGGTGTCATTGCACGTTCCCGCCCCTCTAACGGGGAAAAAAACCTAGCCTCCTCCCACCGCCTTAATGATGCCCATCCCTCGGGCTGCCATAGGCTCCTCAGCTCAACTCCCGCCCTAACCCGTCGTTCGTGGCACCTAACCGGGGGTGCAACGTCCCCACCCTGGAGGGCAAGCCAGGGGATAATAGGGAGTATGGCGGAACGGGGATGCCACAGCAGGGGCGATCCGTGACTGGGCGGATAGCTTGGTGGCTAAGAAGAGGAGGGGCACAAAAAGTATAAATAAAAAAAAAAAAAAAATCATATTGAAGAATACCTTGGAAGAAACAAGAATACTTTGGTAATTTTTTCTTCTACACCCAGGAATTCTTCAATATGATTAACTCTTGCAGACTATGAACCAGTACCTTTGGAGGTGGGCACAGAACCCTGTTTAGAGAATAGGCTCTGCAGCACTGCTCTGCCAAATCTGGCATCACTTCTGGACTGAGTATCCAGACTGTAGTGCTTTGTGAAAGTATATACTGTTCTCCATGTAGCTGCTTTGCAGCTTTCCAATAGGAGAATGTATCTGGCAGCAGCTAGCTGTACCCCTTGTAGAATGTAACCTCAGGCCCACTGGGGGCTATTTGTCAGTTTTACTGTAGCAAAACTGAATACATTGTACTATCCAGCGAGCAACTAAAGTTGGTTTCCTTTTCCCACCTCCTCATAGGTCAGGAATAACTGTTGTCTGTCCTGCCTATGGACCTTTGTGTAATCAATATAGTAGTTGAGAGCTCTTTTTACATCCAGACTGTGCAGCCTGCGTTCCCCTGAACTAGAATGTTCAGTAAAGAAGACTGGCAATGTGATAGACTGAGTCAGATGGAAGTCAGAGACCACCATTGGAAGGAATTTCCTGCTGGTCCTGAGGACCACCTTGTCCCTGTGAAAGGAGATGTAGTCCTGCTCTATGCAGAGGGCCTGTAACTCACTTATTCTTCTGGCAGAGGTGATAACCACTAGGAATATGGTTTTCCAAGTGACAAACTTTAAGTGTGCCATAGCCAAGGGTTCAAATGCAGGTTCCATTAGCTTGGCAATGTAAACACTGAGGTCCCAGGAAGGTACTGATTCCCTAAGGAGGGATGCAGGTGAGCTAACCCCTTGAAACATTTCTTAAAAATAGGGTTAGCAGCTAGAGAAGTACCCTTGCTGGCTGAAAGACAGGTGGAAACTGATGCCAAGTGGACCTTAAGGGTAGTGGGGTGAAGGCCTAGTGAGTCCAAATGGGTGAGACAGTCCAACAGGACTGGTAACTCTGAGGAGGTGATATTCCACTAGAGTTACACCAGATAGAAAACCTCTTCCATTTGGAGGTGTAGATTTTCTTTGTAGAGGGTTTCCTACAACCTCTGAGAACTCTCAGTACACCCTCAAAAATGTGTAGTCCTGCATACTCCAGGTCTTCAAGAGCTATGCGGTGAGTCTGAGGGACCTGATATTCAGATACAGAATTTTGCTCTGAGAAGAGGTCAGAATGTTGTGCCTCTGAGGGAGGTGTATGGGCTGGGCCACAGATAGAGAGAGCAGTAGCAAGTACCAGGGCTGCCTGACCCAATCTGGAACTATCAGGATTGTGGTAGCCTGCTGGGGCCTGAGCTTGATCAGGACCCTGAGCAACAGTGGAAATGGAGGGAAAGCATACATCCTCCTCCCTGACTAATCCAATACTAGGGCATCCATGGGCACTATGTCCTTCATTGGAAGCCTGCAGCAGAACAGCGGCAACTGGTGGTTCTCTTGTGAGATGAAGAGGTCTATCTCTGTGGTGCCCCACTTTTGAAATACCACTTCCAGTAGTTGGCTGTTTAGAGGCCACTTGTCTTGGTTCAGCTTGGAAGGGGGGTAGCCACCAGGGACACTTGTAGTGAGTATGCCAGATTCCATATTTTCATTGCTTCTGTGCATAGCAGGTTGTCCCTCCTTGCTTGTTGATGTATTACATTCTGGAGGTATTGTCTGTCCTGATCTCTACCACCCTGTTTCATACCAGGAATGTGAAGGATTGCAGTGACAGGAGCACTGCCCTGAGTTCCAGTAGATTTATGTGTAGGATTGACTCTGACAGAGACCACGTACCATGCACTGTGTGCTCTCTCAGATGTGCCCCTCACCCTAGGAGGGAGACATCTGTTGTAAGTACTAAGGTAGAGGACTCCTTTTTGAATGATACCCCTCCCCTGAGGTTAGTTCCATCTTGCCACAATTGCAGGGCCTGCAACAATGTCTCTGGCACTGGTACCATCTTTGAGAGAGGGTCCCTCCTTTGGCCCCAGTGTGCTCTGAGATGGAACTGAATGCCCCTCATTTGGAATCTGCAGCCCTGCACTGTCCCTGTTGCTGCGGCCATGTTCCCCAACAGCTTCAGGAAGTGCCCTGCTAGCTTTGGTCTGTTCAGAGTGAATAAGCCTACCAGCTGCAGAATATTGTCTACCTTGTCCTGTGGTAGGAATGCTTTCCCTGCAGGGTATCCAACTCTGCCCCTATGAAATTCAGTACCTAGGCAGGTTGGAAGATATATTTTTTGGCATTGATTAAGAACTCTAGAGACTCCAGTGTACACTGAGTGACCTTGAAAGCCTGCTTTACCTGTTGTGACTTGCCCATGATCAGCTAGACATCCAAGTAAGGGAACACTGTGATGCCCCACCATCTCAGGTGGGCCACCACCACTGCCAAGCACTTTGTGAATGCCCTGGTGGCTGAGGTGAGGCTGAATGGCAGGGATGGGAACTGGTAATGACCTAAAGGTAGTCTGAACCTGAGGCACTTTCTGTGTGATTCCCTGATTGGAATGTGAAAATAGGCATACTTTATATCCAGTGATGCCAGTCAGCATCCTTTCTGAAGTGTGGGAAGAATCATTGCCAAGGTTATCATCTGGAACTTTGACTTTGCCAGGTGCTTGTTTAAAGCTCTTAAGTCAGGGGCCAACCCACCGGTGCAGTGGTAGGGTTACCGCTCACGGCGCCAGCGACCTGGCTTCAGGAATGGGCTCGGGAGGCTGGAGGGCCGGCCGGGGGAGGAGGATTGAGCACCCAGAGGCTGCTCTCCTCCTCCAGGGAAGGTGGGCTGCTTGTTCCACTGCTCTACTGCCACCTGGGTGACCACGGGTGGAGATGCAGCGGGCCAGTTGGAAGAAGGGAAGGAGGGAAGGAGGATGTCGACTGTGAGCTGGAGCGTTCGCACATCATGATGTGCTCTGCCCCTTGGCTCTCCTAGTGTGTCAACATCCTGAGGGGTGGGCCAGAAACAAGGAAAATACCCCATCACAGCAGATGTAGACGGGACCTGGCTTCTCCAGATAACCCATAACCGGGCTCTCGGTAGATGCCATAGCAGACCTCCTGACGCTCACTAATGGACTGGAGGGAGAATCTAGGGGACCCCCTCCTCCCCACCCGGGGGGGGGTAGGCCGAGGCACAATGGAGGTTGGTCCAAGTGGCACTTTGGGAGGTACCCGTGGAGCGATTAGGGGAATATCAGCTTAGGGCTCCCAGAAGAAGTTCCACCGCATTGGAGAGAAGGGCGTAAAAACAATAAATTAAAAAAAAAAAGCTCCTAAGTCTAAAATGGATCACCACTCCCCATTTTTCTTTAAGATTAGCGTTCCTCACTAGCACAGCTTCACTGCTAACCAGGATTTGTTTCCCGCCCACTCACCCAGGCCCCGGCCTCTACTAAACACTCGATAGCCATGCCCATGCCTGCACCTCCCTCCCATTTCAGTTTACAAGCCACCTGAGGTCTCTTAAAACTGCTTGCACTTTATTTTACCAACCAATTATAGAGGATAATCCTCCTAGCCACACTTTGCCATCAGAGTGGTCAGGCCTACCAGCTGTAGCAAGCTGCAAGTCCTCCTATCATGGGGCGCTGTCTCCTCCTGCTCCTTGCCACCTTTCTTGTTACAGCTTGCATCATATTCCTAACTGGACCACTACCACCTCCCACTGATCCACTACCGGGTATCAATTGGTTGACAAACAGCCACGGCTACTGCCTTTCTTGGATGCGAATGGAGTTTCACTTTTCCATACCCTACAAACATGGCTTTTGCCCTGCCCACTCCTAGCTTTGAAGTCTTAACAGTTAGCTACTCCCAAAAATTATACCGATGTCCAACCACCTCTCTCACCTGAAGCTTCGGTGGTGGAAAGTACGAGCCAAAATTAGCATAAACCTCTCTGCCAGAAAGGTAATCTTTATGCTTCTGTTCCTCTCTGGCAGTATACATTTCACTTCTAGTGGGTGTCCCTCAAGGGTCGATACTTGGCCCACTACTGTTCACTCTCTTTCTAAACCCCCTTCCTCAGGCCTGCAGTGGAAAGCTATTGCTCTATGCAGATGATGCCATACTATACTGGAAACACATCAAACCAAACTCTTTCCAAAATGCCTTCAAGGCTGTTTTAGAGAACTAGACTACTGGTTCACCGACCATCGACTAATACTAAACTACAACAAGACAAAATCTATGATATTTGCTCACTGCCAAAACCCCCTCAGTAACTCCCTGCTATCTATTTCAAATTTGCAGGGCATCCACATTGAACAAGTCCCACATTTCAAAAATCTAGGTATCACACTGGACACATCCCTCACCTACCACATCCACATTAAACACCTCTCCTCCTCTGTTAATACCTGACTAGGGAGACTATACAGACATAAACACTGCCTTACCCCACAGGCCCTACAGCTGGCTGTTACCTGCTCAGTCCTTTCGTTGGTCGATTATGGGATAATAATTTATGGCACTGCTGACCAAACAGCCCTTAACTGCATCCATCTAGCCCTCAACAAAGGTTGCCGACTGGTCACAAGCAGTGAAAGACTAACCCATACATGTGTGCTCTATAATCTAGCAGACTGGCTGACCTTCAAAGGGAGACTAAAATACCATACTTGCCTCCAAGTCAAAAAGATACTTATGAAGCTTACACCTAATGGTCTACACCCCCTCATCCAACCAGCCCCCCCATAGGAGTACCCCTAGGCACCAGGCAAGCACCTCCCTCATAGTCCCCCACTGTAGGACCTCACTAGGGTAAAGGTCCTTCCATTATCATGTTCCCCTCTGGCTTAACAACCTACCATCCTCCATCTCACTGGCCCCCAGTCTTGGCCAATTCAAAACTGGAATCAAGAGACTTCTTTTTGACTCGGAGACCTGTGACTGTTACCAACAGTCCTCCCTAGGCTATATGTGATAAAAAACTTTCTTATTCCATAACTGCACAGCAAGGTCTACAACCTTGTGGGATTTCTACCTCAAGGTAGAGCTTGGTAAAGTCCCTCTGAATTGGTAATCTGTCCCACCACACCTTGATGACCCAGGGTCCTCTAACAACCCTTGAGATGGTAACCAATCAATATAAATACCATGTACTGTGATTTTATGTACAATTTGCCAAAAATGTAATGTTCTGTTTTGAAAACTATGTACAATATGTCATGATGTAATGTCCTGTTGTGTACTAACGTGGAGCCTTAGCAAAGGAGTCTTTCACTCAAAGGATTGTAATTCTGAAATTTCAATAAATAAATAAATAAAACCCAGGCCCACCAACCTTGACAGGCTTAGGAGTTCGCAAGGTAAATGGCCTAAAAATAGCCTCACTAAACATTTGCAGCTTAACTGCAAAATTTGACCAGCTCCAGGCATAGATGGCCCTCCATGCCCCTGACATCCTCTGCCTAACCAAGACCTGGCTGTCCAGTGGGATTAAAGAAAGTAAAGTAGCTCTCAAAGGCTTCCAAGCATTTCAGCTTGACAGAATAGGTGAGAGAGGAGAAGGTTGCCTTATCTATGCCAGGGATTCACTACAATGCTCTGACCTCCCCGTCACCAGAGTGGCTGAGGATCATGAGATACTAGCGATAAAAGCACAAATCGGTCAATATGGCAAGACTCTTATCCTTGCCACGATCCATCTGCCCCCCAAAAAAGCCAAAGAAGGCCTTCCTACTATTATGAATGTAATCAGCATCCTCCCTAAGGAAATGTTGCTCATCATCTCTGGAGACTTTAATATTAACTGGGTTAGCAAGGAGGCAGCCACATTTAAGGATTTGATAGCTACTTCCAACCTAGCACAACTCGTCACCAGCCCCACCAAGCAGAACTACAAGACAGGAAACAGTACCCTCATAGACTGGGTCTTAGCAAGCTCACCATCCTGGATCTCTGAGCTCAAGGTTCTCCTGGATCACTGGGTGACCACTCCCTTGTCTCATTCCTGTGTTCAAATAAATTTACAGAATGGCCACCCATCCTTATTGAAAGAAGGGTCTTGAGGAAGGGCAAACTTAGATCCCTCAAATTGGCCCTCTCCCTCCATGACTGGTCCCCTATCGACCTGGCACCTACCCTCGATCAGGCCCTCAGTTACTTCATTGATGGCTTTAACACAATTTGTGACATCTATGCCTCACTCAAGAAAAGGAAAATTCAGGGACAGGTAAATGGCCGGATTGATGGGGAGCTCCTCTCCCACTTGAAAGAAAGGGATAGCCTCTGGGAGAAAGCCAGAAACACAGGAAGCAAGCATGACTACCAGTGCTTCAGAACAGCAAGAAACCACTGCACCAAACATATCTGGTTTGCAAAAGCCAACTTCTATAAAACACAGTTTAGCAATTCTTGGGGAGATGGTAAAAGATTCTGGAACATCAAAAACATCCTTTGTAAGGATGACAAGAAGCACCCTCTGTTGCTCAAAATCAGTAACTCCCTCACCACTGACCACTTAGTCATAGCAGATGCCTTTAATAAGGCCTTCACCGACCTGACCTTAGTGCTGCCACCTGACTATCTACAGCCTGCTATAAACAATGGCAGCAGCAAATCTCCCGAGATTACTCATCCGGCCTTCTACTTTAAGAGGGTGACGTTGAAGGAGGCACTAACCATGGTAAAGAAAGTTATAGGCAAGACCAGATTGAGCAGTGATGGGATAGGCAGGAAACTACTATCCCTCATCCTGGATGTTCTTATAGTGCCTATAACAATGCTATTTAACAAGTCCTTGGCCCTTGCTCAATTCCTGAAGATTTGGAAGCAAGCCCTTGTTACGCCAGTGCATAAAAATGGCGATATGTCCCTGGTAACCAACTACAGGCCTATCTTGATCCTCTCACCGCTATCCAAGGCCCTGGAAAAGATCGTGGTGGGCCAACTCATTGACTTCCTCCACAAGTACAATCTGCTATACTCTAACCAGCACAGCTTCAGACAAAATCATAGTACCACCCCTGCCCTGCTGGATTACACAGACTATGCACACAAATCCCTGGATGAAGGCAGACTGGTGGGGTCTGTATTCATAGGCCTCACCAAAGCCTTCAGCACAGTCAATCAGCCTCTACTACTGACCCAACTGAATAACATGGGTGTGGCGCCCAATGACTTATGCTGGTTCCAGGACTACCTGACACAAAGAAGCCAATGCGTCAAAATTGGGCAGACAGTATCCAGTGCCTGAGAAGTATCCTTAAGGATCCATCAAGGGTCAATACTGGGGCCCCTACTCTTCAGCCTCTTCTTAAATGACCTTCCCACAGCCTGTGACACTAAACTCATCCTTTACGTAGATGATGTCGTCTTACTGAGCAGCAACACATCCCATGGTGCCCTCTAATCTGAACTGCAAAACTCCTTCACTAAACTCGAGGGATGGTTCTGTAGGCACAAACTGCTGCTAAACTACAAGAAGACCAAGGCCATGCTTATATCCAGCCCCATAATAAAAACAGGCACCACCCCCTCATCATCTCCAACACATGTAGTGAACCGCTGGAACAAGTGCACTTGTTAAAGTATCTGGGGGTCACCCTCAATGACACCCTCGCGTTCACACACCACATTGACTCTCTAGTCAGGGCAGTAAACACCAAGATTGGTGTTCTTTATATGCATAGGAAATTCCTCACTCTGGAAGACCTCTACCTTTCAGTCTCCAGTTCCATCCTATCAACAATAGACTATGGACTGGTGGTCTACGGGGCTGTATTGGATACAGCACTCAAGAGGGTTCAAACTGCACACAATAAAGCATGTAGACTCACCCTGGATGCAGATCGCATCACTCATACCTGTACTCTGTATGAATGCACAAATTGGTTGACATTAAGGAACAGAATCAAGTTCCAAACTTGTCTCCTGGGGAAGAAGGCACAATTGGGTAAAACCCCACCCTGTGTAGGTAATATATTCGAGGTACCCACTTCATCACATATCACCAGGGGGAGAATGAGAGGTGCCATGTCCATTCCCTTCCTCCACCCCTCGCTTGGGCAATGCACCTTTGCCTACCGGGTCCCCCTGTGGCTGAATGAACTCCCCATGTGCCTCTTGGCCTCCAACTACCTGAAATTTAAAACTGGCCTCAAACAGCACCTAAAAACAATCTCAGAGTGTACCTGCCTCCAAAAGGCCAGCCTCACCCATTGACCTCTCCTCCACCCTCTGTTCCTGCCAATGTCTACACACAGCAAGCACTCTTCTACTGAACATTCATTACTGCCCACCCACCCCACCCACTCCTACCACCTAGCCCCATGAATCCCTGTACAGACCTTGCTAGCACAAATAACCTGGACATGCCTGCCCACACCTTGCCCTTAGTCAAGCATTTCTCCACCATATTGCCTACCCTCACTCTCTCACCTTTCTGCCACAACCCTAACCTCCAACTACCCCACCCCTATACTCGACAAGGACCCTTTGAGGCTGCTTCCCCCCTTACTCTCACCACTGCTCTCTATCTCACTCTCTGATGCAGTACCAAACCCTCGAAACTATTGTTAGTCATTAGTACTTCATGTTTTGTGTTAATTTTTACTATGTATTATACCTAGGGAATTGAAATTACTGTAGTACTTGAAACCAATTGTAATCGCTCTCTGTGTTGCATACTGTCATTAACCTACTGTTCTTGTTGCCAACTCTGACATGGAATCTTTGTAAAAGAGCTTGCACACAAAAGTATTTTCTGAACTGCTAAATAAATAAATATCTGGAGTAGTATGATTTCCCTGTTTGGATGAGGGGAACTGGTTCCAGTGCCATTGCCAGCAATACATTTAACACTTCCCTTTCCAGCAGTGCTATTTCTGTGGGGATGAAGGTCTGAAAAACCTTGCTATGAGTTTGGTAAAGGATTTGAAGCTGACGGTTAGACCCTGACTCACCACCTCCAGCACCCACTTGTTTGTGGTGATGGTTTCCCAAGTCTGGAAGTAGTGGATCAGTGTGCCCCCTACTGGCATGTGGGAGATGACCCTGACTTGCACATCAGGGGTTCTGCTTGATTTGGGTTGCAGCCTGAGGGGTGTGCTCCCCTCTCTTGGAACCCCTATGACCCCTACCCTTGAAATAGCTCTTAGACTGCTGGTAAACCATAGCCTGGGCCTTGGCCTGAGCCTGAAAAAATGGTCTCCTATAGCCCCTACCTCTATCTCCCATTCCTTTGGGGCCTATAAGAGGGTGAGGCCCTTTCCTTCATTGTGTTGCTGTTGAAGATGGTATTGTATTCACCCACCTTCATCATGTAGGCCTCTGTCTTGTCCCCAAACAGGGAGTTTTTTTCCACAGGAAAATCCAGAGTTTTTGCCTGGTGTCCTGTGTCAGATTTGTAGTCCTGAGCCATGCGAACCTTCTCAGTACAACAATTATTGCCATCCACCTGGCTGCATTATCACTGGCATCCACTGCCATGTGGAACTGATATTTTGAAGCCTCTAGGCCATGTCTTGCAGTTTTCATCAAGTCAGCTGCCAACCCAGGTGGTGCCTTGTCTGCCATAGCCATGACAGAGCTGCATTGGGATTTTTGATACTGAGCAGCACAGGACATGTAATTAGCCTGTCTGATGCCCAGTGAAGCTGACAAGTATCCCTTCTTTGCCATACTATCTATCCCCCTTGAATCTTTCTCAGGAGGATGGGTAGCTAAAGGCGCCTTGGCCTATTACAATCTCCTGCTTATACTGTACCATCCCATCTGGATCAGGGTGGGAAAATAAATATTTCACCATTGATCTTTCTAGCTGATACTTTTTATCAGCTTTCATGTACACTGATGGTACTGGGTTATGGGTCTGCAGGACCTTAAGTGCAGGATTTTTTTTTTTTTTTTGCTACCCGTGGCTGCCTAAGCATCTGCCCGGTCACAGAACCCTGAAGCCCCCACTTCCAGAGTGTCCATGGCTCTTGACGCCCCCGGTTTTCCCCTTAAGGGTGGGGTTGTGGCACCCGGAGCTTAGTGCTGCAAATGTGGGACCAGAATCAAGGAGCCAGCCTGGAAGCTAATCAGTGCCAGAGGCGTGAGTCATATATGGTGGCCGCGAGCAAGTTTTTCTTGCTAAGTTCCCCAAGGGTGGGGACGTGCAATGACGGCCTGCATCCACCCTGCCCCTCTATAACTTTATGACCCCAGTGCTAGCGATTTCTCACGGCCTCCGCCAGGAGTTCTATGCATGCTGGGCATCCTCCCCTGCCCCCCATCCCTTACAGACTCCTGTGTGGTGATGTCAAGAACAACCACTATCTGCTTCACAAATGTGAAGTGAGAGGAATAATCATCTGGAAGTCATTAAGGGGACTCAAAGTTTTCTACCAAAGAAATCTTTGGTTCCACCAGTTCATCCTCCTCCTCTTCATCCTCATTATACTTCTTGTATGTGGGATCCAGAGCCATAAACTGGTACTTGAACCGAGGGAACTGATGATGGAACCGACAATTCTGCTGGTACCGCTTGCTGCTGCACTGGTAATAAGCCTTGGTTTGTAGCAGCTTGGAGGGCTTGCAATATTTGTAAAGCCTGGGCCACTACCTCAGCCACTGGCACAGATTGTTTTGATACCAAGAGCTCCACTGCCTTTCCAGCTGAAGATTCAATATGCTTTTTCTTGTCTTTCTTTTTGGCCAGAAGCAGGTCTTTCAACAGTTCCACTGGCCTTTTAGGTTTTGACATATCACTTTTTTAGGGGCATTTGAATCAAATTCCTTAGTCTTATCCTTATCGGTTGCCAGATTATTGGGATCTGTAGGCGGAGTTATTTTTTCTTTAAAACGCTTAAGGCATTTTTCAACTGTTTTCTCTCGGAAAAGTTTTGCAAATTTCACACTCTGCTGTAAAGTGTGAAGCACCAAGACAGAATAAACACAGGCCTTGGCAAACACCTCTCCACACTCAGTACAATATTTTAATCCAGCGGGCCCTGTCTTTTTCTTAGGTTTGTCTGACATACCCACACATATTAAAAGATAGAAATTACAGTAACTTAGTACAGTTTATCACTGAGGTTAAGGGTACTTAAGCCCCAATATGCGATTTGGTTCAGACAGCAAGTGGTTGGTTCCTGAATCGAGGAAACAACCTCAAATATGTAAAGTTAAATAAACCATAACCAAAACCCAAGTAGAACACTAACTAAATAAATACACATTTTTTAAAACTAAATTTAAACCCACAAAGGTTCCGATCACCAGTTCCTTAGCGGTTACAGAGAACCAATGAGAAACTGATAACTAAAGTAAAAATACCACAAAAACTAGTACTAAGTAAGAAAATAAAGGCAGCAGTGAATTAACAGAAATAAAAATGAACACTTATTTTTCACAAAAAATAATGTCTTCTCAATAAAGATGAGAAGCAGTCTCAGAGGTGTCTAACTATGCAGGCGGAGAATGAAATCTGATCGTTACAGAATGCAGCAGTTGATAAGGGCAGCAGTTTGAATAGTGGCATGAGCCAATAGATGTTCCATCATTTGTATAGGTTCTATTCATTTAGGGGGCAGTTCAACACAGGAGGTTGACTGCTGGAGTTAATCATATTGAAGAATTCCTGGGGTTAGAAAAAAAGATTCCCATATCTATCATAAAATTTGCCTATACTGTTTCTATTAGTGTAATCCCCTCCCAAGTTGGGTTCTTGCCTGCTGCTCAATGCTACCTGCAGTCACTTTGGACATCGCTCCCCGGCCCACTCCTGGACTGTTACATGGCCCAGGGAGCAGATTCACTTAGTTGTGGTGCCTCAAAGCACCTGATTAGTGTAGCCGGTGACCTGCTTGCCTCCTCACTTACCCGGCCCACTCCTGTACTGCTGCCAGGGTCAGGGTGCACTCCAAACTGTATTTTGGTGCCTCAATGCACCTATGGGATGCGCTTGGTGAGCCGCATGCATGTTGTGCTTCTTCACCCCTTTGAACTGCTGCACAGTGGGGTGGGGAGCACAGAGAAGGCCGCAAATGTTTCTTGGTGCCTTGGTGTGTTCGGCACAAGTGCCGCTTTCAAGTTCACCTCCCCACCCCTATCAGACACAGCAGGGGGCTGAGAGGACTTAACTGTTGTCGGGGCACAGGTCAGAAAGCATAGAAAAACCAGGAGCAGTTGTAAAATTCACAGCAATTGATTTATTATTAATAACAGTAAAATAAAAAATAAAATTGTTCAGTGTAACTATTTACAAAGGCAGTATAAATAAAGCAAGTCCATCGGGATTTCTTCTCAATTTCCAGTCTCAGTCCCCGTATTTCTCTTGCAAGAAATTGCAGCTCTGTTTTATAAGTCTTTGCAACCCCACTCATTAAGAAAACATAATTTTTCTCACATAGCATTCGGATTGGAGGCTGAACTGGAAGGAGGTCCAAGCTATGCACTTCAGTGTCTGTGGAATAGCCTCTAAATGCAGGACTGCATTGTGCATTTTATTTTTAGAACAGGTATGCCATTGTTACCAGGCATGTAATCTTTCCAGCAGATTGTTTTGCTTGTTCATCCTGGTTTCTGGACTCTCCTCTGTCTCTTAATCCCTGCAGGTGGTCTGAGGAAAGTGGTCTATTTGACTAGAGCTGTGCGGGAATTCAGGCGCCGGGTGAGAGACATCATCGGAAGGTGAAAGAAGACACAGACACGGAAGACTCTCTCAACTGCCCAGGAGCCCACCACCCATTCTAAGGAGTGTATTTCAGCCTTTTTTCTCTTTTTAAATTGCAATATATTGAAATATACCTAAAATATGCAATTCAGATGATTTTCCAGGATGTTCTGTCTTGCTGTTTTTAGACACTTTCTGATTGGAGATTGTTTTCCCTTAGGAGTTCTTTGAGCCTTTATAAAAGTCCCGAGTGTTTTCTTTTATTTAGCCTATTTATATGCTGTTTTTAATGGTTTTATTTTTCGCGGGCTGGAAGCACCTTTGTCATGTGGGTTGATACTTTAAAAACCTGCATATGCTAAGAACCTGAGTTTCAGGCAGACTCCTCCCAGCTCACTCTGCAGCTCGTTGTAGCCATACCACTGTAAGGGCTTGGTGCTCTAGATTATTTTATTTGTTCTTTTCTGTTTTGTGAGTGCCCTGAGCTTATCTGATTATTACTGCTGGTTGGTGTGGGCTGTGGGTGCTTAATAGTACTACAATTTAATTGACAGTTGATGCATTTAATATTTGGGCCTAAGACGCCAGAAGACACTGTAAGATGCCAAGAGCCAAAATTGAGTTGTATGTAACAAAGCGAGCCCTGATTCCAGTGGATCTCTTTGGATCTTTTGCCTGGGTTGCTGTTGGGGGTTTGTTGTTCCTTTAAGAAGTAAGTTGAATTTTTTTTTTTAAAGCGCAAACATGTATGAACCTTTTTACTCACATTTAAGTTTGCCTCAAACTAAGAATTTATTGTTGAACTGCTTTGGGGTTTAAAATGGTTTTAATAGTGTCAATAGTGTCACGGTTGTTTTGTATAGTTAGATAGTTAGATGATTAGACAGGTTCAGGTGCCCTTGGAATATTTTTGTCTTTTAAAGATTTTTATATTTAGTAATCAGCATACTATTTAGTTTTTTCTTTTCCCCAATTCATGGTCTCCTCCACCTTGTTTTGTGGTAATTTACTCGGGAGGAAGAGACAGGAATGGGTGTTGCAGAATGGATTGGAGTTTTGAGCAGCAGTCTGGAAGTTGGGGAAATTTTCTGGATAAGGATTCCTCCTCACTAGACCAGTGCCCTTGTTCTGACTGTTTTTACTTTTTTTTCCCCTTCTCCTTCTCAGAGTCTTGTGCCTGTCACTTTGAAATGGAATATTGTGGAGTTCAGGCCTGCAGACTTATTAAAGTTGGTCTTGGAACTGAAATTACTTGCAACTTGTTCAAAGGAAGAACTTGTGCTTCCCCCAACTAACTCTTGCATTAAGACTTTTTGTTTGACTAGGTGCCTCTGATTTTTTTTTGTTTTTTTTGTATTATTTTGTTTTTTGTTAACTGATTCTGTTTAACTATATTTGAACCACTTGTGTGAGTAAGCTTACCTACTGGTTCAAATATGGTATATACTAGGAAGCAGATATTGGAGAGGGGTGAGGACTGCTTAGATCCCTAAATTCTCAAGGTGGTGTGGAGTTACAACTGGGTGATGAGCGGACAGTTAACATGCAGTCTTATTTTGTTGAGAACTCTCAAATTGACCTTACAGATCCAACATTTAGAATACATTCCACCCGTTACAATTTGTTGTAATGAAGGAAGAGTGGTCAAGAAAAAAAAGGCAAGGACAGGGGTAAAAGTAAAGATAACACAAAGTTACTAAAAAAAATATTATAAGTAATAATTTTGGCCCAATTGAATGTGGGAAAGATGTTAAGCAGTCCATGAGACCTGCAAAATATTACCAAGGGAGCAATAAGATGAATCTTAAGCAATCAGAAATTAAAGACAATGTTTCCCCAATAATTACAGGTAGGTACACTTCTAGTATTTTTTTAAGTACAATTACCCCAGAGAAGGGGGAGGGTAGTATAATTTGTGATGATTGCACAATAATTGAACCAGAAATAATGAATGAGGAATTGGGATGTAATTATTCTATTCGTCCTGGTACATTTAAATAAAACTGGCTCAGGAATACATATTACTATAGATACTTCAGAAAATTTGAGCTGTGTTCCCTGTGAAGGTTATAATGAGTCTATTACAAATTCTGAGGTAGTCTCATTGGAATTTTTTCCTGATTTTTTTCCTGAAAATAACCCCAGTCCTGCATGGCATTGTAAGTTGAAGCAGATTGCTGGGGAGTTATAAGAAACCGTAAATGGTCTTAAACAATTTTCCTGTGTTAAACAGAAGGGTGGAGGGAATTTAATACAGCAATCTGCTAGGGCTTTGGAAATTAAATATCCTACTGCTCTGAATAAAGATTTGTGTGAAGCTATTAGTAATCCTTACTCTGCTCAGTTGATGATGATTATGGATCATTTAATAGATCTGAAGTGTGATCTGGATCTATTAAAAGAAAATACTGCAGTCAAAGGACCTAGATTAGATGAAGTGATTCAGAAGCTAAACAACCTAACCCCCATTGAAAGTATAAATTCACCTTCTGTTATCTCTGAGAATCTCTCACAAATTCGACCTGATTTCTCCTCGATAGACTTCCATTTCATTTCCCTTAAAGGAGGTTGGTAGAAGGAAGAGAAAAGGAAGGAGAAAGGGGAAATCAGTCCAAAATGAAAAGATGAAGGAAGGTAATGATAGTAAGAGAAAAAAATAAAATAAATCCAAGAGGACACCCCTAAGTGAGGGAAGTGTCCATGATCTGTTTTATCAGGTGGGAATAAAGATATATTTAGTAGACAAAACAATGATTTTTTTGCACCAACGAGATAATAAAAGTGAAATATAGAAAGGCAGAGAAGATCTCCTACTGCAGGTAGAAGTTCCTGTAACAAAGGGGTTGCCATCCTTCATAGCATAACTGACCTTAAACAGACTGCCTTGTCAAGTGTTAGTAAACAGAAGGTGGCATTGGCGACTGAGTTTTCAGTTTTAGTAGGTCCAAGGCTGAGTACAAATAATGAGATTTTACATTCTGCTAATTCAGATGATAATCCTTTCACTAATGGTGTGGATATCTGTGAATGTGCTATATTGGCTTTATATGTTTTTTTCTGTATCTCAAGCATGGTCTTATGCTGTTTTAAAGGAAAAAAGTTGTATATTTACTAAGGGAAGCTATGGGAGTTGACATTTTTAGTTCAGATATTATACAAATCTGGATGGATAAGGATTTTAAAGGAATTAACTGTCTGTTCCTATTTTGTCCAGCACCATGATAGCCAATTATATCTGGATAAACATTAAAGCTCTTAAGGGATTTGGTTGTAAAATTGATTACATAAATAGGGGGATGCAGAACAAGGGAAAGATTGAAATTAAAGAACAGCCTTATCAGCTTAACATATTTGGCCTAAAGCCTTGCCCTAATGAGACCAGGGGTAATTTAGAGGTGACTTTAACTAATTTACCTACACATGTTCTAAGAATTTCTGATAGAAATTTTGGCCTGAAACAGATTAACAGATGTAACAAGGGTACAGTCAGCAGAGTGGATTTCTTGGTACAAACTTTTGAAATGGCAGGAATTATTTTGGATAAAGCTACATTATTGGACAAAGTAGGGATCCACATTGTGGACAGTTTAATTCTGCAAAAGGAAAAGAAATATACTTCTGCATCTAAGGACAGTGGGAAAATGGAAGTTAAATCTCCCAAAACAATGTATTTATATGGTCTGGGAAGAACAAAAAATGAGAATAACTATAATCTTAGGGATACTGTTATAGATGTCTTGGAACAACTCTTGTATATTTCTATTGAGAATCCAGATGTGATCTGTGTCAGTAGGCAGGGAGCTGACCCTGATTGTGATCTGATTCTCTTAAAGGTGGTGTTTCCAAGCCTATATAAAAAATGTTGATAATTTGGACCGGTTGGCTGCATTAGGTTTACATATTGTACTAGAGGATGCTCAGTCACACTGGTAAATTGCAAACAGAATACAGTAGATAATTTGACACAGCTTCAAGTTAAGAACCCAGAAAGTATATTGTTAAACATTACAACATTTAACAAGTTTTAATCCCTTGCAACGCAGATTGATTGACTGCTCAAGCCAGTAAGAAGCCATTCAAAAGAGCATTCTAAGTTTTCAGTTTCATCAAGGAATATTGCAGTTTTTTTTTTCCAAATTGGCAGATAAGGAGTGGTTGGATTTTGTAACACAGTTTAATGTTTTGTGCTTTCGGGAAACCTGGCACAATAAAGATCAAGAGCCATTAATAAATGGCTTTCAGACATTTCAAATACCAGGGGAGAAGTTAGCTGAAAGAGATAGAATAGCTGGTAGCCTTGCTATCCTAATTAAAACAAATAAGGATATTGTTGTAGATTTTTTTATAGTAATAAAAATATTATAGTAATATATATATATACACACACACACACGCAACTTAAGGGGGGGGTTCTGTTTACCTAATGTTTATTTTCCACCATCAAATTCCAAACTATTTTCTTTATCCTTCTGAGACTGATTGGAAGATTGCCTACATAAAAGCTGGGCTGTAACTACTTGTGAGGATTTTCTCCTCTGTGGTGATTTTAATGCTAGGATTAGCCCGTATGATGGCTATCTGGATAGCAGCTATCATAACTGGTGGCATTCTGAAGCATACCAATATCCAAGAACAACTAAAGATAAGAAAATAAATAAGATGGGACAGCAGCTGATGGACCTTCTACCCCGTGTAACTTGGCCCCCATTAATGGTAGAATCCTTGGTGATTTGGAAGGGGAATATACTCATTTTTCGGTTAGGGGTCCCTCAATCATTGATTATATGTTTTGGAATGGAGATATGTCACTCTGGGAATCCCTGAAAATTCCAGTTAGGTCTGAGAGTAACCATCTACCACTAACTTTATACTCATTGATCCCCAATTGTTGTTATAGAACTGATTTTCAACTTTTCCCATTGAAAATAAGAAATACTAGGATTACATGGCAAGAGAAGGCAGTTCCCTCCATAAGAAGTTCCCTAATGGATGTAGTTAGTAAGCTTTCAGCTGACACTCTGGATTATGATACATTACATCATGATCTTTGTGACTGTCTTGTGAAGATAAAAAAACATTCTTCAAGTTGTGGTTAATAAGGCTGGGCAAAGAGACTTCACATGGTTTGATCAAGAGTGTAGAACAGCATAAAATGAGCTAAATAAGGAGGTTAGAAAGGCTACTATACACAAATCCTTGCAAGGGTTTAGACATTGAAACAAATATAGGGAAGATTATAAGAAATTGTTAACTTATAAATGTGGGAAATATCAACAGAAACAATGGGACAATATGCTTACTGCAAAAAATAACAAGGACTGTCAGTCATACTGGTTACTTGTGGCAAGGGGTACTTCAAATGTTAAATATGAATTAAATACTTATAAACCTCTGGATACATTGTTCAAATATTATTCCACATAATTTTTTTACTTTAGACACTGATGATATAATATCTCTAGATTACAACATGCATGTATTCCTCTTATTCATTCCCTCTGAAGTACATGGGGGTTATTGACTCTTTAAAAACCAAAAAGGCATCAGGCTCTGATATGATCCCATCTGAAATTTATTTGTGTATAACCTCTCTGTGGGCTATAGTGCTCACAAAATACTTTAACTTTGGTTGTCAAAGGGTAACTTTTCCTCCCTCCTGGAAATGTGCAATATTAATTTTGATTTATAAAAAGGGCAACAAAACAGATCCCTCTATGTATAGGCCAGTCTCATCATTAGATACTCTGGGAAATATTTTTTCCAGACTGGTAATGAATAGACTTAAAGAACAGCTGGTACTTTTGGGTGACTTGTCTGATGCTCAGGCAGGGTTAGGATCCAGCTTTAGTACTGTTGATAACTGTTTTGTAATTAGGCACCTACAAGAAAAATATGTGCTCCTGAGAAAACAGAAGTTATATGCTGCATGTATAGATTTCAGTACAGTTTTTGATTCCATCTAGAAACCTCTTATGAGGTATTATGAGGGATAAGGGTATTGCAGTGAAATTAATAGCTATAATCAGAGAACTTCATACTTCAACATGGGCTCAAGTGAAAGCGGGAAAAGGTGGTCAGTTTACTGCTACATGTCCCACAAACATGGGTGTGCGGCAGGGTTGTGTCATTGCTCCTCTTCTTTTTTGTTTATATATAGACAACTTGTTAACTAATCTGAATCTTTCTAACACTGATTCCCCGAAGATTATGGGAAAGCACTGTTGTGTCCTTGCTTATGCAGATGACTTGGTTCTGTTCTTGTTATCCCAAGTAGATCTTCAGGCTAAGTTAGGTATTTTAAATAATTATGCACTTAAATATAGATTAAGGGTGAATCCACAGAAAAGTCAGGTTCTTATTTTTGGAAATAAAAGTAAAATCAAAAAAAGGTGGTGGTTTCTGGGAACTAAGAGAATTGAGACATTGGACAGCTATGTGTATCTGGGTTTACATCTAACACAATATAGTAAATGGAATAAACATCTGGAAACTACATTAATAAAATTAAAAAGGACATCCAATTCCTTGATGGTATTTAATAAAAAATTTGGTGAGAATTCCATTAAACCACTTCTGATTGCATTACAGGCCAAATATAATATGCAGGCCTTGTTTAATGCTGAAATTTGGCAGCATTCCAAATTAGAGAAATTGGAGGGTCCACTGAACAAATTATTGAGAGTAAGTCTGGGGTTAAATAACTCCATCCCTGCTTCTCTGCTCAGAGCAGAAATGGGGATTGTTTGCCTTTTAGAGCTTATTCTGATGCTAGAATAGTAAATTATTGGATTAAACTTCTTCAGCATGAACAGAATAGATATAACTCTCTTTGTCTGAAAGAAAAATACTCCTGGATTACTTTGGGTCATCTGAGATCTGAATGGCTATCTTTGCTATTCTAAATTTTACAGAGGATAGGATTAACCCATCTGAATAGCTGTAAGGATATGGGAGTCACTATTAGTTTAAAATATCAGACCTATGTAACTAACCAGATCAAAGATTATTACAAATCTTTTGATGTGATTAAGATTAGAGAATTAAAAAGGTCATCATGGCCTAGAGCTAATGATGTTGGACATTATTATAGATACTATCTAGATGTATTGACTTAGCCTCAACAAAGAAGGCTTTACACTAGGTATTGACTGGACGTTTGTCCAAATAATATTCAAGAAGCCATTTACAGGAAAGAAATTACAGCACAATTCAAGTATTGTTCATGAACCTGTTCTGTTTTAGAAAACCTGGAGCATGTTATGTTCACCTGCAAATGGTGTAAGTGTCCTACAGACGAATGGATAGTGCCACTCTGCCGATCTGTACAAACAGAGGACAAGAATGTTCTGCTGAATATCTTTTTTACCTCCAATGATTTAATTAGAGCAGCTGCCAGTTATTTAGCTAATATATCTAGAATACGCCTTAAATATTGTGGCAGAACTGTAGTAGTTAATGAATGACACATCTAGGGACACTTTTTCTTTCTTTTTCTCTTTGTAACTATATACGGACTTATAATAATATCTAAGTAATTTAGCTAGCTGATAATTCTGCTTTCCACATTAGGATACTTAAAAGCTGATACTTATCTATTTATTTATCTTTCTAAGCATGTAAGATTGGTGATGATATGTAGGTTTGTTATGTCTATAATGGACTGGAAAGAAAAGTATGCCTCTTTGCAGATGACACAAAGATCTGCAACAGGGTTGATACACAAGGAGGCATGGAAAGGATGAGAAGGGACTTGGCAAGGTTGGAGGAATGGTCAGAAGTATGGCAGCTAGGATTCAATGCACCTGGGAAACAAGAACCCAGGGGAAGATTACACAATGGGGGGGGAAGGTAGTAACAATAACAAAAAAGGAAAGAGACCTAGGGGTAATCATATCAGATCACCTTAAGGTTAGCAAGCAATGTGAGAAGGCAGTAGGGAGGGCTGGGGGGATACTGGGATGCACAGGGAGAGGCACCAGCAGCAGAAAACAGGAAGTTGTTATCTCTCTGTACAGACAGTTGGTGAGACCCCATCTGGAGTACTGCATCCAGTTCAGGATTCCGCATCTCCACAAGGACATAGACAGAATACAGGCAGTCCAGAGGAAGGCAACTAAAATGGTGCAGGGTCTGCAAGAGAAGCCGTATGAGGAGAGACTAAAGGAGCTTAAAATGTATACCCTTGAGGAAAGAAAGGAGAGGGGGGACATGATAGAAACTTTTAAGTACCTCAGTGGAATCAACAAAGTCCAAGAGGGTAGCATCTTTCAGAAAAAGAGACGTGCAAGAACAAGGGGACACAATTTAAAGATGGGGGGGTGGTTCCGGGGCAATGTGAGGAAGTATTTTTTCACAGTGAGGGTAGTGGATGCATGGAACAGCCTTCCTGAGGAGGTTGTGGGGTCTAAAACTGTGGGAGAATTCAAGAATGCATGGGACAGACATAAGGCAGTTCTAGTGGGGGGTAGGAAGAAATAGGCTGTTGGTTAACTAGGATCTGCGGCCTATCCTGTAGGTAGGGAAATGGGCAAACTAGGTGGGCCAAGTGGTCCTTATCTGCCGTCAAAGTCTATGTTTCTATGTTTCTATATTTATTTATGTAATGTTGTATGCATTTTTATTGTCATGGTCTATGACTGATCAAATAAACTTGAACATTCTACATAGTGTTCTTGTAAGTTTCAACAAGTGTAGCAAAAATAGCATTGTGACCCAGAAGTGACCTCTTGCTTACAGCTTCTCAGAGAGTTTGCAAACAGGTTAACCCTTTGAGTTCCCAAAAGCTTTTTGCAATAATTTCAACAGTATAACTATATACATTTCCACAGTAAAACTATATACATTTCTAAACAAAGGGATCCCAGTATTAGTTACATTTCCACATAATGATTCACATATATTTTATACCAGCAGACATGTAAGGGGAGGAGAAAAGACAGAACAGTAAGAGAGGGTAGAGAGATAGCAAGAGCCAGAGAATTGTAAGACCATCTGGGTGATCCAGTCCTCGGTCTCATGAGAAAATTTGGTTGTGTAACCAGACAAAGAAGAGACAAAAAAGGGGAGAACAGAAAATATCCTTGCATTTAAACTCTTTCTCCAGAACAACTGGGATATGGCTCTATTCAACTCTGTCACATTAACAAAATAAAACAAATAACTTTTAAACACCTCTCCTACCTGTTCCCAAGCCACCAGAGGGTCGGGGAGTGTAGGGACATTATGGTATCCAGGGACTATAAGTCCCATGATGCTTAGCAGCTGAGTGCTTTTTTTCCTAAGATAGCTCCTGCTGGCCCTAGTGACTACAAGATGGGACCAGGAGGATGAAGCCAGATGCTTCCAACACTTTCTACTATTTATTCTATTTGATTGAGTTGTACAAAGACTGTATGGGGTGGCCATATTGGATGTGGTCTGCCTGAAGACAGCAATAAAACCTATTGGTAGCTGCAATAGTCCAATCAGGGGATGGAGTGCAAGACTCCTTTCAGCCAATGAGATGTTGTGTATTTAAAACTAACTTTCTGGGGTTGCCAGTATAACACAGGGGTCTTTCTGTGCAAGCTTCTGAAGAGAAAGCCACTGACTTTGGCAGCTCCTTGTCTTCTCAGCCTAAAATCTTTTATTTTTTTATTTACTGTTTGTTGACCGGGAAAGGAGGACTGGACAATTCTGCCTATTTTCAGCCTCATCCTGGGGGGGATACTGATGTGCAACCCCTAGGTGGCACTATCCAAAGGGCTACTACCCCACCTGCTTGGCTAGCAGCAGGTTAAGGGGCCTAGGTTTTGTAATGGGTGCCTCCACCCAGAGGTCAGGGTTGGTAGTGGTCAAGCTAGCTTGGGCACAGCCCTCTGGAACACTGTAACCTCCCCTTTTCCTACTAGTGGCCAGAACAATACACAATAATCACTTTCACAATACACCGGATACACCTTACAAGGGCCCACACTGTTTGCATTTACCACTAAGGTTGGTTCCTCTGGCTTGACCCTGGGGACCCCCTTTAAAACAAGGCTAGGCACAGCAAATAGCAACAGTGCAGTACTCTTGGCACAAACTGGAATCGCAGTCAAATTAAATGCAGAAAAGGCAGATCTGATTTATTCAGGGGACTTGAACAAAGGAGGGATGTAATCAGCTTGATTTGCTTAAATGTTATATCAGTCAAACATTTATGCATGCATACAGAGTCCCTAAACAGTCACACCCTCTGGGTACCCAGGTGGAGAAAAGATGGGCTAGTCAGGACTGTTGCCTGGGGTAGGCCAGCATCGCAGCTGGTTGGGGCCCTGTGATGGAAAAACAACATGCACAATACACACTATTTGTAATCCGGAGCCAGATGGCTCAATTTGTGAAGAAAGAGAAACAACAAGACAATCAGATGACACACTTAGATTCATTTGTTGTGGCAGGGAGCTACCCTGGTAAATACTCATGATACCCAAGACTGGGCATAGGCAGGACAAAAATAGAGACAGCAGGTGGTGAATCTGGAGTGCCAGGAGAAGCAAGGCCCACACAATTCACCAAGGCATCGTTCCTGTTCAGACATGAGCAGGGGGTTGATCCCCAGGCAGGTCTCTCATCGATGGCTTTCTCTGTGCAGTGGGGTAGTCTGGCAGGGTCCACATGGCAAGGCCCGGCCACATGGAGATAACTGTGGATTCAGTCTGATTGGGCTGGATACAGCTTCCAGCAAGTGGAACACAGTTCACGCAATGGGGAACCAAATCATGACCCACCACAAATACACAGCACATTTATATGTAAGAAATTCTACAGTCCCAGGTAATCCCTCTCCGATTGGGCTGGATACAGCTTCCAGTAGGAAGAACACATTTCACACAGTGGGTAACCAAATCATGACCCACCACATATACACAGCACATTTATACATAAGAAAGTCTACAGTACCAGGTAATCCCTCTCCGACTGGGCTGGAACTCCAGACAGGCCGATCGTATTCAGCAAAATCTTCGGTCTTCCTCAGGTACTTAGCCTGTAGCTCACAAATTGGATTTAGTCCAAAAATACTGCTCCATTCTCTCTCAGGGCAGCAGGCATACTCCCAGGCCGACTTAGACCTCTCCACGGTTCTCCCACGTGAACTACACCAACGGCTACTTGACTTGCTTGAGCTGTTGCTTCTACCGCTTCCAACTTAGAATCTGCCTCCAGACAACAGGCAGCTTGGTGATGTCCCCCACGATCCAAAAGGTTCGGTTGGCTGACTCAGCTGTCAGTCACAACAAGGCTCCCCCTCGAGGTGCAAAAGGTGCCAACAGCCCAAAACTACAATCTCCACAGTTTTTTTGCTCCACACAGCCCCCGCGAGCAAGTTCCATTTTAGAGTTCCAAAGTACTGATTGTCCAATTTGGCAGTTCGGGACCAAGATGGTAGAGATAGGCAGAAAAGTCCTCGCTGCAAAGAAAGCAGGTTAGAACAAACTACAATATTATTATTATTACTCTAAAGGATGGTCAGTAAGCACGCATACCTTCTAACAGAGCTTCATCTGCGCAATTAGCGATAGCAGAAATTAAGCAATTATCCAGAAGCCTGAAAGGGACTCGAGCATGAAGACACTCAGCCACCTTTCCCAGTTTGATTACAACTGCAACCAGGCAGCTCTTCAAGAGACAGTAACCAGAGGGTTTACAGGCACTCTCCAACATTTAACCATTATACAGCTAGAACGCCGGACACCAGCCTGGCAGTGAGCATTTAGGCAAGCTCACGGAAGACTTTTCGGGAACCCCCATTTGTAGGAGGGTTACACCCTTCCCTGCCTGCAGAAAACTTGGCATCTGCGTCAAGTCAGTACCATCACAATATTTGCAAATGCAAATTACACTATACATTTATACCATTAGCATGTTATGCAAGTAACATCTGATGCATTAGTCAGCGTAAACTTATACTTTTACAATACATATTCTCTACACTTCACAATATTATATCGATTCTGACAACACATCATGCATAATTCACGCAGGTAAGTAGTATAAGTTTATATATCTCGTCAAATGTTAAATTTCAGCTAATCAGCACATGCCACGTCATTTGACAGGTGGGTGTGGCCTAAAATGGACCAATCAGAACCATCCCTTGTTAAACCAGAAGTCCCTCCCTAAAATGCACTAGTGCCGCCCACTTCCAGCGGAAGTGATGTAAGCTCGAACCCCTGTGCTACTCCCTTGTGCAGGAAATGACACATGTGTGAACTCATGTCCCGCCCACTTGTGCCAGAAATGACTCACACTGAAGCCCTGGAAGTGACATAACAACACCATTTTGTAAGCGTCCTATGCCCCTTGTTCTCGTATACTCCTCGAACCCCTGCCGCCCACCATTTTATAAGCATCCTACACCCTCCTTTTCGTATGCTCCTCGAACCCCTGCCACTCACCATTTTGTAAGTATCCTACATCCCTCCTTCTCGTACACTCCTCGAACCCCTGCCACGCCATCCTGGCTGGAACCCAAGTCCCCCCTTCTTAGCTCAAACTCCTGTCTCCCACCTTTCTCCTGCACCCCACCATCCTGGCTTGAACCCCTGTCCCTCTTCACCACCGTGCCCCACCCCAAAAAATAAGTTGGTGTTTATGTAGTGATATGTGCCCCCTGTTGGCTTGGGTATATAACAGCAGGGGCATGTGTGTGTGTGTTTTTGATTAGGAGCCTGATCGTGCAGCGGTATCACAGATCTGTTTGGGGGCCCCCCCAAGAGGGAAATCCATCTGCCTGTGTAAGTACCCCTTTTTCTGTTTTATAACAAGGTATGAAATAATTAACAAGCATCTTTAGGACTGTGTAAAACTTGCACCAAAAGGTTACCTTTATGCATGTAACATTTATAAGCTAAAACAGGGACCTGCGTGTAAATAAGATGGTTCAACAGTTTTCTCTGGATAGCATTGCAACATGCTGGCTGTGTGTGTGTGTGTGTGTGTGTGTGTGTGTGTGTGTGTGTATGGGACCTCTGTGTAAAGAAGATGGTTCAACAGTTTTCTCTGGATAGCACTGCAACATGCTGGCTGTGTTTGTGTGTGTGTGTGTGCATGTGCATGTGCGTATGGGACCTCTGTGTAAATAAGATTGTTCAACAGTTTTCTCTGGATAGCATTGCAACATGCTGGGTGTGTGTGTGTAATTATTCTACAGCAATCACAAAACTAATCATTTATACTGCATCATGAATTAAAAGAATAAAATATATCAGAAAAAAGCAAAACACATACCTATAGTTCTCCCCTCAGCTCTGTGTAGTATCAAGATTTTTGGAATCCCTGGTCCGGATATTCAAAAGGGATGCACCATGCGCAACAGGGATGCACCAGCGCAAGTACGAAATGCGCCATTGTGCGATATTCAGCGGGGAGGCAGCTATAGACGCAAGTTACAATCGCAGAGCGCAATAGTAATGAATGCATGTGCAACCGTAGGGGGCCGAACCATGAATAACATGTGCAGTGCAATATTCAACAGCATGCATCATGTGTAATAGGGGAGCTAGCAGAAGTTGCGCAACAGCGGAAATGATCCAAAATAAAAAGAATCAAGAGAGGGGCACAAGAACGTTACAGGGAAGCCACAGGTGGGAGCAAGCTTACAGGCACAACGCAGAGGGTATCAGTGAGTAGGACTGGGCAGGAGCAGTACAGGGCACACCTGAAGTTATCCTGGAACAGGATAGGAGCGGGGAGCCTGTGCCACTGAGCAGGATCATAAGTGGAGTGCCACAGTGGACTGAGGGCAGTGGCTGTAGTCAGGACAGCCACAGCCAAAGGACGGAGGTGTACCCAGTGCAGGGGCAGCATCATAAATGGACAGCGGGGGGAACGGAACACCAGCCAGGGACATGGCCAGCACCACCTTCCAGATGGAGGTGGTAATGAGGGGTGTGAGAAGGCAGGCAGCAGGGGGGCACGGCCTTGGAAGGGCCCATTGGCGGTACGTCCAGAACAGGCAGTACCGAGCCCACACCACCTTTGAACACTACTCTGATGCAGAAATTGTGGGTCGGTACCACCTGAACCGGGCAATCCTGAGGTGGCTGTGTGAGCTGTGCAGTGATGAGATGCAGGCACCCACACGACAGATCCATGCTCTGTCAGTGGAGATGAAGGTGACAACCATCATGTGCCTGCTCACCACGGGCACCTTCCAGAGACCAACAAGGGACACAACAGGCATAACCCAGTCAGCCGCGTCACGCCTACTCACACAATTCCTTTGCCCACTGCTGCCACATGCTGCGGAGTACATCCGTTTCCCCAGCACACAGGCGGTGCACACAACACACATACAAGAGTTCCACAGGGTAGCACGGTTGCCTGGCATGCTTGGAGCCATTGACTGCACCCATGTGGCCATCCGCACACCACCTGGCCTGGATGGTGTGCCCTACATCAACTGGAAGGGGTATGCCAGCATCAACTGCCAGGTGATGTGCGATGCCAGGGGGCGCATAACCAATGTCTGTGCCACGCATCCTGGGGGAGCACATGATGCCTTCATCTGGCACCAGTCCACAGTGTGACACAGGTTTGAGAGTGGGGACATCCCCACTGGCCACCTAGTGGGCGAGTATGCATATCACATAGGACAACATGAGCAGACGTGGGGGGTGCATAGTCAGAGGTGCCATGGGTACCATCCTTGTCGGCCCATGGCAAAGTGATGCAGACCACCATCCTAATGTCCACCCTCTACACACAGGTGACAGTGGCTACCCACTCCATCCCTGGCTGCTCACACCATACTGGCACCCCACAACCCCATCGCAGCTCCGGTACAATGAGGCACATGCCACAACACGGAATGTCATCGAGCGGGTGTTCAGGATGCTGAAGGCACATTTCCAGTGCCTGGACACATCTGGCGGTACCCTACAGTACAGTCTTCGAAGGCCTGTGGGCTATTCCTGGCCTGCTGCATCCCACACAACATGGCCCACGACTGTGGTATAGCCGTAGAGGTCGAAGAGGGGTACAGTGGTGGGGATGATGAGGATGCCGGCACAGACAGTGATGGGCAGCCACTCCCTGGGCTAAGGGATCCCCATCTGATCCGGATGTCACAGCTGCACCGGGACACCATCACAGAAGGGCACTTTGGTCAACACAGGTAGGTCATGGGGCCATGTGCAACCACCAATGGCAAGGGCACAGCCCACAGACAGGCACACACACACACACCACAAGACATGCACAAGGGGTAGATGGCACACCAACCCCAAATGCCACCACTACCACCACACAGGTCCACACAAGAACACACCCAGTGGCCATCACTGTGCGTGCCTCAGACGCTGGGCACCATTGCACACTGGTGGACAGCGCAACACAGGCATCATCATGCACATGCCACAGTGGCCAGCAGCTGGGAGGGTGTGCACAGAGACTGTGTGTGTGCAGGGCTGGGTACCCCACCCATGCATCACATGACGCACACCACACTGCACATGGGGCAGCAGCCGACAGTGGCCATGGTGGGGGAAAAGTCAGTCATGCGGCACAGTGCCATGGCCAACATGGATGCATGAGCAGTGCCCCAAGACCTGCTAGCCATGCCAGGCTTACCATTGGTATCATGGGGTGGCACCGACGGTCCCCCAGGGGTGACGCTGCGTGAACATGAATGTGTTTGTGCAGGGGTCTGCAGCTCACCGAACATGCCCACGCCAGGTGTGCTCAGTATGCCCACAGCCGAACCCGGTGTTGACATACGGTGCCACGGCAGCAGGAGCAAGGGGTGGACATGACACTGTGCGGTGTCTGCGGTGCATGGGCACCGAACTGGATGCCCAATGTGGCCATGACAGCTATGAATGCATGTGTCTTCCTGTCAATGGCAGTGGTCACATCCTCCCGCTGCCGGGCCATCTCTGCCAGGAGCAGACCGTGGTCTCTGCTGTGCCGCTCCTCTGCCTGGCGCAGAACCGCACTGAGTTCATCCACCGCAGTCACAAGCCGCAACTGCTGATCCACTGAAGCCTGGAGTAGATGGCTGAGCTCATCAAAGAAGTCATCCACCGGTCTAGCATGCTGTCCCTCGTGGTGTTCCTGGCCCTGCTGGGCAGCATCCCTTGATGATGGGTGCTGCACACCAGAGCCATGTCCACATGCGGTACACACTGCCACCACCCCCTGACACTGTCCCCCCATCGCCATTGGCCGACTACTGGCACTGCCCCTCCAGCTGCCAATCAGCAGGGCTCACTGGCACCACCACTGCAGTGGCTGCAACAGCCCCACCAGCCTGGCTGCACACCAGTGCTGCCCCACTGGGGCATACAAGCACTGGCTGGGACTGTGCTGTCTTGCAGGCCTCCATGGCGGCACCACCCATGGCTAGACCCATGCCGTTTCCTGCTCTGGGACCATCCTGCATCCCACATATATCACTGTCCGAAATGTGTGATCCATCATTATCGGTGCCGGATCAGGCACAAATCCATGTCCCAGCACACTGGAGTCCATGGGTGCTGTCACGCTGGGACACAGGCAGGGCCTCATCTGCACCTGCACCACCATCTTCAGTCCAGACAGACAGGTAGGTATTCACTGTTCTGGTCCATTGGACACCTGTGGAGGTGGATGGGCATTGCTCCATGTCCAGGGCACCACCCTCGGTGGACCAACCCACCACTGCTGACCTATGTAGATGCTCAGGAGCTGTAAGGGAACATAGTAGCGTTATTGTCTCCACCCTGCCCTGTGGCATTCCCCCCACCACCACCCACACTGTGACAACACAGGACCTACCATGCAGTGATGGGCTGCTACCCATCTGGAAGCCACCAGCAGGAACACCCTCTATGGCACAACACCGCATGCTGGTGGCCACCCACTCCTCCTGTGGCATCAGGTGTGGCACATTCAGCTGTCCACCACCGGTGGCAGCATGTGCTGCCCTGATGGCAGCCACCTTATCCTTTATCCTCCTTCTGTCCTTGCCAACCATCTTTTTACACTCCTGCATGGACCGCTGGTGGCTGCCATGCTGGTTCACAACACGTGCCACCTCACCTCACTCCACAGTATGGGCCTGTGGTGTTCCCTGCTGTCCTCTGAGCAGCGGTTCCCTGTCGAGATATGCCTCGAACAGGGCATCTGATTCAGCCCGGGTGAAGTTGGGTCTCCTCCTCCTTCTCCCCATCCCCGTTCCTCCTCATCCTCTCGCTCGGTCATGATTGAGCCTGTGGGAATGACAGGTGTCACCTTTGAATGTGCAGTCCCATTCAGCCCTCACAAACCACAGTCTACACATCCCAACAGCATGCAACCCACCACAATAGACTGCAATACCAGACTATGTCCTCTGCAGCCCCATGTCACATTTATAAAGTTCAACGCATGCAAATGAGGCGAGATGCAACTTTAAGTGCTTGCTAATGCAGTGGTTGCACCATGGAATTGCTGATGAGCTGATTTGCATATGCTGGCTGAATATCACACTGTTGTGCCTTGCACAATGTTGTTGAGCATGCTCAGGCTATGGCGCAGCTCTGTGACATGCACAGTAGGCACCACACAGTGCATGCCCGGGGTGCTTATTCCAATGCGTGCCGTGCTGATGATGTGCTGTGCACGATAGGCAGTGCAGGGCACAGCCACCACTGTGCCAGTGGTGCTAGTGTGCCGTTTGCCTGTGAGGCACTCAGTGCCCTGGTGCACCATAGGCATCATGGAGCCACAGTGCAGTAGGCCACTGCAGGGCATCACACACAGGCACCCTACCATGCTACATGCAGGGAGTTTCAATAGCACTGTAGCGCTCTGTGCGCGGACAGATCCTTGACCCTGTGGTCGACCTTTGCCCCCTAGGCCACATGCATCCACATGGGTGCACACTTATTGAGCAGTTAGGTGACAGTGTGATGGGGAATGGCAGCACTGTACCAAGTAGCCTCCGCATGTGGGGAACGTGTGCTAAAGAGCGCCATTTTTTTATCGGTACTCACAGAAGGATGTCATGCGGGTGAGCTCAGCAGTGGAGTGCAGTAGAGCTGGCAAACCATGTGGCCATTGTTGAGCCCCAATCTGGGGCCCTGTTTGGACAGGACCCACTCAACAGACCACGCAGTGCCATGTGGGAGGAGGTTGCTGAGGGCATGGAGGAGGCCACTGGTATCGCCAGGTCCGGTGAGCAGTGTCGCCACTGGTATGGAGACCTCCAGCAGAGGGACCCAGACAGACTGGGGCATCTGCAGGCACACACCCGGTGAGGCGCCATGCCACAGCCAGGTAGGTGCTCCATCCATACACTGGTAGCATCCGTCCGGGTATCGCGGTGTGCATGTGTCCACCCTGCAGGGAGGTGGGGGCCATCTAGTGGGGGGGTGGTGGTGGTGGTGGTGGGGTTGCGGCATGTCTGGGCTGTGCAGGAATGCACACACCGGGGGGGCTTTGCTACTGGTTTGTACTGATGTTTCCCTCTCCGTGTTTGCATCCTAGCCCTGGAGGAGCGCCGTAGAGTGAGGCAAGCCCGAGCAGAGCAGGACAGGGCTGGTGCGCCGCAGCTGCAGCAGGGTCGTGGAGGAGGGGCCATGGGCCAGCAGCACCCAGCTGGCCTGGATGCAGGTGAGTGCCTTTTTCCCCCTCACATCTGTGCATGCTGTGTTGCAGGGTTGGTGGCAGGGCATGGCCACCAGCACTTGGCCCCACCGCCATGCACGCCACACAGTGCACTCAGCACTGTCCTGTGGCACTGCATGTGTGGGTGGGCATGGGGGTGGTCTGTTCATGCACTGGGTACATGGCTGTGCCACTGCCTTTGCAACGCATAGCCATGTCACTGTATGGCCATGGTGGTGCTGTGTGGGACATGGGCGGTGGGTGTGTGCAGCGGTCCACATGGCTGTGGGTGCCTGGGTAGGTGGGTCTTATGAGCGCTGTCACTGTGGGTGGTCATATGCCATCACAGGGGCATGGACCACGGCTGTATGCCATGCTCAATGGGTGGGCTGCAGGGGTCTGGACAGTCATGTGTATTGACTCTGCTCCCTTGTCCTAGGTGGACAACGCTGGCCGGCACTGGAAAGAGGGGTACAGGAGCTGCTGCAGCTCACCAGAGCCACCCTAGAGATCCTGCAAAGGATGGAGCGGGATGAGGTACAGTGTCATGGAGGAAGGCGAAGGCACAGAAGTGGGGAGTGGGGCAGGTGATAGGCCTTCTATGCCCCCTTATTGAATTCTCCCCCGGACTCACCCTCAATCCCCTTCATCCCTTTCCCATTTGTTCACCCCTGCCCCACGCCCACCCCCACATGGTTTGTGGCCCTTCCCCCCCATTGTATATAGTTGTACATAGAAACATAGAAACATAGACTTTGACGGCAGATAAGGACTGCTAGGCCCATCTAGTCTGCCCATTTCCCTACCTACAGGATAGGCCGCATATGTTTTGTTGTTCACATTCATTTAATATATACATTTTGTTTTGACAACTGTGATGGTCTCTGATTTGCAGTGGGCTAATGGTGCTTGGCTGCAGTGGTGTGCTAGCATCAGGGGTGGTGCAGGCCTGGGCATGTGTGTGTGTCCGGCAGGGACCCACCTATGGTGTGGGTTGGGGACTCGGTCACTGTCTGTGGTATGTGTGTTGTTCCCTGTGCACTGGATGCCTGTGTGTAGTGGTCCACAGTGCATGCACTGTGTCCATGGCACCCCTATCAGTTTGTCCATGGCCTGTGCAGCTAATACCCTTGTATGTCTGTGCTATGCATGGTCTGCTGGCATGTCAGTGGTGGCTGTCCATGCTGGCCACCCCCTGGACCCGGCACAATGGCGTAGTGCCTCCTGTCACTGGTATGGTGCATGTCTGCCTCAGGTGGCACTGTGGCCTCTGCTGTTGTTGTCCCCCCCATGCTGTCACTGGTGTCTGTTGCAGTGTCTGTGCTCCAATGTCTGTCACTTGTGCTCCAGCCGCATGCTGGTGGCAGACAGATTCATTGTACATGTACAGGGTGGCTGGTACACCTGTGCCATGGTGGGGTGCTGTCCATGGGTACACGGCTGCTGTGGTCACAAGCTAGTGGGTTTGTTGCCCTGTTATTGTGTCCCTGTGTTGGGGTGCTCTTGGGTCTGGGTGAGTGCTTGTCCATGCCCTGTGTTGCATCCAGTGTGCCGCATGCCTCCATGCACCACTATGGGCATCTGTGCTGGCTGTTGGGGCCAGTGCTGGGAGAGGGTGTGTGCTTGGATGGGTGTGTGGGGTGCTGTCCTGCTGGTGGTGGGGTCCAGGGCAGGCCCTGTTGCATGCGGGGTACCTTGGGTGCCGACGCAGGGTCGACCTCTCAGCTGTGCCTCAGGGAGCTGTGCAGGGTGGCACTGTGTCTGCAGTTTTTGCATCGGTGGCTGCTGCCACCCACTGCGGGGTGCTCATGGTGGGGCTGCCATACATGGCTCCATGGTGCACAGGGTTGCATTGTCGCAGTGGGGGTGGTGGCATGCATACGGAGCCATGCACTGTTGGGTGCTGCTCCTGGGCAGGGTGTCTGAGGATCACTGTGCAGGGTGTGCTCTGCATTGGTGGGATGGGGTGGCACAGAGTGGCTGGACCACCTTGTGTTATGATCACTGTTTGCCAGGCGGTGTGCTGGGGCACTGTGCCCCAGCTGTGGATTTGGTGCTGGTGTTCATGGGCTGGTGGTTCATCCAGCTCACCTCAGGTGGTGCAGTCCATGGGGTGCAGGGGTGCTGTCTGGTCTGCTGTGTGCTCCTCTGCCCATGTCTTCCATGGGTGGTGTACCCCTGCATCCTTCCCTGCGCATCCCTGGTTGTGCTACTGCGCTGCTACCCTGCTCCACTGTGCATCCCTGGTTGTGCTACTGCACATCAGCCCTGTGCCACTGCGTATCCCTGGTTGTGCCATGGTGCGGTTGGTGTGATATTCAGTTGTGTTGTACAAGCACACCTTGGCCTGCGCTGTGTTTGAATATCGCATGTGTTGCACATGGGCGCACTACACTTGTGCCTGCTATTGTGCTTCTTTGTGACGCAGTTTGAATATCTGGGCCCCTGTGTTTACAGGGATCTGTAAAATGCAGCTTTATACTTTCATTACAAAATAAATGTCTGTAGTTACACTATCAAAAAATTAAAAGTCATGTAGTAGGTTTGTAACCATTACCTGTATAATGTTTCTGTAATTTGTCTGACTTGGACACCTTTGTAAAAGAGCTCATGGCTCAAAGGTACTAATCTGAAGCTTAACTAAATAAGAAAATAAATAATATGTTACAAAGAAAAGACAGAATGTATCTACAACTTTGCTTAGAGTTGGTGCAAAAGAATACACGCTGTGTGTGTGTGTGTAATTATTCTGTAGCAGTCACAAACTAATTTATACTCCACCATGAATTACAGAATAAAATACACTGAAATCAGAAAAAAAGGAATACACATACCTATGGTTCTCCCCTCAGCTCTGTGCAGTATCAAGGAGAAGGCTGAATGAAATGTGAGTGATATTTATAATGTTTTTAAAAAAGGGGGTGGGGCTACAACAGATGTGCCTCTGACACATGTTACCATGTATAGTACGATGGGGTGTGGTGATGGTTCTACCAAAGGTCAGTCCATCTTAGTAAACCTTATATAAACCCTGCAGTTGATGCCAGAAGGCACATCTTGTTGAGAGACTCCTCAGATTCTGTTTTATAGACTTGGTGCAGATTATCCGTCTTTCAGATGAGACTTTAAACTGAGGTCCCATCTGCCTGGATTGGTGGTAGTTCAGGTGAATGTTAAAGATCCCATGGCACTTATCGAAAAGAGTAGGAATTTCCCTGGTGTCCTGGCCAAATTTCCCTCATTCACTCAAAATACCACCAACAGCTTAATCTGGTTCAAGGTCAGTTGACATTCATCTGTATCTCCCTTCCCCTGGTCGTGCCTGAAAATAGGCAAGATTTGTCTAGTGCACTTACCTGGTCAACAAAAACTAAACTAAAAAAAATAAATAAATAAATTATCAAAAACATCAAGAAGAAGATGGCACAGTGCAGCACTTCTCAATTCAACCTCCCAGCAACAGGCCAGACTGTCACAACACTGAATGAAAAGTCTGGAGATGAAAAACCAAGCAAGAAGATGGCTATCGGGGCCCCACAATCCAAGCCAACTTATGTGTACTACATGAGGTGTGAAAAAGAATGTCCCACACGAGTCTTGTTGAGTGGAAGAATGTCTGACATAAAAAAGAAACTTGCTGAACAGTTTGGTGAATCAGAAAATCCTAAATCTGACTGTCCTTCTGAAGAGGCACCACTGCAAGACCTTGAAGAGTTGCTGGGGTGTGAATCTGATGCAGAAAAAGATATTACTATGAAACCCAAAACAGAGAGCAACAAGAAGGGGGAGCCAGAGAAGATGGGCAGTGAAACACTGCCAGAAAAAGCATCAGAGAAAATTGTGAAAAAGAAATCCAAGACACAGCCAAGAGGCGCCTCTGCCCAAGAGGTGGATGATGATGGTGATAATACAGCCACAAGCAGTCAAGCCCAGCCTAAGAAAGAGAAAGATAAGAAAAATGAAGAAGAAGAAAAGAGTTGCCTTGATGAGGTAAATGTCTTTTAACATTAAAAAAAATGTGTGAATGGTGACATGCGTACCTGGTGTAACTGAGGAGATGAGTTAGCAGTAGAACTAAATCTTACCTATAGTGAGTCACAGGACTGATGCTGTTTTCTGTTTTTACTTTAACAGAGTGAAGGATTTGCGCTGGAGCAACAGTCATATTCGGACAGCGTGGATTCGCGACTTTCCACAAATCTACTGCTCGACTGTGTTTGCTGTGTGAAAGATACAAATGTGTTTGTTAATGAGATGTGTGAGGACCAGTATGTTAGAAATACAGAGAATGATAGAATGTTTCAAAATGTCACAGAACAGGCAGTGATCACAACCCAGCCCTCTTCTTCTTCTACTGGGATTAGACGTGGGCCGTCATGTGAAAAACCAGGCCTCAGTAGTAAACCCCCCAAAACTGACCATGATATGCATTGTAAGTACGTTATGTATCATACCATCTGTGGCATAATTGCTGCAGTGATAGAGAGGGTGATACATGCTGAATTGGTTGATGCCTGTCCCGGGTGCAAGATAGATGACCCTAGTCAGAAAATCATTCTTGTATCACCGATGAATTGATCGCTATAGAATTATACAGAAATGTTTCTGAAGTTAAAAATTCAGAGCAACTTATGCCTGTGATTTTAGCAATAGCAATGAAACAACAGGGCTTAAATTGACCAACTAAACACTACAGCATATCGTTCATGTTTTAAATGATATGAAAAGAGCTGATGATCCCAAGTGGTGTATTAAAAAATATGTACCACCAGGCAGACAGTGACATTAGAAGAGAGGCCACACGTCTGGCCAGCAAAGATCCCTTTAAAAATTTCTAAAAAGAAATTCAGGGACCCTGTTTATATTGTAAAAATATTACCCCCCCCCCAATTGATACATGTAAACAGTTCAGTACCAAAAAGTGTCATATTTTATTTTACAGATAATTATATGGGATGCAAGTACAGACAGAATCCAAAGACTTATGTATCTGATCCTAAGCCATTACTGCCATCCATCACTGTTTGGTTCACCTCAATATGACATTTGCCTTTGTGAGATACATGCAGCCTCTGAACTGATGATGTGTGCCCTTCCAGAAAGTATGGGAGGATACAGATAAATATATAAATGAATCGGTGTTGCCACTTGCAGAAAATGCTAAAGTGTTTGCCGATATATTCGTGGAAGACAATGAATGTCTTTGCAGACTTTATATCATTTTCATCATAGTCATGTGTGTGTGTACTATAAAGCAGAAAAAACTTGTGATATTGTACGTGTTGCTAACCTGGCTTCTCTGCTTGCTGAAATTATTCACTGGTCTAAAAGGGGCCCTTTAAAAAAAAATTCTATAAGGAAATTCAGGGACCCTGTTTATGTTGTAAAAACAGCCCCCAAAAAACTGTTACTTGTTACCCTGGTTTTTCCACTTGCTAAACTGCACCATGTGGTGAGAGGTCACTAAAACATAGTGCTGTATGCTTTTTTTTTCTAGAGTATACCACGATGGGAAACACCCTGTCAGTGCATCCATAGGCTTATTTACCAACTAGTCAGACACAGAGCTAAACAACCTGGTTTAAATCTACCTACAGGACAAGCATAGCCTGTACTTTTAGAAACATGCCAAGGCCTTTTTGATGGTCTCCCAGAGGGACCCCAAAAGGAAACTGTGGATTATTTTAAGGATGAGGGTGCTACTCTTGAGGATGCAATGTATAAAATTGCTATAGAGTTTATGCATGATCCTTATGATGTTGTACACTTTTGTGGTTTTATCTGTACCGCTGTTCAAGTCTTTATTTATTTAACCAGGCGTTCATCGTTGAGCAGAAGCTCATTTGCAAGATGGACCTGGGTGGAGCATGAACAATTGTACATACAGGTCAACACAGGTATTTACAAGGCAATACAGATAATACTCTTTACAGACAGGAAGAAAAAGAAGTTCATACGTACATAGAATTATACAGATATTATACAGATTACATGGTATTTACATACTTAGAAGTGTCTATAGGAAGATAAAGTAGGTTATCTAAGGTTGCAGGAGGAAGTAAAGGAAGAAAAAAAATAAAAATTAAAATATACACCAGGTAGAGGTGAAGGTAGGGGGGAAGGGAGGATGGTAGGGGAAGAAAGGCTAGGAGGGCACGGTGCACAGACAGGAGTTGGTAAAACAGGATGTAGAGAAGGTGGATGGAGAAAAGGAGTATGTGTGAACCCCGGGATTGAATGCTATAAGTATGGGGCATGGTAGGATGTCACAACCCAGGGTAGTGAGTTCCTATCCGAGGTTGGGAAAGGAAGAATAAGGGGATGGATGGGCCAAGTGTTGATAAGACAGGGGATAAGAGAGAACAATTAGGCTGATGAGGAGCAAGCTGGGGGTCAGTACTTAAAATGGGTCTAAGGCATGGCTATATACCAGTGCAGACACGGTACTGGGTCTGAGTGGGTGAAGCAGTTACATACTTCTCTGATTGTATGGAAATAAAGCGTCTTGAAGGCATTTATATCGATTAGAGTGCTTAATTTGAGGGGTTTTGTAGATTGTTCCATAAGGTAGGTAGCGAAACTTATGGCTGCCCTGCCGAAGCGGGATTTTGCTTTGGGTACTTTAAGTGTAATAGCTGAGTAACTTCTTAATGCATATTTCCCAATTATACTCAGGGAAAGACAGCAGGAGATATAGTAAGGCAGCTTATTAGAGCTGGCTCTATAGGTCCAGAGAGCGGCGTTTCTGTGGCGCCTGAACTTTAGTGATGTCCACCCCACTGCTGCATAAAGGGTGCAGTGATGCATGTCGAAGGGGAGTCCCATTATAAACCTCAGTGCTCGATGGTAGAGTGTGTCCAGTTTAGCCATGTAAGAGTTGGGGCATTGGCTGTAGAGGAAATCAGCATAATCAACCAATGATAGGAAAATGGATTGGACCAGTTGTTTCTTGGCATCTCTGGTGAGAAATTGGTTGATTCTAAAAAACAGTCCAAGCCTTTGCCGAAGTCGTTTTAGCAAGTCCTCGATATGTTCAATGAAGGAGAGTCTTTGGTCTATCTAAATTCCCAGATACTTGAATTTTGTAACAAATTCTAGTTTTCACCTAGAACTGTGGTAATTTGGAGAACTGTCCCACTGGACGCAGGGTTAGCTGTACGGATAAAAGGGGAGAGGACCATCGCTTTAGTTTTTTTGGCATTAAGGAGTAGCTTTTTTTGGAGGAGTTGGTTTTGCAAAAGGTTGAATTCTGACTGTAGGTCATTGCAGGCAGCTTCAGGTGTTGGGCGACTCACGTAGAGAACTGTATCATCTGCAAACAGATGTATGTTGGCTTCTTTTATACAGTAGTCAATGTTATTAATGTAGATTGCAAAAAGTAAGGGCCCTAATATAGAACCTTGAGGTACCCCTCTTTGCAGAGTTTTTAAGGGGGACAGGCCTCCTTCGGCTTTAACTTGTTGAAGGTGCCCTGTAAGATAGTCAGTAAACCAATGCAGAGAGGAGGGGTCCACACCTATGGTTTGAAGGGAGGAGAGGAGAGGAGCAGACTATGGTCGACGGTGTCAAAAGCCTTGCTTAGATCAAGGAACACAGCACAAATAAAAGTTTTTGCGCTCAAGATTACGCTGCCAGTCGTTAGTAACTTTGGCCAGGGCTGAGATAGTACTATGTTTAGCTCTGAATCCGGACTGCATAGGATTTAGCAGTTCCCTAGACTCAAAGTGAGTCCTCAGCTGTGCATTTACAATTTTCTCTAGGAGCTTGGACAGGACCGGAAGGAGAGAAATTGTCCTGTAGTTATTGAGATCGCCAGGGTCACCTGATTTGAACAGTGGTATGACATGTGCTGTCTTCCTTATAGGTGGTAAGGTGCCCTGAGACAGCGATAAGTTAAAAAGGTGGGTGACGGGTATTGCTAGTACGTGGTAGGCAATTTTTAAGAAGTAAGGGTCAAGGGTGTCGGCCCCAGCACTTTTTCTAGTATCCAACTGAAGCAAGAGGTTCTCTACCTCTTTCAGTGGGGCAGGTTGAAGCGAGAAAGGCGGCGAAGCTATCGGAGTTTCAGGCAGTTGGCTGGCAGTCTGGGAGCGAAGTATGTTTGCAGGGGAGTTATCAAATGCCATGCCTGCAGTAGCAAAGTGGTTATTGAATGTGTCAAGTATATCCATCTTTTTGGTTATAGTCAAGTTGCCAGAGGTAATCTTGGTTGGGAGTGAATTTCCTGGGGAGTGGCCTAGCAGATCATTGATTGTGTTCAAGAGCTTGATTGGACTCTTTGTGGCAGAGTCGAGTTCGGATTTGAATAAGGTGGCCTTCGATTCTCTGATTGCTTTGGTACATAAATTTCGTAGTCTCCTGAACTGGCTCCAATCCTCTGCAGTGTTCAGTCTGTGCGCTTTTTTCCAGAGCTTATCTCTTTCTAGAAGCAAGGACTTGATCTGAGGGGTGAACCATTTACAGGTTTTGGTCCTAGTTCAAACTTTAATCAGGGGAGCATACTTATTAAGGGCCCTTGATAGAATGTTGTGGAAGATATTGTAAGCTGACGTAATCATTTTGGCCAGGTAGAAATATTGCCACTGAGGGGGGTACTTAAGCTCATTTAGGTAGGCATGTTCATTGAAGTTGCGCCTGGATCTCTTCATAGAGAACTTGCTGATGGGTGCTGGGTTGTTGGTGGATCTTACTCCCGCAATAAAACAATGGTCGCTGGCGTCTGAGAAGAAGACATCAGCGTGGGAGAAGAGATGAGGTTTGCTCACCATTAGCACATCCAAAAGTGTACTTTTACTGAGGTTCTTCACATTTGGGCGTGTTGGTTCAGTAATAGGTTGTGTCAGCCCATGTTCATCACAGAAGGATGCAAGGGGGCAGCTGTGATAGAGAGCCAGTCAAAGTTGAGGTCTCCTAAAATAATAGTTTCTGGCAGCCCCTGTCCCAACTTGTCACTTAGATATGACACAAGCTGTAGGCCAGCAGACGGTGGTCTGTAGCATCCTATTACGCAGAGTGCAGTAGTCTGTGTAATTTCCACTTTGAGAATTAGGCATTTGAATTTTCTGGTGACAGATGCTGAGGACTATCAGAAGGCAGAAAATTTGTCTTTAATGTAGATAGCTACCCCTCCTCCTCTGGCATGCCTATCAGCTCTGAACAAGGCATAGTTGAGTATATTTACTTCTCTATCAGTGGTGCTGGGTCTAAGCCAGAGTTCGGAAATCACAAGTATGTCAGGAGAGGTATGAGTTACCCAGGTTTGTATTAAGGTTATCTTTTTAAGGAGGCTACATACGTTAATATGCAAGAAGCTTATTCCTTTTAAATTTGTTAGTTCTGCTGGCAAAGCAATAGCTTCTGGGTGGCCAGGGTTGAGTTCTACATTGCCTGAACATAGCAGGAGGATAAGTAGGATTTTTCTAAGAGTGCTAATTATAAGCTTGTAATTCCTGCCTTTCTCCCGTCTAGTAGATCTGATGTTTTTAGGGACTGGAAAGTAGCCACCATGGAAGAGCTGATCTGTTGTAGCAAGAGCTAGTACCCCTACCACAATAGGTGGGGAGGAGATAGACGCTTGCATGGTGGGAGGTGGGCCTTGTGGTGGGGGAGTGTTATAAGTACTACTGGTATGTGTGGTCTAAGAGCAGGGTTCGAGGTATTGGTACTTGGAATCACGGAGGCAATTAAAGGATAAGTTGCCATGTGGTATACAGCACAAGGTGCCATTGTAGACCAAACATGATGGTAGTTCAGGTGTCCAATGCTGGGCAGCTGGTATCAGCAGAAAAAGGGGCAGTATGAGGAGCCATATAAGGCCCGACATGATGGTACCTCAAAAAAGGAGCCATTCAATTAACCCAGGGGCCAGTGGGGTTGCTGGATTAATGCAGCTTATCAGTAGCTTTCCGATCCAGGTTGACCCAAATTTGATAGCATTTAAAAATATTTAGTGGTGAAGGCACAGCCAAAGGAGAGCCTATGCATTTTAGTAAGGCGAGGCCCTGAGAGTTGGATCCCATAGGCTGGACAGAGAAGAGGGGTATCACGAGCTAAGCCTCTATTGGTGGGGCAATGCGCTAGGGGACGTGGACTAATATTTTGTCAGGTGCTACTGTATTTAATAATCAGTGGAGGAGGGAGGGGGGGCGGTCGAAAGTTGCGGCGTTTGCGTGCCTAGTAGGGCATTGGGTCTGTGTCCTGCGGTCTCAGCGTCACCTAGAGGCGCCGACCACCGGTAGCTGGGAATCCCGCGGCTTAGGAGCTGGGAGCCTGGGCGACAGTTCCTCGGCTGAGGAAGAGAAGGAGAGTGAGGGTTAATAAAGGGGATTCACATAAAGGGTTAGACAGAACAGTGGGGAGTCCAAAATTTGCAGAACAAAAGGACGTGTATTACTTTGGCACCCAAAAGTGTCTAGGGCCAGTGCACGTATGCAGGGAAAGGGCTGTAAACACTAGATTTCTTTCCCAAACCACAATTCAAGTCCTTTCAATTACAGACTGGGTTAACACTTGACTTTTTAACATTTGTCCCAACATAAACATTTTTAGGGTTTAAAATCAAAGAGCAGAAGCCGGCTTCCACCAGGGACCAATCAGAGCGTGGTCTGAGAGGGCGCTCGCAATCTGGTTGGTTGCAGCAGTCGCCATACCTTGTAGGACCTTGGGTCCGTGTCTGCAGGCTCAAGTGTCAGCTAGAGGGGTGCCGACCATCCGGTAGCCAGGAATCCCGTGGCTTAGGAGCTGGGAGCCTGGGTGGCAGTTCCTCGGCTGAATCTGTCCGGGGGTCAATCGGGTGGTCTGTTAGCTGTGGCCTGCTTGGAGAGAGCCAAGGCCACAGGAGCAGCTTGGGAAGCTCGCAGATGGGCTGTCTGAATCTGTCTGGGGGTCAGTCGGGAGGTCTGTTAGCTGTGGCCTGCTCAGAGAGAGCCAAGGCCACAGGAGCAGCTTTGGAAGCCTGCTGTTGAATTTTTAGTGTTTAGTCTGCAGAACGGGGGGTCTGAGTCTGTCATCATATATTTTGCTTCTTTTATCACTTTTGTTGGGTTTCATAAATCAGATATAGCATATGCTTTTCCTAAATAGTGTATGATAATGTACTTTCAGATGGAACGTACTGGCATGCTCCCTATATTCCAGGCAGTCTTGATATCTACAATGCACCATGTGATAAAGGACATTTTAAAGGAACGTGTATACTTTGGAAAGCAGCCTGCATTAAATGTCTGCTCTGAAGATGCAGCTGCTTCACTGGCAGAAAACACACTGACTCTGATTAAAGCATTGCCTCACTTTATATGGAAACTCTATACTGAAGTAATGGAAAAAACTAATCATACAGCAGTGTGTAAGGTGAACGACATTGTAGATGTAACAGATTTTCTTACAAATCAGGCTGATTATTTTGAGAGGTGCATGGCATACGTGTGTATGTATTGTGCCCGCCTCATCACTAAGGGGGAAGTGGATGAAGCCCATGCTTGTGTAAAACATGCAGCTCTAAAGTTACTGTCTCTGGGTATTGTAAAATGTGTAAAACTAGAAGAGTAGAAAACAAGATATTGTGTAATCATTGCATGCGTGCCATGTGTTATGCCTTTTGTAGGTAGCAGCTATATGCATTAGTTTAAGTATTATAAAGTATACAAAAGTGAACCTTTAAATACTGTAATGACGTGTGTATTTATAAATAAAATATAATCATGCATTGCACTTTGTGTTTGTCATAGTGTTTTTAAAGAATAGAAAGAGAACATGCTTTATTTTACTGGTGACAAGAGTTTTGCTAGCTAACAGATGTATCAGGGGTTGACGAAAGAAGATGAATGATCACCTGCTCCAGAATATATATTTTAATGCAAAAAAGTGGGTAGTTTCACATGGGTGACTCAGCTGTATAAGGCTGCAAAAAAACTTGATAAAGATATCACCAGGAAAGGTGTTGCAGAATGGCTTGCGAAGCAGGACCCCTATTCATTATACAAAGCAGCCAGAGTTTGATTTAAGAGAAATCCTGTCATTGTTTCTGACATAGACAGACAATGGCAATCTGATTTAGTGAATATGAGTCAATATGTAAAGTACAATAATGGGTTTAAGTACATACTGATGTGCATCGATGTGCTGTCCAAGTATACCTGGGTAGTGCCTTTAAAAGACAAATCAGGCAAGGCAGTAATGCATGCCTTTAAAACTATTTTTAAAAGTGGACGCACACCTCAGAAGTTGCAGACTGATCAGGGTAAAGAGTTTCTAAATGTCGCCTTAAAGAACCTATTAAAACAAAATAAAATACACCATTTTTTAAGAATTAAGGAAGGAACTAGTGAAACCACTGGCTACTCTTTTTAATAAATCATGGGAGGATGGTGTGGTACCCGAGGACTGGAGGAAGGCGGATGTGATTCCCTTCACAAAAGTGGGACCAAGACAGAGGCAGAAAACTACAGACCTGTCAGTCTGACCTCTGTGGTAGGGAAAGTGATGGAGTCACTTCTGAAGGAAAGAATAGTTGAGTACCTAGAGGTCAGTGGAGCACAGGATCCAAGGCAGCATGGGTTCACAGCGGGAAGGTCATGTCAGACAGATCTAATAGATTTCTTTGACTGGGTGACCAAAGTAGTAGACCAGGGAGGGGCTGTGGACATGGCCTACCTAGACTTTAGCAAGGCATTTGACACAGTCCCACACAAAGATTGATAGTCAAATTAACCAGCCTGGGAGTGGGTCCCAGGGTGGTAGCCTAGGTAAAACATTGGCTGGACAACAGGACACAGAAGGTAATTGTAAATGGAGTCCACTCTGAAGATAGGGCGGTTACTAGTGGGTACAGCAGGGTTCAGTATTAGGTCCAGTCCTTTTAATGTCTTCATTAGTGACATTGCAGAGGGACTGGAAGGAAAAGTATGCCTTTTTGCAGATGACACAAAGATCTGCAACAGGGTTGATACACAAGGAGGCATGGAAAGGATGAAAAGGGACTTGGCAAGGTTGGAGGAATGGTCAGACGTATGGCAGCTAGGATTCAATGCAAAAAAGTGCAAAATAATGCACCTGGAAAACAAGAACCCTGGGGAAGAATACACAATGGGTGGGAGGTAGTAACAACAACAAAACAGGAAAGGGACTCAAGGGTAATCATATCAGATGACCTTAGGTTAGCAAGCAAATGTGAGAAGGCAGAGGAGGCCGGGGGTATGCTGGGATGTATAGGGAGAGGCATCAGCAGCAGAAAACAGGAAGTTGTTATCCCTCTGTACAGACAGTTGGTGAGACCCCATCTGGAATACTGTGTCCAGTTCTGGAGACCCCATCCACGCAAGGACATAGACAGGATAGAGGCAGTCCAGAGGAGGCAACTAAAATGGTGCAGGGTCTGCAAGAGAAGCCGTAGAGGAGAGACTAAAGGAGCTTAATATGTATACCCTTGAGGAAAGAAGGAGAGGGGGACATGATAGAAACTTTCAAGTACCTCAAGGAATCAACAAAGTCCAAGAGGGTAGCATCTTTCAGAAAAAGAGACTTGCAAGAACAAGGGGACACAATTTAAAGATAGAAGGAGGGCGTTCAGGGCAATGTGAGGAAGTATTATTTCACAGAGGGTAGTGGATGCATGGAACAGCCTTCCTGAGGAAGTTGTGGGGTCTAAAACTGTGGGAGAATTCAAGAATGCATGGTACAGACATAAGGCAATTCTTGTGGGGGGCAGGAAGATAAAGGCTGTTGGTTAACTAGGATCTGCGGCCTATCCTGTAGGTAGGGAAATGGGCAGACTAGATGGGCCTAGCGGTCCTTATCTGCTGTCAAAGTCTATGTTTCTATGTTTCTATATTTTGTGATGAATAATGAAGTTAAGGCCAGCACTGTAGAAAGATTTAATAGGACACTGAAGTCATGCATGTGGTGTTACTTTACAGCCCAGAATACTTGGAAATATAGGGATGCATTGTCAGACCTGGTGTACAGCTATAAACATACTTGTCACAGAAGCATTAAACACAGGCCTGTGGACGTTAACCCTTCCAATGACCTGGGTGTATGGAAGATCCTCTACGATAATACTGTTCTTGGCAAAAAACAAAAGGGTATCCTTCAGAAAGATGATCATGTGAGACTATCTAAGTTAAAAGGGGTGTTTGAAAAGGGACATAAACAGACGTACACAGATGAGATATTTATTGTGATGGAGGTCTTAAAGACACAGAGACCCACCTATATGCTAAAAGACTATCAGAAGAAGACATCAAAGGTACTTTTATGCTGAGGAGTTAGAAAAAATTTAACCGGATGAGGACTGTGTGTATAGGGTGCAGAAAATCCTGGCAGAGAAAAAGGGTGGCAGAAAAACTTGGTATCTGGTAAAGTGGCTAAGGTGGCCCAATAAATTTAATAGCTGGGTTGAGGCAACACAGGTTCAGGACATTAGAAGCAGATAAGGTTTAAAATGCTCAAAAATGGTTTTTATATCACCTTGCCCAGCAAAGCCTTGCACAACATTTTCCCCAACAATACTATATCCACTTTTACAGTAAAGTTACCACAAACACTTGAACTACCTGGTGAATGGGAAGTGGGCTTAGCAGAAATTCAGTACCCTCATACCTGAAACATTGTGCCTGCACAGAAAAACAGGTTCAGTATGCTCTATCAGCCTCTAAGCGTAGCCCACAGTAAAACACCACCAACCAGCACCTCTATTGAGTCAGCAGCATTTAAAATTCCATTGGGCTATTATCCTAACATGGCAAGTGTTATTACTCAAATTAATAAAAGCATATTTGAAGTGAATGAACTGCCAGTGGTTTTGGAACAACAAGCTGTCGGGAGAGAAATAAGCATTGACAGCAACATCAAATGCATTTTGTTTATGCACGAGCAGTTACAGTACCTTTTGGGTTTTAGCAGACTCAAGACAGGTGTAGGAAAGACTCTAACAAAGAACCCTACAGATATTAATGGGGGCTTTTACACATTATATATCTACACTGATATTATCACGCATGAAATAGTGGGTGACAGTCTAGTGCCTTTGCTGAGATGCGTACCCGTCAGGGGCCAAGACAATGAGATAGCGACCATGACCTACGATAAACCCCATTATCAAAAGTCAGTAAACATCAGATCAATATAGTCACTACTGAAATAAAGAATGATCAAAATAAACCTGTGCCATTTCGATTTGGAAAGGTGATCGTGAAGTTGCATTTTTGCCCACAGAGAGTGCTTTAAAATTTAAACAAGGATGGGGATCGTTCGACATTATGGAGACCCTGCCCTATACAGAAGCTGTTACAAGGCACAGGCAGGATATGGCCTGCCCGGCTTTCATGGACTTCCTACTTTGTATGGTTCTGGTACAGGAGGGATATTTTCTTGTCTGTTTAGAAAAGCAGTTCCATTTTTAAGAAGGGGGTATGAAATGGCAAAACCACATCTACAGACAGCTGCTAAAAATGTTACAAAGGATGTCGTAGGGCATGTGACTAGTGCTGTTGCTCAAAAGATGTCAGGGGCTGATAAGCCTACTCAGGGTGGTTCAGGGCTGGTTGTATTCAAGAGACGTAGAAAGAGAAAGCGCAGAGTACACCCTTCGCTTCTCATCGGACCTCCCGACTACTTTAAAAGAGGTGTTTCAAAACGTAAAACTTCACATAAAAGAAAGCATTCAAAGGCCAAAGGACCTTCAAGGGAGCGTAAAAAAAAGCAGAGACCAGTTCTAAAAAATTAAAAAACATGGCTTTCGTGCACTGTAGTTCTGAAGAATGCACAAAATCAGAACTTGACTTGTTTGCCATTGCTCCCACACAGACAAGCATTAGGGAAGTCATAGAATCTGTGCTAAACTTCAGTGAAGAGACCCTTTCTACCCAGTTCACCGCAGGGTTATTTTACAAAGACACCCCAGGGAAACATGAAATCACAGACAGAGACGGTGACAATGTAGGTTTTAATAAAAGAAGCTCCTTCACACATCTCAGTAGAGGGGTAGAGCTGCTGGGACACTTGTACACGGACTTGTTTTTTCCAGAAAAACTGATGCTGAAAGGTGTGGATATTAAAATTAAACTGACACGTAACAGGGACAGCTTTTACCTGATGAGTGGAGATGCTGAGTCATATAAGCTAAAAGCCATGGCCGCCTCTCTGTTTGTCAAAAGGGTTGAACTGACCCCTGGTGTTTGTCTGGGACACTCAGAAACCCTGCTGACCTCCAATACTAAATACCCTATAGACAGAGTGGGAATGAAAGTGTTCAGCCTCCCTGGGGGCAGGAGGGTCTGCAACCAAGATAATTTGTTCTTGGGACAGTTACCAAAAATGATGGTCATGGGATTTGTTGACAATGATGCTTTTAGTGGTTCCTACACTAAAAATTCCTTTAACTTTAAACATGATAACATTAATTTTGTGGCTCTGTATCTGGACGGTGAAAAATCCCTGCTAAACCTCTGCAGCCCGATTTTAGAAATGGGAATGCTGTGAGAGAATATTTTAATTTAGTACTAGTGTCGGGGAAATCTATGAAAGATCGGCCACTAGTTGTTAACCATCAGGAATTTACCCAAGGGTACACAACTGTTTTGCCTTTGATCTCACTCCGGACCAAGAATGTGCTGATCATTACTCTTTAATTAAAACTGGGAACCTCAGAGCTGAGATCAGATTTGCAGAAGCCCTTCCACAAACAGTTAATCTCATTGTCTATGCTGTGTTTGATAATGCCGTTAAAATAAACCAGAGAAGAAATGTCATTTTTGATTATATGTGATAAGCCATAAAAAATGAACACAAAGCAGCTGGAAAAAATTGTAACCAATGATGCCCACATCCATGACTGCTTTCTGGGTGAGTTTCCTTGTGATCTGCTACCCAAAGAGAGACTGAGAAACCTTCCCGCAGCACTAGTCATCAATACTGACCCTCATGACCTCCCTGGACAGCGCTGGTTAGCTGTATACATTTCAGAAAATGGGACTGGGGAGTTCTTCGACAGCTACAGTTTTCATCCTGACAATCACGCACAAACGATTGTTTTTTTTTTTAAACAGAAATGCAAAGAACATTTTATACCAAGACACACAGTTGCAAAATGCCTTCTCTACCACTTGTGGATTTCACTGCATTTTTTTCTTACACCACAGAGGCATAGGACTTTCTTATGATCAAATTCTAAAAATGTACTCTAATGATTTGCTGAAAAATGATGCCATGGTAACTAGTTTTGTATGTTGCCTTTTCAGACATCTAAACATGTCAGGGCACGTATCAGTGAGGTGGCAACATGTTCAGACTTGTTTGTCTTGTAATGAATTTAAAATATGCAACTGCTTGTAATTTTATTCAAAACCAGTCACTTATAAAATCATATATAAGCACTCATAATTGTGTGTCTCTGTCAGTTTTTCTGGGGGCCTATGTTTACATTTTGGGGGGGGTACCTGTGTTTAAAATGTTCAGATATGCAAAGTCTTCAATAATGACAAACATATATAAAATATAAAGGTATTTATTGTAAAAAACATGTCAATAAAATACGACATACATCAGTGGTAACATCATGGATAAGATATAATAAACAGAAGCATCTCCTGTTAAAAATGCACACTATATATGACAGCACTGAGGTAGAATTATGATAAGCACCTCTTCCAAAAAACTTGTTAACATATTTAACTATGAGGTACGCTAACGTGCATCAATATAAACACTTTTTTTGTAAAAACAAGATTACATATTCAATATGAGATAAATGGTTAACATAGGCTGTACACATCAGTCACTGAGGTAGGATTACATATTTGATATGAGATAAATGGTTAACATAGGTTGTACACTGCAATCACTGAGGTATATAACATTCATACATAGATATGGCATTTAAATTTTACACAATGAGCCACATAGTTTTTTTAAAAGACTTTCGTCTTTTGGGCGTCACTGACCACTGGTTAAGTGGAGATGGCTGTGTCTGTTTTGCACCAGCTGCCAATTTCAACCTTTCCACATAGCTCCTGTTTGCTCAATGAGCAAACACTGAGGTGGGTATGTTAGACTCAGCCATTGCTTTGACAAAAACATCCCAGCCCTTTGGCTTTCTGTGGTCAGGGATTGTGTGAGTGGCTGTAGCTGCTCTTACCAAATTGACCATGTGAGACCCAGAAATAACAATACCTTTATACATTAATTCCCCTTTATCACTCCAAAAAACAATATCCTTGTTCTTTGCCATATGCTTTAACAAAAGTTCAGCATTGGTTTTAGATCAATGAGAAACACTACTTAAAATGTCTTTTTCCATAGCACTTGGTGCAGAAGCTGTCTCTGCCATGTCCGCAGGGGTTTCAGATATTGATTCATTTTTAGGTATCAGTAATGTCAAACTGGTTTTAGCTTATTCTCCTTGTCTTACCAAAGTCAGATAGTGCTGTAACACAGTAGAGTACATTTGGCTTTGTCATAGTCTGATAAATTAGTCCGGGACAGTATAGCTCTCATGTCAGTGTCCAAACTGTTAGTTGCACCTTTTCTCATATCCTGATCTGGGTAATTAGTTTTAATGTGATCCATCTGTTGCTGAGGCACCAAATACACTTTCTGATTAAAACCCATTATCTGTTAGCCAGCAGGCCGGTGATCAAAGGTATGGCAATTCCTAACAGTGTCCCTGTAAAGCCACCTGTCTGGTTAACTATTTTCTTTTTCCTTTTTAAGGTTATTTGTTTATCACTTAAAGTTTTAATGACTCTCCGGGTTTTTTTTCAGTAAACCTAACTGTTTTGCAGACAGTGGAATATTTCCTTTGAGAGTGTTTAAGGCTATTTCAGCTATAGCTGATATCAGATCATCAGAGGCCGAACATAAAATAGCTTTTCTTAAGCTCAGAGGCCCTTTTATTAGTAACTTTAAAACAGACAGATTTCTCTGCCATCTTTTAGACATAATGACAATACAGTATCAAATATTTTTAGACGCAGAAAGTGTTTTTGTCATGACATATGCCACAGGCCAGTCAGAGGGAAATAACCCACTCCACAGTCTATATTCATCTGGTGTATTGGATCTTAAATCAACCAGTAAATAGCCATGAGGCTTTCTTGTGGCATCTTCAAAAGCTTCTAACAAAAATTTTGTCTGATCAGGATACATCTGCCTTGCCAGAGTTATGATCTTCAGCTTGTTTCTGAGGTTTTTAAACAAAATTATGTATTTGGCATTTAGTGTGATGGTCCTGCTTTTTTTACTTTGACAGAACACATTCTGGACAATTAAAAATATTGTCAACTGTTTATGATGGCTGTACTTGGTAAACCCATACTCGGCTTCACTATTTTGATAGGCAGAGTCCATTAAATCATCTATAACAACAAAATTTACCTTCCCAGGGGGTAAGAGATCATTGTCAGCTAGTGACATCGGTAGCCCCTCCACAAATTTAATCTGTGGGAACTTTAACAAAAATTCATTATACAAAGGTTGCCAATAGCTGTAGAACCAGACAATATTTTCAGGCTTGTGTGATGAAGTGGCATCAGCATGTTCCAACAACTGTTTTATAAAGAAGATCTTCCCACTATTATAGGGGCCAGCCAACAGACAAGTAAAGGGATGCTGCAACCTGATATCCATTTTTCACAATCAGTATCCGTAAGGAAGTGTTTTAAAATTGTCTTGTAAAACTCGCTTGTCATAAACTACTCTCTGGGTCTTGGACAGCGTTTTTGTTTCAAGGGACCACTGCTTTTTATTCCTAACAATGCTGGGTTGACTCATGGTGATTTCTTTAGAGATCTGTGACCCCGTATAATCAAAGACAAGGTCCTTCAGACTTTCAAAATTAATGTGTTTACTGCTGACTACATTAAGGGTAAACCCTTTCATTTTAAGAACAGCCTCTCCACTGGACAGCTGGTAGCTGTAAGTTTTTGGGCTTGTGGAAATGAACTCTGTAATGTGTTCATCTGCAGGAACTTCACTGGTTAGCTCCCCTAAATAATCACCCAGAGGTGGGGTCCAGTCACCCAGTCTGGACACAAAAATGACAGAGTCGGTGTCGTGGTAAAGGCACCTGTCCAGTAACATATCTAGCAGGTTGTAGAGTTCCACTCTGGCATATGCTGTTGTAAAACTAGCTATAAATATGTTGCTATTATTATAATTTGGATAATGATCATTTGTATATTTCCAGCTTAAACAAGCTGTTTCATCTTTGATGAAAAAGCATGAGGCTATATCGTAGTAAAGGGCAAACATGAACTGAAAGAGTTTGTTGGGGGTCTGTTACTATGCTTGTGGTCAGCAAATTAGCTCTCTGCCCAAATTTACCCCAAAGAGAATTTAAAAACAGTTTAGATATTTGTCTCCTTGCAGGGTTAACAGCTATGGCCACAGGGTTTAAATGTACATTTTCTCTTTCAGAATACTGTTGTATGTACCTGACTTTATCTGCTTCATTTTTTACCCATGAAGGGAAACCAGACTCCTCTTGCTTGCCTTTTAGATATAGCTTTATGTAGTCTGCAAAAAGCTCTGTGCATGACTCTTTAATATGCCAAACTTCATAAATGTTAATGATTTTGTAGCCTTTTTCCAGTGCCAGGTTTAGTTCTACAGTACACTAGGTACCTGTAAATGCCCTCTCCTCATCATTGTGTGCGCACAATGTTGTTTGAAGTCTGTTTTCAGCGCATGTGAGACATAATATAAACACAAGTTTTTTACCAATCCTGGATGACAGCACTGGAAAGAAAAGGCCTCTAGGGGGTAAGACTTTTACTTTTGCTAAACCAAAGTACTGAGTGAGGTCATCAAAATTGTCATAAATAATGTCAGGATGACCAGCTGGATACCGTTTTGTTTTGTTAACAAAAGGGTAGAGGCTGGTAAAATTGTAATAGTGTATTTTCTCATCAGGCTGCGTCTTATAGTACATACAAATGGCATTTGATCTCCCCCCAAACAGTGAATGCCTAGGTGCGAGTGGTTGTGGTAGCTGCCTGTCCCTCAAGAAATTATTCAAACACTGATCTGTAGCTAGCATTGCTTTCCATTCATGTCCTCACAATACTCTAATGGTAAAGCCCTTGCTTTTTAGAAAATGAAATTTGTGCATGGTCCTATTGAATAACTGTCCAAAACTAGTCCCTGTCATGTGGTTTCTATCTTTCTCACAGTAACAGATGTTGCAGCTGTGAAAAAAACAACCACTAAATTCAAATGCTGTGGGTATTCCATTTATGACAGAATAGCCATCCAAAAAGTACAGCCCTACCTTAAATTCACCACCCCTTAGTGTGTGCTGAATAGAAATGTTTTCTTTCTCAGATATGTACATAAGCCACTGAATAGCAGGTGTGGAGTATCTCTTTAATTTTCGGTGGTACTTATCTGGGGGAAGAACAGCGATAGTGCATTCTTTCAAAAATAAAAATCTGTACATGGCCATGCAGACTGAGGCCATCGTGATGTACTGGAAGGGGTCTAAGGATACTATTTCATACTCTACTGTATCACCGTCTGACTGTTTTAAAACATTTTTGACTGTCATGTTCATCACTTCTTTCCTAAATTTGACACAGGCTTTTCGAAGAATTTCAACATCTAACTGACAATAGTAGCGAAGCTCTCTTTTCAGATCAAATTCTGTATGTCGGTTAGCTAGGTACCATTGCAAAAACTCTTGCTTTTCTGCAGGCAGCATATATTCAGAACCATAAAACTGAGCATCAGGCAAGTGACCTACATAATTTTCATTAGCCTTGGTGTTAAAAAAAATTGGGAAAGTAACCTTTAGCAATCTCATTCTTAAATCCAAGGGCTGCAGGGATTTTTGCTAGTTTAAAAGGAAGAAAACAATAGCTGTCGATAAATCCAATGTGTAGGGATGTCACTGTGACACAGAGTAATTTTCCTCCTTGTGTGAGCAATTTAATATCAAGATTCTATTCAATAAACAATAAACAATTCTTTGACTAGCTGGCTAATGATAAAATAACTGTCATAGCCTTTGGCATTGTGTGCTATAAATGTGTAGTGTCTAAATGGTGCATCAATAAAATGTCCTACAAAATCTTTCATACAATCTTCCCCTTCAAATTCTGAGGACCTCTCCCCATCTAATTGCTTAGCATACACACAATTTGATAAGTACTCTCCAGGTTCTTGTCTGGCCTCAAAATCAAACACTATGTATTTCTCAGAGATGTTTACATCTGTGAGTGGTGACATGTAACACAGATGCATGTCTGCGGTCATGAAAGAACCACATCTGTTACACTGAATCAATTTACATGTATGAGATCCCTTGTAAAAGACAAAACATTTTTCACACAGTTTCATGGATTTACAAGACCCTGTACTCCCATCAGCTCTAGCTAAATGCCTTTCTAGGCATGCTAAAGACCTACAAATCTTTTTACTGTAGGGGCAGGATGCAGTGTGAATTTCCTGTTCAAGACAATTGGGGTCAAAGCAAACTTTGCACCACTGTACACAGACATGATTTTCCTTGTGGATGTAGGCTACGTCACAGTATTCACATAGGTATCTAGCGCCGATGAATTTCTTTACATCTTTTATACCATAATAATGATTGTCATGGAGTAATACAAACAGTGTTTTAAGAAGTCTTTCTGCCCCTGTTGAAAATGTTTGCCAGTTTCCTTCATTATGATATAAAATTTTAATTTTGACCCCCTTAAAAACATTCAAACTGGGGCACATCATTGAAAATGACAGGGGTTTGGTCTGACAAACCTAGCACAGCATGCAATATTTTAGCCTTATTCAGCAACTGACTGTCAGTCATATGTGGATTTAGGAGTGCAAAAATGGAGCCACCAAAACACAAACTATTATCTCTGTTATTTAAATCAATCAAGTATTCTCTCTTTTTTTGTAGAATCCTGCTATACAAGATGGAGCTCAGTGGCCGTCTCCCCCCACCCCCAACCCCTGGTGATTCCTGATAGTGGTTAAAATGAGATGTATAGTGTCATAAGTAATGATTTTAGTATTACTCTGTAGCCTGTCAGCTAACTGATCTAAGAAGTTGGTTGCATTTAACTAATTAGGGTGTGTTTTCCTTGAGAACAAGGGGTGATTTAAAGAAGCAGCATTTAATCTTAACTGTATAAAGTCTCCATGGTGTGTTTGTCTCATCACCCTGTCCAGCAATTCTTGTATAGCCTGGTGCATTGCAGTGATGGCCTCTGTAAAAGATGTTATTTTATCTAAATTTATAAAACTATATTGTTCATGAAATTCTGTAGTGTTAAATTTTTTAAAACACATTCATATTGCTGCACAGATTCTAAAATAAAACTGTAGGGGCCCCCTGTTTGCTAGCACATCATCATCATCTTGCATATGTTCACCATACTGGTTTTGCAATTCACCAGCTTGATTAACATCAGCAACATGCTGTAATAGTCTACGATGTAATATTTTCCTGGCACGCTTTACTTTTCTTTTCAAATTTTCTCGGATTGTTTTATTTTTTACCCAGATTTTTCCTTTTTGACCCCATTTGTTATTTTTTTTTCATTTTGTTAGTGCTTCCCCCCTTTTTACTCAGCTTGTGAGAGCTTCTGTGCTTTCACTTTATAATTTTATTTTTGTATTTGGACACCATTTCCTCCATTCTCCTGTACTTTTCAAACATGTGGGCCACATTTGCCATCTGTTTCAGCTCTGAGCATGAGAACTTGGCTGCACATAATAAAATACACTGCTCAGCAAAGTACCTTTACAAAACTCAGATTTAAAAATCTAATGATCCTCACTAGATAATCTGCTCTCAATTACCATGCCATTGAACAAACAATCAACTGCAGTAAGAATAAATGCTTTTCCAACATTCACCGTGTCAATGTCTCTTTCTTGAAATCTTGGGTGCAGTGGCTGTTTGTCAGAAATCCCTGTGCTACTGCTTGTAGATGGGTGTATGTCATCATTCAAATTTACACAAGATCCATTTTGCTCATGACTCACGCCCGCAGAAACTTTTGAGCGTATTTGAAAAACATTGCATTCAAGTAATGGCCTCTTTTTCCCTCTCTCTCTCCTGTGGTATTTCTTTGTGTTGTTGGTAAAAACATAAAACACACCCCTGTCACTACTTTTGTATTTTGAGCATTATAGTGTAAAACAAATTTGAATTCTAAAAATTTGCAGCATTTTTTAACCCTCCTCCTTCTCAATCTCCCATTTTCAGCATTATACTGTAAAACAAATTTCAAATCTAAAAGTTGCAGCCTTTTTCCAAGTTAAAAATAAAAATACACACCTTCTGTAGTGGTAAACCGTACATTATTCAGCTCTTCAATCGATTGAAAAGAGACTTCATTTCCACCCCATGGCTCCATTATTGATTGTTAAATGTTTTTAAAAATTCTTTTAGCTCAAGATGTATTTTTGGCAGCCTTGCTCTGTTCTTTCGTCTTCAGCTCCCAGTATCTTGAATGCTTATATTAAATGTGTAAAACCCCACTCCAAGTACATGGTTAGTACTAAAAAATGCCTGAATATCTGGTACTGTCCATCAAAAACCCCTTCCCCAACCCCTTCTCCATGGGAAAATATATATAAGTCCTAGGCTGCTCCTTGCAGTCTTTGTTTTCGCTTCCTGCGACAGCTGGAAGGCATTTCATGCCTTTTACCATTTGGCTAAAACTTTGATCACAGTCTAATTATAAGGTATGCAGACTGCTTCTTTAAGTCCAAATAAGCTTATAGCTTAGTTAGTTTTTAAAATGTATAATGAAAATCTTGTCTTTTTTAAACAGCTGCGTCCTTTAAATTAGTAATTCAATAAAACAGCTTACATACTGCTAATCAGAAGATAAAACTTATTTTAAGTACAGCATGAGAATCACCTGTTTTTCTCTCCTACATAGTAGTGGTCTAGAAAGAGTAATGCCATTCTGCTAAAACTTTGGTCACAGTCTAAATTAAAACATATGATTTTTTTTCTCAGTCTTAAGACACAGTTTATAACAACGGCAGTTGACTGCTAGCTTAAGTTATGTTTTTAAAAGTTAAAATGGAAATTCTGTCTTTTTTCTAAAAACAGCTGCAACCTTTAAATCAGTAATTTAGTGTAACATAGCTCACACACATCCCTTTAAAAGATACAACTTCTTTTTGGTTTTCTCAGTCTTAAAACACATATTTGCAAGCCCCTCCAAAGAGAAATGTATTTTATTCTGTAATTCATGAAGGAGTATAAATGATTAGTTTGTGACTGCTATAGAATAATTACACACACACACACACACACACACACACACAAAGTGTGTATTCTTTTGCACCGACTCTAAGCAAAGCTATAGATAGATTCTGTCTTTTCTTTGTAACATATTATTTATTTTCTTATTTAGTTAAGCTTCAGATTAATACCTTTAAGCCATGAACTCTTTTACAAAGGTATCCAAGTCAGACAAATTACAGAAACATTATGCAGGTAATGGTTACAAACCTACTACATGACTTTTAATTTTTTGGTAGTGTAACTATGGACATTTATTTTGTAGTGAAAGCATAAAGCAACATTTTTACAGATCCCTGTAAATACAGGGACTCCAAAAAATCTTGATACTACACAGAGCTGAGGGGAGAACTATAGATATGTGTCTTCCATTTTTCTGACATATTTTATTCTTTTAATTCATGATGGAGTATAAATGATTAGTTTTGTGATTGCTATAGAATAATTACACACACACACACACACACACAGCCAGCATGTTGCAATGCTATCCAGAGAAAACTGTTGAACCATCTTATTTACATGCAGGTCCCTGTTTTAGCTTATAAATGTCACATGCATAAAAGTAACCTTTTCATGCAAGTTTTACACAGTCCTAAAGATGCTTATTAATTATTTCATACCTTGTTATAAAACAGAAAAAGGGGTACTTACACAGGCAGATGGATTTCCCTCTTGGGGGGTCCCCAAACAGATCTGTGAAACCGCTGCATGATCAGGCTGCTAATCAAAAAAACACACACATGCCCCTGCAGTTATACACCCAAGCTGACAGGGGGCACATAACACTACATAAACCCTAACTTATTTTTTGGGGTGGGGCATGGTGGTGAAGAGGGACAGGGGTTTGAGCCAGGATGGTGGGGTGCAGGAGAAAGGTGGGGAACAAGAGTTTGAGCTAGGATGGGGGGACTTGGGTTCCAGCCAGGATGGCATGGCAGGGGTTTGAGGACTGTACGAGAAGGAAGGGCGTAGGATGCTTACAAAATGGTGGGTGGCAGGGGTTCAAGGAGTGTACGAGAACGAGGGGCATAGGACACTTACAAAATGGTGTTGCTATGTCACTTCTAGGGTTTCAGTGTGGGTCATTTCCAGCGCAAGTGGGTGGGACACGGGTTCACACGCATGTCATTTCCTGTGCAAGGGAGTGGGACATGGGTTCGAGCTTACATCACTTCTGCTGGAAGTGGGTGGGCTAGCACATTTTAGGGAGGGACTTCTGGTTTAACAATGGACAGTTCTGATTGGTGCATTTTAGGCCACACCCACCTGTCAAATGATGTGGCACATACTGATTGGCTGAAATTTAACATTTGATGAGCTATATGAACTTATACTACTCAAGTAATTTACACATTACTATACAGAATCATGTAATAACTTCTTGTACATTAAACAATGTCAGAGGGGGCCCTTCCTATCAGCTAACTTGGGGCTAGAGGAGGCAGGGGCACCATACCTAGAAGGCAGAACAATCAACCTGGAATTAGTACTTAGGCTCAGTTTGGGCAGTGAGCTCTGGGAAACATAAACCCCTTTGTGGACCATATTGAGAGGCAAATCCACTGCCCTCCCAGGAGAATCATAACTGAAGAGTACTACAGGCTTGACATCTCAGCCAGTCCTTCTGGGGGGAACAACCACAGTCTCTTAACTCTCAACACTGGTCCTGGAACTTTCATCACTTGTGAGGGGTGCCTCTGCCTGGGTAAGCATGTCCAAACTAGGAGCACTGTCAGCTCCTTGCTCTGTAGGCTCTGTTTCTATGATACTTTGCTCATTCTGAATAGGCTCAGGCACTGAAGGGGGCTAGGCAGCACTCTGATAGGGTTTTTCAAGTTCTAGCATGTCTCCAGAAAGACTCACACCATCAGCCTCTTCTTCAGGCAATCATACAGCTCCACAATACACAGAGTCTCAGCATCTTCAGACGTGATACTTGGCATTTCACTTTCAGGGAGCATTGGCTCCAAGGACAAAGCTGGGGGGTTAGGCAGTCCAGAAGAATCAGCTTCTTCCCCACAATTAATCATGGGGTTACCTCAAAACAGCTGACTCAGTTCATAAGAGGGGTAAAAGACATGGTCACACTCATTTTCGTCAGAGGTGGACTGACAGTCACTATCATTCTGGGCAGGCTGAGGAGGAAGCCCTAAATCTGTGACCACTGGGGTAGGTTGACTCTGTCTCTTTCTTGCAGCAGCATGAGTCACCAGCCCAGGGGGGCTCAATTTCTAGGGTTTCAGCCTGAATCATGACTTGGCCGATAGGTAGCAAGTGGTTATGGTGCATGGTCTTGATGGCTTTGGAGTTGTTCTCACAGCACACTCTGTACACTGGTAAATCATCCAACTGCCCAACTACTACATGGGGAAGATGGTGCCATTGATCAGCAATTTTTGTTTACCACATGGTCCTAAATTTCACAACAACACACGGTCTCCAGGCCGAAGCTCTTGGGCATTTACTTTTCTATCATGCCTCTCTTTGTTGGCTAGATTTCTTTCAGCAGCCATTATCTGGGCCAGTTGATAGGCATGGTTCAATTGAGCTCTTAGTTCTTGTACATATTACAGGTAATCTTTGGCTCGTTCCCCACTGGGAGAAACCTCAAAACAGACATCAACAGGCAACCGGGCCTCTCTCCTGAACATGAGGTGGTAGGGAGAGAAGCCAGTACCATCATTCTTCGTGCAATTGTATGCGTGTACCAAGGTGCTAATCTGCTGGCTCCATTTATGCTTATCTTCTGGGTGGAGGGTGCCTAGCATGTCTAGCAGGGTGCGGTTAAAGCATTCTGGTTGAGGATCCCCCTGAGGGTGATAAGGGGTGGTTCTTGACTTTTGCATCATAGAGAGAGCATTTCTTTGATTAGCTGACTCTCAAAGTCCCTGCCCTGATCAGAGTGAATTCACTGGGGAGCCCCATAGTGGTCAAATAAATTTTCCACTAGCACCTTGGCCACAGTAGATGCTTTTTGATCTTTGGTGGGAAAAGCTTGTGCATACCGTGGGAAATGGTCCGTAACCACTAACACATTGCCAATGTTTCGCTGATCAGGCTCTAAACACAAGAAGTCTATGCAGCCTAGTGCCATTGGGGAGCTGTTAGTAATGTTGACCAGGGGGGCAGCCCTCTGAGGCAGGGCTTTTCTCTGCAGGCAGCAATTACAAGTCCTTACATGGTGCTCAACATTGGCTCCCATCTTGGGCCAGTAGAATAGAGATCAGACTTGGTCAAGGTTCCTGTCAATACCGAGGTGGCCCATATGTTTGTGGAGGCACCTCAGTACCAAATCTTTAAAGGCCGTGGGCAGGACCAATTGTTGATTGTCTACTTTGCCACTATGATCTACTGTCTCTCTGTATAATAACTGATTGAGCAGCTTCAACCTGGGGCCTTCTTTAAATAATAAAGCAGTTCGCAGGTCAGAGGAACGCAACCTGGACACATCTTTCCCTTTGTGCAGGGCATCAAGTGCTGGCTGAATCTTAGGATTTTGGGACTGAGCCCACTGAATGCTGTCATTGTCAAATTGGGGTAGTGCACTAATATCTAGAGCACAGAAATGGCAATAGGCAGCTAGTATGCAGGTATCAGAAGGGCCCAAGCAATCTATTAAGCAGTCCACTGTGTCCGAAGAAAGCTGTTCGTCTCTATCAAACTTTTGGCACAATGCTCAGATGTCAGGTTCAGACAGCCTGACCCAATCACTCTTAGAAGTGGGCCTCCATGATAGGGCATCAGCATCAATATGGTTCAGGCCCGGTCTATATTCGACAGCATAATCACAGGTTGAGAATGCAGAAAACCTCCGGTGCCCAGTGACATCTAACTAAGCTGAAGTCTGCACATAGGTTAATGGGTTATTGTCAGTCCTCACCAATATCTTTGCCCCATAAAGGTATTTATGAAACTGGTCAACAATGGCCCAATTTAATGCAAGGAACTCCAAATTATGGGTATCCAGTTAATATCGTGCAACCGAAATCGCACCAGCAAAAATAGTGAATACATAATCGCTCATGTCGCTATAGCGCAGAATCAAATTAACGTGTGTACTTAATCGCACATAGCATGAATGCGGTCACTTGCCTTTCCGAACAAGGAGCAGTATCATGCTAAAATGGCTAGACTGTAGAGAGTCAGTGACTGTGACCTGTGAGCTGGAGCCTAGCGCTTGCTCCTGGAGAAGTGGGGATAGCCTCCATGCTGCCACTATTGCCTCCGAGGCTAACAGATGGTCCTAGTTCAGTACTTAAACCCTCACAAATGCAGCTCCCAGGTAAAAGCTGAAGCACACACTCTACAGAAGAATGTTGCTAAACCCACCACTACACTGAAAGGGTTGTTAAAGGCTAGGGACCTGAGCGCTGACTAGAGTAGGCTTAATCAGGTCGTCGCACACTGAGGTGCTAACATCGGCTTAGTACTCACACTGTGGGATACAGAAACGCAAAACAGTGGCAGCTGGCAGCTATAACTGAAAAACTTAACAAAATCAGTGCATTCTCAGGTAAGATCACACACGAATTGCATCGCAAAAAGCACGGATGTCGTCCCGGGAACAGGAGAGCAGGAAAATTAAGCCACGCCCCCAAAATGTGAAAGTTTTATATTATCCTGTCAACTAATATCAAACTGTAGATGTAATGTACCTGTTTTGTTGAAGATGTCTATCACCACAGACAAGGCATCCCTGTAAATGAGATGTTCTTTCTCCATGAATTACAGTGTGCTATATGATTAAATTGAAATAAATAAGTCCAACACTATCTGCAAATAATGAGGCCTATCTACTGTGCCAGACTGCTAGAACACCACCAAGGATGGAAGAATAGTTACATGTTTTTGGGAGGCTTCATACTGCCCCTGCTACCCCCACCCCGCATACGCACACACATGAAGTGCTCAGGGGTTTTCATATAGGTAATCAACTGAACAACTGCCCTAGCACTTCTTTCTAAAAATGTAGCCCAAGCCCCTTGAAACACTATTTTTGGATTCGCTGAAATGCTTATGCGCTAAAGAGGGTGTGTACGATAAACACCGTGCTATACGGGGTAGCGCAATTTCGGATGCGCGATTTTGACAGTGACCCCAAATTATGCACAGGGTAATTTCATTCTGATGGGGTCAAGCTCCTACTGGCGAAAGCAACTGCTCTCAAACCATCCTCATGGTCTTGATATAGCACAGCACCTAGACCCTGCAGACTAGCATCAGTATGCAGCACATAGGATTTGGTGGGATCAGCATAGGCAAGGATGGGGGCATGGGTGAGCTGGTATATGATTTCATGGAAGGCTGCTTCACAGTCGAGTGTCCAGCAGGGCCCGAAGAGATCACCTGGGTTAAAGTATATGTTGTCTGGTTCTTTAACAGCCGCTTTTTATGTTGATTGCACACAGTGCAAGAAACATATTGGAACAGCTTTCTCAGAAGCAGGCTGTGGAGGTGCGGCACTGTTGTGGTCAATGCCCCCACAACCTGCAAAGGCTTGTCCCGCTTCCCCCCAATGCCATTGCAGGCTGCTGGTGACAGTAGTTTGGAATTTTGCCACCAAGTTCTGACCACTTCACCGCCGCAATTAGGGGCCATCTCGTCATTGCAGCATCAGCCATCCGCTGCAATGAGGGAGCAACCTGTCATTGCAGGGCAGAACTTGCAAATCCTGATATTGTTTATGAACATGGCAGTGGCTTGCCACTGTGTTCATAAACAATATAACCCCCCCACTGTGTTTATTTGCCAAAGGGGGCCCCAGTCCGCATCGGCTTCTGTCCCCCAGTGTCGACAGTTGACGGGGAGCCCACTCCTCTGCTGGCATTCTGCAACACCCCCCCACTTTCATTGTCTGCTGACGGGGTACCCAATCCCCATCGGCATAATGTAAGGTCCCCCCCACTTTCAATGTCTGCCAATGGGGTGCACAATCCCAATCAGCATAATTGGATCCCCCCCTTTTGTTGTGTGCCAACGGGGGTGCCCAATCCCCCATAGCCTACTGCTGCCCCCCACCCAAACAAAGAGTCCTTTGTCATGCTGGGAGCCCACCCCAGCATGCCACATTGCCCTGTAAGGGAAAAAATGTCCCGCAACATTTTTTTTACCTGAAAAAAAGGAAACTGTCCCTCGGCTCGCCCTGCCCCCACCCACAACCGCTCCATCCATTGTGCACCCTGCCTCCCCACCTCCCTCACCCCATACCTACCTCCAGAGTCTGGCGCGATGATCTTGGTGGACCAGGAACATGTCTGCACTCTTCAAAGCCGACCGCGAACTGAGAAAATGCCGGTAAGCTGTATAATGGAATAAATAGGGTTTTTCCAACTTTAATGCATATCTCAGTAATTTTTGGGAATTTTGGCACCAAATTTTCAACATGGGGTTTTTGGGACCCCTCCTCATGAATTCTTGAACTGTCATGGCGTTAATCAGCCCCAAAAGGTGATTTTGCGGTCACTGCGTGGAATCACCTTCCAGGGCTGATTAATGAAACAACAGTGCCACTGTTGATGAGGTGGGCTCTCAAAAAGCCTATGTTGCAAATTTGGTGGAAAAAATCCAAAAAATGACTGTTTTACGAGCGTGCACTGAGCAGTTGCTACACACACTCGTAACTTTGTGAATTTGCAATATTTTCATGGCAGATTTTCAACATTGGCATTTTGTCACACCTCCTTGTGAACAGTACAACTGTCATTGTTCACATCCTCGCAGAAATATGTTTACGCCCTTCCAGCGCAGAATAGCGTGTTCACTGTGGGAAATCAGTGTTTGGGACAGATTAAGAAAATGACAGTGACACTGTTAATGAGTAGAGGTCATAAAATGCCTAGGTTGAAAATTTGGTAACGATACTCCATAAAATGACTGTGTTACAAGCATACGTTGCGCAGTTTGCAAGCACGCTCGTAACGTCGCGAAATTATAATATTTTCACTCCAGATTTCCAACATTGCCATTTTCCCACACCTACTTATGAACAGTACAGCTGTCATTTTTCCCATCCTGGCTGAAATGTGGTTTCGCACTTCCGGCGCAGAATAGAGCGGTTGCTGTGGGAAATCACTGTTCGGAACAGATTAAGAAAATGACAGTGATACTGTTCATGAGTAGAGGTCCAAAAATACCAATGTTTAAAATCTGGTGATGATAGCCCATCGAATGACTGTGTTACACGTCTGCGTTACACACTTTCCATGCACCCTTGTAACATCGTAAATTTATAATATTGTCAAGCCAGATTTTCAGCAGTGGCATTTTTTCACACCTCCTTATGAGCAGTACAGTTGTCATTTTTCACATCCTGACTGAAATCTGTTTTCACAATTCCGGTGCAGAATAACGCGGTCACTGTGGGAAATCACTGTTCGGGACAGATTAATAAAATGACATGTTCATGAGCAGAGGTCCTAAAATGCCTATGTTGAAAATTTGGTGATGAAACTCCATAACATGAATGTGTTAGAAGCGTGCATTGAACTGTTTCCACGCACCCTTGTAACTTCACAATTTTGTAATATTTTCATGCTACATTTTCAACAGTGGCATTTTCCACACCTTCTTATGAACAGTACAGCTGCCATTTTTCACATTCTGGCTAAAATATGTTTTTTCACTCCTGCCAGAGAATAGCACAGTTGCTTTGGGAAATCACTGTTTGGGACAGATTAAGATCGAACGAGTGAGGGGGGAGTGACCGAGCTCAACTGAGCTCTGTCGGGACTTCTGCAGATTTGTTTGTGGGCAGAAAAAGGCCCCAACGCAAGAGCCCAGTACAAAAGGGCAGCCTGCAGCACTGGGAGAAACAGAACGAGAGAGCGAGTGATGGAGGTGGAGTGAGTAAACTCACCGGAGCGCTGTCAGGACTGCTGTGGATTTCTTCGTGGGCAGAAAAAGGTGTCAATGAGGCAGGGGCCCAGTACAAAAGGCCAGCCTGCAGTGGTGGGAGAAACAGTATGAACGAGTGAGACAGGGGGACTGTGTGAGCTCAATGGAGCTCTATCAGGACTGCTGTGGATTTCTTTGTGGGCAGAAAAAGGCGCCAATGCAGGCAGGAGCCCCGTACAAAAGGGCCGCTTGCAGCGCCTGGACAAACAGAATGAGCGTGTGAGAGAGGGAGACTGAGCGACCTCAATGGAGCTCTGTCAGGACAGCTGTGGATTTCTCTGTGGACAGACAAAGTGCCAACGCAGTCAGGAGCCCCGTACACAAGCGCAGCCTGCAGCGCCAAATGAAACAGAACGAGCGAGTGACAGAGCGGTAATGAGCGAGCTCAATGGAGCTCTATTATGACTGCTGCAGATTTCTTTGTGGGCAGAAAATGTGGCAATGCAGGCAGGAGCCCAGTACAAAAGGCCAGCTTGCAGCACTGGCAGAAATGGAATGAGTGAGTGAGAGAGGGGGAGTGAGCGAGCTCAATGGAGCTGTGTCAGGACTGCTTCAGATTTCTTTCTGGCCAGAACAAGCTGCCAATGCAGGCAGAAGCCCAGTACACAAGGGCAGCCTGCAGCGGCAGGAGACACCGAATGAGCAAGTGAGGGAGGTGGAGAGAGAGTGAGCTCAATGGAGTTCTGTTGGGGCTGCTGCAGATTTGTTTGTGGACAGAAAAAGGCAGCAATGCATGCAGGGGCCCAGTACAAAAGGGCAGCCTGCAGTGGCGGAAAAACCAGAATGAGCGAGTGAGAGAGGGGGAGTGAGCGAGCTCAATGGAGCTCTACTGTAACTGCTGCAAATTTCTTTGTGGGCAGAAGAAGGCGGCAACGCAGGCAGGAGCCCAATAGAAAGGGCAGCTTACAGTGCTGGCAGAAATGGAATAAGCGAGTGAGAGAAGGGGAGTGAGCGAGCTCAACGGAACTTTGTTGGTACTGCTGCATATTTCTTTGTGGGCAGAAAAAGGCACCAACAGAGGCAGGAGCCCAGTACAAAAGGTCAGCCTACAGCGCCAGGAGAAACAGAATGAGTGAGTGACACAGGGGGAGTGAGCAACCTCAACAAAGCTTTATCGTGACTGCTGCAGATTTCTTTGTTGGCAGAAAAGGCAGCAATGCAGGCAGGAGCCCAGTACAAAAGGCCAGCCTGCAGTGCTGGCAGAAACGGAATAAGTGAGTGAGAGAGAGGGAGGGAGTCAGCAGGCTCAACAGACCTGTGTCAGGACTGCTGCAGATTTCTTTGTGGGCATAAAAATCCACCAACAGAGGTAGGGGCCCAGTACAAAAGGGCAGCCTGCAGTGCCAAAAGAAACAGAATGAGTGACTGAGAGGGGGACTGAGCAACCTCAACAGAGCTCTGTCGGGACAGCTGCAGATTTCTTAGTGGGCAGAACAAGGTGCCAATGCAGTCAGGAGCCCAGTACAAAAAAGCAGCCTGCAGCACTGGGAGAAACAGACTGAGTGAGTGACAGAGGGGCAGTGAGCGAGCTCAACACACCAACGCAATCAACATTCGGCATTGACAAATGCTTGTTTGTATTTACAGTTGGTAGGAGGGTAACCCTGAGTAAGATTCAAGAGGGGATGAATCACCTTTGAATAGTATTTTATGAACCTGCGGTAGTAACCACAGAACCCCAAGAAACATTGTAGTTCTTTCAAATTGTGGGGCTGGGGCCAGGTGGTCAGGGCTTCAACTTTACTGGGATCAGTCTCTATTCCCTCTGTAGATACTATGTGCCCCACATACTTCACAGAGGATTGGAAAAACTGGCACTTGTCGATGGACAGCTTGAGGCCGAAATCTTCCAGTCAGTCTAGTACTTTAAACAGTCAGTTCTCATGTTCCTCTAAGGAGCTCCCAAACACAATGACATTGTCAAAGTATACCAGGCATTCCAGCAAATTCATATCTCCCACCGCACGTTCCATCAGTCGTTGAAAGGTGGCCGCGGTGCCCGATATCCCCTGTGGCATTCTCAGAAATTCATAGAACCCCAAAGGACAGATGAAGGCTGTCTTCTCATGGTCCTCCAGGGCCATCAGAATCTGGTAGTATCCACTGCGAAGATCCAACACCGAGAACCATTTGCTCCCATTCAAACAATCCAGAGCATCTTGGATACAGGGCATGGTGTATTGATCAGGGATGGTCCGCCAGTTCAGGGTTCGATAATCAACACATATTCTCACAGACCCATTCTTCTTATGCACAACCACAATGGGAGACGTATATGGACTCCTGCATTCTTGTATCACACCAAGCACAAGCATTTCCTGCTGGTGTCTTCTCACATCATCTATGTCTATTGAGGCTAGACGTCAAGACCTATCTCAAAATGGCCATTCATTGTGCAGGCATATGTGATGCTCCACACCCTGGACATATCCCATGTCCCATTCCTTTAACGAAAACACTTGGTCTCTCTGGGCAAGTTTCTTGCAAATTTTAGTCTTCCATTCAGCTGGCAACAGGGAGTCACCAAAGTCAAACAAGTCTGAAGTCACTCTGTCTGTCTCACCAGGGTGCTTGTTGCTGGGCAACACTGCGGTGTCTGTGCAGTGTAACACAGCTAGGGTGTACCCTCTGTTCACCCAGATCTTCCGATCTGACACATTGTGAATCTGGACCATTACTCGTCATGCGTAGGCATGGGCATGAGCAGACAAGATGCTGGGCTTGACCAATAATCCTTCTGCCAATTTTTCATCGCCTGACATCCATCATCAGTATTTTGTTCTTGATCTCTTTCCAGAGGTGGACCTCCCCTTGAATGGTACCATGGATATTAGGGGTCAGTATCACTTGAGTCAGGATTCTTCTTCCGCACGATCTGTACCGGTTCATCTTGGTCTACTTCCTCGGGTTTCTGTTGCAAATCATAGGCCCTCTTGATCAGAGCCAGAATTCTTACGGCCCTTCCAGCCCGTCGCCCTTGTTTCTCGTGACAGAGTTGTGCTAGTCTCCCAAACATGTGTGCGTTTGTTCCAATTAACAGGGGAACCCCATCATACAGTCCGGTGGAGAGGACACACTAGGGCCAGTGTCTCTACTGGATCCTCCACACTAGTTTGAGTTGCAGGAAAAGACAACCAGAGGTGGGCATATCCTAGATATGGATAAAACTTGTCGCTCAGCCCCCACACATATAGGCCTTCCAGGGATTGTAATAGCATATCAGATAAGTATTTGTCATACCAGTCCTGAAATACAGTGGTCACTTGCGACCCACTGTCAAGCACAGCCCGAGCATAAATATCATTCACAGCCACAGTAGTCTCCACTGAAAGGCCCACTATTTCAGACCAGTCGGGAGAAACAGCAGAAGGGGCCTGGACAGACGATTTAGGTACAAAGGGGTTTGAGTTAGGATGTCCGAAGCCTTCACCGTGATCATTTCGTGCACCCCTTGACCACTGATTTGGTTTTTGAAGCTCCCCTTGAAGCCAGTTCACCACTCTCCCTAAGTCCTTTGGAGAATGGCATTCCATCTTCATGTGACCATCCTTGCCGCAGTTGTTACAAATGACAGGCTCTCGGGGCATCCTTGGAGAGAACATTGCAGGGGATGCTGGTGCACCAATGGGAGATTGGGGTCTGGCTCCTGCTGGTAGTGTGCCATGTCTCAAAAGTTCCTTTAGGGTGCCAGTCAATTCCTTGAGCTCAGTTGAAAAACCACCCTCAGTAGCAGAGGCCTGAGGATGCACCCTCACCCCCATGGCAGTCACGTCCTGACAGGGGCAAGGGTCTTTGTCAACAGGGGATACCTCAGTGAGAACATCCGGTTGTACCTTTCTGACTTCCTTCAGCAACTTCTCTCCCCACCGTTTAGCCCATCGCGGGACACCCTTAGTGGTCTCCATTTCAGAAAGGCCTTCCAGTGCCATGATCACTTGGACTGCACTCACTCCATAATTACAATCTCTGTCTTCACCTTCCATCTCCCGGAGTTCTTTTACCAAGTCACAGTAGTCAGGTGGTTTACCTCTCCCATCCTGGAGCCTTAACTGGATGATCTGCAATTTAGAATGCTTTGCATGTTGCAGTATGTGCCCCAATCTCACATGGTTCAAGTCACTGGCAGCTACCCCACCTTTCTGGTAAGCTTTCTGCAAAGCTCTTTCTACACGAGTAACATACGCAGACAAACTTTCCCCTTTCCATTGTATGGTACCTTGGAATTTCCACATCAAATTCTTCCCCAACTCAATGCTCCCAAAATTGCCCTCGAGTGCAGATAGGTACTTCTGTCTTTTGTTATCACTCTCCATGCTGCTGGGGCCCCTTCTGAGGCAATAGTCCGTGGCACTTTTGGAACTGTCCACTGGATCACTGCACTCTACTAAGGCCATTAAAGTTTGGGCGGTCAAGTTAGCCTGTCGCACCACCACCACAGTGTTTGTTAAACATTCAACTTTGGAAAGTACTCCTTCTACAGTGTCTTTATCAATGCTCAGGGAAATACCCAATATAAGCAGGGCATTGTGGGGGTCAATCTCCTGCCCTATACACCACCCCACCAACTGGTGTACAGCCACTTCTGTTGGGGTAGCAATTTATGTTTGACAATAATTCATAATTTTGGCCACTGGGGGCACTAATACCAATGGTGCCGCCAAGATGTAACCCCTAGGTGGCACTATCCTAAGGGCTACTACCCCTGCCTGCTTGGCTAGCAGCAGGTGAAGGGGCCTAGGTTCTGTAACGGGTGCCTCCACCCGAAGGTCAGGGTTGGTAGTGGTCAAGCTAGCCTGGGCACAGCCCTCCAGGACACTGTAACCCCCCTCTTTCCCTGCTAGTGGCCAGAACAATACACAATAATCACTTTCACAATACCCCGGATACACCTTACAAGGACCCACACAATTTGCACTTACCACCAGGACTGGTTCCTCTGGCTCGACCATGGGGACCCCCTGTAAAACAAGGTTAGGTAAAGCAAATAGCAACAGTACAGTACTCTTGGCAGAAACTGGAACAGCAGTCAAATTAAATGCAGATCTGATTTATTCAGGGGATTTGAACAAAGGACGGACGTAGTCAGGTTGATTTGCTTAAATGTTCTATCAATCAAACATTTATGCATGCATACAGAGTCCCTAAACAGTCACACCCTCTGGGTACCCAGGTGGAGAAAAGATGGGCTAGTCAGGACCGTTGCCTGGGGTAGGCCGGCATCGCAGCTGGTTGGGGCCTGTGATGGAAAAACAACATACACAATACACACTATTTGTAATCCGGAGCCAGATGGCTCAATTCGTGAAAAAAGAGAAAGAAGACAATCAGATGACACACTTAGATTAATTTGTTTGGCAGGGAGCTACCCTGGTAATTACTCATGATACCCAAGACTGGACACAGGCGGGACAAAAATAGAAACAGCAGGTGGTGAATCTGGAGTGCTAGGAGAAGCAGGGCCCACATGATTCACCGAGGCATCATTCCTGTTCAGACGTGAAGCAGGGTGCTGAACCCCAGGCAGATCTCTCATCGATGGCTTTCTCTGTGCAGTGGGGTAGTCTGGCAGGGTCCACGTGGCAAGGCCCGGCCACATGGAGATAACCACGGATTCAGTCTGATTGGGCTGGATACAGCTTCCAGCAAGCAGAACACAGTTTACGCAGTGGGGAACCACATCACGACCCACCACAAATACACAGCACATTTATATGTAAGAAATTCTACAGTCCGAGTTACTCCCTCTCTGATTGGGCTGGATAGAGCTTCCAGCAGGCAGAACACAGTTCACACAGTGGGGAACCAAATCATGACCCACCACAAATATGCAGCACATTTATATGTAAGAAAGTCTACAGTACCAGGTAATCCCTCTCCGATTGGGCCGGAACTCCTGAAAGGCCGATCGCATTCAGCAAAATCTTCGGTCTTCCTCAGGTACTGAGCCTGGTATAAGCCAATGGCTCACAAATTGGATTTAGTTTGAAAATACCACACCATTCCCTCTCAGGGCACCAGGAATACTCCCAGGACAACTTAGACCTTTCCACAGTTCTCCCGCACTAACTACACCAACGACTGCCTGACTCGCTTGAGCTGTTGCTTCTCATCATCATCATCATCATCAAATCTTTATTTATTCAGGCGAACATCATTGAGCAAGGCTCATTTACAAGATGGACCTGATAAGGTCAAGGTTCAACAGTTGATACACAACAGGTACATCATACACTTATATAAAACAGTTATACATACAGGGGAAAAAACGTTTATAAACACAGTGATGTACAGCAACATTCACATGATAAAAATCGGTTACAGGAAAGTTAAGCTAATATTTACAGTATATACAGTTACAGTATATACATATCCCAGTGGAGGGGCCATGGCAAACACATAGCATAATGTAATACTAGGATGGTGAAGGTATTATTGGGTGCCATAAGATGAGGTGTCTGCCTGGAAGGATTTATGCCATACATGGTTAATTTTTGGGAGGGAGATTGTGAGATGACAAAGCTAGCTCTAGCGGTAGCAACTGCATTCCTCTATGAAGAAGACTGTACAATGCTGTTTAAAGGATGCAAATGGAATAATATTGGACAGTTTTAGGGAATTTTTTGTAGGGTGTTCCATGCTATAGCTAGAGAATAGCTGATTGCTGCCCTCCCTAGCCTGGTGTTGAATTTGGGCAATTTGAGCAGGATGGTGTTGTTGCTTCTTAGGGCATAGGAGCTAGGAATGGTCTGGGTGAAGCAGTCCAGAATATAGTTTGGAAGTTTTTTTGATAACACTCTATAGATCCATAGGGCTGCATTTCTGTTCCTTCTGCGGTGAAGGGAAACCCATCCAACTGCAGCATAAAGAGAGCAATGATGGGTATTAGATGGTAGATCTGTAATGAATCGTATTGTTCTATGGTATAAGGTATGCAACTTGTGTAGGTAGGAGATGGGGCAGTGACTATAAAGGAAGTCTGCATAGTCAACAACTGATAGAAAAATGGCCTGGACTAACCTCATCTTTGAATCTCTGTTTAGGAAGGGTTTTAACCTATAGAGAAGGCCAAGCCTTTGGCGAAGCTTTTTTAGCAGTTCTTCTAAATGATGAGTGAAGTCAAGTCTGTTGTCAATCCACACACCTAGGTATTAGAAGTTTTCTACATATTCCAGATTTTCTCCAAGTATAGTGCATAGCTGGGGGAGGATGATTGAAGAGGAGGTGCTGGTGGAGCTTTGATTTGTGAACATCATTGCTTTAGTTTTCTTTGCATTTAACAGAAGCTTTTTCTCAAGTAGCTGATATTGTAACAAGGAGAATTCTGTTTGTAGGATTTCACGAGCAGCTGCAGGCGAAGAGTTGCTGACATACAGAACAGTGTCATCAGCAAAGAGGTGTACAGAGGAATTGGTGAGGTTGAATCAATATTATTTATATAAATGGCAAAAAGGATAGGACCCAGGATAGAACCTTGGGGGACTCCTCTTAACAGTGGTTTTAATGGGAATAGGTCACCTCAGCTTTACCTGCTGTGACCTACCGGTGAGATAACATCTGAACCATTTAAGGGAGGGTGGATCTAGGCCAAGGGAGTGCAGGGATGACAGTAGAAGCTCATGGTCCACAGTATCGAATGCTTTGCTCAGATCCAGAAATACTGCACAGACATTATTCTTTTTATTTAATTCGGTTTGCCAGTCATTTGTGACCTTGGCTAGTGCAGTGATAGTGCTATGCTTGGCCCTGAATCCAGATTAAGCTGGATTCAAGAGGTTAGCATTGTCAAGATACTCCCTTAACTGGTTACTCACTAATTTCTCCAGCATCTTGGATAGTACTGGTAGAATGGAAATGGGCCTGTAATTATGAAGTTCCATAGGGTCCCCTGATTTTAGAAGGGGAACCACTTGGGCTGTCTTCCACAGTGTGGGAATAGAACCAGAGTTTAGAGATAGGTTAAAGAGATGTGTTAGGGGGACTGCAAGTACATGGGACGCAATCTTTAGAAAGTGGGGGTCCAGAGAGTCTGCCCCTGTGCTTTTTTTGGTATCCAGCTGCCATAATAGGTCCTCTACTTGCTTCAACAGTATGGATTTGAAGCTGAAGGAAGAGTCAGCTCTCTGAACACCAGTGTAATGGGAGTTTAATTGTTCCCTCAGCAGGTTAGCTGGAGAGGTATCAAAGGCAAGGCCAGCCGTTGTGAAGTGGTTATTGAAGGCGTCCAGAATTTCCATTTTGCCAGTGATAGGGCCATAACTGTTGTGTAATTGAGTTGGAAGGGAGGTGCTAGCGCCCTGCCCCACCATACCCTTGATGGTACCCCAAAACCTAGCAGGATTATGATAGGAGGAGTCGAGCTCAGCCAAGTAGAAGGCAGCCTTTGCATCCCTAACTTTCTTGGTGCATCTATTCCTGGCTTTCCTAAAAATCATCCAGTCATTTGCATTCTTGGTTTTTCTTGCCATTTTACAGAGTTTGTCTCTCTCCAGCAGTGCAGCTTTGAGGTCAGTTGAAACCCAACAATAGGATTTGTTTTTTATTCGGATACTAGAGATTGGGGCATGGGTGTTAAGGGCATTTATTATAATGCTATTTAGCACCTGCTGAGCTTTTTCAACAGAATGGGCAAGATAAAACTCTTGCCAGTGTGGAGAGTGAGCTAGATCATGCAAATATCCTTCAATATTGATGTTTTTCTTGGATCTCCTCATGAGGAATTCTGCAGGGGTTGTTGTTTTGCTGGTGGATCTTACCTCAGCGATGGGGCAGTGATCACTTATGTCGCAGAGAAGCACTCCAGAGTGTGTGAATAGACATGGTTTATTCACTAGCATGATATCAAGTAGTGTGCTGTTATTACTATTCCTTGCATTAAGTCTTGTTGGCTCATTAATTAGTTGTGTGAACCCATATGTATCACAGAATGATACCAGAGGTGCAGCTGCCTGGGTAAGCCAGTTGAAATTCAGGTCACCTAGAATAATGATTTCTTCATTGCTGGGCTTGAGCAGATTCCCCAGGTGGGATAACAGCTTGTGTTCAGCAGATGGGGGTCTGTAGCATCCAACTAGCTGAAAAGCTTTTGAATTGGGGAGAGAGACTTTTAGGGATAGGCATTCAAATTCCTTGGGCATAGAGGTTGCAGCAATACAGGATACAGGTATACCGGATTTTGCATATATAGCTACTCCACCTCCCCTTGTTTGGCGATCCGCTCTGAATAGCTGATAGTTGGGTAAGTTAACATCTCTGTCTGCTGTGGTGGGTTTGAGCCATGTCTCAGATACCACGAGAAAGTCTGGCACGGTATGGGCAACCCAGGTTTGTATCAGTGTAAGTTTTTTCAACAGACTGCATACATTAATATGCAGAAAATTGAGGCCTTTAATTGAGGTTAGGTCTGATGGAGAGGTGATACATTCAGGGGGTCCAGGGTTGATTTCCACATTACCAATACAGAGCAATAGAAAGAGCAGGAGTTTCGTGACGGCTGCCAGTGATAGGGAGAGGGGGCTGTCTTTGGTTCTCCTTCTCTTATTCTGTTGCCATCCTTTTGGGGTGCTCCATGTGGGGTTAAGGAATTGTGTCGAGACACCAAGTAGCAGTTTGGTGGTTAGGCTTAGGGGGGATCTGTTTATCCAGTAGTGGAGCCTTGATTGAAATACATGTGTGGTGGTATGTGTCTCTTTTTGGGGGTCACACCACTGTAATCGATGCAGCAGTGGTAGGGCATATGTGAGGGTTTGAGCGTCAACCAAAGGGGATGGTTCAGAGAGACTGGGCAGATGGATCACCCTAGTTTGTGTGTCAAGGACATCTTCTTTGTGGAACCCCATGGCTGTCAGTGAAAGAAGTATCAGAAGTAAACTCCCCATTGTGAGAGAGATATTGTTAGTTGGCTATCGGGGAAGTAGTGAAGTTGCTGATTGGTTGGATCAGCAAGCCGGTGTGATAGTTTATTGGTTTAGAGTAATGCTGAGGGTGGGGAAGAGATTTCAGCAGGAAGATGCCTATAAAGTAACACACAAGAGAAGGCGGGTGGGCAAAAATGTTGCGGCTTTTCCTGAGTCCTCCTCGCTGTCCCTCCCGGCCTCGTGATTCCCTGAGTCGCTGCAGCCGACGACCGCCTGGCTGAGGAGCTGCCCCGCACTCAGCTGGGTGCTGTGGGCAGGGATGGCAGGCTGGAGAGAGACAGAGGAAGGTGCAACAATTAAATAAAGGCAGACACAAATGTTCCTGTTCGTCACTGACTAAATCTGCACAACAAAAGGCTGTGGGGGGGGTGCTGTGGCGCCTCAGCATCTGGCCCACCTTACAAATGCAAAAAAGGATTTGTAATCACAGTGAAGAGCAATAAATCAGCAGTTTCCCCTTGAAATCCACTTCCAACTTAGAATCTGCCTCCAGACAGCAGGCAGCTTGGTGATGTCCCCCACAATCCAAAAGGTTCAGTTGGCTGACTCAGCTGTCAGTCACAACAAGGCTCCCCATCCAGGTTGAAAAGGTGCCAACAGCCGAAAACTACAATCCCCACAGTTTTTTACTTCACACAGCCCCTGTGAGCAGGCTCAATTTTAGAGTCCCAAAGTACTGATTGGTCCAATTCAGCAGTTCGGGACCAAGATGGTGAAGATAGGCAGAAAAGTCCTCGCTGCAAAGAAGGCAGGATAGAACAAACTACAATATTATTATTACTCTAAAGGATGTTCAGTAAGCACGCACACTTTCTAACAGAGCTTCCTCTGCACAATTAGCGATGGCAGAAATGGAGTGATTATCCAGCAGCCGAAGGGGGACTCAAGCATGAAGATACTCATCCCCCCTTCCCAGTTTGATTATAACTACAACCAGGCAGCTCTTAAAGAGACAGTATCCAGAGGCTTTACAGGCACTCTCCAATATTTAACCATTATATGGCTAGAACGCCAGACACCAGCCTGGCAGTGAGCATTTAGACAAGCTCACGGAAGACTTTTTGGGAACCCCCATTTGTAGGGGGTTACAGATGGATGCCAACTGACACTGAACCAGATTAAGCTGTTGGTGGTATTTTTAGTGATTGGGGGAAATTTGTCCAGGACACTGTGGAAATTCTCCTACTCTGCTGTAGGGGGAACCCTTGGCTCCTTGGCCACTTCCAAGATGGCCGCTGCTGTGGAAGAGATGGACACATCGAGGGCAGGGCTGTCAGACTCCTCCCCTGCTCTTACTGCTTCTGAGGCTGTTGAGAATGCGATTGCTTTGAATACTTTTCAGGAAGAAGAAGAAATGAAACAGGATCAATATTTCTTGGCTGACAACTTTGTTGACAGTGTGAGTACAGAGTCACCAGATGAAAGAAATGTACATGAATGCTATGCAGCCCATTGATATGCAGCTTAAAGAGACTACTGTGGAGAAATGACTGTTGCAACAACTCAGTGAGGAGGAACAACATTTCCTGCAAAAGAAAAACGAACAGCAAAATAAACTGAATTTACTGCAACGGCTACCTGTAATGGCACAGGAAGAAACCCCTGTCATAGGCACGCAGCTGCAAACTAATGATGCAGTAGCATCAAAGCAAGCCACTTTCCTCACACCCATGCAGCTGGCACCGCTCTGGACTCCACTTACAGGCAAGGTACTACTTCTTCTGTACCTAACACCAAGTCTCTTAAAAAGTATGGAAATAAAAACCTGGTACCAGGAGCTAAAGCAAGAAAAGGGGCTCTGCTCTGAATGGCAAATCAAGCTGGTTACAGCTCAGCCTACAGCATCCCCCAGTAAATGTTGAGCAGCCAGAGGACTCTGCAACTAAAGTTGTTAATATACAGATCACTGCACTGAACGGAAAGACTACTGTTGCTCTTACCTCTGTACAGATTACATAAAATAATCCTCCAGACTGCAGCATTGTAAATTTGACAATGGAATGTGATGGGCCTGAGTCCTCATTACTGATATCGAAATGGCACACTCCCACAGCTTTCCAGAATTCAACTATGGGCCCTGACAACTGGTATCCGGAGCACGCACTGGCAGACGCAGGACAGATCCAAACTGTGACTGGTAAGTGGATCCCTGACCCTAGCGATAGCACAATTAAAAAAATATCAGCAAGACATTCCACATTTAATAGAAAGGATACTTTTTCCTGAACTACACGTACCGCAAACATCTGTAACAAATGTAGAACAGCAAACTGACCAACAAGCTTTGAACTCTGCCTTGAACTCTACCACTGCTTTGCAAACTGATGTTCCTACAGGGGACTTTGTTGTTACTGAAGTTGTTAAGACTGTTACTGTGCACAGTACTTCTGAACACTCCCCAGTGAGACTGGGCCCTGTAAATACTGTATTACAGGGTCCATCTAAGAGAGCATGGATGACCCTATATTCAGAATTTCAGACTTGTTCCAAAATAAAGGGGAGCCACAACCCCAGGAGGAATGCCATACGCTTGATCTATAAAGGAGGCCTCGAAGACCCCCCGGACAGACTGTATATTGCTAGACAATTATTGAAAGGTTCCATGACATTTTTTCAGCTGAAATCTTTCCTTTAATCTACCAGGGCAATACTAATTTTGACGTCAGTTTTAAGAATGATTTAGGGCCAGACAGATTCTGGGCCCAATATCAAACACATAAAAACAACCCCCTATGGATCCTGTTTTTGACAAAACCATTAGTAAAACATATTACAGTCATGTTTTGTAATGAAAGGGTGAACATAGAAGATATTCTGTTTTGGCTGAGACAGAGATGTGAGGTACTGGATAGGCCATCACCCAATACTTGATGGAATACATTTGGAATGGGGGTTGGAAGATCAGGGTAAAACTGCTGTCTACCAATTGTGGTCCAGTACACCTCCCCAATAATTTCTTCCTAGGAAGGGATAAGGGTATGTTGTTTTATGCTGGGCAAACTCAATCTTGTTTTAAGTGTGGGGCCCAAACATATTGAAGTTCTGCATGTGACACACTAAAGTGCAGCCATTGCCTAGATTATGGACATGTTTCAGCAAACTGTCTTAATCTGTTCAAGTACTTACCTCGTGCAGCGCCAGTGACCCAGGTTTGGGAATGGACTATGGCACCAGGGGTCGGCAGGGGGAGGGGAGGATTCAGCATTTAAGGACTGCTTTCCTCTCCTGGGATGGGTGGTTGGTGCTCCTCACTGCTCTAGCAGCTCCTGGCAGAAGCTGGCAGACTGCAGCATAGATGAGAAGCATGCACTGGGGGTATGGGAGCAACAGCGGACATCCTGCAAGCGGGTGCGGGAGCATGCCCACATTGCGCTGGACATCATTGCATGTCCATGCTCCCAGGGGATATCACACACAAGGAAAAATCCCTGGAGGACTGAGGAGGTGATGAGGGCCTCAGTGACAAGGCCGCACACACCCCTAACACTGGACCGCTGCACCAGTGATCCCCAGGCACCACCAGCAGAGATGGACCCTCTAATATCAGATAATCACCGCCAAGGTAGGAGAGGCAGGCCCTCCCCTGGGGGGAGTGATCTGGGGGGCTGGGAAGTCTCTGTGAGAGGGATTCACTGAAGGGGAGTCTTGGTGGGAAGTGGCAGGGCTGAGTCGAATAGGCTCCTCTGAGTGTTACCTCAGATCAAAAGGAGCATAAAAATAGTTGGGCAAAAAAACCTGCTTAAATGCAACTTCTGTGAGAAAGCGGGGCATGCCTAAGGGAGATGCCCATGCAGGATTAATCAACAAGGCTCAGCTACTGTAGGCAAAAGAGCGGCACACCAGGGGCTACACCCAACCTCTCATAATACTGAGGTTACGCAACAACAGGAACCAGAACCTTCTGTTGATGACATGAGCCTAGTTCAGGGGACGCCGGGGTAGAGGAAGAGATTACTTCAAACATTATTGCAAACAGGAACACTAGCAACACTGCCACTTGACATACAGTTCTTGTCTCGAATCCATCAGAGGCAGAAGTCATGCCCCCAACCCACCCCAACACAGAATACTGCTTTTAAAGTGGTGTGTTCAAAGAGAAGAGCTAGGAAAGAGAAAGTTGGAAACTGGGAAAACAGGGAAAGAAAAAGGAAATATCACCTGGAAAGTAGGCAATAAATATGTGGCACTATCTCAAGACAGACAGTGGGGGGACTCAGAAGAAGAAGAGTTGGACAACTCCTCCATGACTGACTCCATAGCAAGATGCACACATCGCAGAATGCTGTCACAGACCCCTTAGTATATTCTAGTCCAATTCATTCATACTATTCATTCTTTCATGAAAGCACTTACCATTACCACAATAAATGTGAACAGTATCAAAAGCCACAAGAAAAAGCTAACAGTCCTATATACCTTACAGAATATCTCTAGTGATATACTTTGTTTGCAAGATATTAGATTAAAAAGCAACCTAGAACTTCATCAGACTGCAAACCTATGGACTAAAGGTGCCTCCTTTTGGTCAGTGGGAGAGGAGATGTGCAATGGCATAGGGATTCTATTTACAAATCCAGCCATAAAAGTGTCTCGACTGGTTGATATCCACCCTGGCAGGGTGCTTTTATTGGATACAAGTTATTCACAGGAAAGATTTAGGATGATATCAATATATGCTCCACAAAAAAAGCTTAGAGGGTAGCTCTATTTTCAGAAGTGCAGCCTTATCTTCACACCTCCAGGATTGTTATCTGGGCAGGGGATTATAATTGTGGCCTACAGCGAGAAGATAGGGGACTCCAGACTGATAAAATATTGTGAGACTCTATAGCTCTGAAAAATATAATAAATACAGCTGGATTGATTGATGCATATAGATCCAAGTTTCCAACAGGTGGACATACTTACTTCCGCAGCACTATGTCCACTAGGATAGATTTGTTGTTTGCATCATCCACACTGCAGGTTAAAAGAGCATGGGTGCAAGCATGGAAATTTATGGATCACTGGTCTGTCTCAGTGAAGGTACAGTGGGAAAACTCCCCAAGAAGCAAGAAAAATAGCTGGAGGCTGAATGCCTCTATATTACATCAGGCACATGTGCATAAAGCTTGGAAGAGGGAATGGCAAGCTAGGTTGTCAGTTACAGAGTTATATGATGACTTAGCTGATTGGTGGGAGGACACAAAAAAGACATGGCAGGTCATCTTTCAAAAAAAGGGCTAGAGACATATGTAATAAAGCTTACTTAAAATATCTACAACTGAGGGGTCAGTTGCAAAACCTGATCTCTTAAGCAGAAATAACCAAACTGGATTTTAGCTCACAGATCAAAATTATTAAAAAACAGATCTCAGAAATACAGTATTACTGAGCAAAGTCATTAGAGCAAGAATTCAGGTTTGTGACTAATACTAAGAAAGACTCCTTTGACCTTTTTAAAAAATGTAAGAACCGAGCAGAGCATAGGATCCTGTCTGAGGTAAAAACTGAAGATTGCCAGACAATGACTACCCCTTAGGGATTCTGCAGATGGTGGAACTGTATTTTTAGAAACTCTTTGGCACTGCCCCAGATATAGTCTTGAACCCTGACAGCTTCACAATACTGAACTTCCCACAGGTACCTGATGTAGAGGCTGCTGACTTACTAAAAGACATTACAGTGTGAGAAGTTTGTTTAGCAGTCTCATCACTTAACAAGCATTTGTCAATGCTGAATGTTGGTCGCTGGCATTGGCACTGGTACTGCAGGAGTTAAAGAGATGTATAATAGGAATGGCAGTGAAGTATTGAACTAACGCCATCCTCAACCCCACCCTGCAGAGACTGACAGGCATTGGGGTGTGCCTTTGGGTCATTGGCCAGACCCATAATGTTCACACCATTCCACCTCACCCCACCCTGCAGACACTGACAGGTGTCACAGTGCACCTTGGGGTCTTCGGACCTTATGCTCACCCCATTCCATAAGGAAATAAGCTGAGATAGGTGCAGTATAGGAGAATGGTGTGAACGTTAGGGCCGAAGACCCCGTGGCACACCTCGATGCCTGTCAGTAACTGCAGAGTGAGGGGGGTGGAATGGCATGAGCATTACCATCGACAACCCCAAACCACACCCCCGACACCTGTCAGTCTATACAGGATGGGTCAATGTGGCTGGAAACCCTAATGCCCAGGGCATTTGTTGGTATTTTCACTCCAAATGTTCAACATGAGCTTTTTGGGACCTCACCTCATGAACAATGGCAGTATAATTTTGTTACTCAATCCCAAAAGGTGATTTCGTACAGTGAGTGTGTCATTCAGTGCCTCAGGTGTGAAAACACATTTCAGGCAGGATGTGAAAAATGACAGCTGTACTGTTCATGAGGAGGTGTGATGAAAAGGCAATGCTGAAAAATCAGGAGTGAAAATATGAAAAAGTGGTGAAGTTATGAGTGTGTGTAGAAATCATGCATTGCACACTTGTAACATTGTCATTTTTTGGAATGTCTTCACATTTTCAACATGGCCATTTTGGGACCTCCCCTCATGAACTGTGGCACTGGGATTTTGTTAATCTGTCTCGAAAGTTGATTTCACACAGCAACTGTGCCATTCTGTGCCACAGGTGCAAAAACACATTTCTAGAAGGATGTGAAAAATGACAGCTGTATTGTTCATAAGGGGGTGTGAAAAATGGCAATGTTGAGAAATTTAGGTGAACATATTAAAATTGATGAAGTTATGAGTGTGTGTACAATTCAGACACACTCATTAAAATGCAGTCATTTGGGGGAATTTTTTCACCAGATTTGCAACATGGGCTTTATGGGACTGCGCCTCATGAACAGTGGCACTGTTGTTTCATTAATCTGTCCCAAAAGTTGATTCCAAGCAGCAACTGCGAAATCATGTTTCAGGACTGAGAAATAAAATGACAGCACCAGTGTTCATGAGGTGGGATCCTAAGAACCCCACATTGAAAATTTGGTACCAAAACTCCTAAAAATGGCTGCGATATCAACCTAAGTTGAAACCCACCACTGACTGCCATTATAGGGCTTACCATGATTTTCTTCAGTTTGCGGTCGGCTTTTGAAAACTGCAGACATGTTCCTGGTCCACAGAAGATCACAGTGCCGAAGCTCCAGAAGAAAGTATGGGTGGGGGGTATGGGAGGTGGGGATGGGGAAGAAGCTGCGAGGACTTCAGGACTGCTTTCTTTTTCTTTAGGTTAAAAAAAAAAAAGACCTCAGGGACAGTTTTCTTTTTTACAGGTGAAATGGTATGAAAAAATATATTTCGGCACACTGGGGTGAGCTCCCAGTGTGCCAGAGTAGTGGGGGGTTGGGGATTAATGTTGATCTGGGGATTGGGCACCCTGAGCACGGCTAAAATAAGGGGGGCATGGGGGGTGCATCTAACACTGGCAGTGGGCATCCCAGTGTTAGAAAATATAAAGAATTACTTTGGGACACTGGGGTGGGCTCCCAGTGGGCCACAATAATGGGGGGGTGCTGACATGGGGATTGGGCATCCCATTGTTGACAAAATATTTGCAGGCTTTGGGGGGGCATGCTGACACCGTGATTGGGCACCCCATTGTCAGCAAAAAATATGCTCACCAAGAAAGGCACACTGAGCAAATGAGTTGCTCATAAGTGCAGCCATGCACATTATTGTGCACTGTAATTCACATGTCTGGAATGTGCCTGGTTTCCGAGAAGGAAGGGAGAGAGAGCTCTGCTGTTGCAATGATGAAACTGTCCATGATTGGAGTGGCAGATTTCTTTCAAGTCCGGCGCTCCCTCTGAAACTGCTGTTATCGGCAGCTTACCTGTTGATTGGTGACTGAGGGATGCGTCCATTAAAGTGTCTCCTGCATTGGCCATAACACTGCCACGTCTCTGCAATGCTCTGCTAACCTCAATATGTTTCTTGTGCATTGCAAGTGCAGGTAAACATAAAAATGATACTGCACCAGGGACACATGGTTTAGGATCCGAGTTTTATAAGACTTTCATAGAGAACCTTTCCCTTGCCCTAGTAATTTTGTATAATGACATACTACATAATGGGAAAATGACAATCTCCATGAATCAAGCAACACTTATTCTATTGCACAAAAAGGGTGCGAGAGATGGTTTAAAAAACTGAAGGCCTTTGTCACTGTTAAACACATATTTTAAAATCTTAAGTAAAATTATACTGAGAAGGTTGACAGTGTTGGCAGACAAGCTAATTACCCTCATCAAGCTTGTGCCATACCCAATAGGTATCAACAGGATATCCTGATGTAACCCACAGTAAGCGCTAAACTGAGGGGGCTACTACCCCTGCCTGTATGGCTAGTGAACAGGTTGAGGGGCCTAGGTCCTATGACGCAGTGCCTCCAATTTTATATGCTGAACGTTTGGGAGAAAAGTGTCACTCGGCATGGTGACCAGGTTTGACTACTCTGCACAGGGGCACCCAAAGTAATCCAGAGACTAGAAGCAATAACATAATGTCCAATACCAGGAGATGGGAATCTGAAGTGTGGCTTTATTCAACAACACTGAACAAAAAGCATAGACAGACCCCCCCCAAGGGGCTACACTCCTTGTAATGCAGATAAGGTGAGGACACAGACACATATCCATTCTTGGATCCTAAACTTCCATATGTCATGGACTCTTTAACTAGTAGCACTCTACCACCCTCTACTCCATCCCCACATCTGGGCACCCTCTTCAAGCACTGGCCAATACCTGACAGAAAGGTATCTGGTGTCTCAAAGCAAATCCGTAGAGGTGAGCCCTGTTACGCCAGGTGGGGGTCTCCCACCTTTTGTTCCATAGACCCATACCCGGCCATTCCTTTGTTTACACACACACACATCCTTGGCTACTGTAGTGCAGACTGTACATGGCTTTGTAATGTAGTAACTGTCTTTCTCTGAAGACCCCCCGCATACAACAGTCATTACATCTCACTGTTCCATAAGCCTCTTCCTTGGCAACTATAGTGCAGACTGTACATGGCTTTGTAATGCAGAAACTGTCTTTCTCTTGAAGACCCCCCCAACCCACATACAACAGTCATTACATCTCACTGTTCCATAAGCCCTGGACTTGGCATCCTGACTGACCCACAGCCTCAGAGACTTATTTACTCACTGTTTTGGTGAATAACACTGGCCTTTTGTCAAAGCTTCATCACCCTCCACATTGCAGGCATCCAAAACTCTGAAATGAATCTCATTTCCACAAAACTGTAGTGCCCCAGCACTCTCCATCAGGCAGCTTCTTCCTTTTCCCAGGCCAGGGGGTTGCCCCTGGGAGTTGGTTCCTTGTGCCTCTCTTATGGTGGAAGCACACACTCTAAGGTAGCTTTGTGTCAGAGCTGAGGACAGGGGGGCCTGCCCCTGCAGGGCACCCCTCCCCCCACTGCACTGCAGGATCTATATCCCTCTCCCTCTGGAGCCTACTTCAGACTGACGTTGAAATTCCCCAACATTCTATCTAACTACCACTTGGAACATTCCATTGTGGCTTATGCTGCTGCAGAATTCTAAATGATGTCATAGCCCCATCTCAGCAGAGACTGAAAACAGAGCAAGACATAGTGAAATCCATTTAACTGGAGTTTCACTAGCTGCCTGTCCCTGCCTGCCACTAGATCTAACTAGGGTTCTAGTAACCCCAGGTAACAGGGGGGTTACACTCACCCTGGGCCAGGAAAATGACTGCCCGCAGTCATTAGCCACCTGGCTTAGGCCATCTCACCCTATGTGTTGACTACGGAGAGGTAGCGCTACCTTCTCCCCTACCATGTGCCAGCACAGGCAGACAACACTAAGGGTTTAGAGGCCTTCGGCTGATGCATCAGCTTCTACTCTACCCGCTGACTATGGGTACCTAGTGGCTCTGGTAGAATTGTCCAGAGCATAGCCCTAATAAATCAGTACTGCAGCCCCTGCTGCAGGCCATGACCACAGCCTGTCTATCCCCCCAGCCCTCTAGGGAAATCCTATCTGCCTTTTTACCCAAACAAAAACACTAAAGGGGGACCTCCCCACAACCCTGGACACCTGCAACCACACACCTGTGGAAGAAAACAAGTTAAAACACAGTTAACTTCTTACAACAGTACTTTAATTACTACAAACTAAAGCAAAACTGAACTCTGATGAGTTCCAATCCACTTCTTGTCTTGTCTTCGTTGCTTCTCCAGGAGTACCTGCAAGACAAAAAGAAAAACATCCTCCCTAATCTGCAATTACAATCCTGTCTAACTAAGACATAAACAAACCAACAAGCCCCATCCATCTAACACTGGAGAACCCCAAAAAAGCATTTTTTTTTTAGAAAAGGTAGAAAATAGAAACAGTATATACAGAATATTTACAACACACATTTAGCAGTTCTTTGGGGATGGAAGGCCCTACAAAGTCCCAACTAGTGACTAAATACAGGCCTGAAGGCAAGTCCAATAAAGAGTCTCTCCTGGGCCGGAGCCCGATGAAGCAAAGTTCCACAAGCAAATGTCCTGTAGGGGAGAGTCTTTGAGGACAGTCACAATGAATGTCTGCTGATGTAGGATGTGTACTGCAAATGTCATACAAATTGAAAAAGTCTAGACTCACCAGTCCCTTGTAGAATGAAACGATACCACACCTGGTCCTCGGCCTAAGACTCTCCCTGGCAGCATTCTTCCAATACAGCTGGGAGGACATCTTCCAGGAAATGACAGGAGGGCACATCTGGAAACTGCTGGGCTGATGTCATCTCTGGAGATGGAACCTTGGAACAGGAACAAAAAGGAAAACAGCTGGTCTGAAGTCATCCGATACCCAAGCGATGAGTCAGGATACAGCTGGGATGGTGTCCTCTCTGGATCTGAAGTCATCTAGTGGGCCAGTCAATGGATTCTGGAAGGCCAGTACACTGTAGAACTGATGAATGTGGGGCACCTGAGTCCTGGACGTCCAGACTGGCGGAACAACATAGGTACAGCAACGGCTAGAATGGCAGCACTGGCTACCACTGTTCTGCTCTCCATTTAGTAGGCATAGGCACAATCACAGGAAGGTCTTTGCATTGTGGCCAATAGCACAACGGGTCAGGTGCTTGAACTAGTACCCCATCTGGGCGCTCATAACCACACTGTGAAAGGTTTCACGTCCCTCTCCATCCACAATTTGAACAGTGTCCATAAACAGTGTCCTGCCTCTTTTCCACTGGCTGTATTTTTCTTGAAACATTCTATTCCTGACATGCTTGTTTGCACCAGATTGCACACATTTCATTGCTTCTTCCCAAATCCAAGATTTCCTACTTTTTTCAATCTCCTCCCAGACTCTCTGAGGAAAGGTAGGAAGGACATCCCGTAGATTTCATTCACTTTCCTATGAACCAGTCTTTCCTCTTTACTAGCTTTGGTCAACTTGAGACCTCTGGCCTGGCTTGGGGGCAGCCAGTCCTGGTTCTGCCAGCTGCGCATTCTTAATGACACAAAAAATGGATCCCTGGCTCCTTCTTGCACAGCCAGGGCAGTGGCATCACCACTCTCTTCCATGCGTTCCTGTAAGCCAGGAACTGGAGGTGAACCCGTGCCTTCTTCGTCAGGCCAAATAGGTTCCCCTTCCTCATCTTCACTGAGAATCTGTGCACAGGAGTGAGCAGTCATCCTCACTTCTGAGACTGTCCACTCTTCACTGGGCATGGAGATTGAAACCTCCCATTCAAAGGCCTCCCTTATCTCGTCTTCACCTATGAGACTTGGGCTAGGCCCCTCTCTCCACGGTTTGGCTGATGCTCCCTCTCCACTGTCTCTTAGTGGCTCGGATGCACCCCCTCCCTCCACTGCACTGCAGGATCTACATCCTTCTCTCTCTCTGGAGCCTACTTCAGACTGATGTTGAAATTCTCCAACGTTCTATCTAACTCCCACTTGGAACATTCCATTGTGGCTTATGCTGCTGCAGAATTCTAAATGATGTCATAGCCCCAGCTCAGCAGAGACTGAAAACAGAGCAAGACATAGTGAAATCCATTTAACTGGAGTTTCACTAGCTGCCTGTCCCTGCCTGTCACTAGATCTAACTAGGGTTCTAGTAACCCTGGGTAACAGGAGGGTTACACTGATTTTACTAAGGGAACTATTCCATAAAGGAAATTGTAATGCAGTACAAGGGTTGGTTTTGGGGCTGGATCAGGAGAAAGCATTTGACAGGTTAGCTCATAGCTACCTGTTTACAGTTTTACAGTCTTATAGTCTCCCTGGACCCTTTGTGAACTGGATCAATTGTGTGTGTGACCATGTGTTATGATCCCTGTGAATGGCTGGACTGGGAAGCAAATATCAGTCAAACGTGGGGTAAGGCAAGGATGTCCATTGAGTCCTCTGTTGTACGCATTTGGGATTGACATACTATTAAGAACCATAGCAGCAAATGACAAAATACATTTACTTATTAAATTTTGTTAACCGGATAAGTCCACTGAGACTAGAAGTCCCTTTTCCAGGGGCAACCCGGGGGTGGGGATACAGATGGTAACCAACTAAAACTGAACCAGATTAAGCTGTTGGTGATATTTCTAGTGAATGGAGGAAATTTGGCCAGGACACTGGTGAAATTTCCCCTACTTTTTTCAAGAAGAGTCATGGGATCTTTAACATCCACCTGAACAACCACCAGAACAGGCACATGGGGCCTCAGTTTAACATCTCATCCAAAAGACAGCACCTCAGGAGTATAGCACCCCCCTCATGCTGCACTACAGTGTCAGTATTGGGCTATTAACCCAAGTGTCTGGTGTGGGGATCGAACCCACAGCCTTCTGATCTCTTGGCCTCAGAGGCTAGTATGCTATCTGCTGAGCCACTGACACTGACATGGTATCACTCCAGCTGCAAGACAACCATCAGTTGCTATACTGGCCTATGCAGATGATCTCACATTAACACTTGCCCCAATAACTTGTGAATACACTTTAAAGGAAATCTTTGAGGACTTTTCAGTGAAGTCAGGATCCAGGATAAATTCTGATAAAAGTAAGGGTATACCTTTAGGGAATACTCCCATTCCATAGGAACAAACATTTGCAGGTATTAAAATATCACTAGAACCCATAAAAATATTAGGCATAGATTTTGAACCAGGGGACCAGACTACTGCAAACTGGGAGTCAGACATGCAAAGGACTAACAGGTTGGTTAATTCATAAACAGGCCAGCAAATGTCTAAGAAAAAAAGTGTTTTATTGATCAGAATATTGTTAATACCAGTCTTTTTATATATCACCTATGTTTTCCCACCCCCTCAGACAATTGTTACTGCCTTATACAGTATCTTTTTCCAAGCATTTGGGGGAAACAGGCTAAACCCTATTAAACGTGGGATTACATATAGAAGTGTTTCAGAGGGAAGGGTCAATATGGTTAATCCTGCGGCATTTTTTGTAGTATTTTTGTTTCCCATAAGTTCAGAACTGCATTGAAACCGAGTTCTTAATTATGGAAGCCCTTTGTCTTAGCATGGTTAACACCATGTATTGAATATTAGAGGAGTAATAAACCCAAACTACTGAACAGAGTTTCCCCAATTACCTAAATATGGGTTACAACAATTAAAAAATGTTCTCAAGTTATCAGGTGGGAGTTTACTATTACACAAATACAAATACTGAATAGGAAAACTGTGTATACCAATATACTCCTAAAAGAAAGGCAGGAGGGTATTATTTTTCCACATTGCCCTGTGGAAAAACAGCCTTGAGTAATAAAACAGCAAAAGAATCCACATCTACCAGCTTTCACGTGGGATTTAGTATGGCTTGGAAATTTTGGTAGGATAGGATAGGCAACAACAGACATAAGAAACTCACTGAAAGATATTGTCCAAGGGAGTCATGTATACAGGTGGAAGAAATCCAGAAACATTCATTTCCAGAGTGTGATTATATTACAGGTTTCTGGAAATACTTGACTAAGGAGTGGAAAAAACCCTGTTCCAGAAACTCACATACACTGCCTTTTTTATGGGCATTTATCAGGTGGCTGGTGCAAATATCATCCAGACACAGTATATGTGGTTCTAGCTGTAGCCAGATATTACATCTGGCAGTCGAGATGTTTTTGGATAACTCAAGAGAGGCTAAATGCACATGAAGAACTGCACAGGAATATATGTTTTGCAGTACAGGGGATTGCCCAGAAGGACAGGAAATATTCTGCAGGGGTGAAATATAACCAACTATGGGTTAATTGTGCAAAATGGATGACTACTTAAGCTTGTCTATGTTTTTGTTACTGTAACTTTTTGCTGCATTTTTTGATTTGCCTGTTTTCTTTATAGTTAATAATTAGCTTCCTTATGTTCTGTGTTTTGTATTATGTATTCTAGACATGTATATTATATTGTAGCCCTTTTCATAATAAAAATTCCCTTGTCTGTTGCAGAAGGCGCTGCCATTCTACAATGGTGGACTCCAGTCCTGGTGTGGTGCTTGAAGAGAGAGGAGGTGCTGCTCTCTCAGCAATGCAAGGTGCCACTTGACACTGTAAATCATACAGAACTAGACTCTGGAGCAGTTGTTTTAGGTGCTTGCTAAGATATGCTAATAGAAGAACAACCACAAGTAGAGGTGATGTTGACTCTGGCAGAAAATAAGTAGATTTTGGCTGCAGAATTAAGAGCTGTAGAAAGACAAATGGAAACTAAGCAAGCTCACCTCGAGGAGGAGAAAAAGTGGAAGAGGTTTATGGACAGTTTGCCCAGCTCCAGAGAACAGCTGACTGTGAAGGTTTTTGTTTTCAGTTCAAAAAACCCAAACACAAGTATATGAATGAGTAAAGGTCCTTCACAGGAAACAGACTGAACTCAACCATCTGACAGCACTACTTGGATGCCTGAACAAGAATTGCGTGGGGCCAGATGGATCCAGACAGCAGCCGGCACTTGGGTTCCAGACTCTGACACAACCAACAAAGATGCTAGTATCACAGAACACCCAGGGAGTGATGATGGGAAAGCTATGAGACGGAAGTCTCAGGAGACATTAGAGTCGCAACCGATGACTTCAGGTACCATTTCTTTTTCTTCCCAGTTTTCAGACACAATACCTAGCCTTAATACCGAGACTCCTAAAGTCTCATAGACAGACATTAATGCTGCACAGACTGTTCTCCAAGATGATGGAGGGCAACAAGCTGATCCGCCCGAGCAAGAAGCAATGGGCGTGGACCCCCCCAACATATGCAAGCTTTTTCAGAAAACCTATAGAGCTTGCAAAAAGAAGAAACCCCATCCACCTCAATTATTTAAGAGGCATGGAAATGGCCCCAGACAGATTTTATGTTGCGGAAAAATGTAATTAAACAGTCTCTGGGTTTTTCACCAAAAGATTTATACACACTGATTCATGCTCCAGGGTAAAACACATTTGACATTAGTTTTAGAATCCCTGCTTTACTTGAAACTTTCTGGGCTCGACACATGAATATAAAAACACATTCTTTGTGGACACCTTTCCAGGTGATCCCACTAGCCAGACAATCTTTTTGTATTATTACAGTTCTCTTCAAAAAGGATGGAGTCAATATTTTTGATGTTTTATACTGGCTTGAAAAGAAATATGCTGCAGAAGGCACCTCTGAACCAATACAGGATGCTGAGGGGTTTTAGGATGGAGGATAAAAGTTAAACTGCAATATGAAGGAACTAAACTTAAACATTTACCAAACTGAGTTTGTATTGGAAAGGGACACATGTTTCATATTCTATCTTGGTCAACCTCGTAGAATCTACAGTGTAGATGTTTTAAATGTGGGTCAGCTAGACACATCAGCACAAACTGTGAAGCTCTCAAGTGTACCCAGTGTGGGGAATTGGGGAATTATGGTTACCATTATCGCAATAAGCAAAAATGCAACCTATGTGATGAAGAAGGACACTGCTTTACCAAATGTCCATGGGCTGCCCACAATACTGAGGATGCAGATTTTGGAGTACAGGGCTCTTATATCTACAAAACTAATCAAATGCCTGCAGCACGATCCTTTAAACCAAATACTGATCTTCCACCACAGCCTTCTACTGAAGCTTATGATAAAAGGAAAAACCAGGAGAAAACCTCCCAAACACAGGCTCAACCAGAACAACCAAGGGGAAATTGCGGCCCAAACACCTGAAGCTGCCTCTTCCCCCATGTCAGAGACTTATGTATCAAATGGGACAGGAATATTAACAATTGTCCCTCCTTTTGCTTCAAAAGATACAGTCCCAATGGTGGAACACCCCACCTCTCATTTCAGACCTGAGGAGGTAATAGCACCCCCCCCGTGACATGAAGCTCCTGCCACTCTTGAGGACTGACCTTTTCTTAGATCTGTTGCAACAGTTCTTCTGTTTCTTATCCTAATCTATTCTATACAATTTCTAGTCCATATGTCTGGCCACCTATGGGCCTCCTCCTCCCCTTTCTTGACTATGCTATAGTGTACTCTTTAAATTTTCCTTTTCCCTCTTAAGTCCTCATACAGGGAAGTTATTGTTGTTTCCTCCGAGCTGATGTAAAACAACATGTTGTGTTTCTCGTTGTTGGATTTAGTATGCAATGGCACTATGTCATAAAATACCTTAATGTATATACCTTATGTGTATAAAACCTGTAAATGTTGAAAATACCATGGCACTAGGTGTTTTTGATAATGGTAAAAAGTTACTAGGGGACTATATTATAAAAATTAAGTTAGCTGTGCTATTTAAAATGCATGTAAATTGCTGTAAGTTGAACAAGTTTGAAAGTTCATGGTGATTTGCATATATTCCATGATGCTTTGCATTATGAAAGTATGTTTGATGTGTTTCTTTAAAATGTGGCTTATTGTCAATGCCCTTTGGGGTAACCCTTGTTTGAGTGCTTCTGAAACATAGAAACATAGAATTTGACAGCAGATAAGGACCCGCTTGGCCCACCCAGTCTGCCCATTTCCCTGCCTACTGGATAAGCTGCAGATCCTAGTTAACCAGCAGCCTACTTCTTTCTACCCCCATCCCCTAGAATTGCCTTATGACTGTCCCATGCATGCTTGAATTCCACCACTGTTTTTGACTCCACGACCTCCTCCAGAAGGCTGTTCCATGCATCCACAACCCTCTCTGTGAAAAAATACTTCCTTAAATTACCTCTGAGCCGCCCCCCCCTCTATCTTCAAATTGTGCCCCCTTGTTCTTGCACACCTCTTTTTTTGAAAGATGCTACCCTCTTGGACTTTGTTGATTCCCTTGAGGTACTTGAAAGTTTCTATCATGTCCCCCCTCTCCCTCCTTTCCTCGAGGCTATACATATTAAGCTCCTTAAGTCTCTCTTCATATGTCTTCCGGTGCAGACCCTGCACCATTTTAGCTGCCCTCCTCTGGACAGCTTCCATCCTGTCTATGTCTTTGTGAAGACTGGGTCTCCAGAACTGCACACAGTACTCCAGATGGGGTCTGACCAGCTGTCTGTACACAGGGATAATAACTTCCTGTTTTCTACTGGTGATGCCTCTCCCTATGCATCCCAGTATCCCCCCAGCCCTCCTTGCTGCCCTCTCACATTGCTTGCCCACCTTTAGGTCATCTGATATGACTACCCCCAGGTCCCTTTCCATTTTTGTTGTTGTTAGTATCTCACCCCCCATTGTGTACTCTTCCCCCGGGTTTTTGTTTCCCAGGTGCATTACCTTGCACTTCTTAGCATTGAATCTAAGCTGCCATACACTGCACTGAGGTTCTTTGTTTTTGGCTTGTTTTTTTTTTTTTATTTGAGCCCCCACCATCCAAGCAAACAAGGCTAGCATAGGGGAGGCTGAATCTCAACTGATAAGTGAGATCAGAGAGTCAGTAGGTGCTGGCTAAGTGCAGTTGAAGAACATGCATAGTCTGTTGGTGCAAACAGATGTATTGAAGAAGGGATATGCCATTGCTGAAGGTTATCTGCTGTACTTTGGATAAATATCACACAAAAATTTTGTGTTGAACTTGCAGTTCAGTGTCTGGTCCATCTGTTATTCCACAACCCCTCCACAAACTTGGTGTTAGCAGTGGGATAACTTGCTGGAAGTCTCTGGACTGGCCAAAGAGGGACATTTTCTGGTGGATATTGCCCAGATATCCTAGGTGGACCAATGCACCAGGAGTTGCCAGAGAAGAACCCGGAGAGGAAAGTCTGTGGAGTTCTGACCAGAACCATGGCTGACAGATGGAGAGAAGCTGCTACCTGGACTGGATCTGAGAGCTTGGAGGAAGGCTAAGCTTGAAGACAATGAAGAGATGCAAAGGGGACAAGGAACTACTGTGGGGTCGAGGGAGATCAGAGATGCAAGACAACACTCAGGAGGTGGCAATCCTGATGAAGATGATCCAGTGGATGAGTGGGCAATGGCTGGTGGCAGAACAACTATGCAGAGAGGTGGAACAACAGTGACAGATGCTCAAGAGGTCCATGCTGGAGAGTTTGGATTAAAAATCAGAGGAGGATTTTTCATGGGCTGAGCCAGAGGAGGACCCCCTGACTAAGCAGGATATTCCTTTGTTGTCTATGTTCCCAGGATGTTACCTGTTGGAGGTTAGAGATGCAAGTATGGAACTTGAATGTGAGGCCCCAGGTAAGACTATGCCTAGTGATATTGTGCTGGGGTTGAAGACTTCAAGCAAGCAAGAAAAAGCCTTTGAGGCTGAAGGGACTTTTTCTTGCATTGATACAGCTTAATCTATTAACAGTACTGACTGGAGTTTACTGTAGGCTAAAGATGCTAATGTTGCCAAACAGTTACAGTATGTTAAGGAGGGTATGCAGCTTAATGGCGGTGTTGGGGCAAAACGATGTTGGTGGTATGGACTGAAGAAGGTTGTTCTGTACCACGAGGCCCAACCCCCTGTACAAAAAGTGTGGATGCCCAAATAGTGGTGCCTGAGGCCTACAGACAACAAGTGATAGAGGCTGCTCACTTTAAACCCTGTTGGCATCTGAGCCATGGTGGGGTATTAACTCGATTAACCCTGTATTTTTTATTTATTTTAGTTTTTGTTGACTGGGTAAGTGCACTAGACAAATCCTGTCTATTTTCAGGCACGACCCAGGAGAGGAGGATACAGATGAATGCCAACTGACCTTAAACCAGATTAAGCTGTTGGTGGTATTCTGAGTGAATGAGGGAAATTTGGCCAGGACACTGGGGAAATTCCCCTACTCTGTAGATGGGTGGTGCTGTCAGTCTGTCTGCAGAGATGGAGGACCACAGTAGATCTCGAGAAGCTGTTGGGGATGGTCATGTTTTAGGAGCTCAAGAAGAACCTTTAGAGCAGAATGTGGAGGTTTTGGCGCAAAGTAACGACCAGTCTTCGGATGAACAGACTGAGACTAATGCCGAACCTTTAAATACAACTAGTATGGAAGTACGTACTGAAGATGAGGAGGAACAGCTGAAAATGGACCTAGAAACAAAGAAACAACAATTGCTGTCTTTAATTTCAGTGGCAGAAAGAGAATTCAAGATAAGCAGGACAAAGTTGGATGAGGAGGAAAAAAAGCTCAAACGAACTGGAGTAAACCCTTTGCAAGGCAAGCATAAAAGAATGCCTATAGAATTACCTAACCAATCTGTAAATATAGAACATTTATAGACTGAGATTATGGTTACAGAATTAATGGAAGATAATACTGGTGTGAATCCAACTGATTGGACTCCTGAAACAGCATTACAGCGTGCGGGATGGATTTTGAGAGGGGAGGAATTGGTCCTGGATCCTTTGATTACACTCCCTGGTTCCCCGACTACCAGATTTTCCCCTCCACAGGACATAATGACACCTGATCATAATTCAGTTTTAGAGGCTCTTGGCATACCGATAGCAACAGCACATGATAGTTTAGAGGCTTCAGTTCCAGATGTTATATCAGAAGTGATTCAACAAAGTTGCAACGACGGTAATACTAAAATAAAAACAACTTGCACCTCTAATGGAGAGCTTCAGGTCTTGGGATCTGATGAAACTGTTACAACGGTAGAAGAAAATGTTATGGGTAATGGTTTGGGGATTCATGAAATACAGGAGCGGTCTACAGATAAAATGCCAGCCCCTCCCCAGTCTGATTTTCGTAGGCCTGGTACTTACGCAGGCCTCTTTAGAAAACCAGTCGAAGCAGCTAAAAGACGGTATTTAGTATGATTACGATATAAAAGTCAGGCCCCAATTCCCCCCAACAGACTGTGGGCAGGAAAAACACTAATTAAGGATTCATTGGGTTTTAATCCAATGGAGATCTATGCCTTTATACATGCTCCCGGGGATAGAATGTACAATATAAGCTTTTGTTCAATGATGTTACGGGATAAATTCTGGAAACTCTATTATGAGGTGAAACATCACGAAAACTGGATTGACTTTGTAGCAATACTTATTATGAAACCTACGATTAAAACTGTGACTGTGTTGTTTCTCAATGAGGGTGTAGTTGTTTCCAATATTATTTATTGGTTAGAGAAAAGATGTACAATTTTTGACCATCCAATACCAATCATGGATAAAAATGGATTTTGGACTGGGGGTTGGCACTTTCATGTACAGTTAAAACAAATGGAGACTGGGATTCAACATTTACTGAGTTCCTTTTTTGGGGGGCGGGATATGGGTTTATTATTTTATGTGGGACAACCAAAGAGTTGTTATAAATGTGGGTCTTTAAATCATTTGAATAACGATTGTGACTACATAAAATGTTTTCAATGTGGGGTATTGGGGCATTCAGTGACACAGTGTACAGCTCCCCCTGTGTGTATTTTATGAGGAGATGATGACCATGCTTTTCAAAATTGTCCATGGGTGGCTCATAATTCTACTTAGGTATCTGACCATGATGTTCTTCTGACTCAAGCAACCAAGAGGGCATGTAACATGGTCAGATGGGGCCCCTTCTCTCCAGCCAAGGTGGCAGGGTAGGGGACAGGGTTTTTCTTCAGTCAGAATGGGAGAATAGAACTTCAGGAAGGGTATGATAGTTAACCAGAATTCTCATTTCCCCAAACCTCGGACCAGTAGAGACACCGTATGCTACCCCTCTCGGTCCACCAAAATGAGCAGTAACCCAGATTGCTTCAAATTTGGATGCACAGGATGTAATTGACTCTAATGAATTTGAGACAAACGTACATCCTAGTACATCAGCAGAGACACCGAGCCCAATACTTCTCGCTGAGCAATAAATGAGTGTTGATTTGCTTAGTGCAGACCTTCCTTTATCTCCTCTCCCACTTTCAAATCGGTTTGCTATGTTCACTAATTGGGGAGAACAGGTCGATCTAGAACATCCCATGGAAGAAAGCGAGGTGCCCTTATCACAACCACACAAAGTAGTTGACTCAAAAAAAGTGTTGGAAGGCCCTCAGAAAAGGATGGCGAGGTCAAGTACCAAAATTATTAAACCTCCTCCCTGAGTTTTTTGAATTTGAAAGTTGCCAGTATAAACGTTAACAGTATTAAAACATCTGGTAGACATTTGACAACCTTTGGAATATTGCAGCAGCTAGAGTCTGATGTTTTCTTGTTGCAAGATACAAGATTACATAAAAATATAGAAACAGCACAGGCGACAAATGATTGGAAATGGGGGGTTTCATACTGGTCATTGGGTACCGAGACATGCAGTGGAGTGGGTTTTTGTTTTCGATCAGTAGAACTCACAGTGTTATGTCTAGTTGATATTGACCCTGGTCGGGCCTTTATGTTAGATGTCCAGATAAGTACATTAGTCTATCGTTTGTTGAAAATTTATGGACCACAAACAAAGGCACTGAGGATCGACTTATTGAAGTTGGTTCAACCCTACTTATATACAAGTAGGCAGATTTTTTGAGGAGGAGATTTCAATATTAATTTTAAACAGGGTATTGAAGGTGGGAAACAGTATTGTGATAAGAGCTTTTTGAAACAAATGTTGAATTTAGCCAGTTTAAAAGATGGATTTGAGAGTGGTAAAAGGGCGAAGATGCCCACATATTACAGGAGAGTTTTGTCCTCAAGAATAGATTTTCTTTTTGTAAAAAATACGTTACTGGTCGCAGAAACATTTAATATACCGATGGAAATGTCCGACCATAATTTAATAGGTATACATATAACAGTTCACATAAAACATGAAGCAGGCCGAGGTTTTTGGAGACTAAATGTAGATCTTTTGGAAAATGCAGAAATAGTTGAAACCTTTAAGGAAATAGTGTTGAATAAAGCAACTACTCTGGTTTTACATGATAATACTGAACTGTGGTGGGAAGATTTTAAAGATATTATTAGAAGTTATTTTCAGTATATAGGGAGGCCTAAGGTAGGGACATCTTATAAGGAATATTTGGTTCTAAGAGATAAATTAGGACAATTGCTGATGAAACAAAGCTTTGAGAAATTAGATTTGACTGAGGAAATTGTTGAAATTAAGTATAAAATGAGGAAATATCAATATGATTGTTTTAGTTCTCTGCCAAGAGAACAAACTTATGGGATTCGGGGGAATACAGACATCATTAACCAGTTTGACAGCTGTTTGCAAAGGAGAAAAATGAAACAAATGATGGGTCTTTGTTCCTTAAATGAGACAGTGGTAGAGGATAATGAAGGAATATTAGAAATGATAGGACTACATGTACAAGAAACATTTGAAACTCCGGTGGAGGATATTCCTTTTACAGCCCAGCTTTTAAAAGCAGCAGCACCACCCCAACTGACCGTGCAGCAAGGTAATCCTATGATTGCACCCTTTACAGAGATGGAATTTAAATTAATGGTACAGGGACTACAGAATGGTATATCCCCTGGCTCAGACGGCTTTCTAGGGGAAAATTATAAACTCTTGTGGGGGTTATTTCTAATGTATTTCTATTAGTATACAACTATTTTCTTCAGGATTGTTACTTGCCGACTCCAATGTATGAAGGTTTGATGATTTTTTTGCATAAAACTGGGGATAAGACAGAAATTAATAATTGGCGTCCTATTACACTACTCAATACGAATGTTAAGCTTTTTGTAAAATTATTGGGTAATAGCTTATCACGAGTAATGGGGAATTAATAAGCCCACAACAATACTGTTCTGTATCAAAGAGACGGCTTACAGAAGCATACATTTTTATTAGAGAAGTGGTGGAAGCTAGCTTGGATGGGACAAATACAGAGTTTATGGTGAGCTTAGACCAGGCCAAAGCCTTTGATAAGGTTTTTCATGCCTTTTTATGGCATTGTTTAGCCTTGTATGGTATTCCAAATAAATTTACAGAGTGGGTCAAATTGTGCTATGACCTGGCTTATGTGATCCCGTATGAAAATAGAAATTGTGGAGCAGAATATTGGGTAAGAAGAGGGGCTTCATCAGGGCTGTCTCCTAAGCCCCCTAATTTATGTTTTTGTGATCGCTCCACTGATTCAAATATTACAACGCTCTCCAAATATATATAGAATAGAAGGGGGTGTTTCCCAGAACTGTAAAATTATAGCTTATGCTGATGATTTGTGTTTATTTTTGAAAGATACTGATTAATTTAATTTGGTGAACAGGCTTGTGCAAGCAGTAGGGAAGATTACATGGGCTAGTTTAAATATAAATAAAACTAAATGTATCAATTTAAGAGGTTTTCAGGTTGACTCAGAGGTGTTAGGAGACTGTTAGGTGGAACATACCCCAATAAAAATTTGGGGTCTTTATTATGGGGGAGGTGAAATGGCATCTTACAATTGGGAAAAGGCTTTAATGATGGGGAATGGATTAGTAGGGCGATGGAATCACTGGAAGGTTTCCAAAAAGAAGAGAGTCTATTTAATTAAAACCTATTTAGTACCAATTTTTCTTCATGTTAGTGCGGTATGTTTAGTTCCAAAAAACTTAGAAGTTGCATTGATGAGATGTTTTTTTTTTTCCAGTTTTTGGGAAGTAGGTTGAACCCTGTAAAAAGAGACTATTTATATAATCATATAAATTAGGGGGTATTAACATGATACAACCTTTGCTATTTTACTTTATGATTTATATTTACTCAAATTTACTTCCATTAATGAAAGGTACACTTTGGGGATGGGGAGTTAAAGGGTTAAAATTACTCCAGAATGGAAAGAAAACAAATTCTTACATAAAAATAAAAGGAAACCACATTTGATTAAGAAATGGGAACAAGTGTTCGATGTAATTAAAAAATGGGGAATTAGCTATAATATGGTTTTACGAAGCACTAGGAAACAACTGTATTTGGATAAAATGGCGGAGTATTATGTAGAACATCCCTTTATGGGGTTTACTCTGAAGGACCAAGATTTCATTGCACAGTACATTACAGATGATAGGTTACCAGAACAAATGTGGGATACAGTTTGGCTGGGCTTACATTCCAGGATTAATGTAAAAAATAATCAAAAACACAAAGCACTGCAAGATAGGTATTGCCCTAGGGAAGGATGCGATTCGGAATTGGAAACAATATGTCATTTGTATTTTACATGTTCATTTATTATTCACTTTTGGGATATAGTTAAAGAAAAATGGAAGTGTAATATAACAATACCTCCGGATGGGAATTTATTGTTTTATGGCATTATACATAGTACAATGCATCAATATCACACAAGTACTTTACGAGTGGTATGTGCGCATTTAGTGTAATGGATATGGATTTGTTGATGTTGCTTGATTTTACAGCAAATTGTTATTTCTGAACAGGAATTATTTAATATTATAAATACAGATTTAAGGCGATGGAAAAGGGTAGAATTTTATCATTTAGATTAAGACACTTGGTGAATAAAGTGGTTAAATTTTGAATTTCTCTAATGTTAACAGTCTTTTATAGGTCATCAATTAAGCAGTAGTATTTAACTAGGGTAATTAAGAATATTCTGGGGGACATTGATAATTCTGAAGAAAGAGTGTGGGGGTGGGTTTAGTCCTTACTTCAGATCCTTAGTTCATAAGTACCTATTTAGGTAATTCAAAATTTTTTGGTGACAGTATGCCTCTAATACTAATTTACCTTTAGTGATGTTTAATATATTTTCTCTAAGGTGTATGGACACTGTTTCTGAATTTCATTTGTTCTTGAAAAAAAAAAGGGGGAAAGTCCCTTTTCCCCGATTCTGTAGTAGGAAATGGTAAGGGTTCTTGGGTAAAAATGTTATTAACTTAATTTTGGTTTAATTGTATGAAATACTATTTATGTAAGTTTTGTTTTCCTTTCTTGTTATGATTGGTTTCAGGAAATATTGATTTGCAAATAATTTGTTTTAATTTTAATAAAAAATTCATCTACTCTTTTCAATAAGTGCCATGGGATCTTTAACATCCACCTGAACTACCACAAATCCAGGCAGATAGGACCTCGGTTTAACGTCTCATCTGAAAGATGGATTATTACTGGCCAGGAATGTTTATGTGTGCAACTAGATAGAGGTACCTGCTGGGGACAGCAGAAGAACAAGTACCTGGGGTGTGGAAAGAGTGTTCCAAAGAGTAGAGGTCATTAAAGAAAAAAATGGCACCCTTTGAAAAAGGGAAAACTCTCACACAGGTCACAAGGTACTAGATGGTAACAGATGGCTGAAAATAGCACAATGATTAAAAGGATGTTTATTAAGACACCCCAAAATTAAAAGGTTTAGGAACCTGCTGTTTAACATTGCAGGGTATTCAGCATGGGAGGTTCCTTGGCTTCCTGTAGGTTTCTGTAGAGACCTACCTGCGGATAAGATGACCAAAGGTTTGGGATCATAGGTTATTACAGATTGAAATAGGAAAATAGAAGCTACTGTTGCTCCTTCCATATTCCTGCAGACACTTTGTGTAAGGCAGAGGGGTCAAGATAGTCACAGGCAAGGCCAGATGTGGCTATGCAATGGTCCCTTTCTGTAGGCAAAAGTGTAGCATGTTTGGTCAGGGGTGGGCCTCATATCAAAGAAAGAGGTACCCAAGGGCAGACAAGGAGTCTGAGGTGGTACATGTGTTTTATTTTATTTTTTGGATGGAAAACCTACAAAGGAGGAGGTGGTGGAAAATGGATTGGAACTTGTGTTGGGGTAACACCAAAAGAGTGTCTACCCTCAGGTGTCTGTATCAATAACAAGTGAAATGAATGAATCAAGAGACTTAGTGGGTTTGTATAGAGGGGTTGAACCTAGGACTGGGCCCCTGCTTAAAACTGACATGTCTGGTGGAGCTGGAGCAGGTAGCAACTCACACCAGAGAAAGTATTTCTATGGTACTGGGCTTTACAGCCATCCAGATTTTTGCTTAAGAAATATAACAGACTTTCCCTAACATGAGATAGAGACTGGTACCATCTATCTCTGTTGAGCAATGTGTCAATGCATCAGGTTAAAGAATAATGATAACCACTATGTTTATGATGGAATGTTTTTCATTAATAGGGACCCTGAGACATAGATTCTGAGATGGATAGGTGGACGCTCCATCCCTTCCTGGAACAGGAAGGTGGTAAGCAGTCTGAAATAACTGCTTCCCTCTTATGATGGGGGACTGTCCCTCCTTTTGCTTCAAAAGATACCGTTCCAATGGTGGAACACTCTACCTCTCATTTCAGACCTGAGGAGGTAATGGGACCCCTCCCCAGTGGCAGGGAGCTTCTGCCACTCTTGAGGACCGACCTTTTCTTAGATCTGTTGCAACAGTTCTTCTATTTCTTAACCTAATCTATTCTTTACAGTTTGTAATCCATGAGGTTGGCCACCTATGGGCCCCCCTCCACTTTCTTGACTATGCTATAGTGTCCTCTTTAAATTTTCCTTTTCGCTCTTAGGTCCTCATACAGGGAGGTTATTGTTGTGACCTCCGAGCTGATGTAAAACAACATGCTGTGTTTTTCGTTGTTGGATTTAGTATGCAATGGCACTATGTCATAAAATACTTTAATGTTTATTTAATTTTTGTTTATCAGGTAAGGTGTCGTAGCCACAAAATATGACTATTTTCAGACATGATCTGTGTATATACCTTATGTGTATAAAACCTATAAATGTTGAAAATATCATGACACTAGGTGTTTTTGATAAAGGTAAAAAGTTACTAGGGGGCTGTATTACAAAAATTAAGCTAGTTGTGCTATTTAAAATGCATGTAAAGTGCTGTACGTTGAACAAGTCTGAAACACCATGGTGATTTGCATATATCCCATGATGCTTTGCATTATGAAAGTATGTGTAATGTTGTGTTTCTTTAAAACTTGGCTTATTGTTAATGCCCTTTGGGGGTAACCCTTGTTTTAGTGCTTCTGCACTGAAGTTCTTTGTCTTTAGCTTGTTTTATTTTTTCATTTGAGCCCCCACCACCCAAGCAAACAAGGCCTGCATAGGGGAGGCTGACTCACAAATGATAAGTGAGATCAGAGAGTCTGGGGGGGGACACAAACGCACGCATGTGCACACACACACACACACACACCCTCTGGACACATAAATCATTATTAAGGCTGTAATAAAATCACAGTAAATTTTGTCGATTTTCTCAGCTCATATTTTCAAAAATCAGCTGATTTCATGGAAACGCACAAATCAGTATAGTATAGTATAGTAATGAAAAATTCTTCAATGCAACAAAAATTCATAAATATTATACACACATGTGATGCAGCGAGTTAAAAAGATTAAACACCTTGTAAAAACTGCACTGTGCAATGTCTCAGTTTGTTATTCTGTTGTAGCATAGCATACATTTTGAGGTTCTGCAGTTTAATACTCCTCCTTTTGTTTGTCAAAAGTACCCTGTACCTTGAGAATGAGAGCTGTATGCTAGCGCTATGCATTGGCACACTTAAGCAGCTTTAGGCAATACTGCTTAAATTAGGGAATCTGTCTCTACAATTGCTCCAGAATTGGGTAACATTCTGGTTATGAAAGGCAAGTTTGTTAGCCTGAAAAACACTTCACCTGAAACATGGAAGGTCCCCCGTATGTATTGAGAACACCGTTGTGCGTTCACATTGTCAGTCTTAGAAACAGGAGGCTGTTTAAGTTTTACAGACATAATTTAGTTTAACAAATGGAGGTAAGGTAAGACAGCAGTAGCACATTTTCAGCACATCATAAAACTGGATGGCTGCAACTCACCAACTGGATAAAGTACCTAACCTGCACCATGGCTAAGAAAATAACTATGGGCCTTGCGCCCCCCTGGAGTGTGTGCACTCCTGCACCCTAGCAATAACCCCCACTCACCCAGGGGGTCTGAATCACAGATACTGCAGGTTCCACGTTGTCGTACCTCACAAGGTCAAATATCTTTTGCTTACAGGGCGCCCAGCTGGCTAAATGATCTAAATAGTTACATCTCCTCCACTCCTACCTTTGGTGCATTTAAATCAAGGCTACGCCTCTCCCTCACTGCCTCTAGTTCCTGTGACTGCCTCCACTAGCTGGCACCATGAATATTTCCCTAGCCCTATGCAGTTCTCTCTCCGATTAGCACTTGAATACCCTTAGCATGCTCTTCCCCATGTTATGTCTATGATAATGCTTCTGACTGCGCTCCTCCTCTATAGCTCTCCGCCCCTCTACTCTTCCTCTCTCTTGTCCTCTATCCTCTCTGCACCTCATCCACTATCTCCTTGTAACCTAGCCTCCAAAACTTGTTTTGTTTCTCAGATGCTTTGTAACTCTGTTTAGCTTACACTTTTGTAACCTTGTCCTATGTATTGAATTTGTAATCTGACTTACACGTGTCATGTTTTGAATTGTAACATGACATGGAACCTTTGTAAAAGAGCCCTGGCTCAAAGTTATTGTAATCCTAGACCTAATAAACAAATAAATGTAACATCTACCGACTTGGTATCTGAAACCTTGATATATCTAGATGTTAATTAAGAACTAAATTAAGATTAATCAAAGGGTGATGTGCCTAAGCACAGATCATTTGAGTTTTAAGTATTTGTTATGTCATCTCTTGTGCTGTAATGGTCCTCTAATTGAAGCTACTAGGCAACGGAAGATGTGAGAGAAATGATCAATTAAGTACTGGGACATTTTCTAGTTAACTCATTTTGTTGCATCTGACACAGTTAAATGATTAAGTCTGAAGTTAGTTTGAAAAAAAAATAATTCAATAGGAAAGAATAAAATAAAAAAAACTGAACTACTTCCAGTGTCACCAATTTCACGGAGACTGCAGTGCCGCTTAGAAAAGAATCCTTTTCATGGTATCCAAGAAGGATGTGCACGCTGTGAAAAACCTACTGCCCTAATCATTATGAAGCAAAAATTGCATCCCTTAAAGAGCCACTGATGCAAAAAGTGCTACACTGCAGAATTAGAATAAGCATATCCCCAGTAAATCTCATACCAAAAACTAGGTTTCTATGTTACTTCATTTTAAAGTTATAAGGTATTTTGTAACCCTGATTTCACTAGCTGTTCAAAAAAGCCAGTTTCAGTGATAAGCTGATGATGATGTCATCTCAGGACCTCACAGTCTAGTATTCTCTGTCGGCAAGCTTATAGGACCTGTTTCTCCAAAGTTGTAAAGATCATGTACAATAGTTGTCTAAAGTAAAACAGGCAGCACCATTGAAAAGTATTGCTATAAAAACTATATATGTTTCAGGTTTTGTAACAAAGTTGACAAAATTGTATTTCATGATGCTTTTTGTGGTCCATTCCTCAAGGGTTACTGGATGCTGAGTCTGATGGTAGATAGCACTGTACTACATTAAGATGTGTATTTGTTTTATGGTGGCCACTGCATTGAATAAGAGCTTTTAGAAACTTTGAATCCTGTATCTCAATTCAGGAATGAAAAAAAAAATGGTACACTGATGTTTATGCTAGAAATACATTATTTACAGAACATGACTACTAACAAATGTTGCTTCTTTTCCAAGGCTTAATGCATATAGAAACTGTCGCACATTTTCTGGACCTGGAAGGATACTACTTCTTTATTCAACTGCGAGCGGTGTGAGAAATTCTATATTGCACTTGATATCTGCAACAAAAGTGCACTTTTGCTAAATTCTGTGGGAGGTGAAACTAACTACTCTTGGTAATTGCTTTTTATTCACATATTTATTTAGTGTTTAACCAAGAAGGGGCTTGCAAACTCTGTTTATCTTGTTAGTAACTTCAGAAGGATTTAAATACTGCATTTGGGTAGATCCTTGGAGGTAGCTAGATTGTCTACTAGGATTTTCTGACAGTTAAACTATTTTTAAATAAATTACAGGTGGCTGAGCAGTTGAAAAAGAAGCTTGCAAACTCTGCTTATCTTGGAAGTAACTTCATAAGTGTTTGAATACTGCATTTTGGTTGTCCCTTGGGGTAGCTGGATTGACTACTAGGATTTTGGGACATAAACTATTTTTAAATCATTTACTGGTGCGTAGGAGTTTGTGATAGTTAAACTATTTTTAAAAAAGTTACTGTGGTTAAGGAGTGGTCATAGAAAAACCTGCAGTGTGAAACAGGAAAAGACAGTCTTTCAAGCAACAGAGGGAGGTGGATCTAGGTTTATGTTTGTTTGTTACAATTCTTAACATTTTCAGTGCAGGAAGAGTTTAAAGTACAGCTAACTTATTTTGGGGCTGACAGCTTTCAGAGCACAAACCACCAGGCCTGTTTTGGAGCTGGGGAGGTTTACCTGTGTCTGACTTGGATGTGTGGATTTTTCTCTGTTTGATTAGCAGGGTATTTTCTCTGTCAAATTGTTGTGTAGGGCATCTTGCTGACAGGAAGGCACTCATTGCAGTGGTGGGTCAGAGCTTTTTAGCTGATTGTTTTGTGAGGGCACAGTTTAGGCCCAACCCTTCCCACCTCACCCCACCCACCCCTGGAAATAGTTCCTTTATATCTGGGGTTCTGACATCATTTCCTCAAGAGTGCAAGGTGCATATCACTGTCATATCCTCTCTAGCACACTGCACTGACAACATAAGCATACACATTGTATAATATAAATATATATATATTTCTTTATTACAAACCAATCACACACACACACACACACACACACACACACACACACAAATGTGGGGAGTAGTGCAATGTAATGGCTGTGGGGCAGCAGTCTTCCGGGAGTCTTTCTGGAGGCTGAGATGCTGCCCTATTTGCAGACAAATCTCTGCCCTGAGGGAGGAAGTTGCCCATCTTCAGGCCACACTGGACAGTAGTAAGGGACCTTCCCCAGGCCACACTGGATGGTGGAAGGAACCTCCCTCATCCAGGGAGCACCAGAGCCACCACCACTACCTCAGAGGTTGCGAAGAAAGCACAGCAGCTGGACCACAGTGGGCTCAGGGAGGGTGAGGATGGTGGAACAGAGGCATACCCAGTCAGTTGTTCCACACCACAATCCATACACCATTCTGGGGGAGCATAGCTCCCCTATGGATGCACCCGCAGAGGAGACTAAGGAGGCTGAGGACAACTGGCACAAGGGAGGCCCACAGGATGGATTCAGAGGACACCACAAGGAAAGGAAGCAGCTCCTGGTGGGGACTCAATTATTAGGGGGATAGAACTGGGGGGAGCAGGGAAAACTGAAGTAAGGTGCCTGCCTGGTGCCATGGCTTGGAGAGACAGGAAGCGCATCCTCAGAATCACGAGAACAGCTGCACGGGAGTCTGAGCTGGACGTCATTGTCCACCTAGGGACAAATGACTTGGCTAATCATGAGATTAGAGCAGTGCAGAAGGACTTTGTAGAATTGGGGAGGGGCCTAAGACAAGTAGCACACACAATATCCTTCTCTGAGGTGCTGCCTGTCAATGGCATGACTGAGGCGAGGGTACTTGGCACCATGCAGTTTAATGAATGGTTGAAAAAATGGTGTGGAGCACAGGGGTTTGGCTTCATTGGGGACTGGGGGTCCACCTGGATGGTCACCAGCCTATATTGGCAGGATGGTCTGCATCTGTCCAGGAAGGCAACAAGTCTTTTGAGCAATCGGTTTAAATGCTTCATTGGCAAGCTTTTAAACTAGTCAAGGGAGCACTGATAAGCAGCAGGAAAATCCCAGCCTCTCTCTACAAAACAGGGTACTAAATGAGAAAAAGACTGAGGTAGACAGGTCAGTGGGGGATGCTGCAAAAGAAGGTAAAGCCATCAAAAAATGGAGAGCAATGAATACCAATGCCCATAGTCTGAGTAACAAGCTTCCTGAATTAGTGGCCTTGATGGAGGAGGAACATCTGGATATCGTGGCAGTCACAGAAACATGGTACACACAAAACCATGACTGGGACATAAACATACCAGGATACACTGTCTACAGGAAGGACAGGAGGGTAAAGAGGAGGAGGAGTAGCTCTTTACATAAGGAAGGAATCAAAGCAACAGAACAAAGGGAAAACAGGGAGGAGAAGAAGCACTGTGGGTAAATTTGGAGACTGGCAATGGCACCACAATCTGCACAGGGTTGTATACAGACCCCCTTCTCAGGGGGAGGAAATGGACAAGGAAATGATAGAAAGAATACTTAGAATGGCAGAAAAAGAGGAGATATTGCTGATGGGTGATCTGAATATGCCAGATGTTAACTGGAATGCAGTTGCAGCAGCCACTTCAAAGAGTGGGGTTATTCTAGATGCCCTACAAGGGGCATGCCTTAGACAACTAGTATTGGAGCCCACTTGAGAGGGAGCAATCTTAGACCTGGTTCTCTCAAATGGAGATGAAGAGAGGATCACAGATGTAGAAGTGGGTAGCCATCTGGGAACTAGTGACCATCGAACAGTATGGTTCACAATAAACACAGCAATAGAGTCAAGCCATACAAAGGCAAAAGTACTGGACTTTAGGAGGGCTGACTTTGCCAAAATGGGTGAGTGCCTAAGGAATGCACTAGCAAATGGGCAGGAAGGAGGTGGAAGAAAATGGGAATAATAAAACTGCCATCACAGAGGTAACAAGCCTTTGTGAAGCAAATTAACAAAATGAAACAATGTAAAAAACCACTGGTTCTCAAAGGAAGTGGCAGTGAAGGTTCAAGAGAAAGAAAGCATTCAGGAAGTACAAGGAATCACAGAAGAGCAGGACAGGGAAACTGTATCAGTTAAAGCAAAAGAAGCTGGAAGGCAGTCAGAACAGCAAAGGCTCAAACCGAGGAAAGATAAGCCAACTCAGTTAAGAAGGGATAAAACCTTTATAGGGTACATCAGGGAGCGAAGGAAGACCAAGGGAGGGCTAGTGAGGCTTAATAAAGAGGAGGGAGGGTGGGCAGAGGTGACTGTGAAAAGGCAGAGATACTAAACAAATATTTTGCTCAGTATTTACAAAGGAAGTGGGAGGTACCTAAAACAAACAGTAGAAACACACTGGATACAGAAGTTGATACCAGCCCATTTACAGAAGAAAGGGTTCTGAAAGAACTCTTAAAACTGAAGCGGACAAAGCAATGGGGCCTGATGGGATTCATCCCAAAATTCTAAAGAACTAAGGGTGAACTAGTGACACCACTGACTACCCTCTTTAACAAATCATGGGAGGATGGGGTGGTACCCGAGGACTGGAGAAGGGCAGATGTGATTCCCCTTCACAAAAGTGGGAGCAAGGCAGAAGCAGAAAAATACAGACCTGTTAGTTTAACCTCAGTGGTAGGGAAAATGATGGAATCACTTCTGAAGGAAAGAATTGTTGAGTACCTAGAGGCCAGAGGGGCTCAGGACACAAGGCAGCATGGATTCACAGTGGGAAGGTCATGCCAGACAAATCTGATAGATTTCTTTGACTGGGTGACCAAAGTAGTAGATCAGGGAGGGCTGTGAACATGGCCTACCTAGACTTTGTAAAGGCATTTGACACAGTCCACACAAAAGATTAATATACAAGTTAGCCAGCCTGGGAATGGGTCCCAAGATGACAGCCTGGGTAAAAATTGGCTGGAGAATAGAACACAGAGTAATAGTAAATGGAGTCCACTCTGAAGAAAGGGGGTTATTAGTGGGGTACACTGAGGTTCAGTATTAGGACGGTCCTCTTCAATGTCTTTATAAGCAACATTGCAGAGGGACTGGAAGAAAAATATGTCTCTTTGCAGATGGACTAAAGATCTGCAACAGAGTTGATGCACAAGGTGGGGTGGAAAGGATGAAGGGACTTGGCAAGGTTAGAGGAATGGTCAAATGTATGGCAGCTTAGATTCAATGCTAAAAGTGCAAGGTAATGCACCTGGGAAACAAAACCAGGGAAGAGTAACACAATGAGGTGAGATACTAACAACAACAAAAATGGAAAGGGACCTGGGGGTAGTCATATCAGATGACCTAAGGTGGGGCAAGCAATGTGAGAGGGCAGCAAGGAGGCTGGGGATACTGGGATGCATAGGAGGCATCACCAGTAGAAAACAGGAAGTTGTTATCCCTCTGTACAGACAGTTGGTGAGACCCCATCTGGAGTACTGCGTGCAGTTCTGGAGACCCAATCTCAGCAAGGACATAGAACAGGATGGAGACTGTCCAGAGGAGGGCAACTAAAATAGTGCAGGGTCTGCACCAGAAGATGTATGAGGAGAGACTTGAGGGCTGAATATGTATAGCCTCGAGGAAAGGAAGGAGAGGGGACATGATAGAAACTTTCAAGTATCTCAAGGGAATCAACAAAGTCCAGAGGGTAGCATCTTTCAAAAAGAGGTGTGCAAGAACAAGGGGCACAATTTGAAGATAGAAGAGGCGGCTCAGAGGTAATTTAGGAAGTATTTTTCACAGAGAGGGTTGTGGATGCATGGAGCGGCCTTCTGGAGGAGGTTGTGGAGTCAAAAACAGTGGTGGAATTCAAGCATGTATGGGACAGTCATAAGACAATTCTAGGGGGTGGGGGTAGGAAGACGTAGGCTGCTGGTTAACTAGGATCTGCAGCTTATCCAATAGGTAGGGAAATGGGCAGACTGGGTGGGCCAAGCGGTCCTTATCTGCCGTCAAAATCTATGTTTCTATATTTGAAAAGTGCCATGGAATATACCTAATATTTTACATTGACTTTTATATTCAATTCAATTTTATTTATAAAGCGCCTTTCAAAATCAAGGTGCTGTACAAATTTTAAAATAATAAAATCACAACATTTAAAAGACAGCCACAACTAGCAGAGATACGCTAATCCAAAAAAATATGTTTTTAAAGCAACTTTAAAATGTTCAACGGTTGGACATTCTCTCAACCAACGAGGTAGAGAATTCCACAGGGTCGGTGCTGAAAAAGCAAAAGCACAAGATCCTGATGACTTCAATCGAACCCTGGGAATCTCCAGCAATCCCTCGTTGGCGGAACGGAGAGGGCAGAGGGGACAATAGGGAATCAGAAGATCTTTCAGGTAGCTGGGTCCCTGGTCATGTAGGGCTTTAAAGGTTAGTAAACCAACCTTGAAGGTGATCCGCCACCAAACCGGCAGCCAGTGCAGTTCGCAGAGCACAGGCGTAATATGACTGGTTCTAGAAGTCCCAGTCAAAAGCCTGGCTGCCGCATTCTGCACCAGCTGGAGGCGGTGGATATCAACCCCTGGTAGCCCTAGGTAGAGGGAGTTGCAGTAGTCAAGACGGGTAGTGACAAAGGCATGGACCAATGTTGGAAGGTCATCCGGGGAATCAGATGTTTCACCCGGGCGATATTCTCAGATGGTAGAAAGAGGATTTGGCGACAGCTGACACCTGAGATTTCAGGGTTAAACCATCATCAAAAATAGCATGCGGTTTCGCACCTGTTTAGAGGTAGGAGTGGTACACCACCAAGTAATAAACCTGATGGTTTAACACCCACACCCATCCCGGACGGACCTGGATCCACAACCAGCACCTCAGTCTTATCCGGATTGAGTCTCAACCAGCTCAAACTCATCCACAGTCTGATCTCATCGAGGAACTATTAAGTACAGAGAGTGCATCACCTTGACTGGGGAGAAAGGACAGATACAGTTGAGTATCATCTGCATAGCAGTGAAAGCCAAACTGTATCACTGATGATTTCTCTAATGGCAGCATGTACACTGCAAACAACATGAGAGCTAAAATGGAGCCCTGCGGTACCCCAAGGCAGGAAGTGAGTGTCAGAGGAATAAATTCGGTGACAACTCTCTGAAACCTGCCCGTGAGGTAAACGAAACCATTTTAGGACTGTACCAGACAGTCCGCAAAAGACCACAGGTGATCCAATAGCACTCCATGGTCTACAGTGTCAAATGCAGCAGACAGATCGAGAAGGACCAGAATGGTACATGCCTTTCGATCTCTGGCCATCAGGAGGTCGCTCAATACCCGGACAAGGGCAGTCTCTGTACTATGTCTTTCCTGAAACCAGACTGGAGTATCATAGACATTGTGAGATATAAGGTGATCATCAATTGTAACACAACTGCCTTTTAATAACTTTACCAACAAATGGCAGGTTAGAGATAGGCGGTAGTTAGCAAGACAATCTGGGTCCAGGAGGATTTTTAGAGTGGTGAACTACACGCCTCCTTAAGGAGTTCAGGAAAGACCCCCTCTCAAGGACATCAGACAATGTCTGCAAGGATTGGGTGAATAACTACACAACTTACTAAAAGTGGTGTAGGACCGGATCCAAACTACAACTAGTTGAGTCGCATTTTTGGATGATCTTCACAATGTCCCCAAATTCGCTGGTGAAAATCTAACCAGACAGACTGAGGGCAAGCCACTTCCAATCGACCACCGCAGTCCCCCATAGGAGGGATCGGACCGATGCCAGACCTAATGCCAGCAACCTTATCCGCAAAGAACTGAGCAAACTCCTCACATCTTAACTGAGAAAATGCTTCTCTGGGCTGAAGACAGACTGGATTGCACAGTCTGTCCACAGTCCGGAAAAGCTGAGCCGGTCGATTATGTGAGGCAGAAATCTCTCTGGACAGGAATTCTGCCTTCTTGATTGATTTCTGACTGATAGCTGTCATAATGAGCCATCAGTCTAAGCCTTCGGCATCAAGGCCTGACTTCCCCATGAAGTCTCCAGCCTTGACCTACTCGCTAACTCCTTCAAGGCCGTCAAACCAGGACTTCTTGAGCAGAACAGTGAGGCCGAACAATTAAGGAGCAATTTTGTCCAGAGCATCTCCACAGCCTTATTATAGGCCAATACAAGATCATCTGGACTCATGCATTCACCGATAAACTCGATAGATCCAGCACCGCCACCAGGTCATTGGGTTAACACCCCTTAAAGCGGTACTGAACCATCTCCATAGGGCAGACCTATTGGAGGGGCCTAAAGCTGAACCTTATGGTGTAATGGTCAGACCAACTGACTGGTTCCACCCCCAGATCAGTGATCTCCATACCCAAGAGAAACACCAGATCCAGTGAATGACCACCTATATGGGTAGGCGGTAACAACCTGTGTCAGGCCCAGCGTATTCATCAGCTGGAGGAGATTTTGCCCAAACTGAGAGAATTCATCATCGACCCAGGCATTGAAGTCGGCCCAGAGTATCATGATCTGAAACCTCAATACCAGGTCGGCGATGAAATCTGCAATCTCCTGCAGAATTCTCCACTGTCCCTGGTGGACGGTAGGCGAGGAGAATCCCACAACCTACACCCTCACCCAAGATATATTCAAGGAGCTGGTGCTTTCAATGGCACATCCACAAGGCCCAGCTCAGATTTAAACATAATAAGCCACCCCCACCCCTCGATCCAACCTTGGATGGTGTATCACGAGAACCCGGCTGGGTTACAGAGGCCAATATAGGGCCGGTTTCATCAAGCCAGGTCTCGGTGATGCAAATCAGATCAGATGAACTAACAAGATCAGAAATAATAGCTGTCTTGTTCTTAATTGATCTGGCATTGCATAACACCGCCAAGGCAGGATGAGTTGTCGTGGAAGACCTCAGCGCCTGTCCGATTTCAACGGAGCCCTTGGGTATGGGGACAAGACAGGAAGAACCTCTATCCTGACCCCATTTCACCCCAGGGCATCTTCTGAACCCTAGAACCCCAATCCGCCCTCCCCCCTCCAGTCCCCCACCAGGCCCAGTTCTCCTCCTTCGTCTACGTCTCCTAAGGATACCCAATGCACGGCACCTAAAATAGGTGTCAGATGACAATAATGGGCACTCAAAGGGACGTAATTCCCTGAGCCTCATGGGGAATAATGTCTAACCGCCATTAAATAAAAACAGACAAATAAACCTAAAAATAAAATAAAAACACTCTCCACTCTCTCTCACAGAGGGAGAAAGAATAAAGCAAACAATCTAATTTAAATAACAATATAAAATAAAAACCCTCCCAATCACAAATTAATCCCAACCCAAAAATATCCCAAATGATAAATATATTAAAACAAAATCAGTAAACCAGACCACTATCGATGCTAACACATGCACTGGGTACTCAAAATTGTACTTTGAAGTTCAATGACGCACCTCTCACGTAGCTTCAGTCCAACAAAGTGTCAAAATATTAAAATATTGTGTTGTATTATGTTCAACGAAGCACCTCTCACGTGCTACAATCCAACGATAATAAAATGGTAAAATGTTATACACTCCCCCAATACCTCCTCTCACATGGATTGGGATCGTCCATAACAAACAAACTGTAAGTAGATATACACTCTCACCACCCCTAAATCCAAGAACAAAGCAGGGACAGGGAAGCCAGTTCTTCAGCAGCTCCACATAAAGATGAAACAAGGTCGAATCCAACTGGGCAGAGACAGGATAAGTTCTCCAGCAAACAGTCACACAGTAGAAATCCAAATATAGCGAAATGGAAAAACAGTTCCCAATCAATCCTCTGGTAGCTGATTCTCACACCACATTTAGATCAAACTTCAGGCAGATGAATGCCCAGAGAACAGTCACAGACAGAGTGCGAGGACACCCCCAGCCAGTCGACGACCCGCGACTACAGACGCCCTAACAGTCAGCCCAAGGGCTGAACCCCAAGGTGGCTTAGGAGAAGCCCAGGTTTCCCCCAGCTCCCTAGGGATAACGCGGCAACTCCTGCCCGGTCGAAGAACCGGAATGGGGGCCGTCACCGCCACCCCACAGGACCAAACCACCACTCGGTCAATGTCTGCCGAAACAGCTGTAAGCAAGCCCGCTAGTCAGTGAGCACCATCCTGTCACAAATCCCAACAAATCGAAGATCCGACATCAACTCCTTCCCTGCACAAAAGTTCTCGGAGATCTTCAGATGAAACAATAGGTTCACATAAATAGGTTTATACATAAGAACACATTAAGTTAATATGCTTATGCAGGTGCAAGTGGGGTAAAACTCTATCATACTGACAATGTGGGGGGTATACACTTAATTACTGGGTCTACATGAAGTTTATATAAGCATGGCATAGATGCCATAAAAGAAAGTATAAACCTGAGTATATTGCCTACTACAGGATGGATAATCAGTCTTATTTAAATCACCAGAAAACTCTGCAAGTATCATTAAGAAAGCACACATTAAAAAAATGAAAACAAGCTTTTACATACAGTTGATTACTGTTTAACAATAGTATGTGTAGATCTCATGCAAACCCATCATCCCATTCCTCACTTGAAGTGAAAAGGGGGGATGGAGGCCATAACTGACTCCTTGTTTTTGTGTTAAAGGGGTCTGTTTTCTTTTACAGCAAAAACAAGGAAAGGAGTCATTTCTAAAATGTGCAGACGAGCATGGGTACCACTTTTTTTCAGAGAGTGCCACTGGGTAGTATTGTAGTTGGTAACTTCACTGCTGTTTGTCAGTGTCTGCTTTATAGTATGTTTTAATAGGGGTCTTATATGTGTTAATTCCTCCTAGTGATGGAAGTGTTGGCTCTGATAAAATTATATTAATTTATAGTAGAATACAGATGAGCCTGAATGTAGGTCAAAACAGCCTGACAGACAGAACACATTGTGCCGGCTAAATTAGAAACTCCTAGTAAGTTTTCAAAACAGCAATACCTCTCCCACTCCCTTTGACAAGAAGCTGGAATAATTATTTTAAAATGACATTCTTAGAAATTGCCTCAACTGAATGTTTGGTGTGAATGATCTCAGCCTTTCACCACAACAGAAACTTATTCAGTGTGCAAAACTCACAACACTGTGCTATGACCCAGCATCCAGCAACCCTGGAAAAAAAAGGACCACAACAAAAAGCCATCCACACAAAATATTGTCAGCTTTGTTACAAAACCTGAAATGCACATACATTAGTTTTAAAGCAATGTTTACTGACTGGTACTGCCTGTTTTACTTGTAAAAAAAAAACCACTGCACATGATCTTTACAACTTTGGAGAAACAGGTCCTATATAAGCTTGCTGATAGGGAATACTAGACTGTAAGGTCCTGAGATGACATTAGCAGCAGCTCTTCACTGAAACAGGCTTTTTGAACAGATAGTGAAATCAGGGTTACAAAATAGCTCCTAACTTTAAAATGAAGTAACGATGATATCTAGTTTATTCTAATTTTGCAATGTAGCACTTTTGGTCAGATGGTGTCAGTTGCTCTTTAATACCAATAGTACAGTATTTTATCTTAAAGAAAATGTTTAATTACTTTTGGATTATTTTCTGAATTAACCTTTGATATTGTTTTCTTCCAAGATACCAGGTTAACTTTGTTTTCAGATATTTAAATAGCTAGCAACTCCTGGGTGTGAGGACCTAGTTACTGGTCAGGGGGGAAAGATAACTGTAGTGGAGTAGGTAATTTCTTTATGGATCCTGATATTAAGGTCTCCCACATTGTGGATATAATGCCTGGTAGAACCCTGATGGTAGATGTACAACTACAAGGGATTGATTTTTGTTTGATAAACATACATGCTCCACAGTATAAATCCACTAGAACAGAGTTGTTAAAACTTATATAACCATATCTATACACTTCTAAGAATATTTTGTTCTGGGGGGATTTCAATATCAGTAGATTAAAATCAGATAGAAGCCTAAATACCTCAAAGATTTACAGTGACACATTCTTTTTAAATCAACTGTTATTATCTGCAGAGTTAATAGATGTCTTTACTTTAGACACTGACAAGGCCCCACATATGCACTTTAGAGGGATGATTTCCACAAGAATATATTATTTGTTTGTTTCCCTTAATCTACCAGTTAGGTCTAAGACAGTTACACCAGTGGCTACATCAGATCATGGATTACTGGGAATATTTCTATCTGACTTTGAAGGAACCTTCAGGGGACAGGGATATTGGAGGTTAAATGTCATCTTATTTGAAAACTCAGAGATTTGGGAAGGTTTTAGATTTTTACTTGAAGCAAGACAATCAGTATGTTTCCTATAAGATTCAATCACTGATTGGTGGAAGGATAGTAAGGAATACTTTAGGGAATACATGCAAATAATGGGAAACAAAAAAAGGAAAATATTTAGCGCTACAGGCACAATTAAGAATTTTACATCAATCCCAAAGAGAAGAAGATGGAGACTTTGTAGAACAAATTAAAGAAATAAAAGAACAAATGACATCCATACAATATAATGGAATTAACTCTTTGGAAGTAGAACAAAGATTTGGTCTTCAAGGGACACATGGCAGTTTTAATCCTTTTGAAACATATTTGGAACAAAAAAAAAAATAAGTTAATGACCTATATACAGGATTCGACATGGAAAGAAATAACACATAAAGAAGGCATATTACAGTCAATAGGACGATATGTAGCTGACAAATTTAAAGAAGTCCATCTCTCAGAACAGCCACTTATAGACTGGTTAGAGGCCAGTGACTTGCCTCAAATTCCAGATTACTTCATGAATTTTTTTTAACATGTCAAATTACAGAGTTAGCACTTCAATCTGTAATTCAAAATCTCAGAACAAAAACAGATACAGGACCTGATGGGCTCTTGAGCAAATTTTAGCAAATAATTTTTCCACTCTTATCAAAAGAGCTAGTGCTGCTATATAATTCCTGCCTTCAGAATTCTTTGTTGCCTGACACAATGTATGAGGGTCTAATACCATTATATAAATCAGGATGAAGAACCAACTTAGACAATTGGAGACCGATCACCCTGCTAAATGCAGATACTAAGATTAATTTAAAAACTACAAAGGTGAGCACCAGGACAGAAGTGGTGGTGCTGATAAATCTCAAAACAAGAATTCAATTAAATCAAATAGCACCCATCACAAACAACCAGAATCCATGGTTTCTTTCTTATTTTAAACCATTTATTTTAAAAAGGAGCAGTACAAAGTATAAAAAAAACTAACGTTTCGCAAGGACAACACCCTGCTTCATCAGAGTTAATTTTCTTTCACAAAAGACATGCCTTTTATACAGATCTTAATACATGCAATGAAAAAAATACCACATGTATTTAAATCCATCTTAGTTACTTAGCTAAAATTAATTATACCGGGAATTGACTTCAATCATATAATGGTGACATTCAAACTGGCACTTATTTCACAGCTTTATACATATATTGATATAAATCCCAAATACATCAATTAAATTCTGCAAGATACAAGAAATAACCTTTATTTTATATGTCAAAATTGAGTAAAATTTTTATTTTATCCACACCATACATTAATACAACTTTACATATGATTTCATATAAACTGGCCATTAGCATCACCCCCTTAACTATCAGTTAAAATGTTTGCACATAGTTTTTATTTATTTAATTAGCAACACCCCACATCAACTCTTTGTTAAATCAAATTCCTGGGAATGCTGAGCCACATAAATAATCACCTTCAATATCTTTTAAATACACAACTCCAATGAATCAAACTCAATTGTGACATATTTGCATATGGGCTTATTCATTTTATTACAATAACATATCCATATTTATGCATTCAGGAACCACATTTATAGTATCCATCTACAATTTACTCAAAAATGCAGAGAGATCTATATTTTCATTTAATCCCTCATCCCCTCTCGCTGCAAGGTAATACATCCAAAAGTGCTCGCGTTGTATCACCTTTCTCTCAAAGTCTCCACCATGAGAGCTGACAGCCACTTTTTTAATGCCCATAAAACTAACTTCATGTATCCCACCTTTCTGATTTATTAAATGTTTATCAATTGCATACATGATGTCTAAATGTGAGATAGCTTGTATATGTTCTCCCATTCTTGTCCTAAATTGCCATATAGTCCTGCCCACATAAAAATGCCCACAACTACAATAGAGGATATAAATAATCCCCATAGTACTGCAAGTGATCAAACTGCGTATTTCCATTTCTTTATAAATGATTTATAAATTTCCCCCCCTTGTTTCACATATTTACAAAACAAACATTTCCCACATTTAAAACATCCTTGGGGGGGTAACCAACTGGAACGTGCACTTATTTTAACAGGCAGCATACTAGGTGCTACCCATTCCTTGATAGTTTTAGCTCTTCTAAACACTACTTTAGGTGGCCGGTCCGTAACATCTTTCAACCTGGGTTCCAATTTAAAAAAATCCCAATTCCTATGAATAATGTTACCTACTTGATCTGATCTAATTGAAAAAGTGGTAACAAAAGGGCACAGCACCTCCTCATTTTTTCCTTTTACTGCAGGTACTAAGGTGTCCATTCTATCCATTTCTTGCACATCCTGAATGGCCTTTACTATATCCCCATTGCATAAATCTCTGGATTTGTTGCCCACATTTTTCAACATATTCATTTACTTCTGTACAACTACGCTTTGTTTGAATAAGTTGCCCCTTAGGAATATTCTGCTTTATGTGTGCTGGGTGAGAACTATTATAAAGTAATAAACTGTTACAATCTATATCCTTTTGATACAACCTAGTACACACTTCATTTTCACTATTCTTATAAATCAACAGATCTAAAAATGTAATTTAAGAACAACTTATACTACGCTTAAATTTCAAATTACTACTGGTATCCTTTAACCAGGAGACAAAACACATGAACTGATCTATATTCCCCTTCCAAACAATCAGTATATCATCCAGATAACTTTTCCACAGATCCAAATATTCATAAAATGGATTATCATCAAGATGATAGAGAACCTGTTCCCACATGCTACATACAGACTTGCATAACTTGATGCTACTTGGTGCTACTGTTGCCCCCATAGCCGTTCCCTGGATTTGCCTATAGTATATTCCCCTGATACAAAAACATATTTTTTTGTCAGTATCAAATTTGCGAGCTACAATAAATAATGTGTAGATATATTCACACGTTGTTCTTCTCCCCCCTGATCTGATCTGATTGTATCTAAACTTTTAAATAACCTCTTATCCCTAGTATTAGACAATATCTGCCACCCAACCCAATTTTGCACAGTTCCTGGAAGGAAAATCTCTGATGGATTAATTTTATTAAGGGAAATTATAGAAAAAGGGAACTCTGAGGAAATGAGTGAATATTGTTTTTTTTTATCATATCACATTTTTCACCCCTGCAGCCACTAACCTGCCTTCTTCCAGCCACCGCTCCAACTCCACCTCTGACCTTGAAGTTGCACACCCAGCTGGCATATGCAACTATACCTTCAAAAATGGCACCCCCTATTGCCCCTGCACCAGGCAAGGAACCAATACCAGCATGTGCTGTCCAGGCATCATCGACCAATGGAGTGCGGCCATCAAGCTGCCGTGGTCTGTGCTGCTATTTTCCATTTTTCTGGCCCCCAAGAGTGCGAGCGTGCAATGACGTCAGGACACATACATGCTGACATCTGCCACAATCCATACTGCTATGCCAACTCTAGCAGTGCCCCCGATCATCACCAGGGGCCACTGCAGAGCAGTGGCACCCTGGTTCCCTCCCCAGGGATAGGAGAGCAGTCCTCCAGATGCTCAATCCTATCCCCCCCACTGACCCCTGACGGCCCGGGCTCACATCCAAACCCAGGTCACCAGCATGGCACGAGGTGTGGTGTCCAGCACCTCAACCCTCAGCGCCACCAGGCTGGAAAATTAGTGAATATTTAATCAGCATTGATCAGGCCAAGGCATTCAATAAAGTTCAACATAAATATCTATGGTTGGTTACGAAAGTGCATGAATTCCCTGAGCAATTTATACAATGGATAAAGCTATGTATTAAAAAACTGACAGACCATATGTTAGTGGCTGGGTAGGTAATTCCATCCCTATATTTAGTGGTGTTAAGCAAGGCTGTCCATTAAGTCCAGCACTCTATGTATTAGCTCTTTACCCACTATTATTTCATTCACAAAACAATGACTCAGTGACAGGAGTTTCTGTACACAGCAAACATTGAGAAATTAAATCCATAGCCTAAGCAGATCATTTATATGTCTAATATTAACAGCTAAAAAATCAGACGAAACAGCTGGGAAAATACTTACCACATCTTTACTGCTGACAAATTCAGAAATAAATCATGGTAAGAGTAAGTGCCTTCTAATAGGAACTACCGTACAACAACAGATGTACCAATATTTTTAAATTTACCAGTATTTAGAGGAATGCACAAGATTCTGGGCATTTATTTTGGGCTACGTGATTTATATATCTATAATTGGGATCTATTACTAAAGCAAGGTCAAAATAAAGTATGGAAATGGAATTCATGGTACATAGCAAAACTTAAGCAAATCTATATGATAAAACCCCTTTTACTTACCATATTTTTGCATCTCTGTATCATATTTCCACCCACAAAACAGTTGGAGATCACAATATACAGTTGCTTTTTCCAGTACGTTTGGGGCTGAAGGCTCAAGCCAATTAAAAGAGGGATTACTTATTTAACAGTAAAAAAATTGGGGAACTACAAATGATCCAACCTATAGTATTCTTTTTCACAATATTTCTTACCACACATTTTAAACCCCTATTACAGTCCTCCAAAAAACTCTGGGGCCTTTGGATATTAGATCAAATACAGCCCTGGCTAGATTCCTGGGAATTAAATATGGCAATACCAAAACAAAAATCAACAACTGGATTATCATATTTTATACAGTATATTTTTGGCAAATTAAAATTATGGGCAAGTACCAAACATATGATGCTTACGACACAGAAAGAACTATACTGTTATATAGTCAATCATTATTTTATTGAGTGTCCCGACTTTGGAACAATAGATACTACAGCTAAACAACAAATTGGAAATATGTTAGGGAATCCCAGACTACAGAGCAAAATGTGGAACATCCTCTGGCTCTGTTCACATAAAAAATTAAATGTTAAAAATAACTTGAAACATAAGAACATCACAGAAAGAGTTTGCCAGAGGGAGGAAACCTGTGTGAGAGTTTTGGAAACAATGGAACATTTGCTCTTTGAGTGCCCATATATTCTCCCTTTTTGGGCAGTTTTATACAATAAATGGGGGAAATCCCCCTTTCACATGATTGCAAAGGATATCTTATTCTTAGGAATTTTACCTGTAGCATGGAAGAAGTATAATCCAGGTACCATACACCTTTTTTTATTAATAATAAAAAAATCACATCTGGCACATGTTTCCAGCTTTCTCTTTATAAAAGACAGATAACAATGGAACAGTTGTTCTGGACCATTCGCAACCATGTTTTAGAAATACAGAGAACAGAAAGACAAGCAGTTCCTCAATCAGCTTAGATTCAATGCTAAGAAGTGCAAGATAATGCACCTGGGAAACAAAAACCCAGGGGAAGAGTACACAATGGGGGGTGAGATACTAACAACAACAAAAATAGAAAGGGACCTGGGGGTAGACATATCAGATGACCTAAAGGTGGGCAAGCAATGTGAGAGGGCAGTAAGGAGGGCTGGGGGGATACTGGGATTTATAGGGAGAGGCATCACCAGTAGAAAACAGGAAGTTGTTATCCCTGTGTACAGACAGCTGGTGAGACCCCATCTGGAGTACTGCGTGCAGTTCTGGAGACCCAATCTCCGCAAAGACATAAACAGGATGGAGGCAGTCCAGAGGAGGGCAACTAAAATGGTGCAGGGTCTGCACCAGAAGACATACAAAGAGATTAAAGAAGTTTAATATGTATACACTCGAGGAGGAGGAGAGGGGTACATGATAGAAACTTTCAAGTACCTCTAGGGAATCAACAAAGTCCAAGAAGGTAGCATCTTTCAGAAAAAGAGGTGTGCAAGAACAAGGAAGCACAATTTGAAGATGGGGGGGCGGCTCAGAGGTAATGTAGGGAAGTATTTTTTCACAGAGAGGGTTGTGGATGCATGGAACAAGCCTTCCGGAGGAGGTTGTGGAGTCCAAAACAGTGGTGGAATTCAAGCATGCATGGGACAGTCATATGGCAATTCTAGGGGGTGGGGGTAGGAAGAAGTAGGCTGTTGGTTAACTAGGATCTGCAGCTTATCCATTAGGTATGGAAATGAGCAGACTGGGTGGGCCAAGCGGTCCTTATCTGCTGTCAAATTCTATGTTCTATGTTAATCACAGTATATTTTTTGGAAGAATATGTCATGGATAAATAATGTGCAAAATATAACAAATACTCTTTTCACCCTTATGAGGATATGAACATTTGTAATGAACAGAAAAATGGTAAATAGTTAATGATCTTCTAAAACCTATTTAGGGGTGTTTTAAATGATACAGCAAGAAGATAATATTACTCAGACCTATATTTATTTATTTTATTCTTTGGTAACTGGGTAAGGTCCACTAGGCACAGGTGCCTGTTTTCAGAGGTGACCCGGGAGCTCTGGGGAGGTTAAGTAACAGTATGCAAATGGAGGTTGCGGGAATCAAACCCAGGTCTGTCTGCTGGATGTACCAAGCTCATTCACAGCTCGTTACTCTAACCTCTAGGCTATACTGACAGCCCCATTTAAGAAAACACTTTCTCATTAAGGGACATACCTTCAGATACAGTATTGTCCTATGATTAGGTATAATATTAGGTACTACAGTTTAGCAGATAATGTACCACCCTGGTCACGAGCACAAGAGAGGAAGACTTGTTTCACAAATAATTGTTATTTTTCACTGTGAAAATTTATCAGCATAGACATGACTTTATTATTGGGACTTTTCTTTTCTCAGATGTCTTTAAACTGTATTTTAAGTATGACTGTAATACTTGGGTTCTTTTTCCTTTTCTTATTTATCTGATTTCCAGTTTTTAACATATGATCTCTAAAAACATGTTAAAGTATTATTACTTGATGTCAATTTCATCAAATTCCCATACTCTTTTATAGAGGGAGGTCTATTTCTGTGGAGTATCAGCCCTGGTGTTGGCTTTGGAGCAATAGGTTGCACTGATAAAGCTCAGATACTCAGGAATCCATTCAGGAAAATGTTGCTTGAAGTAAGTGCCTATAGATAGAACTAGACTAACTAATATGAGTGAAATATTTATTTTTAATTTTAGACATCCTTTTTCCTGTGTTGTAACTGATTATTCTGCTAATATACGAATATGAAATTTTTCTTCTCTATATAGTGGTATAAAGGAGGGGGAGAGGGGAACAGCTGTGTCTTCTTTTTGTTCCTGTTATGTTATATACAAATTATGAGGGAAGTGACTGAATACTGATTTGTTTTCTTCTTCCTAATTTCCTTTTTAAACTGTATTATTTTGAGCTGTGATGAAAACATGCTTGAAAAATTTTTTTTTTTGAAAACTAAATAAAAAAAAATGGAAATAAATAAATATGAATCACTAGAGAGGTTAATTACACCCGCAGAAGTATATAAAGCAATAATGTCTTTACAAACTGGAACATCTCCAGGTTTAGATGGCTTAATTAGTGAATTCTATAAGATCTTACTTCGAGAGGGTTCCTTCAGTAGGTTATAACATGTAGGACTAGAGCCATCTGGCGTCAGGACCCAATGGCAGACTTTTCCAGCAATACCCAATTGGGAACTGCCCACAGATGTCATGTGACCAATGTCAGCATGAGCCTATATAGTGGGTGGTCCCCACCCTCCAGTTCTTTCCCACCATCACCTCATGCAATGCCTTTTGGTAGATTCACCTCAGCGATCGTCAGATGAATGTTCCATTTTTTCAGTCGTTTTTTTCCTCAAAAAATTGCAGCTATTTCTAATTTTCAATTATCTATGTTGTCTCCAAAAAAGAAGTGCGAGGCTTGTGGCACGTAGATCCCGCACAAGGACGGTCACAAATGGCGTGTGATCTGCCTAGGCCCAGACCATCCGGTTGCCTCCTGTGCCAACTGTCAACCTTTCAACCAGGCCACGCAGAAGCGAAGGCAGCTGGCCTTAGAGGTTCATCTCCTCAAATCTTGATTAGCATCATTAGAGAAACAAAGGGAAAAAATCCAGGATTCAGCCTCCACTTCTTCCTCTTCCCCTTCAAAACATAAAAAGAAGGAGAAACACCATGAGAAGGCACACACCACGGAGAGCAGGCCCAAGGCTTCGAGGCCTGCGGCTAGCAAGGCCGCTCCCCCGCCGCCTGCTGTAAGGATCCAGGCTGTGTCCAGGGACTCTTCCTCCAAGACTCTTCTCCCAGTTATAGTGCAAGGTAAGTCTGCAACTGCCACCAAACTGCTCCCCAGCTCCTCTGGGACCACACGGCTGTGATAAGTTGGTTCCCCACTCCATGGAGTCCCGCACGGCTGTTGTCGCTGAGTTGGGGGGGGCTCCTCCCCGACTCCTGCTGCACCTTTGCCTGGTCAGACTGTCCTTCTGGGGACCACTCAGGCATGACTCTCCCATCAGGGACTATCATCAGCCCACCCGACGACTGGAGTAGCCCAGAAAAGACTACCCCTCTTCCCCTTCCTTCTATGACAGTTGAGGCTTCCTCCACCCCCATCTCTCTGGCTGGAGATAGCGCTGGTCCTCTGGAGGTGGTCTCTCCGGGGTCACACCCGCTTTCCCCTTCTGGGGTCTCAGGTCAAGAGAACCCTCCTCCACCTAAGAAGCCACCCTTGGAGGTTTCCCCTATACCTGATTTAGGGAGGATTTCACAGCCGGTCGATCAACCTGCCCCCTCTCCCTCGTCAGAGCAGCCCCCCATGACTTCAGCTTCTCTGACACCAGTCTCCCATCCGGAACCCGCTGCCTTGCCACTGTTGGACATTTCAATGGGAGTGGGTCCCGACGCCGGCGTACCCGATGGCAGACATTGTTCTGATGTTGGCTCTGTTGATCCCGTCATCAGCAGTTCTGATGCCAGCCTAACCAGTGCCAGACCCCTGCGCATTCTGTCAACAGGTGTCCTGATGCCAGCCTACCCTAAGCTGGACTCTACGCATATCTACACTATGCTGGGCCTGACGTGGATGCCCCCGATGTCAGGTCTTTTTGGTAGACCCCACTTTGTCCCTCAATGTCCCTCAAGGTATTATACAGGACATATCCTGGCTGGTCTGTTGCATGACTAGCTCTCCCAGGGACATGTCTACCTAGGTTATTCTTATTTCCCAGATTATTCTGCAGGGTACCCAGAATACTCTTATCCTCCTCGTGGTTACCCTCCCCCTTCACCTTTAACTTCCCCTCCTCCACCCCCTCCGGTCTCTGAGCCGGGTGTTAGAGAGGTCATTACATCCTGGTGGAAGGATGAGAGAGTGGAGCTGGTCATGGACCTGGAGAGTAGGCTCCCACATCCTCCTCCCTCTCCTAGGTCCGATTCCCACGTGGACTCCAACTCTGACACTGTCCACATCCGGGGAGCTGCCAGGGCAGACATTTCTCTACCAGATTTCCAAATGGGAGATGATCCTGGCTCTGTGGGTGACTCTTCGGGGGAATCATTGCTTCCCGATTCTCCTACCCTGGGGAAGGTATCTCTGAAATCTCCTCTGGAAGACCCTTCCTTCGCGGATCTTCTGAGGTCTATCCAAACCTTCTATAAGTGGGAGGCAGAGGAACAAGACCCAATGCGGCAGAGGCTTGCAGAGCATCTGGATCTCAAGACCCAAGCTATGGTCCCTGTTCCCCCATGGATATCATCTCATCTAGACTTCACCTCGACCATCTGACAACTGCCTAATTCCATCCCAGCTGTCCCAAAGAGAGCTGATAGGACATACCAGGCACCTAAGGATGCCCCATTTTTGGCTGCCCATCCTAAGGTGGACTCTGTAGTCATTTCAGCTGCTCAGGATCGATCGTCTGCTCCTAAGCACCTGAGTTTGGTTCCTGCTGTCAAAGAGTCCAAGCAGTTTGACCAGTTCGGGAAAAAACGTTTACTCCTTGGCTACGTGCGCCTTGAGATCCCTGAACTACATAGCCCACATGGTATCCCACCAAAAGCTACCCTTGCCAGGCTGGAGGACTGAATTCAAGATATGCCAAATTCGGACCTCAAAGAGGAACCTGCCCAGGATATCGGACTCTCAAAAATTTCTTGTCGGCATGCTCTCCGGGCCACCTACGACTCTATCAATTCGGTGGCTCGAACCTCGGCAACCACCATCTCCCTTCAGTGACATGCATGGTTCTGCATCACAGGCCTCGCTGATGAGGTCCAGTCATCCATACTGGATGCCCCCTTCCGGGGCTCGGTGCTATTTGGTGGGGATGACACGGACATCATCACAGACCTCCAAGAACAAGGTCAGGCTCTTAGGTCTATGAGGGCCATATACCGTCAGGGCAGCCAGCAAGGTCAAGCACAGCAGCCCTTTCAGAGATGGACCTGGAGGCAGAGACATAGATGCCTCTAGTCTAGGCAGGGAAAGCGTAAGGCCACGGGTAACGTTTCCACTCCCCCACCTCCAAAACCCAGCGTCGTTCTGAAGGACCTCTTCCAGCCAGACCCGCCACTTCCTGACTTCTTGGCCCCACCCCTCCTCCATTTCTGGAAGAGGAGCAGGTGGGGGGGGAGGTTCTCTCGCCACCTGCAGGAGTGGCGGTGCATCACCTCCAACAAATGGGTCCTGCAGTTAGTGTCCGTCGGACATAACATAGAATTCTTAGAGGTTCCTCCTAAATCTCCTCCTCAAAGGTCTGCCTATTCAATAGACCAGGTGCTTCTAGTAAGGGAGGAAGTAGAGGCTCTCTTGCAAAAACAGGCAATAGAGCCGGTCCCTCTTCATCAGAGGGGATGGGGATTCTACTCCCACGTATTCCTGGTTCCAAAAAAGACAGGCGACCTAAGACCCATACTCGACCTCAGCAGACTAAACCTGTTCAGCAAGTACAAAAAATTCAGGATTCTCATGATCCAGAGTCTGCTACCCCTGTTGCAGGATAACCACTGGTTGTGCACTCTGGACATGCAGGATGCTTACCTGCACATCCTGATATTAAAGACCCACCACCGCTTCCTGCGGTTTGTCTTTCAGGAGGATCATTTTCAATTCAAAGCTCTCCCCTTTGGACTTTCTTCGGCACCCAGGGTTTTCACCAAGTGCCTAGCGGTGGTGGCTGTGGCCTTGAGACACCAGGGTATTGTGGTTTTCCCATACCTGGATGACTGGCTGATCTTGGCCCCTTCCAAGGAGTCTCTTACAGAGGCGCTCCGCATTACCGCGGACCTGTGTTCCAGATTGGTGATAATGGTCAATTTCCCCAAATCCTCCCTGACTCCTTCCCAACTCCTTCTGTTTATTGGAGCCATTCTGGACACAGTTCAGGGCAGAGCCTTCTTCCCTCTGGATCGGAGGGATACTCTGATGGAACAGGCCACCATGGTGGCCTCTTCCAGATACCTCTCAGCCCGAGAGTTCCTACGCCTTCTCGGCCTGATGGCAGCCTCTAGCTCCACAGTCCACATAGCGAGGCTCCACATTAGAATTTCTCAGTGGTCCCTCAGAGTTCAGTGGGATCAGCTTCAGGATCAGCTGGATCAACCAATTCTTATCTACACCGCTACGCAGAAGGATTTTCTATGGTGGAGAGATCCCTCAAACCTATCCTTAGGCCGGCCCTTTCAGGACCCTGCTCCCATGGCAATCCTTATGATGGATGCCTCCAACAGGGGTTGGGGCACTCATTTAGGGGACATCAGTCTCAGGGACTTTGGTTCTGTCAAGAAATGTCCTTACACATCAATGTCTTGGAGATGAGAGCAGTACTGTATGTTCTTCAGGCATTTCAAACCATTCTATCCAAGGGACTAGTACTTACACAGATGGACAACACCTCCATTGTCTGGTATCTCAACAAACAGGGTGGCACTAGCTCCAACCCCATTTGCAGGGAAGCGATGAGAGTGTGGGACTGGGCAATTTGGTATGGTCTGTCCCTCCCTTATATTGTTAAGTTCTTGATTTGAGGTAGGACATGTGATTTCTGCTGACAAATAAGTCAGCAGTTGTTGTACCTGTACAGAGTGTAACCAGTTCCTCATATTCTTTATATTCAGTGCAACCTGACTGAATTGTGCTTCCAGAGATCTACCCACCTCCCACAAAATTTCTTTTTGATTAGTGATCATCTCTCCTTGCTCTGTGACCAAAGTTTGCATAGTTTTCTTTCGCCGTTGCAGTGCGCAACTTCCGTAGGGATTAGTATGTACCTGGGTTCCTTGGGTACCAAAGCGTTGCTCTGTCTCCAAAGATTTCATTCTGTTGTATTGAATGTCTGAAATGTCTGCCTTAGGTTTTGTCAACTCTTCCTGGCATATCACCCTCCACTATAATTGTGCTGTCATTACCTCTTGTAAGTTTCTTCTAAGCTCATTGTACAGTTTATTCCTCACATGACCTTTTAACCTCCAGAAATGCTGAAAATACTCCTGAATATATGACTATGTGTCTTCCCACCAATCAAGTTTGGCCTCATACAGAAAATAAACTGACTTCCTTGCATACAATAATGCCAAAAAACCCTCATTCACCTGTGGGTCTTCTAAGAGGTTAGGGTTCAACCTCAAGTACCCACTACCCCTGGCAGCTTCCACATAATTTGCAATGCCAATCTCCAGAAGCCCATGGTTCAATGAAGCTACTGGTATTACCTTTGATGTTTGTACAGGTAGTGAGGGGGAAAAGAAACCAGTAATCAATCCTTGTCGACAACGTCCCTTTAAAATATGTGTGTGGATTCTTTTTTCCTATCTGATGGAACATGTCATGCAACCCTGATTGTTCTAGTAACTGACTTAGATAAGTGGTATCACAAAACATTTTTGCTGTTTTGGATCCCTTGTCAGTACCAAACCTGCTGCAATTGAAATCCCTTCCTAGCAAAGTGTGCCTTTCTGTAAACAAATATGGTTGTACTCTCTGTAATAACTCGATTCTAAGTGCCTTGGTTTGGGGTGCATAAACATTTATTAACCTGAAATCCACCCCTTCCATTGTAATGTCTAGCAACAGGGCTCTACCTGGCTGTCTATCCACTGTGTGGGTAATTTTAACTTAGTGGGTGTTAAAACAAATACCAACCCCACTACACAAATCCTCTCCTGTAGACCACACAGATGTGCCCCACTTCCAGGCTTCACTAGCCCCCTGAATTTCCTGTGTTGTATGGAGTCTAGTATCCTGGAGAAATACTATATCATACTGTGCCTTTGAAAAATAAAAAAAAGTAAATAACTTTTTTCTTTCTGACAATATGCTATTTGTATTTAAAGAGGCTAAAGTCTAACAGTGCAGTGGTACATTCATTCCTTGGGTGTTTTTTTTACAAGCCCTAGTGCCCATCCTTCGTCTTTTCGGTTTCATTTTCCCTTGTGATGCCGGGTACAGTCATCTCAGTATCAGATGTGGCATCTTTTTGGGAGGAAGTCAGTGAGGCACAGTCTGATTCTTCCTCCATCTCTGTTTCCCCCCACTGAAAAACAGTGTATTTAGTTTTTAAGGGAGAGGGTCTTGCTGCTCCCCAACTTGTTTTGTACTAGCTCCACCCCACCTCTGTTAAACCATTCTCCACTGGACCGTTAATAGTGGGAGGGGGCATTGTTTCTTCCATGTTAGACACATCATCTCCACACAGGTCTCCTTCAGGAGTATCTATTTGCCCTGATGTTCCCAACAGGTCTGGGGTCTGACTTGCTGAGGGGTTTTGGATGGCATGGGTTTTAGGCCCTCTAGTTGTTTTGATTCCTTTGTCAGGGCCTGCTGACTCTGGTGGATCATGAGTTTTCTTCCCAGTAGCTGATGCCTGCGGTCTATGAGCTGCTTGGGGGGGGGGCTCGTGTTTGGGGTTCTACCATGCCACAGCAACAGTGGCTACGGAGACATCCCCGACAGCAACAGCCGCATTGCCGGGTGTCGGCAATGCAGTGTCGGGGATGCCTCCATGTTTTCATTGGGGGGCTGCACCCCGAACCCCCCCATGTGGAGGGCTCTGCCCCCACCCCCCCGGTCTCTAGGATTCTGAGTCGGAGTTGGACCTGGGGGGGGCGAAACACCCTGCAAGGCAATCCCCTGGATGTGCGGATACCATCACAGCGACATGCGGATTTTGGCCAAATCCTGTCGCTGTGATGGTCTTCGCCATTGGGGTTTCGCTGCGGCGTCAGTATACGCATGTTTGGCCTGGCTGATCTTGCAGCTTTATTTATATAAAAATCCTGAATTGCATAATCAGAATTACCATTATTATGTGCAGCATCTGGGAATTCATCAAATGTGTGCCCCTTCCCTTCAAACAACACACACTTGGGGGGTCGTTTGCAGAAATGGCTGGAATGACCAGTTTCCCCACACTGGATACATTTCACTGCCTCACATTGACTGCTTTGATGTCTGGGAGATCCGCATCTATAGCAGTGACGTGGTTGACCTGGGTAAAAGATAAAACCTTTATCTTTCCCTAAGAAGAAACAGTTTGGGAGATGCACCAGACCAACCTCTCCTTGTATTAAGGTTATTTTAAACCTCCACCCTCTGTTCCAGAACCCCTCAGAATCAAAGATGGGTTCTGGATTACCTTCCACAGTACATCTTTTCTCGAGCCAACAGAAGATGTCTGTAATATTGACCCCTTTGTTCCAGAAAAGTACTGTTATGATTTTAGTAGGGCTTTTTGTTAAAGGTAATGCTTGGAAGGGAGTCCATAGGGAATTTGTTTTGACATTGGTGTACCTCATCCAAAATCTGTGTAACAGTTCTGGAGAGCAAAAGCTGACATCAAATGCGCTCTCCCCAGTCGCATGAATAAAGGTGTACACCTCAGATGGCAAAAACCCAAGAGTTTGCTTGATCAACTCTTTGCCCACATATTGCCTGGTAGGAGGGGTGTCTAAACCTCCTATATATCTTAAATGCACATTTCTTCTTTTCGCCAGTTCCACTGGCTTGTGAAACAGGCTGGCATATGTCACCGCTGTGGGAAAGTCTGTACTGCCATCAGTGTTCTCACTCTGTTTCTCCCCGTTCAATGTTTCTTCGGTGGGGGGGGGGGCAAGACTGACTATATCCACACTGGACTGTTCTCTGGGGCCACCTCTTAGCAGGGTATTATCCTCAAGTATTGAGACGTTTATATTTGGAGAGTTTGAGGGAGGTTCCCCATGCTTTTGTGCGGAATCACTGCCCCCCAACTCGCACCAACTCATCCACATTTGAAAGTAAAATGCAAGGGGTACTCACATCAGAAACTTTTGTAACACCCTTTGAACATTCACCAAGCCCTGAAATCGGGTCTACTGGATCTGGTAGCCATCCTCCATTCTCCATCTCTTTCCATCCTGCCCCACGTAAAGCCTTGTCTGACCAAACTTCCTGGTGCGCCACCATTACTTGTCCCCCATCCATATCCTGTTTTTCCATTTTTTCTGAAACTACAAACACCTTGCTGGGATTTATTGTACAGAGAACCTGAGATACTGACAAATCTCGTTTCCTTTTCCTTTGTTCATCCAACAGTTCTTTTGCTCGTAAGTATTCTCCTTCGGCGTCTGCTATTTGATTTTGTAGTTGAGCTTTTTTTTTTCCAGCGCCGCTTGTAGCTGCCTCTCACTGCACTCCACATAAACAGGGCCAGTCACGGTTTCATCCACATTCTCAGGATCCTGTCTTGCTGTATTTTCTGCCATTGCAGCTCGCATACATCCTGCGCTTTATGTTTCAGCTTCAACACTGAGCTCCTCCATGCTCATGAAAAGTACACCACAGTGCCCCCTACCACAAGAGTAGGGGAATTTCCCCAGTGCCCTGGCCAAATTTCCCCCCATTCATTTCACTAAAAATACCAACAGCTTAATCTGGTTCAAGGTCAGTTGGCATTCATCTGTATCCCCCCTTCCCCGGGTCATGCCTGAAAATAGGCAGAATTTATCTAGTGCACTTACCCGGTCAACAAAAATGAACTAAATAAATTATATGGGGATGGAAACAAACATGTCATCCATGGTAAGAATGGATAAAGCACTCATTATGTACCTATAGTGCTAAGTGGACCATGGAAGCGCCAACAATTATTACTAGCTACTGTATTCCTGATTATATGGTGAATTCTTAAAAAAAATCAGACAATGGAAATTAGGAAAACATATAATAAAAGATTTAGCAAGAAAACAGTTATATGTTCTTATTTTGTTAGAAGTACATAAAGTAGTATTTCTTTTCCCAGAACACACTCCTACAAAAATGAAATAGGCCTTGGCAGTATTAAATGATAAAAGAGTTCCATTACATATATGGGATGTGTTATGGTTATGTTATGGCAGATTAGGGGTTAATGGAAACCTTAAACATAAAACCATACAAGAATGGATATGCCCCAGAATAACATGCACTAAAACTGAGGAGACATTAATACATTTCCATATAGAATGCCATCATAGTATACAGTTTGGGGATGTTTTTAGCCGATAGAGGGCACTGGCCTTTTTTATCAAGGATTACTTATAACACCTTAATTTTAGTGTGACACTTAGACAGCTGGTTCTGATTACTCTGTGATTTTTGTAAAATAAACATATAGTGTGATTGTCTGTCATGAGAAATGCTGTGCTCCTGGATGACCCCCCAGGTGTCACTTCAAAGGACAGGATATATGTTAAACAGCAGATCTATGTAATGCAATTAACTTCTCAGTTTGCTTTGAAAGATAGGAAGTGGAATATCCATTTTATGACATCCTCAGGAAGCCCAGTTAAATTGCACCTGGTGTCACAAAGCACATTACACCTCAGTGAGATCTGGCAGTTAATCATAAAAAGTCCTTTGATGTGTCTGAGAGAGGAAACTGCTCATGGATCAAAGGGACTGAAAAATCATAGTCTTAAGAGTGTCATCATTTGGAAAATGAGTTTTGCTAAAGTCACAGAATTTAATACCTCTTGATGGGACTTCCTGTTTTATATATTTTTTATATATATCCTGAAAAGGAGGAGCTAGATGATGACATCATGGAGAAGGCAAGTTCAAGACAGTGTTTTAATTATGCTGTGACTAACTTTTCGGTGACATGCATGTTTGGACTCTGAAAAAGCAACTTCAGGCACTGTTAGAAGGTATATATTAGAGAGACAAGTCTAAGTGTACTGTGGTAGGAATTTGCACTTTTAAACCTTCTTTTAAAAGATTGCATGTTTTGTGATATATTGTTCTGTATTTACATTTTACATATTTTTTTATCTATTTTAAGTAAAACCTCTTATTTTAAGAGACTAACTTGGTGTGCCTTTGAAATTCTTTCTTTGACAAGTGAAACATATATGGTTAAAGCTGACACTGTGCATAAGTTTACTGGTTTACCAAACTGGGAAAAGGTAATAGTGTATCTGAGGTCTTTAATAGAGTTTTTAAGGGTTCATTTTGTACACCTGGTTAGGTGCCCGTAGGCAAAATATATCTGGCATTGCCCTGAAGAGCAGAATTATCTGAGCCTGTACATTGGGTACGCTAGTAAGAGGTTCACAGTTTGAATCCCTCCAGAACTTGAGACCAAAGGTTGATGCGAACCCACAAAACAGACAGGAGGGTTACCTTGTTTTGTTCCTGTTCACAATACTGAGCTCAGAGGTTGGCACTGTGGGAGCAGAGGGCCTGACCTGCTGAGTGGGGTTGTGAGAGATTGGTTAGTGGCGGTGTGATAATTTTGGTATTACAAACTTTTATTGCTCAGTGTGCCAGCTTGATACTGTACAGCTCACTTGCAAAGAAAAGGCAGTGATTTATTTTTTTTTAAAAGGAAACAGAACTATATCACTTGGCTTACAGTCAAGTTCCTACCTGTTTTATTTTTTTTTTTCTAAAGTGCAAGTTAGTGTAACCGTAGTTAGGGAAGAAGATGGCTTCCAACTACAGCGGGCACACTGTAGACTACTTAAAGCAGTTGTGCATGGACAGAGGAGTCCTGCTCGACGTGAAAGCCACCCAGCAGAACCTTGTGGATGCCCTGATTGTAGCAGATACCCAGAGCATCGAGTCACAGACAGTGACTGTAAGGGACCAAACCTTGAGTGTGGAAGGGCTAGCGGCCAGTGCAGTGTCCAGATCCGATGAGGAGGGCAGCAGGGCCAGTGCCAGTGAAGGGCCACAGCAGCAGGGGAAAGTCACCAGTATTCTGGACCCAGAAGTACTCAGGCTGCAAATTGCATTGCACAGAATGGAGCTGGAGTTCCAGAGGGAGGCTAAGTGAGAACGCAGAGAGGCAGAGCAAGAACAGCGAGCTGCAGAGGAGAAGAGGGAACGAGAATGCTGAGAGACAGAGTGGGAATAGCAGGAAGCAGACCGTGAGGAGCATGAGCGCCAGAGGCAACATGAATTGGAGAAGCTACAACTCCAACCAACAACACCAGAGCAGGTAAGTGGCTTGGGTTTAACTGGGACTACAGGACTGGGTTACAAATTGAATTCCAAATTGATAGCCAAATTTAAAGAGGGGGAGGATATGGATGCCTTTTTAAATTCTTTTGAAAAAGTTTTGTATTCAAGCTAAAATTCCTAGGGAGTCCTGGAGCTTCCAGCTATCCCTGCTACTTACCGGGAAAGCTCGGAATGCACTGGGTCAAATGGACAATGAGGACAGTAATGATTACAGCAAACTTAAAGCTGCACTGTTAAAAAAAATTGAATTAACTGCTGAATCATACAGAGCTAAATTCCATAAGCTCAGGAGAAGCCCTGACATGAGCTACGAGGAGCTAGCCATGAAACATCATCAGTTTTTAAAACGTTGGTGGGAAGGAATTGAAGCAAACTCTGTTGACAAAATTGAAAATGTGATTCTGTTAGAACAGTTTTTCTGGACATGCCCAACAGAGAAAAACCTAGCTGGCAGACCGAGATCCCAAAATAGTGCAAGAGGCTGCTGAACTCTTGGACCGCTATGCCAAGAGCAGACCTGCTCTGAGAGCAAATGGGGTGGGCGTGGCAGTGCAGAAATGGAAAAGTGTGCCTTCAGGGCAGCTAAAACCCTCACTGCCTCCACCGAAACCAGTTAGCCCCAGGTCTCTGAGAAAAGAAATGAATGTTGGTTGTGTAAAGAAACTGGGCATATTGCCAGACAGTGTCCCAAACGGATGAGCAATACGCAAGTTGGTGCTAGGAAGGAAGTGGGTTGTTTGTGTGTCACTGGAAGCATGCCTGTGAACATCAGGGAACACATGCACCCAGTCATGGTGAATGATGCACAGGCGCAAGGGTTAAGGGTCACTGGGGCATCCCTGACATTAGTAAAAGGGGATCTGGTACAGCCTGGTCAGCTTATACCCAATAAATACATCACTGCACAAGACTTTACCGGTGGGTAGAAAACATTGCCCCTCACTAGTGTTCTCCTAGACTGGGGTGAAACAAGGGGAACTGTGCAACAGGTGGCGGTAGCCAAAACGTTAGCAGTGGACATCATCCTTGGCAACAATCTCCACAGTGGATGGTATGTGCAGTTACCCGTAGCCAAGCAGCAAGGGAAAATTGTAATTCCCAGGACCCCACAGAAGCCATTATGAAAACCACTGGGAGGCTGGTTCCCCAGCCTATGTCTTCTGATATGGAGACTAATGAAAAGGGGGTAGAAATTTCCCCAGTAGCAGTTAACCACACCGCTACAGAGGGTTACTGCGAAGATGGAGAGGTGACCCATTGTCAGAGGGTTAGGGATGACAGTGATCCTGAGTGCCCTGACGCTAGTGCTAGGGACCCTAGTTTAGAGACAGAAGGGGACCTGTCCTATGCCTTGGGAATGTGTGAGGAGCTTGCAGCTGCTCAGAGAAGTGACAATAGTCTAGAGAAGCTGAGGTCTTGGGCAGACTCTGACTGAGCACAAGGAGGTGACGGTAAACATAAGGTTTATTGGGAAAATGGACTGATGCATACTCAGGCTGTGAAGACGGGGGGGTGCTAGGCAGGCAGCTTGTCATTCCCCAGGGGTATCGTGAGCAGTTGCTCAAGATTGCACATGATATTCCCTTGTCTGATCATCTGGGAATCGCGAGCACTACACAGCGGTTGGCCCAGAATTTCTATTGGACAAACTTCACCCAGCAGGTGAAGGAGTATTGCAGGTCTTGTCGCCGATGCCAAGAAATAGGAAGGCGGGCCTTTAAATACCCCCAGCTCTCAGGGAAGAGATTCATCCTGACTGTGGTGGATTATGCTGCCTGGTACCCAGAGGCAGTCACCCTATCCTCACTGAGGACAGACAAAGTGGCAGATGCCTTACTTGGGATTTTCTCCCATGTTGGGTTTCCGCAGGAGGTAATCACTGATCGAGGGGGTTCCTTCATGTCGGACCTGATGAAATGTTTGTGGGAGAAGTGTGGGGTGGTGCAGAGATGCATGATACCATATCACCCACAAGCCAATGGGCTTGTGGAAAGATTCATTGCTACCCTGAAGTCAATGCTATGGGTGTTTGCTGAACAGCATGGGAGGGACTGGGAAAAATACCTTCCCCACCTGTTGTTTGCATGCAGGGAGGTGCCCCACGCATCAACAGACTTTTTACCCTTCAAACTCATATAGACGCTGGGTACTTGGGTCCCTAGACTTGATCCGGGAGGACTGGAAAGGCAAGCGCCACCCAGGGAACTCCCATAGTGGATTACATCTTTTGGTTTAGAGAAAGGCTGAAGGAGCTTATGGGGACAGCCCAGAGCAACCTGGCAGCTGCACAACAGAAACAAAAAGTGTGGTACGACCGCAGAGCCATAGCTCGCTCGTACATGGTGGGTCAGGAAGCCATGGTCCTTATTCTGGTCTGGAAAGACAAGCTGCAGGCTGAGTGGGCAGGACCATACAAAGTAGTTAGGAAGGTAAATGACGTGAACTATATTATAGAGTCACCTGATAGAAGTCAGACAGAAAGGATGTACCATGTCAACATGATGAAGCCATATGTTAATAGGGCTGACATGGTGTTTGCAGTGTGTAGTTCTGGGGAGGGGACGGACAAAGGAGACCCTCTTCTGGACTTGCTGAAAGAAAGCAAGTGGGAGTCCTCTGTGAAGGCAGTAAAATTGTCTCCCCAGCTGGCCCCGGACCAGATCCAGGAAGTAAAGTAGGGTTTTAGCAGACTTTGCCCCATTGTTTAGCGCCAAGATTGGACTAATCCCCTTAGCAATTCACGATGTGGAGACAGGGACACGACGCCCATATGGCGGACAGCATGTTGGGTGTCAGAGGCTGTCCAAAAGGACATTAAGAGGGAAGTGGAGGAGATGCTGGATTTAGGGGTAATCCAGAGATCCCACAGCCCCTGGGCCTCATCCGTAGTCCTTGTGCCCAAGCCAGATGGCTCTACTTGTTTCTGTGTGGACTATCATGGACTGAATGCAGTCACAAAGTCAGAGACCCACCCGATGCCCTGGACGGATGAACTCCTGGACAAGTTGGGAGGGGCGACCTACCTTACGACCACTGACCTGACCAATACTGCACTTGGAGGTTGGCACAGTTGGAGCAGAGGGCCTGAACTGCTGAGTGGGGTTGTGACAGACTACAGTGACATATGGAAACGATTCCATCCTAGTTTTAAATGTTGAGTTTGCCCGTTCTATTTATGGCAAGCAAGGTGTTGTTTTTTAACTCAGCAAACGATTATGACTAACACTGCAATAGTTAGCCAGATAGAAATTGCAATACAGAATGTACAAACCCTGGATAAGAAGAGATTCACACCAGAAAAGGTTACAGCTCTATGGAAACATATGGGGACCATTGTTTAAACCTTGTATAGACTGATATTTTTCAACTTATTGTATATAAATTTTGTGTGGGAATTGAAATCATATCCTTATTTGTGAAAATGATGTTTTCCTCTGTATTGTTGGTTCTTGTTTGGATTTGTACCCCACAATGTAATGTTTTTGTTTTTCTCCAATAAAATTCCCCTACTCTTTTCGAGAAGTGCCACGGGATCTTTAACATCCACCTGAACTACCACCAGAACAGGCAGATGGGACCGCAGTTTAACGTCTCATCCAAAAGACAGCACCTCAGAAGCACAGCACCCCCCTTATGCTGCACTACAGTGTCTGTATTTGGATTTAACACAAGTGCCTGGTGTGGGGACAGAACCCACAGTCTTTTGATCTTCTGGCCTCAGAGGCTAGTGTGCAACCTGCTGAGCTACTGACATTGTCAGAGTTTTAGTTTGTGCCAAAACAAACTGAGAACTGAGGAATTTGTTGCTAATTGCCTGGTAAATCCCAGAGACAAGGGGATTTACCTCAGCCTGTCTGAATTTCCTAGAATTTGGCAACCCAGATAGCAGAGACAGCTGAGAGAAACATTTCTGTTTCTGTGGGGTGACAAATCCATTGCTTCACTGATCCCAACACAAAAGGCTGTGATTTCTGATAGGGTACCAGAGCTCCGAGGTCCTGCCTGCCTAACTGCTGGTCTATCTTCTGAGGTGGGTGAAGACAAGTCCCTCTGTGGGATGAAGACAATTGCCGGCCTACCATTTGAGGTCAGTGAAGACAAGTCCCTCTGTGGGGTAAAGAAGATCACTGTCCGCATTTGTACCAGCCGTACTGTTCTACCTAACTGCCAGCAAGGAAAGATGTCCCCCAATGCCTGCACCATCTGTTCACCTAAAGGCCATGAGTACTGGGTTTTACCCAAACAATTGCTTTTCTAACTGTCCAGCTAGCTAGCCTTGCTCTTTGGCTACCAGAGCCCCTTGTAGCTGGCCTGATGTGCTTGGAGGCAGGATGGAGGTAAATGTTGCAAAGGGGTAATTTTCTTGTTCTATGGCTACCAGAACCTTAACTGTTTAAAAGGGCAAGTAGTGAAAATGGCCACAGGTCACTTTGGGGTTCCAAATGGTCTGATCGAGGCCTACACATCACAGCAGGCTTCCAAACAGAGGCCCACGCCATGCGGCATGATGATTTTGTTTCCAGGGGTGGTGGGCTCTCCAGCTGCAATGCGTTTTATGTTTTGTATTTTTTTTTATCAAAAGTTCAATCAGTCAATCAATCAATCTTTATTTTACCAGGCGAAACACCAATGAGAGGAACTCATTTGCAAGGCGGACCTGGGCACAGTAACATAACAAAAGAACAATGCAAGATGACATAGGGTACATGCAAAATGGTACAAAAATAAAACAGTAAAAATATGAGAATAAACAACAATGTGCAGAACATACTGAAACAGGAGCAATAACAGTAAAAGATAAATGCAGCAGTTATATACAATATACATACAATATGGACAATATAGTGCAGTAGAAATATGCAATGCATAACAATTATTTTATAAGGAGGGGTAAGAAGAGGTACTAGTGTATAGACAAAATTCAAGGAGGATGAGGAATGGGGAGGAGGAGTAGGGGGTTACAAAGCAAAGGAGAAGAAACAGGAGGGACAACCAGAGGGTTGCATAGGATATATGTCCCAACCCTAGGAAGTGAGCAGTAGTCAGGGGAAGCAATTACAGGTCTCATTGAGGGAATGTGTGAGAAGCAATTTGAAGGCAGGCAGTTTTATAGGGATTACTAATTGCAAAGGTTTTTTAAGTTTATTCCATAATGAAGGGAGCGCACAGCTTAAAGACGATCGGCCAAAGTGAGAGTTAACTTTGGTGATAAGGAGTAAGGTGTAAGAGAGGCTTCTCAATGTGTAAGTACCTGCAGTGCACATTGGCAGGCACTCAGTAATGTACTGTGGAAGTTTCTTGGTAAGGGCTTCAAGGATCCAGAGTACAGAGTTTCTGTGTTTCCCAAGACAGATCTCCTCGTGTCCGATATTGAAACCTTGTATTCACTGTTCTCAAATGAACCTATGCATCAAACCTGTATATTATGCTTACTATTGTTGCCAGTATCAAATCTGTTTCATTTGTATTACTGTTACCTTGTACTCCACTGTCACCTTGCGCCATGTGTTATGGCCCGGGTTGTGCCTGAAAATGGTCCCTGGGATCAGTGCACTCACCTGGTTATCAAAGTCATAAATAAAATGAAAATAAATAAGACTCAGAGATGTCCACCCAGTCATGGAGTAGAGGGTGCAATGGTGGGTGGAGTATGGAGTCCCGGTAATAAATCTTATAGCCCAGTGGTAGAGGGTGTTGAGTTTGGATAGGGTGGAGCTGGGACCATGTCCATAAATGAAGTTGGCATAGTCTGAGAGTGGGATAAATGTGGTTTGCACTAGCCTGATTTTTGTGTCTTCGGTAAGAAGATTCTTGAGCCAGTAGAAGAGGCCAAATCTTTCTTTGAGTTTTTTTGAGTTTTCTTCGATGTGGTCTGTAAAGGACAGTTTGTAAGTAATCCTAAGCCCCAGATATCTGAATTTTGCCACAAATTCTATGGATTCACCCAGTAATGCGGTAATTTGAGGAACTTGACCAAGGGTATAGGGATTTGACAACTGGAGAGAAAACATCACCTTGTTTTTTTTTTAATTTAGTAATAGTTTTTGATTCAGGAGGTTGACTTGCAATCAATTAAAGTCTAATTGGTGGTCACTACTGTCAAGTTCCAGAGAAGGTCAATCAATGTAGAGAACTATGTTGTCTACAAAGAGGTGGATGCTAGCTGACTTGATGCCTGAATCAATATTGTTTATATATAGTGCTTAGAGCAATGGCCCCAGGATGGAGCCCTGTGGCATGCCTTTCTAAAGAGCTTTTAGAGGAGAAAGATCTGCTTCAGCTTTAATCTACTGGAAGTATCCAGTAAGATAGCTAGTAAACCATTTTAGAGCCCAGAAATCCAGACCAACATTACTAAGTGAGGCCAGAAACAGTTCATGATCCACGGAGTTGAATGCCTTACTCAGGTCAAGAAACAAGGCACACATGTAGATCCTGGCATCTAGGGCTTTCTGCGAGTTATTAGTGACTTTGGCAAGAGTGGATACAGTGCAGTATCATGGCCTAAAGCCTGATTGTACTGGATTCAACAGATTGAAGGTCTCCAGGTAGTCCCTCAGCTGAGCGTTAACTAATTTCTTCAACAATTTGGAGAGGACAGATAGCAAAGATATTGGCCTGTAGTTATTTAGGTCACTGTGGTCACCAGACTTGGAGAGTGGGATGAGTTGGGCAGTTTTCCAGATGGATGGAGGAACAACCCTGAGTAAAGAGATAAATTGAAAAGGTGGGTAATAACGGGCAGCCAAGACATGGTAACTGAGCTTCAGGAAGTACGGATCAATCAGATCAGCACCTGCACTCTTTCTGGTGTTCAAATCCAGAAGCAAGTCTTCAGCATCCTTCAAGGTGACTGGCATGAAGATGAATACCATATTAGGAGCAGGGGTGTCTGAGACTGGGCTGTCTGGGTTCTGAGCACAAAACTGGGTGCAAAGGTTATTGGCGGGAGAGGAGTCAAAAGCTAGTACAGCAGTTGCAAAATGATTGTTGAAAAGGTCAAGAATCATTTGCTTGTCAGTGATGAAGGAGCCACAAGAGGAGATTTTAGCTGGAAGGGAGTTTGCTGGGGAATATCCCTCTATGTCCCTTAGGGTCTTCCAGAATTTGGCTGAGCACTTGCTAGAGGAGTCCAGTTCAGTACGATAATAGGTGGCTTTTTTTTATTTCTTTTTGCCGACTTACCTCCTCAGCTGGGGTGGTCTTATAGGTCCCCTTCTGGTCTGTCCCTGGCAGCTCCTGCACTGGGCACCGTGCACTTGCTTCAAACTCCTCACCCTCTCTCAGGCCAAGTTGCGCACCCCCACAGTGCGGAAGACCCCTTGGGGAGTCAGGACCAGAGGGAGCACCTGGCAGCGTCGGGGGCAGACCTTCACGAGTGCCGGAGGATTGGGGCTATTTTTGACTGTTTCTCCCTGGAAATCCCCACACGGTATGGGTGTACAAGGATGTCAGTTACGCTGCAGTACACGTTTCTGCGCACTGCACATCAGACCTTTGTCCGTGCCGACCCCTCCATTGCACTGCGGCTTGCACCAACCCCTAGCCACTGCCAGGAGCTAGTATGTTCACAGATGTCCCTCCCCACGCTCCCCAGAGGAGACCAATATCTGGGATGCTCAATCCTCCACAACCTGGCTGACCCTCCGACACCCGAGGTCGCTCCTGACCCCGGATCATCGGCATGGTGGGAGGTGTGGCATCCAGCGCCTCAACCCTCAGTGCCACTGGGCCAGCCATAGTAGGTGTTTTTTTCTGCCCTAATAAGTTTAGTGCACTGATTCCTAGCAGACCTAAAGGCTGACCAATTAGTTGGCAGTTTGTTTTTTTCGGGCTTTTCTCCAAAGAAGGTCCCTATTATATAAGGCTTTTTTTTCAGATTATCCGTGAACCAGGGTTTGTTTTTTTTTTTCATACGAACTTTTACTAAGGGCACATGCCGGCTTAATGTAGCCAGTTCAATACTCTGGAAAGCCTCATACATGGAGGGGGCCAGATAGAACTCTTACCAGTTCAAGTGCTGAAGGTTAGAGAGGAAGGCATGAATGTTGAAGTCACGTATACTTCTTTTCAGCATGAACATTGAGGTTGAAGCGGGTTTAGGTGGAGATCTGACACATGCTATAGAGTAGTGGTCACTGAGGTTGTTGAAGAAAACGCCTAAGTGAGTGATAAATGCGGCTTATTCACTAAGATAAGGTTAATTAAGCTGCTGTTAGCGGGATGTTTCTTATTTGGATGGGTGGACTCTGTAATGAGCTGCGTAAGCCCAAAGATGTCCTTTACAGTATTGTAAATGGTGCATTGTGTTTGAGGGGGGACTAACATGCCGCATTGTGTGGGCCTGTGTTTGGAAGCCTACTGTGTTGTGTAGGCCTTGATCAGACCATTTGGAAATCAAAAAAGTAACTTTTGGGTTCTGAATGGTCTGATCAAGGACTACACACAACAGGCTTTCAAACAGAGGCCCACATCTTGCATGATGTTTTGTTCCGGGGGGCAGCCTCCAGCTGCAATGTGTTTAATGTGTTTTTCACTTTGTGGTTTTCATCAAGAGATACAGTACTGTAAATGCTACATTGTGTTGTGGAGGGGGAGAGACTAACTTGCTGCATGGTGTGGGCCTGTGTTTGGAAGCCTGCAGTGGTGTGTAGGCCTCGATCGGACCGTTGGGAAACCAAATAAGTCACTTTTGGGTTCCGAATGGTCTGATTGAGGCCTACACATCACAGCAAGCTTTTAAACAGAGGCCCACACCATGCGGCATGTTAGCCCCTTCCCACAAACACCATACAATCATCCAGCAAATTAGCGAAACAGGCTAAGTTGTTCTGAAACTTTTGCTTATTGTGGGACAGCATCTGTTGCAATTGTCTGCATACAAAATAATGCCCATTTACTAATCCAAGTGCTAACTGTTTTGTTCCTTGTTGTGATATGTGTGCCTATTTCCATGCCTCCTTGTTTGCAGGCAGGTGGATGCAGGCCTCCATTTTGTTTGCAAGCTGGTGGATGCAGGCCTCCATTTTGTTTGCAGGCAGATAGATGCGGGCCTCTATTTTGTTTGCAGGCAGGTGGATGCGGGCCTCCATTTTGTTTGTAGGCAGGTGGATGCGGGCCTCCATTTTATTTGAAGGAAGGTGGATGCGTGTCTCCATTTTGCTTGCAGGCAGGTGGATGCAGGCCTCCATTTTGTTTTGTGAATAATCTCCTTTTCCGTTGACTTCTTTTTGTGAAGAATCTCATCTTGGATGAAGATATTTTGTGAATAATCTTTTCTTTGTGTCAAATCCTTTTTGTGAATAAGCTTTCAGTGATTACTTTTTTGCAACTAATCTCTTCTTCTACTGAACCTGTTTTGTGAATAATCTCTTCATGCGGCATCTCTTTTATGGTGACATTACTTCTTGCGTCAACTTTGTTTTGAGATCACTCTCTTGTCGTGTTAAATCTTTAAATTGTGACTTATCTCTTGAGGTGACCACTTTGAATAATCCCCTCTTGTGGTGACAATTTTTTGTGAATGAACACTTACTGTGTCGCATGCAGCTCCTGTGAGTCACCACTTCATTTAAAGTCAGTGACGTGTTTCATCGTATCAGCTGCCACTTCAGTTGTGTTTGGCAGCATGTTCCTGACTTTTTGTTTTGTCAACCAGAATTCTTTCACAGTGAAAGTTGAACCGTGATTTTCTTTAACTTGTGTTTCAACAGTTAACATTTTTGGAAGGAATGGAATCTAGATGAAGGCCCTTGGTGTCTGCTGCAGCCATGTACAGTGAAGCTCTGTGGAATACAGACGACCCTCAATGATTATAGGAAAGAAACAGGTGTTACCGAGCAAACAAAGAATTCCCTGGAATGTTATCAAAAGTATAAGGAGAAATGTACAGCATGCTCACGTGTATACCACCGCAACACCAGGTCACACCTGGAATCGAGCCTCGGCTCAGTGTGCCTTTCCCAGTTAACAAATGTTGAAATAAATAAATAAAAACATGAATGCTGAGCAGTGTGAACATTATAACCAGATGGCTAAAGAGAGGATGAAAAGATATAGAGAGGCTCAGACGCAGAAAAAATTGCAAGCAGACGCCTGTAGTGCACCAAGCAAAAGAGAAATCAGGCCTGATGAGAGCAAGTCTGAAGCACAAAGACAAGCATGGAAGGAGGAAAACATTGACAGCGTGCAGAAATGAAAAGTCAGAAATGTCGACAAATCAATGAAAAGCAATGCTGGAAATATGCTGAACAAATGGAGTGTGAAATCCAAGCACGACTCACAGACACCTCTACCACCATCACCACCACCATCTGCACCCCCCCTCCCACCAGCTGCACTGACTGGCATGCCAACCAGAGAGCTGTGTGTGAAACCGGAGAGCTGCAGATATGATAGTGCTGTAAGAAAGGCTGTGCAGAGAGCAAGAAAAGGTCTTCCAAAATCTCCCAATCAATTTTATGTAATGAAGATAATCCTGTCCTCTTTTCACCAGTCAAAAAAACATTGGCTTGGCACAAAGTTATTCCCAGTCCGAGCAACCTGCAATAAAAATTGATGTCTGCTTTTATGGATAAGATATCAAACCTAAAAAAGCCAAAAAAACATGACAGACACTTGAAAAGGAGAGTTCATCAACACAATTCTTATGCTAAAAAAATACCGGTTGCTCAGAACCGCAAGTGCAACACTGGGCATCAGCTGGCGGAGGCTCATGAAGGCATCATGTGGTGGAACAGAATGCAACAGTGGTGGCACAAGTCTGCACTGCCAGAGGCAACAAAGAGGAAAGTGGAGAGCTTTTTTGAAGCGTCTGCAACCCCACTACCTCACAAAAAAGCTTTTTCAAAAGGAACTGGCACATGGTTATATCTGGACAAACCCATCCATATGCTATATAACAAATTCACCTAACAGAACCTGAACACACTGGTAGGAGTGAAGAAATTTGGAAGCCTATGCTCTAAGCACATTAAACTGGCCACAGAGCAAAAACTGGACCAGTGCATCTGTGAATACTGCATGAATAGCTTACTAAAACTGAAGATGCTGAACCGTATAACAGATCTTCACCAGCTAACATCATGCAAAGTCCTCACAGTGCAATGTGTAGTAGAGCTAACAATGTGTCAGTGCCCTTCTTTGCAAAAGTCTTACAGGCAGGACTGTATAGACAAAACATGTGAACAGTGCCGCACAGAAATTTTTGTAAAAGCCATGGAGGACCTAATCAATGGTCATGGACAAGACAATGTCACATTCCAGCAGTGGGAGAATGTAACAGTCATGCGAACTGTCAATAGCTTCCAGGTATGGCAGACACAAAAAGTGTTGAAAAATTAAAAGTCAATGTTGCGGATGCTGGTGTAGGTTGTAAAAGAGGAATTTTTGTTTTTGGGTCAGCACTTACATAAAGCAGTTTGGCAGCACCACCAGTTTGCTTGCATCAAAACATACCTACCCCAGGGATGGGTAGTGATGGTTCTTGACTTTGCTGAAAACTATGCCTGCAGATTACAGGACGAAGTGCAGGCAGCCCACTGACATTATGAACAAGCCATGGTTCACCCAGTAGTAACATACGACCTGTGTGAACAGTGTGACTCAACAGTAACAGAGTCATTAGTCTTTATATCCAGTGATTTAAAACACAATCACAATGCCGTGTGCTACTTTGTGGAGATATCGAATTCACACCTACAAAATGTCTGCAAATTAAAAAATCAGCAGAGAAGTTAATTTCACTGATGGCTGCGGTGCCCAGTATAACTCTAAATGGGCCTTCTTTGACATTTCAATGTCGTCCAAGGAATTTGGCTGCCCCACTGAGAGGGCTTTTTTTGGCTCATGACATGGAAAGGGTCCAGAGGATGGTGAGATTGCCATTGTAAAATCAGCAGCAAGCAAAGCTGTATAGTTATGATGGGCCATAATTAGAAAAGCTAAGGAGCTCTATAAATTCTGCCACGCGACACTGACTAGACAACATGCCACAGAAGGGTACAGCAAACATTTCAAATGTACATTTTTCTGGGTTGATGAAAATGAAAGACCACCTGCCCCGAAACAATGTTAAACTGGTACCTGGGACACAAAAGTTTCTCAGTGTTAAGTGTGCGACAGAAGGTGTGGTGGCAATAAGAAATCTGACTTGTTATTGCACACACTGTGCTCATAAAGATGGGCCCTGCAAAAATGTGCATCGTGATGAAGTCTGGAAGGTTAAAAAACTAATTACTTCCACACCATACAGAATGTCTTCAGGTGCCAACACCGAGCCCACTGGTTCCTCTGCTCCTGCAAACACAACAGCTTCCCAAGTTGCAGTCTCACATGTCAACACAACTCCTAATGACTTGCCGGCCACAAGTGTTGATCCTTTGTTGGGGTCTCACACAGCCTGCAATGGCTCTCAAGCTCCTGCTGAGGCCACACTTGAAGAATCCACAGGCAATGATAGTGCAGATGAGAGGGCGTCAGAGGACGCTGAAAAGGATGCCACCACAAGTGAATGCACTACACTCACCACTGATACTTCAGCTCCATTAGCCACAAACCACACAGTCCCTAAAAAGGGGAGCACTTTCCTAGACCCACAAATGATACAGACCAATTAATACTATGCCATGTACTATTCGGAAGAATATTTTGCACTCATTGAAGTTCCTGAAACGGTGTGGGAATGTCTTTACATGGCCACGGTGTCAGGACACTGACTGTGTTTGAAGATTACTTTTTCATGGGCCAATTCAGTTTTTGCATGAAGGTGGGACATTTGAAATTAATAACGGCAAACTAAACACAATCAATGAAAAGTTCTGCATGCTTCAGAACAAATGGAATTAAAAGGACTACCATTTTCAGTGTACAGTGCTGAACTCCTACAACATATTCTTTCTTTCTAGTTTTCCAAAGAATATATAATAGTGTGTTTGTATGTAGCGATAGAGTAGCCTTATAGTCGTACAGTAGCCCGGTAGTAGCCTTGTAGTTGCAGAGTAGCCTGGTAATAGCCTTGTAGTAGTTGTAGAGTAGCCTTGTAGTCATAGAGTAGCCTATTGCTTTATGTAGAATTTTTTTTTGTTGTAATGATTAACTCGTTTACTTCAAATAGCTACGTATGAAGTCCAAACTATTCATGGTTCACCTGACACAAAATAGCCGCCCAGGTAATAATGAGTTAAGTGATTATATTGTTATAAATATTTAATATTTATTTTTACATGTTTACATATTTGGTTGTATGACCCACTTGACTTTTTTACCTTGAATGATAAAAATTTTGAAAATTGAACAGGTACTCCCTGTCTCTTATTACATGCTGTTGTATGTTTCATGTCTCCAGTTACATGGGCAGTCACTTTTATGTCCCCGTTACACATGCAGCCCTAACTTTAATGTCCCCCATTACATCAGACTTTATGGAGGCTTTTTCTCAGGATCTGAAATGGGAGTTATCCTGTGGCATACCACATTTTTATAAGGTGAGTATCAGCATAAAAAATGCTAATAATTACTATATTTTGACTTTTAAAATTTGACTCCAATGTCACACTTTGGTACCCCTTTTTCATGCACTGAGCCATGTGGAAGAGTGTATCCTTTTCCAGTAAACATCTCCAACATGACCACCCCTGTGGAGAGATGCAAGTCAACCAGCTTGCAGGGGGTATAGTACCATCTATGAACAATTTTGTACAGAATAAGACTGTCTTTAGCTTCTTTGCTTACTTGTAGGGTCATACTCCATATCTGACCATTCTTCGGAGGAAACTGGAATTTGCAACTCATTTTGCCATTTGTTCATCAGGAATTCTACAGGGTTGGGCTTGGATGCACTAAGTAGTTTATAAAGACTTTTGTGTTCAATTTGTTGGTTGTGCAGATTTTGTCTAAAGCAAAGTATAGAAGTTGCCGGCGAGATAGGACATAAGGCCCATCAGTATGGGGGGTTACATCTTTGTTTATCTCTGAAAATATCTCTGAGTTGACTGCTGTTTATGAAGACATAAACCCTCTGATGCATGCTTTCCACTGTCATTAGGAACTCCCTCTGAACATTATTGTGCTTTGTTGACACAGAGGCAGATTGAAAAGCCATGAATTGTTCTCTTTTTAAAGCCCCTTTCTTTTGGGTTTAAGGGCAAAACATTTTACAAAGTTCCCAATTAATAAAATTGTGATCCGGACCTGCCATTTTAACCAGCTTGCGGCAGTCTGCCTTTGCCAGGAACTAAAAGCAGTTTATACAATGTTTACAACTTGTGGGTACTGTTCTATTTTTAGTTCTATCAGTCATGTTAAACACTGATAAGCCCTGTAAAGTGTTCAGTTCCCAGTCACAAATGCAGTAAAAAATAAAATATTTCATCTAACAATATGTAAAAACTACTTAAATAGTAAAAAAAAAAAAAAAATAAGCAATTGAAGTTTTTAGTCAAAACATGGTCAGTTCTCTTCAGAAGGGAACCGCGCTATAAAGGAGCCTTTCTCGGGTTTCTGGGAACTGATCAGGAACCACAGAAACCACTAAACATACATAACTTTTAAAAACAGACACCCCATCACAGAGTAATCAAAACTTGCTATAACATGGAAAATGCCAACAATATCCGGCCCGCCAGTGCAGCAGTTGGACTTCCACTTGCAATGCCAACAACCTAAGTTGGGACTAGACTTGGGAGTCAGAAGGCTGGATTGGGGGGGAAGGGAGTTGAGCATTCCAGGGACTGCTCTCCTTCTCTGGGGGGAAAGAGGACTGAATGTCTGGCACAACAGTGATCTCTGGCAGAGGCGGAGTGTGGTAGCAGTGCCAGCGCCTACACCAGCTAATGAGGCAGGGACAGATGTAGGCATTAGCGGCATGTCATTGCATATCCCACCTCCTGTGGAAAAATTGCTAAAATCGGGTTGAGCAGGATGCTGCCCACCTCAGGCCACAAATCCCGCACCATTGGGGATGGATCCCATCTTCTGTTGGGAGGGTGAGGCCTTTCCCGGAGGCCCCACCCCAGTGGGGGTAAGCCAGGGCATGACCCTGGGGTGGAAGCATCCCAGCGCCATATCCCATCATCCACCAGGTGTTTGGGCTCCCTCTTGAGACCCCACTCTGGGGGGCAATCCAGAGTGTATCCTCAGTGGGACTTGACCCAGGAGGGTGAGTGATGGGGCTAGGTGCGGGGTCAGGCTGATGGAGGTCAGTGTGCAACAAAAAGCATAGTAAAACAAAAGATGCCAATAAACAAAGCAAAGAAGACCTGAAGCCTGGAGATGGCATGGGTTGATTGCTCTCTTCAGTGGAGAAACAAATCTGACAGTAGAACAACAGGTGGAGCATGACCACAGTGCAGAGTTTGAACTAGTATTCTAAATTCCATAATTAGCATAATGATCTGTCTCGGGGCAGCACTCTTGTGGACTGATGCTATTTTTATTTTATATTATACAATGGCAAGAAAGAATGCTGGCCTCTGATTGGTCAATATGGGGCTGGACCCGTGATGTTATCCCAGCATAACATCACAGATCTAGTCCCAGCACACACATGGCCAACTCACCTGACCCAAAAAATTACTGCACACGGCACGTCCCGCTCACTACCCAATCAACGGTGAAACCGTCTTTACTGAAAGACGTGACCATTAGTGTCCATCTTTCAGTTTCACTCCGTCACATAGTTTCCTCCTGTCCCACTTAAGTGCCAAAATCACATAAAATGAAAGAACAGATGTCAATAAAAATGGTGTTTCAATTCCCCATCTGATACTATCATCACAGTACTGTTATTGAAAGTGTTGTCCTTGGTCTTCCCCACGAAGTTCATGACCGCAGTTCAGAAATTGTCATGCAAAGCCTTCAGATCCATTCAAAAACTTCCGCCTGCACTTATCAGGGCATGACACAGTTAAAAGCAGTCATCTTTCAGAAAGCTGATCAGCTTCACCGCTCCTCGCTCTGATCAGCTTCTGCTCTCCTCACCCAGTCATAAGCAGTACGGTTCTGCTCTCCCCATCTGCCCACAACACACTGAGTGGGAAAACACACTACACTTTAGTTACTCACCGGTAAATCCGTTTTTTTTTTCCTGCTGATGTCTTTTTTTTCTCCTGGTACAAAAACCCATAGCAACTTTACCGGGAGAACCAATCAGACAGGGGTCAACAAGATCATGATTTGAACAGCGGCTTGTGCGGGGAGGGGTCGATGTTCCTGCTATGCAGAAATAGATGATGATTAAAAAAAACACAGAAAAAGACCAAGATGCAGCAGAAGGGGGAAGGGGGTAGGCAGCACACAAGTACACACAACGTAACCAAACTGTGATGATCCATGCTACAAAGAGTCACGCACCACAGCGGCTCCACCTACTGGCCAAAAGTAATAATACGCACTATTTTTATATAGTTTTCCTACCCACTGAAAATGGGACAAAAAAAATCTACTTTTAATAAACTTTTTAATCCTTTTTCTGTTTTTTTTTTTTTTTACAAACGAGTCATTGAATAATAGGAATAACGCACTCCAGGGTGTGTGTCATACTGGGATAACATCACGCCTTGGGTGTTGGACGCACTTGACCCCAACCTCTCGTGGCATGATGTTATCCCAGCATGACACACATCCTGTCGTGCATTATTCCTTTTTTTTTTGCAGTTCATAATCTTTTTACTCTGGTGGTCGTCACCCTCTAGAAGTTGTCCACCTCAGCCTTGTTCCCCCCCTTCCGTTTTTCCATCGTGACTTACCTTCACACGGGAGCGCACTGTGACCCAGGTATTCAATAGTGTGTAGGGCTACCAGGTGACTGGAGTCAGCGGTGGCTCAGACCTCCATAATTTTCTGCCTTTTTCGCCCAGAAGCGTGGTCCAATGCTCCCCAGACATCTTACGCACACTTCCATGCGTGGTGTGTCAGCAGCTGCCCTCTCTCCCCCCATGGTGTCAGCCCCAACCTGCCTTGCCCCAGCCGATGCTAGAGAGTAGGTGAGCATCAGGCACTGAAACCCACCCTCCATGGGAGAGGAGAGCAGTCCTCTGGATGCACAGTCCTCTCCCACTCTGGCTGACCCCCAGCAACTCTAATCCATTCCCAAAGCCAGGTCACCAACGTAGGAAAGGCGTCCATGCATCTAAGCCCTTTTCACCACTGGACTGACTGCTCTCATTTGTAAGGCATCTATTTGATGGATTCCTGTTGCTCGAAACTGCTAGTCACTGGAAAAATCTTCTGGCAAAGGGTAAGTCATTATTGAGTTTACTACTGTACTGGTTCCTGTACAACAACAAACAGTAATTTACTTTATAAGAGACAAATGACAGTGTGAAACTTTGGGGTTCATTTCCTGTCCTATTTAAACTGCCAAACCTTGGATCACCTCTCCAACCTTCGCAGGTCCTTCTGCATCTCCTTACCCCCCCCACCCCCATCAACCCCAATATACATCTGGAAATGAGCTGCTACCGGCTATGTATGTCTTGCCTGGTAAACATTTTCAAATGAATATCACGCCACAGAGCTTAGTGTCATCTGCGAAGAGACGCATCTTGCCCTATTATTCCTTCTCCTACATCGCTGATGAACGTATTGAAAAGGACTGGTCCAGGACTGATCCTTGTGGCACCATGTTGGTGACCACCCTCTCTCCCCTGACTCCATTTACCACCACCCTCTGCTGTCTCATCCAACTAACTTCACACCCATCTAACTAGGTCCTTTGCTGCACTCAAGATTCTCGAATGTCTTTAGGAACCTTCTGTGGCACCGAGTCAAATTCCTGGCTAAAGTTTAGGAGTAAATCTACTGCTTATTCCTTATCTACTGCCATAGTTATCAGTTTGCTCATTTGGTAAACAAGGAAGGGGAAAGAAAGTTTTAAGACCAACCTCAAACTTTTTTAAGAGATCCAAAATTTAGTGGATAAAACCTTGGATATGTAATTACCCCCACCACACACAAAATGTCCAGTGTGGAAAAATATTCTTCTTATTGCAGTCAATAGGAAAGCTCTGTTTTCTATCTTTGAAATAAGCCCTTTCATAAAGATTATGGTGACTACTGCTTGCTATCCAGATGACCCAAGTTTGTGCCCGGAGCCTGTGACGTCTGGGGCCAACTGGTGAGGGGCGATTCTGGTGTCTATTTGGGCACCTCCTTCTGCTGCATGACTGCCTCTGGTGGCCTCGGGGAGGGGGGGGAGGATGTGTCATGTGGGAAGGAAAGGACAGTTATGTTAAGAACTTACCGTAACAGTCCGTCTTCAAGAGGAGTTCCTGCAGCAGGCAACACTGGGTGAACTTAGCTCCCAGTCATCAGGATCACACAGAAATGTTCTAGCTAGCAGTCTACCATGGGAAACCACCCACTGCCGATGTCACCCTCTGACATCAGCCTATCCTATAAAGGTGGGTATTCCCCCACACCCTCCTCAGTTCTCTTGCCAGGGACCCATAGCAGGTGGTGAGAGGAGAACCGATGTGGATCCTGAGAGCAAAAGAAAGAAATAAGGAAAGCTGGAAACCGGAGGAAAAAGAGTAAGCAGGGGGAAGGAGGGAGGTAAATAAGAGTGTGCTGCAAAAGCCCCTCTCCAAGATCTACTGTTAAGTTCTTCTGTAACTGTACTGTCTTACTTTGAGGGAGGCTCTTGCAGCAGGCAACACTGGTGGCACTGAATCCTTCGCAGTGCCCGGCAAAACCAGGACAAGACATCGAGAGGAAGACAAACAGCTGTCTAGCATTCAAGAAAGGAGGTCCTACAGAACTGCAAGACTGAAATTGGCCCTTTGCCAAGAAGCTATGTCCAGACTGTAATGCCTGGTAAAGGTATGGACAGAACTCCAGGTGGCAGCTGCACATATGTCTACAGCAGAAACATTGTGAAAACACACCATGGAGGTGACCGTACCCCTATGTGGAGTGTCCCTTGACTACTCCAGGAAGGTGCTTGTTGTACTTGCGGTAACAGTACACTATGCAGTTAGCTAACCATTGACAAACACTGTTTGGAAATGACACAAACAACTGTTCAGACTTCCTAAAAGCCTTGGCCCGGTGTGTTTAATATCTCAGTATTCTATGTACATCCAAGGTGTTGAGCAATGCCTCCCTGATTGGAATACTCAGGAGAATAAACTGGAAGGTGGATGGATTGAGTTAAAGTAAATTTCTATACCACCTCAGGGAGAAACTTAGGATTGGTATGCAAAGACACCCCGTCTTTGTGGAAAACCAAACACGGCTCCTTACATGAGAGCCTGAAGCTCAGAAATCCTTCCAGCAGAAGTAACAGCAACTAAAAATAGCACTTTCCATGACAGAAAATGCAGCTCCCAACTTGCGGCCAGTTCAAAGGGAACAAATGTGTTTCTCTAACAAAGTTCAGGTCCCAAGGAGAGACTGGGTCCTGAATGGGAGGTTTCAGATGCAAAATGCCCCACAAAAAAGTGCAGAACACTTCAAGCTGAGCCACTGCCCTGCCCTCGATAGATGTGTGATACACAGACATGGCAGAAAGATGCACCATGAGTGAAGAGTACCCCCAAACCAGAGTCCAAGAGGGAAAGGAGGTGCTCCAAGACCTGGGCCACTGGGCAGGTGAAGGGATCCATGCAGCACAAAGTAGCGCAAATCAAAAAACACTTCCATTACATAGCATAAGTGTGTCTAATGGAAGGCTTTCCAGCAGCCACCAAAACACCTGCAACCCCAGGGGACACTGAAGCCAGCAACAGCTATGTCTGCAGGAGTCACACATGGAGGTGTAGGGACTTGAGATCCAGATGGACCAGGGTGTCCAGTTTCTGGGAGAACAAGCCGGGGCACAAGGGCTGGGGAATTGAAATTTTCACTGCCAACTGCTGCAACAGAGGAACCAAATCTGATGCAGCCAGAAGAGGGCTATAAGAATCATCACAGCCCCTACCTTCTGGAGCTTGACCAGCACCCACAGGAGAAGGTGGATGGGAGGGGAGTCATACAGAAACTTCCCCTTCCAAGAGAGGGACAACATGTCTTGCCAGAAAACTCCAGGCCCAGGAGTGAGTGAGCAAAAACGTGTCAGTTTTTGCATTGAGTGTGGATGCAAAAAGATCCAACTCTGGTCTGTCCAACTGTTGAAGAGGTCTTCAACCACCTTGGTCAGTAGTTCCCAATTGTTAACCTAGGACTAGAAGAGTCTTGGATTGTCCACTGAGACATTCTGGACACCTGCAGCATGTATGATGGAGAGCTCCAGTCTGGCTCAATGCCATGCCCTCATCGCTCCCCACACAGGGGATATGAATGAGTGCCCCCCCGCTTGTTGATGTAATACACTACACACATGTTGTCCATCCAAGCCAGCATTGGCCTTGGGAGAAGATGAGCTTGGAAGGCCTGCATAGCATAAAGAACTGCTTGCATTTCCAGGACATTAATATGGAGACCCTGTTCCACAGTCATCCAAGTGCCCTGCATCTAGTGATCAAGCCAGGTGGACCCTCGATCCCAGGCCCAAGGTATTTATAGTGAGGACCTGGTGGGGAGGAGGAGATCTGAAACAAACCTCCCTGGAGGAAGCTAGCTGGCTTCAGCCACCATGACAGGGCCCGTTTGACCGGATCAGAGACCAGGACCATCTGATCCTGGTCATCCGACCACTGGACTTTCAAGATCTACTGAGGAACATGCAAGTGTAGCCTGGGGAAGGGGACCATGGCAACAGCTGCTGCCATAAGGCCCAGAAGGTGCAGGAAGGCTGTGGCCAGTGCCCGTCAACTGGAGGCAATAAGCTGAGCCTGGGTCATAAGACATTTGGCCATGTCCCTGAGCAAAAAGGCCATGCCCTGGGAGATGTCCATAATGGCTCCTATGTATGTTTGTTTGAGATTTTTGTGGGGTTGTCCTTGTCACCAGGATTAGCTGGCTTGTTGCTGGGTGGTGGCATGTTGTTTAAGGTGGTACTGTGACTTACTTTGTTAATGTTTCATGGGATTTCTGGACTGATGATTTAAAAGGCACTTATTAAAAATATTGTTTTTAGCTACAGTCAGGTGGTTGCTAAGAAACAGCTTCCTTGGCATAGTGTTCTAGTTTTGACAGAACACTGGAAGTAGCAGCCTACTGAGTTCTAGATTATTGAGACTGTTGTTACATTTTGATGGTAAAGTAAGATAGGAAATTATATCTTTTTGAATTTTATAGTTATGCATAACTGGGAGCGAGGAGAAGATGGGCTGGGAGGAGGTGGGGGAATAGGTACATGTATGGGAGGCAGGAGTGTGGTAAACTGCAATAGCTGTGGGGCAGCAGTCTTTCTGGGGTGATGTGGAGTAAAGGGGGATGTCCTGTGTGTAAGAGCCTGGAGCAGCTAAGGGCTGAAATAAGGCTGCTCAGATGGAAACTGGGGAGGATGGTGTGGGAGGTCAGAAGAGCAGAGCAGTGGAGGGAAAGGCAGAAGGGTGATGCCCAAGGGAGTGACGGAATCAGGCAGGGGATGGGAGTGGGGAGGACTATCCAGTATACAGGAGTATTTCTTCCTCAGAGGACTAGGGAGCCCAGGGTGGAGGAATGGCAAGTGGTATAGGGAAGGGGTGAGAATGTGAGAGTAGCAGCAGGGGTGGGAAATTCTAAAGGGGTGCCTTTATTCAATAGATCTGCACCACTCTCTGGAGAGAGGAAGGGGGCAGCAGGAGGTGAAGTAGGAGGTCAGGTTAAGCCAGGGTTTAGAGCAGAAGTACAGCACAGGAGGAAGGGAACTAATCAGGGTGGGCAGGGAAGAATATGCAGGCAAAATGGAGTGGAGGATGGGGGGAGGGAGGGAGAGAAAAGGAATGGAAGAGGGGAAGGAAAACTGAAAGCAAATACAGTCAGAAGGGAAGGGGCAGATTGGGAGATGGAAAAACATTTATGGGAATAAATTGTGGATGCGTAGATTAGTTCAGTAGGGCACAGAGGGAGCAGTTGGGTGGGGAAGCAGCTAGTACCGAAGGTAAGAAAGGAAGGATGGGGAGCATGGATGCAGGGGATGGAAGGGTGGCGATCATAGGGAACTCGATAATTAGGGGAAGGGAAGGAAAGGGGACTCCATGCAAGCAGGAGGGTGGTTTGCAAGCCAGGGATGACAGCGGGGAAGGTGGGCCCAAGAATAAGGGAAATAGTAAGGGAGGTTGGAGGAAAACCTGATTTAGGTATACATTTGGGAACCAACAACCTAGCTGGGGAGTAGGTTGAGATGGTGCAAAGTAGGTTCAGGGAGTTAGGGAAGATCTGCAGGTAGGAAGGAAGTTCACTGGCCTTCTCAGAGGTGATACTAGTACCAAGGGCCAGCACAGCTAGGAAAAGAAGAATAGAGGATTTTAATGACTGCCTGAGGAAATGGTGCAGGGAGGAGAGGTTCATCCGTATTGGGGACTGGGAGGAGACCTGGTCAAACAAAGCACTCTTTTCACCAGACAGGCTACACCTCAGTAGGGAGGGTTTGAGGTACTCAGGGACAAACTGGGGGAACACATAACCACTACACTTAATTTAAACTATTGGGGGGTAGTGGGTGTGCAGGCCCACAGACTCCAAGAGGAGGTGGTCAGTGAACCTCCCCTCCAAAGTGATGGAAGAGGTCTGGAGGGAGGAGGTGAAAGTGGCAAATACACAGTTAGCAAAAGGTGGAGGGGGTGAGGAACACATAACAAGGGTATGTGGAGGGGTGCACACAGAGGGGATAAATGTGAATAGAAGAGAAGGAAGGTTAGACTCTAGGTGGAGGGTGGTGTCTCTGAATGCATGGAGTCTTGGAAATAAGATGGATGACCTGCAGGCAGTATTAGCAGGCAGGAGGGTAGACATAGCTGCAGTAACTGACACTTGGGCAACGTCATACCATGACTGAGACCTTGCGATTCCTGGATATAAACTATACAGGAGGGACAGGTTAGTCGGGAAGGGGGGAAGGGTGGCCGTTTATGTCAGAGAAGGAATAAGTTGCATGAGGGAGGAGTTGGAGGAAGGCAAGGTGGAGGCATTATGGGTTCAGTTAAGGTCCAATAAAGGGAGAAAGGTGAGGTTGGCGGTGGTTTACAGACCATCCTGTCAAGATGAGGAGAAGGACAGGGAACTGATCTCACAAATATTGGAAGCTGCAAGGAAAGCAGAGGTGGTAATTGTGGGGGACTTCAACCTGCCCAAGGCGGACTGGAGCATACCATCCACAACGTGCTAAGAATCAGGTGATCCTGGAAGTGCTGCACAGTGGGTTCCTGACTCGGGGCATCACTAAACCAACAAGAGCTGGGGCAATTCTTGATCTGGTGCTCAAAAATGGGGAGCATGTACAGGAAATAATGGTCAGGGAGCCACTGGGTGGAAGTGACCATTGCACAGTGTGGTTCCAGTTGGATATGGGCAGGAAAACCATCCCGACTAAGACTGAAATCTTGGATTTGGGGGGGGCGGACTTCAGGAAAATGCGTGAGGTACTAAGGAGCCATCTGGTGGGCATCAGAGCAGATATGGGGGTGGACCAAAGGTGGTCCATCATTAAGGAAGGAATACTGGTTGCCACAGATGAGTGTGTTAGGCTCAGGGGGGAAGAACACAAGGGCCAAAGCGCCCAGCTGGTTAGGTTCTGGGGTTGCCAAGGCAGTAAGGGAAAAGAGGTTGGCCTATAGAAAATTCAGGAAGACCAAGAGAGAGATGGATAGGGAAAATTACCTAAGGTTGGCTAGTGAGGCAAGTAAGGAAGTCTGGCGAGCAAAGGCACAGAAAGAGCTGCAGATAGCTGAAGGAATCAAGAAGGGGGAAGAAGGCTTTCTTTCACTATGTGAGAAAAGGGACAAGAAGGGAGGGATTGTTAGGCTTCAGAAAGGGGTGAAGGATAATGGGGAAAAGCAGAGATACTAAATGAATACTTCTGTTCTGTCTTCACCAGGGAGAAGGACAGACCAGTGCCTTCAGGAGGGAAGAGAGGAGCGGGGGGGGGGGGACACAGATGTAGTGATAGAGGAAGACAGAGTAAGGGATGGTCTGCTGGTATTGAAAGTATACAAATCACCAGGCTCAGAGAACATCCAAGGGTACTAAAGGAACTGGCTGAGGAGCTGGCAGGGCCACTGGCAGACCTATTTAATAGTTTACTAGAGTCAGGCATGGTACCACAGGACTGGAGGACAGCACATATAGTGCCCCTCCACAAAAGCAGTCCCAAGGATGATCCAGGGAATTACATACCAGTCAGTCTGACCTCCATTGTGGGCAAGCTCATGGAGATATCATGGAAGTAAAGGAAAGGCTGGTGCAATATCTAGAGCAGCATGGTCTCCAGGATGAGAGGCATCATGGGTTCATGGAGGGGGGAAGAGAGATCATGTCAAACAAATCTGACTGACTTCTTTGACTGTGTCACTAAGATAGAAGACAGGGGCCAAGCAGTAGACGTCCTCCATCCTGATTTTAGCAAGGCCTTTGACTCTGTGCCCCACAAAAGGTTGATCAGGAAGTTGATGGATCTTGGAGTTGAGGAAAAGATAGCCAATGGGTGGAAAACTGGCTGAGGGAAAGAACCCAGAGGATGGTTGTGGGGGGGAAGAGTTATCTGGCACCAGAGAGGTAACCAGTGGGGTCCCACAGTGCTCTGTGCTGGGGCCGGTGCTGTTCAATGTCTTCATCAATGACATTGAGGATGGCATTAAAGGCAAAATGTGCCTATTTGCAGATGACACCAAGCTCTGTGGGAGAGTGGACACAGCTTAAGGGATACAGGACCTACAGGAAGATCTGGAAAAGCTGGGGAGGTAGTCCAGGATCTGGCAGTTTAGCTTCAATGCCAAGAAATGCAAAGTTATGCATATTGGAGCCAAGAATCCCAGGACAGAGTACTAGCTGGGTGGAGTCAGAGTATCTGCATCAGAGGAGGAGAAGAACCTGGGAGTGATGATCACTAGTGACCTGAAGCACTCCACGCAGTGCAAGAAAGCAACAGCAAAGCCAAACAAGATGCTGTGATGCATAGCTAGGGGGATCAGTAATAGGAGAGAGGTGGGTATACTGCCCTTGTACAGGTCACTGGTAAGGCTGTATCTAGAGTGTGGAGTTCAGTACTGGTGCCCACACCTCAAAAAGGACATTAACCTGCTGGAGATGGTCCAGAGGAGGGCTAAAAAGGTGATAGCTGGTCAGCAGGGCAAGGTTTATGAGGAGAGGTTGAGGGCACTGAACATGTACTCCCTGAAAGACAGGAGGGAGGGCGAGAGAGAGAGGACATGATTGGGACCTTCAAGTACTTGAAACGGATAAATAAGGTTGCTAAGAAAAGTCTCTTTAAGCTGAGTGGCAACCATAACACGAGGGGGCACAGTTTTAAGCTGGAGGGTGTGAGGTTTAGGAGGGAGGTCAGGAAGCACTTCTTCACAGAAAGGGTGGTGGATACTTAGAATGCACTGCTGGAAGAGATCATCTTATTGAAGACAGTGGGAAGTTTTAAGAGAGGCTGGGACAGGTATGGAGGAAGGTAAGGATCATGGGTAGGGAGGATAGGAGGAATGGGGAAGGGGAGGAAGGGACATTAGCTCAAGTTGTGGACCCTGCAGCACAAGCAGACTTGATGGACCAAATGGCCTCCTTCTGCTGGCTTCTTCGTATGTTCGTATGTATTGCAGTCGCTGGCAAGGAGATACACAAAACTTCGGCTAACTGATGGTGAACTCCACAGTCAAACAAGCACAATGTACACTCCAGAGATTTGACTAGGAGGGAGCCACCAAGAGCCAATCGTCCAGATAGGGGAAGACATAGAAGCCCAGCCTCCTCAGGGCAGCCGCCACCATGGTCAGGCACTTGGTAAAGACCCTGGGGTCCCGAAGACAGGTCAAAGGGGAGGGCCCAAAATTGAAAATTGGCTCTCTGAAATTGGAAGTGAAGGAAGTGCTGATAAGAAGGAAAATTCTAGATGTGTTGGTACACATCCTACATGTCCCAAAGAGCACAGTCAATCCCCCTGGTGCAGAAGGGGCAGCAGCCCCTGAAGGACGATCATTCTGAAATGCTTATACTCTAAGTACATGTTTAGGTGACTCAGGTCCAGGACGGGCCAGAGGTTCTCTGTTCTCTTGGGAATGAGGAAAAAGTAGGAGTAGAATCCCAGTCCGCATTATTCCTGAGGGGCTGGCTCTTCTTTTTGCATAAGGGCCTGAATCTCCTCCCATATGAGAGGCAGGTGAGGAGGGGCATAAGGGGAGTGTACTGGAGGGATGTCTGGGGGGCCACTCTGGAAACTCCAAGGTGTGGCCATGCTCTTATCTGCAGCACCCAAATGTCTATGGTGATGGCCCTCTACCCTTCGAGATGGAGGGAGAACCAACCACTGACGACCTCCCCTAGAATACTGTCTGGAGGAGGGGGGTTGGTGAAGGAGTCAGAATGAGGGAGCAGGTGCAGGAAGGATGGCTGCAGGTTCTCAGGGGGCCTGGGGGCAGCAGCAGAAGAGACAGAGGCCACTTTATGTTTGCTCTGACCCTTGGTAGGCAGCCAGGAGTGCTTCCTGGAGGGGGGACAAAGGAAGAGCACTGACCCACCTGAGGCTGGCTGTGGTACAGAGAATGAACAGAATGGCTGGCACAGCCAGACTCGTAGAGGGCAGAAATTATGTCCTGCACATCTTCTCTGAAAAGGACAGAACCCCAAAAAGGGGATTCCAAGATGCTGGACTGCATATCTGAGGCAAAATCGGAAAGTCTGAGCCAAGCATAGCATGAGACAGACCCTGGCTGCCGTGCCCTTGCCCGAAGTGTTTACACTCTACAGCATTGCAAGCTGCTCACAGGACATTACCCACATCAGAGCCTGCCTTGAGAAGCTAGGCAAGCTGCACCTTAGTGGGACCACTGGGCAAAACCTGGACCATCTCCCTGGCCTGGTCCCAAACTAAATGGGCCAGGTAGTTAAGGGCCTGGACTGGGAGGGTAGTGGACACAAACACCCTTTTACCCAGGTGGTCCAGCTGTCTGGATTCTCAGTCCACAGGGACAGCACTAAGGTGCTTCAGTTTCCTAGTACGGTCGCGTGATGCATTAATGACCATTGAGTCAGCCTTCAGGTGGGCCCAGAGGAACAGCTTACCAACCAAAGCATGGTATAGCTGGTCCTTCTTCTTGGGCAGCAGAGGGATAGATGATGAGTGATTCCAGGTCACCCTGGTGACGTTGTCATATGAGTCAATTAGAGGTGGCAACACTACGGGGAGGGCATCCTGCTACCTTAAATAAATGGCCAGGCAACTCATTTCCGGGTCTTGTTCCTCTGTTTCCCAGCCCATTGTGGACTGATATGCCTCAGGACATCCATGAAAAATGGATCATCAGGAGACAACTTCGGAACCAATTTGGCGGGTTCCTCCCCCTCAGAGGAGTCACCTGGAGTAGAGAAGAATTTCTAACAGTCATAGTCATCCTCCTTGGCCTTCCCCTGATTACAGTCCGCTGGCAGACATTTGTCATGGCGGGAGCTGGAGCCAATGTTGGTCCAGAAGTCCATGGACTCCTGCATGCGGAGGATACTGCCACATGAATGGCCCCTATCTTGGGGTGGGAGGCCATCCTTTTGCTGCCTGCGGGGTGCTGGAGGTAGTTCCCGAGGAGTGGGTGGTCTGCTTTTGTGTGAAGGACCACTACACCAAGAAAAGGGCATTGTAGTCCACTCGAGGAGCGCAAGGCTAAGCTGGTGGGTACGGATAAGCCGGAGCCAGGTATGGAAACTGAGGCACCATGGCTGGCATAGAGTAGCCTGAAAAAGAGCCCCCCAGGCGTCGACTGTGGGGATAATGACAAGCCTGCAGACATCGGTAAGGGCTAAGCTGGCATGGGGTCCACAGGCTGCCGGATTGAGGGGAAGCCCAGAAGCCAAACCTGAAGGACGAGGTGGAGGAACCAACCACGGGTCTGCGGGCATCGGTTGGTGGGATCCTGGAGAAGGATCCACAGGTGCCTGAAAGAAAGGCGAAGCAGGCATCTGGAAAGAGGACTGCCCAGGTGAAGAAGAGGTGATGCCGAACTGGGGCGATCTCTTGCTGCGGGCACTGCCTGGAAGGGCTGGCATTGGATCCCTGGGCAGAGACCAATGCAGGCTGCACTGAGGTTGGGTGGGGGGCACCGGCCGAAAGACTGACGCCTGCAGAACCAATACCAGTTCAGCCACCTGGCTGAGGACCCATAGGGATAATGGGCATGAGCATCTGGGGCTGGGGGCTGGAGATTAAGTACCCTACCTTGAAGAGCCATTGCCCGAAATAGAAAGAAGAATAGGTGGCGGGGGCACTGGTAGCCCAGTGGAGCAAAGGGCTTGCAAGGCTGAACTCCCCCCCCCCAAAATGAGAAGACGACCCCAAAGTAGTCGGAGCTTTATGCGGTGACCGCGAACAAGAAGCAGATTGGTCTTGATGCATGTGCTTCCCTCCAGTTTTCTCCTGGGGCTGAGAAGATGAAAAGGTCCTGGAAAACTGGGCAGGAGATGCCGAAGAGTTCCTGGCCTGCAGCTCCTTTTCCATGGTAACTAACTTCTGTTTAATCAAATATCTTCCCAGAATCTTGAGACATCAACTCCAAGTGGCCTGGTTGAATTTTTGGCAAACCTGGCAGGCTTTGGTGTCATGGCTTGGGCCTAGGCACAACATGCATGATGAATGGCCATCCTTTTCAGGAATTTGTTTGCCACAGGCACACTTCATGGAGCAGGAGTTGGACGATGAGGCGGGAGAAGACCAACTAGATGGCTGAGGAACACCAAAAATCCATGTTAGAACACACAAAAGAAGAAAACAAAAAAGCGTGGTTTAGGCACGAGAAAAATGGCAGTCGACTGTAGCTGTGGAGTCCACTGAGGTCTACTGTGCATGGGCCAATGGCGGGAAAGAACTGAGGAGGGTGTGGGCAACCGCCCGCCTTTATAGGATAGGCCGATATCAGAGGGCAACGTAGGCACTGGGTGATCCACCATGGTAAACTGCTAGCAGGTCGACAGCAAGAAAGAACTGAGGAGGGTGTAGATGACCACCCACTTTTACAGGATAGGCTGTCACGAGTGTGATGTGGTGGGCAGTGCCCCATGGTAGACTGCTAGCTAGAAAGTTTCAGTGTGGTCCTGGCGCCTGCGGCTAAATCCAACCAGTGTTGCCTGCTGCAAGAGGCTCCCTCACAATAAGATCAAGTGGTCCCTCTGGAGTGGCCTTGTCGACATGCATCTACTCACCTGGCAAATGATGCAGAGGCATCAGGTGCCCAGGAGTGGGGCTGGCAGAGGAGTACTGGAGGTAGGGCAGGTGTTACCCTAGTCACTTTTCAGGACCACACCCTGGGGAGGGATAGGGGAAGGCTTAGCAGGGGAAAAACATACCCCAGCAGCACCAGGCAGATAAAGCTGCCCCACCCCACCCCTCACACCACAGTAGGGTTCTTCCAAATCCTCACGTGCCTTGCCAGCTCCTTCTCCTGAGCCTTGACCATCGAGTGAAGTATCCTCCTCCTGGTTTGGGAAAGTTGGGGGTCCCACCCACCTTGGACAAACTGTGCGTTATGGTCAGGGTGTTGGCAGAGGATGTTGAGCAGAAGTTGGTGGCGGGTAGGATTACTGAGCAATTTCTACTTTGGGCAGAAGGGCTTGGGCAGGTGGAAGGAGAACACTGCAGCCTTCAAGGAGAAATGGGACAAAAAGAAAATACTACAACCTGACTGGGAAAAAGACCTTCATGTTGCATATTCTAAAAGAATGATGTTCTTACAGTGTAGTAAATGGTAAAACTGTCATAAATAAGAAACTACAACAAATTCAGCTTACGTTTATTACATTATGTTACATAAAAAGAAAACACTTAAAAAATTTTACATGAAACACCACACAGTGGTAACAATAGGCAATATTGTCTGTGCTGCGCTAATACCACTTAGTGGTAATGATCTGTTCGCACATTCCCATCCATATATTTATATCAAGCCTAGTTCTGAATATTTTTTTTTTCATTTTTATTAAATGGGTTAGACCATTTAGTAAAACTCACTTAAAATGGTGACCCATGATTAAGCAAAAAAAAAAAAAGAATAGTTACAATTACAACGAATAATACAAAAAAGAATGCAGTACACAACACAACAAAATACCAAGATATATTAATATTGTTACTGTAAATGATATCGATGGGTAAGGCACTGCAAATGCCTACAATGCAGTAAGTGTAATAAAGTCTCCATCTACATGTTTGGAAGTTTCTGGTTTGTAATGGTTTGGTATATTCCCTTATGCCAAAATTGTTCCATTTAAATTCCAAATTTAGGGTCGTGATCAGACTAGTATCTTTTTGCAATGCTATAAAGTGACATCAAGTTGTGCTTGACTTATGTTGTGGAAAGTGAGGACAAAAAGAAATTCAAATGAAATAGACATAAAAAGAATGGAGGGTAAGAATGTGAACTTCTACCACTTAGTGGGCAGCAGTCTTGACAAGCTTCTAACTCTGTTTCTTAGAGAATTTTAGTATAAAATGCATAGAAATGTATACTTTATTCACATTATAAAACATACCATATTTACAAAAAGGTCTAGTAAAAAAAAAAAAAAAACCTAAAAATGTGGTCATTTCATCATTTTAAGGCATTGGTGTAGAACAGTCTCTTTTTATTACATTGTGTACTATTTATATTTCACCACAGAAAAAAACACACAGGCAGTGTGACCCACCAAGTACCTGAAATATAAAACAAGTACTGGGTGGGATCTGACTAAATATACACTTCGTGTACTAAAGCAAATCAAAAATGGAGACCAAACCACCCACTCACCTGTACATTCATTGGGATATATAATCTGCATTTAAACAGCTTATTTTTAATTTTTGTTGACCGGGTAAGTGCACTAGACAAATCCTGCCTATTTTCAGGCACGACCTGGGGGGAAGGGGATACAGATGAATAATGGGCAGACTGTGTGGGCCAACCAGTCCCTTTCTGCTGGCAAATTCTGTTTCTATGTTACAACAGTGACTATAATATAAAAAACGAAGGCAATTATTCATCTTCAGTGCTTTACTAGTTCTGTTAAGGTCAGGCATGAAGCTACAACCCTCAGCCTCAGCCATCAATTGACATACCAACCAGGACATCCATCCTCATGGCTTGCACCCACCCCCATTACAGGGTGAGGTAACACATCCAGATATATAAAATATGTATCTTCAGCTGTGCACTACAGTGGTGTAGTCGCAGTTTCCGGTGGCTAGTGGGACCTTTCAGGACAGAGTGGTGGAGATCAGATGGTGGTGATTAGGGTGGGGTGGGTTTACAATATTTATTAACTCAGACAATGCTTGCTGGGCAGGGGCGATGGCGTGCAACTTAGCTCTAAGCATCCTGCGCTTCCATGGTGGCCCTGAATCTCATCGAGATATCTGTGGCCCAAGAATAGTGGCAAATTGGGCCTTGCTTAAGTTTCCATTAAAAATGTAGCTGCCACAGCATTGCAAAGCAAAGATGTTTTTTTATATGCACCTCTGCAATACACCCCACTGTAACACTTAATTTTCCTCAACATTGACATCTTCATAAGTAAATATCAAAACATAACATAAAATCTTTTTTTTTTTTTTTTTTTTTTAATTCTTTTTTCCTCCGGTCATGGTCTGGGGGGCCTCTATCAGGCATCCTGCCTAATCCTCCCCTGCCTGAAGTCCTCAATCTGTGCCTCCTCCCTCCTCCACCTACTGTCGGTGCCCCTGGCTTAACCCCGCCGGGGTGGGGCCGCCCCTCCTCTTTGGGCACTCCTAGAGAGAGACTCCGCCGTGGGAGAGGATCCAGATGAAGGAACCTGGAAGGCCAGGTAGGAAGGACTCGGCATTGGGGATGACGGCAGGTGCTGTGGCCTACCCCCGCAGACTGGGTTTTTTCCATTTTTCTGACGGTCCCCAGCCCCCCCCCACACATCGACGCACTGGCGCACAGCAACCTGCCGGCCACACTAGCTACATGCTTGCTTGATGTGCTGCAGTGCCCCTGGCCTCCACCGGGGGCCGCTGGTACGCCGGAGCAACCCACCCTTCCTTCCTGGGGAGGAGAGCACCACATGAGCACTCATCCTCAACCCTTCCCCTGCCGACCCCCAGCGCACGAGCTCGCTCCCGAACCCGGGTCACCTGCGTAGTGCGAGGTGCGGCATCCAGCACCTCAACCCTCAGCGTCACGGGCCGGCACATAAAATCTTCTTGTACAGACATAAGTTTACAAACAGCTGACAAACGATGTAAAAAAAAAAAAAAAATGATGCTTGCATAGGTTTTCTTTACATAAAGTTGCAGCCATATCTAAAGAGATTATCACTGGTGACTGACAGTTGCACTGCAGGCAGGAAGGCAGGAATTTCTCCAGAGATCTCAAGAATAATTTTAGGAAATAACTGGCCATGTCTTTGGCTGCAATTGTAGTTACATGGACGTTATTGTTGGTATCAAAAAGAACAGCACTGTTCACTGAAATTCCTGATTTTAACAATGATAATACACTTGACTTTAGCTGTTTGATTCCTGAGACAGCTGCCACTTGTGGACATCCAACTTAGTCCTGCTATAAGATGCCACATGACTTCTTCAGCTTTGCAATGCAGGTTTTTGGTCCAAGTAGCAGAAAGTCCATGGACAGCAACAGCAGCAGACAAGCAACAGACAAGAAAAGAGCTGTGCTGGTGGATTCTTCATTAGTTGTCATCAGAGGACACAATAATTGCTTGAAGTCTGGTTTGAACCTACAAAATATGATTTAAGTGTAATTTAATAACTTAAAAGGCACATTAAATTAAAAAATGTTAAGACTCCACAAATAAGTCTATAGCAGAAAAACACAGCAGCTCATTATAAACCCAACAGATGCCAGAATTGTCAAAAAAGCATTCTAACTGGCCAGCTAGAACCAACAAAGGAGATGCTATGGTCAACAGAAAGCCAGGCATATGATTTGTTTTATTTAAATTAATCAGTTTTCAGTGTAATATTAAACAAAACAATAGGTGGGTTATAACAGCAGTAAGAAGCTTCATCCCAGTTCTTATAGGACAGCCAGACCTGATGATTTAGGACACTTACTCCATGCTATCCAGTTGGTCTTCATTACTGGACAATGAGCTGGAATGCCTACTCCTCTATTACTTTATTATTCTAACCTACAACATATGGGACACAGCAGGAGTATAGACAAGATGGATCCACACTACCATAATAATGTTACAACGTTACCATTTATTGTCTTCTCTTAGAAAAAGTCTACCTACAAAAACAGAATGGATATCGTTAAGAGATTTTATCTTGAATTGGAGTAATGAAGAGGCTAGTGGGGCCAGGGAAGTTTTTCAGGAATTGGGAATTCAGTAACTGATCGCTAAATCTACTAACTTTGGAAAGGTAACTATGAGTGACTATGGTCTGGTTCTATGACCTATCAGTATATAATAATAATAATACTTTTATGTATAAGGCGCCTCTCAACAAATCAAGGTGCCTAACAATAAAATAAGCAATACATAAAACATTGAACATCATACTTATAAAATTCAAATAGTGGACAACATAAAATCAGACATAGACTTGGTGCCATAAGTGTGTTTTAAGGGCCTGTTTAAATCCCTCCATGGTCACGCACTCCCGTAACTGACAGGGTACAGAATTCCAAAGGGCGGGGGCCATGTACATAAATGCCCTGGCCCTGGAAGATTTTAAAGAAACCCTTGGAATCTCTAGCAACCCCTCGTCAGCCAAGTGGCACGATCGCCCAGGGCAGTAAGGAACCAGGAGCACTTTCAGGTAGTCCGGGTCCTGTCCATGTAGGGCTTTACAAGTCAGAAGTCTAACTTTAAAGATGATCTGCCACTGCACTGGCAGCCAGTGCAGTTTGCGCAGTACTGGAGAGATGCGACGAGACTGGGGCATCCCCGTCAATAACCGGGCTGCAGTGTTCTGCACCAGCTGCAAGTGGTGGATATCCACTCCAGGTAACCCTAGATAAAGGGAGATGCAGTAATCCAGATGTGAGGTCACAAAGGCGTGGACCAACGTAGGAAGGTCGCCGGACGGAACCAGTTGCTTAACCTTGGAGTTGTTCCTCAAATGGTAAAAAGAGGATTTGACGACTGCCGACACCTGCGATCGCAATGTCAGCCCCTTGTCAAAAATCATCCCCAGGTTTCGCACCCATTCAGAGGTAAGGAGCTGGAATCTCTCAAGAAAAAGTTCTGAAGGCAGACCTGCCCCCAAACCCTCTATCTAGCAGCCCAGGTCCACAACCAACACCTAATCCCCCCCCCCCCCAAGTTCAACTTCAGCCAGCTCAAATTCATTCAACTCTGGATTTCAGTGAGGCAGTTGTTAAATACCGAAAAAGCTCTATCCTGGTCGGGTGCTAAAGAAAGGTAGAGTTGGGTATCATCAGCATAGCAGTGAAACCTCAGCCCATACCTTCTTACAATGTCTCCGAGGGGAAGCATGTACACTGCGAACAACATGGGGGACAACACCGAACCCTGAGGTACCCCACATGACAAAGAGACTGTATATATTGTTTTATTGTCTGTTCCAGATATCGTGTACCTAAAGGGCACTTGTGCCATCTAAAATTTCCATTTTGTAACATCCCACATATTAAGTGTTCCTCATGTCATTAACCTGCTGGAGAAGGTCCAGAGGAGGGCTACAAAGATCATAGCCGGTCAGCAGAGTAAGGCATATGAGGAGAGGTTGAGGGCACTGAACATGTATTCGGGGAGGGGGGGGAGAGAGAGAGAAAGAACATGATTTAGACATTCAGGTACTTGAAAGGGATAAATAAGGTTGACAAGGAGAGTCTCTTTAAGCTGAGAATCAACCATAACACAAGGAGGCACAGTCTTAAGCTGCAGGGTGGGAGGTTTATGAGGGAGGTCAGGAAGCACTTCTTCACAGAGAAGGTGGTGGAAACTTGGAATGTGCTGCTGGAAGAGGTGATCTCGTTGGACAGTGGGCAGCTTAAAGACAAGATGGGATAGGTATAGGGGGAAGGTAAGGATCAGGGGTAGGGAGGATGGGAGAAATGGGGAAGGAGGGCAGGGACATTAGCTCAACCTGTGCCCCTGCAATATGAGCAGACTTGATAGACCAAACAGCCTTCTTCTGCTGCCTTCTTATGTCTAGGATTACTCAGGGTTCAACCTCCCAAGACCAAAATGTATTGTTCAATGTGGTGTCATTAATCTAGTCATTACCCGGTACCTTGTAAACTGTAAATCAGTGAATTGTTCCTTCTACCGGTATACAACTGTCCACTCAATTGTTATGCATGTAATTAATCCTGGGTCACCCCGAAAAAGAGACCCCTGGTTCCAGTGGGCTTACCCAGTTATCAAAATGAAATAAATAAATTACTGGATAGTGGTCACTTACCTTATTAGGTGGCTTCCTCCAGAGTTCTGCCAGACATGGTGAGTAACCACCATCCAGTCTTTTGTGAATGGTTTGCAAAGGGATCTAAAAGTTCACCTACATAAATTCACTGAAGAAACTTAAACGCCTCAATGTTGAGGCCCTAGAATTTCCCCTGAGCAAACTGGATTGGTCCTTCCTGACACCCTAATACTGATTTGGCATTAGAGAAGTTTAGCCAGATTTTTTTGCAGAATTTGTCACATAGTTGCCCCTAAATGAAGAATGAGAATCAGGGCTCACAATAAAGACTGCATTACCTCAGAGCTCTTGCTTCTCATAAACATGGGAGATAAGGCTTGGAAAAAATTTAGGAGTGTAAGGGACAAAAGAACTTTACAGGACTACAAAAGTCTCATATCCCTGGTAGAATGGCCTTTGACCGGTCCCGGCAAAGGCTTGTCGTACTTATGGTAGCAGTAAACAATACAATTAACCAACCATTTGGACAAAGGTTTGCTTAAAAACAGGAGCCCCTTTTGTTCTTGGGGTAAAAGAAACAAACAACTGATCAGATTTTCTGATGGTACGGATGCTGTCTGAATAATAACAAAGCACCCTGTGAACATCCAGAGTATGCAGTAGAGCCTCCCCTCAATTAGAATTCTCTGGGTAGTAGGTAAGTGGATGTCCTGCTTCAGCGTAAACTCTGACACCACCTTAGGGAAAAACTTATGATTTGTCCGCAAGGATAACCTCTCCTTGTGGAAAACTAAATAGGGCTCTTTACACATCAGAGCCTACAGCTCAGAAATCCTTCAAGCTGAAGTAATGGCAACTAAAAATAACACTTTCCACGACAGAAACCGTAACGTGCAATTTGTGGCTGGTTCAAAGGGAGGCAATGTAAGTTTCTCCAAAATGAATAAAACGTCCCATGGGCGGACAGGGTCCCTGATGGGAGGCTGTAAGTGGAAGATACCCCACTAAAAATTATGGGAAATATCCAGCTGGACAAGCTCTACAGGTGTGTGATACGCAGAGATGGCTGATAAGTGCACCTTAATAGAGGAGTAGCTCAACCCTGAGTCTGACAGAGAGAGGAGATACTCCAAGACAGAGTTCACTGGACAGGAGAAAGGATCGAAGTGGCGGGCAGAACCCCAGATACAGAACTGCTTCCACTTCATGTAAGTGGCCCTGGTAGAAGGCTTTCTTCCAGCCACCAAGACATCAGCCACTCCAGAGGAAACCCCATAACGAGCAACTGCTAGGTCTGCAGGAGACATGCATGCAGGTGCAGTGAAGTACAGTTACCTAAGAACTTACCGTAACAGTAGATCTCTAAGAGGATCTTTTGCAGCAGGCAATAAGCATTAGAACTAAGCCACCAGGCATCAGGACCCCACGGAAGCCTTCTAGTTAGCAGTCTTCAGTGGGGGACTGCCCCTGATGTCGGCCCACCCAGACATTAGCCAATGGTATAAAGGGGGGCGGTCCCAACCCCACCTCAGTTCTCCTGGCGGAGACCCCAAATCTAGAGCGGAAGGAGAACCGGGCAGGTTCTTGCCAAAAATTAAAGGTAGAGGAAAAGCCAGGGGAAAGGAGGGAGGGAAAACAGCACCTGCTGTAAGAGTTCCTCTCGAGGATCTACTGCTTTGGTAAGTTCTTATGTAACTGTACTATTTTACTTCGAGTGGGAACTCTTGCAGCAGACAATAACCATTAGGACTGAGTACTAAGCAGTAAAGAAACAAGGCATGGGAGTCTGGGAGGAGGCTAAAGGCTAAGCTGCCAACTTAGGACTGGAGGCCCTGAAGGCCCACCAGGGTAAAACTGGTTCTGCACCTAATAGTGACATCCAAGCTGAAATGCTTGACAAAGCTGTGAACCAAGGTCCAGGTAGCCACCGTGCAGATGTATCAGTGGAAATGTACCGGAGAGGCGCGAAAGAGGTTGCTATTCCCCTGGTGTAGTGATCCATACTGATCCCGGTAGAGGCTTGTTGTACTTGTAACAAAAAACAGTACAGTTCACCAACCACCTAGAGAGAGAGTCTGCTTGGTGACTGGGGTGTCCCATGATCTGGGGTGAAAGAAACAAACAACTGATCCGTAAACTGGAAAGGAGTTGTCTGGGACAAATAGTAACGAAGCGTTCTGTGCACGTCAAGGGTATGCAGTAACGCGCCCCCTCCCCCCCCCCCCCGGATTGGGATACTCAGGATAATAAACTGGCAAGTTGATGTCCCGATTAAGAGTAAACTCTGACACCACCTTAGGTAATAACTTATGATTTGTGCTTCAGGAAACCCTGTCCTTATGAAAAAACAAATAAGGCTCTTTACACATTAGAGCTTGAAGCTCTGAAATTCTTCAAGCGGAAGTAATGGCAACTAAAAATACTGCTTTCCATGACAGAACGTGTAGCTCGCAATCCGCATCTGATTCAAATGGGGAGTGTGAGCTTTTCAAACATAAAAAGGAGATCCCAAGGGGGAACGGAATCTCTGATGGGAAGTCGTAAGTGTAGAATGCCCCGTAAAAGAAATGCGGGACACGTCCAGCAGAGTAAGAGCGAATAAGTGCACCTTGATAGAGGAATAGTTCAGGCCCTGCTCGTATGGCGACACATAGATACTGTCAGCAGAAAAGGGCCCATGGCCCACCCAGTCTGCCCATTTGAGCTTGTAAGTTCCCTTTATGTTTTTCTAGAAGTCTGTTGCCCCTTACCCCTGACCTCCAGAATTCCCTTATATCCAGCCCATGCATTCTTAAATCCTGTGACTGTTTCAGCCCCCACCACTTCCTCTGGGAGGGTGATCCACTTGTCCACCACTCTTTCTGTGAAGAAATTCTTCCTCATGTCTCCTCTGAATCACCCTTCCTCAGATTTCAACTTGTGCTCTCTAGTCCTGGAACATCTTTTTCACTGAAAAAAAAAGTGTATTCCTGCAATCCGTCTTTTGGATGAGACGTTAAACCGAGGTCCCATCTGCCTGGATTCATGGTAGTTCAGGTGGATGTTACAGATCCCATGGCACTTATCAATAAGAGTAGGGGAATTATTTATTAAAGAAACAACAACATCACTGTTAACAATATAATTCAGAAAAAATCATAACACAATGGAAAAATAAAGAAAATTCAACAAATTTCCAAAACAGAAAATTAAAGCTAAGAAATATTCCTCCAATAAGATTGAAAAAGATCTAAAGAAAAAACAGCTCTTTCTGTTTCCTGCTGCTGTCGTAGGGCATTTTCAATCTGCATAATCAAGTGCACTATAGGTGTATTATTAACATGTTGTAATGAAAACTGACAGCGAGATTGCCATAGGTAAAATTTAAGATAAGCAAAAATAACATTCAAAGTACTAGTATTATACCGAGCAGAAAATCCAGAATAGTCACCTAAAATCAGAGCTTCATAGGTAACATTACACCAGCCTCCATTTCCAGCGATCAATTAAGGCATGCCAAAATAACGTAGTAGAGGGACATAATAAAAAAAAATGTTCTATGGTATCCACGACACAAGTCCATTCCGGCCTAATCCGTTGCCGTTGTGCCAGTGGTTTATGTTTAAGATTTCTTTGACCCCAAGCTTCCCATGGCAACTAATCCACACAACATCCCACATAGCAAGAGGGATTCGCTTATCAGTAAGTAATTTTGGGGCCAAATCCAACTTAGTTGGCCGGCAGTTCGGGAAATCCACTCTGACTGAAAAAGACTGTGCCATTATTTCTTTATATAAGGATCTTCTAGCCATTGTAAGTGACATTATTTTGTCCACTTTCCAGCAATTTAATTTTCTCAAAGCAGGTGGAGCAAAGTCAGGGAGCGAAAATGCTGGGAGCAATCGAGGAAAAGTCATATCCAATTTGCGAAAAAACTCACAGAAAAAAAGAGATGTCCAATCAGACCAATAATGTTTATTCCCCAAACCAAAACTGGAATAGAAAAAAACGAAAGTAAAACACTACCGGTGAATCATGCCCAGATCCCCGTGGGAAGGACAGATACATAAAACCTTTTAATCGGATTCAATCTGCTACCCCAAACCATCTGAAAAAAACAACAACTTAAAAGTCTGGTTTCCAAATGTAAAGGGATAGGAAAAATAGTGCTGATTTAAAGAAATATAGGCAACAGAAATTTCTTAACTATCAGGAACTCTCTTCTGCTTTGATAGAGACCAAGATTTCCACTGTTGTACCTTTCTCGCTCCTATTTCAAGTTTCTCAATCCAATTCATGACTGCTAGACCTCCATTACCAAAATGACAGCCCAATATTCTAATAGTAGCATTAGAGATTGGAATCGGGCCCACCTGAGAAACAAAAGGTCCAGAGCCTATCTACACCCCTTACTTTTAGAAAAGTTTACTGTTGCCCCAGAAATACCTGTATAACTTTCCAAAGCAGTCATGCAAAGCAAGATAGAAGCAACAGACTGGACGGTAAGGCAGATATCATCTGTGTAAACCACGATTTTTTGTGACAATAAGTCTGAAGATGGGGAGAGGCCTCAGATTCTAGTATCTTGAATAATCATATGGGCCACTAGGTCCAAAGCAAAAGTGTATAATAACGGGCTAAGTGGGCAGCCCTGCCGTACCCCCCTATAACTTTTCACCCCATGCTCAACCATGCCATTCACAATTGGACATAACAAAGCATCCTGGTATAAAAGGCATATCCAGTTCGGGAAAGTTTCAGGAATCCCATATTTGTACAATACAAGATGTAAAAAATCATGAGACACTTTATCAAATGCTTTGGATTGTTGCAAAGTGAGTAAATATCCTGACAGCCGATTTTGAGCCCCAAAAGCACACACGTTATGCAAAAAGGCTAAGTTATGTTGAATAGATCTACCAGGAATAGAACATGTTTGTACATTATTAATTAGGGAAGTGGCAACTACTTGTAACCTGTGACATAGTATAGAAGATAGGATTTTATAGTCAGTGTTTTAACAAACTGATGGGTCTTCAATTTTCTAAACAGTACCGTGAGCCTTTTTTAAACAAAAACACAACCAATGCAACAGAAAATCTAGGGAAGGACTGACCAGTTTGCAAAATTTCATTATATAGTTTACAGAGAACTAAACTAAGATCTGCAGAGTAGTGTTTATAAAACTCGTTGGTGATGCCATCTTCTCCAGGAGAAACTCCAGATTTTAATCGAGCAATGGCCTGTGTGACTCCACTAAGCAATATAGGACGCTCTAATGCAGAAGTTTGAGCAGGTATAATCCAGGGAGGCAAAAACTGAAAAATCTCATCCCATTTCACAGGGGAAAAAAGGGGGTACCATGCTGCATATGTAAAAATTGTTCCGTAACATTTAACATCTCTAAGTCAGAAGACTGCAAAACCCCAGCAGAATCCAATAATCCCTTCATGTATTTACAGTCCATGGTTTGTTTGCAAGCAGAAAAAGGATCTGCAGGAGGAGTTTTCTGCAGACTAAACTGCATCTCTGCCTGCAAAGAAACTGCCCTATCATATTGGTATTTCCTCATCTCAGCCTTAATTTCTATAATTTTGTATCTGAGCATTAGAACTAGAGGGTAAAGACAAAAGCCGATAATATTGGTTCCGGAACCCTAACTATTTAATATAATCATCCTGTTTCCGAGATGACTCCAAACGAATAAAAAATTGTTTCAAACTAATTTTAGTATCTATCAACCAAGAGCTCCAAGAGTCATACAGGTCCAATACAGATAATCTAGATTGGAATATGTATGAACACTGAGCTTTCACATCCACAAATTCCAATAAAGAAGAGTTTAATTTCCATCTGCTATTCAGTGCAGGAAACCTAGGGGGAACAGTAGATAAATTAACATTGCACAATAAACCCAAACGGTCAGATAGGTTATTTGGTCATAACTGGAATTTGAGAGGAAAAAGAAATTTAGATAAAAAAAAGTAATCAGTTCTGGAGGAAAACACACTTTGTCTGTAAGTAAACCCAGAATCCTTAAAAAGTATATGATAGGCATCTTTTAAAGCAGCAGTCTGAATAGCATCTTGCAAAGCACGTGTGTCACAATAGGTTTTCCTTTGAATATTGTCCTTAATTTTGACATCTAAACTACAATTAAAATCCCCTTCCCAAATAACATGCAACTTAGTGAACAAAAAAGGACATACCAGATTAAATAAATCAATGCAAGCCGTCTTAGTTTGAGGAGCACAGACATTAATAAGGCGTATAGAATACCCCACATAAACACAATCTAACAGTAATACCTGTTCAGGTAATAAGTCCACCAAATACAAAACTTGAACCTGAGAACAAGTGAAAAGAATACCCACCCGATCTGCTACCTCCTCCCCAAAGGACCAAAAGGAAGGACCTACTGTCCATGATTTCCTTGACAAGGAAATATCATTCAGGGAAGAAAATCTAGTCTCCTGCATAAAGATAATATCCGCAGGTAAACATCAACAAAAATGCAAGCAAGCCAAACGTTTCTAGAAATGCTTCATACTGCAGGTATTAAGGGGACAAGGCGTAAAGATGCCATATGTGGTCAAGTTTTATCTTTTTTTTGTTTTTTCCCCATTTTTTTCTTCATAACCACAGTATCCAAGACCCCTCCCTCCTCTAAATCCATGTCAGAGTGAACCTCAGATTTAGTAGACATATCAGATTCAGATTCCCCTTCCTGATCCTGTAGAACCTGAAATGGACTGAAAGAGAGAGGTACAAGTGGAGGAACCAGCTTACTGCTTGCTCTAGTAACTCTTTTAGGTTGTGGAGTTTGAAACCCAGGTTTGGGGGGAGGTATAGGCTCTGGTACAGTACGGTTAGTAACATCCGGGCCAGTCTCACAATCCTGTGCCTCTACAGGAGGCATAGTCTCAGTAGGCTGACAGTCAGGCTGAGACACTTCGGGCCCAACATCAGAAGAAGGCCTGGTACCAGACTCAGAAGAGGGGGCATCCTGAGTTGCCATAGGAGGCCTATATGCATTTTGGACCTGGTTAATGAGGTCATCCTTATCAACCCCACCTTGTCTATTTTGCCCAGCCCAAGGACATTGATGGTATGCATGTCCAGGCTCCTCACACAGGTTGCACTTAAAAACATTTTGGCAAACTCCACTATCATGGTCCAAATCCCCACACAGAGCACATTTAACCTTATCACAGACACTACTAAGATGTCTGCGACTCCCACACTTATAGCAGGCCCTAGGCTGGCCAGGATAGAAACAAACCCCCTGATCTTTCCCCAGAAAGAAACTATTGAGGATGAGCATGACATCATTGTCAATGACATGCAATTTTACTTTAAATTTCCAGCTGCCTGTCCAGACTCCTTCATCATCTATGACAGCTGTAGGTGGGCCTAAAACAGTACAGTTATGTTCTAGCCAATATTGAATGCCCTCAACATTTACCCCTTCATTTCGAAACATAATGTGCACAGTCTTAAAAAGGGGTTTAGTAAGAGGAATAGCAAAAAACGGAACCCATAATGGAGTAGTTTTACATGAATCATAGAGTTGTCAAAATTTATCTAAACCAGAAAAAGTCCAAAAACTAATATCAAATGTGTCCTCCCCTTGAACATTAATCAAAGCGTAGATATCAGAAGCAAGAAAATGCACTGAGTCTTTCAAAAGTCTACGAGCAACAAATGTCCGATCAGGATGCTCAGTCAGACCACCACGATACCTCGGCCGTACTGTATTGTGGTGAGGGGCCTGGTCCAATCTATAATTCCTAAAAAAATCAGAATAACGTGGCCCTTGCCAGCCAGAATCTCTCAGTGGGGAAGGGGGGTGGTGAGCCTTCTAAAGGAATCTGGGAGTTAGAGGATTAGGGCCCGAATCTCCTGGAACCCCCTCCCAACAAACAGCAGGCCCTGTAGAAGCAAAAGTCTGACCTGCAGAGAGTTCAACAGCCACAGCATCCCGAGATCCAACCTGCGAGGGTGAAAAAGTCTCCCAATTTGAGTCAGGTATCCATTTATCACTGATGCACATCCAGCCCGCATCAAGTAACGCTTGTTCCTTTGACCAGCTGCTATCTGATTCAGAAGCAGCTTGCTTCCGCATTCCATCTCGCGCCACGTCAGTGTCTGGGAGTTGTACGTCATCAGTACCATGGAAGATCGGCTCCGCTACAGCATTCAAGCCTTGCACGACAGTAAAGGCAGCAATATCACTCGTAACAGTAGTAGAAACTGCCAAAGAAATACGAGGGACTGCAGCCTCTTGCACTTCCGATGCATGGGATCCACCATGCAAATCTCCGGGTAACCAGGACCAAACCAATCCTCCTTAATACAAGCAACATCTTGCAAAATAGCCACAGGCTGCTCCATAGCAGCAACGTCCTTCACCACCGAAATCTGACCATCATTTGCCATGCAGCAAGACAGCGCAGCAGCTCCCCCTACCAAGAGTAGGGGAATTTTTTTTATTGAAAATAATATAACAAAACAAAATCCACAAGGAGCAAATCAATACAGCAAACCTATACAGTAGTTCTTAAAAATCTAAAAAAAAAAAAAAAAAAAAAAAAAAATAACATACCAAAGTAGAATTATAATGCACACTGTTCTAAAAGAAAGAAAATAAATGTAATACAATGCAAAATTAAAGCATTTACTGAACCACAATTCAAGTAACTTCTTCAAAAAGAATCAAAGGAAGTGCCCTCCACAAATATGCAACCAAAGCTGTAGGCAAAGTCCGTTTTTCAGAGGCATATAAATGTGAAATTTCTTTGGTGATAAGGCATATCAAACCAGTCAATGATGTCTGTTTTTGTTGAAACACAAAAAGGCATCTGCTTTGCCAGATGTACCATTTAAAAATGGCAAAAATGACTCTAAGAGTACCAGGATAGAAAATCCCCCAATCAGACCCAAATTTCTCATACACCAAATCAATGTAAGTCATAGTGGCTAACACAGGTAAGGACCACTCATGAGCCAACTGAGCCCATAATGGTGCAATAAAAGGACAATCAAAAAACAAATGTGACATAGTTTCTACTTGACAAATACAGGAGTCTCTAATACAGAACCTTTCTTCTAGTTTTTTATGTGCTTGGTTCCCCTTAACATTCAGCTTATTGTGGCAGCACAGCCATAAAGTGTCCCACATTTTCTGTGGAACTCTACCATCCAATAATTGTTTTGTCAAGTAATGACTCTCTTTCTGAGCTAAAATGGAAGAATAAAGGAGTTTTCGATTTTGTAAGCATGGCAGATGGCTGGATACATTCCATTGTCTTACTTTTTTATATACCTCAATGATATACTCAGAAGTCCTTTGTGGGATTTTAGTGGAATATTTAGATCTAGAAGCGAAACTTTGTACCAAAGCTTCGTGGTGACCAGCCAAACTAGGGTAAACATTAGAGTGCACAAATATGGAAAATAAAAATAAAACGAGATTCACCATATTCAACCCCCCTTGTTTTACAGGCCAGTAGGTAACTGATCGTTTAACAGGGTTCAAACGACTACCCCATAAAAGCTGAAAACATAAATTATACATACGTGCTTCTAAATGAAGCGGAAGGGGAAATACATAGCAGACTAGCAAAAAGATAGGAATAATAAAAGTTTTCAACATGTGAATACGCTTTTTCCGAGACATAGGAAAATATTTCCATTTCTTAATTTTGTCTTCAGCAATGGAAAGTTGGTTTATCCAATTACGTTCTGCTGCCAAGGGGTCACCAAAAGAAAGGCCCAGAATTGGAATATGATCAGACCTAATATTTATCCCACCAATCTCATCCTGCTCATCATGTAGGGGAACCATTACAGTCTTACCAATACTTTTCTGGGTGTTCAACACTGACCCAGAAATTAAAGAGAAAAAATGAATAATCTCAATAGCTCGTAACTCTGATTCATGATCTGCTACCAGTATACAGATATCATCAGCATAAGCCATAGCACTAGGAAAATCTAGAGAAGAATTATCAATAATATGCCTGATGGTAGAATCAGTGTTCAGTCTCCTAAGGAGGGGGTCTATGAAAAAAACATACAAAGGAGGGCTTAAGGGACAACCCTGGCGTACACCTCTTTTAATTTGAATGTGAGAGTCCTTTAAACCATTCACCACTGGAGTCATGGAGGCATGACTGTACAAGTTTTTAATCCAGAAGACAAACTCCTGTGGAATACCATACCTTTCCAACACTGTAAAAAGATATTTATGAGGAACCCGGTCAAAAGCTTTGGACTGATCTAAACTAAGCACATATCCATTCGTACCATACCCATCAAAAACTTCCCTTATCAACTTTGGATTATTTAACAGAGATCTGTTTGGAACTGCACATGTTTGAGTATGAAAAATCAAATTTCGAGCTATGTTGGAAAGTCTACTATTAATAATTTTACACAGTATTTTCCAATCAGAATTCAACAGACTAATGGGACTCCAATTATTTAAATTTTCTTTATCTTTACTTTTATATAAATAGATTAAGTTACTATCTGCAAAAGCAGTTGGTATCAGCAATATCCCTTGAACAATAACATTAAATAAAGCAGTTAAATAGGGTAAAAGTAACGATTTTGCTTTTTTATAGAATTCATTAGGAATTCTGTCTGGACCTGGGGTTACAGTGTTTTTCAACTGACTAATGGTGAGATCAACTTCATCTATGGTGATGGGTCGAACTAAATCTTTAGTACATTCAAGAGATATCTGAAGGATGTTTACAGAGCCAAGGAAGGTGCTCCAATCACCCGGCTGAAATTCCTGGCCATATAAAGTTTTTGTATGATGAAAAACTAACTGCATAATTCCTGCATTATCAGAGATCCTAGTGCCATCTTGAGACACTAATGAGGGCAAATATTTAGTATGAACCTGTTGATTGCTACTATCAAAGGGGTTAATAATGTTAGCCGATCCTTTCCTACCATACTTTTGTTCTAGAAAAGGGGAGGTAGTCCTATCATATTGATAGGCACACATTTCTGCTTTTAATTGCGGAATTTGTGCAGAGTAATCTAGACGAAATTCTGTTTGCCAAGAAAGCAATTTCTGTAATTGACGTCGACTATCCAAATACTTAATATAGCATCCAGAAAAAAAAGGATTTAGAAAACCTCACACAAAAATTTCTAATTTCCATTTTGGTTTCCTGCCACCAAAAAGTAGGATTATCAAATAGATCAAACACAGACAGTTTATCCTGGAGAACTGTGTGGAACTCATGCCATCCATGTTCCTCATATAAAACAGAGATATTCATTTTCCAAAAACTATGAGAATCTGGTTTGTTAAGTGGACGCCCCAAAGATAAAGCAATCAGATAACGGTCAGATGTCTCACAAGGAATAACTGTGTACCGAATATCTGGCAGCCAGTTAGAAATAAAAAAAAATACTCAATCCTGGTGGAAAGTCTCCCACGATGAAATGTATGTGCAGGAGGATGTGATCCAAATAGGGTCCCATCTATTAAGTTTGCTTTAGTATAAAGTGAATTAAGAAAATTAGAATCATTAGATAATTTTTGAGTCACCCCGGTTTAATCAGAGAGGGTTAAAATACAATTAAAATCCCCCCCCCCCCGAAAACTATAGATTTAGATGAATGAAGAAAAGGCTGAACAGCTTTAAAGTGGCTATTCTTTGAGTTTTAATCTGAGGATTATAAATATTAATCAATCTCCACTCTTGGGTTTGAATGACAACATCCAAAATGAGCACCCAACCTTGTATCAGGTCAATAAGTTTAATAACTCTGACCTCTGTATTATTAAAAAGGATGCCTACCCCAGCACATACATCTTCCGAAAGAGACCAAAAAGACAGACCACCCCTCCAATCACGAGATGCCTGACTGGGGCTCTCTAAGAGAGTGAAGTCTGGTGTCTTGTAAAAAAAACAATATGGAGTTTAGTGGAAGTAAGCAAAGAAAAAAATAGCTCGTCTTCTTTTAGGATTTTTCAGGCTATTGGCATTTAAACTGCCAAAAGTCAATTTCTCCCCCATTTAACAGAAAAAATCAGGACTTCTTTTCCCCTCTCCCTTTCCCCGGTGATTTCATTTTACATCTCTTTTTCCCGGAAGTTTTGGAATCACCGGAGAGCTGGTCAGTATCAGTTAACATCTTTAGCTAAGAGGAGGCTACAGAGGAGGCATCAGAATCATCCTCAGTCTCTGTTGCCTGTTTACATTTGTGTAAAGCAGCAAATTTGTTTCTAGTAAGAAAATCAGGAACCAGAATTCCTTGGGAAGAGGGGATTCCTTTAGAAGTTGAACTTCTTGTTTGCCTGCGAGCATCCACTTGAACCCAGTCAATATCCTCAGGAGGAGGCATGACATCTTTAGATTCACATGATTGGGTGAAGGTGCTAGGAACACTATCCTGAGCAGACTGTAAAACACTGTCCAAGGGGACAGTAAGATCAGAAGGGGTCAGCAAGTAACTGAGACCCAAGCAGGTTAGTCTGAGGAAAAGTAGAGGCTAGGGTTGTAGTGAGAGACAGGGGTGTGTGTGTGAAGAGGGAGAGAGATGCTCTGCAACAATAGGCCTAAATTGAGGCCTGGTCTGAGCATTTTGTAGGGCTTTAGAGACAGTCTCTTCCCGACTCTCATGTGGCATCTCTGGATTATTGTGAGAGACCCAAGGACACTCTCGATAGGAATGAGAGGTATCTTCACACAAATTACAATAAACTGGTCGTGGGCAATTAAGACTAACATGTCCAGAGCCCAAACACAGTGAGCATTTAAGCTTATCACAAGCATTACTCAGGTGTGTTTGAGCTCCACATTGAAAACAGGACTTAGGTTCTGATAATGGGAGACTTCAACATGCCAGATACAGATTGGTCAATACCAGCAGGAACATCTGCCAGAACTAGACTCATAGTGGATTCCCTGCAGGGGGAGGGCCTCAAACAACTGGTACAGCAACCCACAAGAGACAGGGCTATCCTAGATCTAGTACTGACTAACAAAGAAGGGATCACAGATCTCCAGGTAGAAAGGTCACCTGGGGCCAGTGACCATCACATGGTATGGTTCAATTTGGCTACTACATCTAAATCATCCCATTCCAAGGCAAAAATATGGGACTTCAGAGGAGCTGACTTTGATAAGATGGCCAACAGAGTTAAGCTAGCCCTGGCAAAAAGAAACACAGGTGAGGAGGTACAGGCAAAGTGGGCAAGCATTAAGGATACAATACTTGAAGCAACATCCCATTGTGTTAGACAGAAAAGGAAGTGCAAAGAAGAAGGAAACCACTTTGGTTCTCAAATACAGTAGCAGAAAAGGTCAGAGCCAAAGGCTGGCCTTCAGAAAATATAAGGAACACAGCGGGATGAGACAGGGAGGCATACCAAACTGCCTTAAGGGAAGCAGGTAAGGCAGTAAGGCAGGCAAAGTCCCAAACTGAGGAAACACTAGCACGAACAGTAAAGAAGGTGACAAGACTTTCTATAGATACATTAGTGAAAGGAGAAAGTCCAGAGGGGTATTGTTAAGCTTAATGGAGAAAAGGGAGCATGTGGGAGGAGGAGGACCTGTAAAGGCATCTATCCTAAATAGATACTTTTGCTCAGTATTTACTGAAGAGAAGGTAGGGCAGGGCCCACAGCTCAGCATCATGGACAGGGGGAGGGAGGTGAGCACTACTCCTTCACAAAGAAAGGGTCCTACAAGAGCTTGCTAAGCTCAGGGTGGATAAGGCAATGGGACCTGATGGCATACATCCCAGGGTACTTAAGGAGCTAAAGGAGGAACTAGCAGAGCCATTAGCAGAATTGTTTAGTGAGTCTCTGAGCACAGGAGGCGTCCCAGAAGACTGGAGAAGGGCTCATGTGATCCCACTCCCACAAGAGTGGTAGCAGGAGAGGCGGGGAACTACAGACCGGTCAGTCTTACCTCAGTAGTGGGCAAGATTATGGAGGCACTCCTTAAGGAAAGGATAGTGCAACACCTGGAATCCATAGGGGCACAGGATCCAAGACAGCATGGGTTTACAAAAGGAAGGTCCTGTCAAACTAATCTCATAGATTTCTTTGACTGGGTAACCAGAGTGGTGGACCAAGCGGGAGCAGCTGATGTCGCCTACCTTGACTTCAGCAAAGCTTTTGACACTGTTCCACATAGAAGATTGATAAATAAGCTAGGTAGGCTCGGGGTGGGTCAGAAGTTGGTCAACTGGGTGGCAAACTGGTTGACTGGCAGAAAACAGAGAGTGGTGGTAAATGGTATACAGTCAGAAGAGATGCAAGTCACAAGTGGGTACTCAGGGATCAGTCCTGGGGCCAGTCTATTCAACATCTTCATTAGTGACGTCGCAGATGGACTAGAGGTAAAGGCTTGTCTGTTTGCAGATGACACCAAGATCTGCAACAGAGTAGATGATCCAGATGGGGTGGGCAGAATGAGAAGAGATCTGGATAAACTAGCAGAATGGTCAGAAGAGTGGCAACTGGGATTTAATGCAAAGAAGTGCAAAATCATGCACATAGGGAAGAAAACCTGAAGCCACTTATAGGCTGGAGGTTGCTGCAGTCACAAAGGAAGAAAGAGACTTGGGCATCATCATCACTGATGACCTAAAATCATCCAAGCAGACCTCTAAAGCAGTAGGTAAGGCTAGGGGGTGTTAGGGTGTATTAGTAGGGGTATCACAAGTCATAAGAGGGAGGTAATAATCCCTCTGTACAAGACATTGGTTAGGCCCCATCTGAGTACTGCGTGCAGTATTGGAGGCCACACTTCACAAGGACATTAACAAATTGAGGCAGTCCAGAGAAGGGCAACCAAAATGGTGCAGGGACTGCATCAGAAGACATATGAGGACAGATTAACGGAGCTCAATATGTATACCCTTGAGCAAAGGAGGGAGAGGTGATATGATCGAGACATTTAAACACCTTAAGGGCATAAACAAGGTGAAAGAGTCTAACATGTTTAACTATAAGAAAAATAGCAGGACAAGAGGACACAGCATGAGATTAGAGGGAGGCCGATTAAGGGGAATGTGAAATTCTTTTTCACAGAAAGGGTGGTAGATGCATGGAATGGCTTACCACAAGAAGTGGTGGCTATGAATACAGTGCAGGGCTTCAAACAGGCATGGGATAGGCATAAGGGAGCAATACAAATGACTATGAATAGATAGGTCACTGACAAAGCAAAGGCCGATGGCACATTTATAAGGTAGAAAAAGAAATGGGCAGACTGGATGGGCCTTGCGGTCCTTATCTGCCGTCAACTTCTATGTTTCTATGTTTCTATAGGTTGTACAGGGTGAAATATAAAGCCTCTGTCCCTGCCTAGATAAAAGTAGCTTGGTAAATGCAGGATAGAACCATTCACCAAAGGCAGCTTCACTTGCAATTTTCAGCCACATGTCCAAAAATTTTCTGAATCTATAATAGGATCAGGCAGTCCCAAAACTGTACATTTAGAGGATAACCATCTAATAATATCAGTAATTGCAACCCCTTCATTCTTGAACAAAACCATAATAAACTTTACTGCAGGCTTTGTAAGAGGGAATAGCAATAAAAGGGGACCATAAAGGAGTACGTCTGACCTGCTGATACCTATGCCAAAACATTTCAAGACCTGCATATGTTTTAAAACTAATATCAAAATTACTATCCCCAGATGTATGGATGAGAGCATATATTTCAGATGGTGAAAACTGTAAACTTCTTTATCAACGTCTTCCCAACATAAAGACGATCAGGAAATATGTCAAGCCCACCCCTACACCTCAGTCTCACAGCATTTCTCCGCTTGGCCTGCTCTGGAGGAGTATGGAATAGGCCAGCGTAGGTTCTGTTCCTCTGATGTCCACCAGGTTGGCCAGGGGCCCCTTTAAATTGAGTATGATCTCTAGTAGAAGACTGTCCATCAGGTTGTGGCAAGTCCCCTTTGTTCATGTTACCCCCATCCAGAATTGGTCCAGCATCTGGTATTTGATCATCCCCTGCCCCAGCAGGAAGGATAGTGGTTTCATCAAAATGCAGTAAATCAGAAGACTCTTTTCTCTGTATAGCAGAAGGTAAAGGACCTACCTCCGTAGGGACCCGCTGAGCGGAACCATGCTCCATACTACCGTCAGAGGAGGCTATAACATTTAGTTTAGAATCAACAGCATGCCAGACAGGGTTTTGCGTTAAATGAAGCTCTGAGGGAATTTCAAGAGGATCAGAAACATCCAGCAAATCACTTTGAGGTTCTGTACTAGCCCGAGTAGGTGAGGTCCAAGTGTTACCTATGTGTGATTTCTCCCAGCCAGTCCCCTTCAGGGCTTCAGCGATAGTAATGCCAGAAACAGACAAATTATTACCAAAATCAGGAAAGGGCTGTCCCAAATCAGAAGCTGAGTCTTCCGTACAACACTTCACATCCTGAAGTATTAAATCAGTCTTAGGGCAAACAGACAAAGTGTCAGAGGGAGCAGAAGAGATCACATTAAGTTGTGGAGAAAAAGGACAAGTACCTGTATCCAAATCGGCAGTCCGAATGGAAGGCGAGACCACAAACTGCTGGGCGGGGAGCCGCCATCTTTTTCCCAGTTCCATCAGCTGTTTTTGTGAAAAATCAGCAGTCAGGTCCATGGACAAAGGCTGCACTGTAAGATCCAAAGAACAGTCTCGAGACTCTAGGCACTCGCCAAAAGGCGTACTGGAGCTGCCAGTCTCCATAGAGACCGTTGGAAAAAGAGCTGCAGAAGCCTGCAAGCGCCGCCGAAAGGCTGCAAAGTCCTTAATTCATCTCGCAGCTGGGCCCTGTAGGAAGATGTCAGCACATTAATGACAGGTACACTGGAAGCTTGAGCCGCCGAAATTCTAGTTATATTCTGCACAGAAACAGGACCAGGGTAAAACATAGCTTCAGAAGAAATGCAGGAACCGGCGTTAACGCCACCATACTCCCTTGCAACATTAGGAATCTCCGAAACTGTGCTGATTCCAAAAGTAGAAACAGAAGAGGAACATAAAGGATCATTACTGCCGTTTTCCATCTTGGTCTCTTGTACAGGTGAGGTAGAGAAGGAGACTGACTTCTCTACCTCCAGCACATCTGCACCGCCCAACTTCGAACTCAGTGGCCATTCCAGAGAAACAGCCAAGCCCCCTACAGTCCGAGTAGGGGAATTTCCCTGGTGTCCTGGCCAAATTTCCCTCACTCACTAAAAATACCACCAACAGCTTAATCTGTTTCAATTTCAGTTGCTTACCATCTGTATCCCCTCCGTCCCCCGGTTGCCCCTGAAAAAGGGACTTCTAGGCCCACTGGGCTTATCGGGTTAACAAAATAAAGAAAAAAAAAAAGAAAAAAAACCCTGTTCCTCCCTGTAAAGTACTTGTAAGTCTCTATAATATCCCCCTCTCCCTCCTCTCCTCCAGGGAGTACATATTCAAGTCTTTCAGCCTGTTCTCATAGGACTTCTGATGCAATCCATGTACCATCTTTGTTTCCCTCCTCTGAACCTTCACTACCCTGTCTATGTCCTCACGTAGGTAAGGTCTCCAGAACTGTACACTGTACTCCAGGTGGGACCTCACTAGTGTCTTGTATAGTGGAATTATGACCTCTCTTTTCCTGCTGGTGAGGCCCCTGCCTATGTAACCCAGCATCCTATTTGCTTTACCTGCTGCCTTGTCACACTGCTTCCCTACATTGAGGTCATCAGAGATGATAACCCCAAGGTCCCTTTCCTGCTTGGTGCATACTATATCCTCACCCCTCCCCAACTGATATGTTGTTCCTGAGTTTTTGTGCCCCATATGCATTATTTTGCACTTCTTTGTGTTAAATTTCAACTGCCAAACCCTTGACCATTCATTAAGCTTCTGCAGGTCCCACTTTATTCTGTTTACACCCCCTGGTGTGTCCACTCTGTTACAGAGCTTCGTGTCATCAGCGAACAGGGAAATTCTGCCTTCTAGGTCCTGCGCAATGTCACTGATGAAGACGTTGAATAGGACCGGTAACAGCACTGATCCTTGTGGTACCCCACTGGGCTCTTCCTTCTGTGGAGTGACAGCCATTTACCAGCACCCTCTGTGTACTGCCACCCAGTCAATTATCCACCCACTGCACAACTAGGAGGCAGTATAGCGCGGTGGTTTAAGGCTCTGAGCTGCAAATCTGGTGACATCCAGCAGACCAGACCTGGGTTTGAATCCCACAGCTTCCACTTGCATACTGTGTGACCCTGAGCAAGTCACTAAATTTCCATGTGCTCCCAGGTTGCTCCTGTAAAAAGCTTTCAGCTTAGTGTGCTACTCCTGGTTAAACAACTAAATTAAAAAAAAAAGAAAAAAAAAACTGTCCTGCCCACTCCCATAGTCCCCAGTATGTTTAATAGCCTTCTATGTGGCACAGTGTCAAAGACCTTGCTGAAGTCCAGAGAGGCCATGTCCACTGCCCTTCCCAGATCCACCTTCCTTGTCACCCAGTCGAAAAACTCAATGAGGCTGGTCTGGCATGACCTCCCCCCGGTGACACCATGCTGCCTTGGGTCCTGTAGGGCGTTGGCAAACAGATGTTCCATCAATCTCACCTTCAGTAGTGCTTCCATGGTCTTCCCCACAACCAGGGCTTGCGTTAACGCACTACTGATGTCCCCCTTGGTCAAAAATCCTAATTTTGGTGCACTACTTTGAAAGCACTGCATCTGCTTTGATGCAGCCCTTCTCTGCTTAATTGGTGCTGCTGTCACTTTAAATGCACTGCTTCTCTGTGGGACAGTGAGAGGGGTGATCATGATTGGTCCTGTATTTTTTTTCTTCTTTACGTATCGGACACGAGCTGTGATTGGTGATGCGACTGTAAGGGGGGGCAGGAGACCCAGCTGAGTAGGCATTGCCAAGTTATCAGTGTGGGCAGCGATTTGACAGTAAATCCGGTAGCGGAGGAGTATGTGGGCCAACAGTCTTTTCAGTTTGTTTACCTAATCTGCGGCAGTTGAACCGGTGAGGCAAGACAAGTAACTTATGGAGTGGTAGTCCCTGTCTGTTTGGGTGGGAAGAGCCGCGAATCGGAAAACCGAACCACGAGGAGCCAGGGGTGACAGGCTTGACAGTTGAGCAGCAGCAGAAGACAGTGCCTGGTTTGGCGGTTCCACCTACGAGGTAATGGTGTCAGGCAGACAAGGAACATGTGTTCCTTCTTTGTGTGGGTCCTCTGAGTGTGTCAGGAACCTGGGATAGTTCCGCACTGGAGACTGGGTGTGATGGTTATTCAAGCCAACATCAATTCAGAGAGAGACTGTAAAAGTTGCTGTTATGGGGGGCGGGGGGCATAAAGCCAAGCATTTTCTTGTCAATCTACTCACTCAGTGCCTCTGAGTAGTACTGCCCTCCCCTGCTGCAGTGAAGTGATGCTCAACTCGGAGACCGGCTTCCTGCATTTTCTATGGGCTGGCTGAGGAATTACAAAAAAAAAAGTTATCTGCTGCTAGATGAATGCCTGTGGCTGCTCCATCATAACTGGGGAAAGCAGGGGTACTTTTTCTGTTTTCCCTGGCACCCGAAAACAAGCAATTTATTTGGTGACTTCTGCTCCACAGGCTGCATCGCACTGAATCTGATTCAGTCTGTGGAGCAGTCCGATAACCAGGGCAAACAGAGATTGCACTCTGTTTTGCTATAGATGTGGCAGCCATGGGCATTTCCAACAACCGGTAACTACTTGTATGTATCTGCTGGTATATTTTTTTATTAACGACAGCCTGACACACAATAAAAGGGCAGGGTGGGCTTCACTTTTGTGTGTCATGCAGGGCAGAGTACTACTGTGCTGATTAGGCATGGCAGTAACTTGTGTATACTATACCCTCTGGCAAGGGAAAATTGTTTAACCGGAGAGGAACACTGAGCTGAAGCTTGATTCCATCAGTGTCAGTGGCTCAGTATGGTGTACACTCACCTCTGAAGCTGGGAGATCAGAGGGCTGTGGGTTCAGTTCCCACATCTGGCACTTGGGTTAATATCCCAGTACTGACACTGTGGTGCAGCATGAGAGGGGTGCTGCACTTCTGAGGTGCCGTCTTTCAGATGAGACATAAACCGAGGTCCCATCTGCCTGGATTGGTGGTAGTTCAGGTGGATGTTAAAGATCCCATGGCACTTATCAAAAAGAGCAGGGGAATTTTCCCAGTGTCCTGGCCAAATTTCCCTCATTCAGTAAAAATACTACCAACAGCTTAATCTGGTTCAAGGTCAGTTGGCATTCATCTGTATCCCCCTCCTCCGGTCGTGCCTGAAAATAGGCAGGATTTGTCTAGTGCACTTACCCGGTCAACAAAAGCTAAATAAATAAAAATAAATAGGTGCGACTTGGGAGCACAAGGAAGTTAAGTGACTTGCTCAGGGTCACACAGTACGCAAGTTGGGGCTGTGGGATTCAAACCCAGGTCTCCAGGTTTGCAGCTCAGAGCCTTAAACCACTGCGCCACACTGCCTCCTAGCTGACATATCAGCCATTTTAAAAAAAGCAATTTTTTGGTTTTTTCACGAACATATAAATCTGGTGCAGTGACCCGCAACTTTTGGCTTCTGACTCCCTACTTTGGGAGAAGGGGGTAAAACTGACCCCAATTTCTGACCCTAACGCAAGGCCTGCCACAACTGAGGTCAAGCTAACCGGTCTGTAGTTCCCAGCTTCCTCTTTGTTCCCGCTTTTGTATAAAGGGACTACATCTGCCGTCCTCCAGTCTTTGGGTACCTCCCGTTTCCAGTGATTGGCTAAACAGTATTGCCAGAGGTTTAGCCACCACCTCTCTTAGTTCCTTAAGGACCCTGGGGTGCCCCATTGCTTTATGGACTCTAATTCCTTCCAATTCCTTTAAGACCTTTTCCCATGTAAAGGGACTTGTGTCCATTTCTGCACCATTTCCACCCCTGGTACTCCCTTCATGCCCATTACCCTCTTCTTCCTCAGTAAAGACTGAGCAGAAATATCTGTTCAGTAAGTCAGCTTTACTGTTGTCATCCTCCACACAGCCATCATCCTCCCCCTTTAGTCTCACTATTCCTCCATTTGCCCTTCTTTTTTCACTTATGTATCTGTAAAAGGTTTTGTCCCCACACCCACTGATTTTGCAAGGCGCTCTTCTGTCTGAGCTTTGGCTTCTCTTACTGAACCCATCCCCTTCTGTCTGTGTCTGTTTGTATTGCCGGAATGCAATCTTTTTGGTTTTCACTTTCTCCGCTACCTCCTTGAAAAACCATAATGGTTTCCTCTTCCCTTTCCCCTTGCTTGCCTTCTGTTGAGTTCATTCTATGACCAGTTGCTTAAGGAAGGCACCGTGAAGGGAGTCCAGGATAAATCTACTACTTGATGCTGCTGCTGGGAGGTTCCAGTCCACATCTGGAATACTGAAGTCTCCGACCAGCACCACCTTCCTCTTGTCTGCCATCCTTTGAATGGCTAGCATCAACTCCCTATCTGTTTCTTCCTCCTGGGCTGGTGGTCTATAGACCACCCCATGCACATGGCTGACCCCGTTTTCCTTTCTAGCTTAACCCACAGTATCTCTCCATTTTGTTCCTCCTGGATCTCTGTGGTCTTTATGCCATCTTTCACATAAAGTGCCACTTCTCCTCCTCTTTGCCTGCCCTGTCTCTTCTGAATATGTTTTAGCTGGGTATGGCCATCTCCCAGTTGTGGTTATCATTACACCAGGTCTCTGTGATAGCCACAATGTCCAGGTCTGAATGCACCATGTCAGCCTCCAGATCCTCCATATTGTTGCTAAGGCTCCTGGCATTGGCACACATGGCTTTCCATGATGTGAACTCCCTGGACTGTTTAGCTGTTCTACTCCAGCCCCCTTCCTGGCTGTCCTTTATCCCTGGTTCTCCCTGCTGCACTAAATAACAAACAATACATATGCACCTTGTTTCTGGACCTTAGCAAGGCTTTCGACACGGTGGACTACGATTTGCTCCTGGTGACCCTGAAGAAAGCTGGGGTGGACAACCTGGCCCTAAGTTGGTTCACAAACTATCTTGGGGACAGAGAGCAGCAGATCAAGGCTGAAGAAGACCAATAGCCAAAAAAATACTCCTTAGAGGTGTCCCCCGAGGATCCATACTTGGCCCACTTCTCTTTGCCATTTATATTAACCAAATTGACTCTGGCTTAAAGTTATCTAGTATCCATTTCTTCACTGATGATACTGTGCTATACATTGACAGATCAACTCTGGATCAAGCCATTTTGACCTCCAGAATGATTTTTACATCCTCCAAAAAAAATCTACTCAACTTGAAACTCCTGCTCAATGACAAAAAAAACTAAGGCCATGATTTTCTCTCCACTGGCCCCTCATCTCAAAAAAAAAACAAACAGATAAGGTTCCTCACATAAGCACCCTTTTGGGAGAAGCCCTGGAGTTCGTGGAACAGTTCAAATACCTGGGGGTCTGGAGAGACTACAAATTGTCCTTCACTGATCACACTGAAGAACTCACTAAGAAACTGCATCAAAGGCTCTGTATTTTCTTCAGGATCAAGCACTCACTAACCCAGGAGGCTAGAAAACTCCTAGTCCAAGCTACCTTCATGACTCTCCTAGACTATGCAGACTTCCTATATGGCCACAGTACTAGCACATCTCTCTCCAAGCTTGATACCCTAAACCACAGAGCCCTTAGGTTCATTCTGGATGCCCCTTATGACACGCACCACTGTATCCGCTATTCTTTCGTAGGCTGGAGCTCCCTTAGCTTCAGGAGGCAAAAGAATGCTATTCTATGGACATATAAGGCAATCACTCATAAATTACCCCAGTACCTCACAAGCTGCCTAACTCCCTGCATCCCTAGTGCCTATTCTCTCAGAAGTCTTACCATCTTATCTCTGGCTATCCCTAAAGTTAAAATGCGCTTTGGTAGAGCCTCAAAAAGCTTCACTCTTCCTACGCTCTGGAATAAGATCCAGAAAGCCTTAAGGCTCACTTCCCCTGTCACGTTCTCCTTCTTCAAATCCTTGTTCCTGAGGACTTTCTCTGAGGTCTGTCATTGCTTCAAGTCACGGTTTTAACATCACGATTTGTTACTGCCTTAAATACTGAACTTAAAAATCAACCATTGCCTGAGGTGTCATTTGAGTCCTCCCTTCTGTCATAGTCCAAATCAAGGTGCCAACATCACGACCTGTCTGCTTCAAATATTTGGACTTAAACCCCAACCACTGCCTGTGGCATCTGTCGTGTTTCTCCCTTAGCAGAGTCCTTCCTCTCTAGGCCAACATGTCCAGCCTTCTCCTATCTCATCTGACCTTCCCTCCCCACTCCCTATACCCCCCTTCCCTTTCCACTCCACTCCACTTGCCAGACCATGCCTGTAGTACTTATCAAAGGACATCTCAATCTTCTTCGCACTTTGACGCTAGAGGAACTGCCACTCCTGCTCACTATGACTCGTCCAATGATGTTTACTGTATAAACTTTAGCTCATTACCTTACGTCCATATATCTGTATCTATGCAACTGTATTTAAATGGCACTATCTCTTGTTGAACCTATAGCTATGTTCTGGTGGAAGTATCTTGTTATATGTTATTATGTTGTTATTACTATGTAATTGTTATGTACGATCACTCAACCTGTTATGTCTTAACCCTATTGGCAATTGTTTTGCCCCAGGTCCATCTTGTAAATGAGCTTGTCTCAATGATGTTCCTCCTGGCAAAATAAAGATTTTGATTGGCTGATTGCTTGCTGTCTGCCCTTCTGTTGAATTGTGCCCCCTTTCTGCCTATCCATCCCTTGGGTGCTTATCTCCATCTTTTGCACGCTGCTTTGTAGAGATATCCCCTCCTCCTGTTCACGGGTCCCACTGCAAGCTGTGGCAATTAGGTACCCTCCATGCTGGCCTGCCACCTCCCTTGGCTAGTTTAACTGCTTGTCCATGTAGCAATTAAACGTCACTGAGTGCTTGCATTCTCCTCCAGGATGGATGCAGGCCATCAGGCTTGAACAAGCCCCCATCCTTCCAGGTGGGTCCCCAGTCACCAATGAATCCAAACCCTTCCTCACAGCACCAGTTCTTCAACCATGTGTTAAAGTGCCTGGTTCATGAAACCTTACACTCTCCCATGCCTCTCACAGGTAGTACTTCTGAGAAAGTGACAGATGTAGCTACTTGCTTAAGACCCCTCCTCAATTTCCTAAGCTCCTTCTGAACTTATTTAGGCTCCCCATTTGCCAGGTCATTAGTACCTACGTGGATAATGACATCCAGCTCACCCTCTTGTCTTGCCTTTCTGGCCATCCCCAGGATCTTCCTCCCATCCCTCCATACCATGGCACCTGGCAGGCACCTCACCTCCCTGTCCTCCCCCCCGGGTGTTCCTAGCTGGATACCTCTTATGATAGAGTCCCCCACCAGGATTTGCTTCCTCCTCCTCCTCCTCCTCCTCTGGGGTCCACTGCTCTCCCCACTGAGGTCACCGTCTCTGTTGACCTCCATATCCTTCCCTTCCACTTCTCTGGGTAACTCTGTTTGGTTGTCCCAGTTTGCAAGTGCAGCATATGAGTTCTGGAATGGAATAGGATTTGGGATATACCTCTGCCTGACCACCCTAAGAGGAGATACTCAAGCACAGAGTTCATGGGGCAAGAGAGGGGATTATGCTGGCATGCAGAAGCCCAAAAGCAAAATCTCTCACTTCATAGTGTAGGTAGATCTGGTGGATAGCTTTCTGGTGGCCACCTGGACATCAGCTACCTTTTGGGATACCCCATCCCTACCAATACCTAGGTCTGCAGGAGCCATGCATGAAGATTCAGGGACTTGATGTCCAGATGGACCAGCTTGCCCTGGTCCTGGGAGAGCAAGTGTGAGCTGAGAGGCAGGGGAAATGGAGGTTCTGCTGCCAGCTGCTGGAGGAGTGGGAACCAAAGCTACTGAGGCCAAAGGGGGACAATGAGAATCATCTCTGCTCCCTCCTCCTGAAGTTTCAGAAGAACCCTCTGTAGAAGAGGAAAGGGAGAGAAGGGGTTAAGACCCCCCCCCCGTCCAGCACAGGGACAATGCATCTCATCAGACCTCTAAGTCCTGGATCTAGCGAGCAAAAATCAAGCAGCTTGACACTGAGTGGGGACTCAAAAATGTCTAACCCTGCACGGCCCCATCTGTCGAAGAGCTGGTCTTCTACTGACTGAAGCAGCTCCTACTCATGAGCCCTGGACTGAGACCTGCTTATTCTGTCAGCCAAGACATTTTGGATGCCTGAAACATGAAGAGCGGGGAGTTTTTGGCGGTTTTCCAGTGCCCAATACCAGACACTCATCACCACCCTGCAGAGGGGATATGAATTAGTTCCCCCCTGCTGATTGATTTAAAACACTACCGACATATTGCCTACTTGGATGAGAAGAGGGCCCGAAGGGAGGTCTGCTTGAAAGGCCTAAAAGGCATTCAGAAACACCTGCATCTTCAGGACATTGATATGTAGTGACTGTTCTTCTGAAGACCACACCCCCTGGATCCACCTGTGCTCCAGATGACTGCACCATCCCAAGCCCGAAGCATCCGTGCTGAGAATCCACTTCGGAGACTCCTACCGGAAATGAACCCCGGCTGAGAGATTGGAGTGGTTGAGCCACCAGGAAAATGTTGTGTGGACTGGGTCTGACACTCGAGCCTGTTGGTCCAGGTTTTTGGACCTCTGGTCCCATTGTACCCTAAGCGTCCATTGAGGGTCCTCATGTGCAGGCAAGCCAAAGGAACCGTAGGTATGGCTGCCACTATGTGGCCAAGAAATCTCAGGGGGGGTGCCGAGCTAGAACCTGAGGAGCAGAAGATATCAGACTTGTCTGATATTGAAGGCGATCCGCCCAGTCCGGGAGTAGGAAAGTCTTGCCATGGATGGTGTCCAGGACTAATCTACTGAACTGGAGTCTCTGGCTGGGCTTTGAGGACGACTCTGGAAGGTTCAGGGTAATCCCCAACTCTCAGAAAAGTGTAAAGGTGTCTCTGAGAGTGTGAACTAGCTGATCCCTTGTGGGAGCTGTCATAAGCCAGTTATCTAGGTAGGGGAAGAAGTAATGGCCCCTACATCTTAGTGCCACAGCCACCACTGCGAGGCACTTGGTGAAGACTCTGGGAGCAGAGGACAGGCCACAAGGCAGGGTTCGAAACTGGTAGTGCCGACCCTGAAAGAAGAAGTGCAGGGAACCTCCTGTGGGGTGGGAAAAACTAGAATGTGCAGGTATGCATCCTGCATGTCTACGGAACGGAGCCAGTCCCCTCTATGTGGGAGGGGAATCAGACCCAGAAGCGTCACCATCCTGAACCTCTTGTATTCTATAAACTCGTTCAGAGAGTTGATATTCAGGACAGGATGAAGATCTGCCAAAGAGTTTACCAAAGACTAAAATAAATAAATACAAATAAAATCTCCTGTCTTTTTCAGCACTAGAAAAAAGTGTGAATACTGCCCTCTTCTGTGTTGGGATGGGGAACTGGCTCTATAGCCCATTTCCGAAAGAGGGCCTGAGTTTCCCTTTCGATCGGGGGATGTGAGAAGAAGGATAGTGGGAGGGCACTGCTGAGGTTTCCGGAGGTAACTGCACAAACTACAGGGTATGGCCTCTCTCTATGAGCTGTAATACAAAGATCTGATGTTATGCTTCTCCACCCCTCTAGGCAGAGGGAGAAGTGACCCCCAACTGACTCCCCCACTGACCGCTGGAGGAGGGAGGTCGGGCAAGGAGTCATTGCGTGGATCTGCAAGTGGGCCGAGAGGCCTTGGAGGACTTTGTGGCGCGAGAGGCAGTGCTTTCAGGAGTCTGCCTTTCTTTTATAGCCTCCTCTCTGCTGCTGCCAGTTTCAGGGTTGCTGACCTGAGGTCTTCCGAAATGGCAGTTTCTTAAAGGGCTTTTGGTCCCACTTGTACATCTGTCGGATGGACCAAATGGACTTCTCGGATTCTTGGAGGCAAGAGATGAGTTTTTCAGCCTCACCTCTGTAGAGAACTGAACCCTTAAAGGGAAGGACAAGAATGCCCAACTGCAGATCCTGGGAGAATCACGAGGCTCTAAGCCAGGCATGGCGCCCGACACAAAAGCAGGAAGCTGCTGCTCTGGCTGCCATATCTGCAGTGTCATATGAGGCCCTCTATACATGGATGCCTACATCTGACCCAGACTTCAAAAGGTCTAGGAGCTCGGATTTTATGTGCCGAGTCTGGAAGGGCCTGGGCTATTTTCATCCCTTTCTCCCATAAGGCATTCTGCTACTGAACCATATGTGTGAGAAAGTTAAGTGACCATATGGAGCAAGTAAGAAAATAGCCAGCAGAAGGAGACCTCTCAGTCTATCTTGTCTGCTTGAAGTAATATGGTTTTGTTCCAGTCTAAAGTTTACATCTGCAACCCTGACTCCCCCTCCCTGACCCTAAATTTTATCTTTTCTCTGACAAGGCCACCTGACCTTCCTTTATGTTTGCCCCAGGCTCTTTTAAGGCTTCTACTGACTTTGTCTCCACCATCTCCTGTGGTAGCTCGTTCCATGCTGTCACCACTCTCTCTGTAAAAAAGTGCTTCCTCATGTCCCTCCTGAACCTTTCCCCCATTAGTTTTATGTTATGCCTTCTGGTGGTGGTGCTGTTCCTTTTATTGAATAGGCCCTGACATTCCACGCTGTTAATTCCTTTCAGGTACTTGAATGTCTCAATCATATCCCCTCTCTGCCTCCTCTCTTCCTGAGTGTACATCCCCAGTTCCTCAACCTCTCTACATGTGATTTGTCCTGCTGCCCCTCTATCATCTTAGTTGCTCTCCTCTGGACCTTTTCCAGCATGTCTATGTCCTTCTTCAGGTGTGGATGCCAAATATGTACTCCGTATTTCAAATGTGGCCTCGCCAGTGACCTGTAGAGTGGCAGTATGACCTCACTCTTCCTATTGCTAAATCCCCTTGCAATACATCCCAGCATTCGATTTGCCTTTGCTACTGCCCTTCTGCATTGAGTCGAGTGCTTCAGGTCACTAGAAATTATTAACCCTAGATCCTTTCCTTCCTCCCTCCGATGATGTAACCTGAACCTTTCCAATGTAGTATTCCTTTTTTAAAAACTGTATTTTTATTGAGGTCTTGTTGACATCAGAAGGGTAATACATTTTGTACAACAGTATAGGAAATAATCAATTCATAGCATCGTTTTTATTACTGTTTCCAGTGATAAGTAATAATCTTATGTTTATACTTCGTTCAATAAAATTTCTTTAGTATATCTGTTGGATAGGTTTATACAAGGTAGCAAGGAGGAGGTTCTATCTCAGTCATGCAAATATATGCCTTTGTGTCCTCGCGCTTAGATTACTGCAACTCCCTTTACCTAGGGGTACCGGGGGTGGAAATCTGTCGCCTGCAGCTAGTGCAGAACGTGGTGACCTGGCTTCTGATGGGAACTCCCCAGTCCAGTCATCTTTCGCTGGCACTGCGCAGACTGCACTGGCTTCCGGTACAGTGGTGGATCACCTTCAAAGTCGGTCTTCTGACTTTTAAAGCCCTACACTACCTGAAAGAGCTTCTGATTTCTTACTGCCCTGGGCAACACTCCGCTCAGATGGCAAGGGGTTGCTAGAGATTCCAAGAGTGTGTTTTAAATCTTCTGGGGCCTGAGCATTTATACATGCAGTCCCAACCCTTTGGAATTCTCTACCTCGTCGGTTACGGGGGTGCATGACCGTTGAGGGATTTAAGCGAGCTTTAAAAACATATTTATGGCACCAAGCATTTGGCGAATGACTGTGTACTGGTATTAGTTGTTTTATATAATTAATGTTGCTGGGATGTCTGATATGTGATTTTAAACTTTGTTAGGCGCCTTGATATTTGAAAGGTGCCATAAAAATAAAAATATTATTATTATATGACTCTGGGTAGCATCTTAATGTCCAATTCTGGCTATATAAATATCTCTCCTAAATCGGGCAGAGATGATGTGAGTTTTATTCTGATCCTTCTCACTCATTTCCTTTCAGGTAACTATACTCTATCCCCAGAATCATGGGATGAGGTCTGGGTGGGTTGCAGATATATGCAAGAACCAACTGGTTTATATATTAGTTAATATAGGGAGGCAGTATAGCGCAGTGGTTTAAGGCTCTGAGCTACAAATCTGGTGACATCCAGCAGACCATAGAAACATAGAATCTGACAGCAGATAAGGACCGCTTGGCCCACCTAGTCTGCCCATTTCCCTACCTTATGGATAAGCTGCAGATTCTAGTTAATCAACAGCTTACTTCCTCCTACCCCCTACTAGAATTTCCCTATGCCTGTCCCATACATTCTTGAACCAGACCTGGGTTTGAATCCCACAGCTTCCACTTGCATACTGTGTGACCCTGAGCAAGTCACTTAACTTTCCTGTGCTCCCAGGTCGCACCTGTAAAAAAGCTTTCAGCTTAGTGTGCTACTCCTGGTTAAACTAAAAAAAATATATATATATTGGTACTGTACTCTGCAGTTTGGCAGTTATGCTTTCCATTTTATATATCTCATACGTGAGATTTTCCCAGCTAGTAATAGATGGGGGTTCTGGTTTCAACCATAATCTGGTAATTGCCTTTTTAGCAGCTACAAGTAGAATATTAAGTAGGTAAATTGCATGTGTATCCCAAAAATGACGAGGGTAATGGAGTTCTAGAGCTATTTGAGGTGTTAGGATTCCCAAAGTGGGAAATATCACTTGCAGGTGTGTTTTTATTTTTGCTAACTTTCTTTATTCTCTCTATGGTACCGTGCATCCTTCCGGGGAACCCTTGCCGCAAAGCCTCTACTCCCTGCCTGAACCCCCACTACCAGTTTCCTCTCCTGAACACTCCCTGGCAGGTCCAGCCCCCTGGATTACCCCCAGGGCGGGCCCGCCCTCCCTTGGCAGCCTTTCTGGAATTAGAGGGGGCCTACTTTGGATGTTGGGTTAGGCAACGGATTCTACTGGTGCACTGGGCCGGCATTGGGATGTGGGCTTGCCTCCGGAGCCCCATTCATCTCCACAGCACCGCAGAGGTGTTTTTCTGTTGTTCCCCCTAGGAGTGTGGTATGCAATGATGCCTGTGCATGGCTGCCCTGCTGGCATCTGCAGTACTCATCTCCTTTATGTAGCCCGTGTTCCTGCAGTGCCCCCGATCTCCATCGGGGGCTGCCAGGACATTCGGCATCCCTGGATCCTTCCCCCAGGAAAGGAGAACTGTCCTCCAGATGCTAAATCTTTTCCTGCCATGCCGACTCCTGACAACCCTAGTCTGTCCCCGAAACCTGGGTCGCCAGTGTGGTGTGAGGTGTGGCATCCAGCAGATCAACCCTCAGCACCACCAGGTTGGCTTCACTTGCAGGTGTTGGTCCACTGATTTCCAAAATAATGAAAGTACCGAACAGGACCACATGATGTGTGTGTGAGTGGCTACCTCATTTCTGCAGCCGTGCCAGCAGGATGCATTTCCTCCCCTTGAATATTTAGCAGTAATTTGAGGGGTACGGAAGTATCGGGCTTCTATTTTCCATGAGAATTTTCTCCAGGTGTATGAATTAGTGGTTCTATGCAGGAGTCTCCATATGTGCAGCCAGTCTTTTGAGCTGAGGTTGAATGTCAATTCGGCTTCCCAGTTAAATTAAGTAGTGTCCAAGAGATCATTTGGAACATATTGTACAGCCTTATAAAATTGGGATGACAGAGGTTGATGTGTATGAGCTGTTGATAGGTGGGTTAAGAGAGGGTCTAAAGGATGTACAGTATTTGTTGATCTGTGATATCTAATCCTACTTCTGTTGTCAGGAAATGGTGCATCTGCAAGTATCTATAAAAATCTTGGCATGGTACTGAAAATTCTTCCTGTATTTGTAGGAAAGTTCTGAATATGCCTTGCTTATAAAACTGGTGTGTGTGTGAATCAGTCTCTTCTCCTGCCAGATTTTGAAGTTGGGGTTGAGAAGTGTTGGTGTAAAGTTAGGGTCTCTTGCTGGTATTCCAATCCACTTAGCGAAGAAATGATTTTCTCTGGTATTGAGGAATTTCCTCCAGTGGTGGATAAGGGCTTCTGTAAATAATGAGACTTTCTCCCCAGGCTGGGTGGGCTCTGGGCTGAAATACTTGCACATAATCCAGAGGGATGGCTGACATATTTCTCTCTAGAGTTATCCAGACTGGGGCTTGGTGTGGTGTGAGGAACCATTTGGACATATACAACAGCACCGTGGCTGCAAGGTATTTAGAGACGTTTGGAAGGGCTAACTCTCCCTTTTCCTTTGGAATCTGAAGCCTACCCGTGGCTATGCGTGGTCTGTCTCCCTGCCACAGTAATATGCTTATTGCATTGTTCCATCTGTGCAATTATTTTGTAGTAGGAGGGAGCAGGATATTTTGAATTAAGTGTAGTATCTTAGGTCGTACATTCATTTGTATTTATTGTACCCTTGACAAAAGTGATATCTGTAGTTGAGACCATCTGTGGAGGTCTGGCCTGTACAATAAAGAACAGTGGGTCATAATTCAAGGTAAGTAAGTTTGGAAGGGAGGTAGATATTCTGATTCCTAAATAAGTTAAGTGTGGTCTATTCCATTTAAGGGTAAATTTATTCTTTAAGGGGGAGGAATGAGTAAAATGCATAGTTAGGACCTCAGATTTCTCCTGGTTTATTTTATAACCTGTGAGTTGTTCGATTAGGGGTAGAGTCTTAGCCAATGAGTTTAATGACTTCTCTGGGTTAGTGATGCATAGCAGAAGACTGTCTGCGTAATAGGCTAGTTTGTGCTGGACGTCGTTAATGGTGTAGCTTTGTAAATCTTTCTGCTGCCTGAGAAACTGTGCTATGGGCTCAACGTAAAGGGAGAAAAGGTATGGAGCTAGAGGGCAGCCCTGGAGAGTTCCCCTATGTAACACAAATTTAGTTGAGTGAGAGCCATTAATTTTAACTACTGCCTCTGGTGCTGTGTATATCCCCTGAATTGTGTCTAGGAACTCCTCTAGGAAGGCAAACCTACATAAGGTGGAGTGCAGGAAGTCCTAAGAGACTCTATCGAATGCCTTCTGGGCATCAAGACTTAGTATACGAAGGGGTGAGTTTGTAAGCTGTGCATGGTTTATGAAGAATAAAGTTTGTTTAATGTTATCCATGGTCTGCTGTGTCTTAATGAATCTGGACTGATCCAGGTGAATGACACCTGGTAGAATATTATCTAGTCTATGGGCTAGGATACTAGTATATATTTTATAGTCCTGATTAAGCACTGAGATTAGGTGACATGAATCACAAAGTTGGAGAGGTGTGTGTGGTTTCAATATGGCTGAGATTGTTGCCTGTCTCCATGAGATCGGGAAAGTTGTTGTGTTATGACTGGCTTGTAATACCTCTAACAATGGGGGTTTAATAGCCTCCCATGTCGCCTTACAGAATTCGACCCCGAAGCCATCTGGGCCTGGGCTTTTCCCATTTTTTAAAGCGTTCTGTAGTTCTTGTAGTGTAATCCGTGAAGTAAGGGACTCTCTCTCTGCGAGGGAGTAAGGGTGGGGAATTGTTTTTGTGCTAGAAATTCTGTAATGCATTGCGGATCAGGTGGTGTAGGGTTGGAATATAATGATTGACAGTTGTCTTGAAAGACATTTAATATTTGTTGGGAGCTTTATCTATATTGTTTTTTTCTGGGGTCTTTTATTTTATTATTTGTTGTGTTTGATGCCTTAGCCTGTAGGCCAGGACTCTTGAGGCTTTAGCCCCTCCCTCATAGTATTTCTGGCATAACCAAAGCAGTGCTTGTTTTGTCTTAGCTGTTAGAAGACACTGCATTTCTGCCTGGGTCTGCTTTAGTTGATCTAAGACACTCATCTTCCCACATGTGTATTTCCTGTAGAGATTGTAGCTTATGCTGTAGTTCCCTTAATCTAAGTTCACTTTGTTTTTTCTTATGGGAGGCATAAGCTATAATGTAGCCTCGAATCATCACCTCGATTGTGTCCCACATCAGCTGTGGGGAGGTACTGTCCATTATAATTTGTGGAATCTTTTTTTTAGTAGGTCGGCAAATTCTGGGACTCTTAATAGGGATGGGTTAAATCGCCTGTGTGTGTTTTTCCTATCCCAGGTGATTCCTAGTTCTAGCACAACTGGAGCATGGTTTGACAGGTGTATATTCATAATGTCTGTTCTGCAAATCAAATCTTTGTGTTCTCCACTAATACACAGATAGTCTAGTCTAGTATAATGTTTATGGGCTGGGGAGTAGTATGTAAATTTCCTTTGGGATGGATGTAGTTGACGCCATGTATCAATGAGACTTGCATCTTTCAGTAGGCGTCTCAGGTGCCTTTGACCTGCCGATTGCACCACAGGTCGAGATGCAGAGGTGTCCAGAGAAGGGTTTAGTAGGCAGTTGAGATCTCCTCCTACTATCAAGATTCCTTTCTGCCTGGGGCGCTGTGGAGCCCGAGCTTGTTGGCAGCAGATTATAAACAGCTCCATAACAGAGGGTTAAAATTTCTTAAAAAAACACCAATTTGGAGTAAAGACTAAGGCAAATATTTCACACTGTTGGAAAGAGAAGGATTTGAAGTCTAGAATGGGCAACCCACGCAAAGATAGAACTGGTACAACTAGTGGAAAAGCTTCAGGTTCCACACAGCCCAACTCCAAAGAAACCATGTCTTCTATTGGGGCAAAACTTCAGAGGCTTATCTTCTCAGCCTCCGACTTAAATACGAAAATAGACAACTTCAACACCAGAGTTATGGTCATGGAAAAAACAGTGGAAACCCTACAAACTGAAGTGTGTGATCTTAAAAGAAGTACTGATTCGGCAGCAGCAGCATCTACAATGATTATAAAGAAAAATACCCATCTCCGGGCCAATTAGAATCGTTGGAGAATCAGGCCAGAGCCTCTAATGTACGGTTTCTTGGGCTACCGGAAGGGATCAAAGGGGATCACCCCCTCATGTACTTGCAGGACTGGTTAAGTGAAAAGCTGGTTCCAGAAGGGCAAAATATTACATCTGGGCTGCAAAAAGCTTACCGAATCACCCCGAGGGGCCTCCGAGCTGACAGTGACACCCCATGTACCTTGCTACTTATCACCGACAGTATGGGCACAGAGACAGAATTCTCAGTTCAGCAAGGAAAGCCGGCCCTCTCCATCAGGATGATCACCCCATCTTCTTGTTTCCCGATATCAGCTACTCGATGCACATAAGGCGTAAGAAATTTGATGGGGTTGGGAAACGCATACAGGAGGCTTCGATTCCACATGCAGTGGTCTTTCCTGCTCGACTTCAAGTGGTACATGATGGGAAGGTATGGATCTTTACCGATCCAAATTGAAGCAGGCAAGTGGGTGTCTCGATTTGCTTCTAAGTCCCAGAATAATGACAAAAGCGATTCTGAAATTATCGATGGAGACTGAGGGACACTAAAGCAAGTTCTCTGATTGTTTTTCCCTTTTTTGTAATGTAAAACCAGACAGACAGCTTGTTACAGTAGTTTACTTACTGCGAACAATACTATTGTGGTTCCAATTCTGGGCTAATCTAAAGATTTTTTGAGTAAGTTAGATATGGTGGGAGTGGGCGGTAATTTGTCAAACGTTACGCTCTATCCATACATACAATCCTTATTATAATTTATAAAGTAATATTTCTGTTTTTCTTAGGATTGCTAAATAATCTGTTTTTTTTTTCCCCTTTGACCCTATAGAGAGTTTGCTCCCTAATTTGTTTGACTTACAGTTTTTGTAGCTTTTAGGCATATGGTACACCGCCAACAGTCCCATTGTGGGACGTGATAGTCTGGACTTTAAATCTGGACTTTAATTATTTGAAATAGTCATACTGCTCATGGGTTTGTATGCACACCATAATAAAATGTTTACTCATTTAGTTAACCTGTTTAGCGATCCCGTCACATAAGGTATCATAGTATTTGAGATGCACATATAACATGTTAAGGAGATTTACTGTATTGCCCAAAGATTTATGTAATTGTATTTGGACTGTCTCAAATATGGAATGCATGTGTTTTAATAACATATGAAAATAATAAACATAAAGTATATATATATAAAAAAGAGGTTCCTTTCTGCCTAGAAAGTATCGTGTCTATGACATTCTGAATTGTAGAAGTGTCACTATGAGGAGGGAATATACGTACTGCATACAGTCATAATGTGACCATAGATGGTACCTACTGCCAGGGCCAGTCTGCCTTCTTAATCCGAGTATTGGTCTAAAAGTTGGAATTGTGAGGATTTTGGTATTGGCACTACCGTTCCCCTTTCTTTTCCCATTCCTATAAGAGAACTCTACTAGTGCTGAGAAACTAAATTTAAAGAGTTTTTGATGTTCCGTCAATGTCAGATGGGTCTCCTGTGTAAGAGTAGCACATCTGGGTTCATTTTTCTTAGAGCTTTAATGGTCCTATATCTTTTAATAGGTTCATTAAGCCTGTTTACATTATGGGAGATTATTTTAAATGGGATTGTCATATTATTTTAGGAGTAAGTAGTTTTTGTTTTGCGAGCCTCCTGCTTGCTATAATCAAATCAATGCTTCTTTTAAAGAATATGTAATTCTATTACATGTTTCCTGGTATTTGTGAATAAAGATCTTATACCCCTCTGTGTCTATGTTATTGCTGTTCCGGTCGATTATACTTAACTTACTAAACATTAACAGCCAACTGGGCTGAACTTGAGTTGAAAAATACAAAACTAGGTACAGAATGGTGGACTGAGTGACTTCCAGTTCTGACTTCCCAGTCTGGGAAGATGGAGAGGGTATGAAAACTTTCTGCTCAGTTGGGAACATGTTACTCCTAAAGGGAATTGTTCCCCTGGGGAAACTCTTGCCCCTAACTATTGTGAGGGTGTGGAAAGAGCTGGAAAAGTATAAACATATAATACTTAGACAAAATAACTGGGTATAGGGATTAAGACAAGGTAAGCAATAAGGGTGCATGTCTCGCCAGGGTAGGAACTATGGCTCGTCCCCCTCCCTCCCAAGTAATTACTTCTTAGTATGCTAAAGGGAGAAGCACAGAGTTCTCGCCAGTGCGAGAATAATTTGGTCTCCCTATCTGCGGTTGTAGCCCATTTCTTATCTGTGTTAATGTTTTATCCCTCTAGTCATAAAATACAATATAGTCTCTGGGCTGCAGGATTATACAGTAAATAGGATGAGAGCTCAGTCTTCCTGATCTGTCTTAAAAAAAAAAAAAACTCCGGATGAATATTTTTTTTTAGAAACAAGTTGAAATATTTAGTATCAAGACTGATTGTCCCATTCTCAATAATCTTAATAATAAAGAGGTACATCTTTTATCTTAGGGTAACCCATATACATTGACTTACAATTAGAATTCAGTTCTGAATCCCCAAATTTGCTGGGATGAAAGGAAAGCTGGCCTCCCCTGCATCCACTGTGCCCCTCCCAGAGATCAAACCCTGGAGGAGGGGTGGCCACCACAGAGGTGTGCCGCAGCTGGCAGTATGTCTCTGCTGGCTTTCCCACCAATGACACCCCCTCCAGGCTAGGCTGATAGGTCCAGGGCCATGGCGCTCCCCAAACCTAGAAGCTGTTTAAGCTCTCCATGTGGTACAGTCAGTCCAACAGTGGGGGTAGTATTGCATCTAATCTTTCCTGTGGAGTGTCCGCTGCTTCGCCTTGCACCGGGATCGAGCCCCGAGCCCCCACCTAGAAGGTCCCTCCCGGTGTCATACACAGCAACGAGCAGATGGGAACAGAGTCCCCCATACATAAACATATATGGGAGAACAGTCACGATATGGCAGGCTCTCATGGGGAGGGTGGCTGTGTTTGATTTAAACTGGGTCTAATTTCCAAATTAATTGACTCAGTGGCTTCGCAGTGGTGGTATCCACCGATCTGCCTTCTGAGGCCTACGTGATTTTTATCCCAGCCTTTACCCGGTCTCTCCCCCAATCTGGGGGGCTAAACCATCTGTTCCACTTTCTATTTTCTCTCTCTGGGGAGCCCGAACTAACCCCTGCCACTCCGCACCATAAGAGGGTCCCCCTGCACAGCACTATAGGCCTGTCCCCGAGATGGCGGCGGACCCCCACTACACCTCAACATTCAGTGTTTAATAGTTAGGACCCACCTTCATTGGTATCGGAGAGTGCCACAGCCCTGTGGCCCCCCCTCCCAAGAGCAAGATACAGGCCTTGGAGAGGGGCATTAGAGACATTCACCTCCCCCAGCCACCCCCCCCCCGAGGCAAAACCCCGGAGGAAACAACAGACCCACTTAGGCACAGGCCCGAGATCCACTCACCACCATGCTGATAACTGTTGTAATCAGGTGCTCATGTGTCCTGTCTTGCAAACTGGGCCAACAGTTGCTTGATGGCTTATAGTGCAGCTTGTTGATTCTGTTGCCCCTGTTGCACAGCCTTATGCGATGGTCTGTTTCTCTGGCTTCTTTGGGTGCTAGAAGTGGCAGGAGGTACAGGAAGCCCTCTAGCCATGAAGTCCTGGATTGCCTCCACGGCAGATTCAAAGGTTTTTTGCCCTGATGGGAATTGTACTACGAGACAACTAGGGTACAGGGTTTGAAATTTTAGGTGCTGCTGCCTCAAAACTGGGAAAAATGGGATATATGCTCGTCTCCTTTGCACAGTGGTGGGAGCATAGTCATTACCCATGTATAGTCTCTCTGTTCCATAAGACTTTCCCTTGCGACCATGCTTTTTTAAGAATGAGATCCTTGGTCTGATATCTGAGGAAACGAACAATGATTGAACGAGGCCTGGCACTAGGGTGGGAGGGCTTAGGGCCTAGCGCTGTATGTGTACACTGTATTTCAAAATTAAGCTCAGAGTCAAGAGAGAGTGCGGTTTTAAGTATGGTTTCTACAAAATCCTGCAGATCTGGCCCCTTGCCGTTCTCCGGTATGCCATAAATACGGAGGTGTTGTCGGTGGTGACAATTTTCCGTGATCGCTTGTCTTTCAGCTGTGTAATTTGGTCATGGTAGTCTGGAGTTGTGTTACAACATTCTTCTGTTCCGATGCTGTCTGTTCGAGGGCCAAGACTTGGAGTGCGTGTCTGTGGGTTCTCTCTGCATTCAATCCTCATTATGTATAAATGCTGAGAAATCCATTTTTAAGTCAAGGATATTGTCGAGTTTCTGGTCCATGGCTGTTTTTTTTTTTATTCCAGGATCTCGGTGTCTTAGAAAGCACTTGCTGGGACTTAGGTGCAGTATGCGGGCCCTCGGCGTCAGAGAAGTCGCGATCTGAGGGTTCCAATTCCTGGGTAAATATTTGGAATCTGTTGCTTCTTCCCTTGGTTCTGCTGGTAGTCATCCGTAGTAAATAGCTGTTAAGAACTGGTTCTAGTGTCAATGTGATGGCTAAATCGGGAGTTTTAGTGAGTTTTTTTTCCAATTGTTTAACCAGGAGAGACACACTAAGCTGAAAGCTTGTTTACAGGTCCGGTCTGGGAGCACAGGGAAGTTAAGTGACTTGCTCAGGGTCACACAGTATGCAGGTGGGGGCTGTGGGATTCAAACCCACGTCTCCAGATTTGCAGCTCAGAGCCTTAAACCACTGCGCTATACTGCCTCCCTGGAATAGTGAAACTCAAAAACTATGCTGCCATTACCATGAGAGCTGCACCGGAAGTCCCCCAAAGTAGTATTCTGATGTCGGGTTCTTTGCCCTTATGTGCATCACCTTGCACTTTTTGGCATTAAACCCAAGCTGCCATATCCCTGACTATCTCTCTAGCCTGGCTAGGTCCTCCCTCAGCTCCTTTATCCCCTCTTGGGTGTCCACTCTCCCACAGAGCTTGGAGTCATCTGCGAACATACACATCTTTCCCTGTGTTGCTAATGAAGATGTTAAACAACACTGGTCCTAACACCGATCCCTGTGGAACCCTGCTGGTAACCTCCCTGGTACTGGAGGAACCCCCTCCCCCCCACAACCACCCTCTGTGTCCTGCTGTAGACGAAGAACAGACTTTCTTGCCCATCTGGTCAACGTATCTAGACTCCTGATCGGGAGGCTATGTACTAAGGTACTTCGGCTTCTTTGATCTATCATGAGCAGCCATGATGACCATAAAGTCCACCGCAGGGTGTTCCTCCAGAAAAGGCTCCTTCCTAGGGGCTCTGCACAGCCTATCTGATTTTTTCGAGATGGCTGAGGTGGAGGACGGGTGTTTCCAGGTGAGCCTTCTTACATCCTGAAACGTCTCTACCAAGGGAGGGATCACCTTTGTCTCCTTTTGCCTTAGGTATTTAGACAACCTCCATTGCTCGGGATCCAAGTCCTCTGTCTCCCATCCACTGGTGGTCTGGATATGCCTCATGACATCTCTGAAAGATGGATAGTCCAGAGGCGACCGAGGGGTGTCCTTATTGTCAGGAGACAAAGGGTGATTTCTAGAGTAGGAACTCTCCGAGCCTAAGGGCTCTGAGCTCTCACTGGAGTCCACCAAGGAAGTCAATGAGGAAGAGCTAGAGTGGCATTAGTCATGGGACTGATGATGGCTATGTGACTGATGATTGTGAGACCGATGTCAGCTAGAGGACTGACGATGATGGTGGTTTGAGGAACGCGAAAACCTGTGGTAGACACCAGCCTCTGTGAGGGGATCTGCTGTGGGAGTCCTTTGGACTAGGCGTGCATGCCTTCGGTGGTGGAGACGGCGGCCTAGGCTCCAGATTCCTCTCCTGGAGGGGATCTGGACTCAGATCCAGCTCCACCGAAACTGGCTTTTACGGAGGAAGCAGGTCCTGCTTGACCTGGCTCCACCAGAAAGGAAACAGCTCCTGTATTTCATCTTTAGTAAATTGAAGAGCCAACAGACCAGCTGGGGTCTGGTGTCGGCTTACCTGATGTCGGGGCAGCCGTAGTCAGGATGACCAGTGACTAGGTAGGCAGAAGAGACTGTGCCAGATGAGAAGGGGTCACCTGACATCCGTGGTTGGCTGGTGTCGCCCAGGCTGATGTTAGAACTGGCGTCCCTGTGGCTGACGGCGGTTTAGAAGAGGAGGAGGCCGTGAGCCTAAGAGGGGTCTGGGGTGAAGTAGCCACAGACTGGTGCGGAGGTGTTAGACGTGCCTGATGCCTGCCCCTGATGTTGGGAGCTGTCGAAGGACTTGGATGTCACTGATGACTGGACCGTAAGGACGGGAGCTAAGCATCGACGCCCTGCCTTTGACAGATCCCAGTCCCTGAGGTGGAGGACGAGGCAGGTTTTGCCTGCACCTTCCGGGACACTGGGGAAGCGGTCAAAGCTCCTGACCCCAACATACTTCCACCCGATGCCAGGGAAAGGGTGGGCAGTTTTGCTGGAGCCTGCCCTGAAGGAGGGATGCAGGCCTGGAGGTATGGTCCGAACCCCCGTGAGAAGAGGCGCTGGAGGAGGATTTCTTACGAAGTGAAGACATAGAGCGGGAGTGTCCCCGGCACTTTTCTCGGTCCTTGTGCCAGGACTGGTGCTTTCCCAGAGTCTTTCTTCTTTGTCCTTGCGGGTCTTCGAGGTGGAAGCAGTGGAGACCAACAAGGAGGAAGAGGGGCTCTTCGCTGCTGGCTGGGCCTGCATGGCGGCAAGCTGCTGCTCGATGAGGTGTGCCTTACGGGCCTTCTGGTGGCGGATATGAGTCCTGGAGTTGAACACACGACAGTGCTCGCAGGTGGCAGTGTCGTATTCTGGCCTAGGCAAAGAAGACAGGCCCCGTGGCAGTCCTTCGAGGGCAGTTGCTGCTGCGGGCACACTTAAGATTTTCTTCTTTCTGTTGTTGAAATGGATGATGCTGGCGAAGAGGACATGCAGAAGAAGAAGAAGGAAGAAAATAATTCTTTGGGAAATAAAGGAAAAAACACTGTGTGTGTGAAAAGGGCAGACAAACTGTAGCTAGCTGGCGTCCGAGGAGCCAATGCTTGCAGGTCAACGGCGGGAAAAGAACTGAGATGGGGATGGGGACCGCCCACTTTATACCACTGGCTGACGTTGGGGTGGACTGACACTGGAAGCAGTCCCCCACTGAAGACTGTTAGCTAGAAGGTTTCCGTTGGGTCCTGGCACCTGGCAGCTTAGTTCTAATAGTTGCTGCCTGCTGCAAGGGCTCCCACTCGAAGTAAGAACTTGAATTCCAGATGGATCATGGTGCCCTGCACCTGGGACAGCAAGTCTGAGCTCAGAGACAGGGGGATCGGCGGTTCCACTGCCAACTGCTGAAGGAGTGGGAACCAAATCTGATGTGGCCAGTAGGGAGCTACTAGAATCATCTCCGTTCCCTCTGACTGTAATTTGAGAAGGACTCTCTACAACAATGGAAAGGGAAGGAAGATGTACAGAAACCTCCCTGTCCAAGACAGGGAGAACGCATCTTGCCAGAAAACACCAGACCCTGTATTTAGCGAACAAAAACTGGGCAGTTTTGTGCTGAATGGGGATGCAAAGAGGTCCAACTTGGGCCAGCCCCACCTATCAAACAGCTGTTCGGCCACGGATTGGAGAAGTTCCCATTCAAGTGCCTTGGACCTAGACCAGCTTAAAATATCAGCCAGAGGGTTTTGCACGCCTGGGACATGCGCAGTTGTGAGTTCCAGATGATGCTCAATGGCCCAATACCAGACTCTCATGGCCTCCTTGTAGAGGGACTAAGAGTGAGTCCCCTTCCCCTGCTTATTTATGTAGAAGACCACTGACATGTTGTCCATCAGAATTAAGAGAGGGCCTGGGAGCAGATTCATCTGGAACACCTGAAGGGCACAGAGAATTGCCTACATTTCTAGAATGTTGATGTGGAGATGTTGCTCCTGGGGGCCAGATATCCTTGTCTGATGGTCTGCCAAATGGGCACCCTATACCTGGACGGACATGTCCATAGTCCAAATCTGATGAGAGGAGTCTTGCCGAAAGGGAACCCTTCAGGAAATAATGGCAGTGTTCATCCACCAGGACACAGTCTGATGCACCTTACAGGTTGCTCCAAATAATCTGTGCATTGGTCCCTCTGGACTCAGAGTCCAGTGGGGAATTCTCATGTGAAGGCATGCCCAAGGAACTGTCGCAATGTCCACCGCCATGTAGCTTAGCAGCCTGAGGAATACTCTAGCTGGAACTTTATGTGATGAGGAAATCAGGTGAGCCTGTTCCTGAAGGCGTCCCACCCTGTCCGGAGGCAGGAAAAAGTCCAGTTACATAAGAACTTACCGTAACAGTAGATCTTCGAGAGAGGCTCTTGCAGTAGGTAATTACATATAGGACTGACTCGGAAGGCGTCAGGTCCCCACGGAAAAATGTCTAGCGAGCAGTCTTTGGTGGGGGACTGCCCCCACATCAGGTGACCGACGTCATGCAACATCAGTATAAAGGGGCGGTCCCCAACGCCCACCTTCCAATTCTTTCTCGCCAAAGGCCAAAAAAGACAAAACGAGAGAGAAGTGGATATTTCCCTTCCCGGAAAAGGAGCTGAAAAAGCTAAGGGGGATGGAGGGCGGGAAGGCATTACCTACTGCAAGAGCCTCTCTAGAAGATCTACTTTTACAGTAAGTTCTTACGTAACTGTATTATCTTACTTTGAGAGGGCTCTTGCTGTAGATAATTACATATAGGACTGAATCCCAAGCAGTCTGGAAAAAGGAAAAGCACTCGGGAGGACGAAAATGATCCAACTAATGGAACCTCCGGCTGAACGGGTCTTATGAAAGAAGAACTTGGAGTACAGCCAACCCGAAGCCTGCTCTATGGCAAGAGGCAATATCCAAACTGTAGTGTTTCGTAAAGGTATGGACAGAAGTCCAAGTCGCGGCTGTGCAGATGTCTGCCGCTGACACATTCTTGAAACAAGCTGCAGAGGTGGCTACTCCTCTAGTGGAGTGACCTCGGACTTGTCCCGGCAGGGGTCTTGTTGTACTTGTCATAACAGAAAGTGATACAATGAGCCAACCATTTAGATAGGCATTGCATGGAACTGCATTGCCCTCTCTTTTGTGAGCAAAACAGACAAAGAGCTGATCAGATTTCCTGAGATCCTTAGTCCTAGGGGTATAGTATCTCAGTATTCTATGAACATCCAAAGTATGCAAGAGGTACTCCCCTTGACTGGAGTGTTGCATAAAGAAAGCAGGTAGCTCAATGGATTGATTCGACGTAGATTCCGCTACCTCCTTAGGGAGAAATTTAGGGTTAGTGCGCAGAGCCACACGTTACTTGTGAAAAATCAAATTATGGGATTTTGCACATCAAGGCCTGAAGCTCGGAAATCCATCGAGCTGAAGTAATGGCCACTAGGAAGAGTGTCTTCCAAGAGAGGAACTTTAAATCTTAAGAGGCTGCCAGTTCGAAAGGAGGCAGAGTAAGCTTCTTGACAACAAAATTCACATCCCAAGGTGGAACAGGAATGCAGATAGGGGGTCTCAAATGGAGAACCTCTCTGAGGAATGTCTTAGAGACTTCCAATTGAACGAAAGTCCTGTCTCCAAAGTGGACATGATACACCAAAACTGCTGCCATGTGGACCTTCAAAGAGGAATGGTTGAGACCCAGGTCGAAGAGATTACGCATGTAGTCCAGGACTCTTTCAACTGGGCAAGAGAAAGGCTTGAAGTCCTTTGAAGAGGCCCAAATTGAGAATCGTTTCCACTTCATGGCATAGGTGGACCTGGTGAAAGGCTTTCTGGCCTCCACCAGAATATCTGCTACGAGCGGAGAAACCACGAACCAGGCTTGAGCTACGTCTGCAGGAGCCATGCATGCAACTGAAGGAATTTGAGACCTGGATAAACAAGGGTCCCCTGATCCTGGGTCAACAAGTGTTGTGACAGAGGAAGAGGAAGCAGAGATTCCTCTGAAAATTGCTGCAGAAGAGAGAACCCAACTTGTCAGAATGGAGCAATGAGGACCATTCAGGCGCCTTCTGATTTCAGCTTCTGCAAGACCCTCGAAATTAAAGGGAATGCACAGAGGAATCTGTCCTTCCAGTCGAGAGACAGAGCGTCCTGCCAGAAAATGTCGTGCCCTGGAGCGAGCGAGAAGAAGGTGGGAAGCTTTGTGTTTTGAGGAGACGTGAACATGTCTATCTGAGGGGGTTCCCCAGAGAAGGAAGATGTCATCTACTACCTCTTAATCCAGTTCCCATTTGTGGGCTCTGGCTGAAGACCGAATGAGGTGGTCTGCCGGCGTGTTTTCTACTCCCGGAATATGAATTGCCATCAGATGAAGGTTGTGCTGGGCAGCTCAACTCCAAATTTTCATTGCTTCCCTGCACAGAAGGTAGGAACAAGTTCCTCCCTCCTTGTTGATGTAGCAGACCACACACATTGTCCGTCTGGATGGTTAGATGACCGGGAAGAATGAAGGCGTGCAGGGCCTGGAGGGCATACAGAACTGCTCTGAGTTCGAGCTATGAGCCCGAGGAGGCAAAGAGCTGACCTGGCACTGACCCTTCTGCGACTGGACAGCAGACTTGCTTGAGTCTGGAGGGTGTCCACCCTAACCGGAGGCAAAAACGCCTTGCCGATGGGCGAGTCCAGGATCACTCCGATAAACTGGAGTCTTTGGCAAGGGACCAAATGGGACTTGACCTGGTTGATAGTGATGCCCAGGCTGGTGAAAACCTGCAGGGTAAGGGAAAGAGAGTGCAGATGTTCCTCCCTGGACGGGGCTGCCAAGAGCTAGTCATCCAGGTATGAGAATACCTGCACTCCCTGGGTATGCAGGTGGGCCGCTACCACAGACAGGCATTTGGTAAATACTCGGGGGGGGGGGGGCGAGGACAGACCAAATAGGAGGGCCTTGAATTGGTAGTGGTCCCCCTGAAAACATAACTGAAGGAATCTGCAGTGGGAAGGGTGAATGGGGATGTGCAAGTAAGCATCCTACATGTCCAAAGCACACAGCCACTGTCCCTGCCGAAGAAGCAGCAGAAGGCTCTGCAAGGAGAGCATTCTGAAGCGTTTGTAGTCCACGAACATGTTCAGGGAACTGAGGTCTAAAATAGGCCTCACGTCTCCCTTCTTCTTTGGAACTAGGAAGAAATAGGAGTAGTAACCTATCCCCCAAAGGTGGTGAGGGACTGTTTCTATCGCCACTTGTGAGAGAAGGGAGGAGATTTCTTCCAGGACCAGAGGAAAATGTTCTGGGGAGTAAGATGACTTGGGGGTGGTCTTCGGAGTGGTTTCTGAAGAAACTTGATTGAGTGACCTGCTGTGATCAGCTGGAGCACCCAAGCATCTGATGTTATCCTCTCACAACCTGGTAGATGGAAGGAGAATCTCCCTCCTACTGGTTCCTCTGGAGTGTCCAGAGGCCGTGGGAGAGGGAAGGAGTCAGGAGTTGTGGGGCAGCGCAGCGGCTATGGCTCCAGTGGCTTTTTTGGGTGGGGGAGTCTTGGTTGCTGGAGGGGCCTGATGCTTGCTGGCACGCTTGCCCTGTGGTTTTGCTTTTGGTCGAGTATGTCGATGAAAGGGGCGACGCTGTATCTGAGGGGGTCTGTACAGAGTCCATGAACTTGAGTGCAGTGCCCTTCTCCTGCAGGTCGGTGATGATGTCCTTGACATCACCGCCGAACAGCACTGAACCCCTGAAGGCGCATCCTGAATAGCGGATTGCACTTAATGGACCAAACCGGACACCCGGAGCCAGGCATGATGCCGAAGACCTACGGCGAAAACCAAACTCCGTCCAGCGGCGTCCACTGCATCGTAGGTGGCACGAAGCATGTGCCAACTAGCTGAATGAGCAAAACGGACAAGGTCAGCCACTTCCTGTTTCATCTGAGACTCAAGAAGGGAGTCCAATTTAGATTCCACCTGACTCAGGATGGTCTTCTGGTAGCCCCCCATATGTGCTACATAGTTCAGAGCCCTCATATCCAGGGTACAAGAAGCGTAACCGTTCTTCCCATACTGGTTCAGAAGCTGAGACTCCTTGTCAGGCGGAGATGAGCGGAGATGTTTGGGGTTGGCGGAGCGGCTGTGAGTGGCGCTAATCATGACAGAGTCCACCTTGGGGTGTATATTCAAAGAATCTTCTCCCTCAGGAGCCTGATATAGCCGATCTACCTTCCTCGGAAGGGGGGGCTAACACAGACTTTTTTTTCAAAATAGTGGAAACAAGATCTGCACTGATAAAGCAATGGGGCCAGATGGGGTGCACCCCAGGGTCCTTAAAGAACTAAGAGAGGTGGTGGCTGAACCTCTGCCTATCCTGTTTAGCCGATCACTGGAAACAGGGGAGGTACCCAAAGACTGGAGGACAGCAGATGTAGTCCCCTTATACAAAAGCGGGAACAAAGAGGAAGCAGGGAACTACATACCAGTCAGCCTCCCCTCAGCAGTGGGGACGATCATGGAAGCACTACTGAAGGAGACATTGGTGGAACATCTGGTTGTCAATGGACTACAGGACCCAAGGCAGCATGGTTTCACCAGGGGGAGGTCATGTCAGACCAACCTCATTTAATTTTTTGACTGGGTGACTAGGGAGGTGGATCAGGGGAGGGCAGTGGACATGGCCTATCTGGACTTCAGCAAGGCCTTTGACACTGTGCCACATAGAAGACTATTACACAAACTGGGGAATATGGGTGTGGGCAGGACAGTAGTGTGGTGGGTAGGTAACTGGCTGGGTAGCAGAACACAAAGGGTGGTGGTGGTAAATGGCTGTCACTCCACAGAGGGAAGAGTGACCAGTGGGGTACCACAGGGATCAGTGCTGGGACCGGTCCTATTCAACATCTTCATCAGTGACATTGCACAGGACCTAGAAGGCAGAATTTCACTGTTCGCTGATGACACAAAGCTCTGTAACAGAGTAGACACACCAGAGGGTGTAGACAGAATGAGAAGGGACCTGCAGAAACCTGAAGAATGGTCAGGGGTTTGGCAGTTGAAATTAATGCAAAGAAGTGCAAGGTAATGCATATGGGAACAAAACCCTGGCACAATATATCAGTTGGGGGTGAGGATATAGCATGCACCAAGCAGGAAAGGATCTTGGGGTTATCATCTCTGATGACCTCAAGGTAGGGAAACAGTGTGACAAGGCAGCAGGTAAAGCAAATAGGATGCTGGGATGTATAGGCAGGGGCATCACCAGCAGGAAAAGGGAGGTCATAATTCCGCTATACAAGACACTAGTGAGGCCCCATCTGGAGTACAGTGTACAGTTCTGGAGACCATACCTACGTAAGGACATAGACACGGTAGAGAAGGTTCAGAGGAGGGCAACAAAGATGGTGCATGGATTGCATCACAAGTCCTATGAAGACAGGTTGAAGGAACTGAACATGTACTCCCTGGAGGAGAGGAGGGAGAGAGGGGATATGATAGAGACATACAAGTATCTCACAGGGAGGAACAGGGTGCAGGAATACACTATTTTTAAGCGAAAAAGATGTTCCAGGACTAGAGGGAATGGGATGAAGTTGGAGGGAGGACGATTCAGAGGAAATATGAGGAAGAATTTCTTCACAGAACGAGTGGTGGACAAGTGGAACACCCTGCCAGAGGAAGTGGTGGGGGCTGAAACAATCACGGGATTTAAGAATGCATGGGATAGACATAAAGGAATTCTGGAGGTCAGGGGTAAGGGGCAACAGACTTCTAGGAAAACATAAACTGAACTTACAAGCTCAAATGGGCAGACTGGGTGGGCCATAGGCCCTTATCTGCTGACACCATCTACGTATCTATGAGGCTCAATCCAGGGTGGAATCAATGTAGGAGCGGTCTCGGGCAGATCCAAGTGGGCAGCGAGCTTCTTACACTGTGGATCTGGCTCCAGAGATTGCCACTGATAACCTTTCTGGATATTTCTCAATAACTCCAAAAAGGAAGGATCCTCCAGAGGGGACTGTGGAGGAGTCCTTGGCCTGGGACGTTCTGGAGTACGAAGCTTGTTATCCGGATTGGAGCATTCCCCTGAGTCAGAGGTCTCCGACGTAGAGGAGGAAGACTCCTCCCGACATTGGGGAGGAATGGTCCCTTCACTTCTGGTGTCGGGTAAGGGGGAAGGAGTCTCCCGGCTCTGGCATAGGGGATCCTGAGCAGGCACCGGTAGGTGACTCTCCACCTCCCTGGTGACCCGAGCCTTGGCCTCAGCCCACCAGGCAGCCAGAGTCTCCTTCAAGTCCACCGGCGGCTGTGGTGGGGGCGACGGAGGGGGATATGGATATTGAGGGTATCTGTATGGCGAGTATCTATAACCCGATGGTGGGAAGCCCAGCGTCTGGTACTGAGGCGTCGGATAAAGTGGCATTAGATACTGCGGTACTGGGTAGGGCGGCACTGGATTTAGCGGTGCCGGATACCCAGGTGCCAGGGGCTCTGACAGAGCAGAGGGCACTGGGAAAGGCCCAGCAGGTGGGCCAGGTAAGGGTGGCTCTGCAGGCATCAGGCCTGGCATTGGAGCGGCATCCGGAAGAGGGAGGTTGGCTGGTGTCGGAGCTGGCGTCTGAGGATCCGGCGTCAGAGGGTCCGGCCCTGTAGGAGGGAGCCCTGACGTCAGCGTACCCAGCTCCTCCGTGTCGACAGGGGATGGAGGGTTGAAATCCCTGGGGTCCAGCAAAGGAGATGCAGGAGCCTCAGAAGGCAATGGCAAGCACTGCAGTGAGCCTGGGACATTGGACTGGTCGAAGGGGTTTGACGTAGGCTCTTTTGCTGGGCGGTCGTTGGAGGGGCCGACGTCCGTCTTATCAGCAGGATCTGGGCGTTGGAGGAGCCGGCATCCAACTTATCGGAACCCTGACTCGAAGAAGGCCACACCGGGGATGCAGCCTTGTCGGGCGTATGAGGTACCATGCGCCCTCCTGAAGGAGCCGGTGACTTACTGGTCTTGTCTGGGCAGACGGCGGCACCGGCGTCTGACTTAGCAGACCCGCTCAACCCAGAGGGCCGCGTGGCAGCGGCCTTCCCAGAAGCGGAGGCCTCCTTTACCCCGGAGGTACCTGAGGGGCCCGAGCATGAGCCTGACGGGAGGGGCGACACCATCTTGGACACCGCCAAGACGGCCATCGAGGAGCGGTCCCCTGGCTGGGAACCGCACGAGTCGCACTTATTTTTATGTAATTTGGAAGGTGTCAGGGATGATATACACGGACGTTTTAAGCAAAAAAACAACAACAAAAATCATTTGACAAGTTCGGAAACTAACCAACGGACGACTGACGAGTGATTGAACTCTACCGCAAGAAAATTTCACAAGTCGATGGCGGAAAAGAACTGGAAGGTGGGCGTCGGGGACCGCCCCTTTATACTGATGTCATATGATGTCGGTCACCTGACGTGGGGGTGGTCCCCCGCCAGAGACTGCTAGCTATAAATGTTTCCGTGAGGTCCTAACGCCTGCCAGGTCAGTCCTATCTGTCATTACCTACTGCAAGAACCCTCTCAAAGTAAGATCTTTTCCTTTGGCAGTGTCCAGACCTGCCCCAATGTAGTGAAGCCTTTGGCTGGGCCACAGGGAGGACTTTGGAAGGCTGACAGTAATCCATAGGTCTTGAATCAAGGTAAAGGTGTCTTCCATGGTGCTGATAAGCCGATCCCTGGAGGGAGCTGCTACGAGCCAGTTGTCCAGGTAATGGAAGACATAGTTTTTTGTTTTTTTTTTGAGATTCTATTTATGCACCCTTACCTTCAGAGCATCTCTCAGGGTTCAATCTGCAGCTGCCTTACACAACCACCCGCCTGAACCAAACTGCTCTGGGCTACATCAGGTACGTGTGGTCTGGGCACTCCCCCCGGCCCCAACGAATGGCCCCAGAACCCAAAGAGAACCGGAGAGTCAGCTGACATTGAGCGTTAGGTCGGACGGTCTGCCTATGTTTGCCGTCGCCTCACCAGAAGGAAGGTTTTACCCCCCCTTGGTTTCCACCCCAGAGCACGGATGTGCAATGACATCCCACCCAGCATCGAAAACGTAGTGACCTTTCCTTCTGAGGGCTGCAGCCACTACTGCTAGGCTCTTTGTAAAGACCCAGGGAGGACAGGCCAAATGGCAGGGCGTGGAATTGGTAGTGGTTGCTTTGAAAGCGGAAGCGAAGGAACCTCCTGTGGGGTTGAAAAAACAGGATGTGGAGGTAAGTGTCTTGAATATCTAGGGAGCTCAGCCAATTCCCCTGATGAAGGAAAGGGAGCAGGCCTGGCAGGATGACCATCCAGAAACATTTGTATTCAATGTACTTATTCAGGTGACTGAGATCCAGGATAGGCCGTAGGTCCCGTTTTCTTTGGAACCAGGAAAAAGTGGGAATAAAATATCTTCCCTCCTTAATCTGTCAGAAATTAAAATTACGTACCTACCGTAATTCTTGATCATCTTTTATATCTTCACCATTCATCACTGGTGGGTTATACGCCGGAGGCACTATAACCCAGCGGAAGCTTTCAGCTTACAAATGGGGGAGGAGCCGGTGTCGTGGATGGCACCACCCATGAGGACACACAGTGTGCTGCTCGAGCATCAGCCAGTAACCGACGCTGACTCCTTCCTCACCTCAGTTCTGTCCGCCAGAGAATGTGAAAATTAGATATAGAGAAAAAAGGAGGGCGGGGCAAGGGAGCCCGAGAGATAGCAAAAGGAAAGGATATAAACAGAAAGGAGAAAAAGCCAACACAGGAGGAGAGGGAGGCTACCTGAGGGTGTGACACAGGGAGGGGGCCCCAACCACTGGGCAGTCCTAAGTGTCGTAGAGGCACAGGTCAGTAAGCATAGGAAAAACCAGGAGCAGTTGTAAAATTTGCAAAAAATATTTATTTACACTAGCAGTAACATTAAAAAAAAAATTGTTCAAAATAACTATTTACAAATGAAGAATAAACTGCAGATTCGTCAGAGTTTTCCTTCAATCTCTGTGTATCCATCTCTGCAAGCAATTGCAGCTGTCTTATAAGTCCTTCCAACCCACCATTCTTAACAAGCATCTTCCAAAGTGTTCTTGTATATTTCAGGCAGGTGCTGGCAGGAACAGTGTGCCTGAGCTGAGGCCCCTATTCCACAGCTCTTCTGCAAAAGGCTTAAAATTGCACTCAGGTAACCCCTTAAGTTTCTAATAGCTTTTTGCAATCGTCTCAAACTATAATTATATACATTTCAAAAATTAACACTATATAATTTCTAAACAAAGAAATCCCAATGTCAGTTACATTTCCACATGACGATCTGCATATATTTTTATATCAGCGGATATGCAAGGGAGGAAAAAGACACAGCAAAGGAAGACTGAGAGACAGTGAGAGGCAAAGAACTGTGAGACTGTCGGGGTGATCAAATCCTAGGTCTCACAGGAAAATTTGGTTGCGCAACCAGACAGAGAAGAGAAATGTAACAGAACAGATCCCTGCATTCAAACTCTTTCCATAACAACTGGGTCCTACTATTCAACCCTGTCACACTAAGGGATAGAGAAGTGGGAAGGGTTAAGGATACTTCAGGAGAAAAAAAGAAGAAAGGATAGTAAAGAATGATAAGAGACCCCAAGCACCCCACTCCCCCAGGGAGACAGGATAAAGATGTCAAGGGCGGCATCCACCTCTACATTCGCCAGATACTTCTCCTGAAGGAGAGACTGGACTGTCTCCCATCTGCGACAAGACTGGGTTGTTCGAGCTAAGAAAGCCCAGCGAAACAACCCGGAGGTTGAAACTAGAGGGAATGCCTGTTAATACTCTGGGAGTAAGATGCTGCGGTCTCTGCAAGTTGCCCTAGGGCGCGGGGGTGGGGACAGGACAAAGGACACTTCAACAGCCATTCCACATCCAGGCATTGCTACATCCTGTAACCGATCCTGAGCCAAAGGCAAAGGTGAAGAAGTCATGGAAGGAGGGGAATTGCCCCAGGTCAACCAGATCAGTTCACGAAGAAAAAAAAGACAAGGAGAGGGGTCCTCGGGTCCCCCAAAGCCCACCAGGATTTGAAGAGTCCCGAGGGAGTACCGAACTCTGGTCATGCTCAGAAGGCAAGATGGAGATCAGGAGGGACCCGAGGAGCTCTCATTATCAGAGGGCAAAATGGCCCCGTTGTCCTCACCTCTTCAAGGAGAAGAACTCATCCCCTGGAGAAAAACAGGACCAGAGAAGCCAAAGGTTTATCCCACAAGGGTATCCACGGAGGGGAGAGCAAGCAGGTAGGAGACACTGCTCAGAGGCTGAGGCACCAGAGGGGATGGTGGGTGGGAAGCAGTGATGAATGGTGAAGATATACAAAAAGATCAAGAATTACGGTAGGTACGTCACTTTCATATCTTCCTGTATGTACCTTCACCATTGGTGGGTGAGTATCAAGCCCCCCGAAGGTCACCTGGCAGTTCCCTGAGGGCAGAATTTCCCTCAGCCCTTTGTAGGGGGAGGGAGAACAACAGGGGGAAAAGCCCCCTACGTGTCTGAAGAGGCCCAAGACTGATCAGGGCGAGACAGTGGCTCCCGTGATCTAGGAGAAGGAAGGTGCCCTGCTAATTCCTGTCTCACCCTGCAGGAGAAAAAAATGGGCTCCTTGGAAGGGGAGGCAATCACCCTACACTGGGCCAAGGGTGATAACCTGAAAAGACGAAGCCATGCTGCCTATCTTATACAGGCTGGAGATTCTGCCATCTTAAAAGCTACCTCATTCGCATCGTATGAAATGCCCCTGACAGATGCCTCACTAACTCTAGGCTAGAAGCGGAAAGACAGATGGCCTGCCTGGTTGCCTCTGAGTCAGGCACAGTCGCTAGGAGCTGTCCTAGTACCATCCATAAGTGTCTAGCATAGAGCAGCCATATGGGCCTGATGAGCTGAAATACATAGAAGGAGATGCGCCGAGGAAAAAATTCTTCTCCCCCAGTGGTTAAACTCAGCAGAATCGCACTTGGGGGACGGTCATGTCTCGGGTGGGGATGCCCAGAGGAAGTACGCTGTAGCTCTATCCCCAAAGTCGGAGGAGGTATGGAACCTGGAGATCCCTGGGGGGCACAATACCTACCCTGGCAGTCCCTTGGGGCAGATGGCAACTGTGCAGGTGCAGTCTAAGTGGTGCCACAAGGAAGAAGCCCCATGGTGAGGAGACCGGGCCAGTCTGGTCCTTGCAGGCTGCCCCTTACCCAATCAGATGCAGATCCCCCGCTGAGGAGAGCGAAAACGTGAGGGGGTCAGCACTGTGGCTCCTCCCAGAGCCACCAGAAGCTCTGAGAGAAGACCCCCAGCCACCCCAGGCCTTTTCAAGCCCTCCCCCTCAGAGAGAGACCTGCCCCTTGTCTGTCCCTGAGGCACTGAGGGGGGCAACACTGGAAGAGCCACAGGCATCTGCAAGCCTACCACGGCAACCCCCAAGTTAGTCCCTAATTCGAGAATAGAAGCCGCGTCATTCCCAGCTTCAACGCCAGAGGGCCCCCACAGAGGTGCTGACCTCTGACTCTGCATCAGGTGTGGTGCCACCCCTAGACCCGGCACCATCTCCCAACCCCACTCCATCCTCGGTGCCACCTTTCTCCATGGCACTGGGATTGTCGCTACCCTTCTCCACGGCACCACCCTTTTCCACGGTGCCAGAGATGGCACTGTGAGAGGCCCCGGCACCGCTATCGGTGCCAGAAGACTGAGAGGGTGATCCCAGAGACACAGCTAGTTGGGGAAGGGTTGACAACACCTCCAGAAATTTGATGCTACGCTTTGTAGCACAGTGAGACTCTTCAAAGCCAGAAAGCTCCTCAGAGGGGGGCAACCACTCTCAGTCAGACCTGAGCTCCTCCTCCAAAGAGGAAGAGAGCAGGGCAACCAGGAGAGAGGCTACCCCTCACACCTTACCGGGTCTGACACTGCGTGCGGCACCAAATGACGGCCACGCTGCAACCTCGGTGCCACCCTGCTCACCGGCCCCAGGGACAGGGCCAGGGCCAGGAGCTCGAGTGGAGTTGGCAGATGGAGTCGAGGGCTCCACCAGTTTGGATCCAGCATGTAGCTCCAACCGTGACACTGGGGGTGGTTGTGGCTACGAGGAGGCCGATGACCGACAGGGGTGCTCAACCAACCCTACGGAGGATTTTAAATGTCCGCCCAACACCTCTAGGGAACCAGAAGTGCCTGTGAGGCCAGCACTGTTGACGGCTTGTGCCCTCCAGCAGGTATAGTAATGGAAGGTGACCCAGGGGAAGGGTCCAGAGTTCTTGCCATAGCGTCCCTGGACTGTAGACATCCTTCGAAGGTAGGAGATTTCAAACCCACCTTCAACACATGCATTTCGAGGACCTGGTAGTCCGTGAAGAAGCATGTGTTGCAGTTGTCCATGTCGTGCTGTGGGCCCAGGCAAGAGAGAGAGATCGATAACAGTGATCTGTTACGGAGATGGATTTGCCACAGGGGCATCGACGCACTGGGGTATGTCCCACCTTAGATTTTGATTTAGGCCCTGGATTGGACATGATCAACCATACACAAAATAAATTAAAATAAAAAAAAGACGGTGCTGTAGAAACACTAAAACAAGAATTCAATAAAAAAAAAGGCAATGCTCTCACCCGTTTGTAGCTCTACGGCATTGAGTAAACGAACAGAACTTTGGTAACTTCAAACAACGATGAACTACGCAGTTTGACTCTATAGGTCCCATGAGGTGCACTCTCGACGGGGGGAGGAAAAGAAAAGAACTGAGGTGAGGGAGGAGTCGGCGTTGTTTACTGGCTGACACTCGAGCAGCACGCTGTGCGTCATCCTCATGGGCGGCGACATCCACTACACTAGCTCCTCACCAGAAATAAAAAATTGTAAGATGACAGTTCCAGCGGGGTCATAGCGCCTCCAGTGTATAACTCACCAGTGATGAATGGTGAAGATACACAGAGGAAGATCTGGCTCTATGGCCTGCTTCAGCAAGAGTGCTTGGATCTCCTCCTGAATAAGAGGTGTGATGGAGGAAGAGTTTATGGGTGAGTTGTCTAGCGGCATCTCCTTGAACTCTAGAGTATGCCCTTTATCAACTGAAGAACCCCCTGATCCGTGGTTATTCTGTACCATTCCTCTAGGTAGAGAGAAAAGCAACCCCCACAGCCTCCCCTTGAGATTCTGCTGGGGGAAGGGGTTGGGTATGGAGTCAGGCTGAGAAACCAGGGACAGACAAATGGGCCTGGGAGTTTTGGGAGCTGTGGGACCCGAAACTCTTGAGGCCTGAGAAGTAGCTTTATGCTTAAAGGCACTCCTGGTTTGTTGGCATTGGTGCTGTTGCCCAGAGGATTGATGAAATGGTTGACGGTGGCTCTGTTTCTGGCTGGATCTGTACAGTGTTCATCATAGGAGGAACGTAGGAGTACATATGTCCAAACCTGAATTCAAGATATGCAGCAGCTCAGCCTTTTGAGGATTATCCTGCTGAGTCTGAACCAGTTCCATGGCCTTCTCCCACAGGGTATTCTGATACTGAACCATGTAACTAGAAAATTCAAGGAGCGAACAGCACAGGTGGCCAAGGCATAGACTTTCCTGCCTATCTGGCCCACCTTTTTCAAGTCCTTGTCTGGAGGCTGAATGCTAAGAAACCTAGGCTTCTTGGACCAGTCGGGCTGCTGTCATAATAACCATGGAGTCTGCAATCAGCTGCTCTCCAAAGTAAGGCTCATCCAGAGGGGCACTGTAAAGGCGATTAGCCTTTTTGTAAACAGCAGGGGTGAAGATGGGCATTTCTAAACGGATCTGGTAACATCCTTGAATGGATCCACCAGAGGAGGAACCACCACTGGCTTAGGATCCTTCTGGCAGAAGAAAATATTGCCTCTGTGGGTCCAAATCTATGGTGTCCCACCCCATACTGGACTGGATATGCCGCATGACCTCCATGAAGGTGGGGTCATCAGGAGGTGACCTGGGGGCATCTTTAGGATTCATTGGGGGGGGGGGACATCCATAAGTCAGATGACTCAGAGGAGGATTAGAGGAGGAGCTCCTGTCCAACTCCCCTGAGGAAGAAGACTGGGAGGTCAAACGGTGGTGCCTGCGGACGTGTGACCTACATTAGTGCCTGTCCAAGGACCTGGAGGATGAACGTCAATGCTTTTGGTCGTGATTATTAGAGAGGACCCTACCAGTATTGTCTGGTTATGGGGGTAGGCTCTTTTGGATTAGGCGTAGGTGGTTTAGGAGGGGCTGAGATGTAGCCCCAAGGGAAGAGGTTCCTTGGGAGGGGGTGTAGAAGGCCTTTTTGGTATTGGGTTGCCCATGACCACATACCACAAGGACGTGAAGAGGGCTGTAAGGTCCAGCAGAGGATTCTGTGGTGTACAGGTTTATCTGGTGATGGGGGGATGTTAGACAGCCCCAGCGTCACACTCTTTGGTGGCGGCAACCCAGGCATCGCATCTTGAGGATTAGGGTTGAACAACAGTGACCCAGTGGGCATCTGATTATCCGGCATCAGTCTGGTAGGTGTCAGACCAGATGCCCATCCCCCTGGCAACGGCTGGAAGATGTCATTAACATCAGCTGGCGACATGGGGCATTCAGACGACGACGAAATGGATGTCACTGGGGTCTACAAAATGGTAGCTGGCGTTGACCAGACAAGCGAGGACTGACACTGGTCAGGAGAGGCAGAAGACATCGTGTGGGAGGTAGCCTGTCAAAGGAAGCTGACTCCCAACTGGGCCAGAGGAATCACTCTATGGGAGGCAATTGTGTGCCCCTGGCACAGCGAAGTGGCATCAGCACTGGAGCTGGGAGTCGACTTAGCGGTTGCTGAGGCCGAGTGGATGATAGGCAAGGACCCACTGCCTGAAGAAGACCTGGCTGAGAGCCCATAGTTTGGTGGAAAGGCCTGAGCAACAGGGGCTGAGAGGCTGAGAAAAGAGTCCCAGGACCCAAAGAACCCCTGCCCGATGTCTGGATGAAGGCGGGAGGTTTGACCACGAGAAGTCCAGAGGAAGAGAGGCCTGCCGTGGATGTCGAGTCCGACCTCTCATGAGAGGACTACCCGGAGAAGGTCACCTTCGAATGAGGAGACTGGGAATGGGAGGTTGACTGGGGTATGTCCTTGTGCTTCTCTCGATGTTTATGCTTTCCATCTGACTCTTCTCCCAGTGAGAAAATGTAGTGGAGGCCCCTGAGATTGGGGAGGAGGAACTTTTTCCCTGAATTTGTTTCTCCATCGCTGCCAATTTCTTTTCAAGCAAGAAGCTTTTCTGAGCCTTCCTGCAGTGGATCCTGGTCCTCTGGCTGAATTTCAAACAGTGCTGGCAGGCCTCTGCATCATGGCCTGGGCCTAGGCAGAAGAGGCAGGAAGCGTGGCTGTCCTTTGATGCAATCTGCTTACTGGAAGGACACTTGGAGCAACGCAATACCTCTGACGAGGTTGGAGAAGGCATGCAGAGAAAATCTGGAAAAAATCAGATTTATAAGGAAAATAAAGCGGGGTGATAGCGAAGACATGGTGGTTGACTAGAGCAGAAGGTGTCCATGGAGCTGATGTGCATGGGTCGATGGTGGGAAAAGAATTGAGGTTGGGCTGGGGGACCGCCTCTTTTAAACCATCATTTGACAGGGGTTGGCTGACGTAAGGGGGCGGTCCCCACTATAGACTGCTATCTAGAAGTTTTCCGTGGGGTCCTGGCACCTGCTGGCTTCAGTCCTTATGGTGTAACCTGCTGCAAGAGCAAATCTCGAAGTGAGATAGATAAAAAAACAACCTGACAGACACTCAATAATCTTTTAGGCAGGAAAAGAAAAGGTGGTTCTATTAACCTTCAGAGTGATACTGGTCATATTACAGAGCCAATGATGGTTCTAAAGCCTTTAATGGATATTCTGGGGCCTTAGATAGGAAAAAGTATAGAAAAAGTATATAGGATATAAAATGAACAAATTAAATAAAAACTGACCAGAGAGAAGAGGAGGAGGAAGAGAAATTCTGAGTGGAGGGACTTTAGAATGGCCAAGGATGACTACGACAACTGGGCAGCTGACAGCGAGAGAGAGAGAGAGAGAGAGACGACTAGGAAAACTGGACAGCCGAGAGAGAGAGAGAGTGAGAAAGAAAGGGATAGAACACCCCCAAGTTCCTGGTCAGAAAAAGAAATGTGTCAGAAATGCTGGCTCATTCTCAGTGTAAAGTAAGGCATGTCTGATGCCCCCTGAATCCAGAAACTCACAAAAGAAAGCTGGTCTTCAAAAAGGAAGGACCAGCCTAGGATGAGTTGCAAGAAAAGAAGTACTTATGTGAAATAAGAAATATTAGAAAAGCCTAGGAGCCCTGGAGAAAAGCAGACAGCTGTAGGTGTCCTGAGGATGAAGAACAACAATGTACTAAAGTTTAAGAGTACCATATGACCAAAAAGTAATATGGGAGAAAGGCAAGCCTTCAGTTCTGAAGGACTGAGGGTAAACCAGGAATCAAATAGTTAAAACAAACTCAGTTTCTAGAACCAAGAAATCAGGGAGAGAAGATACTCCTAAAAGGGTGAAGACTGAGAACAGGGAGCCCTCCCTAAGACATGGGCAAGAAATGAAAATTACATACCTACTGTAATTCTTGATCTTCCAGTGTATCTTCACCATTCATCACTGGTGGGTGTTAGTTGTGAGTGCAGCATCCTGTTGGAGATTTTTTTTTCAAGGGGAGGAGATGGCACCGGTGGCGCCCCCCACAAGGCCGATGTCCGAGGCGCTCGTGGGCTGGCCAATAATGGCCGCTGACTCCTCCTCCGCCTCAGTTCTGCACGCTGGAGAGACAGAGGGAAAGAGAGTAGAGAAAAAATGAGGGTGGGGCAAGGGAGCCCGAGTGACAGCAAAAGGAAAAGATATAAACTGAAAAAGGAATAGACCAGCCAGAAGACAGAGGAAGAAAATGCTCTGGGGATTTGAGCCATAAGGCCCCAGTTACTGGATGGCCAGAGAAAATAGGAAAGAAGAGAAGCAAGGAGAAGAAAGAGAAAAGGGAAAACGGGGAATGGGAGAAGTGGAGGGCCTGATGCCTGAACCACAGCCCAGAGGAAGCTGCAATTTTTAGATAAACTTTGAGTGCATACAGTAGCACTAATCCTCCTTGCTAAAAGGGTGATCAGGACGGTCCCTCCTTCCCTCTTGGTTAATCAGGGAGGAATCCCCCTGGATGGAAGACCACACACCCCCAGCCAAAGCTTGCAGAGGGGAACCCACAGGGTACAGGGGGAAAATATGGTCTCCACCCATCAACAGCTCCCTCCCAAGGAGGATGAGGGAGAGTTAAGGGGTGAAAGAAGAAAGAGAGGAAGTATGGGGGGGAGGAGAAAGTCCTGTCAGACCCAGACCCCACACACAAAACCAGGGACTTCCAGACAGACTAGCCCACCAAAGGGAAGGGGACCAGTCCTGGAGGCTCCCTCGAGGGAAATGGGAAGGACCCCTCCAGAAGTCTCCCCAAAGTTCTTTGCTCTCCCAAGAGACCCCTTCCTTAATTTTGGGAGAAGACGGTTCTAATGCCGTGGGAGGAAGGGCATCCCCCCATGGACCTTGGGAGGAGAGCCAGCAGGGTGGAGGACTGCGGCCTTCTGAGGAGGAGGGTGGGCGGGATTCAGTGATGAATGGTGAAGCTACACTGGAAGATCAAGAATTACAGTAGGTATGTAATTTTCATATCTTCCCAGTGTCAATTTTCCCCATTCATCACTGGTTGGTGAGAACCGAGCCCCCTGAAAGGGTTCAGCACTTTTCTGAGGAACTAACATTGAACATGGGAGGCTGAGACCCTTTACAGACCAGCTAGGCATGAGACTGGTCAGGGTAAGGAGGGGTCCCCAGTTCCCGGTGGCAAGGAAGGTGCCCCTGCAGTTCCCATCTCGCCCTGAGGGAGAAAAGGCCCTGTCTGCATTGTGGGGCTGGGTGGTCTGCGGGGTTCGGCATAGTACACGGGGGGGGGGTGTACCATTTGCACTGTGGGTTACAGTCTGCAGTGGTGGTGCTGGTGGGGGTGCCCGGCTACCATGGTTCACCAACATACCCTGTATAGCCTGGTGTACTACGTGTGGATTGTCGCCATTGCTGTGCATGGGCTTTTTTTCCTCCTTCGCCCATTCTAGATTCACCCTGTTTGTAGCCACCATTCATTCAGTCACCCCTTTTGGTAGTCATGCTTTTAATGCTCACCCTCATTGATATTTGCGATTATGACGCACGCCATACATGAGCAATCGAGCACCTGGGAGTCGCCCACATGTCCTCGCCATTCTGCAGGTAGCCCTAACGCGGTAGCTCTGGTCACGGGATACCAGGAAGTTCAGGGACCGAAAAGCCACAGTGGCTGAGGCGTAGACCTTCTTGCCCCAGAAATCCACCTGATGAGACTCCCTGTCTGGAGGATGTATGTTAAGGTGTCTGGGTCTCTTAGTATGGTCATGCGCAGTGTTCCTGTCCAGTGAGTTGGCCACAGGATGCTCCCCATAAAAAGGCTTGTCCCTAGAGGTGTGGTAAAACCTGTCTGCCTTTTTGGGCAGGGCCAGCGTGGAAGACGGATGGTTCCAGGCGGACTTGTTGACATGCTCAAAGGAGTCAATAAGTGGAGGTATGACCATGGGCAGCGCATCCATCTTATGGAGGAAGGTTGCTGGGTGCCAGCGTTCTGGATCCAGTTCCTCCAAGTCCCAGCCCATAAGTGACTGAATGTGACTCATGACATCCAGGAAAGTTGGATTGTCAGGAAAGGATCTGGGGGTATCCCGAGGCTCCTCCTGCTCAGAGGGTAATCTGGAATCCTCAGAGAAAGAGGAGGAGGAATCACCCACCCCATGGATCAGATTCTGAAACTGGCATTGGTGGACATCAATTCTTCTTACACAGGTCCTCCTTGTCACCAGGAGACCGGGGAGTGGGAGGGGGAACCTGGACCGGCTAGGGTGAACGTTCTCTCATAGGTGGGGTAGGAGGCCTTTTCTGGGGCTCCTTGCTCTGCATGAACTCCAACCAGGCTGTGAACAGGGTGGTGTAGTCCAAGGCGATGGGAGGGCAGGCGGTGCTGGGTGGGAAGGTGTAGAATACACCAGCATCAGTCCCTTAAGTGTCTCAGGATCCAGTGTCAGTCCGTGAGGAACCGAATGGCCATACGACTACTCCTGAGGCGAAGGGCTAGCTGGCGTTGATTTCAAAGGACCTGGCGTTAGTGGAGTAGGCTTCAGTTGTGGTTGTTCCACAGGAGTGACTGGCGCAGACTGACATTTTTCCGGCGATGGTGAAAGCATCACCAGTGTCAGTGCCGGTGTGGCCAGCATCGACTGAGGACAAGAGTGCTGGTACCAGTCAGGCGACATGGCTTACGCAGGGTAGCCTGCGTAGTGGAAGAAGCCCCATTGACAGTGGCATCGCCCAAAGAGAGAGAGAGGTGGCGCGTTCAGGCATCGCATGGGGGAGCCGGTCCCCAAATGCGGGACCAATGTAGGCAACACCAAGACTGGACGGCCGAGACCCATCATCCAAAGAGTCGGTCGAGCCACTTGGCTGAGAACCCGCAGGGAAAAGGGGCCATAGCTTCAGGGGCTGGGGACGACATCTGAAACCATGATGAGACTTCGCCCGAGTTGGTGAGGAGGGTGGGAGGCGAAGACACGGACAGCCCGGATGGAAAGAAGTCTGCCAGTGAAAAAGGGACCAACCTCCCACAGGAGGAAGATCTAGAAGTGGGCACCGACTTGTGCGGTGACTTGGAGCAGGAAGTAGACTGGGGCCGATCCCTATCCTTGTCTTGGTGCCTGTGCTTCCTGCTTGACTTCTTCTCTTTAAAAGAAGAAGTAGAAGCCCCAGAGACTGTGGAGGAAGAATTGCTTTTGCCTTGGAGCTCCTTCTCCATCACTGCTAACCTCTGCTGCAGTAGGAAAGCCTGAAGGGTCTTAGAGTGGCATCTCTGTGTGGCATAGTTAATCTCCTTTAAGTGCTGGCAGGCCTCAGTGTCATAGTTAGGGCCTAGGCAGAACAGGCACGAGGAGTGTCCATCCTCAGCGAGGATCTGCTTGCCACAGGCACACTTCGCTCGCTGGTCAGAAGATGATACTGGAGAAGAAGACATATAGGAACATGGAAAAAAAACAAAAACCTGTAAATTATGAAACAAATCACGTCTGAAAAGCGATGAAAATGGCGGTCAACTAGAAGCAGTAGTCCACTGAGGTCCGAACTGCATGGGTCGACCATGCGAAAAGAAAGGAGGATGGGCTGGGGGACTGCCCTTTTTATACTACTAACTGACGGCACCGAGATTGGGGACAGTCCCCTGCTACATAGAAGTTTTCTGTGTGGTCCTAGCGCCTGGAGGCTCATTCCTAATGGTTATTGCTTGCTGCAAGAGCCCCCTCGAAGTAAGATCTGCAGGTCCCCTTGTACTTTAATATTTATTTTCCAGTTAACAGAAGTTTAAGAATTAATACTTCAAAATATTGATTTTGCAAGTTGTGCTCAAATATTGCTTTTTTTTTTTTAATATACATTCTATTCTCCTTACGTACCCAACTGCCCCTTCTGACAGCCCCTCTCAGCCCCATCACCCTGGAATCAGCAGGTCTTACCTTCTTGCCTGGCTTGCGAAGGGTCGGGTCATCATCCTGCAGCCGGAGGGTCCCCCCCTTTGGTAACCGGGTAAGGTCCACTTGGCACAAGTGCCTGTTTTCAGGGACAACCTGGGAGAACTGAGCAGTTAAGTGACTTGCTCAGAGTTACACAGTATGCAAGTGGAGGTTGTGAGAATCAAACTCAGGTCTGGGCTGCTGGATATACCAAGCTCATTCACACCTCGTTCCTCTAACCTCTAGGCTATACTGCCAGTCCATTTTCTCCCATTCCCTGCTGGAGTGCAAACAGCCTGACGGCGTGTGTGGAGGTGCACGCTCATCTGTAGAAGTTCCGCAGCACCTTCCCTTCCGCTGGTGTCCCAGACCAGCACTGCCCTCTGGCCTCCACCTGGGGGCAGTCATTCGGCGGGAGCACTAGCCCTCTCTTCCTGGGAGAGGAGAGCTGTCCTCTGAATACTCGATCCTCTCCTTCCCCTGCCAACCCCCGGCGGCCCCTACTCGTTTCTGAACACAGGTCGCCAGTGCAGCTTGAGGTGTGGCGTCGAGCACCTCAACCCTCAGCGCCACTGGGCTGACTACAATCAAATATTGTTAATATGTACACTTTGAATCTTATTATTATAACACTAGCGATATGTAATATGGGGCCGTTGCAAATTAGTCGGTTTTAATTCCACTGGAAGAGCTAATGGGAATAGAATGTGAATGCTACTATAGTATAAATAATATGGTGGCTTTTTTGCAATTTTGGTGACCTTCAATGATGAACTCTTGCAACCTCTTCTTTATGGGGTCATTATAATGTATTTAGTTTAAATTCCATTATATGATGGCAAGAACATTTCCTGGATTTTGACCGGTCAATGCCCACTTTCACCAGTGATGTTATAGGAGTATAACTGATGAACTTCTGCCCCTCTACTCATCCCTTCCATTGCCTCCCCATACACTCCTTTTTCCCTCTCTTCCTCCTCGCTTATTACCTTCATCTTTGACCCTACACACTTCCCCCACCTCACATCCATCACCCCTCCCCTCTGACCTGCCTACCTGATCACCTGTCTCCCCCCACCTGTCACTCCCTCAGCACCCTTTTCACACTTCTCCCCATCTTTCTACCACTCTCCCCATCTGTTTCACCCTACCCTTTACTCCCCATTCCCCCCAGTGTTTCTCCTACCCCCCCCCCGTTTGTTTATAGCACTTAGTTGACAATGTCTCCAGGATTGCTCTTACATTATCATACACCTGGCCCCGCTCCCTCCTTTATTTCACCCCAATTCTGGGTATGGCTAATCTCCCCACTCTAACTAGTCCTACCTTCTGTACTCCCCCTTCTGCTTAATGTTTGATTCCTTCAACCCTGTGTAACAAGGCTGCAAACAAAGCTTTGCTGATTAATTCTCCTGATCTTGATGCCAGTTAGTGTTGTCCTACAACCGTAATTTGATGCAATATCTTTGTAACTGAACCACTGGTTCAAAGGTATTCATAATCCTAGTGTTCAATAAATAAATAAATACCCCCCTTCCTATCACCTACCTCCCCTCCTCTCCACTATCCCTCCCTCCTCCCTTAGGCTTCACCTCCCCTCTCCCTCACCCCCCTACCGTACCTCGCTCACACTTGTCCTCCTTTTGGGCCCTTTATTTTCTCTGCTACTCTGACAATGCCCCTCTTAGGAGGCTCCTCCACCCTCAACCATCAGCCTACCTCTTACTTCTTGTCCTCCTCTTCACCGATACAGACTACCCAGCTCTAGCCTTTCCTACCTCTTCTCCCTGCTCTCCCTGTCCTTTACCTCCTACTCAGACTCCTAATGTGGCGACTTCATTCAGCATCATTAAGCTTTTGGCTCAGCATGGTCGTATTTTTGTATCTCTGTTGTATTACTTATGAATTACTGTATAACTCTCAACATGTGTGAACTGTACTGAAACTCAACAAAATCTGTTAACCCTTCTATGTTGAACTTTCATAACTCTGTTATATCTTTGAATTGGTGTATAACCCTCTATTTTGTGTGTAATGTATTGAATAACGTGGAACCTTTGTAAACAAGCTTTTAGCTCAAAGGTGTTAATACGAGATGAAAATAAATAAAATAACATCACTGTATGAAGGTCCAGCACACATGAGCACAACAAGCCTTACAATATCAAAACGCTCTCCCTCGTCAGTACTGTACCGAACTGCAAATGAGCACTGTAAGCACAAAGCTGCCATGGGTTTCTGGGAAGAAATCATCAGCCTGCCCCCGATTCCTCTCTCCTAAAACATACAGTAACAGTGAATCAACACCACCTCCCCAAACATACTGTTGATTTATTTCTTGTTACTCCCTACTATAACAAGTGTTTCTATCCAGCTTTTAAAAATAAAGCCGAAGCAGTCATTTCAAGCAGCTTCCATGGTCTCTGCTCTGCAGCATAACGTAAACGGCACGTACACATTTTAAAAAAAAGTATCTGAAAGTAGTCAGAAATCCAGCATTCCCCTATTTCACATTAGTTATGAACCCATCAATCGCATGCCTTTCTGCAACATAAGTATCTTTATAAATAATTTCCTTCGCCATTAACCTCATTTCAATGGCACACTGCTTCAAACGGTGCACTTGGCTTCACCTCGTACCTGCTCTGTTTCAGATCATGGCAGCACCAGCGTTGCTTGATCTTCTGCTCCCAATGATACAAGTGTGTAAAAAAAAAAAAACAGGAATATTCCCTTTCATGCCTCCTGTAGCAGGTGTGTGTGTAGGCAAGCTGCATTGTGAACCATCAGTGATCAGGAGGGGTCACAGGGAGAGAAAAACACATAGATAGACAGGACAAGGTACACAGTGCCACCTGCAGCTGAAATACAAAAAGGGACTCCTCTTTGTTTAAATACTCTTCCACACCAGTAAAATGAGTAAAAAAAATGCGTTTAGGTGAATTAATTGTATTTTGCTATTCTAAATATAAGTTGCCATTGTATAATAGAAATAAGGCACTCCAGGGTGTGGGTTATTTTGTAATAACGGCAATTACAGGAGTTGAATGCACTCGTCCTGCAGCCTTGTGCTTCAACCACCCGAGGCGTGACATTATTACACAATAACCCACACCCTTTTGTGCTTCATTGCTTAATTAAAAGAGCTAATGGGAATAGAATTTGAATATTTTTACAGCATAAATAATATGGTGACTTTTTGCAATTTGGGTGACCTCCAATGATTAACTCTTGTAGCATCCTGGATGTGGTCCTGTCAGATGGAGAGCTCATCAGGGACCTAGTCATTGGCGACCCACTGGCAAGGAGTGCCCATGCCACAGATTGGTTCTCCCTTGACCTAGGGGTGGGGTAAAACACACTAAAACGACAGGGGTTGATTTTAGACAGGCAGACTTCGGGGGGATGGAGATGATCCTTAGGGGCTACCTAGATGAGATCATGCCAAGCATGGGCACAGAGGCCTGGTGGGAAACTATTAAAAAGGGGCTTCTGGAGGCTACCAAAGCCTGTACTATGGAGACACGCAAGTGGGGTAAAGCAAAGAGGCCGAGCTGGTGGACAAGGGAGGTCCAGGATGCAGTGAGGGAAAACAAAGCTGCTTATAGCTGATACAAACATTCTCTGGAGGCTATATCCAAGGAGGAGGAGTATGGATGAGGTAGCCAGGAGGGTCACCAGGGTGGTGAGGGCAGCCAAGGTGGCAGTGGAGCAGAGATTGGCACAGGGGATGGGGGGAGGGTTCTTCAAGTATCTCGAGAAAAGAGGAAAAGGAAAGGGGCAGATTAGTACGTTAAGGATGGGGAGTGGGTGGGTGGAGTAGGCGGGGGAGAAGGTGGAGGTACTAAATAACTTCTTTACCTCTATCTTTACCAGGGAGGACGGGTGGGGGAGAGGGGAGGGAAACCGCAGATGAAGAGGGGAAATGGATGTTGAAATCTCATGGGAGGATGAGGGAAGCCCTCAAGGCCCTAAGGAGTGATAAAGCACCGGGTCCAGACGGGATACATCCCAGGGTGCTTAGGGAGATGGCCGATACCCTTGCAGGCCTATTTAACTCCTCCCTGCAGTCGGGATGGGTATTACATAACTGGAAGATGGCACATATCGTGCCTATATACAAGAGTGGCTCGCAAGAGGAGCCGGGAAACTATATGCCGGTTAGCATGAAAATGGTGGTGGGCAAAGTGTTGGAGGTCATCTTGAAGGAGAGGCTGGAGGGTGTTTCTGAATGCATGGGGTCATCCAGATGACCACCAGCATGGCTCTGTTAGGTGTAGATCGTGTCACACCAACCTCGCGGAGTTCTACAAAGGGGTGACTAGTGCACTGGACCAGGGCAGGCTGGTGGATGTCCTCTTTCTGGACTTCAGCAGGGCATTTGATTCGGTGCCACATCCCGGGCTACTGGGGAAGCTGGAGGAAATGGGGGTGGGGGATGATGGTCAAGTGGATAGGAAACTGGCTAGCAGGGCGTGTACAGAAGGTGAGGGGGAAGGTCTCATCCTCTAGGAGGGTCATTAGTGGGGTCCCTCAGGGGTCAGTACTGGGCCCACTCCTGTTTACCATCTATATCTCAGACATCAGGAGCGGAATGAGCCTCTTTGCTGATGACTCGGAGCTTTGGGAAGTGGTGGAAGGGTAGGCGGGGAAGCTAGTTCTCCAGGAAGACCTAGAGGCTCTGGGGAGGTGGTCAAGAGCATCGAAAATAAAGTTCAATGCTGTGAAATGCAGGGTCCCACACCTGGGGGCCAAAAACTCGGCTCATGAATACACCTGGGGGAGACATGGCACGTTTCTAGAGGGAAAGGACCTTGGGGTGGTGGTGGATGCTAACATGAATAACTGAGAGTAGTGTAGAAGAGCTGTGGCCCAAGCAAATAAAATGCTGGGGTGCACAGCCAGGTGGATAACCTCAAGGAGTAGAGAGGTGCTCCTTCTGCTGTACAATTGCCTGGTTAGACCACACCTTGAATACTGCATGCAGTTTTGGCGTCCCTACTTAAAGAGGGACATTGCTCTTCTGGAGAAGGTCCAGAGGAGGGCGACCAGGATGATATTGGGACTAGGGGGAGGCCCTATGAGGAGAGACAAAGAGGAGCTCAATCCGTACTCACTGGAGGAGAGAAGGAACGCGGGGATATGACAGAGGTCTTCAGATATGTCAAAGGAATAAACAGGTAAGCCTTGCTGGGGGTGCTTCAGCTGAGAGAGGTGGGGACCACCAGGGGTCACTCAATAAAGTTGGGAGGGGAGGGAGGCTGAGGGGGAAACAAGGAGACACTACTTTACTGAAAGGGTGGTGGAGCCCTGGAATGCACTGCCTAGGGACTTGGTGGCTGCAGCAACAGTGGAGGGGTTCAAGAAAGGCTGGGATAGGTATGGGGGAGGGTGCATCCCAGAGCCCCGCTGGGGGGTTGGGGACCTTGTAAAGGGGGTGGGAGGGAGATATACAACGGTGCCCTGCGAAGGCACTGATTATCGAGCAGCTTTAGAAACATAGAAGTTGATGGCAGATAAGGACTGCAAGGCCCATCCAGTCTGCCCATTTCTTTTTCTACCTTATAAATGTGCCATCGTCCTTTGCTGTCAGTGGCCTATCTATACATACTCATCTGTATTGCTCCCTTATGCCTATCCCATGCCTGTTTGAAGCCCTGCACTGTATTCATAGCCACCACTACCTGAGGTAGGCCGTCCCATGCATACACCATCCTTTCTGTGAAAAAGAACTTCCTCACATTACCCCTTAATCGGCCTCCCTCTAATCTCATGCTGTGTCCTCTTGTCCTGCTATTTTTCTTATATTTAAACATGTTAGACTCTTTCACCTTGTTAATGCCCTTAAGGTGTTTGAATGTTTCGATCATATCGCCTCTCTCCCTCTTCTGATCTAGGGTATACATATTGAGCTCCATTAATCTGTTCTCATGTGTCTTCTGATGCAGTCCCTGCACCATTTTGGTTGCCCTTCTCTGGACTGCCTCAATTTGGTTAATATCCCTGTGAAGGTGTGGCCTCCAGTACTGCACGCAGTACTCCAGAAGGGGCCTAACCAGTGTCTTGTAAAGAAGGATTATTATCTCCCTCTTACGACTTGTGATGCCCCTACTAATACTCCTAACACCCCCTAGCCTTACCTACTGCTTTAGAGGTCTACTTGGATGATTTCAGGTCATCGGTGATGATGATGTCCCTTGTGACTGCCAGCAACTCCCCTCCCAGCCTATAGGTGGCTTCAGGGTTTCTCTTCCTTATGTGCATGATCTTGCACTTCTTTGCATTAAATCCCAGTTGCCACTCTTCCAACCATTTTGCTAGTTTATCCAGATCTCTTCTCATTCTGCTCACCCCATCTGGATCATCTACTCTGTTGCAGATCTTGGTGTCACCTGCAAACAGACAAGCCTTACCCTCCAGTCCATCTGCAATGCTACTGATGAAGATATTGAAGAGAACTGGCCCCAGGACTGATCCCTGAGGTACCCCACTTGTGACTTGCATCTTTTCTGACTGCATACCATTTACCACCACTCTCTGTTTTCTGCCCGTCAACCAGTTGCCACCCAGTTGACCAACTTCTGACCCACCCCGAGCCTACTCAGCTTGTTTATCAATCTTCTATGTGGAACAGTGTCGAAAGTTTTGCTGAAGTCAAGGTAGGCGACATCAACTGCTCCCCCTTGGTCCACCACTCTGGTTACCCAGTCAAAGAAATCTATGAGAATAGTTTGACAGGAACGTCCTTTTGTAAACCCATGCTATCTTGTATCCTGTGCCCCTATGGATTCCAGGTGTTGCACTATCCTTTCCTTAAGGAGTGCCTCCACAATCTTGCCCACTACTGAGGTAAGATTGACTGGTCTGTAGTTCCCTGCCTCCTCCCTGCTACCACTCTTGTGGAGCGGGATCACATGAGCCCTTCTTCAGTCTTCTGGGACCTCTCCTGTGCTCAGAGACTTACTAAACAGTTCTGATAATGGATCTGCTAGTTCCACCCTTAACTCCTTTAGTACCCTGGGATGTATGCCATCAGGTCCCATTGCCTTGTCCACCCTGAGCTTAGCGAGCTCTTGTAGGACCCTTTCTTTTGTGAAGGGACTAGTGCTCACCTCCCTCCCCACTGTGTCCATGGTGCTGAGCTGTGGTCCCTGTCCTACCTTCTCTTCAGTAAATAATCTATATAGTGGTAGCTTCAAATAGCTCCGGTTTGGAATCTATTGGTGTCCTTGCAATACCGAGACCAGGTACAGACTAACAGGCACACAAGCTGTCTGTACCTGGTCTCCGTATGTCTCGGCAGCACATGGGCTCCAAACCGGAGCTGTTTAAAAATCCTGCACTATGGCAAGTCTATGCAGACACCCCGGCTGCTCCCCGCCTGCCACGTCATAGTGGGGACAACCGTGGGTGCTTGTGGGCCCGACAGGGAGGGTGTTGAAACCTAAAATGCTGGTGGGGAGGGCGCAGGATCAACCAGATATGAATCAAAATAATATAATAATCAGTAAGTGCCACATTTAATACTTTGTTTACATCTGCTAATCGGGCCCCGTTTCACACGGAGGTGGGGCTCGATGGGACATGGACGTTTCCCTTTAACTTTGACTTTTTTATTTGTCTGTGCTAATCCCTGTATGTGTGGAGGGGGAATTGTTTTTACTATGCTAACTTTATCTTTGGTGATGAGCTGACTACCTTTACAATTTGGATAGTGAGGGTGTGTGTGCTGCACAATAGATATTGGAGATTGATTTAACTACTTTTATGAACTGTTTAGTGGGAGGGGTGTGTTGCTTATTTAAATATTTTGAGCTAAAGCATAATATAAATGTGATAACTTATTTGTGTAATTTAACAGTTCACTAGAAAGAAGTAAAACAAATTGAAGAGAGGTAGTGAGTAACTATTGCTGCAGTAGAGAGAAGAAAGTGTGCATATAAGTTAGTAAAATGGGGCCCTGTTTAGGGAGGTTGGCTGGGATGGTGTTATTTCTTTGAAGTGTGACGTGTATTGTGGACACTAACACCGGAATGGACATACACATACAGCCAAACCTTAAACTACGTGGCGACACAGCATACACAATATCACTCCCTCTCCCATATAGTGATTGGGGAATAACATCAGGAATGTTGTCACAAATAATAACTACAAGTTTAGTGAAGGCAGACTCATAAATCATGTGAGAATTTTGTCTCCTAAAGGGAGGTATTTTGTGATAAAGCTGAGAACAAGGGCAAATACAAAGAAAGTTATAACAGCTAAGGGACTAATTATGTTAGGCTTAATTTTGGCTGGAGATGTGCAATTCAATCCAGGTCCATCCATATAAACAAGAGAAGGAGAGGATATTTTAAATGGTATAGGGGACACCTTTATACATTTTAACGTATGAAGTCTAGCTCCTAAAATGAGTGAAGTTAAACACTGGATGTTTGAGAACAACTCAAAAGTGGTTGTTATCACTGAAACATGGTTAAATAACAGAACAGATGACTCAGAAATTTACATACAGGGATATCAAAGTTGGAGACAGAACCAGTGTAAGAGAGGAGGGGGGTGTTGATATACGGGCAAACATCACTTGACATAAAGCTAAATGGTGTTCCCACTCCAGGGATGGAAACAACTGCTTTAGAATTAAGGTTACCTGGAAATAACCCTGTCCTGATCATAGGGTGTTACTCTCCCCCCAAGGGAAGAGAGGAAAACTTTGATATGATTCAGATTTTTAACCACATAGAGATAGTCATAAAATATTGATGATGGGAGATCTAAATGTTGACTGGTCTAGACCCCCACCGAAAGGCAGGTTTTGGAACTGACCTTGGGAGTAGGGTTGACTCAGTTAATAAGGACCCCAACCAGAATAAACCCTAAAAGTCATCAATTTGGATTTAATTTTAACGACTAATCCTGATAAATATATTCAGTATGGTGTACTACCAGAGGCATTTAGTGACCATCAGGTCATGTACTACATCTGGAAGCAAAATTTAAAAACAGAAATACATGATGTTAGAGAATTGCGACAAAGCATTTTGACTATCTAGTATTTATGATTGATCTGGAAGGTAGAAATTGGGACCGTTTATTTCTTATTCCTGATGTACAGAGTGCTTGGGAATATTTCCATTCAGAATTTATTGTGGTTTGTGATTTTCATGCTCCAGTCTTAAAAAGAGTGAAACAAAAAAGTGCAGAATGGTATAATGGGACTTCGGGCATAATAAGGAAAAACAGGGACATACTGTGGAGAGAGGCCAAAATGATAAAAACTAAAATTGCATGGGACAAATACAGTCAACTGAGAAACCACTATTCAAAAGAGGTTAAGAAAGCTAAAAATTGCTATTTTAGCAACTTGTTTGAAGAAAAGAATGTTAAGGATCCTTGTAACTTCTGGAAACTGTATTCTAAACTAAAAGGTAAAAAAACAAAATATGTCCCCGGCTCTTTTAACATTATGGGGAGAATATTCCAACATCTGATCAGGTGGCAGATGCCATGAATAGATTTTTTATAGATTTTGGAAGTTTAGTGGAGGATGTTGAGAGAGGTAAAACAGGGGAAGACCTGGAACAAGAAACAACAAGGGACAAAAGTGGACGGGACTTAAGAAAGGAAGTTAAAAACAAACAGGAAGTATTGAATAAAGTAGATTTCACTTTTGGTTTGATCTATACTAAAGAAGTTACAGACGAATTGCTAAAACTAGATGTAAAAAAAGCCCCAGGTTTAGATGCATCTCTACGTCTCTGCTAAAATTTGCGGCCCCAGCAGTAGCGTAATATATTTTCCTACATTTACAACTTGTCCCTGACTACTGGAACATTTCCAAGTGCCTGGAAGAAGGCAAAAGTAATTCCGATATATAAATCTGATAAAATAAATGAAATTCAAAATTATAGACCAATATCCTTACCCCAATAATATCTAAGCTTTTTGGAAAAATTGTAGGGAAGCAACTACAGACCTACTTGGAGGATAATAAAATATATAATCAGTACCAATCAGGTTTTCGTTCTAGCCACAGTACGTCGTCAGCTTTAATAAAGGTGACATCTGACATTTAGTCCTCATTGGATAGGGGCCTCCTGGTTGGGGCCATATTTATAGATTTGTCCAAGGCATTTGACACGCTTAGTCATACAATTTTGTTAGACACATTAAAGGACTCTGGCCTCAACCAGGTGGCCCTGAATTGGTTCAAGGACTATTTAACTGATAGGACTCAGCAGGTTACTTTGGGAAAATTTACATCTCTGCCCGCACTTATTAAATCTGGAGTCCCTCAGGGATCGGTGTTGGGCCCACTTTTGTTTAATCTGTATACGAATGGTGCTGGTACCCTAATATAATACGTGCAGCACCACTCCTATGCAGATGATGTCATTTTGTATACTGAAGGTGCTTCTCATGAAATTCAGGAAGTGCTTCAATGTGATTTTGACATTTTTACAAAAATACTATAAATCACGAAATTTTATATTAAACAGTAAACAATCTCAAGTTATGTTCTTTGAAAATAAGCAGGTGACTGAAACAAGCTTACTTCAAATTAAAACACTTACCAATCACATATTAACACAGGTGAACTCATACAGATATTTGGGAATATGGTTACATACAAAATGAAAATATGATATACACATAGAAAATCTGATAAAAAAATTACATGGTAGATTAGGAACTTTGTATAGATTAAAAAAATTGTATACCTAATAAAGTCAGGGCTCATCTAATCAATTTCACAATAATCCCGTTATCTGATTACGGGGATGTGGTGTATGCTGGTGCATCAAAAACCATACTGGAGAGGTTATGCATAGCTTTGAATAGGTTTGCTCTAGATGCACCTCAGTTGGCTCACCGGCACACTATGTACAGTGCCTTAAACTGGACTAATCTTACTGAGCGCAGAAAATTGCATATATTGCATTTAGTTCACCAACAATTGAACCAAAAGACTCCTCCATATCTGGATAATTTGTTCCAGATATATATACCTAATGCAGATTTGAGATCAGCACAAAATTTGGAACTAGTAATTTCTAAAACTAGAATGGCAAGGGCAAACTCTGCATTAACAGTGAGTGGGCCTAAATTCTGGAACAGATTACCAGACTATTAAAAAAAAAGACAATTATCCTTTGGTATAAGATCACAAAATGGTTGAAATTAGAAGTACATTAAATTAACTGATAGTGTTCCCAGTAAAAAGGTAATGCACTTTTTTGTTTCACACTCCTCATTAATAATTATTCATAATTATTACTGAATGTTAATGAATCATCATTTTTTACCACATGGCTACTGCTATGTTATTACTAAAAGCAGGATGTATAGGTTTAGACTTTGTAATTTTATAATTGTTATAGATGTTGATATTTAAGGTTAAAACAGAGTATGGGAGCAATAGAGTATTTGTCTGTAACATGTACTGTAATTCTAATGCACTATGTAGTACTACTGTTTATTTTATGTAACTGAAATTTTCTTTTTATGGTTTGAATTTGGACCCTGTTGAAAATTAGTCTAACCACTCAAAGGGTTATCCTTTTCCTAGACTTGTAAGGAATACATTTTTTACAAACAAAAGTCCATAAAATGACTGTTACAAGCTTGTACTGCGCAGTTTCCATATACCCTCATAAGTTCACAAATCTGTAATATTTTCAGTCCAGATCTTCAACACTGGCATTTTTCCACACCTCCTTATGAACAGCACAGCTGTCATTTTTCACACCCTGGCCGAAATGTGTTTTCGCATTTCTGGCGCACAAATGCATGGTCGCTGTGGGAAATCAGTGTTCGGGACAGATTAAGAAAATCACATTGACACTATTCATGAGCGGAGGTCCCAAAATGCCTGTGTTGACAATCTGCTGTACAAAAAAATCCCCAAACTAATTACATTACGGGTGTGCGTTGTGCAGTTTCTACGCACACTCATGACTTCACCAGTTTTTTTATATTTTCACTCCAGACTTTCAACATTGCCATTTTTTACACCTCCCCATGAACAGTACAGCTGTCATTTTTCACATCCTGTTCAAAATGTGTTTTCGCACCTGTGGTGCCAAATGGTGTAGTCGCTGTGCAAAATCAGCTTTTGGCTAACGAGCTGATATTGCCACTGTTTATAAGGTGGGGTCACAAAAAACCCATGTTGAACATTTGGAGTGAAAATACCAACGAACGCCGGGGGCTTTAGGGTTTCCAACCATAATGCTCCACCCTGTAGAGACTGACATGCATCAGGGATCTGGTTCTGCCTGGACCTAGGAGGGGTAGAAGGCTGCACAAAGACGGAAGTAACCGACTTCAGGGGGGTGGATTTTAAGGAAATGGGAAGGATCCTTAAGGAGCATTTGGATGGGATTGGGTCAGACATGGACGCTGATAGTAGGTGGGAAATCATCAGGAGAGGGGTGCAGGATGCTACCAGCACCTGTGCAAGTAAGAGCAATACGGTGAGGGCCCAAAAACCCTGTTGGTGGACCAGGGAGGTCCAGGAGGTGGTGCGGGGAAAGAAAGCAGCCTATAAGCAATTCAAGTGCTCAAGGAGTGAAAGGGATCGAGGAGTGCAGAGCTGATGGCTAGAAGGGCCACTAGAGTCGTGAGGGGCTAAGGCAAGGAAGGAGCAGAACCTGGCCGGGAAATTAGGAGAGGGAACAAGGGGTTCTTTAGATACACTGGGGAAAGACGAAGGGTGAAGGGCAGATTAGCAGGATTAAATCAGAGGAGAGATGGGCACAAGACCCGGGGAGCAGGCTGAGGTACTAAATGAGTACTTCACCTCAGTTTTCACCAGGAAAATGGGGTACTGCATCATACATGGGAGGAGACAGAGATACTGAGGAGGGGACCCTTACCGATCGGCAGGTCTGGGAGAGGGAGGCATCACTGGCAGGTGGGGGAGGGCTAAGCAGGGAGAAGAGGTACGGAAGTGAAATCATCAGCTCCCTTAAGGCGGAGAAAGCACGGGGCGGATAAATTACATCCCAGGTGCTGAAGGAACTTGCAGATGTCCTGGCGAAACCCCTGGCAGAGCTTTCACCATCTCTGAGGACAGGGTGGGTGCCCCAAGACTGGAAGGTGGTGCATATAGTGCCTATCCACAAGGGGGGATCAAGGGAAGTGGCAGGGAACTACAGGCCTGTCAGCCTGACATCGGTGGTGGGCAAGGTGATGGACGGCATTGTCAAGGAGAGGCTAGGGGGGGACCTGGATAAGTCAGGGTGCCTGGACGATAGACAGCATGGATTCATCCCGGGAAAATCGTGTCAGACAAACCTGGTGGAGTTCTATGACTGGATGACAAGTGCCTTGGACCTGGGTAGACCAGTGGATGTCCTCTTTCTAGACTTCAGCAAGGCATTTGACTCTGTTCCTATGTGGGCCTGTTGGATAGCTGGGAGAAATGGGGTGGGAACCAGATGATCAGATGGATGAGCAATTGGCTCCAGGACCGGACCCAGAGGGTCGTAGTTGGTGGATAGTGTCATCCCCATGGAGGGTCATTAGTGGGTCCCACAGGATCAGTCCTTGGGCCCCTTCTGTTCAACGCCCACGTATCTGACATAAGGACAGGAATCAGGAGTGAGATGAGTCTCTTGCAGATGACTCAAACTGGAGGCGGTGGTGGATGGGAGGAGGGGGGGTGGCCCTACAGGGGACCTGGAGGCTCTGGAAAGATGGTCTAGAAAGTGGAAGCTGAGGTTCAATGCAGGAAATGCAAGGTACTCCACCTGGGGCCAGAAACCCAGGCCAAGTGTACACCCTGGGGGAAATGCTACAAGTCTCGATGGCTGAGAGGACCTGGGGTAGTGGTGGATGTCAAGATGAACAACCCTGAGACTTGTAGGAGGGCAGCAGCCAAGGCCAACAGGATGCTGGGATGCATTGCTAGGGGATCACCTCAGAAGGAGGGAAGTGATACCCTCTGTATAACTGCTTGGTGAGGCCGCCTTCGTAGTACTGCGTGCAGTTTTGGAGGCCACACTTAAAGAGGGACATTAACCTCCTGGAGAGGGTCCAGAGGAGGCAACCAAAATGATTTGGGGCTTGGGGACAGGACCTATGAGGAGAGGCTCGAAGAGCTAAATATGTACACATTGGAAGAGAGAAGGGACCGGGGGACATGATAGAGGTCTTCAGGTACATGAAGAGGGTAAATAGGGGAGGAACAGTCAGGGTGCTTCGAAGGAAGGAGGAAGGGCCACTAGAGGGCATGGGTGGAAGCTGGAGGGGGAAGATTCAGGGGAGAAAGGAGGAGGTGCTACTTCACTGAGAGGGTGGTGGAGCCATGGAATGCACTGCCTAGGGGGCTGGTGGAGGCAGAGACAGTGGAGGGGTTCAAGATGGGGTGGGACAGGTACAGGGGAAGGGTTCTGGAAGCAAAATCCAATGCAGCAAGAATATCCGGAACTGGGAAGGGAGAAGCCAGAGAAGGCGAGGGGGACAGCAAGGTCAGCACCCAGGGTTGGGGCTGACCAAACGAGCAGACACGAAAGACAGTTAGGCCTATTCTGCTGGCATTTTAGTATGTTAGTATGTTAGTGTGACTTGGGATTGTTGCCTATAATGCTCATGCCATTCCACCCCCACCCACACCCTGCAGCCAGTGACAGGCATTGAGGTGTGCCTTGGACTCTTCAGCCCCAAAGTTCACCCCATTTCCTATACAGCACCAATCTCACCGTATTTCCTTATGGAATGGGGTAAGTGTAAGGCCCAAAGACCCCAAGGCACACCGTTACACTTGTCGGTGTCTGCAGGGTAGGGTGTGGTGAAATGGCGTGGATGTTATGGCCGACAACCCAAAGGCACACCCCAATGCCTGTCAGTCTCTGCAGCGTGCTGGTGGGGTTGGCTTCAATTCAATACTTCACTATCATTCCTATTATGCATCTCTCTAACTCCTACACTACCAATGCCAGCAAGCAAACATTCGGCATTGACAAATGCCTGTTTATTTACCAGAACTACCACTACCACTGTCTAAGCCCCCCCCCCCAGCAAAAGGATCTTAATTTACAGAGAGAACCAGAGATTAAAAACCTGCTAACTGCTTGCTGCCCCCACAAGACAGGAGATTATGTGTGAACCATTTTATAGGCCACCAATTCAAAACAATAATATGATAGATCTCACTCCCACCTATAGCAGCAACAAGAGATTAAATTACATTATACAATGGCAAGAAAGAATCCAGGCTTCTGATTGGTCAGTTGGCTGTCACAGCAGGGATGTTATCCTGGCATAACGTCCCTGATGATATGGATGACCTCCATGATGATGATCTTTTTCTCTTAAGAAACAAAAATATGTTTACACACTAACAAAAGCATTCTTTAAAATTATTTTTTTATTATAAAACAACAAGCCATTGTATAATAGGAATAATGCCCTCCAGGGTGGGAGTTATGCTGGAGATATCCTTCTAAAGGTGTTGGGCCCTTGGCGATGGCCTCGGGCCACACAAGGGTGGAGATGCATATCCCAGCATAACTCCCACCCTGTCAGGCATTATTCCTTTATTTTGAACTCAGTCACACATAATGCTGCTGCTACCTCAGTCCCCAGACCACAAACAGAAAGCACCTCTAATGCTGCTACTCCATACAAACAGAAGCTATAGTTTGGCCGTAAGCCGATCCCCTTGGTACTGCTTATTTCACCCCACCTCCAAGCGTACCTAAACAGTGTGGCAGCAGCAACTCACTGTGGTGAAATAAAATCAAGGTTACAGTTAGCAAGCTCAAAAAATTTGTTTAGCAATGTTACCAGTGCAGCTGAAGAATGGAGTACGGAGATATGCAATTTACGGCTTCGGTTTAGCTTGTAGAACGGCAGCAGAGTAGAGAGACATAAAACTAATGGCTGGTCTCTAGGGGCATACTGGTGAACAAAATATATTACTCTAAGACTGGCTTGAGCTTCCACTTTGTACCATAGTCCCTTACAATGTCTTGCTGTTACTTTGGAAATGCCATTTCAGTTAACACAGGGCTCACTCTGCTGCTCCATTCTGTTCAGTTTTTTTTTGTTTGTTTGAAAAGCCCACTGTTCCTCCCCAAGTAGTAAAACTACTGGACCTTCTTCACAATTTACAAATGTTGCCTAGTGATGCTAGTGCTCCCCTTCCCCCACAATTCCAGACACATTAAGGGTTAGACAAGGCTGTAGGGCATGGTATGTGTGACTTAGAAAAAGTCAAGAACTGCAGAAATCTTTCAGTCTCTGTCTCAGCCTGGGCATGAAAGTGGAAGGGTGACTCGCGCTTGAGCAGTGTATACTGCATAACCCTTTTATTTTCACCCACGGCTCCAGCTCAGCTCCTTAGTAACTCCCCCTCCAAATAAAACAAATGTGGCTTGTATGCAGAGCTGGAGAAAAAAAATTTACACTACCACTGGGGGACTTTCTCATACTCAGCGCCCTGGGCAACTGCACCTTCTGCCCAATGGTTAATCCAGCTCTGCTCATGGGATAAAAATATGCTGGTTGTTTAAATAGAGTGCTTATGTACTATATAAAAGAATAAATGGAGAAAAGTGTGCCTTTGTTTGTTTCATTTAATTACTGGTACTGTGCAGTCTGCTCCTGAAAAGGAAGGTAGAGGCTTTGTCTGAGAAGGGGAAGAGCACAACAGGTTCTGACCTCGGGTCTGACCTTTCCCCAGTGCTGTAACCAAGCCTGCAGGTGCCATTTGACTTTGCCTCGGGCTCGATGCCCAGTTGGAGCTGCTCCCCGACCACCGCCTGCTAAGCAACTGAAGCTGCCCTACTCAGCCTCCGGCTCCAGACCCAGTTGGAGCTGCTCCCGACTGCCGCCTGCTAAGCAACTGAAGCTGCCCTACTTCGCTTCAGGCTCCATGCCCAGTTGGAGCTGCTCCCCGACCGCTGCCTGCTAAGCAACTGAAGCTGCCCTACTTCGCCTCAGGCTCCATGCCCAGTTGGAGCTGCTCCCCGACCGCTGCCTGCTAAGCAACTGAAGGTATGAAGTTACAAACTGAGACGCCCTGCCCGGACAATACTTGGCCGTTTCAAATTTGGAGTCTTTTTTAGTAGCCCTCCTGCGTCATGCTCAGAGCTCGGCACCTCAACGGCTAGAGTTAACTACTAATTCCTCTCTTGGACACAGAGTGCTGCTAATTTATTTTCCTACCCATGCTCGCTTTGATTTATTGGCTATTCGGATGTAGTCTCCCTTATAGTAACGTGGCATTTTACGCCACTTTGAGTGTGTGTAAAACTAATGTAGTTGAACCTGCTCACTTTAGCAATTATTGTAAAATTATCCTGCCCAATCCTGAAGTAACCTTTGACTGACTGTAGTTATATGGAGCCTGCAGTTCTTAGCTAAGGAACCTGCATATATCATCAGTAGCTTGCTGATAATACTGAAGCTGACTGTAGATTTGTATAACTTTAATACTGCGTCCTTAGCAAAGCAGCCAGCCAGCCCTGTGCCTCTTGTCTGATTTTTCAGAAGCCAGCCAGCAGTATTTCAACAGGAGCTTGCTGACTTTACTGAAACTGCCTGTATATTGCTAATTAAACTGCATTTTAGTGAAGGAAGCATTTGACTGATGATTGAATGACTGTACTAACTGTTACTGTTTGCTGCCTGATCTAATTTAAGTAGCTGTGCCACAAAATTAACTTCTTGAATATGTTCACCTGCTGCTTAGGAACTGTTGTAATTATTTTTTTTCTGTCTCTGCCTTCCAATCGCTCCCTCTTACTGTGCAGTGTCAGTGGCTCAGTGGCTCAGCAGGTAGCACACTCGCCTCTGAGGCTGGGAGATCAGAAAGCTGTGGGTTCTAGCCCCACACCAGGCACTTGGCTTAATATCCTAATACTGACACTGCAGTGCAGCGGGGGCGTGCTGCACTCCTGAGGTGCCATCTTTCGGATGAGACGGATGAGGTCCCATCTACCTGTTCTAGTGGTACTTCAGGTGGATGTTAAAGATCCCATGGCATTTCTCGAAATAAGCAAGGGAATTTTCCGGTGTCCTGGCCAAATTTACCCCCATTCACTAAAAATACCACCAACAGCTTAAGCTGGTTCAAAGTCAGTTGGCATTCATCTCTATCCCCCTCCTCCGGGTCGTGACTGAAAATAGGCAGAATTTGTCTAGTGCACTTAATTGGTCAACAAAAAATAAATTAATTTTCCCCTGTAGTTCTCTTGTCTAATTGCCTACTCATCCTTCTCTGCTGAGCCATTCCACATCACCATTTTGAAACTGTCCTCTGCCCCCGCTATCCCTACCTTACTTCTAATCTTCTGTCTTAGAAACACAGAAGATGACCGCAAGGCCCATCCAGTCTGCCCATTTCTTTTACTATCTTATGAATGTGCCACTGGCCTTTGCTCTGTCAATGGCCTATCTATTCATACTTGTCTGTATTGCTCCCTTATGCCTATCTCATGCCTGTTTGAAGCCCTGCACTGTATTCATATCTAACACTTCCTGAGGTAGGCCATTCCATGCATCCACCACCCTTTCTGTGAAAAAAAAAACTTCCTCACATTACCCCTTAATTGGCCTCCCTCTAATTTCATGCAGTGTCCTCTTGTCCTGCTATTTTTCTTATATTGAAACATGTTAGACTTTCACCTTGTTAATGCCCTAAAGCTGTTTGAATGTTTCGATCATGTCACCTCTCTTCCTCCTTTGCTCTATGGTATACATATTGAGCTCTGTTAATCTGTCATCATATGTTTTCTGATGCAGTCCCTGCAACATTTTAGTTGCTCTGTTCTAGACTGCCTCAATTTGGTTAATGTCCTTGTAAAGGTGTGGCCTCCAGTACTGAACACAGTACTCCAGATATAACCAGTGTCTTGTAAAGAGGGATCATTACCTCCCTCATACGACTTGTGATGCCCCTAGTAATACACCCCAACATCCCCCTAGCCTTACCTACTGCTTTAGTGATCTGCTTGGATGATTTCAGGTCATCTGTGATGATGATGATGCCCAAGTCTCTATCTTCCCTTTTGACTGCCAGCAACTCCCCTCCCAGCCTATAGGTGGCTTCAGGGTTTCTCTTCCCTGTTTGCACGATCTTGCACTTCTTTGCGTTAAACTCCAGATGCCACTCTTCCAACCATTTTGCCAGTTTATCTAGATCTCTTCTCATTCTGCCCACTCCATCTGGATCATCTACTCTGTTGCAGATCTTGGTGTCATCTGCAAACAGACAAACCTTACCCTCTAGTCCATCTGCAACGTCACTGATGAAGATACTGAAGAGGACTGGCCCCAGGACTGATCCCAGAGGTACCCCACTTGTGACTTGCATCTTTTCTGACTGTCTACCATTTAACACCACTCTCTGTTTTCTGCCTGTAAGCCAGTTTGCCACCCAGTTGACCTCATTCTGACCCACCCCAAGCCTACCCAGCTTATTAATCAATCTTCTATGTGGAACAGTATCGAAAGCTTTACTGAAGTCAAGGTGCGTGACATCAACTGCTCCCCCTTGGTCCACTACTCTGGTTACCCAGTCAAAGAAATCTATGAGATTAGTTTGACAGGACCTTCCTATTGTAAACCTGTGCTGTCTTGGATCCTGTGCTCCTATGGATTCCAGGTGTTGTACTATCCTTTCCCTAAGGAGTGCCTCCATAATCTTGCCCACTACTGAGGTAAGACTGACTGGTCTGTAGTGCCCTGCCTCCTCACTGCTATCACCACTCTTGTGGAATGGGATCACATGAGCCTTTCACCAGTCTTCTGGGACCTCTTTTGTGCTCAGAGACTCACTAAACAGTTCTGATAATGGCTCTGCTAGTTCCACCCTTGGCTCCTTTAGTACCCTGGGATGTATGCCATCAGGTCCCATTGCCTTGTTCACCCTGAGCTTGTCGAGCTCTTGTAGGACCCTTTCTTTTGTGAAAGGACTAGTGCACACCTCCCTCCCCCGTGTCCATGGTGCTGAACTGTGGGCCCTGTCCTTCCTTCTCTTCAGTAAATACTGAGCAGAAGTATCTATTTAGGCTAGATGCTTTTACATGGTCCTCCTCCTCACAAAAACCTTATCCCCTTTCATCTTAGCAATACTCCCTCTGGACTTTCTCCTTTCACTAATGTATCTATAGAAAGTCTTGTCACCTTCTTTTACTGTTTGTGCTAGTGTTTCCTTGGTTTGGGCCTTTGCCTGCCTTACTGCCTTCCCTGCTTCCCTTAGGGAAGTTTAGTATGCCTCCCTATCTTCATCCTGCTGCATTCCCTTATATTTCCTGAAGGTCAGCCTTTTGGCTCTGACCTTTTATGCTACTGTTTTTGAGAACCAAAGTGGTTTCCTTCTTCTTTTGCACTTCCTTTTCTCTCTAACACAATGGGATGTTGCTTCAAGTATTGCATACTTAATGCTTGCCCACTTTGCCTGTACCCCCTTCACCTGTATTTTATCTTGCCAAGGCTAGCTTAACTCTGTTGGCCATCTTATCAAAGTCAGCTCCTCTGAAGCCCCATATTTTTGCCGTGGAATGGGATGATTTAGTTCTAGTGGCCAAATTGAACCATACCATGTGATGGTCACTAGCCCCCAGGTGGCCTGCTACCTGGAGATCTGTGATCCTTTCCCTGTTAGGCCCTGTCCACACTATGCCTCTGTAACCTTACAGAGGGCCCAAACCGTTACTGATACGGTTTGTGTTTACACCTGTAACGTTACAGAAGGCGTTTTCGTAACTGTTGTAGAAACCACTTATGAGGTGGTTTCAACAACGGTTACGAAAACGGTTCTGCCCCTGTAACGTTACCAGCCATAGTGTGGACAGGTGAGCATATAGCTCCAGCATTCCCCCAGTGCAGCATGAACTGCATTGTGGGATAGGGTGGCGACCGTAATGGTTACATGTCACCCACAATGTGGACAGGCTACAACAGTTCCAAACCATTACCAAGACTGTTCGCCGGCAGTGTGGACACACTGTAACGGTTACAGTCTGTAACGGTTTGGAACCGTTACAGCATTTAAGCGGTGCAGTGTGAACGGGGCCTTAGTCAGTACTAGATCTAGGATAGCCCTGTCTCTTGTGGGTTGTTGTACCAGTTGTTTGAGGCCCTTCCCCTGCAGGGAATCCACTATGTGTCTAGTTCTGGCAGATGTTCCTACTGGTATTGACCAATCTGTATCTGGCATGTTGAAGTCTCCCATTATCACAAGAGTACAAGGGATGGGAGGGTCTCGGCACCCAACTAAGGATCTAAGGTTCGAGCAGACTCGATAGACCGAAAGGCCTAATCTGCTGGCAAATAGTATGTTAGTATGTTAGTATCAGAACCTCCCCCCTTTAGCTGTCATGTTTTGTATATCTTCTAAACAACCCCAGTTCGTATGGCTGTCCCATTTCCTGTTTCCAGGGTGACCCACAGTTCTTCTGGCTCCTTATGTATATTCTGAATTTCTGCAGCTTTGATATTTTCAGTGAAATAAAGGGCCACTCCACCCACCCCCCTCCTTTTTGCACCTCGGTCTCTTCTGAACAGTACATAGCCAGGTACTGAAGTCTCCCAAGTGTGGTTACTGGTAAACCATGTCTCACTAATGGCTACTATGTCCAGTTTAGCCTCTGTCATTATTGCCTGCAGGTTTGGGATCTTGTTTCCTAGACTGCGAGCATTTGTGTACATGATTTTCCATTGGCTAGATTTCAGTGTGTTAGTTGTTGGGCAAGGTCTAGCATTTTCCCTGTGTGACGTATGGGGAGCCGGACCTTTTTCCTTACCTAGTGATGCAAATGAACTACAAACATATGAAGAAGCCAGCAGAAGAAGGCCATTTGGTATATCAAGTCTGCTCATTTTGCAGGGTCCAGAGCTTGAGCTAATGTCCCTGCCCTCCCTCCCCACTCCTCCCATCCTCCCTACCCATGATTCTTACTTCCACCTATGCCTATCCCAGCCTCTCTTACAGCTGCCCACTGTCTTCAACGAGATGACCTCTTCAGGCAGCGCATTCCAAGTGTCCACCACCCTCTCTGTGAAGAAGTACTTCCTGACGTCCCTCCTAAACCTTCCACCATCCAGCTTAAGACTGTGCCCCCTTGTGATATGGTTGCTACTCAGCTTAAAGAGACTCTCCTTATCAACTTTATTTATCCCTTTCAAGTACTTCAATGTCCCAATCATGTCCCCTCTCTCTCTCTCTCTCTTGTCTTCCAGGGAGTACATGTTCAGTGCCCTCAACCTCTCCTTGTATGCCTTGCCCTGTTGACCGGCTATCATCTGTTTATCCTCCTCTGTACCTTCTCCAGCAGGTTAATGTCCTTTTTGAGGTGTGGCACCAGTACTGCACTCCATACTCTAGATGTGACCTGTACAACCTCCTCTCTCCTACTACTGATCCCCCTAGTTATGCTTCCCAGCATCTTTTTTGCCTTTGCTGCTGCTTTCTTGCACTAGCTGAGGGGGGAGGTGTGTTCTTCCCATTCGATGTATCGGGTGCTGCACCCCTCTCCCCATTTGCTAGTTTAAATATTCTGCAAAGACGTCAAACTTCTGCCCCAATGCACTGGCTCCCTCCTTAGTCAGATGAAAGCCATCAAATTTAAAGAACTTTCGCTTCCAAAACTGTTGCCAGTTCCCTACAAATTTGTGTCCTTTTTCCAGGCACCAGCCCTTGAGCCACATGTTTAGCTCCCCTATCTCCCCTTCTCTGACCTTCCATCCATCTGAGCCCCTCTACCAGGCTGGCAGGATCTCAGAGCAGGAGATGCTGGACGAAATGGATGACAGTTTGTCACCTAGCCTGGTCAGGTGTTCCTTGGTCTCCACAACTGACCGGCTGGTGAGTTCAGTAGTCTGTATGTGTACCAGGACATCAATGTTTTCTCCTGCTTCCTGAACAATTTTAGAAATGTAGTAAGTGTCTCTCCATGCTGATGTACCTGGGAGACATCTGACCATTACCCCTGGCTAGAGATAGGTATCAACCCGAAACAGGTCTCCCTATGATCAAATTTTTGGATTTCCTTTTTGCTTTTTTTGCTTTGGTTCCTGTTTTGGGCGAGTTTTGTTGTGCTAGCTCCTGTGCTGCAGTGTCCTCTGCCTCTTTGTTTGATTTCAGAGACAGAGGCAGATACCTGTTTGTAGTTTATATATGGTTTGTGGAGGTGATATGTTGGAGAGCACCAAGGGATTGGACACCCGATTTGCCCCTCTTAACCACCTTCAAGCCTTTCGTTCTCTTTCTTTTCTCCTCCCTCTACCCACCCATCACTTAATTTAAAACTTTTCTCTCCTCAGCTGCCCTACTTCGCCTTGGGCTTCATGCCCAGTTGGAGCTGCTCCCCGAACGCCGCCTGCTAAGCAACTGAAGGAATGAAGTTACAAACCCGAGATGCCCTGCCCGGACAATACTTCCCCGTTTCAAATTTGGCGCCTTTTTTAGTAGCCCTCCTGCGTCACGCTCAGAGCTCAGCGCCTCGACTGCAAGAGTTAACTCCTAATTCCTCTCTGGGACACTGAGTGCTGCAAATTCATTTTAAATTTATTTTCCTACCCATGCTCACACTGATTTATTGGCTATTCGGACGTAGTCTCCCTTACAGTAACATGGCAGTTTGCTCCACTTTGAGTGTGTGTATGTGTAAAACAAATGTAGTTGAATCTGCTCCAAACTTTAGTAATTATTGTAAAATTAGCCTGCCGATCATGAAGTAACCTTTGACTGACTGTAGCTATATGGAGCCTGCAGTTCTGAGCTAAGGAGCCTGCATCAGTAGCTTGTTGATAATACTGAAGCTGACTGTAGATTTGTATAACTTTAATACTGCGTCCTTAGCAAAGGAGCCAGCCAGCCCTGTGCCTCTTGTCTGATTTTTTGGCAGCCAGCCTTCAGTATTTCAACAGGAGCTTGCTGACTTTACTGAAACTGCCTGTAGATTGCAAATTGAAAAACTGCATTTTAGTGAAGGCAGCATTCGACTGATGGTTGTATGAGTGTACTGTTACTGTTTGCTGCCTGATCTAATTTAAGTAGCTGTACCACAGAATTAACTTATTGTATATGTTCACCTGCTGCTTAGGAACTGTTGTAATTATTCTTTTTTCTGTCTGCCTTCCACTCACTCCCTCTTACTGTGCAGTTAATTTCCTCCTGTAGTTCTCTTGTCTAATTGCCTGCTCAGCCTTCTCTGCTGAGCCTTCCCCCATCTCTCTGCCTTTCCACATCACCATTTTGAAACTGTCCTCTGTCCCCCCGCCCCTACCTTACTCCTAATCTTTTGTCTTCTAGCCTTTCTTTCTCTTTCTTGTCCCCTCCTTCTACCCACCCGTCACTTAATTTAAAACTTCTTCTCTCTCCTCAGCTGCCCTACTTTGCCTCGGGCTCTGAGACACCCTGCCTGGACAATACTTGCCCATTGCAAATTTGGCACCTTTTTTAGAAGCCCGCCTGCGTCATGCTCAGAGCTCGGCACCTCGACTGCTAGAGTTAACTCCTAAATCCGCTGAGTGCTGTTGACTGTAGATTTGTATAATTGAAATACTGTACCTTGGCAAAGCAGCCAGCCAGTCCTGTACCTTCTGTCTGATTTTTCGGTCTGCCCCCCCCCACCCCCGCCTCCTTTAAATACACAATAGCTCCTCCCACCTCTGAGGGAGATGGTCTCGATTGGGCAGTCACTTGGCACAGTCGGCTGCCCTTCTTACTTAAAGGGGCACTCTCCTCTCAAGCTGCACATGTGCTCTCTCAAAGCTAACCTTCACCCTTTAGCGGAGTGCTGTGTAACCTACAAGCCTTGGTGACCTGTGCAGCTAACAATATTATTTTCACCTATCTACTGCAAGCCTGCAAAAATTTCTGGTATAGCATATATGCAAACAAAATGCCTTGCACAACCATGGCTCCTCGATTACTACTAGGCATCCTTCTTTACTCCCTGATACCCTGTTCTGGTCCTCCAAAAGCAGCAGCAGCTTCTATACATTCTATTGCACATGCTCCCTGCCCTGATATTGTTGAATCTGCTACATTGTTTACCCTTGATGGAAACTCCTATCTCTACGTGCCCCATGGCACCCAATCTTTATACCATGGGAGGTTCACTGAACAAGTGATTCTTACTCACTGCATTTTACACTACTGCAGTATCTCAGTCAAGGTGTTGCTATGTGCTTCTCTGGGCCTCGCGCTCCTCAGACACCGCAGCATGTCAGTACCTACAGTATAAAAGGGGAAAAATGCATCTCATAAAGCTACTACTAAATGCCAGCAAAAAGCTTCTTCTGCTGCTGCTCATCTGCGCAGGTAATGTGGAACTGATCCCTGGCCCTACTCTTCCCATAGCAGCCCCCAATGAACTGGCTAACTTAAAGGGTATGGTCCTCGTACATATTAATTCATATACCCTGCTAAAGCATTTTGACACTATACAATTGTGGATCTGTCGTGCAGAACCAGATATCCTGGTGGTTATGGAATCATGGCTGAAACATATGAACCAGGACCATGCGTTCACTATTCCTTCCTATAACGTATTCAGGGCGGACAGACAAACTAACGGAGGGGGCGTAGTTATCTATGTTGCTGACAAATATACAACTTCTCTAGTCAAGTCCACCTCGCTGTCTAAAGAACAAGAGTGTGTTATTGTAAGTGTTCAACTACACCAGTCAACCCCCCTTCACATCCTTGGACGCTACAGGCCAACTTCAGCGGGGCCAAAAATCCTGAACTTCTTGAGTGAGACTCTACCTACAATAGCCTCTGAATTAATCATCATGGGTGACTTCAACATGAACTGGCCATCTGCTACCTCTAAGCCTCTGAAGGATGTCTGTGGCATGCTTGGGCTCACCCAGCTTATTCAGGAACCCACCCAGCCAAACTGGAAAAATCCTCAGAACAGTACACTTTTGGATCTAATCTTAGTGAACAAGCCTCTCATTATTTCTCATTCTGGCACACTTTTTAATGACCTTAGCGATCACTGCGCCATTGCTTGTATGAGGTCTGCCCCGGAAGTGATCTCTATGTCTAGGTTCGTCTTTAAAAGAAGTCGACACAACTTTGATCCTTATCCCTTATTTTCTGAACTCCAACGCTCAACTGGCAAAATTTCTATCTGGCTAGCACAGTTTCCAAAGCGTATGAGTTTTTCCAATCCATAGTCATTGATGCCATAAACAGACATGCCCCTATGCGCAAAGTATGCACCAAAAAGAAGTCCTGTCCATGGTTCACACCTAGCCTAAAAAGTGCATTGCTAAACAGGGATTACCTATGGAAAAGGGCGAGTAAATCTAAGCAACCAGCGGACTGGGTGGCATTTAGAGCTGCAAGAAACATATGCACTAAGCTAATCAGGACTGAGAAAGCTAATTATTTCCGTGCTGAACTCGAATCTGCATCTAACTGCTCAATCAAATTTTTTTTTTTTTTTTACTTTGGGACATTCCTGCCCCATTTATACCCCCTCCTGTACTCCCCTCAGTGCTCCACTCCTTCAGGCCTTAGCTCAAGTCCCTCCTAGGTCCACTACCACGGTATCTGTCCCTAGAGTGCCCGGTAACTCTTACCTCCTCCTCCAGCTTTCATGAACTGCACAGCGGAGATCTGTCCGTGGGTTCTGGATCTGGATGGCTATTGGGAAGCGGCCGTCATCTAGGCTCACTGGGGCATTTTCCGTTTTCTGTGCCCCCAATCCTCCCTGGGGCTCGGCATGAGGCGTACGTCAGAGAAGGCGGGCTGGCCATGCGCCTTCTCTCAAGCGGCTTGACAGCGTCTCCCTCCCTGACTCCTGTGAATGGAGCCGTCAGAGCCCAGGAAAGCCGATGCTTCCACCGGCTTTCCTCGGGAAGATGGGTGTGCAAGGCACCCGTGGTAACCCTCCCCAAGCGAGAAGAGCATCCGTTGGGACGCTTGATCCTTCCCGCACGACCCGAGTCCGCTCCTCAACCTGGCGGGTGTGCAGGCGAGATGTGGCGCCCAGCGCCTGAGCCTTCAGAGCCACTGGGCCGGCCTCAATCAAATTTTGAAAAACACTCGGGGACATTGAAGGATTTTGCCCAGCCCGTTACCCCAAAAAATCACATCTAGTGGTATTTCCACCACGAACAAAAATGAGATCACTGAGCTTATCAATAACCACTTTGCGACAGCTGGTCTGGCGTTTGGCACCTCCCCAGCATCTAAACTTCGCTCGCAGGTAAGCAGTCATGACCTGCGTGCCATGCCTCAGCTATCCCCTCCCATGAAGGAGTATCCTCCTTCACTCCAGTTACCTTAAAACAAGCAGAGGATGTATTATTGAGCCTTGACACCAGAAAGTCTGCAGGCACTGACAATATTGAACCTTATTACCTAAAGCTGGGATATTACATTCTGTCACCCCCTATTACTCACCTCTTTCATATGTCCCTTACACAGGGAACACACCTCCCAGTCTGGAAGATAGCTCAGGTTGTTCCCCTGTTTAAATCCGGGGACCCCAGTGACCTAAATAACTACCAACTGATATCACTATTGCCCATCCTATCCAAATTATTAGAAAAGGTGGTCAATGAGCAACTTAGGTCCTATCTGGAGACCAACAACCTGTTGATTCCAGTTCAGTCAGGCTTTAGACCTCGCCACAGCACTGTATCTGCACTGGATAAGGTCACTAATGATTGGCAGATTGCCTTGGACACAAAAAATTATGTGTGGGCTTTGTTTCTTGACCTGAGCAAAGCTTTTAATACTGTGGACCATGACTTACTCCTGTGTGTTCTAAGTAATACTGGAGCAGACCAACCAGCCTTGAACTGGTTTACTAACTACCTTACTGTGCGTCAACAGCTGGTTAAGGTTGAGAGGGCCTCTCCTCAAAAACCCTGTTAAGGGTGTCCATCAAGGGGTCCATTTTGGCCCGCTACTATTTGCTCATCTATGTAGCTGGATTAATACTGGTATCTACGAAGCAAACATCCACCTATTTGCGGATGATACTGTCTTTTACAATGCAGACCTACTCTGGATCTTTCCTGCAGTGACCTCCAACGAGACTTTGATCATTTACAGAAAAATCTACTTCAATTAAAGCTCCTCCTAAATGCAAAAAAGACCAAGACTATGATATTTGCTCTGCTACCTTTGCAACTAAACTAAACTAGAAGTGATTCCATCATTTTCCCTACCACAGAGGTCAAACTGACAGGTCTGTAGTTTCCTGCCTCTGTCTTGGTCCCACTTTTGTGAAGGGGAATCACATCCACCCTCCTCCAGTCCTCAGGTACCACACCATCCTCCCATGATTTGTTAAAAAGGGTAGTCAGTGGTGTCACTAGTTGCCCCTTAATTCTTTTAGAATTCTGGGGTGAATCCTGTCAGGCCCCATTGCTTTGCCCATTTTCAGTTTTAGGAGTTCTTTCAGAACCCTTTTTTCTGTGAAAGGACTGGGATGGGCCCCCTATCCAGAGTGCTTCTGTTAACTGGATTAGTTCCCTTCCCTCCTCCTCTTTTGTGAATACCAAGCAGAAGTATTCGTTCAGTGTCCCTGCTTTTTCACTGTCTCTCTGCCCACTCATCGTCCATTCTATTCGGCCTCACTATCCCTCCCTTTGTCTTTCTACACTCCCTAATGTACCTATAAAGGTTTTATCCCCATTCTTAACAGAGTTAGCTATCTTTTCCTCAGTTTGGGCCTTTGCTATTCTGACTGCCTTCCCTGCTTCCTTCTGCCTTAACTGGTACAGTTCTCTGTCCTGCTCCTTCTGGGTTTCCTTATAGTTCCTAAATGCTATCTTTTTCTCCCTAACCTTCCCCGCCACCTCTTTTGAGAACCATAGTGGCTTTTTCTTTCATTTTGATTTGTTTATGTGCTTCACACAAAGGCTTGTTGCCTCTGTGATGGCAGTTTTGATGTTTCCCCATTGCTGCTCCGCCCCTCCTTCCTGCCTGTTTGCTAGTGCTGTTCTAAGGCACTCTCTCATTTTGACAAAGTCAGCCCTCCTGAAGTCCAGTACTCTCACTTTTGTATGGCTTGACTCTGCAGCTGAGTTTATCGTGAACCACACCATTTGGTGGTTACTTTTTCCCAGATGGCAACCCACTTCTAGATCTGAGATCCTCTCACTGTTCCCGTTTGTGAGCGTGAGGTCTAAGATTGCGCCCTCCTGAGTAGGTTCCAACACTAGCTTGTCTGAAGCATGCCCCCTATAGGGCACTCAGAATGGCCCTGCTCTTAGATGTGACTGCAGCAATGGTGCTCCAGTTAACATCTGGCATATTCAGGTCCCCCATCAACAATATCTCCCCTTTCTCTGCCATCCTAAGGATGCCTTCTATCATATCCTTGTCCATTCCCTCCCCAAGAAGGGGGTCTGTATACAACCTCTGTGCGGATTTTGGTGCCATTTCCAGTCTCTAAGGTGACCCACAGTGCCACCTCTCCTCCCTGTTTACTCTTTTGTTCCATTGCTTTTATCCCTACCCTTACATAGAAAGCTACTCCTCTCCCTCTTTCACCCTCCCTGTCTCTCCTGTAGGTTGCGTGCTCTGGTATGTTAACATCCCAGTCATGGTTCTCTGTGTACCATGTTTCTGTGACTGCCACACTATCCAGGCATCCCTCTTCCATCAAGGCCACCAGTTCAGGGAGCTTGTTGGCTAGACTATGGGCACTGGTACTCATTACCCTCCATTTCTTGATGGCCTTACCCCTTTTTGCCCCATCCCTGTCCTTACTGCCTTTGTCATTTTCTCCATTTACCCCTGCCCTTCTCCCTATCGACGTCTCTATCTTGGTGTTTACATCACTAACTACCTGATATTGTGTGTGTGTGTGGGGGCTGGAATTTCCTGCTCCTTTCCAGTGCCTCCCCTGGTTAGTTTAAATGCTTGCCAATGAAGCATTTAAACCTATCACCTAGGATCCTGGTTCCCCTCCTGGACAGATGCAGACCATCACGCCTGTATAGGCCTGCATCACTCCAGGTAGACCCCCAGTCCCCCGTGAAGCTAAACACCTGAGCTCTGCACCAGTTTGCACCATGTCTTCATGGTCAGGGTGAGTATACAGGTACTCAGCACCCTGCTTTCCAGCTGGTATTTCTTTTCAACCCTTTTATCTATGTCAGCTGCAGAAGTGGGGGCTGCCAGGATATTTGAGGTGACCATGTTAAGATATTTGTGAACAGTAGAAACAACCTCTTTGTGGGTGTTAAGATCATCTTCAAAAACTTGACATCCTCCTCATCCTCTGCAGTCTCATGTAGAAAAAGGTTGAGGGTGCTTGCCATTTGCCTCATAAAAGAATAGTGTGAAGTGTAATCCTCAAAGGACTGGGGAGGGGAACTCAGCTCCTGAACAGATGAACCATCAGGCTCTATGGGTTCACCCTCTTCCTCCTCCGCTTCATAAAACAGCTCAGCCTCTTCCACCATAGGCTTTGGTACAAGTATAGGAGCCAGGAGGAGGTTGGCATGAACAAGAAGGTTCCCATAGTCTGGAAATCCTTGGAAAATTGCATGCCTGAGCCTTTTCCTCAGCAGAGAACATTCTATTCTTGTCGACTGGCCTTTCCTTTGCTGCTTCAGCAACAGGGGCAGTGACATGCTTCTCTTTCTGCCTTTTCTTAGTGGGCACCAGTTCCAATGCCTGCTCAGCAGACCTTTTAGTCTTTGTGGACTCAGAGGCCTCCCTGTCAAAGCACCCTGAACTCTGAGTCACCCTTAGCAGCATTGTCCTTCTGTTTAGTATGAGGAACTGGACTTTTCCCAGAGTCTGGCTGTGAAGAGGAGGCAGACTAAGAAGCCATAATATAGAACAGTTGCGTAAGAACTTACCGTAACAGTAGATCTCTGAAGAGATCTCAGTCATCAGGTCACACAGATGGGACTTCACCGTCGGTAAAGCAGGATCCACATAGATGATTTTCAGCAGTAAAACTGGGGCCGCCCATGCTAATGTCGTCTGCCGATGTCATAACCCCTATATAGGCGTGAGCGGCCCTGCTCCCGCCTCAGTCCCCCCAACCCCCGAGAGACAAGGGGAGCAAAGCTTATGCCATGGAAAAGCCAAGGAAAGAGAGGTGCCCAGGCCCAAATAAATGACTGGATACACCAGTCAGTTCTGAGAAAGAGCCCCATAAAGGGGGATGGTGGGAGGGAAGGTGGACCTGATAACTGAGATCCCCTCTAAGATCTACTGTTACAGTGAGTTCTTACATAACTGTTCCATCTTCACTAGGGTACCTCAGTCATCAGGTCACACAGACGGAATGAGTCCCAAGCAGTTACAGATACACGAAAACAGACTGGGAGGAAGGCCATCTGTAAACTTAAGACGGGAAGCCCTGCAGCACAGTCCTGCCAAAACATGCACGGGCTCTAGAGACAATGTCCAGACTGTAGTGCTTGGTGAAATTATGGATGGTACTCCAGGTGGCAGCAGCACATATATCAGCCACTAATACCTCTTTGAAACAGGCCACAGAGGTAGCCATGCCCCTTGTGGAATGGGCTTCCACCATCACTGGTAACTCTTTGCCATGCTTATTGTAGCAAAACACAATACAATGAGTCAAACATTTAGACATACATTGTTTAGAAACCTGAACACCCCCTCTACTTCGGGTGAAAGAAACAAAAAGCTGCTTCGACTTCTGGCATTCCTTAGTTCTGAGTAGGTAATACTTCAAGGGAGCCACTGGGTGGAAGTGACCATTGCATAGTGTGGTTCCAGTTGGATATGGGCAGGGAAAGCATCCCAACTAAGACCAAAATCGTGGATTTCAGGAGGGCGGACTTCAGGAAAATAGGTGAAGTGCTAAGGAGTCATCTGGTAAGCACCAGAGCAGATATGGGGGTGGACCAAAGGTGGTCCACAGAAACACAATTTGATGGCAGATAAGGACCGCTTGCCCCACCCAGTCTGCCCATTTCTCTACCTGATGGATACACTGCAGATCGTAGTTAACCCAACAGCCTACTTCCTCCTACCCCCCCCACTAGAATTGCCTTATGTCTGTTCCATGCATTCTTGAATTCCCCCAATGTTCTTGACTCCATAACCTCCTCAGGAAGGCTGTTCCATGCATCCACAACCCTCTCCATGAAAATATACTTCCTCACATTACCTCTGAGCCACCCCCCCATCTTCATATTGTGCCCCCTTCTTCTTGCACATCTCTTTTTCTGAAAGATGCTACCCTCTTGGACTTTGTTGATTCCCTTGAGGCACTTGATGTCACAGCCCCACTCAGCAGGTCAGGCCCTCTGCGCCTATGGACACCGAACCAGGTGTACAAAATGAACCCTTAAAAACTCTATGAAAGACTTCATATAAACTCTTACCTTTTCCCAGTTTGGTGTTACCATTAACCTATGCACAGTGTCAACTTTAACCATATATGCTTCACTTGTTAAAGAAAGAATTTTGAAGGCACACCCAGCAGTCTCTTTAAAATAGAGGTTTACTTTAAAATAGATAAAAATGTAAAATGTAAATACAGAACAATATATCACAACACATACAATCACTTAAAAGAACAAGGTTTAAAAAGTGCAAACAAATTCCTACCACCAGACGATTAGACTTGTCTATCTAGTGTATATCTACTAACACTGCTTGAAGTAGATGTTGTAGCTTCAGAGTCCAAACAAGAATGTCACTGAAAAACCGCCACAGCATAGTTAAACTGTCTTTAAACCTGCCTCTTCCATGATGTCACCTTAGCTCCTCCATGTAAAATATAAAACTTAATACACACAGGATATCCCATCACTCAGGAGGCATATTACATCTGTGACATCAGCAAAAACTCATTTCCCCATATGACCCTTTGATCTGGAGTCTTCCTGCTTTTCTCAAAGACATCAAAGAACCTTTAAGACTAACTTTGCCATATCTCACTTAGGTGTAATATGCTTCTTAACACCAGGTGAAATTAACTGTGCTTCCTGAGGACGTCATAAAATGGATATTTTCGTTTCCTTTGGCATCAAAGCAAACTGGGAAGTAAATCACCTTAAAGAGATCTGCTGTTTAACATATCTTGTCCTTTGAAGTGATACCTTGGGGGGGGGGGGTCATCCCAGGAGCACAGGATTTCTCATGACAGACAATCACACTACACTTTTTTATATTACAAAAATCAGAGTAATCAGAACCAGCTGTCCAAATGTTACACTTGAAAGTTTCTATCATGCCCCCCCTCTCCTTGAGGGTATACATATTAAGCTCCTTTAGTCTCTCTTCATATGTCTTCTGGTGCAGACCCTGCACCATTTTGGTTGCCCTCCTCCGGACAGCCTCCATTCTGTCTATGTCTTTGTGGAGATGGGGTCTCCAGAACTGCACGCAGTACTCCAGATGGGATCTCACCAACTGTCTGTACAGAGGGATAACAACTTCCTTCATCAGTAAGGATGGCATATTAGTTGCCACAGATGAGTGCGTTAGACTCAGAGGGAAGAAAACAAGGGCCAAAGTGCCAAGCTGGTTCAGTTCTGGGGTTGTCCAGGCAGTAAGGGAAAAGAGGGTGGCCTGTAAAATATAAAACTTAATACACACAGGATATTCCATCACTCAGGAGGCATATTAAATCTGTGACATCAGCAAAAACTCAGTCCAGTCTGCACTGGAAGACATATGAAGAGAGACTTAAGGAGCTTAATATGTATAGCCTCGAGGAAAGGAGGGAGAGGGGGGACATGATAGAAACTTTCAAGTACCTCAAGGGAATCAACAAAGTCCAAGAGGGTAGCATCTTTCAAAAAACGAGGTGTGCAAGAACAAGGGGGCACAATTTGAAGATAGAAGGGAGGTGGCTCAGAGGTAAATTAAGGAAGTATTTTTTCACAGAGAGGGTTGTGGATGTATGGAATGGCCTTCCAGAGGAAGTTGTGGAGTCTCAAACTGTGGTGGAATTCAAGCGTGCATGGGACAGTCATAAGGCAATTCTAGGGGGTGGGGGTAGGAAGAAGTAGGCTGCTGGTTAACTAGGATCTGCAGCTTATCCATCAGGTAGGGAAATGGGCAGACTGGGTGGGCCAAGCGGTCCTTATCTGCCGTCAAATTCCATGTTTCTATGTTTCTATAGAAAATTCAGGAAGACTAAGAGAGAGAGGTGGCTAGGGAAAATTACCTTAGGTTGGCTAGTGAGGTAAGTAAGGAAGTCCGGTGAACAAAAGCACAGAAGGAGCTGCAGATAGCTGAAGGAATTAAGAAGGGGGAGAAGGCTTTCTTTCACTATACAAGTGAGAAAAGGGAAAAGAAGGAATGAATTGTTGGGCTTAAGAAAGGGGTGGAGGATAATGGGGGAAAGCAGAGATACCAAATGAATACTTCTGTTCCATTTTCACCAGGGAGAAAGGATGGACCAGTGCCTTCAGGAGGGAAAAGAGGAGCAGGGAGGGAACACAGATGTAGTGATAGAGGAAGACTGGGAGAGGGAGGGGTTGCTGGCATTAAAGGTGGATAAATCACCAGGCCCGGACAGAGTACATCCAAGGGTACTAAAGGAACTGGCTCAGCAGCTGGCAGGGCTACTGGCAGACCTATTTAATAGTTCACTAGAGTCAGGCGTGGTACCGCAGAGAACAGCACATGTAGTGTCCCTCCATAAAAGCAGTCCCAAGGATGACCCAAGGAATTACAGACCAGTCAGTCTGACCCCCATTGTGGGCAAGCTCATGGAGACCATACTAAAGGAAAGGTTGGTGGAATATCTAAAGGAGCATGGTCTCCAAGATGCAAGGCAGCATGGGTTTGTGGGGGAGAGAGATCATGTCAAACAAATCTGACTTTTTACTGTCTCACTAAGACAGTAGACAGGGGCCAAGCGGTAGACATCCTCAATCTTAATTTCAGCAAGGCCTTTGACTCTCTGCTCCACAAAAGGTTGATCAGGAAATTGGTGGATCTTGGGGTTGGGGAAAAGACGGCCAGATGGGAGGAAAACTGGCTGAGGGACAGAACCCAGAGGGTAGTTGTGGGGGGAGAGTAATCTGGCACCAGAGAGGTAACCAGTGGGGTCCCACAGAGCTCGGTGCTGGGGCCCGTGTTGTTCAATGTCTTCATCAATGATGGGGATGGCATTAAGGGCAAAATGTGCCTATTCACTGATGACACCAAGTTCTGTGGGAGAGTGGACACAGCTGAAGGGATACAGGAACTACAGGAAGATCTGGAAAAGCTGGGAAGGTGGTCCAGGATGAAGGATCTGGCAGCTTGGCTTCAATGCCAAGAAATGCAAAGTTATGCATATTGGAGCCAAGAATCCCAAGACAGAGTACTACCTGGGTGAAGTCCGAGTATCTGCATCAGAGGAGGAGAAGGACCTGGGAGTTATTATCACTAGTGACCTGAAACACTCCATGCAGTGCAAGAAAACAGCAACAAAGGCAGACAAGATGCTGGGATCCATATCTAGGGGGATTAGTAGTAGGAGAGAGGAGGTTATACTGCCCTTGTACAGGTCAGTGATAAGGCCAAATCTACAGTATGGAGTTCAGTGCTGGTGCCCACACCTCAAAAAGGACATTAACCTGCTGAAGAAAGTCCAGAGGAAGGCTACAAAGAGGATAGCTGGTCAGCAGGGTAAGGCATAAGAGGAGAGGTTGAGGGCACTGAACATGTACTCCTTGGAAGACAGAAGAGAGAGAGGGGACATGATTTGGACCTTCAAGTACTTGAAAGGGATAAATAAGGTTAATAAGTAGAGTCTCTTTAAGCTGAGTGGCAACCATAGCACAAGGGGGTACAGTCTTAAGTTGGAGGGTGGTTTAAGAAGAAGGTCAGGAAGCAGAGAGGGTGGTGGACACTTGGAATGTGCTGCCAGAAGAGGTCATCTCATTGAAGAGAGTGGGCAGCTTTGAGAGAGGCTAGGATAGGCAGGTAATGATTATGGGTAGGTAGGATGGAGGAGTGGGGAGGGAGGGCAGGGACATTAGCTCAAGTTGTGGACCTGCAATATGAGGAGACTTGATAGACCAAATGGCATTCTTCTGCTGGTTTTTTCATATGTTCGTATGTTCAAAATTCTGCACACGTCTAATGTATGGAGCGGTCCTTCCCCTGGGTTGGAACACTTGGGGAAAATAAACAGGTAGGTGGGTGAATAGACAGGTTCAGGGTAAACTCGGAGATTGTCTTGGGAAGAAAAGTACAGTTACGTAAGAACTTACCGTAACAGTAGATCTTCGATAGAGGTTCCTGCAGTAAGTCATTACATGTAGGATTGCACAGCAAACTTTTCCAGCAATATCTGGTGGGGGACTGCCCAACCGACATCACATGACAGTCATCAGTGTAACCCTATATAGTGGGCAGTCCCCATGCCCGCCTTCCAGTTCTCCTGCCGGAGATCTAAGGAGGATGAGACAGGAGAAAGGATGAAATCCTGGAGCCCAGTTTAGAATAGGCTGAAAGAAATGCAGAAACTGGGGGAAGGAGGGAGAGAAAAGGTGACCTACTGCAGGAACCTCTCTCAAAGATATACTCTTATGGTAAGTTCTTAAGTAATTGTACTATCTTGCTTCAAGAGGGTTCGTGCAGTGGGTCATAACATGTAGGACTTGAATCCCAAGCAGTCACTCTCAGAGAGTGACCAAGAGAATTAGGGGAGGAGGAGCAACAAAGACAGACCAGGACTGGCCTAAGACAATAAGCCCTGCAGGACAGTGAGGCCAAACCCATCCCTACGCCTATAGGCAATGTCCAGACTGTAATGCTTCGTGAAGGTATGGACCAAACTCAGCTTGCTGCCACACAAATCTCTGCTGCAGAAACATTCCTTAGGGAAAGCTGCAGAGGCAGCCATGCCCCTAGTAGAGTGACCTTTGACCGCCCCTAGAAGAGGTTGATTGTACTTCTGATAACAGAAGTGGATGCAGTTAGCAAGCCACTTGGACAGACACTGCTTGGAAACTGCTGACCCCAAGGATCTGGGGGCAAGAGAGACAAAAAGCTGATGAGACTTTCTGGATTCTTTGGTCCTGTGGATGTAACACTTCAGAATCTTATGTATGTCCAATGTGTGAAGGAGAGCCTCCCCCTTATTTAAATGAGTTGGATAGTAAACTGGAAGTTCAACCATTTGATTTAAGGTGAACTCAGAAATCAACTTGGGAAGAAACTTAGGATTTGTGCGCAGGACCACTTGGTCCTTATGTAATACCAAGTAAGTCTCCTTATGCATCAGGGCCTGAAGCTCGGAAATCTTACAAGCTGAAGTAATAGCAACCAAAAATAGCACCTTTCAAGAAAGGTAATGCATATCACAGCTCATCGCTGGTTCGAAGGGAGAAAGAGTAAGCTTCTCTAACATAAAATTCAAGTCACACGCGGGGGTAGGGTTACGAAAGGGGGTTTTAGGTGGAGGATCCCTTTCAAAAAGGTTTTAGAGACCGCCAACAGGGCCACGGGTTTTCCATCCACTAACACATGGTAGGCTGAAATAGGCGATAAGTGGACTTTAAGAGAGGAGTAAGACAGTCCAGAATTAGACAGGTTCAACAGATATTCCATAATCTGTGGAGCCAAGTAAAGGGGTCCCAGCCATTAGTTGTTGCCCAGATGGAAAAACGCTTCCATTTCAATACATATGTGGACCTGATGAAGGGCTTCCTGGCTTCCACCAGGGCCTGAACAACCTTCCAGAAGACTCCCGAAGCAAGACCTAATTATGTCTGAAGGAGCCACGCATGAAAATGCAGGGTCCCGAGTCCTGGATGTACCAGCCTGCCCTGGTCCTGAGTGAACAGATCATGTTAAAGAGGGAGGGGAACTGGGGGTTCCACAACCAGCTGCTGCATTAGCGGAAACCAAATCTGTTTCTGCCTGAAGCTTGAGAAGCACTCTCTGCAGAATGGGAAAGGGAGGGAAGGCGTACAAGAACTTCCCCGTCCAACATAGCGACGTGTCATGCCAGAAAGCTCCAGGCTCTGTAACGAACAAGCAAAAACTGGGAAGTTTTGCACTGAATGGGGAGGCAAACAGGTCAACCTCTGGACGACCCCATCTCAAAGAGAGAGATTCTGCTACTTCCTGACTTAAGTTCCCATTTGTGAGCAAGAGACAACGTCTGACTGAGGCTGTCCAGCAAGCCGTTGTGAACGCCTGGAACATGCACGGATGTCAGAAACAGGTCGTGCCAGACTGCCCAGCTCCACATCTGCATCGCCTCCCTGCACAGGGGGTACGATCGGGTGCCTCCCTGCTTGTTGATGTACCAAACCACTGACATATTGTCCACCTGGACCAGCAGTGTTCCTTTCAAAAAGGATGGACTGAAAAGCCTGAAGGGCATAAAGGTCTGCCCTCATCTCCAAGATGTTTATATGAAGAGATACCTCCAACTGAGACCACGAGCCCCGAGTTCGATGGTCCCCAGGGTGAGCCCCCAGGCCTGACAAGAGGCATCTGTGGTGAGGGTTCAAAGAGGTGGGGAGCTTTGGAAGGGAAGTCCTCAGGACAAATTCAGAGGGTTTTGCCACCACAGCAGATCCCCCTTGAGTGCACTGGAGACCAGAATAGGATGGTCCAAGTTGTCCAAGCGCTGATCCCACTGGACACGTAACGTCCACTGGGTGATCCTCATATGCAACCTGGCTAAGGGAACCATGGAGATGGAGGCTGCCATCAGGCCCAAGAGACATAACAACACCCCGGCTGGAAGTGAACACTAGATTGACCTGCTCCCAGAGAGCCTCTGCCCTGTCTTGGGGTAGGAAGACTCTGCCCTGGACCGTGTCCAAGACCACTCTGATGAACTGAAGGTTCTGGGAGGGGGTCAGGGACAACTTAGTGAGATTCACAGTGATCCCCAGTCGCAAAAAGAGATCCAGAGTGAATGAGAGGGATTCCAGAAGGCTGTCCCTGGACAGAGCTGTCAAGAGCCAATCGTCCAGGTAGGGGAACACTGATATACCTCAATGGCGTAAGCAAGGCAAATTTATTTGTATGGCGGCCAATCCTGGAGGCTCTGGGCACCTCACAGTACAATAAAATAAGCATTAAAATATACATATCAAATAGAATAGATACAATTAAGACATAAAATAAATAAAAACAGATTCATTAGAGACCAGGCATCATAACAGATTTCAGGACTCATTAAACGCCAGGCCAAAGAGGTGTGCTTTCAGCCTCTGCTTGAAAGCCTCCAACAAGGGGACCTCTCGGACTGCAGATGGTAAAGAGTTCCACCGGGACGGCCCAGAGATACTGAAAGCACGATCCCCAGAAGTCTGGAGCCATACCCTGTGAACAGCCAGGAGGCCCCTCGAGGTGGCACCAAAGGAGCGGACCGAGGTCACCGGAGAAAGGAGCTCAGACAGATATAGTCAGGGCCCGGTCCATTTAGGGCCTTAAAGGGGAGAAGCCCAAAACTTGAAAAGGACCCTCCACCTGACTGGCAGCCAGTGCAGTGCGCACAGAACAGGGGGTCACATGACTAAGCCTAGAAAGGCCAGTCAGTAACCGAGCTGCCGCATTCTGCACTAGCTGCAGCCTGCAAAGGGTCCCTCCCATGACCCTGAAGTAAAGAACACTGCAGCAGTCGAGTCTGGAGGAGACAAAAGCATGTACCAGCGTCGGCAGGTCCTCAGGCGAAACGAGGGGCTTAATCGGGGCAATGTTCTGTAAATGGTAAAAACCACTACTGACAACAGAGGACACCTGATCTTCAAAAGTTAGCCTGTTGTCAAGGATCACACCCAGATTCCACACCCTCGTGGAAATTGTCAACAAAGCAGATCCCAGCACCAGGCTAGAAGCCGCTCCAAACAGTAATCCATCACGCCCGCGACCCGGCTTAATCACCAGCACCTCCATCTTAGCTGGGTTGAGTCTCAGCCAGCTGGAAGCCATCCAGTCATTGATTTTAGTCAGACAAATGTTGAGCACATCCACAGTTCCTGATGTTCCAGAAGCAAATGACAAATACAGTTGGTATCATCCGCACAGCAGCGAAACTCAACACTGTATTGTCGAATGATCTCACCTTGGGGCAGCATATACAATGCGAACAACATCGATGACAGGATCGAGCCCTGTGACACTCCACATGACAGAGGCATTGGGGAAGGGGAGAAATTCCCATTCACCATCCACCGCACCCTGTCCGAGAGATAGGACTCAAACCACTTGATGACAGTACCAGTGAGTCCACAAAACTCACAAGAGCCGATCCAGTAACATGATGTGGTCCACAGTGTCAAAAACTGAGGAGAGATCGAGGAGTACAAGAATTGACCTGCCTCCTCTATCTCTAGCCCTGAGCAGTTCATTATACACCCTCATTAGAGTTGTTTCCATGCTGTGTTGAGCTGAAAACCTGACTGAAATGGATCATACATGTCTAAGGACACCAGGTGATCCTCGAGCTGTTGAGCCACCAACTTCTCAAAAACCTTGTTCAAAAAGGGCAGGTTGGAAATAGGACGATAATTTGCCAGGACATCAGGGTCGAGGGAAGATTTCTTCAGGAGGGGCCAAACCAGTGCCTCTTTGAAGGCAACTGGGAGAACACCCTCTGCCATCGAGCACCTAACAATCCTAGCAAATACCAGACCAACAACCTCAAAACATCCCATTAAGAACCGTGTCAGGGCTGAGTAGTTAACAAAATGTGTGCTTCAGCTCTATGATCAACTTAGTCACTTCGGACACCTCAACTGGCCTAAACTCTTCCCAGACAGGTGGAGGGCCTCTATTCCCCCAAGCACGACCACTGCTAGGCAAAAGCCTAGTTGGCGGAATCCCCACCTGGATGGCCGACACTCTGTTGGAGAAGAACAGAGTGAACTCTTCACAAAGTGGTTGAAAAAGCTTTTTTCGGCTGCAGACAGGCTGGATGTAAAAGCCTGTGTACAGTTCAAAACAGCTAAGCCGATCTGCTCTTCCCCACAACAATCTCCCCGGACAGAAGTTCTGCCTTCTTACAGGAGACTGCCCCCTGGTACTCCCCAAAATGGGAACGCAGGGCCAGCTTGTCAGCCACCAGTGACGCTCCAACTTCTGACCCCTGATCTTCAATACTCTGAGATCCCCATCAAACCAAGGGGATCTCATGTGCGAAGATCTGGGTCATAAATGGACTGGTACGATGGCATTGAGAGCATCGGAAACCACCCTGTTATAGGTAGCAACCGCCTCCCCGGTGCCAATCGCACATGCCGTGTCAACCCTAGAAAGATCAGCTACCGCCAACTATCCCACTGGGTCCAAACCCCTTACAGTGCAATAGCTGACCATTTCCACGGGGAGGGACTCTCGGGGCCCAAATGTGAACTCTGCTGTGTGATTATCAGACCAAACTACCTGATCAATCTTGAGGTTATAAACCTCAAGACCCAGCTGGAACACCAGATTAAGTGTGTGGCCAAGCTGGTGGGAAGCAGAAGCAACTGCTTGTGACGGGCTAAGAAACTGCATCAACTGGAGGAGGTCGTAATCGAAATGTGAGGATTCATCGTCACCCCAATATCTTTGCAGTCCCCCAGGACAAAACATCTGGGGGACTCCAACACCTGGTCGACAGTGAAGTCTGCTACCTCCTGCAGGAATCTCCCTCTGCCCCAGGTGGGCAGTAAATAAGGAGAATCTTGCAGCCCGCACCTGTACCCCCACGAATAGCAATGCACTGAAAAGATCGGGTGCTACCAACTGGGCACCCATGCTGGCTCGAAAAACAACGGCCACTCCACCACCCCTGCGATCCTTCCTCGGGCAGTGCACAACGGAATACCTGGGGGGGGGGGGGCAGCCGCAAGAACTGGGCCAGCATCATCACCCAACCAGGTCTCCGTAATGCAAGCCAGGTCAACAGAGGAAATCAAGTCAGAAAAAATAGTAGTCTTGTTTCCTATCGACCTTGCATTGCAGAGCACTGCCTGAAGAAGATCAGAGGACGTGACTGGTCCTCTAGCTATCTGCCCACTCAGTCCATTGGAAACCCTGGGCACGGAAACCAAACACATCTGGCCTCTACCCAGGCACCGCTTACGCCAAGGGCATCTCTAGCACCAGATGACCTCGATATCACTAACTGTCCCTCCTCTGCTGTCCAAACCCCTTGACACCTCTGCCACCTGGTTATCCCGACCTCCCTGTAGTGCCTTGCTGCAGTAGCTGGAACTGGGAGGTCGACAAAGGGGCGGAAGTCCTGGAGCAGGGCAGTATTATAACAAATGTGGACCAGAACATGGCCTCAGCACATCCTGGCCTGCGAACTGGATCTTCACAAAGAAGACCCACAAGCTGTATAATCTATAAACAGCACAATCACTCAATCAAAAAATGTCCATTTCAAAACATAAAATATCAGTGTAAGTAATCTATTCAGTCTCTCAACGCCGGTTTACGTAAGCGTATAAACCCTTCGAACTCTCACTTCATAGGGTTTAAAACACCAGATAACACATCCAGGAGGCAACCAGCTCACACCAGGGCATCATGGAATTTAAGAGAGTTTATATGCAAACCATAAAACAGCACTCTCACTGCTTTAAATGTCCATTTGCCAAAGTCAGATTAGGAAAAAAAAGAAAAGTATTTCAAACCAGTTCCATGGGTGCCTGAGGAAGTTTAATTATTAAAACCCACTGGGCAAAAACTTCACTGGGGGCTGTTCCAGGATTCTTTCTTCAAAACTCAGTATGGTGTAGGACTCACTTTTGTTAAAAACACCACTGCCTCCTTGACCAGCTGGAATACAAAGCAGCCCCCACAAAGCAGGCCCACAAAAAAAACAGGAGCACATGAAGAGCTCCCAAACACCGCCACCCAGGAGGGGAACAGCTCCAAATAATCCCGTAAACTACGGACCCAAGGGATCGCACAGCCAACACTGGACGTACCCCGAATAACTAGGAGGTCCCCGAGCTGGACCCAGCCCTTCAGCTGACTCTCCTCACACATCTCCCATCCAGGAACAGGCACTCTACCCCCCCAGGCCAGCGGCTGCACTGAAGCACCTAACCCACTGCTCTCCACGAACTTACAATCCTACCTCAGGGCCTGCTCTCTGCCACAACCGATCGAAACAGCAGTCTGCTCAGGTCATGACTTCTGAGGACTTCGAGTGCAATTCCTCCAAATCACTGCACCGACCAAGTCATCCACTCCACCGGCATAGTTTCTCCTCACTCCACAGTCGACTCCACCTGTCCTCATGCACACCAACGGGCAATCTTTACACGGTGACTGGGAATTGGTCAGAACAAAGTTTTCGTTTCCCAGCTAACCACTTTGTGTTTTAAAATAGCGTATTTAGAGAGGCTAGGTAATAACTTAGCAGTGTAAAATATTCTAATTACTCCTGCTTACTCTCGAAACTCCGTAACTAAACCTAGATACGTCAAAGAAATACTAACTTTCTCACTAAAAATCCCTAAACTGACTTTGGTATCAACTAAGCATATAAACAAAATCAAACAATGGACTATAAATGAAAAAGGCCTCTGCCACCACTGCTAGGCACTTGGTAAACACCCTGGGTGCTAAAGAGAGACCAAAGGGGAGTGCTATAAACTGAAAGTGCTCCACCTGGAAGTAAAAATGCAGGAACTGGCGGTGGCCCAGGAAAACCAGAATACACAGGTGCGCGTCCTGCATATCCAGTGGTCCTTCTGCAGAAGTGTCAGAAGGCCCTGCACAGCCAGCATGCGTAACCGTTTGTATTCAATAAAAAAGTTCAGTCTGCTGAGGTCCAGGATGGGTCTGAGGCTGCCCATCTTTTTCGGGACCAGGAAAAAAATGGGAGTAAAACCCTTTTCCCTTTTGAGACAGAGGAGAAAGTTCTATGGCTGCCCTCTGTCTTAGTGCCCTGATTTCTTCCTCGACCAGAGGAGCCTGGTCCGGGGATTAGAGTGAGTAGCCTGGTGAAGAATCTGGAGGATACTCTAGGGACTCCAAGGTGTGCCCCCTTGAAATGAGCTGCAGGACCCATTTGTCTGAGGTGATGCCCCTCCGCTCCTGCCCATGATGGGCAAGCCTGCCTCCCACTGGCTTCACATCTTGAAGTGGAGGAGAGGGAGGACAGTGTGAATCAGGAAGCTGAAGGGCGAGAGGGTTGGGACCCTCCTGCTGCTCTTTGAGTTCTAGAGGCTGGGGAGAAGCGAAAGAGAAACCCATGGCCCACCTCTTGGATTGTCAACTGGAGGTGGACTGCTTCCCTGTCGCTTGAATTGGCATTGAAAAGGCTGCTTCTTTTGAGAGCCCATTCGATACATAGACCTAACAGATCTGAGAACCTGGCTGCTGTCCTGGAGAAACACAGAAACATAGAATTTGATGGCAGATAAGGACCGCTTGGCCCACCTAGTCTGCCCATTTTCCTACCTAACAGATAAGCTGCAGATCCTAGTTAACCAACAGCTTACTTCCTCCTACCCCCACTAGGACTGCCTTATATCTGTCCCATGCATTCTGTTCTTGACTCCATGACCTCCTCAGGGAGGCTGTTCCATGCATCCACAACCCTCTCTGTGAAAAAATACTTTCAAACAACATGAAGTCTTGCTATATTATGACAGATGCAGTTTGTCCCACCATTAGAACTGCTCCGGAGGTGAAAGAGTTAACTTCCATGCAGAGCATGGAACTCAGAGCGTGAGCTCGGTTAAAGAAGCTCTGTTAGGGTGGTTTCAAACCGAAACCGTCAGATTCTTTACTCCGCCTCACTGAACAGTTGCTCCGGAGATTCCTCCTTTTGCTCAGTTCATTTCCTCGGTTTAAAGCGTTTTTTCTCGGTTGAATTTAACCGCGATATTATTTATTTTAACCGCAAACCGATCGGTTCAAGCTCTGTCTATGGTATTGTAAGTAATAGATAGGTTTTCTGTGTGGAACTTGTAAATGTTTATCGGTTCAGTTTGAACCGATCAAATTATATTTAAACTTGGTTTTGAAGCCTTTTAAGGCTTGTTAGAGTCGCTTCCGGTTCTTATGGTTCTAAAAAAGCAGTTTCATTATGGTTTTCCATGACCCGTGACACGGTTGGGAACCGATAAGGGTGCCTTCCTAGCACTGCCATCAAAGGCAAGTTTTGGTTAGGCTGGCATTATGTCTGAGAAACCCAAAGAAAACCGGGCCCACTGGGTTTCAACACTGTAGTGTCTGTGGGAAGCCTTTGCCAAGGCTGACCCACACACCATGTGTTTATTGTCTGGGGTTTGACCACCTCAATGCAGACTGCCAGATTTGCAAGAATTTCCTGCAGCCACCCTAGATAAGAGAGTTGGCAGGCTCAGGGGCGAGAGCCAAAAAGTCCGCTGACCGGATGGCCAGCCCAGTTCGGTGCCAGCCGGAACGGAGGAGTGCCCTCTGACCAGGGCCAGACTTCCTCGGGCAAGCGTAGCTGACTCTGAGGAGCCAGTTCCAGCAAAGAGAACTAGAAAGTCAGCAGGTGTGGGTCAAAATTCCTTCTCCAACTGCTGCAGAGATAGCCAGGGCAATACAGATTGTCCAGTCACTGTCCCAGTTCCCTCGAGACCGCCACTATCTAGCAAAGTCGGTTCGGTCGGTTCCACGGTTCAAGAATATGATATAGAAGGTTTTATGAACCAGAGGAGGGAGGATGATTATGATCAGTGTGAATGTGACTTTGAAAGTCTGGATGTGCCCACTGAACCGGACATCTCCCAGACAGACCTTTAGGTGAATCTCCCCTAGGCTTTCTGGTCCCTTCTCATTTTTGTTTTATAAAAAGTTGCTGAGACCCTCCAGCTTCCTTTAGAGGAGGCTTTGGATGAACAAGAGGAGCCTGACTATGTAGAGATGATGGATATCCCAGAGTCCAGGAGATTGTCCATCCCTTTACATAAATCGTTTAGGAAACAAACAATAAAAATTTTAAAAGCTCCTAATTCTGTGCCTCCTGCAGATAAAAAGATGGACAGGAGGTACACTTTGTCAGGTCCTGATACAGATTTTCTTTCACAGCAATGCAGTCATGTTGGGGTAGTTCAGGCTGCAGCCTGTGATAAAGCTAATATTCCCTGGCTTCACATCCTCCTGACAAGGACTCAGGAAGATTGGCCATGGCCAAAAAACAATACATGGCAGCATCTTTGGGACTCAGACAAGCAAACTATATGGCTTATGTTGCAAGATACCAGAAATCTAAATGGGATACTGTCATGGCTCCTAGCCAAACAGGTCCCTGGCCAGCTTGCAAAGGAGCTGGAGCAGGTGGCTCTTGATGGTATTGAGGCATCTAGGTGCAATTCCATGCTGCAGTGGATTCTAATGATGTATCCTCTAGAGTCATGGCTACATCTGTGGCTTTTAAGTGAGATTGGCCTGGCTCAGGTGCACTACTTTGTCACAGGATACCCAGTCTAAGGCTATGGATTTTCCTGTGGTGGGAAATTCTCTGTTTGGGGAGCAGACAGAGAATTATAAAGAAAATGGATGAATATAGAACCACTTATAGGAGTGCACAAGCCAAGGAACGGCAAGCCACTCCTCAAAGGCAGCCCCCACAGGGGTAGGGGCAGGCCTTTTCACAGGCCTTTTTACCAGACCCAGACCTCCTCTTCAGCCTATGCTCGGAGGGGGTTCTTCAGAGGGAGAGGCAGACAGGGTACAAGCAGGCCTGCTCCCACCCCTCAGCCTAAAGCCCCTGCCAAACAGGCATCCTGATGGGATGCCCAGGGTCGGTTCTCCATTACCTGTAGGGGGCAGGCTGGCTTACTTCGTCCAGGACTGGGAGTCTTTAACATCAGACAGGTGGGTCCTGGAAGTAGTGAGCCAGGGTCTGATTCTCAGCTTCAAAAATTTCCAAAGATGAGAGCCAGATCTTTTCCACCTGCAAACCCTTTAGAGACTCTTGCTTTGGAAACAGAAGTCTCAACCTCCTGGCTCTCAGAGCTGTGAAAGGTTTCTCCCCACCAGAGCAAGGGTCTGTACTCCAGGTACTTCCTTACCCCAAAAAGACAGGAGAGTGGCGCCTATCCCGGATCTAAGATATCTGAACAAGCACCTTTTAAAACCAAAATTCAAAATGGTGACTCTGGGAATGATTTTACCCTCCTAAGGCCAGGGACTGGCTAGCTTCCCTGGACCTCAAGGATGCCTACTTCCATGTTCTTATCAAGCTCCCATCGAAGGACCTCAGATTGAACTGCCCTCAGGCCATTATCAGTTCAGAGCAATGCCCTTCAGCCTTACCTCTGCCCCAAGGGTGTTCACAAAATGTCTGGCAGTAGCAGTTGCTCATCTAAGAAGGCAAGATTGCCATTTTCCTACCTGAGCGACTGGCTCATTGTGGGTCAGTCTCCAGACCAGGTCAAATCACACCTGCTAGTTACCCAGCAGCTGCTTGCCTCTCTGGGCTTTCTTCTCAATCTTCCAAAGTCAGTTTTGGAACCTGTCCAGGTACTCACCTTTATAGGCGCAGAACTGGACACAAAGCAGGCCAGATCCTTCCTTCCCCTGGAAAGGGTAAGGACCTTGGTGGCCCTGGCCTCGTCCTTCACTCTGCAGGTTTCTCGACCAGCAAGGCATTTCCTGCAGCTCCTAGGACACATGGCTGCTTCCACAGCTGTAGTGCAAGGAGCAAGATTTCAGATGAGGGACATTCAGTTCCATTTGAGAGCTTTCTGGTCTCAAGAAGAGATCCCTATCCAAGTTAATCCAGTGACTCGAACCCTGATCCAGGCCCTTCAGTGGTGGCAGGATCAGGCGATCTGAGACAAGGGTGCCTTTCATCCCTCTGTCCCACTCCTTGACCCTTACTAAGATCGTCCCTCTTGGGATGGGGAGCTCACATGGGCGACCTCTCCACCCAGGGTTATGGTCCCCTCAGGAATCTCTGCTCCACATCAATCTGTTGGAACTCAGAGCTGTTTTCTAGCACTTCAGGTTTTCTGCATCTGTTCAGAACAAGGTGGTACAGGTCAGAACAGACAACACCACTAGAATGTGGTACATCAACAAACAAGGGGCACTCGGTCTTCGGCCTTGTGCACCGAGGCGATGAAGTTGTGGTCTCTGGCTTATTCCCTGAACACTTCCCTCATAGCAGTTCACCTCCCAGGCAAGGACAATGTCCTGGCAGATGCTCTCAGCAGGATTTCCCAGGGCCATCACGAATGGTCACTGGATCCCCTAGTACTGGGATAGTTTTTGCCAGATGGGGCACTCCTCAGATAGATCTTTTTGCAGCCCCAGACAATCATCAACTTCCACTTTTTTGTTGCAGGCCCCCAGTGTTGGGATCAGTCCCCCTGGATGCCTTTCTCCTCGATTGGGAAGGGAAGTTCCTCTATGCCTTTCCCCTTCCCTCTCCTGTTCAAGGTACTAGTCAAAATCAGGTCTCAGCCCTGCAAGATGATCCTGATTGCTCCAGACTGGGCCAGGCAGCCCTGGTACCCACTCCTTCTGTCCTTTGCAGTCCATCTTCCCCTGTGTCTCCCCAGGAACCACAATCTGTTAACCTGTGCTCAGAGGAGAGTTTGGTATCCGAATCTCAAATCCCTCAACCTCAAGGCCTGGCTCTTGAGCAGTTAGAGTTTGCTGATCTGCGACTTTCTCAAAGTGTTCTCAAAATCCTGAAAGCTGCTAGGAAGCCTTCCACCAGGGCTACCTATAACTCCAAGTGGAAAAGGTTTTCTATATGGTGTTCTGGGAAGCATATTTCCCCGGAATCTGCTGATTTACCCACAGTATTGGATTATATGGTCCATCTTAATTCTTTGGGACTGAGACCAGCTACCCTGAAAGTGCACTTGGCAGCTGTCTCTGCCTTCATTTCAGCAGGGAAGCCCTCTTCTCTTTCTGCTCACCCTGTATTTTCCAAGTTTTTTAAGGGATTACTTCATACCAATCCTCCATTCAGGGACCCTGCCCCTTCTTGGGATCTTAATGTTTGCATTGCTCAGCTAATGCACCCCACTTTGAGCCTCTGTCTTGGCAGAGCTTAAGTATTGACTTGGAAAACTGTATTTCTAGTAGCCATCACTTCTGCCAGGCGCATAAGTGAGTTACAGGCTTTATCAGTGGAGACTGACTATTTCCTTTCACAGGGATAAGGTAGTCCTCAGGACTAACAGGAAGTTTTGCCTAAGGTGGTTTCGGTTTCCACCTTAACCAATCTATTTCACTTCCAGTGTTCTTCATGACCATTCCTCCTCTGGTGAGAGGAGGCTGCACAACTTAGGTGTTAAGAGGGCCCTAAATTACTATATAGAGCGTACCAAGGGTCATAGGTTTGACTCCCTCCAACTATTTCTCACTTATGGTGAGGCTGGGAAAGGGAGGCCTGCCACTAAGAGATCCATTGCCAGGTGGATCGTCTCTTGTATCCAATTTTGCTATCAAAAACTGAGTAACGTTCCCCCCTCAGGCCTGAGGGCTCACTCTACCAGAGGTACAGCTGCATCTCTAGCTGCTGCTAGAGACATCCTATCTTGGAGATATGCCAAGCAGCTACCTGGAAAACAGTACACACTTTCACCAAGCATTACTCCCTGGATATCCAGGCCCAGGATGGATGCTCGGTTTGGCACAGCCGTGCTTCAAACCTATTCCTAAGTGGTTCTGTCCCTCCTCCATGGAGGTACTGCTGTGTAGTCTGCATCTGTCATAATATAGCAAGACTTCATGTTGTTTGAAGAAAAATTACTCACCTTAGTATGTTGTTTCTTCTAATGGAGTCTTGCTATATTAGACCTCCCCAGCCTGCCCTCTCAGAACTTCTACTTGGTATGGGGTGGGCAGTCCACTGTTGGCACTTACTGATGCCCTTTTATGTTTGGGTGTTGTGTTTTATTTAGTTATTTTATCTTATTTTTCTGGTCCCTGACTTGAGTCTTGGTGTTGGGACCAGGAAAATGTGTGAATATTTTAGTAGCCAGTTGGCTAGTGTAGTTACAGCTTCCACACAAGAGCCTTAGTGAGTTTTTGCTCGTAAAGACCTGGCCGGTTTCGGTTTGAAACCACCTAACAGAGCTTCTTTAACCGAGCTCGCTTTAAGTTCCATGCTCTGCATGGAAGTTAACTCTTTCACCTCTGGAGCAGTTCTAATGGTGGGACAAACTGCATCTGTATAATATAGCAAGACTCCATTAGAAGAAACAACATTACTAAAGGCGAGTAATTTTTTCTTCTCACATTACCTCTGAGCCGCCCCCCCCTCCATCTTCAAATTGTGCCCCTTGTTCTTGCATCTCTTTTCTGAAAGATGCTACCCTCTTGGACTTTGTTGATTCCCTTGAGGTACTTGAAAGTTTCTATCATGTCCCTCTCTCCCTTCTTTCCTCAAGGGTATACATATTAAGCTCCTTTAGTCTTTCTTTGTAAGTCTTCTGGTGCAGACCCTGCACCATTTTAGTTGCCTTCTCTGGACAGCCTCAACTCTGTCTATGTCTTCTCAGGAGACGGGTCTCCAGAACTGCACACAGTACTCCAGATGGGGTCTCACCAACTGTCTGTACAGAGGGATAACAACTTCCTGTTTTCTACTATTGATGCCTCTTCCTATGCATCCCAGTATCCCCCCAGCCACTCCTTACTGCCTTCTCACATTGCTTGACCACCTTTAGGCCATCTGATATAATTACCCCAAGGTCCCTTTCCATTTTACTGTTGTCATTATCTCACCCCCCCATTGTGTACGCTTCCCCTGGGTTTTTGTTTCCCATGTGCATTACCTTGCACTTCTTGCATTGAATCTGAGCTGCCATACATTTGATCATTCCTCCAACCTTGCCAAGTCCCTTCTCATCCTTTCTACTCCATCTTGTGTATCAACCCTGTTGCAGATCTTTGTGTCGTCTGCAATGAGACATACTTTTCCTTCCAGTTCCTCTGCAATGTCACTTATAAAGACATTAAAAAGGACCGGTCCCAGTACTGAACCCTGAGGTACCCCATTAGTAACCCTCCTTTCTTCACTGTGTACTCCATTTACTACTACCCTTTGCGTCCTGTTGTCTAGCCAATTTTTTATCCAGGCTACCACCTTGGGACCCACTCCAAGGCTTGCTGCCGTTAGAGTGCTGGATAATACGGAGGAATTCACTGAAAGAGGGATCCTCCGGAGGAGATCTGGGTGATTCTTTGCCCTTGGGAAGGGAAGAAAGCTCGTCTGAAGATGACTCTGATGTATCATGGTCCGAGTCAGGAGGATCATCTCCCTCGGGGGTCCCAAAATCTGGCAGAGTGATCTGAGGAGGCCAGTGATGATATCCTTTGTATCTCCCCCAAAAAAGATGGATCCCCAGAAGGGGGCATCCTAAATTGCAGCTTGGATGTCTGCAGATAGCCCCAAGATCCACAGTCAAGCATGTCTCCTGAGGCATACCACAGTGGCAGAGGAACAGGCCACCACATACACGGAGTCGTAGGTGGCCCTAAGCGCATGCCTGCATGAGATTTTCGACAGGCGAAGCTTTTTTGAGAGTCCCTCTTTGAGCTTGGAGTCCTCCATGGACAGACTGTAGGCTCTGAGCTTGGCCATGGTGGCCTTCTAGAAAGACACCATGTGCGCCACGTAGTTCAGGGAACAAAGGGCGCATATGGTGGAAGAGTACATCTTCTTTCCAAATTGATCCAATTGCCTGGATTCTTTATCTGGTGGCGAAGTGCTCATATGATTCAGGGTAGCCGAGTGATCATGAGTAGTCGCTATTATAGTGGAGTCTGCCTTGGGGTAGGAATCCAGGAAAGAAACGCCCTGGGGAGAATGATAAATCCGGTCTGCCTTCTTCATGACAGCTGGGATGGAGTGTGGCAACTAGCATATAGTAATAGTCAGATCCTCGTGTGGAGCTGTCCAAGGAGGAACCTGAATGGGGGGAGACAGTTTCCAAGTCTAGATGTTCTGCTAGACATTTTCTCTTAGGATCCTGCTCCTCTGTATTCCAACTGTTAAGAGTGCTGGATAATACAGAGGAATTCACTGAAAGAGGGATCCTCTGGAGGAGAGTTGGGTGATTCTTTGCCCTTGGGAAGGGAAGAAAGCTCATCTGAAGATGACTCTGATGTATCATGGTCCGAGTCAGGAGGATCATCTCCCTCAGGGGTCCCAAAGTCTGGCAGAGTGATCTGAGGGGTGGCACCAGAAATATGCACCGTGGAGTGCAGGGAACTGGCAGGTGACAAGGAATGGGGAAGGATGGCTACCGAGCCAGGTAGCCTGCTCTCCAGGTCATAAACCAGTTGGGATCTGGCGTCCTTCCACCAGGACTGAATCAAAGACTGGAAGTCTTGTTGAGGAGGTGTGGGAGGAGGTGGAGAAGGGTTGGGCAGAGGATAAAAATATGAGCCCAAATCAGGGTATTGATGAGGATGGTACACTTGGTAATAGGGGTAACCTGGAATCTGATACCCAGGGTAGAAAGCCTGGGAGAAGGAGCCCATCGCAGGACCTGATGGCAGAAAAACTGCACATGATGCCTGGAAAGGGGAAGGAAGCCAGGTATAGGATCTTGCCCTGGAGGCCTAGAAGGACCAGGTAAAATATCAGGCGTCGAGATAGTTGATGTTGGGAGAGCCGTCTTCGGAGCGATCAATGTAAGGAAAGTGAACGTTGGGACAGACGACATCTGGGTATCAGGCGTTGGGGTGGCAGACGTAAAGAAAGTGGTCATCAGGACCAAAGGCATCTAGAGCCCAGATGTCATACCAGGCATCGGGGTGGCTGATGTAAGGAAAGTGGACATCTGGACAGTCAAGCCAGGGGTCATCAGGCCCTGCGTCAGAGGCTGAAAAGAGGGCCCTGATGAAAGGAGGTGATGAAAGATGTCCGGCAGAGACCCATGCATCAAGGAAGAGGCTACCGACGGAAGGTGCCCCTATGACTGGGAAGAGACTGGACCTGGCGTCGTGGTTGACAAGCTAGGTGTCCCTGAAAACAGGGGATCTGGCACAGGGAGCCCCGGGAGGACATCCCAAGGGGATGACCTGGGGAACTACCACTGGAGTGGGGTCCCTCTTCCGCCTCCATCCCAGGCGTAGGGGTCTGGAATAGGAGGTTCCACCGGGGAGGCGGAGAGGAAGGTTCCCATCCAGGAGGGTCCGGGGAGGGGGGCTGACTCAAAGAGGTCAGCGTGCTCGACCGGACGTTAAGAGTAACGGCGTTAGCCTCTGACAGGTGAACAACGTCAGAGCGGTCACCCAAAACTCAGATGACCGGCTGACCAGATGAAAGAGGGACCAGGCGGAGAATGGAAGGACCCACAACTGGCTTATCGGTCAATACCTGGCGACTTCCGGTTAATTCTGGAGAGAGTCTGACTTACTGACAACCGGGTGGGCCCCGGAGGAGCCAGGGTCCGATTTACTGGTGACTACTTGGCATTCGCAAGAGGAGCCGGCGAATGACTTAATAGAGGAAATAGGAAGAAAGATGGCAGAAGCACTGGAGGGCATCCACAATGTGGCCTGAGTCACCACGAGGGTAGGTGGTGGGGAAACAACCTTGCTGGTCGGAAGCCTACTAGAGAAGATTCAGTCCTGGTCCTCTAAATGCTCCCGTTCCCTGTGCCTCTCTTTGTCCTCTTTTTTCTTCTGCATTGACTCTGAAGGAGAAGAAGCCGTGTCCCTCAATTTCTGCATCTCCTTCTTGAGGGTGGCCATTCTGGTCTTAAGTAGATAGACCTCCAGAGCCTTATGTCATCATTTGCGAGTGGCCTGGCTGAAGGGTGTGCAGTTGGGACAGGCTGCGGTGTCGTGGTTAGGGCTCAGGCAGAAGAGGCAGCGGCTTGATGGCGGTCTTTGTAGGGATTTTCACCCCACACTTGTCACCTTCTTTTGGTCTTCGAGTCATAGGTGGAGAAGACATAAACGGGTCGAAAAAAGTGGAGTGAATTTGAGAAATAAAAAAGATGGTGATTGACGAAGTGAAGTTTACTGCAACGTTCTAGCCCAGGTCTATGGCATGAAAGAACTGGCAGGCAGGCGCGGGGATTGCCCACAATATAGGGCCACGCTGACATATGTCATGTGACATTGAGTGGGTGATCCCCCGACAGACATTGCTGGAAAAGGTTGCGGTGCGGTCCTGACACCAGGGGGCGCAGTCCTACATTATGATCTACTGCAGGAACCCTACTGAAGTGAGATCTTAGGATTCGTGCACAAAGACAACCATGTCTTTGTGAAAAAATCAAATAAGGCTCCTCACACTAGGGGGCTTGAAGCTCAGAAATCCTTCAAGCAGAAGTAACAGCAACCAAAAAATAATGATTTCTAAGACAGAAAGCATGCTGTAGCTCACAGGTCATGGCTGGCTAGAAAGGAGACAGGGTCAACTTCTCCAAAACAAAATTCAGATCACAAGCTGGGACAGGAAAATGGATTGGGGGTTTCAGATGCAGGATGCCCCTAAGGAAGGTCACCTAACTATGCTATGGTGCAGCTGCCCACAGGCTCATAAAAGGCAGAGATAGCCGAAAGGTGCACCTTGAGTGAGGAGGACTGGAGGCCTAAAACTGACAGTGGCATCAGGTAATCCAGGATATGGTTCACCAGACAACTGAAAGGGTCCAGATGATGCTTGGCAGCCAAGAAGATGAACCACTTCCACTTCATGTGATACGTGGCATGAGTGGAGTTTTTCGAGCCGCAACAAGGACACCCGCCATTCCTCTGCCCGCTATCATCACCATAGGAACTGCTCCCCACCCTCTGAAGCGTGGGAATAGCCAGCGACCAACCCCCTTGGCATTCCTCTGCCCGCGATCATCGCTGCAAGAGCTGCTCCTCACCCTCCGAAGCTTGGAAACAGCTAGCACTGAACTCCCTGGGCATTCCTCTGCCCGCAATCGTCACCGCAGGAGCTGCTCCCCACCCTCTGAAGCTCGAAAACAGGTCGGCCCGCCTAGACACCAATGGACTCAGCCCCCCCAAGTGCTTCCAACTTTGAAACTGGCCCAATTTCCCTTTGTGACTGAGCGTCAATCGTCTCTCCTGGAAGCCACAGGGAGACACGCTACCATTCGCAGCTGCTTGTAATCTACTGCATCCCAGTTCAGAGGATCAAGTTTTATCTTTATTTTAACTCCCCTTGGCTAGACTTGTAATTAACTAATTAATTGTAGCCCTGTGCATCCCAGCCTGCTTCTAAGCCAGATTCGGCTCAAATTTAGCTGGTTCTTGAACCGCCCCTCCTAATTTTATTGCTGTTTAATTCCCTTCATCTGGATCTAAATTTAAGTATAGCCCAGTGTGACCCAGCCTGTTCCAAAGCCCTGACACTGCTCAATTTCCATCGGCTGGGATTTGATTGATCCTCCTGGTGAGTTTGCCCCTGGTGCTAATTTATCCAGCAGCCAGCAGATCTTAAGCTCAGCTATTTCTATCTCCCTTCTGCTCATACTCAGCTGCAGACAGCAAGTCCCGATTTGCTTCTTAGTGCTACATCACACAACTTTTTGCCAGTGGTCCTTATAAAGATCTCTCTCTTCCTCCAAAGCTCCCAGTGGAACCTGCCTTTTTGTGCTGATCTTGGGCAGTGGCTCTTTCAGGGGCCGACTAAATTAATTCCAGCCCACGCTGCTCTGTGCCCAGTGAGTGTTCCCAAGAGAGTTTTTCGGCCTAGCCTGCCCATACTCCGCCCCTTAATACCAGCTATAAACCTCCGTTCTTAAAGGGATCTTGCCCTTTTTCCTAAACCACATCCCACTACCCGAATCAACAGGTTTACTCTCAACCACAGTCATCCTTACTGTATGCCTTCATCCACAATAATGTTAGCTCAGATACTTTTTATCCTCATCCTGCTCCCATGCTCTTGTTGGGACTGACTACCTTTGGTCTCTCTGCCCCTCGGCTCAGCCGCAAATAATGACCCTAGCCTTCCCCTCACCTTAGCAAAGAATGTAGTTATGCTCTCTCACTCATGGGGAGCCACCTCGATCCTGGCTGGCCAACAAACCTTAAAATACTATGCCCAATACTTACTACGGTTTGCAATTTTATCTCTACACCCACATCTATCAGGGCCCTTTCTCTCACTGTCGTGACCTGTCCCTTCCATATCTACCTCTCCTCCCCCTTGCAGACACCTAACTGACTGTGGTCCAGGGGACACGCTCAGAATTGAAAGACGCTTGCCATGGCTAGATGCCACCTTACAAAGCTGATTTTGCTATTTCTTCTATGCTCGTGGAATGTGAAGTAAACCCTGGCCCACCCAGCCCTCTCACCTCCCCCTTAGACTTTGCCTCTGCCCTGGCCTTAAACCAATGCTGATAAATGCATGCAACTTGATCAATAAAATTGATCAACTGCAAGTCTGGGCAGCTCACACCAACCCAGACCTCACTGTCATACCAGAATCCTGGCTTAAGCACTCCATCTCAGACCAAGCAACAGCCATGCCTGCTTACAACCTACACCGGACAGACAGGTCCTCAAGAGGGGCGGTGCTGTCATTTATCACAAAGACAAATTTAAAGTATCCAATATTCGGACCTCCTCTGTCCCTAAAAAATTTGAACACGTGTCCCTAAAATGCCATCTCCCATCCTCCAAAATCCTCCATATAACTGGATGCTACAGGCCCCCTCCGGGGACAAAGCAGTCATTAGTACTCTCAAATCTCTCGTAACTCTTACCAGTAGTGAGGCCATCATACTTGGCAACCTAAACTTCGTCTGGATAACACTCAAATCCAATGCTCTAAAAGAACCCTGTGACAAATTTGGCTTGTCCCAACTTGTCCCAAAACCTTCCGGAGAAAATTCCAGAAACTGCAGCAACAGTTCCATCCTCAACATCATCCTTTCAAATCACCCCCACAAGATTCTGCATACTGCAGTGTTCCATAATGACCCGAGTGATCACGGCATCGTTGTCTGTACCAGGGCTCTTGAGAAAGGCCTCTCCCCTCCAAAATCTATAACCAAACGCAGCTTCTGTAAATTCAATGTTTGTCACTACCTTAATGACCTCAAGGCAATTAACTGGAAAAGCCTATACCTCACCAAATCTGTGGATGAGGCCCTATTGACTCTCAGCTTCCATCTCCTACACCTTGCCGACAAGCACACCCCCTCATCAAAATCAGAACTCGTAAAAACTCCCTGCCTTAAGAGCTGTGCTTACTGCACAGGACAAACTATGGGCCCAAGTCAGGTGCACTAAATCCCAAACTGACTGGTAGGCTTTCAGAATCGCTAGAAACTCCTGCATCAAACTTATCCACTTGGCAAAATCCAGTTACTACATCGACACTCTTGAACAGGCCAAAGGGAGTTCAGTCAAAACCTGGCGTACCATAAAAACCATAGAAGGGCAGAAAGCAGCTCCCTCAGTACCCCCCTAAGATCAAAGACAATGGAGTTGTCCTCTTGAGAGAATAAACTCTTATTTTGCCACTGCTGGGCTTGCTTTCAACTCCTTCCCCTATGCAGGGCTGTCCTGCTCCCCTCCCGCCGCTCTCCACTGTCACTCCTGCACCCCCTCACCGCACCCCTTGTCTACTCCCCGAAACATATAAGGAAGTTGAAGACCACCTTCGCAGTTTTGACACCAAGAAGGGCTGTGGCTCAGATGGGAGTGACCCTTTCTTTCTTAAAATGTTCTACTTTTATCTCACTGCCCCCATCCTCCACATCTTTAACTTATCTAACTCTTCTGCCACGGTCCCATCCTGCTGGAAATCAGCCCACGTACTACCTGTCTTTAAATTGGGGGACTCGTTTGAGCCTAACAACTATAGATACAGGTTACTCACCTGTAACAGGAGTTCTAGGAATGGTATATGTTGTTCACCAACACTTATTGGCAGGTATCCTTGCCGCTTTAAATCTTGCCGGAAGGTCTTCAAGCTGGCTCCTCCCACCCACCCGGGTGGTATAACTCTCGGTTCCGCCCCATGACGCTAGATCTGGCCCGCTGGAAGCTCAGGTTGTGCGTCGAAGCCGGAGTCGGGTGGAGTCGTGTGGATGAACAACATATACCATTCCTAGAACTCCTGTTACAGGTGAGTAACCTGTATTTCTAGGGACATGGATATGTTGTTCATCACACTTATTGGCAGACTCCTAGCAGTTCTCCGGGAGGAGGGGCAAAACACCCCAATACTTACTTGGGAAGAGAGACTGGAGACCGAGGCCCAAAACCAGCATCACGGCGTGACTCAAGGTCGATGTGGTAATGGGTAATGAAGGTGTTTGCTGACTTCCAGGTAGCAGCCCTGCAGATTTCCTGGATAAGGGCGTCCCTGGAAGCAGCCACGATGCAGCAGTATGGCGGGTAGAATGAGCTCTTATCCTCTGGGAGGCTCCATGCCCGTCAACTTATAGGAGATCTATGCAGGAGGTGACCCACCTGCTTACCGTCCGCTTGGCTGCAGGTCTGCCAGATACGGCTTCAGCGTAGGTGACAAACAGCTGGCGAACCTCTCCCCGAATTTCAGCCGTAGCTCTTTGTAATAGGCGAGCGCCTTCTAGGTCCAAAGTATGGAGCCTATATTCCGGCCTCTGAGGTGTGATTGGGGTAGAACACCGGCAGAGTCAACACCTGGTTAAGGTGAAACTCCGACACCACCTTCGGAAGGAATTTCGGGTGGGGGCGCAGGACAACCTTGTCCCTGTGGAAGACCAGGTAAGGAGACTCGATGGAAGCGCCTGGAGCTCTCCCATCCTTCTGGCTGCGTGATAGCCACCAAGAAGGCGGTCTTCCACGACAGGTGAGAGAGAGAGCACACCTGTGCATAGGTTCGAATAGCTTGCCCATGAGCTTTGCCAATACCAGCAGTAGATCCCATGGAGGTGGGTTCTTTCGCGCGAGATGTGATCAAGGCCTTTGAAAGCGCCAGACCCACTTCTCCTGCGCCACCGACTGCTTCCGGCCAGCGCCCGGTAAGCAAAGATGGCTGCCAGGTGCACCCTTAGGTCGTCGAGCCTAAGCCCTTGATTAGAAGGGACCATAAATAGTCCAAGATGCTTGCCAAGGAACAGGAGGAAGGGTCAAGCCTTGCCTGACACCAAATGGAAAACCTTTTCCATTTGAAGGCATAGCATTTTCTGGTCGACTCCTTACGGGACGCCTCAACTACATTGAGGACCTCGTCGGAAAGACTCAAGACCTGGAACTCTAGCCGCTCAGGAACCAGGCCGTCAGGTGCAGGGATTGAAGGTCCGGATGGAACACCTTCCCCTGATTGACTGAGAGCAGGTCCGGGCGAGGTTGGAAGCTGCGCGAGTCCTGGAGCTGAGAGGAGGAGATCTGGGTACCAGAACTGGCGAGGCCAGTCTGGGGCTATCAGAATCACCTGCGCCTTGTCCTCCTCGCCTTGAGAAGCACCTTGTGGATCAGGGAAATGGGGAAAGGCGTAGAAGAAGCCGGGTCCACTGCCTCGAGAAGGCATCCCCTGCAGCGAGCCCTGCTGAGGCGGGCATGGAACAGTCTCAGCTTGCGTTCCCTGAGGCAAACAGGTCCACCTGAGGTGTGCCTAATGGGAGAACAGATGCTGTACTACCTCGGCAGGAGAGACCACTCGTGGGATGCAGCCCCTATCCGGCTCAGGGCATCGGCCAGGGTGTTGGAGGCTCCTGCCACATGAATGAGCTAGGAGATCCGCCTCCAGGCTGCTTCCAAGTGACCAAATGCGGAGAGCTTCCTTGCATAGAAGCATGGGCGCGTCCGCCCTGGCGGTTTAGATAGTACATGGTTGTGGTGTTGTCCGTCTGGACTCGGACCCACTGACCCCGGAGGAGCAAAGGCGGTGAGGCTAGGCGGACGCTCGGGCTCCAGCAGGTTGATGTGGCATCGGGACTCCCGCGGGGACCAGGGCCGTGGGCAGTGTTCCCCAGATGGGCACCCCAACCCATCAGAGAGCATCGGTCGATGAGAGACCGTTGGCTCGGGAGACGAACGGATGCCCTCCTGCAAATGACCTGGAGCGATCCACCACTGGAGGCGTTCCACATCCCTTGTCACCGACTCAAGCTGGTCCAAGGATATGGCGTTGTGACCACTGGCTGGCCAGTCCCCATTGAAGGGGACGCATGTTCCAGCGGCCCAGCGGACCACGCTGGTGCAGGCCGCCATAGACCCAGGGCGCAGGAAGTCCCGGGCAGGGCGCAGTGCCCAACCAGAAATGATTGGGCAAGGAGGAAAGAACCTCGGCCCTGTCCGCGGAGCCGTGCTCTGGCTCGAAGAGAGTCGAGCTGCGCCCGATGAACAGAATCACCTGCTTGGCTCGAGTTCCGACTTGGCCTCATTGATAAGGAGGCCTAGTTGAGCAGACCTGGAGGGCCAGATCTGGACCACTCCACCTCCTGCCAGGAGGAGCTGCTATCAGCCAGTCGTCCAGGTAAGGTACACCGATCCTCGGCCGCCGCAGGAGATGCTGTCACCACTGCCATGCATTTGGTGAAGACCCTGGGAGCTGGAGACAAGCCGAGGGCATGGCTTGGAACTCGAGGGATCCTTCCGCTCGGGCGAAGGTCTCTGAGGCAGACGGATGGGCGGCGAAAAAATCGTCCTGCAAATCCAGAAACAGAACCACCACGCCCTCCAAGGATGGTATTATCTGAGCCAGGTGACCATCCTGAAAGTTCGAGACCTTAGGAACTTGTTTAGGTCGTGTAGGTTGAGAATGGGCGCAACCCCCGTCGTTGGAACCAGGAAGTACCTGGACACAAACCCTGGGTCTGAAGGAGGTCCTCCACCTCTTATCACCTCCTTCTGGAGGAGGAGGCGTGTCGTTCGACGAGCCGCCAGCAGGCTGGGGACCGAAGCCCCCGAGACGGCGGCTCTGAAGGCGGTGCCTGCTCGAATTCTGAGGCAGGCCTCTTCATCACCTCCAAAACCCACCTGTCCGTGGTAACAGCGGACCAGGTGGAGCAAATGCGGGCCGTCCCCCGGGGGACCCAGAATGGAGGTGGCGGGGATGGGGCGTGACACCTCAGCCCGTCACTGGGCAGGCTTGGAGGAGGGACCAGCAGGGACCTCCTGGGCCTTTCCTCCCTGCCTCCTGTTAGAGGAAGCCCGGCTTGGGTTTGGGATGCAAGGCGAGCCTGCTGGCCCTGGCGTCTTTCTGGGCGGGCGCGCTGAGGCAGAAGGGACGAAAGGGCAGGCTGTGGTTTGCGGCCTTTGTCCTTCTGGCGGAAAGACCGAGTCAAGGTAGCATTGGACTTCTCGATCCTCTGCAGGTGACCTTCCACCCCAGGGCCGAAGGGTCAGTCCCAAAAGGAACATCCGCCAACTTGTGCTGGGTATCAAGTAAAGGTGGATATCCTCAGCCAATCCCATGACCATGTAGCCACTGCGTCCGCCACCGACCTGGCACATGAGTCCCCAATATCCAAAGCAGTCTGGAGCTGCTGTTTGGCCACTGCCCTGCCCTGGTCCACCTGCTTGACCGTAGTCTGCAGATCCAGCGGGGGATGAGAATGACCTCATCCAGGAGCCCAACAGGGCATGAGAAAATGTGCCATGAGGGGCGGCCGAACTGGCTGGCGAAGGCCGAAGACGCAGCATAGACTTTCCGCCCGACATAATCCAATTTCTTGGATTCCTTGTGGAGGGTTTATCCACATCCTGGCGCGTTGCTGGCAAGCTGTCGGTAACTCAACCCCTCAGCAGAGGTGCTCCAAAACGGACAGGGAACCGTGAGGACCGCATACTTCTGGCCATCCTGGCCGAGCGCAGGACAGGAAGCAGGCGCTACCAAAGCTCCAGGGCGGACCCACTATGGCCTCGGCTACGGAAAGGCCTCCGTTGGAGAATCCCTTGGTCCAGAATCTCCGTGAGGGATTCTGGCCCGTTTGGAAAGCAGGTTCGAGCTTCATCCCGGTGGACTCGAGATGAGCTGAAGCAGTCCTAGGAAGGATGACCAGACTGTCGACCATTGACTGTCCTCCTGAGGACCAAGTCCAGTCGCTTGGGAAAAGGAGGAATTATCCTCGGACTGGGACGGTCCTCGACTGCCTATGGCCTGAGCCACCCTCTACCTGCCGGGTCGGTCGGGTGAGGGTAACGACAGCGCCGATGGGAGGGTAGACCCTTAGACCGAGAATCCTGGTGCAGACCCCAAATAGTGGCTGTGGGCGGAGGTTCCACGAGATGATTGGAGCAGCTGGTTTTGCCGAACAACCGGCCTGGGTACAGGCTCCTCGGGTAAGTCGGGGGTTGTGTCGGCCGCTCGGTGACAACCACTTAATGGCGGGAGGCGACTGCGTCGGCTTACTCCCGGTCAGGAGAACTGTTGCCACATGAGGTCTCGTGCAGTCGGCGTAACCATGAAGCCTCCCTCGTCGAGGAGGAGGGGCGAGGGCCAGCGGCGGCGCGGCTACCGTGGTGCGAGACGAGACCGCCTGTGTGGGCGGGATTGGCTGGACCCCAGCGAAGAAGTCCCGAGACCGAGCCTCGGCTCTTCCGAGGTCGGTCTTGAGAAGTGTCGGCAGGAACCGGCACTCCCGCGCCGCTTCGGAGGTTCATCCGAGAACTCGGAACGGAGGCTGAAGCAAACCAGGATCCTCAACTCCCAGAGCAGGAGAGAGGAATCTCGGCTTCTATAGGCGACAGCCCGTCCAGGTCGAGAAAATCTCGACTTAGTGAGCAGGAGTCTAGTCCAACTGACCTGGCCAGGGGCACCGTGAGGCCAGTGGCAAGCCGGGCGGTCGACCGAAGTCGACGGTCGACGACTCGGGGAGAGGGACCTTTCCCGCTCCCAAGAGCGTCGACGGAGGGATTTACCTTTGTCCCTCTTTTTGGACCGAGAAAAAGGTCCAGCAGACGTTGGCCCTTCTCCCCTAGTGGAGAGGGACAGACAAAGCTCCTTAAATGAAGCTGTGTAGGAAGAACCCAGAGAGAGCGGGATAAATGCCGAGGCCGAGGAAGATACGGCCCGCGCGCCTCCTCTTGAGCGATCATCTGCTCGAGCTGATCCATGAAACCCGCCGCCCATGAACACGCCGCTCGGGCCTCCTTAGACTTCACGAGGAAGCGCTTCTGGGACGGCCCAGTTGCAGTCGGGCAGCACGGTCTTCGAGACATGGGCCGAAGGAAGAGCCTGAGTGCATGATCCTGCGGGTGCGTGCTCAAGGCCTAAACAGTAACACGCAGTGGAGTGTGGATCCGTCCGAGACATCTTCTGCCCGCAGGGGCATCTCCGAAAACCGGGAGTCGATTTGTCCATCGCAGCCGCGAGGGATCGAAGACCGAAGTCTTTTTAGCAAAAAACTTTCAAATTCGCAAAACGGAAGAAATAGGAACCAGTCGCAAACGCAGAGCGTTAAGGAGGGAACCTGAGCTTCCAAGCGGTAAGGAAGATCTGGCGTCATGGGGCGGAGCCGAGAGTTATACCACCCGGGTGGGTGGGAGGAGCCAGCTTGAAGACCTTCCGGCAAGATTTAAAGCGGCAAGGATACCTGCCAATAAGTGTGGATGAACAACATATCCATGTCCCTAGAAACCTATTTCCGTCCTCCCTGTGCACTCCAAAATTATTGAAAAACTCGTATATCACCGGCTGAAGAAGCACATTGAAGCACACTCTCTCTTCTTAATCCTGCTCAATCAGGTTTCAGACGTAACTACAGCACTATATCTGAAAAAGTCACCAATGACTGGTTCTCTGCCTGGGATTTTAAGCATGTTACTGGGGCGGCATTCCTCGACCTGAGAAAATCATTCTATACTGCTGACCATAACCTATCCCTGCTCAGCCTCTCCAACCTTGGTGCTCCCACCTCCACACTCTGCTGGTTCTCCAGCTACCTTACAGGGTGTGTCCGGCAAGTAAAAGAGGACAGTCTTCTATCCAACCCCCTTTCCATTTCCCTTAACTAGAGGTGTCCCCAAAGAGTCCATTATGGGCTCTATCCTCTTCTTTATCTATATCAACACCCTTAATTCAAACATCAACAACTCTAAACTTCACTTCTTTGCAGATCACATGGTACTTTATTCATCCAAGTCTACTCTTGTTGAAGTCTGTAAGGAGCTACAAACAAACTTCCTTCAACTGGAATGTAGCTTCATCAGTTCCAAACTCCTGCTAAATGCAAGAAAAACAAAAACAATGTTCTTCCGACACAACAACCCCCTCCCCCCCCATCGGTACCAAGGCCGGCACTGCAACAGTCGCAACATCCCTAGAATAACCACTTGAAGGCGTTGACAGATTCAAATAGCTAGCAGTTTGGATCGACAACAAACTATCCTTCAACGCCCACAATGACTGCCTCTCTGCCAAGCTAAAAGCCAGGCTAGGCTTCTTTTTCGGACACAGAGTGCTCTTTCCATTCTGAAGTCAGACTGTCAGACTCAGACTTGTCCAGGCAACTTTCCTTCTGCTCTTAAGACTATGGTGACATCATATACACCTGTACATCAGTGTTCAGCTTGCACAGGCTCAATGATGTTCTCTTCCATCATGCCCTTTGATTTATTACAAACGCACTTCCCCAGGACACACCACTGCGACATATACTCTCTTGCTAGATTGACATCCCTAGCCACCAGAAGACTGCTCCACCATGGCACTTGGACACTCAAAGCACTACATAAACTCCCGGCTTACATCTCCTCCCTATTCAGCATTTCGCATTGTATATACTCCCTAAGGAAATCTGACCATCTCCTCCTGGATGTCCCTAGAACTCGAACCTCCCTTGGAAAAGGAGCTACATCGCATTCCCTCCGTGGCCTGGAACTGCATGCAAGCAGTTCTCAAACTCACTGGCTTGGTGAAGTTTAGCATCTTAACGTCACTCGACGCAAGGCATTTCATGGATGTATGCAACTGCTAGAGGGCCTAGCCCTCATTACTACCCCCCTGCCCTCTCAGCTTCCTTCCTACCCTTCCTGCCCCCCCGCCTTAATAGTTGACCTACTATCCATCCCAGTCCGCTACTCCTTTCTGTAGCTCTCCCTTCTTATGTCTCTTATGCACTTCTGTTCAGTTACTTGCTGCACCCCTTCTTCTATGCATCCTGCCATATAGTGCCACATTCAGCTTTATGTCTACGCCAAGACCTTTTTATTGACTGATTTTTGATGCGCATGAATTTTTGGCAATGTACACTACTTTAAGCCTGATTCTTTTTTCTTGTATGTCTGCTATTGTTTTTTCGCCTACACCATGTCAAATTATTACTATTGTACCGCCTTTTGTGTACTAGGATCTCCTTGTGAATGTACTTGCTCAATAGTGTTTTCCTACAATAAACTTGATTGATTCTGGGATACTCTTAACCTGGTGATAGCTATGTCCTCAGGAGCCAAGCATGCAGATGAAGGGACTTGAGACTGGGATGGCCAATGGTTCTGAGCCTGCATCAACAGATCCCTGTAGAGGGGCAGTGGGATTGGAGGTTCCTCTGCTAACTGTTGTAGTAATGGAAACCATATATGCCATGGCATTAATGGAGCCACCAGAATCATGCTGGCCCTCTCCATCTGTAGTTTGATTAGCACCCTCTGAATCAGAGGAAATGGAGGGAAGGTGTAAAGGAATCTCCCACTCCAGGAGAGGGACGGCATGTCTCATCAGAAAACTCTAGGCCATGGATCTAACGAGCAGAAACTGGGCAGTTTTGCACAGAGTGGGGATGCAAAAAGGTCCAAGTCTGGATGACCCCATCTGGTGAACAGATCTTTTACGATAAATGAGAGAAGTTCCCATTTGTGCATGCTGGACTGAGTCGAACTGAGGCTGTCCGCCAGGGTCTTAAGCATGCCCGAGACATGAGACAACCGATAGAACCAGATTTGTGGTCCAGCACCCAAGTATCACACTCTCATGGCCTCCCTGCACAGGGGATATGAATGAGTCCCCCCGCTTGTTGATACGGAAGACAACACTGAGGTTGTCAGACTGGATCAGAAGCTGACCCAGGAAGAAATAATTCTGAAAAGCCTGCATGTCATACAGGATCGCCCACATCTCCAGCATGTTGATATGTAGGGAGGTTTCGACCTGGGACTAAGAGCCTTGAGTCTGAAAGGGACGCACGTGAGCCCCCCAGTTGGAGGCGTCCATGATGAAGAGCTGCTGAGGAGAGAAGATCTGGAATGGAACACCCTGCAACAGATTCAGAGGGTCCATCCACCACTGGAGCACCTTGTGAATAGGGGAGGAGACCAGCACTGACTGTTCCAACTCACCCGTGTGTTGGTCCCATTGCACCTTGAGGGTCCACGGAAGGACATGCATGTGCAGCCGGGCCAGTGAAACTGTGGAAATAGCAATAGCCATCACAACAACAGCCTCAAGTAAACCCCTGCTGTAATGTAGTGGCTCTGGGTGACCTCCTGAGACTAAGCAATAAGGCACTCCGCTCTGTTCTGAGGCAGGAAGGCCTTTCCCTGCACCGAGTCCGGAACAACCCTTATGTATTGCAACCTTTGGGACAGGGTTAGGACCAACTTGGGCAAGCTGACTGTGATGCCCAGGGAAAGAAACAGTTGAAGAGTTCCCTCCAGAGTCCAAAGAAGCTGTTGTTTGGATGGGGCCTTTAGGAGCCAATCATTCAGATAGAGGAAAACATAGTCCCTCTCTTCTGAGAACTGCAGCTACTGCTGCTAAGCACTTGGTAAAGACCCACAGAGCAAGCCGGCCTGGTGGTGCCGTGGGTTAAGGCGCTGGATGCCACACCTCACGCCATGCCGTCGACCCGGATTTGGAAGCAAGTTCGGGTCGCTGGGGGTCAGCAGGGGAAGCAGAGGATTGAGTGCCCGGTGGACAACTCTCCTCTCCTGGGAGGGAGCGGGACCCTGTCCCGCGCAGTTAGCGACAGCCAGTGGCAGCCAGGTGTACTACAGCCGTCGGGACCAATACGTATGGGGGAGCTGGGCAGCTGCTTATCAGAAGGTGGGAGCACTTGCATTTCCGAGGTTGGGCGGCACTGCACGTCCCACATATGGGGGCGCTAGGGAGTGGAAAATCCTCAGCCCAGAAAGGCGGGCTCTCCCACAGTGCCGCTGCCACACCCCAACACTGGATCTCTGCCTCTGCCCTTTGATCTCCTCGTGAACCCTGGCTGGAGAGGGCTCTGCGAGGGGAAAGTAACGTCTTTGAGGAGGCAGGATCACAGTGGGCAGTAGAAGTGGCGAGGTGAGTTGAGCAGCCTGAGGGAGTTCTGGGGTCTGGAGGTGCAAAAATAGAATTGACAAAAAAGACCCACAAAGCAAAGGATTAGTCAAAGGGCAATACCTTGAACTGGTAGTACTTGCCCTAAAATGAAACCAGAGGAATCTCCTGTGTGGTGGAAACACAGAGATATGCAGGTAAGCATCCTGCATGACCAGGGAGCACAAGCAGTTGTCCTGCTTGAGAAGAGGCATCAAGCCTGGCAGGGTTACCTCGCAGAATTTTTTTTTACTGGACATACAGACTCAGGTCTTTGAGATCTAATATTGGCCTCAGCTCTCCGGTTTTCTTGGGGACAAGGAAGAACCTGGAATAAAATCTCATGTTTCTCTGGGAACTGGCTTGACAGTCTTTTTGCACAGCAGTGACTGTACCTCCTCCCCAAGAACAGACAGATGAGCTGAGGGGTAGGTGGAGAGTACTGATGGGTCTCTGGGGGCATTCTGATGAACTCCAGAGTGCGACCCCTCTCTATGATCTGAAGAATCCAGGCATCGGAAGTGATGGTTCTCCACTGATTGAGATGGAGGGAAAACTGTCCTCTGACCACCATCACTTGGTCGGGGACCAGAAGAGGGGGGTCTGGCAAGGAGTCAAGCAGAGGCTGATCCAGCCACTGGGGCTGATTCGTCACCCCAGGACACTCTGTTACAGCACCAGAGGAGGAGAGGGGCAAGGCAGAGGAGGCTCTTCTCTTGCCTTGAGGGTGAGCGGTAGCTTCGGACTTGTGGGACACCTTGCGAAAAGGAGGGCACTGTCTGCTCTTAGGCTGGGTATGATAGAGCAAGTAGACAGACTTAATGGCCCTACCAGATGCCTGTAGCTCATTTATGATGTCCTGCACATCTGGACCAAACAATCTGGAGCCATTAAAAAGGGGCATTAAACACCTTTTGCTGGACATCAGCGATGAAACCCTGAAACCTGCAACCAGGAATGCCTACAAAGGCAAATGCCTGTGGCAGCTGCCCTAGCACAAGTATCCGAAATATCGTAGAGGGCCCTCTGGAGGTGCTTGCTAATATCCTCAGCACCTTGCAAGCATTTAAGAAACTCCTACTTCTGGGAACAATCAGGAAGGGCCTGTGCTATGGCCTTGCCCATCTTCCAGATAGTATTCTGGTACTTGACCACATGTGAAAGGTAGCTGGCAATCCTCAGCCCTAGGGTGGAGGAGGCATAAACCCTCTGGACCCAGAGATCAAGCATACAGGATTCTCTGCTGGGGGAAGAAATTGAGGTGCTTGGGCACTTCTGGCCGACCACGAGCAGCCTTGATAACCAAAGAATCAGTTTTAGGCTGGGCAGCAAAATGCGGCAGGCCATGGGGGCCATGATACAATTTATTAGCCCTGTGAGACATGGCTGGCACCATATCAGAAACATAGAAACAGAGATGTTGATGGCAGATAAGGACCACTTGGCCCACCTAGTCTGTCCATTTCCATACCTACAGGATAAACTGCAGATCCTAGTTAACCAACAGCCTATTTCTTCCTACCCCCCACAAGAATTGTCTTATGTCTGTCCCATGCATTCTTGAATTCTCCCACAGTTTTAGACCCGACAACCTCCTCAAGAAGGCTGTCCCATGAGTCCACCACCCTCTCTGTGAAAAAAAATACTTCCTCACATTGCCCCAGAGCAGTCCCCCCTCAATCTTCAAACTGTGTCCCCTTGTTCTTGCACATCTCTTTTTCTGAAAGATGCTACCCTCTTGGACTTTGTTGATTCCACAGAGGTACTTAAAAGTTTCTATCAAGTCCCCCCACTCCATCCTTTCCTCAAGGGTATACATATTAAGCTCCTTTAGTCTCTTCTCGTATGGCTTCTCTTGCAGACCGTGCACCATTTTAGCTGCCCTCCTCTGGACTGCATCCATCCTGTCTATGTCCTTGCGGAGATGGGGTCTCCAGAACTGGATGCAGTACTCCAGATGGAGTCTCACCAACTGTCTGTACAGAGGGATAACAACTTCCTGTTTCTGCTGGCGAAGTCTCTCCCTATACATCCCAGTGTACCCCCAGCCCTCCCTACTGCCTTCTCACATTGCTTGCTAATCTTAAGGTCATCTGATATGATTACCCCCAGGTCCTTTTCCATTTTTGTTGTTGTTACTACCCCCCCACCATTGTGTAATCTTCCCCTGGGTTTTTGTTTCCCAGGTGCATTATTTTGCACTTCTTTGCACTGAATCCAAGCTGTCACACTTCTGACCATTCCTCCAACCTTGCCAATTCCCTTCTCATCCTTTCCACACTTCCTTGTATATCAACCCTGTTGCAGATCTTTGTGTCATCTGCAAAGAGGCATATTTTTCCTTTCAGTCCCTCTGCAATATCACTTATAAAGACATTAAAAAGGACTGGACCCAGTACTGAACCCTGCAGTACCCCATGGGTAACCCCTCTTTCTTCAGAGTGGACTCCATTTACAGTTACCTTCTGTGTCTTGTTGTCCAGCCAATGTTTTACCTAGGCTATCACCCTGGGACCCACTCCCAGGCTGGTTAAAGGAAAACTACACCCAAAACTTGAAAAAATATATGCTGTGCAGAGTGTTTTAATTTGTTTGTGAAGTTCTAGTGTTTCCTTCCCTCTGACTGGTATTAGGAGTTTTTCCTAAATTAGCCTGCTAGCTTTAGGGTAGTTTTATGACCCCTGGAGATCTCCATAACAAATAGTTTTATTGCATTTCTTTGTCCTACAATGCACCTTGTTTCATGTGATGGTGATGTAGCACAGCCCATAAATCCAGCAGAAAGCACTGCAATACAATCAGTTCACAACAATAGAGATGGCTATATTTTAAAATCTGTAAAATTCAGCTTGGTAACCACCCTCATCCTAAAGGTTTTACTGTCCTGAAAAACTTTGCTGCTGGTAATTTTTGTGCAGCTTGTAAAGCTTCCAAGATATTTAGTTTGTTTGGCATGTGTGTGCTGAATGTTGGGTCTCTCTTACATCACAGTCACGTGAGACAAGATGCACTGTGGGAACAAGAAATACAATTACACTATCAGGTATGAAGATCCCCAGGTGTCGTAAAACTAGTATAAAGCTAGCAGGCTAATTTGGGAAAAACTCCTAATACCAGTCAGAGGGAAGAAAACACTAGAACTTCACATACAAATTAAAACACTCTGCACAACATATATTTTTTCAAGTTTTGGGTGTAGTTTTCCTTTAATTTGATTATTAATCTTTTGTGTGGGACTGTGTCGAATGCCTTGCTAAAGTCTAGGTAGGCCATGTCCACAGCCCCTCCCTGGTCTTCTACTTTGGTCACCCAGTCAAAGAAATCAATTAGATTTGTCTGACATGACCTTCCCGCTGTATACCCATGCTGCCTTGGGTCCTGTGCCTCACTTTCCTCTAGGTGCTCAACAATTCTTTCTTTCAGAAGTGATTCCATCACTTTCCATACCACAGAGATCAAACTGACAGGTCTGTAGTTTCCTGCCTCTGTCTTGCTCCCAGTTTTGTGAAGGGGAATCACATCCGCCTTCCTCCAGTCCTCAAGTACCACAACATCCTCCCATGATTTGTTAAAAAGGGTAGTCAGTGGTGTCACTAGTTCTCCCCTTAATTCTTTTAGAATTCTGTGGTGAATTCCATCAGGCCCCATTACTTTGTTCACCTTCAGTTTCAGGAGTTCTTTCAGAACCCTTTCTTCTATGAAAGGACTGGGATCGACCCCCTCCATCCAGAGTGCTTCTGTTAATTGGATTAGGCACCTCCCCCTTCTCTTTTGTGAATACCCAGCGAAAGTATTCGTTCAGTATCCCTGCTTTTTCATTGTCCCCCTCTGACCACCCACCGTCCTTTCTATTCAGCCTCACTCTCCCTCCCTTTGTCTGTCTATGCTCCCTGATATACCTATAAAAGGTTTCATCCCCCTTCTTAATTGAGTTGGCCATCTTTTCCTCAGTTTGGGCCTTTGCTATTCTGACTTCCCTCCCTGCTTCGTTCTGCCTTAACTGGTACAGTTCTCTGTCTTGCTCCTCCTGTGTTTCCTTATACTTTCTAAATGCTATCTTTTTCTCCCTAACCTTCACCGCCACCTCTTTTGAGAACCATAGTGGCATTTTCTTTTGTTTTGATTTGTTTATTTGCTTCACACAAAGGTTAGCCGCCTCTGTGATGGCAGTTTTGATGTTTCCCCATTGTTGCTCCACCCTCCTTCTAGCCTGTTTGCTAGTGCTTTTCAAAGGCACTCTCCCATCTTGCCAAAGTCAGCCCTCCTGAAGTCCAGTACCCTCACTTTTGTATGGCTTGACTCTGTAGCCGAGTTTATCGTGAACTACACTGTTTGGTGGTCACGTGTTCCCAGATGGCTATCCACTTCTAGATCTGAGATCCTCTCACTGTCCCCATTTGTGAGTATGAGGTCTAAGATTGCTCCCTCACGAGTGGGTTCCAGAATTAGCTGTCTGAGGCTTGCTACCTCTAGGGCACCGAGAATGGCCTTGCTCTTGGATGTGGCTGCAGCAAAGGGGCTCCAGTTAACAGCTGGCATATTCAGGTCCCCCATCAACAATATCTCCCCTTTCTCTGCCATCCTAAGAAGGATGCCTTCTATCACATCCTTGTCCATGCCCTCTCCCTGAGATGGGGGTCTGTATACAACCTCTGTGCAGATTGTGGTGCCATTTCCAGTCTCTAATGTGACCCACAGTGCCTCCTCTCCTCCCTGTTTACTCTTTTGTTCCATTGCTTTTATCCCTTCCCTTACATAGAGAGATACTCCTCCCCCTCTTCCACCCTTCCTGTCTCTCCTGTAGGTTGTGTACCCTGGTATGTTAACATCCCAGTCATGGTTCTCTGTGTATCATGTTTCTGTGACTGCTACGATATACAGGCATCCCTCTTCCATCAAGGCCACAAGTTCAGGGAGCTTGTTGCCCAGTCTATGGGCATTGGTACTCATTACCCTCCATTTCTTAATGGCCTTACCCCTTTTTGCCCCATCCCTGTCCTTATTGCCTTTGTCATTTTCTCCATTTACCCCTGCCCTTCTCACTACTGACATCTCTATCTGTGCCAGGCCACTGTAGTGGCATTCTTAAGAGCTGACAGGTAGGAGAAATTACCTTTGGAGGAGACTCTAGGATCACCAAGACGTCCACCAAATCCCTTCTGGTGGCATCCTCATCAGTATGGAAGCCCATGGCTGAGGACAGCTGCTTCATGCCACTGAAAAAGGTAGGGTCCTCTGGAAGAGACCTAGGGGTTCGTTTCACAGAGTCCTTGCTCACTGAGGAGGCAGTGGACCTGTCAGAGGAAGGAGACTCTTTCTCCTCTTCCTCAGGTAAAATGAGGTCAGGATGGTACTCCTCCTCAATGTCAACCTGCTCCAGCTCAATATCCGATGAATGAGGGACCATTGATGGCCCGCATACAGCAGTCTGCAGGGGCTACAGTGGTGTTGAGGAAGACAGAGCCATTGACGATGCAGGCCTGTATGCACCCAACTGATGCACCAAGACTGTAGTGAACTTGGTCAAAATGTCATTAAGGTTGACGACGATGGAATACTGAGTCAACAGGGGGGATCAATGGCACAGGGTGTGATGACCAGTGCAGCAGGGCTTGGAAGCCAGAGGAGCTTGACGCCAGAGGGCCTGGAGAAGCACTGGGCCTCAATGGGGTGCCTTTGACGATAAGCCCGCCATCGACACAGCAGAGGTTGACTATCCGGAAGACGACGACCGACTGCCCTAAGCAGCGGGCATGGCACTTTCGGTAGAGGTCTGTTAGGTATAGAGACCTAGACAGCAGGAGGTGTCGGTGCAACCGACGGAGTGTCCCCCAGACAATGAAGAGGCAAGGCAAGGTTTATTTGTATGGTGCCCATTCCCGAAGGCTCTGGGCTCCTCACACACAGACAAACAGGGAGTAAGAAAGCATACAAGAATACATGTTAAAGCAGTAAAAGCAGATACAATAGTACAATAAATAAGTTCAGCAATCACTAGATATATTTAAATATTTATAAACTCTGATTCAAATTATACTGGCCCAAAGGTATCACCTCCTTTGGGTAGCAGTGACCATAACATAATTCAATTAGATCTACAAATCAGAATAAATAAACCACTGTGTGGTTTAACCAAATTTATGGATTTCTTTAAGGCAGATTATCAAAGCATCAAAAAGGTTTTGGATCAATGGGATTGGAGGAGCGAGTTGGTAAATCTTGAAGCTGAACACATTTGGGATATAATGTACAACAAGTTAACTATATGTATCAATTCTTGGGTACCTGTAAGGATTAAATATATGAATAATCATAGGGTCCCTGTTTGGTGGACCAGAAAGGTCCAAAAAATCATAAGGAAAAAAAAGAAAATATATAAAAAGATGAAAAAACACTCCACTACTGATAATATATCAATATATAAGAAATCTGTAAAAGACGTTAAAAGAATAATTAAAAATGCTAAAAAAGCAGCTGAATTAAGGTTAGCTACAACAATAACAGATAAAAAGAAATGTTTTAATTACATTGGATCCTTGAAAAAGAATAAAGATAACAATACTTTGGGACCGGTTTTAACAGAAACTGGACTAATAAGCACTGAACTTGATATGGCTTCTGTATTTAATCAGTATTTCTTAAGTATACGTAAAGAGAAGGAGGCATTTCTTGGGGAATTGCCAGTATTACAATCTGATCATCCTATATTTAGCCCCTCTGATATTATACAAACAGTTACATCAATAAAAAATAATAGCTCAGTAGGCCCTGATGGTATACCAGCAAACTTTCTGAAGGAATTGTCCACCTAGCTGGGCCTCTTTCAGTTTTATTTAACGCCTCCTTGAAAAGTGGGAATTCCATTAAAATTTGGAATAAAGCTTTTGTTACCCCAATTCATAAAGGAGGAAAAATAAAAACTTGGCATCAAAAATGGTAGGCCTATAAGCCTCACATCTGTGTTGGGTAAAGTATTTGAAAGATTATTACAGAAAAACATAATACAACATTTAATAAATATAAAACAAATAGACTTGACACAGCATGGTTTCGTATCTGGTAGATCATGCTTGACTAACTTACTATGTTTTTTTTAACCAATTAGTGCTACTTTGGATAAGGGAATGCCAGTGGATATGGTGTTCCTCGACTTCTCTACGGCTTTTAATTGTCTCTATTAAAATCCTTGTCCAAGAATTGATAAAACTCCAGTTACACCCAAATATAATAAGGTGGATTAACTCCTGGCTTAATAATAGAACTCAATGTGTATCAATACGAGGTTATAAATCACATTGGAGAGAGGCAACAAGTGGAGTTTCACAGGGCTCTGTATTAGGCCTAATTTTATTTAGCATCCTCTTATCCACTATGCAAATCCTATCAGGCTCTTGGTTATGCAAGTACACAGACGATTGCAAAATGGGTGGTATAGTCTATAATATGGAAACCGCCAAAATATTTCAAAATAATTTAGACCAGCTGGTAAATTGGGCACACGAACACAAATTAGAGTTTAATGAGAAAAAGTGTAAAGTTATGCACTTTAGAATTCATAACCTAAATTATCAATATAAAATTAATAATTCTCCATTGGAAGTTAGTACTAATGAAAAAGATCATGGAATTTTGGGTTACCAATAACCTAAAGTTTGATTACCATACAGGTATAATTTTTAGGAAATGCAATCAAATCATACGTTGTATTCTGAGATCCATAAGCAGCAGAGACTCTGCAGTTATTCTTCCTTTATATACAACAATTATGCATGCATATGGAATATTGTTCACCTTTTTGTGTCCCCTACTCTGTCCAGGGAAGAAACAGACTAGAAAGGGTTCAGAAAATAGCCACTAGATGTATTTCAGCCCTCAGAGGTTTACAATATCATGACAGATTAAAGCATTTACAGCTTTACTCTATGGAATATAGAAGAATGAGGGGTGAATTATGTCTGATATTTAGAGCATTCAATAATCCAGAATTATTTGAACTAATAGGTTTAAATAAGAGTATAACGCATCATAAAGACACAAGTTCACATAACCTCCGATTGCTTGGAGAAAATATCAAAACTGTCAAAAGAAGTCAGTGGTTTACACAAAGGGTTGTTAACATATGGAATACGCTGCCCAAACATGTGGTCGAAAGTGAAAACATGATATCCTTCAAAGGTATTTTTGATATTTTTATGGGTGAAAGAAAGTTTTTTTGCTCCACCATTTGAAAATGGAATGGTGGCAAGTTCATTCGTGGACCTCGGTCTTTCTGAACTTGTTTTCAAACTATGAAACAATGAAAATATCAACTAAAAATAATTATATGACTATATTAGGGAAGGCCAGTGCGAAAGGATGGGACTTTAGGCAGCTCTTGAAAACCTCAATTGAAGGGGCCTCTCTGATGGCAGCAGGAAGCAAGTTCCACAGAACGGGGCCGGCAACACTAAACGCCCTGTTGCTGGCATTTTTTAACCTCATCCTGGGAACTGCCAGGAGGCCCCTAGAAGAGGAACAGAGGAAGTAGACTGGGATGGCAGGTGTAAGGAGAACAGACAAATAGCCAGGACTAAGTCCATGTAGGGCCTTAAAGGTGAGCAAGTCCACCTTGAAGATACCCTTCCACCTGACCGGCAGCCAATGCAGTTCATGCAGCACCGGGGTCACATGACTGCACCTCAAAAGGCCATCAGTAACCTGGCAGCTGCGTTCTGTATTAGCTGCAGCTGGCGAAGGGTACCTCCTGAGACCCTGAAGTAAAGGGCGCTGCAGTAATCAAGCCTGGACATCACACAGGCATGCACCAAGGTAGGGAGGTCCTCAGGCAGAACCAGGGGCTTGATCCTGGCAATATTCCTCAAGTGGTAAAAATACTTTGAACAACTGATGACACCTGAGATTCAAATGTCAAACAGTCGTCCAGGAACACGGCAAGATCTCACACTCTAGAGGAAGCCATGAACGGTGTGGACCCCAGGAAAAGACCCGTTGCCACACTGGAGGCAGTCCTATTAGGCCTTTGGCCCGATTCCACTACCAGCACTTCAGTTTTATCGGGGTTCAATTTCAACCAGAACTGGAGGACATCCAATCGTTGATCTCAGCCAAGCAGCTGTTCAACACTTCCACAGCATTGGGTGTTCCAGGGACAAAGGACAAGTACAATTGGGAATCATCTTCATAGCAATAAAAATCCACATTGTACTTCCTAATGAGCTCGCCTAGGGGCAGCATGTACCCTGCAAACAACATCGATCCCTGAGGCACACCGCACGACAGCAGCTTCAGGGAGGAGAAATTCCCCATCACTACTTGTTGCTTCCTGTCGGCAAGATAGGACTCAAACCAGCAGATGATGGTGCTGGCAAACCCACAGTACTCTTTGAGATGATCAAGCAGCACAAAGTTGTCTACAGTGTCAAAAGCTGAAGGGAGCTCAAGGAGAACAAGAAGTAACCAGTCTCCTCTAACTCTCGCACTAAGGAAGTCACTGGGGAGTGGGAATGCCCGGAAGCGATCCTGATCCTGGTCCTTTGTGGCCCCAGTTTGTCTTTGGCCTTGGTTACCTAGGAGCTCAAGCAACCTGCCGGTGGCTGGGTAGGAAGGACCCCAAGGACCCCAGCGCATATCTGGCTACCTGTTGCTCCATAAAGAATGTTTTAAGAGCCTTTTTGTGTAGCCTGAGGGTGGTTTGATTAAACTTCTGGCGAGCTCACAGTCCAAGATGTCATGGTCAGGCCCAAGACAGCAGACACAGAGTGAGTGTTTATCTGAAGAGGCAATCTTCTTTCCGCAGTGGCAGCAACAGAAGAGAGAAATCGAAGGATTAACTCATGACATAAACAAAGAAAATGAATCTCTTTGAAAAAGAGATTCTATAAGGGTTAAGTATGAAAAAGCCATAAGCAAAAATTATGTCAGAAGTTCCGTGGAGATCCATACGAGGAGGAAGCAGGGCCACTCATGCCTTTATAGGGTTGATGACATCAGCAAACAACATCGGCATGGGTGGTCCCGGTTGTACTGTACTGCAGTGTCAGTGGCTCAGTAGGTAGCACACTCGCCTCTGAGGCCGGGAGATCAGAGGGCTGTGGGTTCAGTTCCCACATCTGGCACTTGGGTTAATATCCCAGTACTGACACTGTAGTGCAGCATGAGAGGGGTTCTGCACTTCTGAGGTGCCGTCTTTCTCATGAGACGTTAAACCGAGGTCCCATCTGCCTGGATTGGTGGTAGCTCGGTGGATGTTAAAGATCCCATGGCACTTATCGAAAAGAGTAGGGGAATTTCCCCGGTGTCCTGGCCAAATTTCCCTCATTCACTATAAATACCACCAACAGCTTAATCTGGTTCAAAGTCAGTTGGCATTCATCTGTATCCCCCTCCCCTGGGTCGTGCCTGAAAATAGGCAGGATTTGTCTAGTGCACTTACCCGGTCAACAAAAGCTAAATAAATAAAAGTACTGCAGATGATCATCTGTGTGTATCCTGCTTCATCGACAGTGTTCCACCTGTATAACCTGATGACCAAGATACCCTCGATGAATATCTTCTAGTTTTTTAGACCTCTTTTAGTGTTTTGGGGCAAAACCTGATACAGAGCTCACAACTAGAAAAATCATTCTGAGAGAGATGCGATGGATATGAGACCAAATTAATCTATTCTTTCCTTTTGCTAATTATTTTTCTTTTATAAGTTCTTGCTGTTTGGAATGGACACCAAAATGGCTTCCAGGTCATGTGTCCAGGCAGATCTTATGAGAAACACTGGACAACTGGAAGGTGCTAAGTTTTGCACAAGTGACAGACTCCGGCAGATGTGAGAGTGTCATTTCTGGCATGGTGACCTCCTGCAAGAAGGATGAAAACATGATCATAACACTGCACTAGATAAGACTAAAAAAGCCACTGATGTGCACACACACATACGCATGTGTGTGGGGAACACTGGAGAGAACTGTCGCTCAAAGGAGAGGGAAGAGCCCCACAGCCCTGAGTTCATAAAATGGAGAGCTGGACACCCAACTCTTAACTCTCTCTCTCTGACCTTCGCGGTCTATGAAGAGAACCGGACTCAGTGTGTGTTCCAAAGAAGGGAGCGCCCTGCTCCTATAGCTAACCTATCTGTGTAAGGGAAGGACAGACTTAGTGGAAGTCCTTTCAGGGTAGCTTGCAGGTAAACAAAGATGCTAGGAGAGACTACATTTTGAGATTCTTTTAACAGTCATCTGTCAGTGTAACTGAAATTATTTTCCTTCACCAGTGAAAGTGTACATCTTTTGTCTTGCTGCAACATATCCTGTTATTTTTTAATACCTGTAGTATTTAGTAGTAAAAAAATCTATTTTTCATAGAACCAGTGACTGTGCCTTATTACTGAAAATAATTTAATATTTAAGATGGCAAAGTGAGAATTATCTATTTAAAGTCCACCATATAAGTGCACACTACAAATATTAGTGTGTTTGACCTTCCTAGCCCTGAGCAGGACACGGTATTTTTCTGACTGAATCAAGAGGTGGCAGCAAACTGACCCAGAGATGCACCAAAAACTGCTCTGTAAGCTGGTAAAGCCCAAGGGGGTTTGTCACAAACTGGTTTTAGCGGTATGAATCAGTGCACAAATTTAAAGCAAAAATGTGTGTGCCATGTGCTTTCCTGTGGGGACTAGGAGCTCTGTGAGAGGAGGTATAAGCCTTACCTAGCACACGTAAACAGTGACTGCCAGCAGAAAATTACCTCAACAATCACAGAACATGATATACAAAAAGACTACATCATTTACTACCTTTTTTAAAATTATTTTTAGAAGCACAGCTTAGTGCAATGTAGTTAGCAAGGATGAACTACTCAACATATTGCATATTTAATGAGTCTCAGCTTTGTGGGCTGTGCAGATACAGGGGGGATTGTCTATGAGGGCCTGACAAAAAATGGACTCACAGAAGCCTTGGCAGTGCACAACAGAATGCAGGGGTGGCAGCCAGTCCCTGAGGAATATGACCAAATGCATTTGGAACAGGCAGTTCCTCAGGAATGAAATCAAAGTAGGGAGAAAGTGGGCACAGAGGTTAAGCCAGAGGGGGACCTCATGCCATGGACTGGTGAAACAGCACAAACTGAGCCTGAGCCAAGAACTGGGGCAGCAGAGTCTCAAAATCAGCTTGGGCTCAGACAGAATGAACTGCAGACGGCAAAGCTTGAGGCCGAGAGTGTACGAGTAAAGCTGGAGGCTGAGGAAAAAGTGAGAGCATGCTGCTAGCACAAAATCCCGATGCACTGCAGCATGACAAGAGAGCATCAGCATGAGATTTGCATACAAGAAGCAAGAGAGAAGGAATGCCAAGAGCAACACCAGGAAAGACAAAAAGAATGAGTGGAAAGAGAAAAGGAATGACAACATGAGAAAGAGACAGTAAAACTGTACCAGAAAGCACTGCAGCAAATCGTAAATAATGGCATATGGGGTCAAATCTATGAAGCCACAAATAATTCTTACATATTTCTTCAGAACCAGGAAGGGGGTGGGGTGATCATTTTGTTGTTGTTAAAAAGCATTTGAGAGGGTATGTGAACAGTTTAAATTGGCAACGCTCTTGGATGACCCACCTTACACTACTCTGTACTGGCCGTGCTTTGCACTAATTCACTAAAATGGATGATAAGGGCTCTTTAGACTACGTTAAAGTTAAAAGGGTGTTACTGAAATGTTTTGCGCCAACTCCTGAGGCTTACAGGACAAAATTTAGGGAATTAAGAAAGGGCACAGTAGATAGCTATGTAGAATTGCATGTTCAAATGTTTACCTATCTAGACTGCTGGGTGATGGGGACAAGGCTAGAACCGTGGAGCAAATCAAGACTTGTTTGTAAGGGAACAGCTTCTTAAAATTGTACTGGAGGACCTGTGTTTTATTGCCACTGGACAAGGCATGCAGCTCTGCGAAGGAGGCAGCAGAAAGTGATGATCTGTATGTGGCCACCAGAGCACCCACACAGCGCAGGAACAAGGGGGGACAGAGTAAAGTGAACTAGCCTGCACCCAAGCCAAAAACCCATGCCACCGGTTCTAAAGGAAACATGGATTGGGGAGCGGGCAAAGATAGATTCATACGTATTTGTTGACAGAAAAGGACCACCTTGACCCATTGAGTCTGCCCATCCCCCCCCATTACTTGCCTCCCCCCGCCCAGAATAGAGTCACAGATATTTGTTGGCAGAAAAGGACCATCTTGATCAGATGTGCTCTGCCAGAAAGTGGGTCATCTGTCCTATGACTGCCCTAAAAACATAAACAGAGGGCAAAAGCCTAGGGGAAGGAGTGATGAAGACAGTACCCAGCAGGTAGCAACTTGCACACAGACTCTCGTTCCGCCTAACTCCTCCATGCATATGCACCTTGTCCTAGTTAGTGGGACAGTTTTATTTTATCTATTTATTTATTAATTCTCGGGTTACAAAATACCTTTGAGCAAAAGTAGCTCATTTACAAAGGTTCCACGTCAGGAGGGGAGGGTTACAAACAGACATAGGAAGGACTAACAATTGAATTACATAAATACAGTAACAGAGTTAATTACATCATAAAAATCAGCACTATGAAGAATAATAGAAAGAAGTGAAGGTAAGAAGGAGAGGAAGAGAGAGGAGTAGGATTTTAGGACCAAAGGAGATGGGTAGCAGCCAGAGGCACTGTCAAAGTTACTGTGGGAGAAGGCAGGAATGAGGGGTGAGAAAACGGGAAAAAGGTTGAAAAACAAAGGAAAGGGGTAGCAGCCAGGGGCCTAGTCAGTTTATCACACTGTAATCGGTGGGGGGGGGGAGTGAGCAAGGAGCAGTTAAGGGGGTGTAAGTTGCAGGACAGGAATATCTTTGCTTAAGTGGCACAATCACAGGAGTTTCAGATGAGATACTGCCAGAGCATGTGCTTGAAATGGCTAGTTCTGGGCAGATTAGTTAATACACTGTTCAATCCATTGAACCAGAGTGGTGCTCTATAGGAAAAGGAACGCAGACCTTGAGCTGTTCGGCACCTAGGAACTAGGGGGAGTTGGGTGGTAGAAGTGCAAGTGCATTGGGTCCTTTGACACTGGCAAAGAAGGTTTCCCATGCCTAGAGGCAGGAGCCCAAGGACCACCATTTTAGTTAACAGTAACACAGATTGAGGGATACCAATGCCTCAGTTTTCATGGTGAGGCAGGATCTCATCCAGGCAGAACAAATTCTGCCTGAGCAGTTTTCAGATATTCAGGGAGTCATGGGTCCAGCGGTCCAAGTACCAGTGGCTTGGGTCTTCCTGAGTTGAGAAGGCGGCCATGGGGTACAGGAGGTGGAAGTTGTATTTGCTCTCCCAGTGGGTATTATTATGGGGAATGATTTTGACCACAGACAAACTCTGGTGTGTGTTACTACCCACAATCAGGCAAAATGGTGTGCTTCTGAGAATGAGAAGGGTGTGACCCAGCCTGTACTAACCCCTCCCCTCAGCAGCTGAGGAAGCGTCTAATGAGGGGTGAGGGACTAGTTCGGAGAAGCAGCCCTGAGTCCCATCTGCAGACACAGGAGGTTTCAGCTGCAGGTGGACGGCTTTCTGCAGTGGAGTTGAGGGTCAGCTGGGAGGAGCTAGGCAGAGCTAAGCTGATTGATCCTACCGTACAGAAACTGAAAGAGATTGCAGATAGTATGTAGGACTCTCAGGGGAGTTAACAATTAGTTTACTGGGAGAATGGGCTGTTGTAAAGGGAGTGTGCACTACAGAGGGGGCTAGAGGAAGTGGTACTCCGGCAGTTGGTAGTCCCTCGGGTTTACTGCAAGCAGCTTCTGGCCCTGGCCCATGACATCCTTTTTTCAGGCCACCTGGGTATTAGTCGCATAAAGAGGTGGCTCACTAACAATTTCTTTTGGCCTAGTATGTACACAGATGTGGCAAATTAGTGTCAGACTTGTCCACAGTGCCAGAGGGAGTGAAAGGTAGAGGACAAGGCTAAGGCATCTTTGGTGCCCCTGCCTATTACTGAGGAACCCTTTAAAAGGGTAACTGTGGACATAGTGGGGTCTCTGAACACCCTGAGTTGTGTGGGCAAAAGGTACAAACTGACTGTCATGGACTGTGTAACTAGGTACCCTGAGGCAGTGGACATGTCCTCCACTGAGGTGGGGAATGTGGCTGATGAACTCCTGGGAATTTAGCCAAGCGGGATTCCCCCAGAAGATTCTGTTATACCAGAGGATGAATTTCATGTCGTCACTAATGACTAGTCTGTGGGAGAAGTGCGGGGTGACACAGCTCCATGCCTCACTTTAAACACCCAGAGACAAATGGCCTGGTCAGTGGTTCAATTGGACCCTCAAAACTATGCTCAGGACATTTGCTGACCAGCACAAGAGGGAGTGAGGCAAACATTTACTTCACTTCCTGTTTGCTTACAGGGGAGTCCCAAAGGAATCCACAGGGTTCTCACCCTTCGAGCACCTGTTTGGTCACAGGGTGAGGGGGCCCATACATTTAGATAGGGATGAATGGGAAGGGGCCTTGCATTCCAAGGGGAATCTTGTGGAGTATGTCCTCAATTTCAGGGCCCAGCTTAAGGAGCTCATGTGGCTTGCCCAGGAGAACTTACTCACTGCACTACAGCAACAGAAAGCCTGGTATGACCATGGGGCCAGATCCTGGGAGTACGAAGTCAGATAGCCAGTGATGGTACATGTCCTAGTCTGACAAAATAAACCACAGGCAGCATGGGAGGGCCTATTCTCCATAGTTTGGAAGGAAGACGAGTGAGGTCAATTATGTAGTGGGACTGCCTGATAGGAATGGAAGTTCAGGCAGAGGTCATATATCACGTTAACACACATGATGAAGCCCTACTATGATAGGGAAGAAATGGCTCTCGCTGTGTGCAGCACACCAGAAAAGGAAAATGAAGGTGACCCACTGGTGGATGTCCTTGGGGAGGTGAAGGGGGATCTTCAGTAGATAACCTCACCCTCTCAGAGCAGCTGACACCAGTCTAGGCATTTGGGGAAATAATCATGGGGAAACTAGAGTACACCACATTGGCTGAACACCACGTGGACACTGGGACCCAAGTGGTGTTGAGGCAGTCCCCCTAAAGAGTGAGTCAGGCAGACCATACAGGAGGAGTTCACTGTGTTCATTTCTGGAGACCAAATCTCTGGAAGGGCACAGACAGAGTGGAGGCTGTCCAGAGGAGGGCATCTAAAATGGTGCAGGGCCTGCATCAAAAGATCTGTGAGGAAAGACTAAATGACCTCCATATGTACACACTGGAAGGGGAGTGTATGGCTATGATAGAGATCTTCATATACCTTAAAGTGGTAAATATGGTACAGGAAGGAAGTATTTATCAAAGAAAAGGTGCTCAAGAACAAGGGGACATGACGAGAACAGCAAGAGGAAGGAGGTGCTGTTAGAACTATACTAATCTACTGGGACCTTCAATTCAGGGTAAAAACAAACAAAAAAAAGAGTGTGTTTGTCTGAGTTGGGTGAAGTGAATTGTTATCTGTGCACTTAGCTAGGTGAAGAATGAAGCTGTAAGAAAAAATTACTCACCTTAGTAATGTTGTTTCTTCTAATGGAGTCTTGCTGTAGTCTGACATATTGCAGTGATGTCCAACCTTTGAACTGCCCCGGAGATGAAAGAGTTAACTTTCCATGCCAGGTACGGAACGCTGAGCTCGAGCTCGGTTGAGACTCTGTCTGTTGCTGTTTGAACTCAAACCGTCAGATCTTTACGAGCTAAACTCACTGGGTGTCTTGTGTGGAAACTGTAAACTTACACTAGCCAACTGGCTACTAAATATAATAAAAATATTTTTTGGTCCCAAAACAAAGACTCAAGTCAGGAAACCCAAAAATAAAACAAACACAACACCCACACACCCAAACCAAAGGGGTGAAAGAAGAAGGTGGGAACACCTCCCGAGTGCCAACATCACTACTGCCCACCCACAACCCAAAAAGCCAAGGTTCTGAGAGGGAGGGGAGGTCAGAATACAGCAAGACTCCATTAGAAGAAACAACATTACTAAGGCGAGTAATTTTTCTTCAAACAACATGAAGTCTTGCTGTATTCTGACATATTGCAGACTACCAAGCAGTACCTCCATGGAGGAGGGACAGAACCTACTTAGGAAATAGGCTCTGAAGCACTGCTGTGCCAAACCGAGCATCACTCCTAGCCTGGATATCCAGAGAGTAATGCTTGGTAAAAGTGTGTACTGTTTTCCAGGTGGCTGCTTGACAAATCTCTAAGATAGGAATATCCCTGGCAGCAGCCAGGGAAGCAGCTGTACCTCTGGTAGAGTGAGCCCTCAGGCCTGAGGGTAGGATCCTACCTAGTTTTTCGTAGCAAAATTGAATGCAAGAGACAATCCACCTGGCAATAGATCTCTTAGTGGCAGGTTTTCCCTTACCAACCTCACCATAAGTGAGGAACAGTTGGAGGGAGTTAAACCTGTGACCCTTGGTGCGCTCTTATTAGTAACTAAGGGCCCTTTTCACATCCAAACTGTGCAGCCTCCTCTCCCCAGAGGAGGAATGGTCAGTAAAGAAAACAGGAAGAGACAGACTGGTTAAGGTGGAAATCTGAAACCACCTTAGGCAAAAACTTCCTATTAGTCCTGGGGACCACCTTATCTCTATGGAAAGAGATAAAATCAGGTTCCACTGACAGGGCCTGTAACTCACTTATGCGTCTGGCAGAAGTGATGGCCACCAAGAAAACAGTTTTCCAAGTCAAGTACTTAAGCTCAGCTGAGGACAAGGGCTCAAAAGGGGGTTCCATAAGCTGAGCAATGCAAACATTAAGGTCCCAAGCAGGGGCAGGGTCCCTGAAGGGAGGATTGGTAAGCAGCAATCCCTTGAAGAATTTAGAAAATACAGGATGAGCTGAAAGGGAAGAGTGCTTGCCTGCTGAGAGGAAGGCAGAGACAGCTGCCAGATGCACTTTTAGTGTAGCTGGTCTGAGTCCCAAGTTATTAAGATGAACCATATAGTCAAGGACTGTGGGCAGGCCAGCAGACTCAGGAGAAATATGCTTCCCAGAGCACCATATAGAAAATCTTTTCCACTTGGAGTTGTAAGCGTTTCTGGTGAAAGGCTTCCGAGAAGCTTTTAAAATATCCAGAACACCTTGAGAGAGGTGCAAATCAGCAAGCTCTAACTCTTCAAGAGCCAGGCCTTGAGATTGAGAGATTTGAGATTCGGATACCAAACTCTCCCCTGAGCACATGTTAAACGGTTGTAATTCCTGGGACGAGACAGGGGAAGGTGGACTGCTAAGGACAACAAGAGAGGGTACCAGGGCTGTCTGGCCCAGTCTGGAGCAATCAGAATCACCTTGCAGGGTTGAGACCTGATTTTGACTAACACCTTGAACAGGAGAGGGAAGGGGGGAAAAGCATACAGGAACAACCCTTCCCAATTGAGAACTAGGGCATCCAGAGGGACTGAGCCCAACACTGGGGGCCTGCAGCAAAAGAGAGAAAGTTGTTGATTGTCTGGGGCTGCAAAAAAGATCTATCTGTGGGGTGCCCCATCTGGAAAAGATCACCTACAAAACTAGGGGATCCAGGGACCATTCGTGATGGCCCTGAGATATCCTGCTGAGAGCATCTGCCAGGACATTGTCCTTGCCTGGGAGGTGTACTGCTGTAAGAGAGGTGTTCAGGGAATAGGCCAGAGACCATAACTTCATTGCCTCGGTGCACAAGGCCGTAGACAGAGTGCCCCCTTGCTTGTTGATATACCACATTGTGGTGGTATTGTCTGTCCTGATCTGAACAGACTTGGAAAAAGCTTGAAGTGCTAGAAACACTGCTCTGAGTTCTAACAGATTGATGTGAAGCAGAGATTCCTGATGAGACCACAACCCTTGGGTGGTAAGGTCCCCCAGATGGGCTCCCCACCCCAAGAGGGAGGCATCTGTAGTAAGGATTAGAGAATGAGACTGAGTGACAAAAGGAACTCCCTGTCTTAGATTGTCCTGATCCTGCCACCACTGTAACGCCTGGATCAGGGTTTGGGTCACTGGAATTAGTTTGGTCAGAGGGTCCTTTTTGAGACCAGAAGGCTCTCAAGTGGAACTGAATGTCCTTCATTTGAAATCTTGCTCCCTGCACCACTGCTGTAGAGGCAGCCATGTGTCCCAGGAGCTGCAGAAAATGCCTTGCTGGTCGAGACACCTGTAGGGTGAATGAAGAGGCCAGTGAGATAAGGGTCCTGCCTGTCCAGGGAAGGAAGGCTCTTGCCTTTACTGTATCCAGCTCTGCCCTATGAAGGTGAGGAGCTGCACAGGCTCTAGAACTGACTTTGAAAGATTCAGAAGGAAACCTAGAGAAGTGAGCAGTTGCTGAGTTATCTGTAGGTGTAACTTGACTTGGTCTGGAGACTGGCCTACTATGAGCCAGTCGTCCAGGTATGGAAAGATGGAGATCCTTTTTCTCCTTAGGAAGGCAACTACTACTGCCAGGCATTTTGTGAACACCCTTGGAGCAGAAGGGCATTGCTCTGAATTGGTAATGGCCTGAGGGCAGCTCGAACCTGAGGTACTTTTGGTGGGAGCTTCTGATGAGAATATGGAAATAGGCATCCTTGAGGTCCAGTGAGACTAGCCAGTCCCCTGGCCTTAGAGAGGGTAGAATTATTCCCAGAGTCACCATTTTGAACTTTGGCTTTAAAAGGTGCTTGTTTAAATATCTGAGATCCAGGATGGGCCACCAGTCTCCTGTCTTTTTGGGGGTTAGGAAGTACCTGGAGTACAATCCTTTCCCTTTGTGTAGGGGTGGAACTCTCTCTATGGATCTCAGAGCCAAGAGGGAAGAGACCTCTGCCTCTAGGGCAAGTGCCTCTGAAGGATTTGCAGGTGGAAAGGATCTGGTTCTCATCTTTGGAAATTTTTTGAAGCTGAGAACCAGTCCCTAACTTCTACTTCAGGACCCATTTGTCTGATGTTAAGACATCCAGTCCTGGACAAAGTAAGCCTACCTCCACTGGGCCCTGGCAAACCCATCAGGGTGCCTGTTTGGCAGGGGCTTTAGGCTGAGGGTGGAAGCAGGCCTGCTTGTGCCCGTCTGCCTCTCCCTCTGAAGAACCCCCTATGAGTATAAGCAGAAGAGGCCTGAGCTTGGTAGAAAGGCCTATGAAAGCCTGCCCTGCCCTGAATGCTGCCTCTGGGAGTGGCCTGCCTTTCCTTGGCCTCAAGCACTCCTATAAGTGGTCTTGTATTCATCCATTTTCTTCATGTAGTTCTCTGTTTGCTCCCCAAACAGAGAATTACCCACAACAGGAAAATCCTTGGCCTTAGTCTGGGTATCCAGAGACAGGCTAGTACATCTGAGCCAAGCCATCCTACGAAGGGCCACAGATGTAGCCATGACTCTAGATCAACAGTTCTTAGACTTTGTCACAGTGAGCCTCCCCAAATCCATGGAAAAGATTTTGAGCCTCCCCAACAACTGAAATAATCTTGGGCCTCCACAAAGAAAATTAACATACTGTACTTTGCACAGTACACCATGAATACATTGAAACCTTTTTGAGTACTTGGCTGTCATTCAGTTCTTTGTCTTTCACTGATGTGGAACCTTTGAAAAAGAGCACCTGTGCTCAAAGGTGTTATCTAACAAATAAAACAAAATAAATGTTATTCAGCGTACTGTAACCCCCCACCACACACACAGGCCAGCCTACTTGCTCCACTATTTTGATTCTTGAACTGTTGTTACGCCTTGTTGCAGTAGCTTCATGGGTCAAACTACTTTCTCTGTTTCCTCTCTATCTGGAATAACCTTTCTACACACCTCGTCCCACCCCCACTTTACCTGCTCTTATGCTACTTCTTAGGGATTACTTTGCTCCCTCCTACTATTGCTCTTAGCACTTCTATGCTCAACCCTTGTATTTGGGCTGTTCTGCCATCAGGCTACAAATTGATCAATTACCACGCCTCATTATTAGTTTATTGTTCATATTTATTTGCACTATTGCTCATTGTGTATTTCTTGATTGTTTTGCAGTTACCTTTTGAAATGAATTCACTCCCTACCCTTCCCTGGGTACACCTGAAATGAGCCTTGGCTCATTCACCTTCCCTTGTCACCTATTAGTAAATAAATACATAAAATCCACTTACTATTATCCTATTTCAGTTTGCTTCATCCTTTCAAACAAAATATAGAAAACTCAAAATTTAAATACAGTACTTTTTCAGACTTGCTTGAGCCTCCCCTGAAACAGGTTGGGGCCTCCCCAGGGAGGCTGGCCTCACCATTTGAGAACCCCTGCTCTAGATGAAACATCACTGGAGTCCACTGCAGCATGGAACTGCACCTTGGATGCCTCAATACCATCCGCAGCCACCCGTTCCAGCTCCTTGGCAAGCTGGCCAGGGACCTGTTTAGCTAAAGCCATTACAGTGTCCCATCTAGATTTCTGATATCTAACTGTATAAGCCATATAATTAGCCTGCCGGAGTCCCAAGGAAGCTGCCATGCACTGTTTCTTTGCCATGGCATCAATCCTCCTGGAGTCCCTATCTGGGGTGTGTGAAGCCAAGGGTGTATTTGCCTTATCACAGGCAGCAGCCTGCACTACCCCAACATGGCTGCATTGCTGGGTAAGGAACTCTGTATCTGAGCCTGAAAGAGTATACCTCTTGTCTACAGGAGGTATAGAATTAGGAGTCTTTAAAATTTTTGTTGTCTGTTTCCCAAAGGACTTGTGAAGGGGAATAGACAGCCTCCTAGACTCTGGGATATCCATCATTTCAACATAGTCAGGCTCCTCCTGGTCGTCAACAGCTTCTTCCATAGGAAGCTGAAGAGTTTCAGCCACTTTTTTGTAGAACATAAAATTGGAAAGGGACTCAGAAAGCCTGGAGGAGGAAACCCCTGAAGGTCTGTCTGGGAGATGTCCGGGTCAACAGGCACATCCAAACTTTCGTGATCACCATCACTATCCTCATACTCTCCTTCCTCCTCCTCCGGTTCCTTAAAATCTTCTAAAATCATAATCTGGAACCGGAGACCGACCGAACCGAGCCCTTCCTGATGGTGCCGGTTCGGTCGAACCGCCGTTACGACTGAACAATCCTTATCGCTGGCTATTTCATCAGCAGTCGGAGAAAGAATTTGTGGATCCGCACCGCCTGATTTATCCTTCTTCTTTCTTTAACCGGAACCGACTCCGAGCTGCCCTCTCTTGCTGGAAGAAGTTTCGCCCTGGTCAGAGGGCACTCCTTCTGTTCGGTTGGAACCGAACCGGGCTGGCCATCCGGGTCAGCGGACTTTTGGCCTGCCTTTACTGAGCCTCCAACTCTTTTCCAGGGTAGCTGCAGGAAAATTCTTGCAAATCTGGCAGTCTGAATCGAGGTGGTCAAACCCCAGACAATAAACACAGGTGGTGTGGGGATCAGCCTTAGCAAAGGCTTCCCCACACACACTACAGTGATGAAACCCAGTGGGCCCGGTTTTTCTTCTGGGTTTCTCAGACATGGCCAGTCCTAACAAAAACTTACCCTTTTTTCGGCAATCCGCCAGGCAAGACACCCTTATCAGTTCCTGACCGTGTTACGGGTCATGGAAAAAACCGAAATGAAATCTGTTTTTTTTTTAGAACCGATAAGGACTGGTTATCACACTCTAAAAGTAGAATAAACTTTTTTGAACAACCTGATCGGTTCAAACCAAACAGATTCCACGTTTACAAGTTCCACACAGAAGAACAAGAAAATAAACCTATCTAGTACTCACGATACCACAGACAGAGACTGAACCGACAGGTTAACGGATTAAATTTGGTCGAAAACCGAGAAAAACGGCACTTTAACCGACAAACCTGAACCGAGCAAAGGAGAAATTTCCGGAGCAACTGTTCAGTGAGGCGGAATAAAGAATCTTATTGTTTTTAGTTTAAACAGCAACAGACAGAGTCTCAACCGAGCGCGAGCTCAGCGTTCCATGCCTGGCATGGAAAGTTAACTCTTTCATCTCCGGGGCAGTTCAAAGGTTGGACATCACTGCAATATGTCAGAATACAGCAAGACTTCATGTTTGAAATTAGGGGGAATGGCTTAAGCAGAAGGAAGCTAGGTGTTTTGGATTTAAAAACTGCTCTAGATAGCTTCTGGCAGAGAACAGCAAGCGGAAGGAGGCGCAGTTAGAACTATACTAATCTACTGGGGCTATAGAGCCTCCTCCCCCCACCCATAGCTAGTGCTACTTTTATAGGCACAGGATTTGACTGACAACAGGAACTTCCTGTTTGGGAGCAGGAAGGGAGTGATCACAGAGGCACAAAAGACTCACCATCCTAGAAGGAAAAGAATAGCTCTCCATCCCCCTCAGCTGCTGGAGGTCTGACTCTGAGCAAGTAAGAAGGAGACTGCTGAGGAAAATAGGAACTTCCTGTCACAGAACAGGAAGATTAGGAACTTTAAGGGCACCGAGGCAGTGGGAAAGCGGTGAGGGGGGTGGGGATGATATAAAAAATTTACAAAAAATAAACAGAGAGAGGAAAGAGTAAGTATACAAAACAACAGTTAAGGGGCCACAAATAAGATGTGATAGGAGTGGTGCAGTACAGTGGCTGTGGAGCAGCAGTCTTCCAGGAGACATCCTGAAGGATGCAGAGTTGTCCCACCTGCACGCACCTCTCTGGGCCGAGGGAGAAGGTTGTTCATCTCCAGGCTGGGTTGGCCAGGATTTGAGGGACCTCCTCTCCCACCCAGGGACCACAGGGCCACTGCCCCTACCACAGAGGTTTCAAAGAAAGAGGAGTGGTTGGACCAAGGTGGGCTCAGGGAGGGAGAGGGTGGTGGAACAGAGGTGCATTCCTCCAGTTGTACCTCTCCACAATTCATATGTTGTTCTGGCAGAGAGTAGTTCCTCTATGGAGGCACCTGCAGTGGAGACCAAGGAGGATGCTGGGAACCTCCACAAAGGAGACCCACAGGAGGTTGGCATGGGACCCCACAGGAGAAGTAAACAACTCCTGGTGGGGGACTCAATCGCTGGGGGAGGTAGAACTGGGGAGGAAGGGAGAGGGAGGTAAGGTGCCTACCTGTTGCCATGGCTTGGAGGGACAGGGAGTGAATCCTCAGGATCATGGCAGCAACTGCATGAGGGAGGCAGCCGGATGTCATTGTCCACCTAGGGACAAATGACCTGGCTGGGAATGGGACAAGAGCAGTGCAAGAGGAGTTTTAAGAGTTGGGGAGGGGCCTTAGACAAGTAGCATGTATGGTAAACATCTCGGAGGGGCTGCCTGTCTATGGCAAGGTGATGCTTGGGTACTCCGCACCATGTAGTTCAATAAATAGTTGAAAAATTGGCGCGGACAGCAGGGTTTTGGCTTCACTGGGGACTGGGGGTCCACCTGGAGGGATACAGGCCAATACTGGCATGATGGTCTGCATTTGTTCAGGAGGGCAACCACGATCCTAGGTGATAGGTTTAAATGCTTCATTGGCAAGCATTTAAACTAACCAAGGGGGGAGGCACTGAAAAGGAACAGGGAAATCCTAGCCCCTCCAAAAATATCAAGGTAGTTAGTGAGGTAAACACCAAGATAGAGACATCGATAGAGAGAAGGGCAGGGGTAAATGGAGAAAACGACAAAGGCAATAAGGACAGGGATGGGGCAAAAAGGGGTAAGGACATCAAGAAATGGAGGGTAATGAGTACCAATGCCCGTAGTCTGGGCAACAAGCTTCCTGAAATGGTGGCCTTGATGGAAGAGGGATGCCTGGATATCGTGGCAGTCACAGAAACATGGTACACAGAGAACCATGACTGGGATGTTAACATACCAGGGTACACATCCTACAGGAGGGACAGGGAGGGTAGAAGAGGGGGAGGAGTGGCTCTCTATATAAGGGAAGGGATAAAAGCAACAGAACAAAAGAGTAAACAGGGAGGAAAGGAGGCACTGTGGGTCACCTTAGAGACTGGAAATGGCACCACAATCCGCACAGGGGTTGTATACAGATACCCATCTCAAGCGGAGGGAATGGACAAGGATATGACAGAAGGCATCCTTAAGATGGCGGAGAAAGCCACTGAAAGAGCAGGGCCATTTTCGATGCCCTACAGGGGCATGCCTCAGACAGCAAGTGTTGGAACCCACTCGGGAGGGAGCAAGCTTAGACCTCATACTCTCAAATGGGGACAGTGAGAGGGTCTTAGATCTAGAAGTGGGTAGCCATCTGGGAACAAGTGACCACCAATCAGTGTGGTTCATGATAAACTCAGCTGCAGAGTCAGGCCATACAAAAGTGAGGGTACTGGATTTCAGGAGGGCTGACTTTGGCAATATGGGAGTGTGCCTTAGAAAAGCACTAGCAAACAGGCAAGGAGGAGGGGTGGAGCAACAATGAGGAAACATCAAAACTGCCACCACAGAGGTAACAAGCCTTTGTGTGAAGCAAATAAACAAATCAAAACGAAATGGCTTCTGTTGCAGACCCTACACCATTTTAATTGCCGTCCTCTGGACTGCCTCCATCCTGTCCATGTCCTTGTAGAGATGAGATCTCCAGAACTGCACACAGTACTCCAAATGGGGTCTCACCAACTGTCTGTACAGAGGGATAACTACTTCCTGTTTTGTACTGGTGCTGCCTCTCCCTATACATTCCAGTATCACCCCAGACATCCTTGCTGCCTTTTCACATTACTTGCTTACCTTTAGGTCATCTGATATGACTACCCCCATGTCCCTTTAAATTTGTGCTGTTGTTAATACCACCCCCGGGGTTTTGTGTCCCATGTGCATTACTTTCACTTCTAAGCTGCGATACTTTTGACCATTCCTCCAACCTTGCCAAGTTCCTTCTAATCCTTTCCACCCTCCTTGTGTGTCAGCTTTGTTGCAGATCTTTGTGTCATTTGCAAAGAGGCATACTTTTCCTTCCAGTCCCTCTGCAATGTCACTTATAAAGACATTAAAAAGGACTGGACTCAGTACTGAACCCTGTGGTACCACACTAGTAACCCCAATTTCTTCAGAGTGCACTCCATTTCCTATTACTCTCTGTGTCCTGTTGTCCAGCCAATTTTTTACCCAGGCTACCACCCTGGGACCCACTCCCAGGCTGGCTAATTTGTTTATTAATCTTTTGTGTGGGACTGTGTCAAATGCCTTGCTAAAGTCTAGGTAGGCCATGTCCACAGCCCCTCCCTGGTCTACTACTTTGGTCACCCAGTCAAAGAAATCTATCAGATTCGTCTGACATGACCTTCCCACTGTGAATCCATGCTGCCTTGGGTCCTGTGCCCCGCTGGTCTCTGGGTACTCAACAATTCTTTCTTTCAGAAGTGATTCCATCATTTTCCCTACCACTGAGGTCAAGCTAACAGGTTTGTAGTTTCCTGCCTCTGCCTTGCTCCAACTTTTGTGAAGGGGAATTACATCCACCCTCCTCCAGTCCTCAAGTACCACACCATATTCCCATGATTTATTAAAAAGGGTAGTCAGTGGTGTCACTAGTTCTCCCCTTAGTTCATTTAGATTTCTGGTATGAATCCAATCAGGCCCCACTGCTTTGTCCACCTTCAGTTTTAGGAGTTCTTTCAGAACCCTTACTTCTGTGAAAGAACTGGTATCGACCCCCCCTATCCAGAGTGCTTCTATTGACTGGATTAGGTACCTCCCCCTCCTCTTCTTTTGTGAATACTGTCAAAAGTATTTGTTCAGTATCCCTGCTTTTTCACTGTCCCTCTCTGCCTACCCACCCTCCCCTTTATTAAGCCTCACTATCCCTCAATTGGTCTTTCTTCGCTCCCTAATGTACCTATAAAAAGTTTTATCCCCCTTCTTAGCCGAGTTGGCTATCTTTTCCTTGGTTTGGGCCTTTGCTATTCTGACCACCTTCACCGCTTCCTTCTGCTTTAATTGGGAAAGTTCTCTGTCCTGCTCCTTGTGTGTTTCCTCATATTTCCTGAATGCTATCTTTTTCTCCCTAATCTCCCCTGCCACTTCTTTTGAGAACCAGTGTTTATTTCTTTCGTTTTGATTTGTTTATTTGCTTCACACAAAGGCTTGTTGCCTCTGTGATGGCAACTCTGATGTTTACCCATTGTTCCTCCACCCTTCCTTCTTGCCTGCTTGTTCGTGCTTTTCTGAGGCACTCTTCCATTTTGACAAAGTCAGCCCTCCTAAAGGGTAATACCCTCACTTTTGTATGGCTTGACTCTGTGGCTGTGTTTATCATAAACCACACTGTTTGGTGGTCACTTGTTCCCAGGTGGCTACCCACTTCTAGATCTGAGACTCTCTCTTCGTCCCCATTTGAGAATACCAGGTCTAAGATGGCTCCCTCCTGAGCAGACCTTACAGTCCACAGGAGATGCCAAGACAGGATCCCAGAGCCTTCTGACTGAGGCTGAGGTGTACGTTAGTGACTGAGGAATCCAAATTTAGGATGCCAGAGGACTTCTCAGTCCTTGTAAGATGCTCCTCCACCCATAACTCAAACAGATCAATCTCAGTAAAGAAAAGATCAGCCATCTTTTATTTTATTATTTTTTTTTTTTATTTTATTTAAACAGCAGTTTGGAAAACCTTTAAGCCACAGGCTCATTTACAAAGGTACCTTGTCACAGTAAGACAAACGAAAATACACAGTATAACAGTACAACACATAAGTATAACAGTAACTTAAGACATAGATACAAACAAGCTGGTACAGGTAGGATTGATGCAAACAATACCAGAGTTATGTTGTCCTTAGCAGCTTAGTAATAAGCTTTGTCATAAGTATTGAGTACGGCTTTGACTAGTGGCAATTACAGTATCGGGTGTTAATAAGGTGGTTACGTAATGAAGTTTTGAAGCACGATATAGTTGGAGCTTCAGAGATGGAGGGGGGCAGTGTGTTGAACCAGGAGGGGGCCCTAAAGCTGAAGGCTCTTTGGCCGTGAGAGGTCCTAGCTCTAGGGATAACAAGAGAGGTTTTCCCAGAGGTCCGGTATGTACTAGTGGGACAGAGCAGCGTATGGTGGTGGTCAATCCTGGTGGGGATAGCCCAAGGAGGGTCTTTTTGTGAGGGTACAGGTCAGATATTTGAGGCGCTCATCAAGATCAAGTACCAGCGCTTTAGCGTACAGTAGACAGGTGTGTGTCAGCCTAGGTGCTCCAGTAATTAACCTGCAGGCCTTATTCAGAGTAGTGCGAATTTTATGGAGTGCGGTCTGATCAGCAGCACCATACACCGGCAGTCCATAGTCCACTAGGGACAGGATAGAGGAGGTGACTGCGAGTTGAAGAGCCTCCGGGGGGAGGCAGTGTTTATACTGGTGTAAGATGCCCAATCGGATACTAGTGGCAGTGGCTAGGGCAGCGATGTGTCCATGGAAGGAGAGGGAGGGGTCAAAATGGATCCCTAGGTATTTATAGGAGCAAACTTGTTTGAGTGGGAAAGAGGACCCAGAGTGAATGAGGAGTTTGAAGTTGCAGGACTTGTTTTGGGGATGAGTGAAGAACATTGTTTTTGTTTTTTTAAGATTTATCACCAATCTATGTTTCTTTGAACCAGCCCTCGGCTTCAGTGAAGGACTTCTGCAGCGAGTCCTGGAGGGCAATAGGGTTACGACTTGAGGCAAAGATGACTGCATCATCAGCGTACAATAGAATGTTCCCCGAGCAAGAGCGTGGAAGGGTGTTAAGGTAAAGGGAGAATAGTAAGGGGCCCAGAATGGAGCCCTGGGGAACCAGAAAAGGCCAGGACAGATGTCCGAGTAGGTCCCATTAATTTTTACACGCTGTGAGCGATCAGATAGATAACTGGTGCACCAGGAGATAGGCCCAGCAGCAAAACCAGAGAGACTAAGGGCATCAAGAAGGAGGGGGTGGGAGACAGTGTCGAAAGCTTTTGAGAGGTCAATGAAGACAGCACCAGCCAGAGAACCAGTGTCTAAGGAGGAGTGGAAAATAAAAACAAAATGGTAAAAGCTGAAAATATGTACACATGGCATGGTGACTGCTGTTGCAACCATATGAGCCAACAATTCATCATAATACAGAGTGCTCTCCAGATGATGCCTGGTTACCACCTGAACCAGATCCCCGACATCCACCAGGTCCTGCTGTTGGCCTTCCAGAAGAAGGGGAGTCAAGTTGGTGAGACAGTCAAAAAGCTCACGGCTATATCAGGATTTGAGCTCCACATAGCTGGCCTAGTGACCATCCAAGGAAACAACTGTATATACCTTGCGGCAAAGGACGTCTTGTATCTCAGACTTCTTAGCTGGTGGTTGGAATCATGTGTCCCTCACCCAAGCTGTGCGAAACAAGGCATCCTCTACTAGCCCCTGTGAAAATGGCTGTACCAAAAACTCAAACAGCCCACCAGCTGAAACCATGTAATTTTGGTGCAGAAAGAGAGATGGAGCCTCACAGGAGGCTGGATTCAGTCAGATGTTGAGCACAAGACCCAACACTGCTTGGGCAAAGAGGAAAGCCACCTCTGACACGGAATTCTGATCCCTCCCTGCTCTTCAACCTCAGCCAATGAAGTATCCAATGGCATGGACATTTTGCTAATGAGTACTATAAAGGAGATACCAGTGAGACAACTATCATCATGCAACCCAAAGTCAATCGAATATATGATAAATATGAATCCAAGGCCAATGCAGCACTGCTGAATTCCAGCTATGGAAACGGATGATCTGCCTCACTGGGTCATATACTGACAGGAGATAAAAAGGCATAAAACCTGACCAAGAGTCCTCAGTCACATGCCAACCAGCGGTTGAAGCGATGGGGCTACACAAGTGACTGCTGTGGGGCAGCTAGCAGGAGCTACAGGGTGTATGATCAAAGTCTGTGCTGCAACAGGCAGACATGGGTGGGTGAGTGTCACTGGCATACCTGGATAACTTTGATCCTGGGTGGAGGTCCTATGGGCCTAGTGTTACCAGGCCACCTCTACCAAACTGCAACAGGCTCTACGATGATGGTGGAAGCCAAACAATAATGAGAAAGCATGCAGAGATGCCAGCCCTGTTGGCACTAAAGGCTGAGGTGCTGCACATCTTACCTTGCATCATGCTGGTGACCTGGGTTCGAGAACAAGCCCGGGTCGTTGGAGAGCCAGCATTGGGTGGGGGAGGGAAAGGAGCAGGACTGAGCAGCCAAAAGGCAGCTTTCCTCACCTAGGAGGACTCTGTTACCCACCGTAGTTCCTCTGCCCCCAGATGGAGGTCCACAGGCAGTGCAGGTGAGCGGGCAGCAAGCAGTAGGAGGGAGTCCTGGTACCATGGCGTGTGTGTGTGTCTCTACATGCGTGCGGCCAGGACAGGGTCAGGAGAAAATGCAGACAAAAATATGGGGCATAAACACAATAATAAAAAAGAACGCACACAGAGGTGATGATTCTGACACTTACATCGAGCCCTTCAGCCAACAGAATGCAGGCTCTATCATGTCTGGGTGTCCTATGGCCATATCCATTAGCATTAGATAAACCAGTGGCCGTGTCATCACTGTAGTTTGAAGGCTGAATCAGCGTGGAGCCTACTGGAAGCTCAGCCCACCCAGACTAACCTAGTTATGGGCTGGGCCGCTGGCAGCATCAAGGTGTGGGAGGGTAAGGGCGCTTCCATTTTGAAAGAAAAGTCACATAAGCCTACCATGTCCACTAGTTGACTGACCAGCGGAAGCCAACAGCTGCCCAAATGGAATCTCCATTGGCTGACTGATGGACACTAAGCGTGCGCCAACTTCCATGGGGAGACCAAACCCAAAGACCCTCTGGTAGGGGAGAGGGCAAACTTTCCAATGACCAACCTCATTTCTGTAAACATTTTCGACTCATCTTCCTGTGCCTACGGTGCTGAGCCAGAGACCCGCCTTCAAAGGAGTGGAGGGATGGATTCCATCTTCCATCCCTTCTTGAAACCTTAGTGGGTCTTTGATCTGAATAGCTTTCCCAGCTCAAGAAACCACCTCCAGGTCCCGAAACAGTGTGCCGATCATGCAGCTGCAGGCAGACTTCATTCAGAAGGCTTGCTGTGGAGCACTCATTGTCATCATTCAAAGAGCATCTACAGATTTAGACCCTGGCTTCAGGGAAAATGCTCCATGCTGTGGGCAATTCCCAAGCATAAAAGTGCAAGTATTGTGACCACCGACAGAGGATATGAAGAACCTGCACCCCACACAGCTCTTAAATCCTGGCCCTGCCCTCTGTTCCATGACAAACTTTAATGGAGCAGTGAGCCAGCAGTGGGGTGAACACTATGAGTTATAAATCAAATAAATCATAACAATAGACAGCTGAAAACAAGGCAGAATCCAAATTCTCTTGCAGAAGCTGTGCAAGAAGACACCAATTCCTTCCAAAAGAAGAAAAGTTTCAAGTACAATAGGAATGGAGTAGGCAGTTCATATGGCAGGGTGGTAGGAGTCAAGCTTGAAGACTGTTCCAGTGACTGAGGATGCTCAGTGGAAGACTGCCCAAGTACAGATAGTGAACTGAATATAGGTACTCAGACACATGATCTTACTTTTACAGACAAAACACATGCTTACAGGAACACAGAAACTACAAATAAACCTTGTTCGAAATTTGTTGACACGGAAACACAATACATTAAAATCTTTCATGTGAATGTCTGTACTCTAGATGAAAATCCATCTATAAAGATAGACCTTATTTTGCTTTTGAATACAAAACAACTTACTTACATCATGATTACAACCAATACTTTCTTCTTTCTGTTAAAGAGAAAATAACATGTTATCAATCACATGGCTACAGTAATGCTCAATACAGTTTACCCAAATACATGCTTTACTGGAACCTAGGTCATCAGCATGGCAAGCTGATATGTTTATGTTAGAACACCATACAGCCTATACTACTTAAAGAGGACAAGACATTTGTGCTAACTGGAAGCAGTTTATAATGTTCCTGTTTACAGAAATGAAATGCATCCCTCCAAATGATCCATATTTAACTGTAACAAAACAAATACGAATGTGAAAATCCGTGCTTTCAACTCTATGCTTTTTATGGGCAGCATTCCATTACCGTTCTTTTCATAATTATAGATCCAGGAAGAGCTCCCAACCAATCGGAGCGCCCCTTTCTTCTGCGCGTAAGACACTCTTATTCCGTGAGGTGTGTCTCGTGTGCAAATGCCCAGGACAGTTTTTTTTTATTTTTTTTATATTGCTTGTCAAGCTTGAGCAATAAATAGAGAATAATGGATAGGCAAGTGTGTGTTATGGATTTTTTTTTTTCCACACCCAAGGTGTGTGATGACCCGTAAACTTTGAGAGCGAAGTAAGAGGTTTACACAGTCTTCACACACGGTCAATAAAAAAAAACTTCTACACACTTGCCTATCTTTTATTTTTTATAATCACTGGTGTTTTGCACTGTTTGCGCGGCTTAGCACAGCTTTTCATATCAACCAGCCGGTTGATATGACTTTGTAAACCGGTTGATATTGGGGCTCACCAGTAATGATATAGAGAATAATGGATAGGTAAGTGTGTGTTATGGATTTCTTTCACACACCCAAGGTGTGTGATGACCCATAAACCTCAAGAGCGAAGCTCAAGAGGTTTCTGTGGTCATCACACATCGAGGGTGTTTGAAAAAAAATCCATAACATCAAACTTACCTATCCATTATTTTTTATAATTGCTGGTGTAGAGGTGTAGACTGTATTTCCAGCAACTTGAAAGAAAAAGACGTTTTCTAGCTAGAGTGCTAAGATCATTTGGAGACTATTCATGTTGGCAGAGCAGACATCTACCGTGAGTACCCGCTTTCAATGTCTCGCGCTAACACTGCCACGAGCGAGGTTCAGATGCACTGTTTCTTTGGGGACTGTCATATCAATCGGATTTCAGGTTATTATGAAGTGTCATATCAACCGGATTTTGGGTTATTATTACCTTTGGAGCATAATAACCTGAAATCCGGTTGATATGCATTTTTAACAAAACAGAAATCTGGTTGATATTTATGGTCACCAGTAATTATTATATAATATGTCTCCTGTTGCCACTCGATACTGTATGAGTGGTTTTACTTGCATTCAGCCTGAGCCAGAACATCTTAGCTTCGATTCACTGTTCTTGCTCCAGCTAAATATGCATGAAAACACTCATACAGCAATAAGTGGATCTGGAGAACATATTAGCATATAAACCAGTGGTATGGATTTGTTACTATGTCACGGTTTGTGTACAGAATGCTAAACATGAGCTGTTGATCTACTGGAACCATGCTTTAGAGTTCTGTATACAGACTGTGACACAGTTATAGCTCCAAATCACTGGTTCCATGAAGATTATTATAAGAGAATGCTGCTCATAAAATTAAAACAATGCAAAAATACAATTTGTAAAGAACTTCTGAAGTGAAAAGTGCAACACTGCAGAATCTGAATAAGCATACCCCCCAGTAAATCTCATACCAAAAACTAGATTTCTAAGTTACTTTATTTTAAAGTTATGAGCTTTGTAACCCTGATTGCACTACCTGTCCAAAGCAGCCTGCGTCAGCGAAGAGCTGAGGAAGATGTCATCTCAGGACCTCACAGTCTACTATTCCCTGTCAGCAAGCTTATAGGACCTGTTTCTCCAAAGTTTTAAAGATCAAGTGAGCGGGTTCTATGATAAACAAATATTACACAAATTTGCAAGTGACAACTTGGGGAAGACAACCTATTACATATATTGATTTTATGTCCTCTAAATTAATTCTTCTTCTGCCTCTCTTTTAATTTTAATTTGGAGCTAAGCTGTGATTAAGGGAAGCAGCTCCGATCACATTTTAAATCATGTTCAGCCATAAATAAATCTTCCTCTGCCTCTCTTTTATAATCTGGACTAAACTGATCTGAATCAAGGTTCAGCCATTTGTCACAGCAAATCCTGCTCCTGACTGTTGCAATCCCCCTTCCCTTGCTCAGCACCTCCCCCACTGTTGCCTGTATTAATTCCTGCTCCTCTCCTTTTTCCCCAGCAGTCCGGTGTGGTCGTGAGGGCCCGAAATGTGGTCTGTGTGCCCTCCCCCGAATGGCTGAAAACCCTGCTGCAACCAGCTACGTTCATGGCTCTTGATAGCGGCTGTTGCTGTAGCTCTAATTTGGCCCCACCACCACCCTTGGTGAGCATCTTTAGTTATATGGGCGCATGTCCCATGTGACAGGTTCGGGAAAAACAATCAGCCTAATTTCCTATTTGCAGCATATCAGTATTCGACACAAGAGGACGCTAAACCTTTTCCACTACTACAGTATTCCTCAAACACTTTTACCTAAGCAGCTTCCTACTCCTTAAGCTCCCACTGCTGCCTGTCGACTCTCAGCCATCCTACAGCAGTACCTGTCGCATCATGCCCATCCTGTAAATCACACTCCTCTCCATTCTTATGCCCCTGGTATCCCACACACCCTCCTCCTACCCTATGGATCTGGACCACCACTTACTGGTCCACTCTGTACCTCCTCCCTACCTGACTCAGCTACCACCTCCCTCCCCCTGACACATGACATCCACCCTAACTCCTGGATACCGGGCCCTTTCATACTACCTTGGTCTGCTCACCTTAAAGTTTCCCCATCAGTCCACCTTGGCACTTCCTTATCAGCCTCCCTCACTTTACAGGAAACTTAAGCTAGCCCTAACCAAGACCCTGGTAACCATGTTGCTAGTAATGGCAGGGGACACTAAGCCCAACCCCGGTCCTGCCCCAGCCCTAACACCTATCTTAAGGTCTGAAGCTGGGGCACTTGAACATCTGCAGCTTCCTCCCAAAAACTGCAATACTCCAACCTACTGTCCTAACCCCAAGACCAGATATGATCATTACTGAGACGTGGCTAAAACCACACACAAAGGATACCAGAATCGCTATCCCTGTGTACATTGTTATCAGGCTCGACCATCCCAGTACTAAAAGGGGAGGCGGCATAGCCATGTATATCAGCTTCGCCCTTCAATTCACCCCTGTCACTATTCCTCCTACCATCACAGTCTATAAACTCATTGCTAGTGAGAATCTCACTCTGTCCCCATTTTTGTAGCAGAAGCCTACTACCCTCCCAATTCCCTTATATCCTCCATAAAGGACCATCTAACCAACCTCAAATCCCACGTAGTGAGTGGTGAGCTCCATGTCCTAGGCAATTTTAGTGTGAACTGGCTTGCCCCCTTCAACTCCAAAATTCAAAATATGAGAGCCACACTAAACTGATTATGGAACCTCCCGGCTAAACACCAAAACACAGAAGAACTCACTAGATTGGTCTCTCATCTCCCACCCACATCGCATAATTTCCACACGTCTCTTACCTGGCTCACTAAGCGACCATCACTTAATATACTCGGTAAGGAAAATCCACAGGCCTAAGGCCCCTACACCCAGGTCACTGCTGATTAGGTCGTACAAATCTCTGGACCTAATGTCCCTCTTAAATAGCTTGGCTAACTCAGACTGGTCATTCATCCCACATGCCCCCTCCGATGACTCAGCATTGGACTTTTTTAAGAACAAATTCCTCTCAGTTTGGGACTCATGCATCCATCTAAAATGCACCTGGGTGCTGGGGACTCATTTACCCTGGATAACAGCTGACGTCATGGACTGCCTTTTAGCTATTTACCTAGACTACCTACCAGACTAGAATTTAGCTTTTTACCTAGACTACGGGCATTGATACTCATTACCCTTCCATCCCTGTCATTACTGCCTTTGTTTTTTTCTCCATTTACCCATGCCCTTCTCTCTATCGACTGCTCTATCTTGGTGTTTGGACCTGACTAGATCTGTGGTTGCCAAGACTGAGCGGAGCTCCTTGAGGAATGGGGTCTTCCCATTGGCCTTAAAACAGGCCTTGGTTAGACCCTGTTAAAGAAGTCCTCGCTGGACCTGGACTGCCTTGGCAACTACAGACCAGTCTCTAGCCTCCCGGTTTTACGGAAGGTTGCTGAAAAGATGGTGGCCATTCAGCTTGAGGGGCATCTTTCCTCCTCCTACACCTATGAGGTCTTTTAGTCTGGATTTATGCCAGCAGAGCACTGAGACTGCCTTGGCAAAGATGCTTCGCCTGTCTCTCATGGCGGCATTTGATAAGGTGGACATGAAGTGTTACTTGACTGGCTGTGTTTCTGGTGTGGCCTATCCGGTGCAGTCATCCAGTGGTTCAGGTCATACCTGACTGGCAGGTTGCAGAGGGTGGTGATGGGGCTTGCCTCTTCTAGCTCGAAGCCTCTGACCTGTAGAGTTCCGTAAGAGTCAGTCTTGTTGCCTCTGTTGTTCATTGTATACATGCTGCCGCTGGGGGACATCATCAAGTGGCATGGACTAGATTTTCATTGCTCTGTTGATGACACCCAGCTATACCTGCCCTGTGTGGGTAGGCAGATGGCAGATTCCGTGCTTAATAGCTGCCTGGCTGTAATCCAGGTTTGGATGTCTCAAAACTGGTTAAGGCTCAACCCAGACAAGACTGAGGTGCTGGTGGTGGATCCGGGTTGTTGTAGTGGGAATGGGACACAGTGGAATCCCCCAATCTTGTCCTGGAGTACCTCCGGTCCCATCCGTGCAGGTCAAGGATCTGGGCGTAATCCCTGCTCAGGTGTCAACCATCATTAAGAGTGGATTTTACCTACAATTAATGCTACTAGATGTTTATATTGTAAATGTATGTTTGCACTGTTGAATCTGTACTTCTTCATGACTGTATGTACCAACTGTGTAATGCTGCTCGATGTATGTAGGTATTGTAAAGCATGTTGGTTCACCCGATGCGCCCCCCCCCGCCCCACAGGCCGCACCATAAGATAAGCAACTTGTTGTTCAGTGTGCCCTTCCTGGTGAAACATTTAACAAATAAATAACATTTTATCACCTGAGAAATATTGCCCGGATCTGACACCATCTGCCACCTGAGGACCTGACCGAACTGGCAAACGCGTTTTTCACATTTTAGACTGGACTACTGCAATGCACTCTACCTGGGGCTTTCTGGAGGTAATCTCTGATGGCTGCAGCTAGCGCAGAATGTGGCGGCTCGATTGTCAGGCACATGAAAATATGATCATACTACGCTCGTTCTCTGCAGACTGCACTGGCTGCCAGTCAAATGGAGGATCATCTTCAAGGTCAGTTTACTGACCAGTAAGGCCCTGTATGGTCTGGGACCAGTCTACATGCAAGAGCTCCTCATGGACCACTGCCCATCTCGGACTCTCCGTTCCACCGAGGGTCCCCACCTCAGTGTTCCTAGGGTGAGACTTAAAAACTCCAGTGACCGAGCCTTTTCAGTGGCCCCGCCTACTCGTTGGAACTCTTTTCCTCAACAACATCGGGAGGCACCCTCAGTGGAATCCTTTTATTTCACAAGGCATTTGATGGTTTTTAATTATTATGCTATGACAAATGGTTTCCTGTATTTGCTGCTTTTTGCTCTGTATTGTATTTAGGTATGGTTACTTGTTTTATTGTGCATTTTTAAATTGTATTGTAAAGTACCAAGTCCCCTGGAGAATGGCACTATATAAAGAAACTATCTATCTAACTTATTGTATTGTACAGTACACATATGTTTTTAGAAAATGGCCAAGAAAATCCCAGGCACATGATTGCCTGAGAACACTCCAGAGGTGTGCAAGTAGTTGTTTAGTAGAGCCCTCTGAAAAACCCTACCAGGTCATAATGTTGTATGCTTAATAGCGTATGACATTATAACTAACCCATGACAGCAAATGGTGCAATACCACGTATACTGCAGTACGCGGTATTGCACCATTCACAGAATCCCAGGCAGAGGATAAGACCTCTGCTGGGATCAGGTTCCACTGAGCAGCTGCCGTGGCTCACTGGACTGAGCCACAGCAGCAGGAACCCAGGTGCTGCATCTGGGACCGGGTTTGATACCTGGTCCCAGACATTTTATTTTCCCCAGGTGTATGGCTCCCGGTAGCCCCCGGAGTTGAGAATCCTTAGTGGGGGAGGTTCAGAGGTGTTGAGCAGAGACCCCCACAGAAAAAGCCTCATGCTGCATGGTAAAATTGTGCTCTATTAGCATGATTTTACATGGTATAAATGTCTTGCGACATTATGACCCCATGCCCTGAAAAACAAGTCAAAATTCAGGATGCCCCATTACTTAGGGTATCATTGTGCATCCCAAATTTTCAAAGTGACCAGCTGCCATTTTTGTCTCTCACTTAGCAGATAAGTTGGTGTCTGGCCAAGGCCCCACATTGGTCCACAAAAACTTCACCGTAATTCTTTAACAAAAATCGTAAAGTAGGTGATTTAAAACTGCCATTGAACATCTGCAGTTATTTTTAACACTGTCAGCTCTACGTTCGGTGCTTCTGTTCATCTTCTTTCTCCCTTACCGGACTTACCACGCCTCTCACTGCTTGCTCCCTCTAAAGCTCTTTAAAACACAAAAGTGACACAGCACTTTTTCATAAAGTGTCCCCAAAAGGTATGGGTTTACCTTCTCTTTCCTTCCACTCTCACTGCTGCCAGTCCCGGGACCTGTTGTGCCTCCTAAGCCTCCGCCCAGCCCCAGTGATGCATTTCCTTCAAGAGTGGGGCTGGAGGAGCAAAGCCGCAGACCCAACGTACAGCCGCACCTGGAATGTGTGAGATGGCAGGCTGCACATGTGTGATAATGCACTTTCATTTTTAAACTGCTTCTGCAGTGGAATGAAGGCTCCCTCCATGCACCTGGTTCCCAGAGACACAGACGGGGTGGTTGAGGACTCCAAAAGTATGCACTGAAAGAGCGCCAGTAATTTCAGTGGCACTGTTTAATAAATATTAATGATACACATGAATATTGATGAGCTCCCTGCTTGCTGCTTGGGGACAGTGTAAAAGGCAGCAGTGACAGGCACCGTAGAACTTCTAAATGTTTGGTACTGGGCACCTAACGGCCACATATTCCCACAAAAAATAAAATTAAGCACAAAGTCTCAAGTGGGGGAGCAGGAAACCATGACAACCACATCAAAAGCAGACAAGTAAATGCAGGCAGAAGAACTATTATTTAAAAAAAAATGTGACTTTTAACATTAAACATAAAAATACTTTTCTCAAACACATAAAATACAGTGGGCAATTTTCTAAGTGCAATAATAACCTCCAGGGTGGGCAGTATTGGGCAATATCAGACCTTCCAGGAGATCTAAGGCCCTCCACCAGAGGCGTTGGGCCTCATTACGCCCCTTGGTGGTCCAGTAATGCCCAATACCGCCCACAGTTTTCTAAGCTGATCAACAAATTACCTATTACCTACCTACCTACCGAGATGCCTATTTGTTGTTACTAAACATTTAATTTCTCTTGACAACAAAAAATCCACCTGTGTTGTCAGGTATACTGTAGCCCAGAGGTGCAAGATATTGCAGAGAAATCTGTTGTAAGGAAACTCACACAGACACAACGAAAGCCTCGCTATTAACATTTATTTCAGGCTATGCATTCATTTATAATGGCCTTACAAAAACATAGAGAAGATTTCTGTAATTTACACAGATGTCACTGTGAATCAGAAAGCAGCTGAACTGTAACATACAAAGAAACAGGACACTGAAAGCAGATGTAAAAACATGGGTTATCACCAAATAGCAGTAAAACGTATTCAATCCAGCAGTGTAATCAGCATGGCTACACAGACTCATTTAGTTCTGTTTGTTCATGGAACATTCCTCACAGTAAACGTGCATATGCAGTACATGTAAGAATTAATCCACAACAAAGGAAGACTCTACTAGGGAATTAATACCTGGTTTAGGGCCCTCCCCCAGCCAGGCATTAATTCCCTAGTAGAGCCTGATTCTGGGGTGGATTAATGCGCTTGTGACACTGCAAGGGCAAGGTGACCAATGCTACAAGTGAATGACGTGGGAAATAAAGGAACAGCAAGTGACAATATTACCTGCTGTTCAATTGTGTACTTTTCAATACATGTCAATGTCTGATGGGGTGTGTGCACACGTTCACCACTCAATATAGAGTTACAGTGTGACTCTTATTTTGATATAGATTTCACAGTGATGATTTCAAACAAATAACACGGAAAGATAACACCATTCCATTTTCTGTCTTAATACATTGCTCTGTTCACTTGTGTCCTTTGTTTGTATTTGCGACTAATGCACTATGGAGAAAGTATGAATATTTGCATGTGTGGCATCTCAACTGGTTGTGCATGCCAATGTATGCAAATATTTGTACTGTGCCAAGAATCCATTCTTCAGTGCAAAGAAATAACGGAGATCAGTAAACGGAGGTAAAAGACAACAGAGACCACTAAGAGCACTTTTGATCAGCTCCCTGTCAACCGTGATCTTTATCAGGTAGGTGGAAAACAAACACGGAGATAAGTAAGCGGAGGTAAGGGTTTCATCAGCTTCCTCTTGACCGATGGTCTCACTTGGCTTGCTGGGGTCAGCTGCGAGGATGGGAAAGATCTCTGCAGCATGACCACAACGTCAATCCAGTTCCAATTATTTCTTTTGAGCACTCCCAATAGCATTACAGGGCATTGTGGCTGCAAACAGTAGTACATTCTGAAACGGGAATTACTAGGGAATGAATCCCCGCTCCAGACTGTACCATGTGTTGTGTTTGAACCAATCTAGTTATTCTATTTGCCCATAAGATTTCTTGCCATGTCACAAGAACAAAATGAGGCCTTTCTACATGTCCCTAGTGCAATAACACCATTGTTCATTAAGGACAGATTAATGTGCATTTAGCTTTCTTGAAAATTTGGGTATTAGAATATATTTTCCCCCTGCTGAAGCTAGAATTGCCAGCTTTAAACCCATTAGACACTTGGGTGGAACAGCAAGTTAAGACACTGCACCCTCGTAGTTGGAACTGATACATAAACCATTTAAACCTAGTGGCTTTTTGCCATTCTCTGAAGATGGCAGGATGCATTTACACACAGCTGAGTGGTCCACATACATCTGTGCACCCTCCCCCATGTCAAAGGTAACGAAGGGAACAGCACAATGTGCGGTTTATCAAATGTCTGCATCCAGTCACCACTCTCCTTCTCCAAGACTTGTGGTGTGTGTGTGTTGGGGGGGGACTGAAATATTAGAGAGAAATTAATACCAGTTACCTATACTTTTTTAGGTTCACTGGACACAATATTTTCATGTCAGTGAACTTCCTGATGGGGGCATAATCATCACAGTTTTTAAATGTAAACAGCATTTATTTTTTTTTTTTGGTTGTTTAAGGATGTCAGCACCATTTTTCTGACAGGCTCAGTGATGCCAGGATGTCTAAAATTAGCAACATGTTGATAAATATTTGAAGATGGAGTTACAGGGTCGAAAGTTGAAAGCCACAACTGGTACTGATCTGGTCTGATGTAGTCAATAAATTTTATGAAGCACCTGTTTAGCCGATCACTGGAAACAGAGGAGGTACCCAAAGACTGGAGGACAACAGATGTAGTCCCCTTATACAAACGTGGGAACAAAGAGGAAGCAGGGAACTACAGACCAGTCAGCCTCACCTCGGTAGTGGGGAAGTTAATGGAAGCACTACTGAAGGAGAGATTAGTGGAACATCTGGTTGTCAATGGACTGCAGGATCCAAGGCAGCATGGTTTCACCAGGGGGAGGTCATGTCAGACCAACCTCACTGAATTTTATGACTGGGTGACTAGGAAGGTGGATCAGGGGAGGGCAGTGGACATGGCCTATCTGGACTTCAGCAAGGCCTTTGACACTGTGCCACATAGAAGACTATTATACAAACTAGGGAATATGGGTGTGGGCAGGACAGTAGTGTGGTGGGTAGGTAACTGGCTGGGCAGCAGGACACAGAGGGTAGTGGTAAATGGCTGTCACTCCACAGAGGGAAGAGTGACCAGTGTGGTACCACAGGGATCAGTGCTGGGACCGGTCCTATTCAACATCTTCATCAGTAACATTGCACAGGACCTAGAAGGCAGAATTTCACTGTTTGCTGATGACACAAAGCTCTGTAACAGAGTAGACACACCAGAGGGTATAGACAGAATGAGAAGGGACCTGCAGAAACTTGAAGAATGGTCAAGGGTTTGGCAGTTGAGATTCAATGCAAAGAAGTGCAAGATAATGCATATGGGGCACAAAAACCCTGGCACAATATATCAGTTAGGGGGTGAGGATATAGCATGCACCAAGCAGGAAAGGGATCTTGGGGTTATCATCTCTGATGATCTCAAGGTAGGGAAACAGTGTGACAAGGTAGCAGGTAAAGCAAACAGGATGCTGGGATGCATAGGCAGGGGCATCACCAGCAGGAAAAGGAAGGTCATGATTCCACTATACAAGACACTAGTGAGGCCCCACCTGGAGTACAGTGTACAGTTCTGGAGAACTTACCTATGTAAAGACATAGACAGGGTAGAGAAGGTTCAGAGGAGGGCAACAAAGATGGTACATGGATTGCATCACAAGTCCTACGAGGACAGGTTGAAGGAATTGAATATGTACTCCCTGGAGGAGAGGAGGGAGAGAGGGGACATGATAGAGACATACAAGTATCTTACAGGGAGGAACAGGGTGCAAGAATACACTATTTTTAAGCAAAAAAGATGTTCCAGGACTAGAGGGCATGGGATGAAGTTAGAGGGTGGACGATTCAGAGGAAATGTGAGGAAGAATTTTTCACAGAATGGGTGGTGGACAAGTGGAACACCCTGCCTGAGGAAGTGGTGGGGGCTGAAACAATCACGGGATTTAAGAATGCATGGGATAGACATAAAGGAATTCTGGAGATTAGGGATAAGGGGCAACAGAGTTCTAGGAAAACAAACTGAAGTTACAAACTCAAATGGGCGGACTAGGTGGGCCATAGGCCCTTATCTGCCGACACTGTCGATGTATTTATGTATCTATGTTGATCCCAGGGTGTTCATATCAAAACTTTTCAGACTTCCCCAGCCATGTCTGTAGCTGAATTTTCACTTACCCCTATTCATTACAATGAAATTAACTCTTTTTTTGTACTTGCCCTTCAAGGAAATTTATTTGCCCAGGACAGGGGGCAAAATGATTTGCACACCCCAGTTACACAGCTGGCACGGCGTTGCTGCTGATGGAGCTGCAAATAATAGTTGTTTGTGGCCTCTGAGATACAAATAAGACAAATGTACTTACCTTGACGATGCACAGCAATCCATTCTTCTTCCTGGTAAAGAGAAAATAACATGCATCAGACACATAGAGAATGGTCAATAAAGTTCACCCAAATACATTCTTTACTGAAACCTAGATTATCTACACGGCAAGCTGATACAGTATGTTTATATTAGAACATCAGCCTATAGCACTTATCTTTAACTACTGTGGCCCTAATGACCCCATCACCTTAACTACCGGGGTTAAAAATAAATTCACTGTGGCTGTGTTGCTGGCGTGGTGAATTTCTAATGACAAAACCAGAAAAGGACCACTCCTGGAAAGACTGTTGTACACAGACAGTGTACACACAGATGGCAATCAAAAGCATATCCATGGTGTCTAGATCCTGTTCCACATACTGCTGGCATGCTGCACCTATATCTTAATAAAGGGAACTTTTTGCACAGTTCCTCAGTGGTCAGCATCTGACTTTGTTTTAACCACGGATAGGCTATTGACTGCCCTTTTGAGAAGTTCTAATATACCAGATAAATACATTTATTTCCCCATCCGGTTCAAATTTATTTATTTATTTATTTATTTTAATCACAGCTGCTATTTTTGCTCCCTGCTGCAGCATTCTCCGGCTGAGGCATCCAGCTGCTGGCTCTACCCACCCGGAGAGCTGGGTGGCTCATACCACACCAGGAGGGTCCGGGATGGCCGTCTTGCCATCCCACAATCCCTACGCCCTGCCAGCCAGGACAGCCCCGAACTCTCCCCAGCAGGACTTCAAACCAGTCCTCCGGGCATCACAGAGCACAGCCATAAAGCTACATGGTCGCGCTCAGCTATTTTTCCTCTGGTTAAGCCCCACACGAGCGCGGACATGCAATGACATCTCGGCACAACGTGCCAACGTTCGCCGCACTCCCCCCTACATACAGCGACACCAGCAGTACCCCTGGGCATCCCCAGAGGTCGCTGCAGTGTGGTGGTTCCCCCATCCCACCCCAGGACTAGGAGAGCAATCTGTGGACGCTCGATCCTAGTCCTCCCCTGCCAACCCCCGACGACCCGTGCTCATTCCCTAACCCAGGTCGCTGATGTGATGTGAGGTGTGGCGTCCAACGCCTCAACCCTCAGCGCCACCGGGCCAGCTGGTTCAACCTTTTAAGCTTCTTATCTATCTGGGGGTCAAGAAAATTGGCTATGAAAATGTGCCTTTTCAAAAAGAGCTGAGGAAACCAAATCTTCCAGAGGGCCGTCCAAAAATAGTAATATACAGTTCACATCTATATTCTGGCAACCTTCCTGGAAACAGTGGAGTTGTTGGAAGTCTTCAATCTAAGTTCCTCACATCATCCAGGTGGTATATCCTCCAGATCTGCACCGTGACAAAATCTTTGCACACTGTTGTCACATGCCCCTGGCCCCCAAACCCAGGCAGCTCAGCAGGACCTCCTGTTTGCAGAGAAGATCCCCCCCTTTTTAAGAACTCGTGAGCAGGAGTAAGGGTTTCCAGAAGACTTACCAGCCTTCCTTTTCCCAGTGGGAGAGTGGATTCTGTAGTTTTGAGTTCCCTTGACTCTGCACTACTTTCAGTATTTGAATCCCACCACGGCCACTGGCTACGTCTTGCCTAGGTAGTTTTATACGATAACCGAGTGGTTCTATCTTTTTAGGCACACAGTGTTTTGAAAACCCTTCTGTTTAAAATGTTAAATCACACAAGCAGACGCCAGGCAGAGTTGATAAGAAAATCATAAAAGTTTACTTAACATAAAAGAAATACAGAAAAGTCTACAGTTTGGAAGAACTTTGAAATGCAGACAATTACAAAAGTAAAACCAGGAGAACATAACTCTTAGGGAAAACTGGGAATCTAGCTTTCCATGACAGGAAGAGATCAGGAGTTGAGCCAAATGCATGGACCAGATGTCACTGGGGTGGGTATGAAACCAGAGTGGCACCTACAGGGAAAGGTACACTGTTGCACCCCATCACACAGGGGAGTAGCTTGAAGATGACCAGCATGTATATATAATCAGACACATTCTGAATTCAGAGCGGTTGAAAACCAGTTTAGAATTGCTTGGCTATCATATAAAACTACCTAGGCAAGTGACCATGGTGGGATTCAAATACTGAAAGTAGTGCAGAGTTAAGGGAACTCAAAACTACAGAATCCACCCTCCCACTGGGAAAAAGAAAGCTGATAAGTGTTCCGGAAACCTTTACTCCTGCTCACGAGTTCTTAAAAAGGGGGATCCTCTCTTCAAACAGGAGGTCCTACTGGACTGCCCGGGTTTGGGGGCCAGGGGCACATGACAGATTTGGTACCAGCTACTAATTTTGAATGGTCTCGTAAAATAATCACACAATCAAAGGCAGAATTTGGAAATGGAAAAAAGAAATTTGTTTGCAGACAATAGACCCTATCCTATTTGATTTTTTTTTTTTTCAACAGAGTAGTGTAGATAGAAGAATGTCTGTTCGGTACAACAAGATGAACCTGGAAAAACTGAGGAAGATCTGTGGGGAGAAAGGTATTCCTAGAGAAAATCCAAATAAAAGGCAACTCACGGAAGCCTTTCTGAGAGCTGAGATAGAAGACGCGCCACCACACCTGGTGTCAGAGAAAGACAATAAAGGAAGGCACCACTCGTCTTGAAAAAATATCTTCAGTTCCACTTTTTATGTTAGTGCATACTTGGACAAAAGGGCATATAGTGGTAAGAAAAAAGCTGAACTCACACCACACCACCACCACCAGGCACAATGATCCAACCGGTTTCGCTCAAAGAGCCTCCTCAGGGATCTAAGAGTGCTGTAATTAGTGCTCCTTAAATAGTAATTAAGTGATATAACCACCTAAAACACCTATAGCAATAACATGGTTGCTATATTACATGTGCATAACACCATCTAAAACAAAGGAGCTACCACAAACAGGTGTATTATTCCAATGTGAACATACAATTGTACCCCATATACTTAAGATCCAGTACAAAATGTATAATACAATATATAGGAGAATAGCTAAAAAGCATATATTCCCTATACTTAATTTGCATGTTCATTAGGATACACCAGCATGCTACTTTTATTATATGTGCACTGTTTAAATCTTACCAAAAGACATAAAGCATATAGCTGGAACCCATTTCTTTACACTATTGCTTGTATCAAAATAGAAAACTGTTTGATAAAAAATTTATACAAACACTTCTCCACATACCAAACAAACATTATAACAAGATGAACAAGCAGAGCACAAGCAGGAACAGTAAATATTATATTTATAATCTACCAAAAATTCTGTTATATCATAATATGGATCAATTCCACCTTTTTCTTTACCTTTGCTGTGTAAGGTACTTAATACTCATACTGACAATCTAAGAAATACACATAAGTAAAGTATCATCAATTAATTATTTCTTGTTCAAGAAGGGGGATATATCAAAAGCATCATTCAATCCTGGATACTTCAATGCTCCCAACTCATATATCCAAAAACCTCTCTTTGTAGTGTTTTAACATTAATGTGCCCACCTCTAGGCCCCAAACTGATTTTCTCAATTCCGCAGAATTTAAATCTGTGTGATGTGCCAGCTTGATGTATGTGTCTGTATCGTGCATTCCTTTCAACATGGCACCTAGTATCACTTAAATGGTTACACATTCTCTCTTTAAACTTCCTAAAGGTTTTTCCTACCTATAACATTACATATGCAAGTTGCCAAATAAATAGCATTTTCAGAGGTACAGTTAAGAAACTGTCTAATGTCATAAATTTTATTTTGATTCACTGTGGAAAAATGTGTTTGTTGTACACAATGTATACAAAACTGCCTGATCTGCCGAGCCTAAGCCTGACCAATACCTAACCATAATCATTCGTGTTTGTGTATCGTTACAGGAAGCTGGGTACCATTATATTATATCTATCTCTCCATCTCCTTGTTTAGCCCACTCTCAAGCAAAATTGGCATATGCAATGTCAACTGATATATCGAGAGAGCTAGAATCCTTCCTAGAACCCCTTCCCCTTTTAATCCCCCTCCTTATGTTAACCTCCCTTTCATTATGCAGTAGCTGACCAAGTCATCTATACTAGTATACTACTGTGGGCAACGCAAAAGTCTTATTTCATAGTACCAGTTGTATACCAGCTGAGCTCCCATCATGGGGGGAACCCTCTGGATCCTACTCACTCTGCTATTTTTGGAAAGCAGTGAAAAAAGCGCTCTCTCACTAGCAGCCAGGGAGATGTGTCATCCTATCTTGGCTACAATAGTGCCCCAAAAATCACAAGGGACTGGCTTTGCATTTATGACCTGCCAATGCTGTATCACAATCCATGGGGCAACCACCAAGATGGGACTCAAGCGGACTTGTTATCACATCGGACTTTGCTTCAATACTGGGTCTATATCTCCCCTTTGCGCCTGTCTACCAGAATTCTAGTCAGTGGCTTGTCAGGATCTTACGACTCCATATTTGTTTGGCATGATCTAAGGAAAAAGTTCAAAACAAATAAAAAGAGGGCAGTGAAAAGAATCCTTAATTTCTCTCTCGAAGCAATCATAAAACTCTTGATATTCCTACTATTCTGTGCCGGAAATGTGGAACTTAATCCAGGTCCAACAGAGCGCATCACTGCTCCAACTGACATTGCCAAGATCAAAGGACTAAGCTTCCTGCATATCAATGTATGCAGCCTGCTAAAAAAGCTAACGATGATCCAAGCCTGGGTTAACCACATATCACCAGATATACTAGTTGTGTCTGAGACATGGCTCAGACCTGCCACAGCAGACAGAGACATAAACGTACCCAATTATCAGGTCTTCAGAGCTGACCGCCTAACAAGGGGTTGGGGTGTAGCTATATGTGTGAAGAACAACTTACCTGTAACCTGCCTTGATTCATCATCTATGGCGAAAGAATACGAATGCCTCTCTCTCAAAGTTGCCCTCTCCCATACCGCAATACTACAGCTAATTGGCTGCTACAGGCCCCCCTCAGCTGACCTCAAGCTACTATCTCATTTGGGCGATCTAATTATTAAGGGAGCAGAAGAAACTATTATATTAGGTGACCTAAACCTAAACTGGCTTTCCAAGGCAGCGGCACCCTTAATATCATTCTGCGACACATATGGGCTTACGCAGCTCATTGATGAACCCACTAGAGTCAATAAAAAGAACCAGAGCAATAGTACCTTGCTAGATGTTATATTAGTGAGTAAACCTCACCTCTTCTCGCATGCCAGAGTTTTATTCAGTGATGTCAGTGACCATTGCCTTATTGCAGGAATAAGATCAGCTCGCAAGCCATCTTTCCCTGCTAAGTTTATACCAAGGAGGTCGAAGAAAAAATTAAACGTTGACGCATACCTGCATGATTTAAATCTCTCAACACGCTGGCAAGAATATTACCTAGCAAACACAGTGGAAAAAGCGCATGAAGTATTGAACGACATAATCACAGATGCACTTAATATCCACGCCCCAATTTCTATGGTATGCACAAAAAACAAATCTTGTCGATGGTTCACATCTGAGCTCGAATCCGCTCTTTTTGACAGAGATAGATTATGGAAAAAGGCACGTAAAACTAAGAGTCCAACTGACTGGATCCTGTTCAAAAGAGCTAGAAATAGTTGTACCAGGAAAGTGCGGGATGCTAAAGCTGCATATTATATGTCCGAACTTAACTTCTCTTACCATAATCCTGCCAAATTCTGGAATACCATAAAGGACATAACAGGTCAAGACCCTAGCACTACACTCCCAGTCAAAATCCACTATAATAATGGACCAGTCTCTGATAGATTGGAAATACTGGAATCGTTTAATAATCATTTTGCAACTGCTGGCCTAGCATTCGATATCTCTCCGGCTAGCCACCTACGCTCTCAGCTAGGCATTAAGAGTCCTGATGTTCGGATGACTGATTCTACCTTCTCCTTCAAACCAGCCACCTTGAAACAAGTCGAAGACCTAATTTCTCAACTGGACATCAAAAAAAGTGCAGGTGCAGACTCCCTTGATCCATATTTTTTAAAAATTGCCATGCAAGCACTAGCAGTTCCAATAACACACCTATTTAATCTCTCATTAAAAATATGCTCTATTCCCTCAATCTGGAAAACAGCTCAAGTCATCCCCCTACTGAAAGCAGGGGACCCCACGGACCTTAATAACTATAGACCAATTTCTATCCTACCGGTGTTATCAAGCTGCTTGAAAAAAATAGTGAGTACTCAATTGAGAGGATATCTTGAAGAGGCTAATCTGCTAAACCCTGCACAATCAGGATTTAGAACCAAACATAGCACTATCTCAGCCCTGGCCAAAGTAACAAATGATTGGCAAAGTGAGCTGGATAAAAACTGTGTATGTGCTGTATTCAGACCTGAGTAAGGCTTTCACACCGGCCCACTCATGATCTACTTCTCTTCCTTGTATTCCATAGGCCCAGATGCATCTTCCCTTAGATGGTTTAATAGCTACCTCACGGGAAGGACCCAGCAAGTGAAATCTGAAGGAGACCTATCTCCACTTAAGCCTCTGCAAAGAGGAGTTCCCCAAGGATCCATCCTAGGCCCAATCCTATTTGCCATCTACATCAATAACATCGATATTAATCTCACCAAAGCCACTGTACATCTGTTTGCAGATGACACCGTCTTATACGTCAGTAACCCCTCTCCTGTCTCAGCATGTGAAGAGCTACAAGCAGAATTCAATATACTTCAACATCAGTTACTGGAAAAAAAACTTCTCCTAAACGCAAAAAAAACAAAGGCAATGTTTTTCTTCCCCAAAATCAAACCGGCAACTCCTTTCTAAGCAATCTCCCCCAACTCTCTACTGTTATGGGTGAAAATCTTGAATTTGTCAAAAAGTTCAAATATTTGGGGGTCTGGCTAGACTATAGACTCGACTATCTAACTCACCTGGAAGAGCTACTGAAAAAGCTCTGGCAGAGGCTTGGCCTCTTTCACAGAATAAAGCATTTCTTAAATAGGGATTCAAAAAAGAAGTTGGTCCAGGCCACATTTCTCTCAGTTTTGGACTATGCAGACTTCCTATATGGTCGCTGCCCTAACTCTTATCTGCATAAACTGGACACACTTTACCACAGAGCATTAAGGTTCATTACAGATCTTCCCCTCAGCACTCATCACTGCTCGCTCTATGCTGCAGTTGGATGGTCTTCACTCCATTTCAGAAGAAATAGGAATGCCATACTATGGACATATAGGGCCTTATCTAAAAAGCTCCCAAACTATATTTCAGATTGTTTCACACAGGTCACAGCAAGTAATTATGCCTTAAGAAGCCTCAACTTCAACATGCTTAAAGTGCCCATTTTCAGCACTCGGTATGGGAGAACCACTATCAGCTACATACTATCTACTTTATGGAATACGACGCAGAAGACCCTGAAATTGAGCAGTTACATTACAGTTACATCCTTCAAACATCTGTATACAAGGCTTATCCAAGAAAAATGTAATTGTTTCCACTAGTACTAGTGTAACTTAATACTAGTGCTAATCTTATCCTTCCCCTCCTCACTCAGTCAGTCCATGGTATGAATCCACCCTTATCAAGTGCCTCTACCCCTTAGATGTATTACACCCCACCCTTCATCCAGCTCCCAGCACTTCCTTAACCTCATCATAGCCCTATACCCCTGTCATTCTACCGCCAGTACAGGCCCTAGCCCTTTCTTAGGCATCACTTATCACTTATCCATCCACCTTATAATTAATATCATCTCCTACGTTCCCCGCCAACTTGCATCCCACTTCTGCTCCCCCCCTTCCCTTGTCCCCACTATCTATGTTATTTATCAAAGTATTGAACATTTTGCTTAGAATGCATGTTAGACAATGTGATTTATTTTCGAATTTTGTATATAATAGACCTTTTGTATGTGTTTATCTGTTATATCTATGTAAGTTGAACCTTGACCGTACCAGGTCCATCTTGCAAATGAGCTGTGCTCAATGATGTTCACCTGGATAAATAAAGATTTGATTGATTGAAAACTTACAGTGACCACAGGTAAAAAAAACTTTTGGCTGCTGAGGTAACCAAATGCCACTACATTGCTTCACCACTGTTGGTTGAAAGGAATGCACCAACACATCACCCATGTTTCTTCCCCTCTTGTATACCTGTCGGGGATATACTTGGCTAATCTCTTCTAGTGCTGGTTCTGCCTGCAATACATGCCAATTTTTTTCTAAGATGTCCCTAACCTTACCAGGAACAGAACTATAAGTGGTGACAAAATTCATCCTAATATCTCCTTCTCGTTTATTAATCTTGTACCCAACAGGGAGGCAGCTTGACTCTCAGGCATACAAATCAGCCAGAAATGCCTGTACAAGGGCGATTCGTCATGCAAAACAAAACCACCATAAACAGTTTCTGTCAAACTCCTGGGGTGACAGCAGGAAATGCTGGACGAACATAAAAGTCGTCATGGGCAAAGTACAGAAGGTCTCTCCGACTACGTTAAATCTTGAAGGCAATCCCATTACCGACCCTCTCTCAATTGCAGATACTTTTAATACTGCCTTCACTAATCTGTCAGAGGTCCTCCCTAAAGACTTCTTTAAAGATGCCCCCATCAGCTGCCCCATGCTCGGATGCAGAGAAGCCTGATCACCCTCCATTCTATTTCAAACAGGTCTCTGCTGCCCAGGTCAGGAGACTACTATCCAAAGTATTGGGGAAAACCAGACATAGTGGGGACTCGCTGGACCTCAAACTTATTGCACTTACCCTAGAAGAGGTTCTCCTGCCTATAACTAAAATACCCAACCTATCCCTCACTCTGTTGCAGTTCCCAGAAGTCTGGAAATCCGCACTCATCATGCTAGTGCACAAATCAGGTGATCGCATGAAACCTAGCAACTACAGACCAATATCCATCCTCCTTCCACTGTCAAAGGCTCTGGAACGCATAGTAACCAACCAGCTTGTGGACTGTCTTGATAAGTACTCCCTGCAATGCACACAGCAGCATGGCTTTAGGAAAAAGCATAGCACAACTACAGCTCTGCTAGAATTCACTTGCTTCATCCAACAGTCTGTCGACAATAGCAGTCTGGTAGGTGCGGTGTTCATAGACCTTACTAAGGCCTTTGACACCGTGAATCACAAACTCCTCCTTGACCAACTCGCAAAAAAATGGTCTCTCACCTAATGCACTAAAATTGTTCAGCAGCTACCTTGCCAACAGGTCATAGAGGATGAAGATTTCAATTTCCATCTCAGAACTGCGCTCTGTCAGATCAGGCATACCCCAAGGGTCCATCCTGGGACCCCTTCTGTTTACTATCTTCCTAAACAACCTACCAAAGGCCTGTCATTTAAGGACCCTCCTCTATGCAGATGATGCTGTCATCTTTGCAAGTCACCCGGATTCCACCGTGCTTGAAGACAACCTACAACGTGAGTTCCTTGAAGCTGAAAAATGGCTCCAATCCCACAACTAGTTCTAAACTACAAAAAAAAAACAAAACGTATGCTTTCTTATCCTCCTGCCATAAACACAAGTCACATGCCCTCACAGTCAATAACGGTCTTTAGTGTCTGCTCGTTTGGTCAGCCCCCACCCTGGGAGCTGACCTTGCTGCCCCCCTTGCCCCCTCTGGCTTTTCCCTTCCCGGTCCTGGGTATTCTTGCTGCACTGGACTTTGCTTACAGAACCCTTCCCGCACCTGCCCCCCATCTTGAACCCCTCCACCGGCTCTCGCCTCTACCAGCCCCCTGGTAGCGTGATTCCATGGCTCCACCACCCTCTCAGTGAAGTAGCACCTCCTCCTTTCTCCCTGAATCCCCCCAGCTTCCACCCATGCCCTCTAGTTGCCCCCCTTCCTTCAGAGCACCTGACGGCTCCTCCCTATTTACCCCTTCATGTACCTGAAGACCTGTATCATGTTCCCCCAGTCCCTTCTCTCTTCCAATGGTGTTAGAATATCACTGGACAAGTTCACAATATTTGTTGTTACTTCTTCCTGCCTCTTGTCGTTTTCGATACTTGTTTCTTGTTCCGAAACGACTGCATCTGCCCTCGCCCTGGCTCTCCCCCGACCGCCCCTTCTTGTTCTCAGTTTGTGGCAGAAGTGGTGACTTTGGAGGTCCAGCGACCAGAGGAGAAGGAGCCATCTACAGACCTTGAACTAAGGAGGCTGTGGATGCAGGAGAAGCAGCTTGAGATGAAAAAGGATTAAGATGGAAATGGAGAACCAATGGCAACAGAGAGAGAGGTTGAAGAATTACAGCGCCAGGCAGAAGAACGACAGCGTCAGGTGGAAGAATAACAGCAACAGAGAGAGGCCAAAGAACAGCAGTGCCAGGTGGAAGTTGACTAACGGTAGCACCAGAGGAAACATGAGCTGAAAAAGCTGATGCTCCAACCGACAACTCCTCCTTAGCAGGTAAGTGGCGGCGTTGGGTTTGAATCTCCAGAACTGGGGTACAAGCTAAATTCAAAATTAATTGCCGAGTTTACAGATGGGGAGGATATGGTTATGTTTTTAAATTCATTTGAAAAGCTCTGTATCCAGGCCAATCTGCCCAAAGAGTCCTGGAGCTTTCACCTGTCTCCATTACTTATTGGCAAGGGGAGGGAAGCATTGGGACAGATGGACAACGTTGAAAGTAAAGATTCTAACATGTTAAAAACTGCTTTATTAAAAAAATATGATCTGAACCCTGATGCATACAGAGCAAAGTTCCAGAAACATCGAAAGGGTCCGGAAATGAGCTTTGAGGAGGTAGCAACAAAACAGCATCAATATTTAAAACGTTGGTCCAAAAGATTGGAACCTATTCTTACTAGCCTAAAACACCAAGATCAATCAGGCTTTATAAAACAAAGAAATACCTTTGATAATCTGCGTCGACTCATGCTTCTCCTTGAATTTATCCATACCAGAAAGATCCCATCTACAATTATTAGTCTAAACGCTGATAAGACATTTGACAAGGTAAGTTGGGAATATTTATGGGTTAGCTAGTCAAAATTCTTCTTTCCAAACTCCTTCATTACCTGTATAAAAAAATCTATATGCTCAATCCGAGAGCTTACATTCGGGTTAATGGTTGTCTGACTCAACCAATCCAAATTCAAAGAGGCACAAGGCCGGGATGTCCCTTATCCCCACTACTATTTGCTCTATACACTGAGCCATTGGCTGAAACAATCAGAGGGAATGCAAAAATAGAGGGGGGGTCTCGGTGGGACAAAGAGAATATAAGGTGGCGTTATTCGGTGATGATATCCTGATAACCGCACTTTCCCCTGATAAATCTCTCCCAGCCTTGTGGCAATTATTAGAGGACTTTAACAAAATTTCGGTCTTCCAGTTAAACATAGCTAAAACAGATCCGTTTCCCATATTTTTTAACCCCGCTCAGGATTTAAAAAACAAATACCCGATTAAGTGGCATAAAACAAAATTCCAGTATCTGGGTATTATTGCTCCAAATAAATTAGATTTACTGAAACTATTAAATTATGAGCCTTTATCCAATCAGATTCAAAACAATTTGTCCTCCTGGTCTCAGCTACCATTAACCTTCTTTCAGAGAATCAAGACTATTCATATGATAGTCCTCCCAAAATTATTATATATGTTCCAGAATATCCCTACCTTTCCTTCTGGCTTTTGTTTTAGATCCTGGGATAAACATATCCAATTTTATTTGGAATGGACAGAAACTAAGACTCAGAATGTCTCTCCTTCAACTTCCGCTACCCTTAGGAGGGGCTAATCTCCCAAATTTAAAGCTTTACTCAGCATCTTTTTTGAAGATTCTATCCTTGTGGCTATCTCCAACCTATTACTCTCCCTGGAAAGATTTGGAATTTGCCATAAATGATCTATATGATATTACCAAGGCAACGTTAACTTCTGCAACTAAGTCACCCCCTCTTCGAGACTTTACCCCATTTGTAGCCCAAATATTGAAGTTATGGCACAGTTTAAAACAACATAAAGCCTTTAGGGAATTTTTTTTCCACACACTAATTTCAGAGGATGATCGGTTTCTCCCAGCAAGCCTGGATCATATTTTCTCCAGATGGAGACATTTGGGGCTCCACTTCTTCAAACAATTTCTTTCCCCATCTGGGGTAATCCCATTTGAAACACTTCAAACCCAAATTTGGCCTATCTAACAACAATTACTTTAGATACAGTCAAGTATGGAACTACCTGCTGTGCCAAAAAGATATTGTTGCCAGGTTGCCGGAACCCTTACCCCTGGCCTGGAAATATTTTGAAGACAATATTAATGGTTGCACATGGCCACATCAGGTGGGCTTTCTCTATAAAATTTTGAGAGAGGGAATGGGAGACTCTTCTATTTCTATTTTAAATAACTGTAACAGGGACCTCAAACAAGACATACAGGAACAGGAATGGCTCCGAGCATCCACACAAGCATATGAAGTCACTCACGTCACTAGGTGGCGCGAATTTGCTTGGAAATGCAGGAGTCGTTTTTTTCGCTCTCCTGTTATATTAATTAAATACCTTCCACCATCATTTGGGGTATGCTGGAGATGATGCTTATGTAATCTAGCAGATCAAGGCCATATTTTTTGGTCATGCCCTTTACTGATGCCATTTTGGTGCTCTTTACAATAAGAAATATCGGATTGCATGGGAGAATCGGTCAAACTTACAGTAGAAGTGGTGTTGCTTTATATTTTTCCTCAACATAGCCCACCCTGGCACTGGACCCTATTACCCATATTTTAGCAGCCAAAAAGGCGATAACTAAGTGCTGGCATTCTTCAGTTATTCCAACGGTTCATGACTGGAGAAGGCTGGCGGCAGACATTTACCGTATGGAATCCCTAACAGCTAAACTCCACAATAAACAATCTTTGTTTGAACCTTTGTGGAGACCTTGGGTTATTTTTTCTCAACACGCGACCCTGACTTTGTCCCTTGAGTCTCTTCATATACCACAATATAGGGCTTCTGGAGAGGAGATGGGGCCCCGGCTGATTTTAGGAATGTACAGTAGGCAATTTTTTCGTAATTGACTTAAGTCCTTGGAAAGATCACAAATCTAAAATAATTGGGATGCACTATGTCACAACAGTTTACTGTTAATCATCGACTATTAACTGTTATCTTAACAGAGAAGACCATCCTATGATCTATTCAGAGTTTCAACTTATATTTGAGAAACAAATGTAATCTTTACTAGATCTAGGTCATATTTATCTATGATTGAATTAATTGTACTGGTATTCGTCACCAATAATTAATAAAAAAAATATATATTTAAAACGGGAGAGAGTGAAAGCAGATTCTATTGAAGCTACTGAATGGGGTGGTATTGCTTGAACAGTTCTATTAGGTTTGCTCACCCAATCTTTGGCTAGAGTACAGTGATACTAAGACTGCCAAAGAGGCTGCAGAGCTGGCAGATCACTATGAACAAAGCAGGGTTGCTCCCAAGGGGAATGCAGTGGCTAAAGGGAAAAGTGGGCATTTTGGGCAACCAAAAACCATGGCACCTCTGCAAAAGCAAGGGAATCCCCAGGTGCCCAAAAGTGAGGTTGGGGATAAGAAACATGATGAATGCTGGTATTGTCACCTGATAGGCCAGTTGTCTAGGCAGCATCCTTAGAAAGGCGAGAAGGTAAAAGGGCCTGTGCAATTAGAGACAACAGCCCACTGTATTACTGAGGCTCTCCCTGACAATATGAGGGGGCACGTTCACCCAGTCACGGTGAATGGGGTACAAACTAGGGGATTAAGGGATACAGGAGCATCTCGTACCCTGATGAAAGGGAATTTGGTGGGGGCTGAACAATTACAGCCAAACCAGTTTGTCTCTGTGAAGGATTACACAGGGGAAAGGAAAACTTAACCATTAGCCAGTGTTACCCTGGATTGAGGGGATGCAAGTGAAGGGGCAAGGAAGGTCGCTGTAGCTGAAGAACTCATTATGAATGTGATTGAGGGGAATGATGTTCCACAGTGAATGGTTTGTGCTGTGACCAGGAGCCAGAACAATAGAGGCTCCTGTGATTCTCAGGACCCCACAGAAATTCAGACAGGAGAGGTTGAGAGACAGGCCAGTCAACCTGTAGCTCTTGTAAAAGAGGGTACTAACGAGGATGGAACTTCCCCTAATGGCAGTGAACTCAACTGATACTGAAGGTTGCTCTCAGGAGGAAGGGGTGACACACAGTCCAAGGGAGGGGAAGGTTGCGATACTGAGTTTCCTACTGTCATGGCTATGGACCTCAGCCCAGGAACTGATGGAGGCATGCCACATGCTCTGGGTAAGTTGGAAAACTTAGCAGCAGCACAACAGACAGTACCTAGCTTAGGGAAGCAGGGGGGCCTGTGTAGAGTCTGATGGGACACAGGGAGGTGACAGAAAGCATAAGGTATATTGGGAAAATGGACTGTTATACACACAGGACATCAGGACAGAGGCAGGGGTGATGGGCAGGCAGCTTGTTGTTCCCCAGGAGTATTGTGGGTTATTGCTCAAGGTAGCTCATGATATTCCCATGTCCAGACATTTGGGCAATGCTTGCGCTACGCAGCGCTTAGCCCACAATTTCTATTGGTTCAATATTACCAAGCAGGTGAAGGAATAATGATCCTGTCACCGGTGTCCGGAAACAGGGAAGGCCAGAAGCAAAGCCAAGGTTGCCCTTATTCCCTTATCACTTGTGGAGAAGCCATTCCAAAAGGCTGGAATGGATATTGTGAGTCCTTTGAATACCCCAAGTTCCTTGGGAAGGTATATACTGACAGTTGTTGATTATGCTACCCGCTATCCCAAAGCCATCGTGCTATCCTCCACTAAGGCGGACAAGGTGGCAAATGCTCTGCTGGGGATTTTCTCCCATGTTGGGTTTCCACACAAGGTTATCTCAGATCGAGGGGGGAACATTATGTCAGACCTAATGATGTGTTTGTGGGAAAAATGTGATGTTGTACAGAAGCGCACAATGCCTTACCACTCACAAGCCAATGGTCTCATAGAGAGATTTAATGGGACCCTTAAAGCTATGCTTATGGCATTTGCAGAACAGCATGGGTGGGACTGGGAGAAATACCTGCCCCACCTGCTGTTTGCCTACAGGGAAATGCCCCAAGAGTCAACTGGATTTTCACCCTTCGAGCTCTTGTATGGATGCAGGGTGAGGGGGCCCCATGATTTAATATGAGAGAACTGGGAAGGTAAGCACGCCACCCAGGGGACTCCCATAGTGGAGTATGTGCTAAAATTCAGGGAGATGCTGAAGAAGCTTATGGGCATGGCCCAGAGCAACCTGGCAGCTGCCCAGCAAAAACAAAAGACCTAATATGATCGTAGAGCCAGAGCTCGCTCATACAGGGTAAGACAAGAGGTAATGCTTCTGATCCTGGTCCAAAAGGACAAGCTGCAAGCTGAATGGGAAGGGCCATAAAAGGTAGTACGGCAGGTAAATGATGTTAATTATACAATGGCAAGAAAGAATCTTGGACTGTGATTGGTCAGTTTGGGGCTGGACCCATGGCGTTATCCCAGCACGATGCCACAAGTCTAGTCTCAGCACTGCGAACTGACATGGATGACCATATGGACCATGAGCATCTCTTTTTTTGCATCTCCTCTTAAGAAACAAAAATATTTTTTCACACTAATAAAAGCATTCTTTAAAATTATTTTTTTTATTTTATATATAACAATAAGCAATTGTATAATAGGAATAATGCATTCCAGGGTGTGTGTCTTGCTGGGATAACACCACGCCTGGGGCATTGGAAGCACTCGGCCTGCGGCCTCGTGCCCAACCACTCCCAGGCGTGGCGTTATCACACCATGACACACACCCTGTCATGCATTATTCCTTTATTATACTGTAGAGTTATCTGACTGAAAACACACACACATGATGTATCATGTGACCACGATGAAGCCATATTTTAATAGGGATGACATGGTACTTGCAGTTTGCAGTCCTGGAGAGGAGCTAGGTGGACAAGACCCCCTTCTCGACCTGTTAGCCAAGAGCAGGCATCATCTGTGGAGACCCTCATGCTGTCACCCCAGATGATACCTGGACAGGCCCAAGAATTGAGGACCCTTTTGTGAGACTTTGCCCCTGTATTTATAGCACAGGCTGGACGGACATCGCTAGCAGTACATGACGTAGACATGGGGACCCAAGCACCCATATGTAGGGCAGCTTACAGAGCGTCAGAGACAGTCCTCAAGGACATAAGGAAGGAGGTGGGGAGATGCCGGATCTAGGGGTGATCCATAAATCCCACAGCCCCTGGGCCTCACCAGTAGTCTTTGTACCAAAACCAAATGGGACTACATGGTTCTGCGTAGACTATCATGGGCTTAACGCCATCACAAAATCTGATGCCCACCCAATGCCATGTACAGACGAACTGCTTGAAAAACTGGGAGGGGTGACATACTTGACTACAGTATACCTGACAAAGGAGTACTGGCAGGTGGAAATGACTGACATGGCTAGAGAAAGGTCAGCATTCATCACCCCAACTGGCCTGTTTGTGTTCAAGTTCATGCCCTTTGGGATGAAGAATGCCCCTGCTACATTCCAGCGGTTAGTAAATCAAGTTTACAGGATACGGAGGACGTTGCAGTTACCTACCTGGATGATGCTGCTAACTTCAGCAAAAGCTGGGAGAAACACCTGCTACATCTGAGGGAGGTGTTGGGCTGAATACAAGCTGCAGGTGTGACTATTCAACTTCAACTTTATTGGATATCAAATTGAGATAAAAAATCTCTTTTCCAATCGAATCCATCCCATAACATACAAATCACAGGTTTACAAACATATAGTTATTTCATATAAAACATAGCACATAGTCAAGATAGTGTAAATAAAATACAAATTTCATCCCAAACAATTACAATGTGTATCATAAAGCGTTTCAAAAATGGCCTAAAACTATTAAATGATTTCAACACAGAAACATTCATTTGCTTTGACGCTCTCTCCCATGTTATTGTCATCAGGCTCAATAAGGTTTTTTTCCCCAAAACTAGTTCTACATTGAGGTAAATAAAAACATATTCGATCCAATGATCTTAGACCACACATTTGTTTTTGTCTAAGTGACACTGTCTTCAACAGAAAATCTGGTAAAGACCGGGTCACAAACCCATAAACCAATAAATTCCAGTGCATATCACGCCTATCTAATAGTGAACATATACCTGATTTCTGGTACAAAACACAATGGTGAGTCCTGTATGGTAAATTAGTTATAAATCTGATAGCACCATTAAACAACACATCCAAAGAACCTAATAAAGTTTTATTAGCAATTTTATAAACTACACCTCCGTAATCTAATACTGTCAGAAACATAGCTGTGACCAACAACTTCCTCATTTTTAAACAGAAAAGGGATTTATTCCTGTAAAAAAAAAAACCTCAATAATTCCTTTAATTTATTAGACGTTGATGTTATATGAGTGTCAAATGTTAAGCTGTTGTCCAATACCATTCCTAAATATTTATAAGACTTCACTTGCTCAATAATAACCCCAGACAATGACCTTATATCTTTCGTAACTGTTTTACATTTTTTTTCTAAAAATCATCCACTGTGTTTTGTGCTCATTTAGAAGAAATCTCAATTTTGTTAATTCCATCTGTACCTTTGAAAAATCTTGTTGCAAAACAGATAATGCCATATCACTATTTTCACTTTTTGTATATAATATTGTGTCATCAGCATAGAGTTGGACATGTGCGTCAGGTGAAAAAACATTTGGCAAATCATTTATATATAATAGAAAAAACAGAGGGCCCAGCACTGATCCCTGGGGTATTCCGTGGAGGTGTCAGCGTGGCTCAGTTGGTAGCACATCCGCCTCTGGACCAGAAGGTCGTAGGTTCTCCTCCCACACCGGGATTGGACTTGCACCTAAAAATCGCTGGCATCCGAGTGCAGTATTAGGGGGTGCTGTACTGCTGGGGTGTGCCGTCCTTCGGATGAGATGTTAAACCGAGTTCCTTCTGCCCATCCTGGTGTTGTCAGGTAGATACAGAACCCAGGGCACTCTTCACAGGTAGGGAACATTCCTGGTGTCTGGCCAACATTCCCCTTCCCATAAACCGGTTCATGCAATTATCCAGGCTGTGTGTGGGTGATGATGTGCGATATGGCCGCCACCACACATTCAGTCACTTCACTACCAGTCTAGCATTGCTTGTAAAGTGCTTTGGATGTATGAAAAGCGCTATATAAATGCTGATTATTCTTCTTCTTCTCCTCCATTACACATAGTAACAGGTGCTGAACAAGCCCCTCCCACCCTGACACACCATAATCTTCCCATTAAATAAGCCTGTATCCAACTCATCGCTGATACACCCAGACCCACTTCTTTAGTTTATTCAATAACACAATGTGATTAACAGTATCGAATGCCTCTGACAGATCCAGGAATATGCATTTCCTGGTCTCTGTTGTAGACATCTGACCCATCTTCAACCACCTTCAAAATTGTATGTGTTATATTATATCCCTTTCTAAAACTTAATTGACAGTGAGTCAACACATTTATTAAAGTACTGCACCAACTGATGACAAACAAGCCTCTCAAAAATTTTAGCACATACCGAGAGAATTGAAATTGGTCTGTAAGAATCCGGATTTGCAATATCCCCCTTTATATACTGGAATAACAAATGCTTTTTTTTTTTTTTAAAATCAAGCAGCAATTCTAAACTTTCCAGTGAAAAATTCAAAATATATGCTAAATGAGGTACCAGAATCTCAGAGGCCAATTTCAAAAAAATTGGGAAATTTCATCACATCCTGGTCCCTTTTTTGTGTCTAACCTTTGCAATTGCTTTTTAACATCATCAGTTACTATAGGAAAAAAAATGAAAACAATGGTCTTTTCAACTTGCAATCAAAGTCAATACCCAAAACTGAAGGAGACAACCCAGGATATAAAGCATCAAAAGTATTTCCAATAGAGGCAAAAAAGGAATTAAACATTTCAACTTCACCACTATCTGATGTCAAAACATTTCCTTTAACATTTAAACACATAGGTAAAGAGGGTGAACCCTGCTTCCCCGTTATTGAATTAGTTCCCTTCCATAATGTTCTAGGATCACCCTCAGCTGCCACAAAATATTTTTCATAATAGTTTTTTTTTTTTTTTTTCTAATTTCAGCAGTGCATTTATTTCGAATAACTGTAAAAATCTATTTATCTGCCTCAGATTTTGATTTTCTAGCTATTTGCCATTGTCTTGATTTTTTTTTTATTAATTTTTTTTTTTTTTAACTCTTTTGTCATCCATGGTATAATTTTCTTTTTCTTACAGTTTTTAACTTTAAAGGAGCATGTTTGTCAATAACACTCAAAAGAGAGGTCTTAAAAAAAATCCATGAAGTTTGTACATCTGGACAAACGTATAATAAACTCTATTGAATATTTGCAAGATCTCTCAAATAAGCTTGGGCATTAAATGATGTAAAAAATTCTAGTAAGAATAGCACAAGGTTTTGGTTTATCAAAAAAAACATGTATAACAATGATCACTCGTGTTGTTTTCATAAACTGAAGAAATATACCTGTCAGGCCTGTTTGTAAAAATTAAATCCAAAAAAGTGTCCTTATTACTACCTAACTTATGTGGTCTAGTAGGCAATTTCATTAATTGTTGTAAACCAAGTTCAGCAAACTGATTTAAAATCTCAAACTGAGGTACCATCATATTCAAATTAAAATCCCCTAATAACACTATCTCATTTAAAAAAAAAGGAGCAATCAACTCAGATAGAATCTGAAGTACATTACTCTTCATTGGAGGCCTGTAGCAAACTATAATATTGCAATAAAATCCAAGTTTTCCTTGCACTTGCAAACTAGTAAGTCCAATTGACCAGGGATAGATTTAGCAAGCTTAACTTGACCCTTATATGTATTCTGAAGGTATATCACAACCCGCCCCCTTTTTAAATCTATCTTGCCTAAAAATATTATAGTTTTCTATCGCTACATCCTTATCAGCTGTTTTAGGCGAGAGCCATGTCTCTGTTATTGCCAAAATATCTGGTTTCACTGTTTCTACTTGTGCTCTTATATAATCTCCACTTTAGGCAACACACTTCTAACATTTAAATTTAACATATCCACATTTTTCCGTTCTGCAAACTCATACAGGGAATACTCATTCAATGAATTGGGGGCCTGGATTCACATGTATATCACCAGAAATCATCAAGATTAATATTATAAATTTTCTAACCCTAATATACTTTCTGGTCAGATGTCCAGTACCCCCTTGTACACTTCTTACATATCTCCAAAATGTCTCATACATACATATGTGTGAGACATTTTGTCCTTTATCATCCACAATTACAAAACTTTCTGTTAAATCCAATTTTCCTGCGTAGACATTTGGTAAAAATACCACACTCCCCACACACATACCTCTAGACCTAATAATTTCCCCTTCATTTATATCAACACTATGCTGCACTCCAAACCAAAATATGCAAACTGTTATCAACAAAAACTCATGCATAGTGATGAGGGAAAGAAAAACAAAAAGGAAAAAAAGCAGTATAGGCAAGCCAGACTCAAGTTGTGTGTAGTTTAAAACTGCAAAATTAGTTTAGCCCAAAACAGATCACTAATAGCATGCTCCTATTTGCCTTGTATAACACTCTATTTAAAATATTTACTCAATACCCCACTTTAAAACATTGCTCATAAAGCTTGCATCTTACTACAGCATACAAATACTTAGTGTGCAAATATAACACAATTCAAACCTGCAGTTTTAAGTTAAAACAGCCATTCAAGCGTTCTCTCTCTCTCATGGCGCCACTGAGCACGTGCAGTAGCAGCACGAGTTTTATAGTCACTTCTGTCCCTCCTTCTTCTGCTGAAGATGTTTGAAATTGCCCTCTCACAGCTGATTTCAGTGGAGTGCCGCGTTGGATTGCAGCCCGATGTTATCAGCCAGCAGATAGAAGAAGTAATAGGCACAGTACACTAAGCATACTGTCAGCATGTAGAAATGTTGAATGTAAGTCTCAAACAGTAAGTAGTCGTTTAAGCCTTACGTTGCAGCATACCTGAAACAACAGTAGCAGCGCAAATTTTATAGTTACTTCTGCCACTCCTCCTTCTGCTAAAGATGATCGAAATCGGCCTCTCACAGCTGATTTCAATGGAGTGCCGCGTTGGAATGCAGCCCAATGTCATCAGCCAGCAGACAGAACTAATAGGCACAGTACATGAAGCACACTGTCAGCATGTAGAAATGCTGAATGGAACACAGTCTGAAACAGGTAGTTGTTTAAGCCTTATGCTGCAGCGCACCTGAAACAGCAGTAGCAGCGTGAGTTTTATAGTCACTTCTGCCCCTCCTCCTTCAGCTGAAGATGCTCGAAATTGCCCTCTCACAGCTGATGTCAATGGAGTGCTGCACTGGAATGCAGCCCGATATTATCAGCCAGCAGATAGAAGAACTAACAGACACAGTACATGAAGCACACTGTCAGCATGTAGAAATGTTGAATGGAACACAGTCTGAAACAGGTAGTTGTTTAAGCCTTATGCTGCAGCGCACCTGAAACAGCAGTAGCAGCGTGAGTTTTATAGTCACTTCTGCCCCTCCTCCTTCAGCTGAAGATGCTCGAAATTGCCCTGTCACAGCTGATGTCAATGGAGTGCTGCACTGGAATGCAGCCCGATATTATCAGCCAGCAGATAGAAGAACTAACAGACACAGTACATGAAGCACACTGTCAGCATGTAGAAATGCTGAATGGAACACAGTCTGAAACAGGTAGTTGTTTAAGCCTTATGCTGCAGCGCACCTGAAACAGCAGTAGCAGCGTGAGTTTTATAGTCACTTCTGCCCCTCCTCCTTCAGCTGAAGATGCTCGAAATTGCTCTCTCACATCTGATGTCAATGGAGTGCTGCACTGGAATGCAGCCCGATGTTATCAGCCAGCAGATAGAAGAAGTAACAGACACAGTACATGAACCACACTGTCAGCATGTAGAAATGTTGAATGGAACACAGTCTGAAACAGGTAGTTGTTTAAGCCTTATGCTGCAGGCAAAAAAGTGTCAGGTGGCCATGGCAGAGGTCACTTATTTGGGACATGTGGTGGGGTGAGGTCAACTTCACCCAAAACAAGCGAAGATAGAGGCTACACCTGAAACCCAGAGACAATCATCCCTTAAAACATCATTTTAATCGAGCCTTCTCTGGGCTAGAATGCCAAGAAGCAATTTTATCATTCACCAATAAGAGTTAACGTGGTATGAAGAGATTTTATGATTATTTTAATTGTGTTGAAGTTGTATGTCCATGTATATGTATATGGTGTTTTAATTAAGGGTGCTTTTTAAAAATACATTAATGATGATAAGTCAGGAGCTTGTTGGGGACAGCAGGGTATTATGGAAATTTGTTGCCGACTACAGCTCCCTGGCCACTCCTTTATCTGGGCTGTTGAGAAAGAATAAGCCTAGGAAGGTAAAATGGGATGCACACTGTGAGCAGGCCTTCATGCAACCGAAAACCTCGCTGTGCAGGGCCCCCATGCTGGCTAGGCCATTTGTGGTACAGACGGATGCCTCAGATGTGGGAATAGGGGCAGTCCTTAGCCAAGTATCCAATCAGGGGATCGAGCACCCCATTGTATACTTAAGCAAGAAGCTATTTCCACGGGAACAAGCCTATTTAACCATGGAGAAGGAATGTCTCGCTTTAGTTTGGGCATTAAAAAAATGGAACTATACCTTTATGGGAGGCATTTTAAGGCCCAAACGGACCACAACCCATTAATATGGTTGGCCAAATGGGAAAAAACAAATTGAAAACTTTTGAGACAGAGTACTGCCTTGCAGGCTTATGACATGGAGATTTCACATAGGCCTGAATCCAAGAATGGGAACACAGACAGCCTATCGAACATACTGGATCTATAACAGAACTGAGAATAACTGCCTCCAATAGAGGCGTGTCCCCCCCCAGGTTCTGTTTTAGGAGGGAGGAATGTTGCATGACATGCCGATATCCATTTATGTGGGTTCATATTGTATATGATGTAATGTACTTCAGAATTAAGAAACTCTCTCTTTTAAAGGCTTTAGGATGAACTTACATAAAATAGCCTTAACTGTTCTAATGACTAGGGTGAATCTGGTACATATCCAGATAAGGGAGACAGTTTTATTAAAACCAGGAAAACATAACTCTTAGGGAAAACTGGGTGTCTAGCTTTCCATGACAGGAAGAGGTTAGGGGTTAAGCCAAATGCATAGACCAGTTGTCACTGGAGTTGGCATGTAACCACAGTGACACCTACAGGGAAATGTACACTGTTGCGCTCCATCACACAGGGGGTGTGGTTTGAAGATGACTAGCATGTATATAATCAGACACATTCTGAATTCAAAGCAGATCAATATTGTTTAAGTTGGAAGGCAGAATAGTCTGTCCAGCTGGCATATACTTGAAGACCAGGAAGTATATGTGTAGGCCTGGAAAACTCTCTAAAACCAGACCTGAGTGTGGGGAAAACAGTCTTTTCATACACTGAACAGAAAATTCTGATTTTTAAGTTAGAATTTTGGAAAACAAGACTTTTCACCAAGGACAGTACCTAAAGATTTCTTTTAAAAAGGACATTCAGAGGAAGTGACTTGGAATACAACTGTGCTACAGTTCCCCACAGCTGAAGCTTGAGGCCATTTCTTGCACTTACAGTATGTCAAGCAAATTGGAGAAAGATACAAGAACTGCCTGATATTTATCAACAACATGTGTCAACTGAGTAGTTTGCTCTGAATGTTCATTTGTGTTCAGCTCTAGCTTATGTTCTACCCGCTGACATTCTGACCAATGAGGACGTGTTGCAGCTTCTTATGGATTACTTTGAGGACGCCTGGATAGAGAGACCAGTGGGTTGAAGGCTGGCACCAAAGTTTTAACAACCTGCTTGGTGCCAGTCATCAGACTATTTGGAAGTTCACTGATCCACTGAAAGTGAAGCAAAACATGAATGAGCTTAAAACTGAGCATTACATTTCAGGGCAGAACCCATCTCCACCATGGAAAAAGTATCCAGACACTGAAAAGAGGATTTCTCAGAGGTGCGGCTTGTCTATGGCATGGGTGAGACTAGGGTACTCCGCACCCTGGGAATCAATGAATAGTTGAAAAACTGGTGCGGAGCACAGGGTTTTGGCTTCACTGGGGACAAGGGGTCCACCTGGAGGGATACAGGCTTATACTGACACAATGGTCTGCATCTGTCTAGGAGAGGAACCAGGATCCTAGGTGACAGGTTTAAATGCTTCATTGGCAAATTTTTAAACTAGCCTGGGGGGGGGGGGACTGAAAAGGAGCAGGGAATTCCCCCCAAAAACAGGGTAGTTAGCGAGATTAACATCAAGTTACAGAGGTCAGTGGGAGCAGGGCAGGGATAAATGGAGAAAAAGTCAAAGACAGTAAGTACAGGGCTGAGGCTAAAACTGGTAAGGCCATCAAAAAATGGAGGGCGATAAGCATCAATGCCTATAGTCTGCGTAACAAGCTTTCTGAACTAATGGCCTTAGTGGAAGAGGGACGCCTGGATATCGTGGCAGTCACAGAAACCTGGCACACAGAGAACCATGACTAGGATGAAAAAATTACTCACCATAGTAATGTTGTTTCTTCTAATGCAATCTTGCTGTATTCTGACTACATGCAGTTAGCCCCACCACTTGAACTGCTCGAGAGGAAATGGTTAACTCTATGCAGCAGCATAAAACATTGAGCTCGAGCTCGGTTTTCAAACCTCTGTCTCTGGTACATCTCAGTATAACTGTCATATTCTTATAAGCATATACTAACTAACTAATAGCTATAGAAATTGTTTAAAAACTTTAAAGGGTACCTAAACAAGCAGTTTTTTAAAACTGCAAACTCCAAAATCTGGCTTCATTGCAAGGTAAAGTAAAGGCTGCTGTTTACATTTATGCTAAAATTGCATTTATATAAATAACATAATTGCAGTTTCATAGCTTTTGAAAAATGTAAACATCGGCCTTTCGCTTTCACAAAACAGCCTTGGTTTCTCCCTAAGATGTCTGCCAAGTGTGGTCATGATATGATGACATCATCGGAGCAAGAGACAGAGACTCACATATATTTCTATAGTGCTAACTAGTTCTTCTTTCCCTCTTTGTTTTGAATTGTTGTACTAGAATGATCAACACCATGTATTAACTCGTGGATTATTTTGATCAGTACACATGTTAGGCTATGATTTTGTTCATTTTGTCTACAGTACTTCGGAAAATGTTTTGCAATCCAGCTGACTTTTTCTTTGGCAAACTGCATACAGTACAACACTTCAAATACCTGATGATCTAGTGGTTATGTGATGCACTGAATTTTGTGTTTTGTTAACCAGGAGAGAGACACTAAGCTGAAAACTTGTTTACAGGTGTGGCCTGGGAGCACAAAGAAGTGTAGTGACTTGCTCAGGGTCACACAGCAAAGTACCGGTCTGGTTCAGTTCTAAAGCTCGTGCTCTCTTGTTAATCCACAAATAAGGCTTTCCTTTTCCATGTGAACCCCCTGCACCTAGCCTGCCTTCTGTTGAACACCCCACCATCCATACCCTATCCTTAGTACTGCCTTGGGCCGCGTATGAGCTTGCGGTCTCATGAAGAGAATTATCACACCTCAGATTGTAATCTTGTACCTCAGAGAGTTGTGTACACCTATACTGATATGCATCATCAGCTGGCACTGTTAAGAAATGCCTCCCAAATCACTCTCCAGTCCACATTCTCAATGTTTGACTTCTGCTCCCACAGTAAGCACTGAGTGGATCACTACCCTTCTGCACAGTGAAGGTAGTATGTACAGTTCCCCTATTGTGTTTTTTTCCCACCTCATTAACCAACAACTAGGTCTTCCTGGAGGGCCAAACAATAAGCATCATGACCCACCAGAAAAAACTGCTGTTCATGCCCTCATAAGGGCTGTACTTACAATGGATAACAATATTATTAGCAGGAGAGGCATACTAATACCTTGATCGAATCTGCCCAACTTCCAATGTCAGTCTACTCCTTTACCTGTGATCTGCAGAACCCTGCAGGACAGTTCCGCAGCAATTCTTCTTCAGTACTTTTCTGTGCTCTACTCCACAATGCGAGTTAGCTGGCTACCACCCTTCCAAATCTTGAATGAGCTATATACAACTCCCTCAGTACTGTCCTAACAAATGTCAACATTCTCTCCCTCCCCCCATCTGAGGGTAATCTCCCTACACTGAAGTCAAGTAACAGATTAGGTGCATCCCTGTCACTCTGAGTATTTGTCATCGCAGGCTACTCTCATCCACAGTCAGGTAGTGATCACGATGCTGGCAGCCCCACATTTCAGATCTCATAGTGATCTGCTCAATGTCCTCTTTCATGTCTTCAGCTAACCTGAATATAGCTGTACCCTGATAGAATGGCCTCTTCAGTCCCTCTCTGGCTGGCATTCATTCTTCTCACTCACCTGCTCCCCACACCAAAAACTGGTGAGTTCACTACCCTTCCGCATCACGAATATGGTTAGTACAGTCTCCCGTGTTATTTTTACATAATAATAAACATGATCTTCTGGTAAGCCAGACTGATAGCTGCATGGCACAAATGGAAAAATAGGCTTTCCTACTCATATCAGATCTAAGACACCTATGATTAGGCACTATTAAATGATGTGCATAATGATGTGCACACCCATTATTTAGTAGTGCCTAATCAAAGGTAGTCTAGATCTTTTAAGGACATGAAAGCCCATCATTCCCCTTGTTCCCTGCTGATATCAGCCTGACTTACTGGAAATATATGTTTATATCTGATATGTCAAAATAAAACCGGGACTGTACTACTTGCATCCATGCAGAAGGGTGATGAGCTCACCAGTTTTTGGTGTGAGGAGGAATACTGAAGAATGAATACCAGAGGGGGGAATGAGAAGGCCACTCTTGCAAGGTACTGCTATATTCAGGGAAGGGGAAAGATAGAAGAAGAGGAATATGAGCAGATTACTGTGAGAAATAAGATGTGGACTGCCAGCACCTTGATTACTACCTGACCCCGTTGTCCTAGCCAACATTCCCCTTCCCATAAAACCAGTTCATGCAATTGTCCAAGGCTGTGTGTGGGTATTAATGTATGAAATGGCTGCCACTACATGTTCAGTCACTTCACTACCAGCCTAGTATTGCTTGTAAAGCAGTTTGGGATACAATGTGTATGAAAACCACTATGTAAGTTCTTCTTCGTATTATTATTATTTCCCATGGAGAAAGAAGACAAGACAAGCATATATTTGAGTTTCGAGAAAGTATGAACTCTAACATTGGACTGCAAAAGAACTCTGCTACAAAAACATGGTGGCTCTAGGGGTGGTGAAGGGTGTGGCGGCAACCCCCACCCCACATAGTAATGTACTTGCTTGCTGCTGCATTTCACTTTGTTGAAGAAGTCTGATTTATTGATTGTGCAAATGTTTACATTCAAACTATGGATTACATTTGTAGGTTCTGTCAAAAACGTACTAGAAAAGAATAGCAGCAGAGAATATTAAAGTTTTAATAAAAATGTTAAAAAGTGCATATTAAGCATGTGCACCACCCCAGCACCCCCACTGTAGCATCCTGGATCCCCCATAACCACTAGACCACCAGGTTATTCAAGATTTGTACTAGACTGTGGTTTGCAACAGAGAAAGTCGGTTGGATTAAAACACAATTTCAGCATGTTAAAGTAAACAAAATGAACAGAACCATAGCCTAACATGTGTAGTATACAAAATAATGCACATGGATTTGACCATTTGGGTGAAACAATTCTATACAAAGGGAAAAATAACTAGTTAGCACTATACAGAGCCATACAGCTCTCTGACTTTGGCTCCAATTATGTCATCACATAACACATTTGGAGGCCATTTTAGAAAGCAGCTAAGACAGTTTTTTGAAATTAGAAGGATGATTTTTCAATTTTCAAATGCTCTGGAACCACATTTAGGTAAATTATATAAATGTAGTTTTAGCATTAATGGATATAGCAGCCTTTCCTTTAGTCACCTAAGGAGTCAGATTTTTGAATAATTTGTCGTCAAAATGTTGTTTAGGTATCCTTTAAGCCACAGGCCACAACGCTTGGGTCCAAAAGACAAGTTGAGGAACCCAAGAAAACTTGTGTAGATAGTGAAAAATATATAAACAATAGCAATAAAGAAAGACCTCACCTCAAAAAGGAGAGGTACAAATGTACACCTCTGGTGTGCAACACTGTAAACTGACAACCTACATCCAAAAAGACTAGGTTCTGAGAGGGAAGGCAGGGAGGGAGGTCAGAATACAGCAAGACTCCATTAGAAGAAACAACATCACTACGGTGAGTAATTTTTTCTTCAAACAACATGAAGTCTTGCTGTATTCTGACTATATGCAGACTACCAAACAGTTCCCCCCTGGAGGAGGGGACAACAGAACCTTACTTTGGGAACAGGCTCTGCAATGCTACTGTACTAAACCTAGCATCACTCCTAGTCCGGGTGTCCAGAGAGTAATGCTTGGTGAATGTGTGGACTGTTTTCCAGGTGGCTGCTTTACAAATTTCTACCAAGGGGATATCTCTAACAGCTGCCAAAGAGGCAGCTGTACCCCTGATTGAGTGAGCCCTCAGGCTTGAGGGAGGCTCTTTGCCTAACTGTGACTAGAAGAATTGAATACAGGAGACAATCCACCTGGCAATAGTTCTCTTATTAGCAGGTCTACTTTTTCCCACTTCCCTATAAGTGAGAAATAATTGAAGACAATCATTGCTATGGGCCTTAGCATGCTCTATACAATAGCTAAGTGCCTTCTTTATATCCAGACTGTGCAATCTTCTCTCCCCAGAAGAAGAATGGTCAGTAAAAAACACAGGTAGATACATGGATTGGGTCAGATGAAAATCCGAAACCACTTTCATGCTAAGGACCACCTTATCCCTATGGAAGGAAATTAAGTCAGGTTCTACTGACAGGGCCTGTAATTCACCAGTTCTCTTAGCAGAGGTAATAGCTACCAGGAACACAGTCTTCCAGGTCAAGTACTTAAGCTCAGCAGAGGACAAAGGTTCAAAGGGGGGGTTGCATAAGCTGTGCAATGCAGATATTCAAGTCCCAAGCCGGAGTAAGCTCCCTGAAAGGCGGGTTAATGTGAACCAGACCTTTGAAAAACTTACTGAAAACAGGATGAGATACCAGTGAAGATCCCTTCCCTGCAGAAAGAAATGCAGAAACAACTGCTAGGTGAACTTTTTTATTTTATTTTAGTCTTTGGTAACCGGGTAAGGCCCACTAGGCACACGTTCCTGTTTTCAGGGGCGACCTGGGAGCACTGGGTGTTCACGTGACTTGCTCAGAGTCACACAGTATGCAAGTGTTGGCTGTGAGAATCAAACCAAGGTCTGGTCTGCTGGATTACTCTAACCTCTAGGCTATATTGCCAGCCCAACTTTAAGGGTAGCAGGCCTAAGGCCTAACCCATTAAGATGAACCAGATAAGCCAGGGTTGTGGCAATGCCCACAGAATCTGGCTGTATGTCTCTCTGAGAACACCAAATATTGAATCTTTTCCATTTAGAATTGTAAGTTTTTCTGGTGGAAAGTTTCCTAGAAACCTTAAGAATATCTATTACTCCTTGGGAGAGATGCAGGCCTGCATATTCTAACTCGTCAAGAACCAGGCCTCGAGTCTGAGAGACTGACGGATTGGGATACCAAATCCTTCCCTGAGAGGAGGTCAGGAGGTCTTGTCTCCTGGGTTGAAACAGGGGAACTGACACTGCTAGAGACAGCAACAGAGGATACCATGGTTGCCTGGCCCAATCTGGAGCCACCAGGATCACTGTGCAGGGTTGAGACCTGATCTTGATCAGTACTCTGAATATCAATGGAAAGGGAGGAAAGGTATAAAGAAACCTGCCTGTCTAGTCTAGCAGGACAGCATCTAGAGGAACACTCCCCAGGTATGGAGATTTGCAGCAGAACAGAGGAAGTTGATGACTGTCTGGGGCTGCAAAGAGGTCTATCTCTGGAGTGCCCCATCTACTGAAGATTACCTGAAGGACATGAGAGTTCAGGGCCCACTCGTTAAGATATCCTGCTTAAGACATCTGCCAGCACGTTGTCTTTCCCTGGAAGATGAACTGATGCCAGAGAAGTCTGAAGTGAGTAAGCTAGAGACCATAGTTTCATGGCCTCTGTGCGCAAGGCCGTGGACCGAGTGCCACCCTTGCTTGTTTATATACCACATTGTAGTGTTGTCCATCCTGACCTGCACCACTTTGCCTTTGACTGATTCTGAGAATGCCTGAAGGGCTAGAAACACAACTCTGAGCTCCAGAAGACTGATATGAAGGGGAGACTCTTGCTGTGACCAAGTACCCTGTGCAGTGAGAGCCCCTAGATGGACTCCCCGACCCAGGAGAGAGGCATTATAAACTCTTATGATAGAATTAGTAGAAAAGATAATAAGGAAGCTTTTTTAGAAAGAGATCAAACACAATTGGTGGAAGAAGGACAGAAAGCCTCACAGGAACAGGCAGAAACCAGGAAATATGATTTGCGAGACAAGGGTTGGCAGAACACAGAACAATACAGAAAATCTTTTGGAAATCAAACAAGGGGAGGTGGAAGAGGGGGAAGAAGAGGCAGCAGAGGAGGTACTTATTACAACAGCAGGGGGAGACAGAGGACTTAATACCAGTGTTTAATCTTAGTGATAGAAAAGTTAGACATTGAAATTCAGGTACTTAGTAAGGGACTTTCTCTCCAACTATTGGAATTGATCCATTTCAATTAGAAATAGATTTACAAAAATGTTATTGGAAGTTGAGATTGGCAGATTGGTTTCAAGATATGCCAGAGGAACCACCCACGAGAAAACAAGAACTGAAAAAAACATTAGGTATTAAATCGGACCCCCCCCCGCCAAAAAAAGGTAAAGAGTTGGTAGAAACATACATAAGGGTTATTGAGAAAGAAATAAAAAAATTATTAGAGAAATAATCAAAATTTCCTAAGTATAATAATATGACTAAGAAAGAAAGGGAAGCACTAAGGGATTTACAGGAAGATGATTCTATAGTTATCAAACCAGCGGATAAGGGGGGAGGAATAGTCCTTTGGGATCTTCAGGATTACAGGGCGGAATGTCTTACACAATTACAAAATAACACAAATTATGTTAAACTGAACTATGATCCGACAAATGAAATAAGATTTTTTGGAAGGGTCAGTTGAATTAGGATGGTGCATGGACACTGAAATGGAAATGTTGATTAATAAGAATCCTAGGACACCAAAATGTTATGTATTACCTAAAATTCATAAAAACTTGAAAAAACCTCCAGGTAGACCCATTGTGTCAGGTCCAGACTCTCTGTTGGAGCCTTTATCCAAGTATATAGCCTTTCATATACAACAACGAGTAAAGAAAATGGACACATACATCTAGGACACCAGCCATGTCATAGAAATAATACAAGAGGTAGATTTGAGTGACATTAACATAATAGAAATGTAGTTGGTATCACTTGATGTAAAAGACCTATACACAAGTATACTGCAGGAAGATGGGTTAGTCTCACTAAAAATAGCATTAAGTTACAGAGAAGATACATTTCCTGACACAGACTTCTTATTGGGTCTAGCTGAAATAGTTTTATCAAAAAACTATTTTTCATTTGAAGAAGAATTTTATTTACAAGTTCAGGGTACAGCAGGGTACAGCAATGGGGAGCACTATGGCCCCTTCCTATGCCAATTTGTACATGTTGCATTTTGAAAAAAACATATTTTGAAGAGAATAATCCATTTAAAAATAATATCATTAGATAGAAACGTTTTATAGACGATGTATTACTATTATGGGAAGGTACAAAAGATGCGTTGGATTCATTTATCAGATACTTGAACAGTAGAAATGAAAATTTTATTTTCTCAGTTGAATATGACAAGCAGCAAATATCATTTTTGGATTTAAAAATCTTTAAAAATAAAGAAAAATTAGGACCAGACTATATCGAAAGGAAACTGATCGAAATACTTTATCACATTTTCAAAGTTATCACGAACCTAAATTAAAACACAGTATACCGAAATCACAATCGATTTGGGCTAGAAGGAATAACACTACAGATGAGGATTTTGAAAAAGAAACAAATATAATGAAAAATATATTTTTTCAAAGAGGTTATAAATATCAGAAAGTAGAAGAAACCACTGCAGAGGTATCATTATTAATGCGTGAATCATTATTACAGCAGAAAGGTAAAAAGAAAACGGAGACTAGAATAGTATTTTCAACCCCATATAGCTATTTGAGTAACAAAATTAGAAATACATTGGTTAGTAACTGGTATATACTTCAGGCAGGTGGAAGCCATAATAAAAGATTTACAGACATTCCATTAGTCACATCTAAGAAGAACAAAACACTGAATGACAAATTAGTACACACACAACATACAAAACATTTGAAGAATCCCAAACAAGAAAGACAATTACTTTTGGGGCCCTTAAAGGAAGGGAGTTTTCCATGTGGACAATATTGCCATTGTAATAACAAATAAAAAAAAACATTTTTTGAACATCCGTACACTAATAAAAAAACATATAATTAAACAACACATAACATGTAAATCACATCATGTAGTCTATATAATACAATGTCAATGTGACAAAATCTATGTTGGAAAAACAAAATGGGAATTAAGAATGAGGATTGGTGAACACAGAAGTGACATCAGAACCAAAGATGAAAAATCTTCAGTGGCAAAGCATTTCAACAACGAAGGACATTCACTAGCCTCACTGAGATTTTGGGGACTTGAGAAAGTCAATGAACCACAAGGACATAAAAATGCATGGGATAACTTATTGTTAAGAAGATAAGTTTATTGGATATACATTATGGACAGCACAAATCCAAGAATCGGCATGAATGAATCATGCAATTGGAATCTATATTGGAATTAACTCATTATTTAGCAACAGTGTTTCTGGGAATGTCTGTAATTTTTACTCTGGCATATAATATTCATTCATGAAATGTACAAGGAACTGAGAGTATAATTCATTGTTAACAAAATAACATTTATTGATGGCTCCAGTGGCTCTGGTGGGAGTTTAACCTGCTCTCAACTGAAAGATCAATCTGAACCCGAATACTGAGATTTATTTAAATCTTCTGGGAACATCTGTATCTTTTATTTTGGCATTTAGTACTCTCTTATGGAATGTATAAAGAAATGTGATTATAATTTATTGACAACAAAGTAACATTTATTGATGGTTCCAGTGGTGCTGGTGGGAGTTTAACCTGTTCTCAACTGTAAGATTAATCAGAACTTAAATATTAAACTTTTGTTTATGTTTATTCAAATCTCCTTTTGAGTTTAGATCTATATTCAGATCATTTTTATTTTAGTAGCTAGTTTAAAATAAAAAGCTGAAGAAGTGGGAAGTAGTTTATAATATTCAGGATAAGTAGTATCCACATTGATTTGAATGAAGGACCAACACAGATGACATACACACAGGGAAGGATAAAAAAAAGAATTTATCCAAATAATTGATTAACATTATAAAAACTGTAGGCTGTAGTAGATATTTCTATATGTTAACACAGACAAAAGATTTCATTATTGGCAATTAGCCAAGGACAGGGGGCGAACCACTGACTCCCTTAGATACTGAGTGAGCCCACTTGTATTTTCCACTCAGTTACAGGGTATGTCATGTAGTTCATTCGTTTTCCAACAGTGGCTAAACTTTTAGTGGGTTATGGTTTAGTTACAAGAATGATATGCATCCCCTGTCAAATTTAAATTTATTATTTAATTTGATTGCACTTTGAACAAAAACAGTACATTAAACATTTCCAGTGTGGATAGATATCACTTAAGAAAATTAGCCGATTTAGAAAACATCATCAGATGGATCACTACAAAATAAATAATTAGTGAATAATAATCAGATCCTGTATGTTTAAATGTTTAACTAATGTACTCATTCGATAAATAAGCCAAGTGCATAAATAATGACTAAAACATAATTTATAAAAGAATTGTATTTTTGGCGATTAGCCGAGGACAGGGGGCAAACCGCTGACTCCCATAGTGTACTAAGAGAGCCCACTAACCTTCACCACTTAGCTACAGGGTAAGTCATGCAGCTCATTCAATTTCTACCAGTGGTCAAACCTAAAGTGGGTCGGTCTGACTACACGAATGACGTAATACCCCCTGTCGTTTCTGTGGGCTCTTTTGAACCGCATTTAAACCTCCAGCCCAGACCGCTCGGTTCCTTGTGGAAGGCGGCCATCTATTTAGTGGCATGCAGCAAGGTAAAGTTCAAATTTAAAATTCTTCAGGAATGAATACTTAAATGGATAGTTTGTTTCATAAGAGACTGAACGTGGAGTAAATGGACTTCATGTGCTTCTTTTTTCTGTTATACTGTAATCAGAGGAGTTTTAAAGCTTGAATAAACAGAGTTGAACAAGTTTTTTGAATTTCACAGCTCTGTTCAAAGGAGCATGGAGTAAGGTAAAATTACATTGTTAAACCCTTTAGGGCTAAATATTTGAATAAATAGCTTTTTAAGAAACTAAACGTGAAATAAATAGACCTCATGTTCTTCAAAATATGATTTACACGCTTAATTTGATTAAGACCATTTTATTTTATTCTAATCAGGATTTAATTCTACTCACTTGGGAACAGGTTCTAATTAGAAGTTCACAAGGAAGTGGCAATTCAGAATGTGTTTTAAAGAAGGGGAAGAATTGTTTATGGTTAAATACCTGTAATAATTGGTATGTAAATTGTATGAATGATTTTATTTAAAAGATTCTAATTTTATATTGAGGTAATTCATTGAAATTATTTGTACCTTGTTTACATGGAGTACTCTTGATTAATAACCATAAAGTATCTTAATGAACAAGGAAAGATATTTATTTTAAATATAAAAAAATGTAATAATTACATTTGTGTTTTATATTTAGTATCAACACTGTCAGATACGAATGGCCTGAGGAAGTGACGCGTTCAGCCACGAAACTGTTGCCTACAGTATACTGGTGTGAAGTGAAGATAAAATAAACATATTAACTTTAATGGACGTATTGGACTATATCTTACAATTATCCCATATTTTCTAGTATGTAACTATGCTACTCGATACCCACAGGCAGTTTAAATGCATACTGTGTCAGCTGCAGAAGTGTCAGCAGAGTTTGACAAAATGTTCTGCAGAGTGGGCATACCTAAAGAGATTATGACTGATCAGGGTAGTAATTTTGGTGCTGCTTTACTGAAGGAGCTTTTCAGACTACTAGGTATCACTGCTATAAGAATCTCCCCTTCTTACCCTCAGACAGACGGTCTTGTTGAGTGTTTCAATCAAAGTCTAAAATGCATGTTAAAAAGGTTTGTAATAGGGAAAGAGTGGGACCAATACTTGCCTTATCTGCCTTTTGCTTCCAGAGAAGTGCCACAAGCCTCAACAGGTTTTTCACCATTTGAAATGCTGTTTGGCAGATAACCTACAGGGCCATTAGATGTGATAAAAGAAACATGAGAAGATAATCCCACTGAGAAAAAAATCTGTTCCATCTTATATGTGTGCCATGAGAAAGAGGCTGGTAAAATATGATGGAATTGCCCATAGTAATCAGGGAAGATGCCCCAAGCCAGCAGATACCATATCAAGCCATGAGAAAAAAGAAAAAGTTTTTTGAGCCAGGTGAAAACATCTTGCTACTGTTAACCACTACTGAAAAACTATTAATGAAGCGGCAAGGGCCTTATAAAATGCTTTGACGTACTGTCACAGTTAACTATGAGACTGAGACCCTGATAGGAAAAATCCTACCAAGATGTACCATGCTAACCTCCTGAAGAATTGGGTTGAAAAACCCAAAAGAATGCTTGGTTAGTTTAACCATAAACGTCTACCGAAGATACTAATATAATACAGCTTATGACAGACTGGAACAAACTGTAACTGCTGATGTTGTAAAGGTGAATGTTTCCTTAACCTCTGAACAAACTGCAGAAATTCATAACTTGCTAAAGGCATTTAATGGTACTTTTACCACAGTGCCAGGCTGAGTACTGGGGCTGAGCATGTAATATTGACAGGGAATGCTCACCCTATCAGAGAAAAGACATACAGATTACCACAGCGGTTATGAGCAGACATGGTTAAGGAAATACAAAACATGAAAGAGTTGGGTATCATAGATGAGTCAAGAACTGCTTGGCCATCACCAATGGTGATTGTAAATAAAAAAAGAGGTAGGTGTAAGAATCTGAGTTGATTTTAGGAAACTTAATCAAGTGTCCGAATTTGACAGTTATCCAATGCCCAGAATAGATGATTTGATGGATATACTGGAAAGTGCCAAGTACATCAGTACCCTCAATCTCACCAAGGGGTACTGGCAGATTTCCCTAGCTAAAGACTCCAGAGACAAAACTGCATTTGCCACTCCTGTTGGATTCTATCAGTTCTCCACCATGCCATTTGGTTTACATGGTGCATCTACTACATTCCAGTGCTGCATGGATGTGATTTTAGCTTCACACACTGGTTATTGTGCTGCTTACCTGGATGATGATGTGGTATACGGTCCAGATTGTAAAGCCATCAGGAACACCTACGAGCAGATATTCAAGCTATCAAAAAATGCAGGTCTGACCATTAATCCTACCAAATGTGCATTGGGCATGCTGGAAATCAGATATTTGGGTTATGTTTTGGGAAATGGAGAAGTAAAACCAGAGATTTCTAAGATAGAAGCTGTAGCCAACAGTCCTGTCCTTAAAACAAACATGTCAGGTCATTTTCAGGGCTGGCTGGTTACTAATGGAGATTTGTTCCCAGCTTAACCCAGTTAGCTACTCCCCCTTACTGAACTCATGAAGAAACAGTACCCGAATACTGTGGAATGGTCTGCAGAGTGTGATGAAGCTTTTTGGGGCATCAAGGCTGCATTATGCTCAGCCTCTGTTTTACGAAGCCCAGACATTGAGAAACACTTCTCGTCACAGACCGATGCATCAGAGGTTGGCCTAGGTGCAGTCTTGAGTCAATGAAAATATAGATGGAAAGGAATATCCCATTCTATCTATCAGTAGGAAACTGCACGACAGAGAAAACGGGTACTCGGCCATTGAAAAGGAATACCTTACGGCAAAGTGGGCCATGGAGTTCCTTAAGTTTAATTTGCTAGGAGCTGACTTTGTACTTCTAGTCGATCATAATCGTCTCTGTTGGCTTAACCAAATGAAGGATAAAAATTCCTTAATCAAGAGGTGGTACCTGGCACTATAGCCATTTAAATTAAAAGTGATGCACAAATCTGGAAATGAAAATGTCAATGCTGATTTTCTGTGATGACATTTATTTATTTGAATTTTGGTAACCGGATAAGTCCACGGAGACAATTACAGTCTTTTTTTCAGAGGCGACACGGGAGACAACGGCAATAAGAAGAAAAATACAGTAGACAACTTTGAGATACAAAAAGACAATAGCATACACTTGAGAACTGAAGGCAACTAGGAGTCAAGTGGAACATGACAATTCAACAGAGGTTACAGTATAGCAAGTGCTCTAAGAGCCATTCTGTAAGAACAATCTTGTAAATCAGACGAGTACATAGGGCAGAAACACATGTAGAATAGAGTGCAAAGCCTAATGAAAATTTCAAAAGATACTGTATATACAATACGATACTGGTAAAACAATTGAGTATATTAGTTATATACCTATTATACAGAGGGTACAATGTCTACTGGAGGATAACAATAGTTGTATACATAGAAATCGAATAAAATAAGCAAAACGGGTAAATACAATCAGGTTTATTCACAAGATACCATGGTATTAAAATCAATACCCAAAAACGATTTAGGGAGATAACTTGGGAGAACATGAGTGTGGTCTGATGTTGTCTGAAGAGACAGAGTGAATGTAGGGAGTAGACACGAGGGGAGGAATATAATCAGGTTAAACAAAGGACACAGAAGTGATGGGGGGTAGATACAAAGGAAGGGTGGTTAACAGGTGGGTAGAGGGGGAAGAGGACATGGAGACAAAGTAAGGATGAGGAGAATGGGGAGCGAGAGAGTCAACGGAAACAGGTGCTGTTAGCGGAGGATGAAAGGAAGGCAAGTAAAGTGGTTGGAACTTGGGCAGAGATGTACAAGAAAGGACTGGAGGAGGCAGGGAGATATGGATCAAGACTTGAAAATTCCAAAGGTTAAAAAAAGTGTGAGTTTAAATTTCATTGTTTGCTGTACTGGTTGGTATGGAGAAAAGGGATACTGCATATGATGAGAACTGTAAAGATTATAAACTAATGTTAAAAAGGAGAATTTAAAGAAAGTTTTGGATACTTTTTTTTTTTTTTAAACTGGTTCCCTCTTAAAGAGAGGGTATGTGACAGGGTTGAAAAAGACCCTGTTCCATTTATTATATACAAAGAGCTAAACACAAGCATCTGTTCTGTCTTCTTTTCTGTATCTTGTCTGACTGCGCAGTCAAATTTTCTTGTGAGATCTAGGAACTGATCGGTCCGATGGTCTCGCTATTCTCCTATCACGCTAACTCTATGCCTTCACTTGCTGTTTCTATCTTTCCTCTCCCCTTGCATATCTTAAGTTATAAAATCTATGACTGTTTATGTGAAACTGGGATCCCTTGGGGTGAAAATGTGTACTGTTATACTGTTTAAATGATTGCAATAAGCTATCTGGAACTTAGGGGGTTAACCTTGAATGCTACACTAGCTCTTTTGCAGAGCTGTCAACAGGAGGTCAGTTCTGGTACACCATGTAGTATTTTATTGCACCTGCAAGGAAGGAAACTGATGAAGTTCTAATGGAGTCTGAGAAAAACAAGATATTGTTTAACGAACTCAGGTTGCAGAAATGAACTGCCTTGCAAAGACTCCTTATAAAAAGAGCAGCAGTGTTTTGCTGAAGAGAGAATAAGTATGAAACTTACAATTAGAGATATCTTCAGAGGAAAGATTCTGTTTTCTGTGTTGTTACCATGATTGTAAATAGTTATACTGAATAACTGGATGTTTTATTTCATTGTTATTGGAAACAATAAAATGCTACCTGTGAATTTGAAAACTGCTCCTGTTTTCCTATGCTTCCTGACCTATGCCTCGACGGCATTCACTGCAGAAATGAACCAAGGTTTTTACTTCCAGTACTTTCTGGTTTCAAAGTGGAGAGGGGGTTTAAAGCTTGTCCTAGACCTATGGGACCTAAGTGTGTACCTAGAATACATGAAGTATGGGGTATGGTTCCCCTGTAGTCTGTTACCCCTACTGTTAAAAGGAGACTGGATGGTGGTGCTGGACATGAAGGATGCTTACCTTCATGTCAAGATGTTAAGTTACTTAGTTAAAATGTTATTTTTTAACAAGATAAAACTTTAGGTCCAAAGGACCTATCTTCAATGTTGTCCTATATATCAGAAAGTCTCACAGAAAGTATCCGCAATTCATGCTTCAGGACTCTTACTACGTTTCGTGGCTTATGCTCTGCGCTGTGTGTCTTTACCAAATTTTCTGCAGCAATTGCAGTGGCCCTCTGCTGGGAGGGTCTGTATGTCATCTTGCACATAAAGAAGTGGCTATTAAGAGCCCCATCTTGGGAAGCGATAGTGTAAACACTGTTTTGGATCAGACAACTGTATGGCAAACTGGGCATGTTGGTCAATTATGTCTGGCCAGTGCCTGCAGTACACTTAGTCCATTCAAGGCTCAGGTCTGGGTCAGGCATTCAACCTCTTTGACTAGACTGATTGATTTATTGTTAGTACTGGTTGAAGTTTTCATACATTTTCAACAACATAGTTAATGTGTAAGATGACAAAATATGCATATTTCCATTGTAACTTAAAATACATCAAACATCAAAATTTATTTCTTAAATGTTAAGGTTTATTTGGGAGATAAGTGGGTTTCCTGTAAGACAATGATTTCACTCTTCTGGGTTTTTAGATATTTAAGTAATAATAACAGACCAGTCTAATACAGGAAGGGATAATCCACGAGAAAAAACATTGATGGACACCATGATATCTGTTCTGAAACAAGACATTACAAAAGGGCATACAGTATTTCCACCCTATACAAGGCCATTAGAACCTCACATGGTGATTACTCCATGTCCTTAAAAAAATGGACACTGGAAAATTACTTAGATTTATCAGGCAAGGACTGGGAGGCAGTTTTTAAACTGGTCATGAAAATTTTAAGCTCCCCCTTATGGTAGGAATTTGCATGGAAAGTGAGTTATTTTATTTATTTAATTTATGTATTTTTTTTTTTAACACACACCTGTCATCCAAAATAGCACACACTCCTCACAGGCTTGTTGGAGAAAATGCACAGAGTTGCGAGCACATCATCTCATATTTTTTGGGCGTGCCCATCTCTCACAAATTATTGGCAATAGATTCTTAATACACTACAAGAACTATTTTCCATTGACACCCCACTTGATATTTCACACATAGTTTTGGGCCTCCCACCTCAGGTTATGGGCCCAGATCAGATGTACCTTTGGAATATTTTAATAGTCACTTCACATAAAGCTATAACAGAAACTGGCTTGAAAAAGAACCCTCAATGTTTCAGCAATGGCTGAACATAGTCCTTGCTATACAAAATACAGAACAGCTGATTTTTATGGTAAGTCTGAGACTCTCCACTGTTGTGAGGAGATGGGTCCACTGGACTCTTCATTTAGATGTTTTATGTGCAAGCTCAAATTAATTTTACTACTGGGGGGTCCCAAGGAACAGTCTGCTCCCATGCTTCGATACACCAATTAGAAGTGGGGCACTTATAACAAAGATATACTCCTCAGACTCTCACTGGGTTGTGCTGCCAAGTTTAATTTTTTTAAGTACAATATTATTTTATGATACTTATAGAACAGCAGCAGCCAACTTTTTGCAGTTTGTCCTTTTATGTAATGCTCAATGTACCCAAGTTGTTTAATAAAGATGAAATAAAAACAAACCAAAATTTAGAACTACAGCATCTAATATTATATAAAATACATCAAAAGCAGAGGGAGCTTATGAGCAGCTGAGTAGACAGGATGCTTACCCTGGGAGCTCCGTGCTACAAAATTAAAGTTTTATAATTTCCAGCTATTAAATCTAAAGTTTCTACGGCAAAACTGGTAAAGCATTGGCAGAAGAAATGGATGATTTCCTGACCTCTGGCAAATCATCCCGACAACTGGCAAAGAAACAGCAGGCTTTGGAAAACGTGGCAAGTGACAGTATGGGTCCAATATCTATCTTGGCAACTGAATTAGCGCTAACGGGGAAGAATATGATGGAGCAGGTGTTGAAAGGACTGTGTCCTCATTTAGATCAATTTGAGGACAAAATTGGCACCCTAACCTCGGAGCTGGGGCAACAACCGAAGCACCTACAAGAGCTTCAGCAATGAATATCGGATCTTAGGACACCGCACTGCTAAGTGGGGAAAGGACTGCACAGCTCGAGCGGTAAATGGAGGCCTTGAAAGAATCTCTGGACTATCAGAAGAAGTATAATCAGAGAAGCAATCTTTGGTTGAGAGGACTACCTGAGGGCATGGAGGGAAGAAATATCCTGGATTTTTGTGCCGTAGAACTGCCTAAACTGCTTGGTATGGAAGTGAAGGATGGCCAGCTCAAGACTGAGAGAGCCCACCAAGCGCTGGCGCCAAGGCCTCCTGCAGACCATCCCCCCAGACAAATTATTTTCTGAATGCATCACTTCGGGGATTGGCAGGCTATTATGACCACCTATAGAAAAGAGAGAGAACTGATATTCGATGGAGCAAAGCCGTCGCTGCACCAGGACCTCTCAATGCGGGTCCAGAAAAAAATACAGCAATTCAACTCATGTATGGACTCACTGCGGGAGCAAGGAACTGAATTCATCATGTCCTTTCCCGCGGTTGTACGGGTGAAAGTTGAGGGTGCCAGTTATTCGTTTTGGGAGCCAGAGAAACTTAAAAGATTTGTAGAGAACTGGGACAAAAAGAAAACTGCCAAGTGAAGAGATAAGGTTGCCTGCAGACTTTTCCATCTTTCTTTTTTTTGGAATCTGTTACTCGCTCTAGGCTACCCGCTGGCCCCAGAAGATCCCTGGCCTGCGCCGAAAAAGTAATGTACTGACCCCGAGAGGACTACTACATGCCTCATGCAACTCTCACCTGGATGTGCTGCTTGGGAGTTTGGTTAGAGATGGCTGAAACCTCCTGACTGCAGCGATTAAGTGTCCGCGCAAACCTTGCTGCTTTGGACTGTGACCCCGAGGCCTAAATATTTGACTCTTAGATTGCCCGACCGGATCGCGAAATGAAGGTTGGACTTGGCAGAGAGCTGAAGAGAGGAACGTGTGATATTGAGGCCAACAGTGAAGCTGAACGCCTGCTGATCAAGAAAGATCAGGTCAGTAGGGCTGGGGGAGGGGCTGTCACATGGTTTGATGTTCGCCCTCTTCCCTCAGTCGGCCCTATGCCTCGGGGAAAAGGGGAAGTAAAATCAGGAGTACTACGACTGCAAAAGGGAAGGAGGAACTGTGGTTGGAAAGTGTGAGATTTGTGGTAGGGGATTTTCCTTTGTCAACCTGGATCGGGAAGTTGAGCAGCAAAAGGAAAATAATACTGAAGTGTAGGGCTGCTGACAGTGCTCAGAACCTGGGGGAGGGGTAGCAAACTGGAGTGCTCACAAGCACCAGAAGTGTTGTAACAGCTGAGATTCATAAAGTCCCTTTTAAAGGGACATCACTTTGAGCTGGACTGCCACAAGCTGGAGTGGCGCGGAGGGAGGGGGACGTTTGAGAGGATTGGTTAGTGTTTGATATGTTAACATTTATATATAAACAAATTTCAAGGGGTGGGGAGGAGAAGGAGGAAGTGAAGTATAAGTCTTCATACCTTCATATTTCATAGAAGACCTAAACTAAATGTTTTGGTCTGGAGGGGGAGGGGTATAAGGGGAAGTTTGAGGGATTTACGGTTTCAATTGGTTTGTAGGTATTGGCAAGGTTTCTGCCTATTGTTAATGTTAAGACAACCTGCTAATTTTTCTGCCATGGTAACCTGCTGTGAGTGGTTTGCATACGGTCATGACATCACGGAAATATCTTTAGGGCCAAAAGCGTCTACAGGACTCTCCAACAGAGTAAAATGACTACCCCAAGGGATGATGTTATAGTGTCATGGAATGTGAAGGTTATCTCCTCACCAATCAAAAGGACTAAGATCCTTACAGCCTTAAAGAAGAAACCCACACAAATAGCCCTGCTACAAGAAACACAATAAGTTGGTTGGGGGGTGGGTTGGGGCTCATCATGCGGTGCTGCACAAATGTGGTATGGCGATTTTATTTCATAAAAATATCCCCATAGAAGTTACACAAGTGGTGAAAGACTCCAAGGGGGGTAGATACATATTTGTTAAAGGGAAGGTGAGAGGGCAAATGATCACGCTGGGTAATGTGTATGCGCCATCCATAGAAACACAGAAACACAGAATTTGACAGCAGATAAGGAACGCTTGGCCCACCTAGTCTGCCCATTTCCCTACCTAACGGATAAGCTGCAGATCCTAGTCCACCAACAGCCTACTTCCTCCTACCCCCCCACTAGAATTGCCTTATGTCTGCCCCATGCATTCTTGAATTCCCCTACTGTTTTTGACTCTACGACCTCCTCAGGAAGGCTGTTCCATGTATCCACAACCCTCTCTGTGAAGAAACCACATCTTCAGCACTCGTAACTGCTCCTGTCTCTGAACATAGCCTCCACCTCTTTTTTCTCTTGACAATGCCCCCCGGGCAGCTCTCGACCCAACCATCACCCCACCACTTCCCTGTACACCATGCCTAGGTTTAACCAGGACAGTGCCATTAGTTTCAATGTTTACCAACCAGAATGCTCACTTGATACCAACTTGTGTAATATCTGTTATCAATTACATGTACCCTGTACCCAATTGTATTTGTCTGACCACAATGTGACGTGGCACCTCTGGTGAATGCCTATTGTTTTTGTAACTGAAACACAATGTATGTCTTTATGTGACGAAGTACCTTTGGAAACGAGCCTCTGGCTCAAAGGTTGTAAACTGAATCCTTAAATAAATAAAAATACTTTCTCACATTACCTCTGAGCCGTCCCCCCTATCTTCAAATTGTGCCCCCTTGTTTTTGCACATCTCTTTTTCTGAAAGATGCTACCCTCTTGAACTTTGTTGATTCCCTTGAGATATTTGAAAGTTTCTATCATGTCCCCCCTCTCCCTCCTTTCCTCGAGGCTATACATCTTTAGTTCCTTTAGTCTTTCTTCATATGTCTTCTGATGTAGACCCTGCATCATTTTGGTTGCCCTCCTCTGGACAGCCTCCACCCCGTCTATGTCTTTGCGGAGATGGGGTCTCTAGAACTGTACACGTTACTCCAGATTGGGTCTTACCAACTGTCTGTACAGAGGGCCAACAACTTCCTGTTTTCTACTGGTGATGCCTCTCCCTATGCATCCCAGTAATCCCCCCAACCCTCCTTACTGTCTTCTCACATTGCTGGTCCACCTTTAGGTCATCTGATATGACTACCCCCAGATCCCTTTCCATTTTTGTTGTCAGTATTTCACCCCCATTGTGTACTCTTCCCCAGGGTTTTTGTTTCCCAGGTGCATTACTTTGCACTTCTTTGCACTGAATCTAAGCTGCCAAACATTTAACCATTCCTCCAACCTTGCCAAGTCCCTTTCCATCCTTTCCATGCCTCCTTGTGTATCAACCCTGTTGCAGATCTTTGTGTCATCTGCAAAGAGACATACTTTCCCTTCCAGTCCCTCTGCAATGTCGCTTATAAAGACGTTAAAAATACACGTTTGAACCCGGGTTCTATCAACAAATTTTAGATTTAATATATAGAGAGAGCACTTTCCCAAACTGATACTAGGAGGGGACATCGATTGTGTTATGGACGGAGATCTAGATTATTCGGGCAACAAAAAAAGAACTAACAGAGCCACAAAGGCATGGGTCAATGGGCAAGGGGATTTAGAATTGGTGGATGGATGGAGGGCAGCAAAACCAGGGGCAAGGGAAAACACGTTCCACTCCCTGCCTCATGATTCATGGTCCAGACCGGACTATATATACATCCCCAGTGGACTATATGAGGGGTAAAGGAGGTGTCACATGGTGCAATTTGTATTTCCGACCACTCTATGGTGCAGATGGAATTACACATAGGGAGAACAACATAGGACGCTGACGCTTCCCCACATACCTATTAGCTAAAGAGGACTTAAGAAACTACCTGAAAAAGCAATAGAAGAATTATATCACAGCAAATCAAGGGATGGTAGAGAAATACAGGTTACTCACCTGTAACAGGAGTTCTAGGAATGGTATATGTTGTTCATCCACACTTATTGGCAGGTCCCTTGCCGCTTTAAATCTTGCCGGAAGGTCTTCAAGCTGGCTTCTCCCACCCACCCGGGTGGTAAAACTCTCGGCTCTGCCCCATGACGCCAGATCTAGCCCGCTGGAAGCCAGGTTGTGCGTCGAAGCCGGGGAGGCCGGGTGGGCAGGTGGATGAACACATATACCATTCCTAGAACTCCTGTTACAGGTGAGTAACCTGTATTTCTAGGGACATGGATATGTTGTTCATCCACACTTATTGGCAGACTCCTAGCAGTTCTCCGGGAGGAGGGAGGCAAGGAGCACAGCCCTACTTAGGTAGAAAGACTGGAGAACTGAGGCCCCAGCCAGCACCCCAGCATGACCCAAGGTCGATGTGGAAGGGGAACAGTAAGCCTGCTTCCAGGCGGAAGCCTTGCGGATATCCTGGACCAGAGTATCCTCGGAAGCAGCCACCAATGCAGCGGAAGGACGGGTAAAAATGAGCACTTATCCCTCTGGGAGGCTCCATGCCCGCCCGCCAATAGTGGAGACCTATGCAGGGGTGACCCACCCGCTCGTCGTCCACTTGGCTGCAAATCTGCCAGATGTGGCTTCAGCGAAGATGATAAACAGCTGGCGAACCTCTCCCGAACTTCAGCTTTACGCTTCCTAGGTAGGTGAGCGTTAAACAGGTTGCTATGGAACCTGTATACGGCCTCTGAGGTGTGAATGGGGATAAACCCCAGCAGAGGCAATACCCCCGAAGGGAAGACTCTACCACCGCCTTCGGAAGGATTTCGGGTGGGGCGCAGGACAACCTAGTCCCTGTGGAAGGCCAGATAGGGAGATTAAAGGAGTGCCTGGAACTCTCCCACCTTCTGGATGGCAGAGTAGCCCCAAGAAGGTGTTCTTCCACAACAGGTGGAAACTTGCACCTGTGCAAAGGTTCGGATGGCTTGCTCATGAGCTAAGCCTATACCAGCAAGGATCCCACAGGAGCGGATACTCTCCCCAAAGGGGCGTGATTGAGGCCTAAAGTGCCAGACCACCTTCTCCGCACCTGGCACCTCCGCCCGCGCCGGAAGACAGGGTGACCGCAGAAGCACCTAGAGGGTCGCCGGCAAGCCCTGATTCAAGAATGGACGAGATGGTCCGGAATGCTCACCCAGGGATGGGGGAGGGCAAGGCCCTATCCCATCATCAAAAAAAGGAGAACTTCTCCAAGAGGACGAGCATTTTGGCCGACTTCTTAGCAGGACGCCTCGAAAAGTCAAAGACCTTGCTGAAGGATCCTAGGCCTGGCCCCTAGCCGCACAGGGACCGGCCTACAGGTGTAGGGATTGAAGGTCCAGATGGATAACCTTCCCCTGAAAAGGAAAACAGGACCGGGCGGACTAGAAGCCGCCTCGGGAGCCTGGGCTTGAGACTGAAGTGATCTGGATACTAGAGCTGGCAATCCAGTCTGGGGCTACCAGCATCACCTGCGCCAAGTCCCTCCTCGCCTTGCCCGTAGGTCAAGGGAAATGGGGGAGAGGCACGGAGGGGCCCGGGGTCCGTGGCCCTGACGGCATCCCCTACAGCAAACCTAGCTGAGGGGGCAGGCATAAACAGTCTCGGCCTCGAATTCTCCCTGGAGGGAGGAGGGAGAAGGTCCTGTGCTACCTCCGGCAGGGGAGACCACTCATGAGGCGCAGCCTAAGTCCGGCTTAGGGCAGCAGCCAGGAATTGGAGGCTCCTGCCATCAAATGGCTGGGAACCCTCGACTGCGCGAAATCCAATGCGGAGAACCTTCTTGCGTCAAGGCAAGGGGTTCGATCGAACCTGGCGAGGTAGGTAGCACCTGGTCGTGGTGTTGTCCTACTTAGACCTAAACCACTAGCCCCCGAACAAACGGAGCGAGCGGTGCAAGCTAAGCAGACTGCCTGGAGCTCCAGCAGGCAGGGGGGACATCGGGACTTGTGAGAGAACCAGAGGCGAAGCACTCTGTATTCCCCTAGATGGGCACCCCACCCATCCGAGAAGCATCGGTCGGAGAAGACCGTCGACTTAGGGAGGACAAACAGGATGTACTCCTGCAGAAGTTGGAACGGTCCGAAGGGGAGCGTTCTCTTAACTCCTGGGCTGTAGTCACAAACTGGTCCAAAGGACACAACGCTGGCTTGGCCCATCCCACTAGGGGAAGGCCTGCCATGAGGCCCAGGAGGTACTGGCAGGACATAATTACCCGGCCAACCTGACTGGGTAAGGGAGGAAGAACCTCAGCCCTGTCCACCCGGAGCCGAGCTCGGACTCAAGAGTCGAGCTTAGTCCCGAAGAAGCCTCACCGCTAAGGCACGAGTTCCCATGTGGCTCCCGTAATGGGAGACCAGTCTGCCTTCCGGGTGGGGTTAAATCCGGACCCTTCAGTGCTGCAGGACTGCACAGCAAAAGGAGGGCCTGGCTAGGAACTCGTAAGGAGATCCCCCGCTAAGAAGGGCAGGAGTCCCCCAAGAAACGGACGGAACGAGGAGTAGGTACGTCCTGGAGGCCCAGGAAACAGCCACACGCCACGTTCTGAGGATGGAATATCTGAAGCAGAGAGACCATCCAGGCATGCGGGAGAATGGGCGCGAGCCCCCGTCCGTTAGAGGCCAGGAATATCTGGACATGAACCCAGGGTTGGGGGGGGTCCGCAGCCTTCCTGGACACCTCTAACTAGAGGGCCAGGCGTGTCAGTACGACCGTCAAAGAGGCAGTGGACCCACGATCCCCATGGGGGTACAGCTCAAAAAGGGGAAACCGCTCGCAACCTGCGACAGGATCTACCCTTAAATACCTCCAGAACGAGGTGCGGAGCCGTCCCGCCATGGGGAAACCCGGGCTGAGACGACGGGGCTGGGGCAGTGCCCCTTGCCCATCACTGAGCAGGCTTGGAGGAGGAAGGGGCCGCGGGGGCTCTCGGTTTCCTACCTCCCTGCTTCCTTTTGGAGGAAGACGCTGGACTGGCAACAGGCCGCCCAGCGCATGCCTGGCAACAGGCCGCCCAGCGCATGCCTGCTGGCCCTCATGCTGGGCCGGTTGAGCCGCAGGGCTCAGTGGGCAAAGGGCTTCGCACGCAAAGGCTGGCTGCCCTTGACCCTCCGGGCGGGAGAGACCCGGAGTCCGGGTGGCATCAGACTCCGGCCCCTGGATATGTCCCTCCACTGCAGGGTCAAAAAGGTCAGTCCCCAAGAAGGGGATGTCCGCCAACTCATGCTGGGTTTCCAAGGAAAAGGAGGATAACCTCAGCCACGCCCTGCGGCGCATGGCCACTGCGGCTGCCACCGATCTGGCGCAGGAGTCACCCAGATCCAGAGCCGTCTGGAGCTGTTGTTTTGCCACCGGCCTACCCTGCTCCCGCACCCGCCGGACTGTGGTCCGCAGGTCGGCCGGGAGATGAGGCAGAACCTCGTCCAGGGTGCCCAAAAGGGTGTGGGAACAGTGTGCCATCAGTGCCGCCGAGCTGGCCTGATGGAAGCCTAGGGAACACGAGCGTAAACCTTGCGCCCGACATAGTCCATCCTTTGGACTCTTTGTCAGGGGCCTATCCACATCTAGCGCTTCCAAGACATTTGAAAACATCGTGACTACCCTTCAGCCGAGGGTGCTCGAGAAACCGGGCGAGAACAGACAGGGACAGGGTACTTCGAGCCACCCTGGCCGAGGCGCAGGGCAGGAAGTGAGCCGCCGCCAGAGCTCCAAGGCTGGGCCCACGATAGCCTCAGCCACTGGGAAGGCCTCCGAGGGAGAGCCCCCTTGGTCCAGAATCTCCGTAAGGGGGTAAGGTGCCCGTTTGGAGACGGGCTCGAGCTGCATTCCAGTGAATTCCGAAATGAGCTGGAGCAGGCCCGTTAAAGATGATGGGCTGTCATCTACCGAATGTTCCTGGGAAGACCCCGGGTCCTCCCTGCTAGGGAACATAACAGAGCTGACTTCAGGCTCTGAAGGGTCTGCAAAAAGCTGCCGCAGGCCCAAGGCACTCTTCGTCCGCCGAGGGCGGGCAGGAGTGAGAGGACCGAGAAACCTGGGCAACAGGTCAAGGCTCGGCCTGGGCTTCGCCAAAGGTGGAGGGGCAGCCGGTGGTAGGACCAGCAACCGCCCTGAGAGGGCTCCTCAACTAATTCATTGGTTGACGACGAGCTATGCTGCTGCCAGACTGGGTCGACTGATACTTGGACAACAACTGTTGCCGCCACATAAGTTCCTCGTGAAAGTCGACGCCAACGGCATCAAAGCCGCTCCTCATCCGAGAGGAGGACGAGGAGAACGGGCGAAGCTACTTAACTGTGCCCTGACCGAAAACGCCGAGGTCGGTGAGCGGCTAGATCGGTGAGTAAGACCGAGACCAACTTGGGGGACCGAGGCGGCCTGGGAAGGAGCGAGCCGCCACCTCCCTCGGCTCGGAAGGAAGGGACCGAGGGCCGTCGACCCGAAGGTACGGACAGAACCTCAGCCTCCGCCGGGGGGACCGGCACAGGAGTAGCGGCACTAGCAGACAGCCCAACTGACGGGTCGAGGAACTCGACGACGTCGACTGGGGTCCTGGCCGGCTGACCTGACGGGGAGACCGTGAGGCCAGAAGCTGAAGCCGCATCCTCGACCGAAGCCGAGCGTTGGCCGATGAGGGAGGGGGGAAAATCCCGCTCCCGCCGACGAAGAGACCCCGCCTGCGGCCCCTTAGATTTAGGCCGAGAGGCTGATCTCCAGGATCCTTCTCCTCTGGAGGAGATGGATTGACGAAGCTCCTTGAACGAAGCTGCATGAGTAGAGCCCAAGGAAAGCGGGATAAGCACCACAACCGAGGGAGAGGGGAAGGAAGCCACCCCTTCCTTGGCAGGATCGAGCTGCTGAGAAACAGTCGAAGCGGGCGCCCGCCTGTCCGAGGAAAGTGCGGATCAGAAAAAGCCACCGGATGTCCGAGCCCCAAACGGGCCGCGCGGTCCTCCAGAGAACTGACCAAAAGGGCCGAACAGAATTCACAAGCCTGGGGATCGTGATCCAAGTCTAGGCAATAGACGCACTTGGAGTGCGAGTCTCTCCTGGAGGAGCTAACCGTGCGCCTCCCGGGGCCGGAAAAGGACTGAGCCATTGCCATAGCGAGGAAGATCAAAGTTTCAACAAAAAAGAAAAAACCTTTCAATGATTTCGAAGACCGAAATTGTCAGGAACCAGTCGAAAACGCAGAGCGCTAAGGAGGGAACCTGAGCTTCCAAGTGGTAAGAAAGATCTGGCGTCATGGGGCGGAGCCGAGAGTTTTACCACCCGGGTGGGTGGGAGGAGCCAGCTTAAAGACCTTCCGGCAAGATTTAAAGCGGCAAGGGACCTGCCAATAAGTGTGGATGAACAACATATCCATGTCCCTAGAAACAAGGGACCCAATGGGAAGCTGGGAAGGCGGACATTGGGGGGGGGGGCAATCATCAGTTACACAGCTAAGGTCAAAAGGGAAAGACGAAAGAAGGTTGAGGAACTGGAACATCTGATTAAGGATTTGGAACAAAGGGTAAGCTCTGGGGATGGGGAGGAGGAGAAGAAACACCTGTGACTAGCTAGAGAATCACTTAATAAATGCTACACGAATGAAGCCAATTCAATTTTTTTTTCTTTTAGTAAAACAGAGAATCTATGAGTGGGATAACAAGCCAGACCCACTGTTAGTTAAACCCATTGGGGGGAGGGGGGGGGACAAGGCTTCACATAGAATAGTGGCCATAAGAAACTTACAAAGGAAGATAATTCATGACAGCCAAGGTATACTGGAACGCTTTAAGGAGTTTTATAGTACCCTATACCAAGCTGAATGCGCCGGTATGAATGAACTACCTCAGAAATTCTTGCAGGGCATAACAATTCCGATTCTCACAGAAGTACAGAGAAGCAGGTTGGGAGCAAAAATTACGACATCTGAAGTTCTGACAGCAATAAGTAGGCTGAAGCCAGGTAAGGGGGGGGGGCGGATGGCTTTGGTGTAGAATACTACAAGATCTTAAAAGGGCACCTCACTGACCAGCTGAGGGCAGTAATGGAGGAGGCCAGAGAGGAGGGGGGCTCCCCAAAACTTGCCTTGAAGAGAACATCTGTGTAATTCCAAAGCCTGGAAAAGATGATACAGAATGTTCAACGTACAGACCCATCTCCCTACTTAATTGTGATTGCAAGATTATAGCCCAAGTTCTGGCCCTTAGGCTGGAAGAGGTTCTCCCAGATGTACTACATCCTGATCTAACAGGATCTGTGAGAGGCAGGCTGTCCTACCAGAACATCAGGAGACTGCTTAATGTGGTGTGTGTGTGTGTGTGGGGGGGGGGGAATCACCCGAGGCATGCTTGCGTACTGATCATGGACGCAAAAAAAAGTTTGATAGGAAATGAATGGGGTTACCTCTTTGAGGCAATGTGTAGCTTTGGACTGGAAGATGGATTTTGTAGAGTTAGTTAAGGCGCTGTATATGAAACCCAGGACAAGGGTATTGGTGAATGGAACACCCTCAAAGGAATCTGAACTGTGTGACGTAGACAGCCAGCTCTGAGTGCTCTGATTGCTGTATCAATTTTTTTATTACATATAAACTATGTGATGGGAAGGTCAATTTGAGGAAACTACAGTCTTACCGGAACTGACACATCAAGACCCCCCAGGGATAAGTTCAAAGACCAGGACATTGCTAAACTGCAGATATCTGGGGTGCAATTACCTTGTCAATTTGCTTTCATCCCAGGAAGTAAGATTAGCCATTCATAATTCCCTCAGGAAAAATCCTTTGACTTGAAATAGTTGTCAGGAAGAACTTGAGAGGAAGGGGTGTCAGAGAGAAGCCAGAATGGACACTGAAGAGAGGTTGATGTCTGGGCCAGGGAGGACCCAGATGAATTTGGAAGGTCCAATATACTTTCCCGGGGAACCCTTGAATTACATCAGAGAGACCTTTGAGGTGTAGATTCCAAGGTCCAGACGGGATTAAAGAGGCAAATACACTTTTGCTTGAATACAGCGACTTAGATCAAAGAAACTTTTGAGATGTATGTGTAGCAGAACACAACCCGGTTTGGTCTGGTTAACCTGAGGGAGGAAAGGCAGTGAGATCACCCATTATGTTTCTTTAAATATTTTATTTGGACATCCTGTGAGATAAAATATAGATGATGTTACACCAAGGTGGAGTTAGTAACCTCATGAGAAGGCTGGCTCAGAACTGTATTTAATTGCTGAGAGAACCTGGACAGAGACACACAAGACAATATTTCTGACTGAGAGAACAGAGACCCTCAAAGCACTGAAAGAAAGTAAGCATTAGGTTAGACCAGTCTAAATGTATGTATTGTAGGAACTGTACTTTTACCTGTTTGTTTTAAGGCTGTATGTGTTGGGATATATATTTGTTCTGTAATTATTGTTCTGTTTTGATATTTTTAAAGTAAAGATATATTTTACAAATGGAGACTGCATGGAGTGTCTTGACATTTCTTTTTATTTTAAGTGGAGCTTTTAAAGGTTATAAGTAACACTGTGTATGGGTTTACTGTATAACAAACTGGGAAATGGATAGAGTTCTCTAAAGTCTTGTATAGAGTTCTAAGGGTTCATTTGAAAGACCTGGTTGGGTGCCCATAGGCAAAGATATCTGGCCCCCCCCAAAGACAGAATTATCTGAGCCTGAAAACTGGGTATGCTAACAAGAGGTTATCAGTTTGAATCCCTCCAGAGCTTAAGACTAAGGTGACTTGAACCCACAAAACAGACAAGAGGGTTACCTTGTTCTGTTCACTGTACACAAATCATACGCTCAGAGGTTGGCACTTTCGGAGTAGAGGGTTGACCGGCTGAGTGAGTTGGTGACAGACTGGTTGGCAGCGGTGGCATAAAACGTTTGATAAATAAGCTTCATTGTTCAGTGTGTCAGCTTGAGACCGTTTAGCTCACTTGAAAAAAAGAAAGGCAGTGTATAATTTCAAAAAAGGAAACAGAACTATATCCCTTGACTTACAGTTAAGTTCCCACTCATTTTATTTTTTTTCCTCTGAAGTGCCAGTCAGACTAGTATTAGTAGTGAGGGAAGAAGAAAATGGCTTCTGACTACAGCAAGCACAATGTAGATTTCTTAAAGCAGTTGTGCAGGGACAGGGGAGTCCTGTTTGTGGTGAAAGTCACTAAGCAGAAACTCACAGAGGCCCTGATGGTGGCAGATACCCAGAGCAGCGAGTCACAGACCATGACTGAAAGGGACCAACCCTCAAGTGTGGAAGGGCTAGTGGCCAGTGAGGGGTCCCGAGCCAATGAGGTGGACAGCAGGGCCACTGTCAGTGAAGGGCCACAGCAGCAGGGGATGGTCACCAGTATCCTGAATCCAGAGGTACTCAAACTGCATATTCAGTTGCGTAGGATGGAACTGGAGGCAGAGCGACAACAGAGAGAGGCGGATCGTGAAGCAGAGCAACAACAGAGGGAGGCGGACCGTGAGGAATGTAAGCAACAGTGAGAGGCAGAGGAGAAGAGACAGCGATAACACAGAGAGGCAGAGGAGAGGAGAGAGGAGCGTCAGTGGCAACACGAACTGGAGAAGCTACGACTCCAACCAGCGGCACCAGGACAGGTAAGTGGCTTGGGTTTAACTGGGACTGCAGGACTGGGTTACAAATTGAACTCCAAATTAATAGCTGAGTTTAAGGACGGGGAGGACATGGACACCTTTTTAAATTATTTTGAAAAAGTTTGCATTCAGGCTAAAATTTCTAGAGAGTCCTGGAGCTTCCAGCTATCCCCGTTACTTACCAGAAAAGCTCGGGATGCACTGGGTCAAATCAACAAAAAAGACAATGATGATTACAGTAAGTTAAAAACTGCACTGTTAAAAAAGTTTGAATTAACTGCTGAATCATACAGAGCTAAATTCCGTAAGCTCAGGAGAAGTCCTGATATTAGCTACGAGAAGCTAGCGATGAAACAACGTCAGTTTTTAAATCGTTGGTGGGAAGGAACTGAGGCAAACACTGTTGATAAAACTGAAAATGTGATTTTATTAGAACAGTTTCATTGGGCATGCCCAGCAGAGTTAAAAACCTGGCTAGAGGACCGAGATCCAAAAAACAGTGCAAGAGGCTGCTGAACTCTCGGACCGCAATGCCAAGAGCAGACCTGCTCTGAGAGCGAATGGGGCGACTGTGGCAGCGCAGAAAGGGAAAAGCACGCCTTCAGGGCAACTAAAACCCTCACTGCCTCCACTGAAACGAGTTAGCCCCAGGTTTCAAAGAAAAGATTTCTCTGAAGTAAGAAATGTTTGTTGGTTATGTAAAGAAACTGGGCACATTGCCAGACAGTGTCCAAGAAGGGCAAGCAATAATACGCAAAGTAGTACCAGAAAGGAAGTGAGTTGGTTGTGTGTCCCTGGAAGCATGTCAGTGAACATGAGGGAACACATGCACCCAGTCATGGTAAATGGCGTACAGATGCAGGGGTTAAGATACACAGGGGCATCCCTGACATTGGTAAAAGGAGGGGATCTGGTACAGCCTGGTCACCTTATACCCAATAAATACGTGACTGTACAAGACTTTGTGGATGAAGAGAAAACACTGCCACTGGCCAGCGTCCTCCTGGACTGGGGTGAAACGGGGGAACTGTGCAGCAGGTGGCTGTAGCCAACACATTAGCAGTGGATGTGATCCTAGGTAACAATCTCCAGCAGGGGGTGGTATGTGCAGTTACCCGTAGCCAAGCGGCCAGGGAAAATTGTAGTTCCCTGAGCCCCCCAGAAGCCATTTGGAAAGATACTGAGAGGCTGGTTCCTCAGCCTGTGTCTCCAGATGGGGAGACTGATAAAAAGGGGGTAGAAAATTCCCCAGTAGCAAGTAACCACCCATCTACGGAGGGTTACTCCGAAGAGGGAGGGGGTAACCCTTCTCAGAGGGTAGGGATTGACAGTGATCCTGAGGGCCCTGATGCTAGTGCTAGGGACCCTAGTTTAGCGACTGAAGGGGACCTGTCCCATGCCTTGGGAAGGTGTGAGGGGTTCGCAGCTGCTCAGAGGAGTGACCCTAGTTTAGAGAAGCTGAGGGCTTGGGCAGACTCGGACGGTGCACAGGGAGGTGACAGCAGACATAAGGTTTATTGGGAAGATGGACTTATGTATACATAGGCAATACAGACAGAGGGAGGGATGCTAGGCAGGCAGCTTGTCGTTCCCCAGGGATATCATGAGCAGTTGCTCAAGGTTGCACATGATATTCCCTTGTCTGGTCATCGTGCGTAGAATGCAGCAGTTGGCCCAGAATTTCCACTGACCTAACGTCACCCAGCAGGTGAAGGAGTATTGCAGGTCCTGTTACCGGTGCCAAGAAATAGGGAAGGCGGGCAAGAAAACCCAAGTCACCCTGATCCCCTTGCCCATAGTGGAGGAGCCATTCCAGAGGGTGGGAATGGATATTTTGGGGCCTTTAAATACCCCCAGCTCCTCAGGGAAAAGGTTCATCCTGACTGTGGTGGATTATGCCACCCGGTACCCAGAGGCAGTCGCCCTATCATCACTGAGGACAGACAAAGTGGCAGATGCCTTGCTTGGGATTTTCTCCCGTGTTGGGTTTCCGCAGGAGGTAATCACTGATCGAGGGGGTTTCTTCATGTCGGACCTAATGAAATGTCTATGGAAGAAGTGTGGGGTGGTGCAGAGATGCACGACACGGTATCACCCACAAGCCAATGGGCTTGTGGAATGCTTCAATGGTACCCCAAAGTCAATGCTCCAGCGTTTGCTGAACAGCATGGAAGGGACTGGGAGAAATATCTTCCCCACCTGTTGTTCAAGATACAGGAGGTGCCCCAAGAGTTGACAGGATTTCTCCTTCAACTCTTGTATGGACGTCAATCGTGGGCCCCAGACTAGATCCAGGAGGACTGGGAAGGCAAGCACGCCACCCAGGGCACTCCCATTGTGGATTACGCCCCAAGGTTTAGGGAAAGGCTGAAGGAGCTTATGGGGACAGCCCAGAGCAACCTGGCAGCTGCCCAACAGAAACAAAAAGTATGGTACGACCGCAGAGCCAGAGCTCGGTCGTACATGGTGGGTCAGGAAGTCATGGTCCTTATTCCGGTCTGGAAAGACAAGCTGCAAGCTGAGTGGGCAGAACTGTACAGAGTGGTTAGGAAGGTAAATGACGTAAACTACATTGTGGAGTTACCTGACCGTAGACAGACAGAAAGGATGTACCATGTCAACATGATGAAGCCATATGGAAATAGAGCTGACATGGTGTTCGCAGTGTGTAGTCATGGAGAGGGGAGGACGAAGGAGACCCCCTTCTGGACTTGCTGGAGGAAAGTAAGTGGGAGTCCTCTGTGGAGGCAGTAAAATGGTCTCTCCAGCTGACCCCTGACCAGATCCAGAAAGTGAGGGAAGTTTTAACAGACTGTGCCCCCTTGTTTAGCACCAAGCCTGGACTAACCCCCTTAGCAACACACGATGTGGAGACAGGGACACAGACGCCCATCCGGCGGACAGCATATCGGTTGTCAGAGGCTGTCCAAAAGGACATCAGGAGGGAAGTGGAGGAGATGCTGGATTTAGGGGTAATCCAGAGATCCCACAGTCCCTGGGCCTCACCCGTAGTCCTTGTACCCAAGCCAGATGGCTCGACTCATTTCTGTGTAGACTATCGTGGACTGAATGCAGTCATGAAGTCAGATGCCCACCCGATGCCCAGGACAGATGAACTCCTGGACAAGTTGGGGGGGGGGGCGACCTACCTTACGACCACTGACCTGACAAAGGGGTATTGGCAGGTTGAGCTGAATGACACAGCTAGGGAGAGGTCGGCCTTCATCACTCCGATAGGCTTATTTGAGTTCAAAGCAATGCCTTTCGAAATAAAGAATGCCCCAGCCACTTTCCAAAGGTTGGTGAACCAGGTGGTAAATGGTGCTGAGGAGTATGCCGTGGCGTACCTGGATGACACTGCCATCTTCAGTACCAGCTGGGAGGAACACCTTTCACACCTTAGGGAAGTGCTGGGCAGAATACAGAGGGCCGGGCTCACTGTCAAAGCCATGAAGTGCCAGGTGGCCATGGGAGAAGTGGCATACCTCGGGCATGTGGTAGGCCAAGGACAGCTCCATCCTAGCCAAATATAGAGGTGTTCCAGGCGTGGCCCAGATCAGAAACCCAGAAGCAGGTCAGGAGCTTTCTAGGGACAGCAGGGTACTACAGAAAGTTTGTACCTAATTACAGTGCCCTGGCTGCTCCCCTATCTGACCTGACAAAGAAAAAAATGCCAAGGAAAATCACCTGGGGCCCAGCCTGTGAGGAAGCCTTTAACAAACTGAAGGAGGCACTGTGCAGTGCTCCTGTCTTGACAAGTCCAGACTATAGCAAAACTTTTATAGTTCAGACAGATGCCTCAGAAATGGGTATTGGGGCAGTACTAAGACAGACATCCAGCAAAGGGAGGGACCACCCCATAGCCTACCTGAGCTGAAAGCTGCTCCCCAGGGAACAAGCATACTCCACGGTGGAAAAGGAGCATCTTGCCCTAGTGTGGGCCCTAAAGAAATCGGAGTCATACTTGTATGGGCGGCCTTTTGTGGTGCAGATGACCACAACCCCCTGGTCTGGCTAACACAGATGGGGAAAAACAATGGCAGACTGCTCAGATGGAGTCTTGCTTTACAAGGGTATGATCTGAAAATCGTACATAGGGCCGGAGCCAAGAACCGGAACTCAGATGGACTGTCTAGGGTCTATGAGGAGTGAACTGATTTGGGAAGCTCATCCCATGTAGGGGAGAGAGCCCTCAAATTCAGTCTAGGTGGCGAGGAGTGTGACGTAGACAGCCAGCTCTGAGTGCTCTGATTGCTGTATCAATTTTTTTATTACATATAAACTATGTGAGGGGAAGATCAGTTTGAGGAAACTACAGTCTTATTGGAACTGACACATCAAGACCCCCCAAGGATAAGTTCAAAGACCAGGACATTGCTAAACTGCAGATATCTGGGGTGCAATTACCTTGTCAATTTGCTTTCATCCCAGGAAATAAGATTAGCCATTCATAATTCCCTCAGGGAAAATCCTTTGACTTGAAATAGTTGTCAGGAGGAACTTGAGAGGGAAGGGTGTCAGAGAGAAGCCAGAATGGACATTAAAGAGAGGTTGATGTCTGGGCCAGGGAGGACCCAGACAAATTTGGAAGGTCCAATATACTTTCCTGGGGAACCCCTGAATTACATCAGAGAGACCTCTGAGGTGTAGATTCCAAGGTCTAGACGGGATTAAAGAGGCAAATACACTTTTGCTTCAATACAGTGACTTAGATCAAAGAAACTTTTGAGATGTATGTGTAGCAGAGCACAAACCGGTTTGGTCTGGTTAACCTGAGGGAGGAAAGGCAGTGAGATCACCTATTATGTTTTTTTAAATATTTTATTTGGACATCCTGTGAGATAAAATATAGATGTTGTTACACCAAGGCGGAGTTAGTGACCTCATAAGAAGGCCGGCTCAGAACTGTGTTTAATTGCTGAGAGAACCTGGACAGAGACACACAAGACAATATTTCTGACTAAGAGAACAGAGACCCTCAAAGCACTGAAAGTAAGCATTAGATTAGACCAGTCTAAATGTATGTATTGTAGGAACTGTACTTTTACCTGTTTGTTTTAAGGCTGTATGTGTTGGGATATATATTTGTTCTGTTTTGATATTTTTAAAGATATATTTTACAAATGGAAACTGCATAGAGTGCCTTGACATTTCTTTTTAAGTGGAGCTTTTAAAGGTTATATGTAACATTGTGTATGGGCTTATTGTATAACAAACTGGGAAATGGATAGAGTTCTCTAAAGTCTTGCATAGAGTTCTAAGGGTTAATTTGAAAGACCTGGTTGGGTGCCCATAGGAAAAGATATCTGGCCCCCCCCAAAGACAGAATTATCTGAGCCTGAAAATTGGGTATGCTAACAAGAGGTTATCAGTTTGAATCCCTCCAGAGCTTGAGACTAAGGTGACTTGAACCCACAAAACAGACAAGAGGGTTACCTTGTTCTGTTCACTGTACACAAATCATACGCTCAGAGGTTGGCACGTTGGGAGTAGAGGGCTGACCGGCTGTGTGAGTTGCTGGCAAACTGTTCCGGGGAACTAGGCAGGGGTGCCCCCATCCCCTCTCCTCTTCGCCATAGCGATTGAGCCGCTAGCTATTAAGATCAGGGAAAGTAAAAACATACAGGGGATACCAGGAAGTGTTGGGGGGGGGGCAACGTCATGTCACCCTATATGCAGATGATTTACTGTTCTTCGTCACACACCCCAAGGAAACAATACCAGTCCTCCTCAATATTATCGACGAGTCTGCCTGCTTCTCAGGATATAAGCTTAATTATCAAAAATCTGAGATATTGTTTTTTAGAGGGGGAGGAAGATGATATTCCAAAGTATGTGTGGCATTTTAAAAAAGTGAAGGAGAGCTTCACATACTTGGGTATTAAGGTTGGGGGAAACTAAATTATATGAATGGAACTACACCCCCCTAATTAATACAATAATAGCGGACCTGGCGAGGTGGAGCACACTCCCTATTTTGTGGCTTGGCCGTATTAATTTAATAAAAATGAACATATTACTGAGAGTGCTCTACATCCTGCAGATGGTTCCGATGTGTCCCAGTGCCCGGGACATCCACCGCTTAGAAAAGGGATTTGCAGACTTCATCTGGAGGGGGGAAAAAGGGCTAGAATGAAGTTGCGTAGGTAGAAGGCCACTAAAGAGAGAGGAGGGTTGGATTTCCCAGATATTAGGGGATATTATTTAGCCATCCAGTACTGTTATCTACACAACTGGGTTAATAGGAGAGGGGCAGCATCGTGGCTAGACCTCGAAGAAGACGGTTTCCCAGGCAGATTGACAATGTACTTGTCTAAGGGGGGGGTCAGGGAGGTACAGGTGTCTTCATGACCCAAATCCGCTGGTCACATTGGTCTTAGATGCATGAGAAGCAATTAAAAGACGTAGAGAAGTAGGGGAAGAACATACCATTTTGCTACCCCTGGCAAGAAACCCAGAATTTTTGCTGGGTCTTGAAGACCCAGGCTTTGCACTCTGGAAAGAAAAAGGTATTAGGTGTATTGGGGATCTGTATGGCAGGGAGGCCTTGAGCTTACCTGGAGCGCATCTATACAAATATTTACAGATCAGGAAGTTCTACAGCAGTCTGGATACGAAACAGGGAGACAAAAGTCACTTAATGGCAACAGAACAAGAAATATTAAAGGCAAAAAAACATGAGACAGGCCTGATAGGTAGAGCTGCTAAATTGGTTAGGGAATACTTTCCAGATCTGTCTGAGAAGACTAGAACCCAATGGGAAACAGACCTGGGTACTCCCATAAAGGAGGATCAATGGCATAAAACAACCTCATCACATATTGGCCTACTCCTCTGCAATAGGTTCAAAGAGACACAATATAAATTCATTCACCAGCTGTTCCACCTGCCAAGCTTAGTACATAAATTCTATCCAGGTATTTCAGATAGATGTGGCAGATGTAAGACAGCTAAGGGAACATACTTTCATTAATTTTGGTCATGCTTGAAATTACAATCCTACTGGAAGGACATCACTCAGGAGATAACACAAATATAGAGTGGGGGAGTAATCTTCTCGCCCATCTCATTACTGTTTGGGGTGGAGTTGGTAGGAGTTGAGGAATGGGATTTCTATCCAAGGTGGGTAAGAGTGTCCCTGGTGGTGGCTAGACAAATGATCCTCAACACATGGGTCTCGGGTACACAACCTACAGTTAGAATGTGGAGAGACTCACTGGTCACCACCTTAGCGACAGATAGGCCGACACATGCCTTAAGAGGCAAAGAAGAGAGATTCATGTCAGACTAGGCAGGATTCATCACATCCCTGTCAACAGTGGAGCTGCAGATCCTGCACAGAGGTGGAACCAGATGAAGGCGGAAGGAAGGGCAGAGGAAATACGGAAGGGGGCTATAAGTAGCATAGAACATGCTAGGGTCCCTTGAGTATTGCACCTTGTCATGATCCAAATCTGTACTGCAGTGAATTCTGCTTATATGCACAAGTGTTTTGCAACAGCAAAACGTGCATATAAGTGGAATTTGCATATAGCTGAAATTGCACATTCCAGCCTCCTGTAGCTTGCCCTTGTTAACCGCCCGCTATATGTGAGGTGCTGCAGATGACAAACTTTTCAAACAGAGACAGGACTGATGGTGTACACTGTGCTATAAACCAGGTTTACTTTCTTGTCTTGTTCCCTCCTTTGTCCAACTCAGCAGATGATCCCAGTGCCTCACTTGCAACCCTCAACTCTGACTGTACTCCTAATTTGATTGAGCTCTCTGTACTGGCACTACTGGTCCTGAAGCAGCTATGAAGGACCCTCATTGTGCCTCACTGCTTTGTCTCTCTGTGCCACAAGGTGCAACTAGATCTGTCACTAACGTACGGACATACTCCTATTCTCTCCAGAAGATCACCTTCTCTCAGACCCATGCATCCCTGACTGTAGGTGATCTCGGAAACCAGCAGTCCGCTAATGCGCAATATTTTCCCACTGACAGGAGACTGCATTGAAAATTAATTGCGGGGCTTGGAGTTTGTGATGCCGTAACATCATGGTCCTAGAAGCCAGTGATCTATACTGGTGCTGGTGTGCTGGCAAGGTGCTAAAGAACTTGTGAATCGATCATTTTATACAGGTAACTAGCACCCATTAGCACCTCCTGACGTAAATGCACTGATCAGGAATGCAGTTAACACATTTAATTGCAAGTGTGTCTCAGAAAAGGTTACACTTAACCGAAATTTGCACTTAAGCAGATTGCTTTAAAACACAATTTTTAACACTGGATTTAATATAAAAAAAAATGGGAAACTGAAAAAGTATGATTTTAACCGAAAATTGCATTTAAGCGAATTGCATACAAGTGGAATCCACTGTAATGACAATGGTAGCTATGCATCTAATTTTAAAGGCAGACTGAAATTGTGCGGTTGTCTTTCTTCTTTCGTCTCTTTTTCCCCCCCATACAGTTACATCTCTTACTTTCTACTCTTAACACTCTATTGGGCACACTGCCATTTCCAAGTATACAGTTTATGAAATTAAAGTGTAGTACTGAGTATACCACAATAAAAGAAGATTAAAACATTGAGGCTAAGTTTTGTAGACTAAAGCTATGTTTACGGTATCAGCAGGAGGGGCATCCTGGAGAACTATGTTATATTCAATGTCATTATGATACTGATGTGTAGGCCTGAAAGTGTCCTTATGAATCTTTATGTACTGTACATACATGTTAACTGTATACTCTTCTGTTTTATCTGAAAAACAATAAACAAATTATACAACAAAAAAATACATAAAAAGTAATCCTTATGCCATATCTAAATGCACAAACAAGGACACAGTAGAAATCTGAGTTCTCACTAATGGTTTCATCCACTTTTGCTGTTTGTGTAACTGATATCCAGTAATCTCTATTGGTAAAAGCAAACCATGAAGTTTATGCATTGGGTCGCATACTTTTCTAAACATTCCTCTTGCTGTCTTTTCCCATCTTACCTTCAACCTCTCTAATCTGCACTTATTTAATGCTTTATTATAACTCGTTTCACACCCCAACACTATTCTAAGCACCCTTTTCTGTAGTTTTTCAAGGTTCTTTGTTTCTTCCTTTGTAAACCTGCCATACCACACAGCTGCCCCATATTCCAATACAGGTCTATGCACCACGGAATAATAATATATTAAAATCAGAAGAATTTAATCCAGTCCTTTTTAAAGGGGTCAAAAATATAGTCTACTATTTGCTTTTTAACCATGGTTAAGATTTGCTCTGTCCAGCTAGAATCATTCTGAAAAATAATACTCAATTTTACTTTAACCACTTCAACTTCCACCCTCTGAATTTTAACTGATTTACTTCTTCCCGTTTTCTCTGCTTCCTACAATGTATCTCCTTAGTTTTTTTTACTATCTTTTTATCCCCAACACCTCTTTTTTCTACCCTCAACATCTCCACTCAATCTGAGCTCTCAATGCTCAAGCTGCAACCTACCGACCTCAAGGTCTGCCTCTAGAGTACCTCAGCTCCTCCCTACATCCCTGATGGCGGATTACCTAGGCGGGTGAGAAAGTTCCCCACCCCCCAGATTGTTCTAAGGAGGGCTTTGGCACAGCGGAGTCTGCCCTGATGTTGCCGGTAGTGGCACGCTTGCTCGAAGAGATAGTCACCTAGGAGAGGTGAAAGATTTTTCCTCCGCCCCCAATGTGCAATGGGAACAAGGGGTCAGGCAAGCGCTGAGATGTGCGTCCGCCCCAGTCCCCTGCCAGCGTCAGCCCTCTGCGTTGCTGCACGTTCCTCCTTCGCACCGACTGCCCCCTAGTTCACCAGGAGGTGGCGGTACTGCGGGGGAGAAGGCTGCAAGTCCCCCCTTGAGAAGGAGAGCATACCGTTGGGCATTCGATCCTTCTCCCCCCCCGGCCGACCCATCGGCGACCCGAGTCCGCTCCTGAACCCAGGTCACCGGTGTGGAGCGAGGTGTGGCGTCCAGCGCCTCAACCCTCATCGCCACCGGGACGACTACATAAAATAGTTTTTAAACCATATTTCTATATAATCTAAATCACTTTGCATGGTACTCTGTTCTGCATTTTGCCAAATATCTAAAACAGTAGCATCATCATCATATTTTACACATGGACTCTTTGTGACCAAATCATTTATCATAATTAAAAACAACAGTGTCCCCAATTTGGTACCCTAGGGGGCTCCCTCCCTGAACCGATGCCACTTCAGAAATAATATACAGTAATAAACTTTATTTTTTTTAAGCGCCTTTCAGAATATCAAGGTGCTTTACAGTAATTAAAACATAATTTCATAAACCACAAATACAGAAATAAGTAACACAATAACTCCAGACAACAGTGAGTCACTGATAGGCCTGTTGCCACAAAAAGGTTTTAAACGCCTGTTTAAATACCCCCACAGTCCCGCACTCCCAAAGCTGACAGGGTAGAGAATTCCAGAGGGTAGGGGCTGCAAACACAAATGCACGGGCCCCATAAGATTTCAAAGTTACCCTCAGAATCTTTAGCAACCCCTCATCAGCCGAACGGAGCTGTCGCACAGGGCGGCAGGGAACAAGAAGCTCTTTCAGATAGTCAGGGCCAAGTCCATGTAGGCTTTATAAGTCAGTGAACCAATTTTAAAGGTCATCTGCCACTGAATCAGCAGCCAGTGCAGATCGTGCAGCAATGGGGCAATATGCGAAGCCTGAGAAGACCCCGACAACAATCGAGCCGCAGCGTTCTGCACTAGCTGCAAGTGATGGATATCAACCCCGGGAAGCCCTAAGTATAGGGAGCTGCAGTAGTCAAGACGCGAGGTCACAAAGGCATGGACCAACACTGGCAGATCACAGGACGGAACAAGGTGCTTGACCCTGGCAATTTTCCTAAGATGCTAAAAAGCAGACTTGACGACTGCTGACACCTGAGATCGAAGGGTCAGCCCGTCGTAAAGCGCCACTCCCAGGTCACGCACCCGTTCAGAGGTAAGAATCTGGGCCCCCCAGAAAGTCCAGAGGTCTGACCAGCCTCAACCCCTCTATCCAGTGACCTGGATCCACAACCATCACCTCAGTCTTTCCCGTGTTCAACTTTAGCCAACACGAATTCATCCAATCCTGGATTTCAGCAAGGCAGTTACTAAATACTGAGGGCACACTATCCTGGTCAGGTGCAAAAGACAGGCAGAGCTGGGTATCATCAGCATAGCAGTGAAACCTCAGCCCATACTGTCTTACAATGTCTCAGAGGGGCAGCATATACACTGCAAACAACATGGGGGACAGCACTGAGCCCTGAGGGACCCCACATGACAGAGGGAGTGAGTCTGAAGAAAAAATTTCGGACACAACTCTCTGAGTTCTGCCAGTGAGGAAAGATGTAAACCACCTGAGGACCGTACATGTCAGGCCACAGATGAACCTCAGGTGCTCAAGCAGCACCCCATGGTCCACAGTGTCAAAGGCTGAGGAGAGATCAAGGAGCACCAGGATGGAGTGGCTTCTCCGATCTCTCGCCATCAGGAGATCATTGAGCACCTGAACCAGCGAAGTCTCAGTACTACACCTCTTCTGAAAACCGGACTGGAGAGGTACACAGATATTATGGATGGTCAAATGGTTCTCCAGCTGAATTGCCACTACCTTCTCAATAACCTTCCCTATAAAGGGAAGATTCAAGATTGGTCTGTAGTTCAAAGAAGCTTTCTTCAGGAGGGGTGTTACCACCGCCTCCTTAAGGAAGCTTGGCAACTCACCCGATTCCAAGGAGCACCAGACTAACAGAGTCAGAAATGGGCTGATAATATTACAACTACCCATAACCAGGGAAGTTGGGCCCGGATCAAGACTACAGCATGTAGGATGCATACCCTGGACAATCCGCATAACATCCACAAACTCCGGTAGGTCAAAGGTACTCCAGGAAACATGAGGTGCAGTGACTGAGCATCGACCAATAGCATCCCCCACAGAGCAAGTCAAGAGGATCTCCGACCTGATGTCGGACACCTTATTCGCAAAGAATCAAGCAAGCGCGATGCATTCCATTTGCGAAAAAGCTCTTCAGAGCTGCAGAAAGGCTGGGTTGCACAACCTGTCCACAGTTCGGAAGAGCTGAGCTGGTCGATTCTGAGCGACAGCAATCTTCCTGGACAGGAACTCTGCCTTCTTACGGGAGATCGCTGATTGGTAAGCCTGATAATGCTCTACCAATCTAAGGAGATCGGTCTCCAGGGTGGATTTCAGCCAGCGCCGCTCTAGCCTTTGTCCTAATCGCCGCAACTCCCTCAAGGACCCATCAAACCAAGATGCCCGAGGGGAGAGTGGGAGAGGATGAACACGTACAGGAGCAATCAAATCCAGGTCTGAGGAGATCACCTTATTATAGGCTAAAACCAAGGCCTCTGGATTTCAGTTAGTCTCAGAAAACTCCGAGAGGTCAATCACCGCCGCTAGGCCTTCAGCGCTCACTTCCCGTAAAGGACGGTAACTGACCATCTCCACAGGGGCAGGCCTATGAAGGGGGGCACAAAAGTTAAACCTCACAGTGTAATGATCGGACCATCCGACAGGTTCCACCCCCAAATCGGAGGCCTGAATCCCCAGTAGGAAGAACTAGTCCAGAGAATGACCATGACTATGGGTAGCAGAGGTAACAATCTGTGTGAAGCCCAGTGAAGTCATCAACTGAAGGAAGTGCTGTCCAAAAAGTGAGAGTTTGTCGTCAACCCAGGCATTGAAGTCACCCAGAACCATCAGTCTGGGCATCTCCAACACCATGTCAATGGCGAAGTCCGCTACTTCCTGTAGGAATCGCTTTTCGTCCCCTGGTGGACAGCAGATGACAGCTATCCTACAATCCACACCTGCTACCACAGTGCACTCAAAAGATCTGGCCTCCTCTACTGGTACACCTGAGAGGCCCAACTCGGTCTTGAAACAGAACGCTACCCCCCGGTCCAATCTGGGCGGTGTATCGCCGAGTACCCGGCCGGAATTGCCGCTTCTAACGAAAGACCGGCATTTTCATTTAGCCAGGTCTCAGGGATGCATGCCAGATCCATTGATCCAACAAGATCTGCAATAACTGCAGTCTTGTTCTTAATAGATCTGGTATTCCATAACACCGCTCGAGTTGAACGGAGTTCAAGAGCCACCCTGGCTACTTGCCCACCAAAAGAGGTGGTGCCCTTGGGTATGGAAACTAGACATGAAACACCACGTTCCAGGTTCCATTTCGCCCCAGGGCGTCTTCTAGATCTAACCACCCCAATGCGAGAGATCCGCTCATTCGTCCTCTGATGTCCGCACCCCCACCCCCACAACCCCTCCTACGCACAATACCCAGTGCACAACAGCGCTGGTAGACAGAAAACATCAGAGGTGGGGAAACAGGCAGAGGGCACGGAGAACAGAGGGCTAATAACGCATACCGACTGGGGAGAAAACACACATTCCACAGGCTAACTAACCACCAGAGCTCAATAATAAATAAAGATGAAGACCCACACCAAAGCAGGATTAAAAACTATTCCCACACTACACAATAGTTCTACTAATACAATTGCTCTTTACCCAATAAATACCCCCCACTCCCAAAACACAAGATTTAAATAACCAACTTAAAACAGTGGTAGGTAAATAAGTGTCTTAACATACACCCTCCAGCAAGTTTTAAATTAGTAGTACCAAACATAATGAATTTTGAATCTTAACGAGGGGCTCTCACCACCCCGTAACACTGAGATAGATTTCAAACAGAAAACATGGCCCTCTCACTGCCACATTTAACAGGTTGTGTAACTGTAATTGTTGAAAAAAGGAAAAACAAGCTCTCTCACAGCCTGTCCAAAATAAAATAAAAAAAAGCAAACTCCTTAATAACCAACTAACAGTCCATAGCAACATAGTTCCAGATTTTAATGAGACTTCTGGTAGGGTATCAAAGTATCTTGTCGCAAACCTTCAATGGGTTAAATTGCCAACCCTGAGAAACCACCCCGAAGGGGCCACTAGAGCACCATCAATTCTCTCCACTTAAGAAGTAGGGTCAATCCGACTCCCGTCAGTTCGCCCCACCACTCCAGGAACACAGGAAGTATACACCCTACGGTCAATACCCCAGACCCCCCGGAGAGAATGGCTGCCCCTGTGCCCGACTCAGGGTTAGTCAGTCCAGCTAACCCTTATTAGGCCACTATGAAAAAACTCCCTCCAAATGATTCAGAGAGGACTCATAAAACCAAATTCACAGCCTTCTTTCCCCACCAGAACAGTCTCACCATGCAGAGGCTGTATCCTCACAATCTCAGTCTGCAGCAATCAATCAAAATTATTAAATCCCTTGACAAAGGCGACTCTTGAAGAGATTTTCATCCGAAAACTTCTTCAGAAAACTCCAGCCGTTTTATGTGCCACTTGCCAGTCAGTCAGTTGTCCCAACACGCCGAACCAGCAATGGTTCCAAAACTCAGCGCTTGGAGCTTCACTACATCTGAAAGGGGCCCCTCTGAACTACACACATCCCAAAAAGCAGCACAGTACATACCAGAAAGTCCATTAAACACTCCACAGATGAATGTATGAGGTAGGATCACAGTTCTTACAGCTCCTATAGCAAAAGCAGATGTGACGCAGAGATAAAGCTGGACAGTCTCGGTCTCAGTGCATCCAAACCGCCCCTGAAAAACTGTTACAAGGGATGCTGGAAAATTGCTACAGGGGCGCAGCTCTTAATCCAATGCATACACCACTTTGACGGCATCCTCAGTAGCGCTTCACAGTACTTGCTGACACTTACTAACGCCACTGCTATCACAAATAAAATTTAAATAAATAAAAATACTACTAAAAACAACATATAGAGCTAAAATGCAGGCTGACCCAGCGTGCTCGCCATCTTCCCACTAGAGCGAACAGATAAGCCAGGGCTTGTTTCCAGGTGCGTCCCCAAACTACTTCCTAACTCAGTCCTCTCAGATCTCCTCAAAAAAATATACTCAATTAATAATACATTCAGGAATCTTGACGCCTTCCAGTTTCATAATTACAGTTTTATGGTCAATAAGACCAAAGGGTTTCTTGTAATCTATCAATCTGTATGAACTTGTATTTCATTGTACTCTCCCGGGTCATACCTGAAAATAGGCAAATGTCTTGTCTACTGTATTTACCTGGTCAACAAAAGCTAAATAAGTAAATTCTGCCCTAATATACTTTGGCCAATGTTCTCATACTTAATTCTAAAAATTTCAAGATGGCATTTATTACTGAATTTTCCCTGCAGGGATCCAAAGTTATTTTTGTCTAACAAACTTTCTACAAACTCTATAATCCATTTACAGATACAGGCCTCACACACTTTTGATACTGTACATGTCAAAGCTATTGGTCTAAAATCTGTAGAAATATTTTTTGGTATTGAAACCTTTGGAAAAAGGAAAATTTTTGCTTGTTTCTACTGTAAAGGGATTTTTCCAGTTATATCTGACGTGTTAAAAAAGTGACACAGCCATAGTACAAGAAAATCTGCACCTCCTTTCCATATCTGATCTGGGATGGAATCTTGTCCTAGAGCTTTATTCACTTTGATTTTTTATTCCTTTTTGTTATTTCTGCACTGGAGGTATAGTCACAGTAGGAGAGTCTGACACTTCCAAAAAGAAATCTTCATGAGTTCTTGGAAGAATCCTCTTCCTCAGCCTGGAACCCCAATTTGACTTGTACCATTTTAAGGAAGGTCTGAAAGAAAAAATTACTCACCTTAGTAATTGCTTTTCTTCTCATGGAGTCTTGCTATATTAGGACTTCTGCAGTTAGGCTCAGCCTCTGAACTGCCCCGGAGAGGAAATAGTTAACTCCAGTGAAACCTGGAGTTCCACAGCGCCAGGTTCTTTACGAAGCCAAACTAACATAGCAAGTCTGTGCGGAAAAGCTCTACACTAGCCATTGGCTACCTACCAGTAGTAGAACAACAAAAACACAACAACAATCACAGAATAATAACAATATTACATATTATTATTAGTATCACCCATGACAAGCACTAATAGACCCCCTCTCCCCAAAAGACTCAAGTCCAGGAGGGGCCATATACCACTTAACAAAACAGAATTACCTAGTTCCCTAACCCAAATGACACGGGGGACTAGGAGACCTAAAATGGCACGACACAGTGCTTGCACTAATTGCCAACCCCTGTACCAAGTAGGAGTTCTGAGAGGGGTAGGAGGGGTTGTCCTCATATCGCAAGACTCCATGAGAAGAAAAGCAATTACTAAGGTGAGTAATTTTTTCTTCAAACACCATGAAGTCTTGCTATATTAGGACTTCTGCAGATTACACAGCAGTACCTCCATGGAGGAGGGCCAGAACCTACTTAGGAATAGGCTCTGAAGCACAGCTGTGCCAAACGAGCATCTCTCCGGACTGGACATCCACGAATAATGCTTGGTAAAGGTGTGGACTGTTTTCCAGGTAGCAGCTTGGCAAATTTCCAAAATGGGAATATCTCTAGCAGCTGCTAGAGATGCAGCTGTACCCCTGGTGGAGTGAGCCCTCAGTCCTGAGGGAGGTTCTCTACCTAGTTTTTGGTAACAGAACTGGATACAAGAGACAATCCACCTTGCAATTGTCCTCTTAGTGGCAGGTCTCCCTTTGCCAACTTCTCCATAGGTAAGGAAGAGTTGGAGGGATTCGAACCTGTGACCCTTGGTGCGTTCCAAATAGTAGCTTAGGGCTCTTTTGACGTCCAGACTGTGCAATCTCCTCTCCCCTGAGGAGAAATGCTCAGTGAAAAATACTGGAAGAGAGATGGATTGGTTTAGATGAAAATCTGAAACCACTTTAGGTAAAAACTTTCTGTTAGTCCTGAGGACTACCTTATCTCTGTGAAAAGAAATAAAATCTTTTTCCACTGACAGGGCTTGTAATTCACTTATACGTCTAGCAGAAGTGACAGCCACTAGAAAAACAGTCGTCCAAGTTAAAAACTTGAGATCTGTCGAAGACAGAGGCTCAAAGGGGGGTTGCATCAGCTGAGCAATGCAAACATTCAGGTCCCAGGCAGGAGCTGGTTCCCGAAAGGGAGGGTTAGTGTGAAGTAACCCCTTAAAAAACTTGGAAAACACAGGGTGAGAAGAGAGGAAACAGGTTTCTGCAGACACAAAAGCAGAAACAGCTGCCAGATGAACCTTCAAGGTAGCTGGTTTGAGGCCTAGGGAATTTAGATGGACCAAATAGTCCAATAAAATGGCCAAGTCAGCAGATTCTGGTACAATTTGTTTCTCAGAACACCAGAAGGAAAACCTCTTCCACTTAGAATTGTAAGTGGCCCTAGTGGAAGGCTTCCTAGAAGCCTTTAAAATGTCCAAGACACCTTGAGAAAGGTGTAAATCAGCAAATTCTAGCTCCTCAAGAACCAAGCCTTGAGGTGGAGGGAATTGAGGTCCGGGTACCACACTCTCCCCTGTGCACAGGTCAGCAGGTCGTGGATCCTGGGCAAGCTCAGGGAGGTGGAATGTCAGGGACAGGAGAAGAGGTACCAGGCTGTCTGGCCCAGTCTGGAGCAATCAGAATCACTTTGCAGGGCTGAGTTCTGATTTTACTAGTACCCTGAAGAGGAGAGGGAAGGGGGGAAAGGCATACAGGAATTTCCCTTCCCAATCCAACAGAAAGGCGTCCAGGGGGACTGAGCCCAACACTGGAGGCCTGCAACAAAATAGAGGAAGTTGGTGGTTGTCTGGGGCTGCGAAGAGATCTATCTGAGGGGTGCCCCATCTGGCAAAGACCGACCCCAGAACCTGGGGATTCAGAGTCCATTCGTGATGACCCTGGGAAATCCTGCTGAGGGCATCCGCCAGGACATTGTCCTTCCCTGGAAGGTGAACTGCTATCAGGAGGTGTTCAGGAGTAAGCCAGAGACCACAACTTCATTGCTTCGGTGCACAAGGCAGAAGACCGAGTGCCCCCTTGCTTGTTGATGTACCACATTGTTGTGGTGTTGTCTGTCCTGACTTGAACTACCTTGTTCTGGACAGTAGCTGAAAAAGCCTGGAGAGCTAAGAGGATAGCTCTGAGTTCCAAAAGATTGATGTGGAGCAGAGATTCCTGAGGGGACCACACTCCCTGAGTGGAAAGGTCGCCCAAGTGAGCCCCCCACCCTAACAGAGAGGCATCCGTCTTGAGGGTGAGGGAATGAAGAACGGGTAAGAAGGGGACCCCCTGAGTTAAATTGCTTTGATCCTGCCACCACTGAAGGGCCAGGATCAGGGTTTTGATCACTGGGACTAATTTGGTAAGGGGTCCTCCTTTGAGACCAGTAGGACCTCAAGTGGAACTGAATGTCTCTCATCTGAAATCTTGCTCCCTGCACGACAGCTGTGGAAGCAGCCATGTGCCCTAGGAGTTGCAGAAAGTGCCTTGCTGGTCGAGAGACCCGCAGGGTAAAGGAGGATGCCAGGGCAATGAGTCTGTCCACTCTTTCCAAGGGAAGAAATGCCCTGACTGACTTTGTGTTCAATTCTGCACCTATGAAAGTTAGTAGCTGAACTGGTTCCAGAACTGACTTTGGAAAATTCAACAGGAATCCCAGAGAAGTGAGAAGCTGCTGGGTGACTTGCAAGTGGGATTTTACCTGATCTGGAGACTGACCCACTATGAGCCAGTCGTCCAGGTAGGGAAACACAGCAACCCCTTGCCTTCTTAAATGAGCCACTACCACAGCTAGACATTTTGTGAAAACCCTTGGAGCAGAGGTGAGGCAGAAGGGCATTGCTCTGAACTGGTAGTGGCCAGAGGGCAGTTCAAACCTGAGGTACTTTTGGTGAGAAGGCCTGATCAAGATATGAAAATAGCGCCCTTGAGGTCCAGGGAAGCTAGCCAGTCCTGGCCTTGGGAAGGCAAAATCATTGCCAGAGTTAACATTTTGAACTTTGGTTTCAAAAGATGCTTGTTCAGGAACCTTAAATCTAGGATGGGCCGCCATTCTCCTGTCTTTTTTGGGGTAAGGAAGTATCTTGAGTACAGCCCCTTGCCCTGATGGCAAGGAGGAACCCTTTCCACTGCTTTGCAGACTAGAAGAGAAGAAACCTCTGCTTCCAAAGCAAGGGCTTCTGAAGGATTTGCAGGTGGAAAATGTCTGGCTCTCATCTTTGAAACTGTTTGAAGCTGAGAACCAGACCTTGGCTTACCACCTCCAGAACCCATTTGTCCGGTTAGGGACAACCAGTTCTGGCTGAAATAAACCAACCTGCCCCCACGGTACAGGAGATCGGCCTGGGCACCCCATCAGGGTGCCTGCTTGGCAGCAGCTTTAGGCTGAGGAGAGGAGACGGTCTGCCTGTGCCCTGCCTACCTCTGCCTCTGAAAACCCTCTGTGCAAAGGCTGAAGAGGCCTGAACTTGATAAAAAGGCCTGTGGAAAGGCCTGCCCCTACCCCTGGGGGCATGCCTTTGTGGAGTGGCATGCTTCTCCTTAGCTTGGGCACTTTTGTAGGTAGTTCTGTATTCATCCATCTTTTTCATGTAATTTTCTGTTTGATCCCCAAACAGAGAATTTCCTACTAAGGAAAATCCATAGCCTTGACTGAGTATCTTGGGACAGATTAGTGCATCTGAGCCATGCCAACCACGGAGAGCTACAGAAGTGGCCATGACCCTAGAGGAAACATCATTAACATCAACAGCAGCATGAAATTGAACTTTAGAGGCTTCAATGCCATCAGCAGCCACTTGTTCCAACTCACTAGCCAGCTGGCCCTGGGCCTGCTTGGCTAACTGCAATATAGTGTCCCATCTAGATTTCTGATATCTAGCCACATAAGCCATATAATTAGCCTGCCTGAGTCCCATGAAGCTGCCATATATTGTTTTTTCGCCATGGCATCAATCTTCCTGGAATCCTTATCAGGAGGATGTGAGGCCAGGGGAATATTAGCTTTGTCACAGGCTGCAGCTTGAACAACACCTACATGACTACACTGCTCAGTGAGGAAGTCTGTATCAGGGCCCGATAAAGTATACCTTCTGTCCATTTTTTTATCTACAGGAGGAACAGAATGAGGATTTTTTAAAATCTTTGTTGTTTGCTTCCTAAATGACTTATGCAAAGGAATAGACAACCTTCTAGACTCTGGAATATCCATCATTTCTACATAATCAGGCTCCTCTTGGTCATCCACAGCCTCCTCTAAGGGAAGCTGGAGGGTTTCTGCCACCTTTTTGTAAAACATAAAATGAGAAGGGGACTCAGACAGCAAAGGGGGAGATTCTAAAGGTCTGTCTGGAGAAATGTCCGGTTCAATGGGCACGTCCAGACCTTCCCAGTCACAAATACACTGATCAAATTCCTCCTCCCCCTCCTGTGGTTCATAAAAATCCTCAACATCATAATCCTGAACCACTGGACCTGAACGAGCCACCCTTTTCCCAATTGTAGGGGTTCGACAAGTCCCTGAGACAAAGACTGAACAATCTGTATGGCTTTGCTATCTCTGCAGCAGTTGGAGAGACAATTTTGGACTCAGACCTGCTGATTTCTTTGTCTTTTACAGGGACTGGTTCCTCTGAACCAACCTTTCTTTTGCCCGAGGAAGTCTCGCCCTGGTCAGAGGGCACTCCCTCTGGTCCAATGGGTGCTGGACCGGGCTGGCCATCTGGGTCAGCGGACTTTTTGGCCTCTCGTTCCCTGAGCCGGACCAATCTCTTTTCCAGGGTGGCTGCAGGGAAATTTTTACACACCTGGCAGTCTGACAGGAGGTGGTCAGCCCCCAGACAATAGACACAAGTGGTGTGTGGGTCAGCCTTGGCAAAGGCTTCCCCACAGACATCACAGTGTTGAAACCCAGTGGGCCCGGTTTTTCTTTTGGGTTTCTCAGACATAATGCCAGCCTAACCAAAAACCTGCCTTTAAATCGTCAGGTTAGGCAAGACACCCTTATCGTTTCTAACCGTGTCACGGTATTTGAAAAAAACAAGATTTAATCCAAGGTTTTTTTAGAACCGATAAGAACCGGGAACCGCACTTCTAAAAGCCCATTTAAAGACTTAAAACGTTATTCAAAGCAAACCGATCGGTTCAAAACTGAACCGATAATGAATTTCCACACAGACTTCAATATTTGTACTTACAGTTTACCAGATAGAGCTTTTGACCGAAACGCTGTAAAATAAACACTTTTTGCCGGTTCAAATGAACCGAAGAAACTCGCTTGAACCGCAAAATGAACCGAGCTGAAGGAGCTGATCTCCGGAGCGACTGTTCAGTGAAGCGGAGTAAAGAATCTGGCAGTTTCATTTGAAACTGGCCAGATAGAGCTTTGAACAGCGCCCTCGCGCTGTGGAACTCCAGGTTTCACTGGAGTTAACTATTTCCTCTCCGGGGCAGTTCAGAGGCTGAGCCTAACTGCAGAAGTCCTAATATAGCAAGACTTCATGATGTTTGAATGAGACATCCTCATGAGGGAGATCTAGGTATATTCACCAAACTCCCTTCCAAGCAAGAGGATAGAGTGACGCTTGATCCAAGCACATCTATAATCTCTTCTTTCTCTTCCATTACTTCCTCCTCTTCTTCCATGTGCTGTGGATTATATTCCAGTTCTTTACTGACGTCCACTGTTAATGACACCGGGTTGATGACAGGAGGTGCAATTGAGAGGTGCAGACAATGGATGAATTGTCAACAGTGGTCCATCTGAACCTAACCATAAAGCAGGGACAGAATATGAAGTGTTGCTGATGCACTCATCAATGACAGCAGCATTATGTGCCGAAACAGTTCAGACATTGTTTATTAAAATGCCTGTGTATCGACAGAGCCCAGTGGAGGTGCCAATGGCTTAGAAATCAGTGGGACAGTGCCCGACAATGGAATGGGCTGTGACTCCTTGACTGAGGAGCACAAGCTGATGCCGGACCCCAACCTTGGTATCTGTAAGACAGTCGGGGTTGGGAAGAGACAGCAGGATCCATGGTTGTAACTGGGTTCCTCCTTTTTCAAATTACTTACTCCAACTAAGTGGTAAATATGAATGGTCAGGAGAAACTTCTTTCTCCTTTCTGCACTTTTCTTGATCAGCAAGGTAGTATATCAGCCGAATTTGATGATTTTTTCTTTATCTTTTCTCTCTGAGGAGTCAGGACTAGCCGCTGTTGACTATGGAGATCGCTGAGTCGCCGGCGAGTCAGGTACGAGAATAAGTGATGAGGGTGAAGCCACCTTGTTGCAGCCTGTTATTCCACTTCTTGCACTAGCAGAAAGTTTTCTAAAGCTTTCCTGAAAAGTCTCCTGGTTGCCTGGTTAAAGCTGAGGTAGATTCTGCAGGCTTTAACATTATGGTCTTTACCAAGACAATGGATGCAAACGGAATGGCCATTGTCTTTATAAATTTGAACGGAGCCGCTAATAAGATTTTTGTCTTTTTTTAACAGCAACAGTGAAATATTTGCATATGTTTCACAGCATTCTTCAGCAGCGGTGGATCGAGGAGCCGTTGATGGTGGGGGGAAAGAACTGAGGCATTCTGGGGAGGGTGATGTTATTTATGCGCTTGTGCGGCACATTGGTGACCTTAGCCAGTAAAAAGTTTCCGGATGGTCCTGACGTCGATGCCTTACAGTTCCATGATGTGGCTCAACTAAGGGAGATATCTTTGAAGAAGAAAACATTTATACACACACACACACACACAACTATATGATGAGATTTTCTGCCACCTAACAAATACTGCTACTTTAAGTGCCTATTCAAACCTAACTATAGTGGTATTAGTTGTGGCTAAAGCAAATAAAATGCAGAAAAGTTGTAAGTAAGTGATTTTAAACAAATCTTTAATATCTTAGAATGTGGCATCCAAGACCTATTACCACTTTCTGCCAGTTTCAAGCAAATACAGGTTTCTGAAAGAGAGGGCATCAGTTAGAATTCATATTCACCACAGAGCTGAGAAAAAACTATGATACATACCGTGAACAGAATCTTCCATCTCCTCAGTATTTTTTTCACTGTTGACTAAAAGAAAGAAAATGAAATTAATCAAAGCACAGACGTAGCACAGGACAGATATGATTGTTCACATCTTCTGTGAGTTTTTTTTCCCCATGTCAAACTTCCTGGTAAGCCATATGCTGCATTCAATTTGGCAGGTGGGTATGAATGACTTGGTGGGTGAAATGGTACAAGTGGTAAGGGAGAGGTTCGATGAACTGGGAAAGTTGTGTGAGGAGGTAGGGGGATCAGCTGGCCTTCTCTGAGGTACTCCCAGTGCCCACTGCATGTACGGTGAGAAAGAGAAGGATAGAGGAGTTCAGCATTTGGCTGGAGAATGGAGTTGATCCAAGGGATACGAGATAGTGTGAGGCTGGGGCAGAGTCTCGGGCAACAGTGATCTGTTCGCAGGGGACAGATTATACGGTAGCAGGAAAGTGCAGGGGGTGTTAAAACAGAGGATAAATTAGTACATGGCAACAAAGGTAAATTTAAACTAGACGGGTGGGTGGGGTGGCGAGTGCAAAGCTGGGATGCAGGGTCTCCAGAGAAGGGAGACAAACAAGCTTACCCCCCTTGCATATAAACAGGGACGGAATCAGGGAAGGGTCAAAGGGTGGAGTTAAGATGGATGGAAAACAGGGTAAGGAGGGAAAGGGAACATCTTGGAGGGTTGTCTCTTTGAATGTAAAAAGTATGGGGAACAAACCGACGAACTACAGGCTCTATCGGCAGAGGGGAGGGTGGACATAGCGACCATCATGGAAACATGGGTCAGCCAATACCAGGACTGGGACCTGATGATCCCAGGGTATAGGATTTACAAAAGGGATAGGGGCAAAGGGAAAGAAGGAGGGATGGGATAAAGTGTGCAAGAGAAGCGGGCAAGGAGGGTAGAACAGAGGCCTTGTGGATGCAATTCCATGACACGAAAAAAAAAGACTCAAGATGGGGGTGGTAGAAAGGCCATCAGTTCAAGGGGAAGGCCTGCACAGGGAGCAAGCAAAGCAAATCAGGAAGGTGTGTGGGAAAGGTAACAGTGATTCTGGGGGACTTTGATCTGCCAGAAGTGGACTGGGTTACCCCAGCCACTTGGAGTGCTATGGAACAGATACTCCTGGAAGTCCTCCAGGTCTGCTTCCTGGCACAGATGGTTACAGAGCACACTAGGTTGGGAAAAACTCTGGACCTAGTACTGTCTAATGCAGAGGCTGTATGGGAGGTGGGGATGGAAGACCCGTTGGCTGGGAGTAACCACCACTTGGCGTGGTTCACACTCAACATGAGCAGGGAAGCAGGTGGTACAGGGACCAGGGTGTTTGACGTCAGACAGGCTGATATTGGAAAAATGGGTGAAATCTTAGGGAGGGCATCTGACAGGAATTCAGTCACACTGGGATGCGAACCAGAAATTGGGAAAAATCAAATTGAGGTTTGTGGAGGCTACTGAGACCTGTACCAAACCAGAGAGCAAAAAGGAAAGGTATAGGAAACCAATCTGGATGAACAGGGAAATCTTAGAAAAAGTGAGGGCAAAAAAAGCATAATTCAGGAGATACAGGAAATCCAGGAATTGGGAGAATAGGGAGGAGTACATGAAGGAGTCCAAAGAAGATATCAGGGGAGTCAGGGCCGCCAAGGCTTCCAGGGAATTGAGGATGGCACAGGGCATCAAGGATGAGGAAAAGGACTTCTTCAGATACATATGGGACAGAAGGAGCTGCAAGGACCAGGTAGTGAGGATCAGGAAGGACGGGGGTGGGCAGAGAAAGGGGTGGAACAGGCAGAAGCACTAAATGAGTACTTCTGTTCTGTATTCACACGGGAGAAGAGCAGGCAACTACTGCAGGGGGTGGGGAAGGTGTAAAGAATGGGATGATCACTGAGGGTAGGATATTGGAAGGTCTAAAGGCTCTGAGGGTGGATAAGGCACCAGGACCAGACGGCATACATCCCAAGGTGCTGAAAGAAATGGTGGAGGTCCTGGCTGAGTCACTGGCGGACCTATTCAATACCTGGTCCCTGGGCACAGGGTGCATACCACATGACTGGAGGATGGCCCATGTGGTGCCCCTCCATAAAACTGGCCCAAAGGATGAACCAGGCAATTACAGACCAGTAAGCCTAACATCCATTGTGGGGAATCTGAAAAAGACAATCCTGAAGGAAAGGCTGGCGACCTTTCTGGAAGACAATGGGCTCCCGGACGGTCATCGAAATGAGTCTGTATTGGGAAGATCCTGTCAGACTAACCTAGCTGAGTATTATGATTGGTTAACGAGGGAACTGGACAAGGGCCATGCTGTGGATGTCATATATTTGGACTTTAGCAAGGCCTTTGATTCAGTGCTGCGTGGGAGGTTAGGGAGAAGCTGAAATACGTGGGGGTGGGTACTAAGATGGTTATAAGAATCGAGAATTGGCTGCAGGGAGACAGCAGAGGTAGTGGTAGTGGGGGGTTCTCATCTCCAAGGGCTGTGACAAGCGGGTTGCCACAGGGATTGCTACTGGGGCCGGTGCTGTTTGGGATATTCATAATGGACATCTTGCATGGCATCATGAATAAAAGCAGTATATTCACTGATGACACCAAGTTGGGGGTGGTGGTGGATAACATGGCAGGGGCTGCAGGATGACCTGACCAAACTGGAGGAGTGGTCGGAAGCGTGGCAGTTGGGGTTCAATGCTAAAAAGTGCAAAGTAGTGCACTTTAGAGCAAAGAACCCAAGAAGGGATTACCAGCTGGGAGGAGTTCAGCTAGGTGCCATCGAGGAGGAAAAGGATCTAGGGGTGGTTGTAACGGGGAAAGTGAACAATACAGAGCAGGCAGAAAGGCAGCAGCTAAGGCCAACAGGATGCTGGAACGTATTGCAAGAGGAATCTCCTCCAGGAGCAGGGAGGTAATCCTGCCTCTCTACAGGTCACTGGTCAGGCCACACCTGGAGTACTGTGTGCAGTACTGGCGCCCATATCTGAAGCAGGATATAAGATTATTGGAAGGGGTACAATGGAGAGTGACAACAATGATCCAGGGATTGAAGGACAGACCATACAGGGAGAGACTGAGTGAGCTGAATATGTACTCCCTGGAGGAGAGAAGGGATCGGGGGGATATGACTGAGACCTTTACGTACTTAAAAGGGATAAACAAGACAGGTACTGAAGGGATATTTAAGCTAAGGAGAGGGAGGGACATAAGAGGGCATCGTCTTAATTGGAGGGAAATGAGGAGACTTTTTCACAGAGAGGGTTGTGACTAAATGGAACACTCTGCCAGAGGAGGTGGTATCCTGTACAACAGTGGGTAGTTTCAAAAGGGAATGGGACAGGATGGAAGGGCAGCTACATGGTAAGGGGTGCTAGCTGCACACTCAGGCAGACTGGATAGACCATGTGGCCTGTTTCTGCTGGCAAATGTATATGTTTGTATGGCATTTATAATATTTAGTAATATGTAGTTGTCCCCTATGTTTTGCCCTATTTATCACTCCTGACCCCCAATCTATCTTCTCGGATCATAATAACTATGCCATGAGAGTGAGTAAAGTCAATGCAGTTCATTAATCGAACTGCAGGTGGGGTGGTTGAGCCACCACCCCTCCTTGTCCACCTGTAAGTGGGGTGAGTGAAAACAATGGCACTCCTTAGTCAATCTGTGAGTGGGATGGGGTGAGTACAGTCAATGCTGCTCCTTAGTTGGGGTTGGGTAAGGGAGTGAAACCAACATCACTCCTTAGCAGCCCTGTTTTGTGTGTGTGTGTGTGTGGTGAAGCCAATGCTGCTTCTTAGTCAACCAGTGGGTAGAGTAGTAGGGGCAGGTGAAGCCGATGTCACACCTTAGGTGAACTGTGAGTTTGGTATGGGTGGGGGATACCAATGCCCTTGCAGTAATCGACACGTGGGTAGGAGTTGAACTGTGGGGTTGGTGGGGCCATGAGGGAGGTCAACGCCCCACATTAGTCAACCTCAGAGAGGGAGTTGGAAGGGGTACATGAATGCCAGACTCAACAAGGGATTTTGATTTTTTTAATTTTCTCTGTATTCTGCTTCTTCCTACATTTTTTTCTGAGTAGATGAGGTGGGGTACAGAGAGGCAGAGAAACAGTGGTAATACAAAGTAGCACAGTGGGGAAGAAGCAGGGTGAGCAAACAGAGGGAAGAGCTAGGGTAGAACGAAACTAGTACACTAAGTGCAATGGAATGAAGTAGGTACAGGGCTAACTCAAGAAATCCTAAAGACAAAAATATCATCTCTGTGATCCATCCAACTGAATATCCACCACCCCTTTTTAGAAGCCCAAATACCGATGCAGCATATTTCATGGGAGAGCAACATAAAAATCATGGAGTGTACAGTACCTTTGTGCATGGCAGTGGCCGTCGAAGACAGGGTCTGCACAGCAAACCTGTTTTAAAAAAAAAAAATACATCATTGATATAAATGTATTTTTTTAGTACAGTAGTTACAGTAACACTTTTTTTTTTTTTTTTTTTTACTAAATGTACACTATCCCCAAAACTCAACATGCTATACATATTGCACCGACAAGCAGAATGCAACACAGCACAGTGGCATAACCACATAAAGGCAAGAAATAAAAGATAATCTGGAAATGCAAAGGCCAAAAATTACCGTTGAAGTCTGAATTTATAAATATCAGTGGAAGAAGAAGGATCAATAGCAAATGGCTAAGCATTCCAAAGCCTGGAGCCACCACAACAAAGTTCCTATAACCAAGCAATTTCAGCCTTGACAGAGGTACCGTTGGAAGGTTCTGCCCAATGGACCTGGTGACTTTAGGAGTAGTGTAGGTGGTGAGAAGGTGACAACTGTACTGTGGGCCCAATTTGTTCAGGGCATCATGGGTGATCAAAAGACTCTTTTAGTCCATTCTGCCATCTAAAGAGATGTATGATCAGTCTTCTCTATAAGTCAAAAGTCTAGTGGTGGCATTCTGAAGTAGTTGCAGATGATGATCAGCCCACCAGGTAAACACTTAGTCCATTACAATATTGCAGCCCCAAGAATATATAAGCCATGGATTAGCATGGCTAAATCAGAAAAATCATGAAAAGGGCGGAGTTTAGCAATGTTTTACAGGTGATGGAAGCAATTCCTGGAACTGCTAACATCGGAGACTCAAATAACAAACAGCTATCAAGGATCACGCCCAGCGAGAGTAATCTGAGGTTACATTCAACTGCCAACACCTGTTGCTCTGAATCTACAACCAGTAACTCTGCCTACCAGGATTAAGAGTCTGCCAACCGGGGGCCAATCACTTACTAAGCAAGCATCTTATTTATTTTAAACAAAAGCCTGGCTGGAAGTGTTGGACTGTATTTTAGCTGACTTTCTGTAACAGATAGCAAAATAGGGCAAAAGGGAGCCTCGTGGTGATGGAGGCAGTACAGGTAGGAATGGAGTCTGACCTTCGACCTCCCGCTTGGTGAGGGGCATAAAGATTTGCTGCTGCAGTTTTTTGCAGTCTGAGTTGCCCTTTGTTGTGCTCTAGCACCATTAAACCTGTGTTTTTAAAGCCATGTTTCTGTTGTAGCATCAATTTTAACTTTGAATCCTAATGGGTAAACAGGAAACTGTGGTGATGTAACTTCCTGTCCAGAGACTATAAATACATTAGCCTCAGTGAGTAGAGACAGAAAGCAGCTTATTTCTTTTATACAAGAGCCTGACCAGGAGTGTTGGACTGTATTTAGCAGACTTTCTGCAACAGATAGCGTACAACAGGGCAAAAGGGAGCCTCGTGGTGACAGAGGCAGTGCAGGTAAGAAGTGTGTCTGACAACACATACAACAAAGAAGCGATCACGCAGACAGGTTCCCTCTGACGAAGACGATCATTACTCTTAAAGCGTCTGGGAACCCGCTGTATATTTTTTTAATTAATGGATTTCATTCTTGTCACAGAGAACCTGTCTATGTGACTGCGTCTTTGTTTTATGTGTTATTAGTGCTCGAAACTATTACCAAGTGTGGATCCGCAGAAGTGACTATTCAGCGCACGAGTTTTTGTGTTTCAAAAAGAACAGTCTCTGACAAGTGTCCTCCTACTTAGCAAGAGGCACAAGGAGGACTTGTTGCTGCAGTTTTTCTGCAGTCTGAGCTGCTTTTTGTTGTGCTCTAGCAACATTAAACCTGTTTTTTATTTAAAGCAGGTTTCTGTTGTAGCACCAGTTTTTACTTTTAATCCTCATGGGTAAACAAGAAGCTGTGGTGACGTAACTTCCTGTCCAGAGACCATAAAGCTTCTAGCCTCAGTGAATGGAGGCAAGCGCTGGGCGGAGGCAAGTGTATCTGCCAGGGTCAACCTGTTTGGCCAGGTCACCAGGAAACTCAGATAATTTAAACTACAGGCAAAATTCATAAACTTGTGCTGCTTAATCCAGTCTGCCCAGTCTTTACCCTGATTTATCAAAGATGGAACAAAATACAGTCCAATTAATTGGAGGAGAAACAGGTATCAAGTGTGAACCTTGTGGAAATTTTAGCATAAATGTTAATACAGGCTTTATGAATTATATTTGTAAACAGTGTTGTGAAGTTAAGGAGCTGAGGAGTAAAACTGTGAGAGTGGAGCTTGAAATAAAGAATTTAAACACACAGCTATCCAAAGCAGGACGTGGGGCTCAAACGTCACTCTCTCCACCTAATAAAATGGCCAGCCAAAAAGACAAAGAGAAACACAGGAAGGTGAGGAATGGAAAATAGCTAAATTTAATGAAAGCAAAAAGAGAGGTAGGAGGGCAATGAATTTTGAATTGCCACTAGAACACAGATTTTTCCCACTACTGACTATGATGGACAGCCTAGAATCTCAATCACAGGAGCTGCTTGATATTGTTAGTGAGCAAGGACATGGTATGGAATCTAATTCAAACACAAACTGTTCAGAATAAGGGAGGTACAGGCACTGTACAAAATAGTGTGGGACAACCATCTTGCAGCTGCCAGACCATTATAATAGCACATGGCCTTATTAGACTGGAGGATGTAGAAGGCACTCTGGCACCATTAACTGCACTATTAAAGAAGGTACAGAACGTCAATCACCTAGTGAAAATAACAAGGGAGGTCAAAGCTTGTGCAAGTTGCAAGGTATCGCTTTAGCACAAGATCTAATTAGGTCTGGAGGAAATGAAGGCACACCTGAACTCCTAATTGTCCCTAATAATGAGGACTCAAGAAACAGAACACAGGAAAGACTGGAAAAGGGAGTCATGGAACACATTGTTTGTAGAACTTAGAAGGTAATATAGGTAGGTCAGCCATAGGAGGTCAAACTCAGGAATCAGAAGCAGAAAATAAAATGGAATTTGAAACCGAAAATCCGGCAACATACATTCTGGGCGATTCAATTACAAAACACATTGATCAGTTTACAACATTTGGAAACAAGAAAATGTGATAAGTAACATGTTCTTTGGAGCAAGAATTGGAGACATTATTGATATGGTACCCAAAATCCTTAAAGCGGAACTGTCATCAACAGGGTTTCTTAATGTCTGAAAGACCATAAACAGCTAATTTGAGCAAGCCATTGTGTTTATCTGCAAGTCTTTGCAGTCCAGAGTTATTCATATGTAACCTCTAGGTGGCGCTATCCCAAGGGCTACTACCCCTGCCTGCTTGGTTAGTAGCAGGTTAAGGGGCCTGAGTTCTGAAATGGGTGCCTCCACCCGGAGGTCAGGGTTGGTAGTGGTCAAGCTAACCTGGGCACAGCCCCTCCGGGACACTGTAACCCCCCTCTTTCCCCTCTAGTGGCCTGAACACTGTATAATAATCACTTTCACAATACCCCCGGTACACCACACAAGTACCCATACTGTTTGCACTTACCACCAGGGCTGGTTCCTCTGATTTGACCATGGGGACCCCCTGTAAAACAAGGTTATGCAGTTGCACAGCAAATAGCAACAGTACAGTACTTTGAGCACAAACTGGAACCATAGCCAGATTACATGCAGAAAAAGTTAGATCTGATTTATTCAGGGGACTTGAACAAGAAAGGGGTAAAATCAGGCTAATTAGCTTAAAGGTTATATCAATCAAGCAGTTATGCATGAGCTTTGAGTCCCCCCACACAGTCACACCTCTGGGTACCCAGGTGGAGAAGAGATGGGCTAGCCAGGACCGTTGCCCGGGGTTGCAGCTGGTTGGGGCCCTGTGATGGAAAACACAACATGCACAGTACACAATATTTGCAAACTGGAGCCAGAGGGCTCAGTTCATAAAGGAAACTAAATAACAAGACAATCAGATGTCACACTCAGATTAAGCTGTTGTTGCAGGGAGCTACCCTGGTATTTACTCACGATACCCAAGACTGGACACAGGCTGGACAAAAATCGAGACTGCAGGTGGTTGATCTGGAATGCCAGGAGAAGCAGGGCCCACACGAGTCGCAGAGGCATCGTTCCTGTTCATGTGTGGAGCAGGGGGCTGATCCCCAGGCAGGTCTCTCGTCGATGACTTCTCTGTGCAGTGGGTAGTCTGGCCGGGCCAGTCTGGCAAGGCCCAGACCGCATGGAGACAAATTCTGATGCAGTCTGTTTTGGGCTGGATATAGCTTCCAGCAAACAGAACACAGTTCACACAGTGAGGAACTAACTCACAACCCACTAGCAGCTCATAGCACATTTACATGTACGGTAATTCTACTGTACTAGGCAAAGTGCTCCCTGGTCACATTCGCAAAGTCTCTGCACACACCGGGAGCTTTGGGGTAGCTGGAACTCCTGACAGGCCGATCGCATTCAGCAAAATCTTCGGTCTTCTTCAGGTTGAGCCTGGCCCACTTCAGTAGCTTACTTTAGTCACACAGACTTGGATTTAGTCCAAAATAATTCTCTTCTCTTCTCTCCTCTCTCTCTCTCAGGAGCAGCTGGCAGACATGCAAGCCAAGAACTCAGCCCTTTCACATTTTTCCCATGCGAATCCACTCAGGATTGCTGCCCAAAATACACTTGAGCTCTTCTCATTTCACTTCCCAGCTCAGAACTAACTGAAAATTGCAAGCAATGTGGGACTTCCTCAAGATCCAAAAGATTCAGTTGGCTGATCTGGCTGTCAGTCAAAGCAAGAGCTCCCCCTTCAATTGCAAAAAAGGTGCAAAAAGTTCAAAACTACAATTCCTACAGATTTTGACTTCAGACAGCTCCTGTAGTCCGGCTACATTTTAGGTCCCACCAGAACTGATTGGTCCAAATTGCAGTCCAGGAGCAAGATAGTGGAGACAAACAAAACAGTCCTTGCTATAAAGAAGGTAGATTAGACAAACTACATTATTCATTATCACTCTAAATGATTTTCAGCAAATAGTTACATCTTTCAACAGAGCTCCCTCTCAGATTACTTAGGCTGCAACTAGGCCGCTCTTAAAGAGACAGTACACAGAGGCTATACAGGCTCTGGTAATCACATTTAAACTGTTAAAACGCAGAACACCAGCCTGGCAGTGAGCATTTAGGCAAGCTCAAGGAAGACTTTTTGGGAATCCCCCATTTGTAGGGGGGCTACACATATGTAAAACAGCCTGTATTTAAGGGCTGGGGCAGCCACATGTTTTAGACTTTTGACAGGAAATGGTGTCACCAAAGGATCTTGGCCCTCCATCGACTGTAGGTTAAATAGAAAACTGTTTATTTTATTAAGTGTGTTTTAAGGTGTTATTACAACACTTTCTACATTTATAATACTTGTTTTGTATGTGCAATGAAACTATTGAGTTATCACCTTTACATTTCAAACTGTTAGTAAAAATAATCCATGTTTAGGGTTCCTTTATCCTCTAGGCTATACGGCCAGCTGATCATTAAAAACTACACATTTCAAGGCTGACTCTGTGGTGCCAACATGTATTGGGGCCCCATACTTTAACAGAATTTCTAAACCCTGGCTTTGTTCATGTCAGTGCAGATTTCTGGGGCTGCAACAGCACCAACTTCTGTCTTATTCTGTTCTCTCTCTTACAATTTTGGGTGTGAACTCTGGTTTACAAGATGCAAATATGGTTACATACCTACTGGCCTGGCATCATGGGGCCAGCCTTGAAGTGTGTGGTTTTTGATTAACAGCTGGCAGTACAACCTAGAGGTTAAAGCAAAGAGCTGTTAACAAGCTTTGTTCATCCAGCAGAATGGGTTTTGATTCCATACTCTACTTGTATATTGTGTGACTACAGCAAGTCACTTAACCTCCCTGTGTTCCCAAAACACACCCAGGAACAAGCTGTAACTGTGTGCCTTTCCTAGACAAAGACAGTAAAAATAATCCCTAGACAAGCATGTCACGGTCCATCGCTTCAAAATGGAAACTCTCAGGTCCACTCTACAGAGACTCTGCAGAGACGATTACTTAACCTCAGTTGACCTCAAGGATGCCTACATCCACATCCCCCACCACGCAATCTCACAGAAAGTATCTCAGAATTCAAATCCTCGGCCAACACTTCCAATACCGGGCCCGGCATCCGCTTCAAGAGTATTCACAAAGATCTCAGTCGTATTAGTAGAACATCTCAGGGAAAAGGGAGTGGACAGCATCCCTTATCTGGACGACTGGCAGATTCAAGCTCTGAGCAGGTCACAACTCGAGACAGACACAGAATTAGTGGTGAACTCCTTGCAATCCCACAGCTGGGTAGTCAACTTTGCCAAGAGCTCCCTAACCTCAACTCAAACCATCGAGCACCTGGGCATAGACATAAATACAACCCAGGGAAAGGCAAGGCCATCCCCGGCCAGAGTAAACAATCTGATCAAAGTCACCAGAGACCTGGGAAAGTCTTTCCCTCCTACCATAGGACAGGTGGCAGTGGTACTAGGATGCATGGTATTGCGCATCGACCTGGTACCTTGGGCCAGATGGAACATGCACCCTCTTCAGAGCTGCCTGCTGAAACAGGCTGTAGCAATTGGTCATAATCTGTCTACCAGGACCCAACTGACACAGCAGGTGAGAGCAACACTATCATGGTGGACAGCAAGAAAAAACCTAAACAAGGGAGTCAATCTTGAACAAACCTACAAGGTTATCATGGAAATAGATGCAAGTCTGACAGGTTGGGGGGCATGCCTAGGCTGGTCATCAGCTCAGGGAAGGTGGACACAATCGGATGCCAAACTCTCCATAAATGTCTTGGAAATTAGGGCAGTGTACCACGCCCTGTTGGCCTTTCAGACACAAATAACTGGGAGGTCACCCCGATACGATTAGACAACAAGGTGACCGTAGCGTGCATCACAAAACAGGGCGGCACCAGGAGCTTGGCAATGCAAAAAAGAGGTCAGCCGAGTAATGCAATGGGTGTAGCTGCACCTCACCAACATCCACACTGTACACCTGTCAGGAAAACTGAATGTGTGTGCAGATTGGCTCAGCAGACAGAGAGTATATCTGGGGGAATGGCAACTGCATCTCAAAGTCTTCAGATCCATAAACAGAAGGTGGTGACTGTCACAAACGTACTCATAGGTCACGTGACACTCTTCCCTCCTTAGACTGAATTTGGGGGCTCTATTCCAGCATGGGATAAATTCCCCAAATTCAGGGCACATCTCAAACAGACGTGATAAACCATCAGCATTTTCGTTAGCTGCCCCTGCCCTGTGTGAGACAGATATGTCAACTTTGCAAGGCAAGGCTCCATCTCAACAACCTACCATTTGTTTTACCCATTTGTGCCAGCCAAACCAGCAGGATGTGATTTGCTTGTACCTCAGAATACTGCCCATATAGGTATGGTTCCAGCTTCTTCAGTGCACACACCATGGCAAGACACTTTTTCCACTGTAGAGTAAGCCTGCTCCCTGGGAAGTAACTTCTTACTGAGGTACACTATGGGTGATCTTTCCCTTGGTTGGACATCTGACTGAGCACTGCCCCAATACCCACATCTGAGGCATCAAGGGTCTACTATAATCTGGACTTGCCAATACAGGAGCACTGCACAGTGCCTCCTTTAGTTTTGTAAAGGCTTGCTCACAGGCTGGTTCCCAGGTAACTTTCTTAGGCATCCTTTTCCTTAACAGGCCAGATAGGGAAGTGGCCAGGGCACTGTAGTTTGGTACAAATTTTCTATAGTACCCTGTTGTCCCTAAAAATCTCTAAACCAGATTCTGTGTTTCAGGTTTGGGTCATGCCTTCATTGCCTCTATTTTTGCTTGCTTAGGATAGAGCTGTCCCCAGCCTACAATGTGTCCAAGGTACGCCACCTAAGCCAAGGCCTCCTGGTACTTCTCAACTTTTACACTGAGCCTGGCCTTCTGTATCCTGCCTAGCACTTCCCTAAGGTGGGACAAGTGTTCCTCCCAGCTGGCACTAAAAATGGCAATGCAATCCAGGTACGACACGGTGTACTCCTCTGCGCCATTTAACACCTGGTTCACCAACCTCTGGAAGGTGGCAGGGTTGTTCTTCATTCCGAAAAGCATTACGTTAAATTCAAGTAACCCCACTGGAGGGATGAAGGCTGACCTCTCCCTATTCGCTGTAGTTGGAAGCCATCTTCTTCCCTATATACAGCTACACTAACTTGCACCCTCAAAAAAACACAAAAAAAAAAACAGGTAGGGAACTTAGACTGTAAGCACAATGATACAGCTCTATTACTTTTTAAATCACTGCCTTATTTTGCATGTGAGCTGTTACAGTATCAATCTGACACACTGGACTGTTAATTTTCATGTTACCAAATACTTTCAAATTGCACCGCTGCCAACCAAATCTGTCACAAACGCACCCTGCAGGTCAGTCCCTCTGCTCCCACAGTGCCAAACACTCGAAGTGCAATATGTGAACAGGAGACAAACAGGGTATCCCTCCTGTCTGTTTTGGGTCTGAATCACTTACTAGCCTCGAGTCCTGAGGGTCAAATGTGAACCTTTTCGCTAGCACACCCAGTTAACAGGCTCAGATATGTACCCTCTTCGGGGGATGCAGTACAATCTTTTAACCAGTGGGCACCCAGCCAGGTTCAAAAATCTACCCTTACGACTAAATATGAGACCTAGGTATATTCTTACCTTTAGCAAGACAGTAACACACCCTTTTCTTGAGCACTTAACAGTTTCAGAATTTCCCAAAACAGTGTCAGCCTACACATGCAAAAATGCAAAAGAAAGACTCAAGCAGGATTCAGGAGAACCAAAATAAAGGTTTGCTAAAATTAAAAAAAATAGATAAAATACAAAACACGTATAGAGCCTATAACCTGTACTTACAATCCAGAAATAATTTGGAATTTTACAGAAGAAAATGCCTGATTACTTAAAGTTCTAGTTGCAGATTACTTAAAAGTTCTAGCTGTGTTGCCTATGCTTTACAAAAGTGCCTTGCTTTCAGTCCAGAAAAAATTAAGTGTGTCCTTCAATTCAGAGAGGGAGACTGCACAATCCTCTCAGAGCTGGCAATATTCAAAGTCAATCTCTCCACCTCCTTGTGATGTCACAACACACATGAGGTCACTGTTAGTCCTGCAATAAACTTCAACCTAAGTAGGAATCCAAAAAATATGTTATTTTACTGGTGGCTGGAAATCAGCAGTTACCAATCAAAAAAATATATATATGACAGTCCTTTGATGGCTCAGAACCTACATCCTGACAAGAGTTCTCTTCTAGTGGTGAACAATGTAACATGAAGCTTTTTTACAAGTTGTTGCTTCCTAGGATGTCGCAAAAGATGCAATTTTCTATGGCTTTCTGCCTTTCAAAGTAGAAGGGGTTTACAAAGTGTCACAACCTGTTCCTTGGAAGGAAGTTTTTAATTAGAGTTTCTACTGGACCAGTTTTATGAAATCCAGCTGATTCAGCACACTGAGGCCTTTGAGGTCAAAAGGTCACCATTACAACTGCTAGGGCTGTTTTCTTTCTAAGCAGACATTCACATAGCATATTTTTATAACACAAATATTATACAATATAATTATCAGAGGATTTATCACGTGACAGGGACTACTAGCTATGGACTTGATGGCATCCAGGGCCAACGTCCAGGTAAAGCTTTACTTTTCCCCGGTACAGGGAGCTGCAAGCACCGTGAATCAATGCCCTATGACAGGAATCGACCCTAGACTGGTCATACGTATTCCTTCAGATACCACTGATCCCACACGTCCTCTCAAAGATATGGGACTCAAGGAGGATTATAATCCTCATCACTCCCTACTGGCCAAGGTGGTCCTGGTTTGCCATGGCAACAGCAATGCCACTGGATGTCTGGCACCTCCCCCACAGACAAGACATACGTCTACAGGGCCCAATACCATATCTGGAACCAGGAACACTCAAGCTCTCTGCCTGGCTCCTGAAAGGCAGAGACTGCTAGAAGCTGGATATGAGTCTGTAATCAGCACCATCTTACAATCTTGAAGAACCTCAACCAACTCCACTTACAATCGACAGTGGAGGATCTTCTCAACTTGGACCTTAAATAAGGGGTTAGAATCAAAAACAGTAGATGTGGCCACTATACTACTCTATCTCCAGCAGGGTCTAGACAAAAGACTCTCCCCTGCCTCACTTAAGAGTCCAGTTATCGGCTACTGATGTGGCAGTGGGTCAGACTGGACAGACATTGCCGGGTTCTCATCCAGACATGCTACGTTTCCTCAAAGCGGTGGACCATCTCTGCCCGCATCAATGAATCAGGTTTGCCTCTCGGGACCGGACACTCGTACTGGATTCTCTCACCAATCCCCCCTTCGAGCCCGTCCAGAAAGACCTGCTTCCTTGTAGTGATCTGCTCTGCTCACAGAATTAGCGAACTGGGAGCCCTTTTCTGCAAGGAGCCCTTTACAGGGTTCACTGCTGGAGGGGTATCCATGAGGACTGTTCCGGCATTCACGCCCTAAGGTGATACTAATTTTTACGCGGAACAGACCACAGAACTGCCAATACGATTACATAACTCGAACGGCAGGTAGGGGGGTGGGCACAATACCGCACAGCTTGGACGTGCAGGAAACTCTGGTCTTGTACATAAAAAATACGCAACTAATAAGAAAAACAGAGAGACTATTTGTTGTGGCTCAAGGACAAAAACAAGGTCATGTAGCATCCAAGACTACAATCGCCAGCTGGCTAAAAAGATCCATACTGGAAGCATACAAGTCCAACAAACTGAGTCCGCCAGAGGGTATAAATGCACACTCGACAAGGGCCACTGCTACCTTCTGGGCGGAAAAGTCCAGCGTGTCCACAGAGGACATCTGCCGGGTGGCCACTTGGTCCTCAATCCACACATTCACCAAACACTACAGACTCTACATAGATAAAGAGCATCTTTTGGTGAAAAAGTTTTATTGGCGGTCTCCACCTCGGGTTCCTTGGCTGCTCGCTAGAACCTACCCTGAGTTCTGGGATTACACTGCTTCTTAAGTTGACCCATGCGGTAATGATTGGAGAGCCATAGATAGAAACCTAACACAATGGATATTTACTCACCTGGTAAAGGTGATTGTGTTAGTTTATATCCATGACACTCCACATCCCACCCTGTTCTTAGAAGCGACAGCTGCGAAAACCCACCAGGTGGATCCAAGAAATAACCCCAACAGTGAGTCAGACGGATAGTGTCTTAGTTAGAATTGTGATAATAGGAAATTAAATTAGAGTGTGTTACCCTTATTTGGTTCTGGTTTAAATATTTCTCTTCCTCTGTGGGTCATGAGGGGTTGTGTGCATAACCACTTTCTTTCAGCTTTAGAAATATCGAACTGGAGAGCAGGGACTCCTGGGACATACTGTAGATACATCTATGAAATCTGATCCTGGGTCACAGGTGGGCTAAGACCCATGAGGTAATGACTGGAGTGCCATGGATATAAACTAACATAATCACCTTTACCAGGTGAGTAAACACCCACTACGGGAGTGTAAACGATCAGAAATAATTTCATACATCCTGTCTTCTGAATCTATCAAAATCCCTTTGCCGACCCTTAACATGTGCATGGACATGTTTTTATTTCTGGTTTTAAAGAATTTAAATGGGTCTCCTACAGGGTTTTTTTGAGTGCCATATTGCATTTCTGCTCTCAAGGTTTTAGCTCCATCATATCAAAAGTCTTTCATGTCAGCTTTGATGTTTTTCAGTTTAGGGACTATGATTATGTTTGGAACAGGATGATAAACAAAATAAATATTGGAGCTGATTACGGAGTTTTAAGTATTTTAGGAATTTATCTCTTTCCTTAGCCTTCCAATAGTTCTGGAACCATTTTTTTTTAGATCTTCTTTGGTGTCCAACCACCACAATCCTATGTCGTCATACAGAAATTGCAGAGTCTGACTGTGAGAAGCTGGGAAATCCCCTTTTAAATGTGTAAGTCCTGTAAAATAAATATATTAAATTTCCACCTGTTATGATGGACAACGATCACAAGTTGTTGAGAAAAGATAATTTTAAGAAAAAGGTGATTGGATAATTCTATGGGGTGTATTTCAAGGTCACGGATGGGTACATTTTTGGAGATGAAAAAATGGTCTATGGAGGTGGTGAATTTCCCTGTTCTGTAGGTATACTGGGGCCCTTTTTTATTTTTCTTACAGTCCACCAATTCTGCTATCTGCACTAGATTGTACAGGGCATCAGAATCACAATATGAGTTTTTCCCCTTCTAACCTCAGACCTAACTTTGGCAAATCTCAGTTAAAAGTCTTCCCCCGAAAATTATGTGTAATGTAGTGGCCAGATATGTCTGTAAGAGATTAAATAAAGCCACTCTTTCAGATTTGGCTTGGGAACCCATAAATGTTTATAAAGCCATAGGCAGTGTTTTCCAAGCTGCCACAATTAATAATCTGCCTGGGATGACATCTACCAGCTTTTTAAGTGAAAATGAGAAAGAATTACACAGCAGCCCTAGACCATCAGCTTTATATGTGCCAGAAGACCAGTAGGAAGGTCCCCATAGCCATTCTAAAGAAGAGAGATGAGCCTGGTCCAAAGCAGATATCCAGGATTCCTTAATGAAGCAAATGTCTATCTTAAAATCATGTAGATATTGAAAAACCACAAGCCTTGTTGAGTTATTAATCAGACTACATACGGTCAGGGATACTACAGCTAGATTGGCATGAGAGACGAATTACTGGAAGAAGGATCAGGATTTCTGTTTTCTCCTCTTTTTTTTCCCCCTTTGTAGTCTGGGGTTTCGGGTTTGGATTGGGGAGGGTCAAGGTTTTCTGTCTTGTCCACCTCTATGTCTGACTCTCCCCAAGCTGTGGCTATGGCAGAGTAGGAGTCTGAAGTTTCAACTGGAATCTCTTTTGGTGCACTGGGGGGAGGGGGGGAGACAGGTTTTGTATTCCTCATTACCCTTCCCCTGGGAATAGGAGCAGGTTTCGGAGTAGTTTGGGGATCATTTGAGCCTCCAGTGGATGTTGGGGATCATTTCACCTCCAGTGGATGCCCTGGTAGCAAACAGGGGGTGAGTAGAACATGGAGGGGGGTTGCATTTTTGCATTAAATGTCTGTTCAATAACTTCATCATCCTGACATTCTACATCCTGCACATTGTCTTGCGGAGGGTGGGAAAGAGATGGGGGGGGGAAGGGTTGTCTGTGTACCAGGTTTGTCTGTGGAGGCTTCATCCAGGGCTTTTTGGATTAAAGCTCAGGGCTGATCACTGAGGCCTTATTTTTTGCTGCCCATGGACACTCAGAAAAAACATGCCCCGTTTTGTCACACAAGTCACATTCTGTCAGATTGGCACATTGGTGACTGTTATACCATACCTCCCCACAGTTGTCACATCTGGGTCTATCGCATACACCTGATAGGTGGGTTCTTGTCCCACATTCTTAACATGCACGTGACTGTCCAGTATAACAACAGACTCCCCTGTCCCTACCTAACAAAAAAAGAATTTGGAATAAGTTTGATACCACTGTCATTCTGTCGTAACTTGACCTTTGTTATCTATGGTCCAGCACCCCTGATTGTACCACCACCTCATAGACAGCAACACATATGTAGGTATATGTACTAACCTTAGGACAGAGACACTTATCGTATCAGCGAAAGTGTCAGGATCTGTGTTCTAATACACTTTTCGAATGCATAGTATGCTTTATTTTTTACCAATGTATCTTAGTCCTGAGAGATGCTCTCTGTTATATTTTTACTGTATGATCATAAGTTAGGCAACAGTGCCACCTTTAGTGTCTGTGCATCACTGTAACTGCAAGTGATCTTGGAAACTTATAGACATCCCATTGTTCACGCTATCTTTTGCTAACTAAGCAACTTCTCATGTTGGTTAGGATGGTTACTCATGCCACCTGTTTTTACCCAATTATACATTTTTTATGTATCTTCTTTAGCTACTGCTATGACAATTATTGGGGTTCAAGATCCCTAGCAGCATGTAGCCTCCCTGAGACTAGAGACTGCGCCTACATAGGTAAGGGAAACTGGAAGCTCTCCCAGCCTATCCGCTGCTGGTAGTAAGCCTGTATTATCATTTACCTGTAATAAATTACATTTATTACATGTGCTTCACTTGTCTGTTGTCTCTTCCTTTGTGCCATTCCAACAAGAACCTGAGAAAGGTAATTGTATTACTCAGTTACACCTTGTACTTTTACCCCTCCGATACAAAACAATTCTGAATCCAGAATAGCTACTGGAGAACCAAGTACCTCGCATTATTGAGATAACCAGCATGTGATGTCCTCCACATGGACTCCCTCATTCCTAAACATTGTTACATATTTTATCAAAGGTTTTGTTACAAGAATCACAAGGAAGGGAGTCAATACAGGGAGAATTTAACCTGGTTATATCTTGCCAAAAGGTTTCAAGTGGATATAAGGAACCAAAAACAATATCAAAATTATCCTCTCCTAATATGTTAATAAATATGAACACATCTCTAGGAGAGAAATGCCAAGAATCTTTGAGCAGTTTCCTCCACACATAAAACCTATCTGGTCTGTCCTCCAAACCTCCATTGTATCTTATTCCTTACAGTGTTCCGCCTGGGGACAGGTTCTTTTTTATTTTATTTTGGAAAAAAGTTCACATAGCAGTGGTTTTTGAGGTTGGCCTTCCCTTGTAGTAGTTTGCTCTTCAAGCTGGATGTTCTTGTTGGTGGGGTGCACCATTTCTGAATCTCTGATGTCCGCTGCAGGCGGGGAACGGATCAGAACTAATAGTTCTTGGTCAGGTACCTCTGCTGAGGTTTGAGGGTTTAAAAAGGAAAGCCCTAAATCCTGATGAGTAGTGTCTTTTTGTCCTATTAGTTTATTAGTGCAGTTCTCCTGTGATGCACGCTCTTGAGGGGCCAGATTCCATACTGGAGAGGTTTGAGATATGGGATCTTTATCCCACTCGGGGTCCGGCAGCCAGGTACCGTCTGGAAACTGTTTCCAGACAGTCTCTCCCCCCCCCCCCCATTTACACCTTTTCTTTTTTTGTCCCCCACCCCAGGCCATGGTGTACACATGCATGTACATGCGTGGAGGTACATGTACATGCCAGGATCCAGTGGCCCCTTCTGCCCCTCCCAACTTTCGTCACCACTCCATACCACCTACATGCACACCAGACCTCCACCTGGTGGGAGTGGGACTAAGGACAGGCGGTCGTCCACCCCTTTGGAAGGGAGAGTTGAGGCTCAATCCTGCTCCAACGTACCCCACCCCCAAACCGGCACCCCAGAGACCCAAGGTGGTTCCTGAACCCGGGTCGCCTGTGTAGCGTGAGGTAAGGTGCCAGTGCCTCAGTCCTCTGCGCTACTAGGCCGGCCAGGCAGCTTCTTTTAAAGCTTTCAACAGCAACCAGTTTGAAAAGGGGTCACCCTCCTGAGGCTGTATAGAAAAAGCCACCTGGATTGCTGAGGCAGCAGATGATATGTTAGTTTTTGCTGGGATGTCATCCAGTGAATCATCACTGCCTAAAGAAGCCATGGTTGGGAGGTTCCTTTTAGAGAGAGTCAAAGCATCCTTTTTGTTTTTATAGTCCTCTTTTTTTGTGTTCTTTAGGCCAGATCCTCTAGCCAAAAATGCAAAGATTGTGGCCTTCATTTGGCTCCCATTATCTGTTTGGTATTTTATTTGTAAGTCTGTCTCATTGTTTTGTAGGGGCTGGTCAACAGAATTATGTCCACTAAATCTGAACGTTGTAGAAGTAGAGGGAGTCTCAGTCAATTTTACTGTTTTAGCATGTTCAATGTCAGATCCCCTGTCCATTGCAGATAACTTAGGAACATTCAAAAGCAGGTTAGTAGGTTCAGCATTCTCACAGACTTGCAAAAGTCTGCCCTCGCTTTCTCTCCCTGAATTAAAAACATTCATTCCTTCCCGTGGCTCTCAGCACCCGCTACTACGAGCAGTTCATTCCACTGCCAGAAGCTATCAGATTTGCACAAGAAAAAGGAAGAGTTACCTGGGGGACAGCCTGTCCAGCATCGGGGTTTGCGGTCTGAGGCTTTGAAGCTCTTGCATCACAGAAGCCTTCCGAGGAATTGACAGCACTGCCGCACCCACTGAAAGGCGCCAATTTTGTCTGCAGACAAAGTCTATTTGAATCTGTCACCTTCTACAATCTAATTTTTGCTCCTCCTCTTCTCTGTGCGCCTGCATTTTTCCCCTTGTAGATCACTTATAGATTTTGCCAATTTCACCTCTAACTCCATTAAGTCTGGGTTAGCTACACTTTAATCTTTGTCAAGACATATATATCTTTACCTTCTTTATCCGTTAAGTTTGTCATCTCAGGTTCAGCAATAACTGTAGCCTCTTGCAATCAGAGAACAGAGGAGGAGGCCCGCTCCTCTGTCTCTACAGTATCCACCACCTTCAGTGGCTCCTTCAGAGTAGCCATTTTGGAAAATGGCCAGCAATTGTCCTACAGGCGAGTAGGGGAACTTTCCCTGGTGCCTTGGCCAAATTTTCCCCCTATTCACTAAAACTACCTCCAACAGCTTAATCTAGTTCAAGGTTAGTTGGCATTCATCTGTATCCCCCTCCCCGGATTGTGCCTGAAAACAGGCAGAATTTGTCTAGCGCACTTACCCGGTCAACAAAAACTAACTAAATTTAATAAACCTATTCACCTTATCAGAGATGGTGGGGACCAATGACGGGTGTTGCCAGATAGTGGCGGCCAAGTCTTCATGAGATCCAATCCAGGAGAGGATGAGAAGGGGAGACAGCTCAGGAAGCTTGAGGTGCTCTGCCAATCTCTTATACTGAGGTTCCTGATCCTCAGTCTCCTAGGCATTAGCCTCCTGGATCTCTTTGAGGATTTCTGTAAAGGAAGGGTCCTCTGGTGGAGACTTGGGAGTCTCCTTAGACCTGGGAGTCTCCGGAGGAGTCTCATACCCTAAGACCGAGGAAGAGTCCAACTCTGAGTCCAATGAAGGCCTTTCATCTGGGGATGCAGCCCTGGGAAGAGGAACCTCCTGGTGAGGTTCAGTCAACCCGCTGCCACAGCCTTCCACTGAGGAGGCACCTAGCATGTGATCTGACATGGAGGGGCGCGTCTCCACCAGTGAAAGAGACGGAGGAGTGGGAGTCTGGCGGACCGGCGTGGATGCTTCCACTGGTCCAGCTCTGTTACCAACTGAGGCTTGGTTCTAGCCCACCAAGAGTCAAAAAAGGCCTCGAAATTCACCTGCAGCTATGGAGGAGGCAGAGGTGGAAGCGGCTGGTACAGCGGCATATAGCCTGATGGGGGATAGCCCGGCACCAGATATTGCGGTGTCAGGCAGCCCGGCATTGGGTAACCCAGAGTTGGATAGCTGGGTGTGGGATATCCCAGTGTTGGTTCCCTCGGTTCGGGTACTGTGGCGCTGGGTAACCCAGCATCAGGTAGCCTGGAGTAGGCTCCGACGTTGGTGTTGAAGGACCCTATGGTGGCCCAAAAGGGATATTAGAGAACCCAGGCAGCTTTAGGTCAGGCTGTGGGCCTACTGGAGGGAGACATGGCATCGGTCCTGAAGGGTCGGAAGGGATCCACTGGAGTCTGGAAGGGAGCAGAAGGCCAGACGGAGGGTCCACAGGTGCGGGTGCCAGGATCCCTGAAGGGATACCAGAGGGACCAGCGGGTGGCCGCCCCTCCTCTTCCTCTGGCTCTGGAAGGATAGCGGAGTCCAGAGGTACCACTGGAGGTGGTGTAGGATGGGCCCTGGAGGGGGATTCCCTTGGGGCGGTGGACTGTAGCTGGAGCAGTAGTGGACGATGGTCAGGAAGATCTGTGTCAGACCCATTATCGGGGTCTGATGGAAGCGCCATGGCTGGGCATTCGTTGGAAGGTCAGATGCCCGACTTATCAGCTGGGGCTGTGCAGTCATCGGAAGGTCTGATGCCCGACTTACCAACCGAGCCAGACTGCTTAGCGTCACAAACCCACTCAGCAGGTCAGACCCTCTGCTCCCAAAGAGCCAACCTCCGAGCGCAGTCTTGTGAACAGGAAACAGAAACAGGGTAACCCTCCTGTCTGTTTTTGCGGGTTCAAATCAACCTTTGGTCTCAAGTTCTGGAGGGATTCAAACTGTGAACCTCTTGCTAGCGTACCCAATGCACAGGCTCAGATAATTCTGTCTTCAGGGGGCCAGATATTTTTGCCTACGGGCACCTAACCAGGTGTACAAAAATGAACCCTTAAAAACTCCAATAAAAGACCTCAGGTTAAACCCTACCTTTTTCCAGCTTGATATCACCATTCAAGCTTATGCATAGTGTCAGCTTTAACCATATATACCTCACTTGTTAAAGAAAGAAATTCAAATACAGACCAAATAGGCTCTAAAAATAAGAGTTTTACTAAAATAGATAAAATATGTAAAACATAAAATACAGAACCATATATCACAAGAACCATACAATCTTTTAAAAGAACAAGATTTTAACACTGCAATTCCCACTACAATACTTAGATTTGTCTCTCTAAATACCTGCTTAAAGTGCTCAAAGATGTGTCTTTCTCAGAGTGTAGATAGAAGTGTGTGTCTCTGAAGGAAAACAGAAGACTGTTTAAAAAACTCTTTGCCAACCCCTTTGCGTGAGGTCACCTAGCTCCTCCTCTGTTTATTAAAAATCACACACCCAGGATGTTTTATCATATTAGAAGGCAAGCTAATTAAGGATTCATCAGCAGAAACTATTTTCCCCATGTGACTTCCCCAATCAAGTCTGTAAATTTCCTTTCATCTATGAGCAGTATCCTCTCTCACACAGACATCAATGCATTTATGATTTTGCACCAGTGTGCCATAACCTGGTTTCCTCCTCTAAACATCATAAAATGGATACTGATTTTCCTCTTAGCAGTTAAAGCTATATTTAACTTAGATAAACAGGAGATCCCTGATTAGGTATCTTCTAGCCTGTAATTATCTCATTGCTTTCATCTTTCAGCTGAGACCGGGGGGGGGAGAGGTCATTCCAACAGCAGCAGATTTCTCAGCAGAGACAATCAGTAGCAATTTTTTATAATTCAAAATCATAGTATACTCAGAACTGGCTGTCCACGTGTCACACTTAGACCTAGGTGTTTTGAGGGGCCCAACAGTGGCAGAAGCCTCCGAATCCCTGGAGTTGTCCACTTGAACCATGACCAGCTCAGAAGGGGGGCCTCAGTCTGCTCTGTAAAGGCAGGAACAGACTAGGCTGAAAGGGCGCTTCCCTTGCTGAAGGAAGGCCTCTCCTCGGTTGCGGTCCCCGGAGGAAGCCGCGATCAGGAAGGAAACAGATTCCGGTCCCGGTGTTTCTCCATGTCCTTCTTCTTCTACTTGTGGGAGTTAGAAGAACCTCCTGGAGGTGTGGAAGTACTTCTCATCTGCTGCATCTCTTTTTTCATGGAAGCAAGTTTGGTTTTCCAAAAGTGGGCTTCTAGGGTCTGCTGCCTGTGTTTCTGTGTGGCCTGGTTAAAATTTCTGGCAGGCTACAGAGGCCTTGGTGTCATGGTCGGGTCTGAGGCACAAGAGGCATAAAAGTGTGGGTGTCCTCCAGGATCTGCTTGCCGCAGGCACACTTATTCTGATGCAATTCGGATGGAATTGGATAAGACATGCAATCAGATGACAAAATGTACTGTTTTTTAAAAGAAAATAAATTTGTAGAAATACTTATCAAAAAAATGGCCAAACTGTGGCAGCGTTCCGCGAGCTCCGACGTGCGCAGGTCAAGCGGGAAAGAACTGGGGGGTTGGAACAGGGAATGTCCCTTATACAGCATCTGGCCAACGCCAGTCACATGACATCAGGTGTGGTCCCCACTATATACTGCTAGCTAAATTATTCTGTGTGGTCCGTGCGCCTGGCTGCTCAGTCCTAACAGTTATTACCTACTGCAAGAACTCTCTCGAAGTAAGATGGCAAGGTAAAATTTATTTAAAAAACGCCCAATACCAGAGGCTCTGGGCACTGTACAAACAGTAGACACATCTTCAGAAATAGAATCATTAAATACATAAAAATAAAAAAAAGAAACATTTTAACAACCCAACATAATAATACAGCATAAAAAAATTAATAATCTAATCAGATCAATAAATTAATCACTCAATTAGGAAATGCCTGAGCAACTAGGAGGGCCTTAAGGCGGGCCTTGAAAACCTCTAAAATAGGGGCCTCCTTAACCCCAGAGGGCAGCGAATTCCAAAGGACTGGAGTGGCGACACTAAACGCCCTGTTGCCAGCAGATTTTTAACCTCATCCTTGGAATCGCAAGGGGTCTCCACAAGAGGAACGGAGGGGGAGAACAGAGAGAGCAGGTACAAGAAGGTCAGACAGACAGCCAGGGCCCTGACTGTGTAGGGCCTTATAGATGAGAAGACATACCTTGAAGAGGATCCTCCACCTGACCGGCAGCCAGTGCAGCTCACGCAACATCGGTGTAATATGGCAGAATTTTGACTGCCCAGTTAATAACCAGCAGCTGCGTTCTGCACTAGCTGCAGTCTGTGGAGAGATCCTCCCATGACCCCAAGATACAGCGCATTACAGTAGTCAAGCCTTGATGTAACTAAGGCATGCATCAAAGTGGGGAGGTCCAGAGGTGGAATAAAGGGCTTTATCCTGGTGACATTTCTAAGATGGAAGAAACAGGAGCGGACAGTGGAGGATATCTGCGCCTTCATCGTCAGACTCCTATCCAGAATGACACCAAGATTTCGCACCCTAGAGGAGGTCTTCAGTGAAGCAGATCCTAGAACAAGTCCAGTCTCTGATTCCGAGGCCATCCTATCATGCACTCTGTTTGACTCCACCACCAATACCTCCATCTTATCTGGGTTAAGTCGCAACCAGCTGGAGGCCATCCAGTCGTTAATCTCAGCAAGGCAGTTGTTTAGCACATCTACCGCATTGGATGTTCCTGGGGCAAAGGAAAGATATAGCTGGGTATCATCAGCATAGCAATGAAAACCCAAGCGATACTTCCTAATGAGCCCTCCCAGGGGTAGCATGTACACTGCAAACAACGTTGGGGCTAATACCGATCCCCCAGGGACTCCGCAGGACAGGAGGCTAGGGGAAGGGGAAAAATTCCCCATCACAACCTGTTGCCTCCTGTTTGTTAAAAAGGACTCAAACCAGCAGATGATGGTGCCAGTGAGTCTGCAGAGATCCCTAAATCGGTGAAGCAACACGCAATGGTCCACAGTGTCAAAAACTGAGGAGAGATCCAGGATAACAAGAATTCTTTTTTCCTCAATCTCTCGCCCTGAGGACATCATTCAGTACCCGAACAAGTGTGGTTTCTGTGCTATGCCTCGCCTGAAATCCCGACTGGAAAGGTTGGTATAACTTGTGAGTCACGAGGTGCTCCTCCAACTGAAGCGCCACTACCTTCGCCAGAAAGGGAAGATTAGAGATAGATTGGTTATTTGCCCTGACCTCCGGGTCCAAAGACAGTTTCTTTAAGAGTGATCTCACCAAATGCCTCCTTCAAGGCATCAGGGAACCCCCCTCAGATAAGCAACACCGGACATACAGAGCAAATATCGGGCCAACGGTGTCGATGCATCTCATCAAGAAATGCGTCGGCACCGAATCCAGCTCGCAAAAGGTCTGCTTCAGATTGGTTGCCACCCCAATGACCTCACTTACCTCCACTGGTCTGAACTCCCTCCAACCAGGCAGCGTGCTCTCAGAACACTTCAGGCGACCACTGTCAGCTATGACATTGCTAAATGGAGAAAAAAAAATTACTCACCTTAGTAATGTTGTTTCTTCTAATGGAGTCTTGCTATATTATGACAATTGCAGTTTGTCCCACCATTAGAACTGCTCCGGAGGTGAAAGAGTTAACTACCATGCCAGGCATGGAGTTTAGAGCGCAAGCTCGGTTAGAGAAGCTCTGTCTGGCTATTTTCAAACTGAAACTGTCAGATCTTTACGAGCAAAAACTCACTAAGGTTCTGTGTGGAAGCTGTAACCTACACTAGCCAACTGGCTACCTAAATATTAACACCTATTCCTGGTCCCAACACCAAGACTCAAGTCAGGGGACCAGAAAATAATAAGATAAAATAAAACACAACACCCCCAAAACCCCAAAAAGGGGTGGAAAAAACATAAATGGGCATAACAAGTGCAACACTGGACTGCCCACCCATACCCAAGTAGAAGTTCTGAGAGGGCAGGCTGGGGAGGTCATAATATAGCAAGACTCCATTAGAAGAAACAACATTACTAAGGTGAGTAATTTTTCTTCAAACAACATGAAGTCTTGCTATATTATGACAATTGCAGAATACACAGCAGTACCTCCATGGTGGAGGGACAGAACCTACTTAGGGAATAGGCTCTGAAGCACGGCTGTGCCAAATCTAGCATCCCTCCTGGCCTGGATATCCAAGGAGTAATGCTTGGTGAAAGTGTGTACCGTTTTCCAGGTAGCTGCTTGACATATCTCCAAGATAGGGATGTCTCTAGCGGCAGCTAAAGACGCAGCTGTACCTCTGGTAGAGTGAGCCCTCAGGCCTGAAGGGGGAACCTTTCCCAGTTTTTGATAACAAAATTGGATACACGAGACAATCCACCTGGCAATGGATCTCTTAGTGGCAGGTTTACCTTTCCCAACCTCACCATAAGTGAGAAAGAGTTCGAGGGATTCGAACCTATGACCCTTGGTACGCTCTCTATAGTAACTAAGAGCCCTCTTAACATCTAAGCTGTGCAGCCTCCTCTCACCAGAGGAGGAATGGTCAGTGAAGAACACTGGCAGGGGGAGAGATTGGTTAAGATGGAAATCTGAAACCACCTTAGGCAAAAACTTCCTGTTAGTCCTAAGGACTACTTTATCCCTGTGAAAGGAAATAAAGTCAGTCTCCACTGACAAGGCTTGTAACTCACTTATGCGCCTGGCAGAAGTGATGGCTACTAGAAAAACAGTTTTCCAAGTCAAATACTTAAGCTCTGCAGAAGACAGAGGTTCAAAGGGGGGTTGCATCAACTGAGCAATGCAAACATTAAGATCCCAGGCAGGGGCCGGGTCCCTGAAAGGTGGATTAGTATGAAGTAATCCCTTGAAAAACTTGGAAAATACAGGGTGAGTGGAAAGAGAAGAGGGCTTTCCTGCTGAAATAAAAGCAGAGACAGCTGCCAAATGTACTTTCAGGGTAGCTGGTCTCAGGCCCAAAGAGTTAAGATAGACCATATAGTCCAAAACAATGGGCAAATCAGCAGATTCCGGGGGAATATGCTTCCCAGAGCACCAGATGGAAAACCTTTTCCATTTAGAATTATAAGTAGCTCTAGTGGAAGGCTTCCTAGAAGCCTTCAGGATGTCAAGAACACCTTGAGAAAGGTGTAGGTCAGCAAACTCTAACTCCTCAAGAGCCAGGCCTTGAGGTTGAGGGATTTGAGATTCGGATACCAAACTCTCCCCTGGGCACAAGATAACAGGTTGTGTTTCCTGGGGAGGCACAGGTGAAGATGGACTGCTAAGGACAGAAGGAGTGGGTACCAGGGCTGCCTGGCCCAATCCGGAGCAATCAGAATCATCCTGCAAGGCTGGGATCTGATTTTCACTAGCACCTTGACAAGGAGAGGGAAGGGGGGAAGGCATATAGAAACTTCCCTCCCCAATCTAGGAGAAAGGCATCCAGGGGGACTGAGCCCATTACTGGGGGCCTGCAACAAAACAGTGGAAGTTGATGATTGTCTGGGGCTGCAAAAAGATCTATCTGAGGAGTGCCCCATCTGGCAAAAACTATCCCCAGTACTTGGGGATCCAGTGACCATTCGTGATGGCCCTGGGAAATCCTGCTGAGAGCATCTGCCAGGACATTGTCCTTTCCTGGGAGGTGAACTGCTATGAGGAAGTGTTCAGGGAATAAGCCAGAGACCACAACTTCATTGTCTGCACAAGGTCGAAGACTGAGTGCCCCTTGTTTGTTGATGTACCACATTGTGGTGGTGGTGTCTGTTCTGACTTGTACCACTTTGTTCTGAACAGATGCAGAAAACACTTGAAGTGCTAGAAAGACAGCTCTGAGTTCCAGCAAATTGATGTGAAGCAGAGACTCTTGAGGGACCACACTCTCTGGGTGGAGAGGTCGCCCATGTGAGCTCCCCATCCCAGAAGGGATGCATCTGTAGTAAGGGTCAAGGAGTGAGATAGAGGATGAAGGGACCCCTAGTCTTAAATTGCTCTGATCCTGCCACCACTGAAGGGCCTGGATCAGGGTTCAGTCACTGGGATCAACTTGGAAGAGGATCTTTTCTTTGAGACCAAAAGGCTCTCAAGTGAAACTGAATGTCCCTCATCTGAAATCTTGCTCCTTGCACTACAGCTGTGGAAGCAGCCATGTGTCCTAGGAGCTGTAAGAAGTGCCTTGCTGGTCGAGAGACCTGCAGAGTGAAGGAAGAGGCCAGGGCCACTAGGTTCCTTACCCTCTCTAAGGGCAGGAAGGCTCTGGCCTGCTTTGTATCCAGTTCTGCACCTATGAAGGTGAGTACCTGAACAGGTTCCAGCACTGACTTTGGGAGATTCAGCAGAAAACCCAGAGAGGTGAGCAGCTGCTGGGTAACTTGCAAGTGTGATGGAGACTGGCCTACAATAAGCCAGTCGTCTAGGTAGGGAAAAATAGCAATCTTTTGCCTTCTTAAATGAGCAACTGCTACTGCTAGACATTTTGTGAATACCCTTGGGGCAGAGGTGAGGCCGAAGGGCACTGCTCTGAACTGGTAATGGCCTGAGGGCAGTTCGAATCTAAGGTACTTTCGGTGGGAGCTTCTGATTAGAACATGGAAATAGGCATCCTTGAGGTCCAGGGAAGCTAGCCAGTCCCCTGGCCTTAGAGAAGGTAAAATTACTGCCAGAGTCACCATTTTGAATTTTGGTTTCAAAAGGTGCTTGTTCGGATATCTTAGGTCCAAAATGGGCTGCCATTCTCCTGTCTTTTTTGGGGTAAGGAAGTACCTGGAGTACAGACCCTTGCCCTGGAGTAGGGGGGAAACCCTTTCTACAGCTCTGAGAGCCAGGAGGGTTGAGACTTCTGTTTCTAAGGCAAAGGTCTCTTGAGGGTTTGCAGGTGGAAAAGATCTGGCTCTCATCTTTGGAAATTTTTTGAAGCTGAGAACCAGACCCTGGCTTACTACTTCCAGGACCCACTTGTCTGATGTTAGAGACTCCCAGTCCTGAACGAAGTAAACCAGCCTGCCCCCTACAGGTAACGGAGAACCGGCCCTGGACACCCCATCAGGGTGCCTGTTTGGCAGGGGCTTAAGGCTGAGGGGTGGAAGCAGGCCTGCTTGCACCCCGTCTGCCTCTGCCTCTGAAGAACCCCCTCTGAGCATAAGCAGAAGAAGCCTGGGTTTGGTAAAAAGGCCTGTGAAAAGGCCTACCTCTACCCGGGGGTCTGCTTCTGAGGAGTGACTTGCCGCTCCTTGGCTTGTGCACTCCTATAAGTTGTTCTATATTCATCCATTTTCTTCATGTAATTCTTTGTCTGCTCCCCAAACAGAGAATTCCCTACCACAGGAAAATCCATGGCCTTAGTCTGGGTATCCTGTGACAAACTAGTACACCTGAGCCAAGCCAACCTACGAAAGGCCACAAATGTAGCCATGACTCTAGAGGATACATCATTAGAATCCACAGCAGCATGGAATTGCACCTTGGATGCCTCAATACCATCAGAAGCCACCTGCTCCAGCTCCTTGGCAAGCTGGCCAGGGGCCTGTTTGGCCAAGGCCATGACAGTGTCCCATCTAGATTTTTGGTATCTTGCCACATAAGCCATGTAATTTGCTTGTCTGAGTCCCAAGGACGCTGCCATGTATTGTTTTTAGCCATGGCATCAATCTTCCTGGAGTCCTTGTCAGGAGGATGTGAAGCCAGGGAATGTTTCTTATCACAGGCTGCAGCCTGAACTACCCCAACATGACTGCATTGCTGTGAAAGAAAGTCTGTATCAGGACCTGATAAAGTGTACCTCCTGTCCATCTTCTTGTCAACAGGAGGCACAGAATTAGGAGCTTTTAGTATTTTTATTGTTTGTTTCCTAAATGATTTATGTAAGGGGATAGATAATCTCCTAGACTCTGGGATATCCATCATTTCCACAAAATCAGGTTCCTCTTGCTCATCCACAGCTTCCTCTAATGGGAGCTGGAGGGTTTCAGCAACCTTTTTATAAAACAAAAAGTGAGAAGGGGACTCAGAAAGCATAGGGGGAGATTCCAAAGGTCTGTCTGGGGAGATGTCCGGTTCAATGGGCACATCCAGACTCTCAAAGTCACATTCACACTGATCATAATCCTCCTCCCCCTCCTCTGGTTCATAAAACTCTTCAATATCATATTCTTGAACCGGTGGAACCGGCCGAACCGACCTTTTACCAGACAGTGGCGGTTCGGACGGAACCGGAGAAAGTGACTGTACAATCTGTATAGCTTTTGCTATTTCTGCAGCAGTTGGAGAAGGAATTTTGGACTCCAAACCTGCTGGTTTTTAGTTTTCTTTGCTGGAACTGGCTCCTCAGAGCCAGCTTTTCATTTGGCCGAGGAAGTATCGCCCTGGTCAGAGGGCACTCCCTCCGGTTCGGTTGGCACCGAACCGGGCTGTCATCCGGGTCAGTGGACTTTTGGCCCTCGTTCCTGAGCCTGCCCACTCTTGTCCAGGGTGGCTGCAGGAAATTTTTACAAATCTGGCAGTCTGAATTGAGGTGGTCAAACCCCAGACAACAGACATGTGTGTGTGGGTCAGCCTTGGCAAAGGCTTCCCCACAGACACTACAGTGTTGAAACCAGTGGGCCGGTTTTTCTTTTGGTTTTCTCAGACATGATGCCAGCCTAACCAACAAACTTGCCCTTTTTAGCGGCGGTACTGGGCAAGACACCTTATCAGTTCTCAACCGTGTGCGGGTCGTGGAAAAACCGTGTAATGAAATCCGTTTTTTTTAGAACCGATAAGAACCGGGAACCGCACTCTAAAAGCCTTAAAATGCTTTCTTTTTAAAAGTTTTAACAGCCTGATCGGTTCGAACCGAACCGATAAAAATTTACAAGTTCCACACAGAAATAAACCTATCTATTACTTACAATACCACAGACAGAGCTTGAACCGATCGGTTTGCGGTTAAAATAAAAATACTCGCGGTTGAATTTAACCGAGAAAATACTGTTTAAACCGAGAAATGAACCGAGCAGTAGGAGAAATCTCCGGAGCGACTGTTCAGTGAGGCTAAGTAAAGAATCTGACAGTTTCAGTTTGAAAATAGCCAGACAGAGCTTCTCTAACCGAGCTCGCGCTCTAAACTCCATGCCTGGCATGGTAGTTAACTCTTTCACCTCCGGAGCAGTTCTAATGGTGGGACAAACTGCAATTGTCATAATATAGCAAGACTTCATGTTGTTTGAAACACCCTGCTGGATACTGGCCACTCTGTCCGAGAAGAATCAAGCAAACTCTGCATTCAACATCAGAAAAAACCTTGTTTGGCTGTAGACAGGCTGGATGAAGTAGCCTGTCCATAGTCCGAAAAAGTCTAGCTGGTAGATTATTCCCGGCAGCAATCTCCCTGGACAGGAACACTGCCTTCTTATGGTTGATTGCCCCCTGGTATGCATTATAATGCATACGCAGGGCCAGTTTGTCCCACTCTAGGCCGGACCTTCTCCAGCAGCGCTCTCCCTCTGACCCTTTCTCTTCATCTCCCTGAGAACCCTATCATACTATGGGGACCTCAAGTGGTACTGTGCAACCTGATTACTACTTGGCATCTATCTCTTATCATTTACGTGACTAGACTAAGCTAATTCAGTTTTCCTTTTTTCTAATGGTGGTTTGCCGATTTATGGCCAATACAGAATGCTCATAAGACGTATTGTTTTGGAAGCTAAAGGACTGCCACTCAAGGAAGTGCTTCCATTAATTAAGCACAGTTAGAGGGATTTTGTACCCTGTCTGCTGGAACTGTATCTGACTGCCATGCCAGTGGGAAGTGGTGAATAGAACGGACACAATCAGGCCTGTTTCTGGAATAATGATCCGAGAATTGTTCCCAGCCCAGTAAGTGGATACCATGGACTTTGTTATTCTTGGATTCTGGATTTGCCTATCTAAACTTTTTGGGTGCAGAATATGTATTCCATTCGGGCATGTTGCAGAGGCCATCTGTCCCAAAAAAATCTGGTCTGGCCCCTTTCCCACTTGAGGAACACTCCCTCTTTGGGCAAATGAGAGACCAAAATTGGACCCCACTCCTAGATTGGCCCAGCCTCCTGTGTGGCATAGATTTAAAGGCCTCACTGATGTTCAGATAAGTCACATCCACTGCCTTCCCGTGATCTATTCCTGGTCATCCAGTAAGAGAAATCAATCAGATTTTACAGTTCTGGAGAGCACTCACCCCTACTGGCAGCAGGTATAGAAAAGATAACACACACACCAAACTTAGTGCTTCAATATCATATTCTTTTTACTCTCGAGAGACATAGCAGTGTAGCAAACAAGACAGCTTACATTTCACCTGACCATTTGGGCTTCTTCAGAGCTCTGAAGAAGCCCGAATGATGGGAGTGTAAGCTACACTGTCTATGTCGAGAGAAAACAAAACTATGATAAACAGTTATTGATATTCTGCTACCAGTGCCTGTTTAACAAGGATTTATAAACAATTTTGGAAGTTAGCATCATCAGCCCTGTGAATCACTGCCATCCTTTAAATCAATCAGATTTGTTTGATATGATCTCATCCCCACCACCACCACATCCAGTGAATCCATGCTGCCTATGGTCCTGCAGCCCACTGGACTCTAAATGCTCAACCAGTCTTTCTTTCAGTAAGGTTTCCATTAAATTCCACACCATGGACAAGCCCTAGTAACACTGGTTTACAAAAACGGAGACCGGATGTGTATAGCCAACTACAGACCCATCTCCATCCTCTCCCCCTTATCCAAGGTGCTGGAAAAGACTATGGCAGAGCAACTCACCAAATACCAACTACTTTGTCCTAACCAACAAGGGCTTCAGGCAAAATCATAGCACTACTACTACCCTGGTTGAGTACACGGCCTATGCACACAAAGCACTTGACGAAGGCAAGTTAGTGGGGTCAGTCTTTATAGATCTCACTAAAAGCCTTCGACACTGTTAACCACCCCTTACTCCTGGCACAACTACAGAACCTGGGGTGGTGAAGAATACTGCTGCCTGGTTCAAGGACTACCTATCCAACAGAACCTAACATGTCAGAGTTGTTCAAACCGTGTCCGGCTCAAGAGAAGTGTCAATGGGGGTCCCCTAAGGGGCCATTCTGGGGCCCCTACTCATCAGCCTTTTCCTGAACAACCTCCCTGAAGCATGTGACACCAAACTCATCCTTTACGCTGATGAAGCAGTACTCTTAAACAGCAACCCACACTATGGTACTCTCCAAACGGAACTCCAGCGTTCTTTTCACTATCTGGAAGACAGGTTCTGCAAGTAGAATTGCTGCTAAACTACAAAAAGACCAAGACCATGCTAATATCCAGTCCACACTATAAAAAGAAACCCCCCTCACCATTTTGAACAATGTCGATGCACCTCTGGATCAAGTGACCACTTTCAAGTACCTGGGGGTCACCCTTGATGACACCCTCTCCTTCACCCATCATATTGACTAGGTAGTCAAGACAGTTAACTCAAAGCTCGGTGTCTTCTACAGTCATAGAAATTACCTCACTCCTGAAGCACTTCGCCTATCCAGCTCCATCCTATCAACCATCGACTATAGTCTGGTTGTCTATGGTGCGGCCATGGACATGGCCCTCAAGAGGATACACACCGCCCACAATAAAGCCTGCAGGCTCACCTTGGCTGCAGACCAACTTGCACACACCTACTCCCTTTATGAACTGACTAAATCTATATCTCGTCAAAGTCCTTGGTAAATCCAGGCACAGCTCCGAGGGTCTCGACCTAAAATTAATCTTTCTTACCCTTGACGAACTGCTACCCCACTGACCTCTATCGTAAATCTATCCCTCACCACAGGTACCTTCCCAAACCTCTGGAAAGCTGCCATAGTAACCCATCCACAAAGCCATGCCAACTACCGCCCAATTTCAACCCTACCACCTATCTCAAAAGCCATCAAGCGTATAGTCTACGATCAGCTGGTAGCTCAACTTGATAAATACCAACTACAATGCCAGCAGCAGCACACGGCTTCCGTCAACACCACAGCACTACCACTGCACTCCTCGAGTTCACGGGTTACTTTCATAGTGCCTTCAACCAGGGGCACCTGGTGGGAGCAACCTTTATCGACCTCACCAAGGCCTTTGATATGGTCAACCACAACCTCCTCTTAGGACAATTAGAGGTAATTGGACTCTCCTCTGACTCACTGTGCTGGTTCCGGAGCTACCTCTTTGGATGTGTTCAGCAGGTAAAAATATGCAATGTACTCTCTGACCCCCTTCAAGTGCCCCTTGGAGTCCCCCAAGGTTCCATCCTTGGCCCCCCTCCTCTTTAGCCTCTTTCTAAATAACCTACCACTAGCTTGCCAACAAAAAATCCTTCTCTACGCTGACGATGCTGTGATCTACACCAGTCATTCTGACCATATTGTACTGGAGCAGCATCTTCAACAGGACTTCAACAACATAGAAGCCTGGTTTAACAGAGCTAAACTCCTACTCAACCACAAAATGACGAAGACCATGCTCTTTGCCTCGGCACACAGCTACCACAGGATCGCAACCCTTAACATACAGAATTTACATAAGATCACCATTGAAATGGTCACCAATTTCAAATACCTGGGCCTCACCCTTGACAGCTCCCTCTCATATGCCACATACATTGACCAAGTGGCCACTGCAGCTAACAGGAAGCTTGGCCTACTATATACAGTAAGCACCGAAGATGCCTCACTCCCAAAGCCCTCCAGCTCTCCATAACCAGCTTGGTCGTCTCAACCATTGATTATGACCTTGCCATCTACAGTGCAGCCTCTGACAGCACACTGGGGCGACTCGCCTCCACGCTCAACAAAGCCTGCAGACTTGCTCTGGGAGCCCCTCGCCTGTCCCATACCTGCCACCTCTACCAGGAAACCGGTTGGCTAAATCTGCCTGATAGGGCCCGCTATCAAACCTGCCTCCTTGCTAAAAAAGCAATCCTGGGCCTACTGCCTCCAGGGTCCAGCTCCCTCATACACCAGGTAGCTCCAACTAGGACTACAAGGACATCAAATAAGATCCCTATCAAAATCCCCTATCATCGCACTACCCAAGGTCAGCGACCCTTTGAATACCGGGCCCCGCTATGGCTCTCCTCACTCTCAACAGAACTAGCCACAATTAGTAAAATCGACTCATTCAAATCTGCACTTAGGTCCCACCTTTCCTCACAAGGGAAATGTACCTGTCCTACCTGACCAACTCACCTGCTTAAAACCCTGACTACCCCACCAATTTGCACTTTGTCAGCATCTAATTCGCCACTTCCCGCTTCTTCCCCCAACCAAAAAAAAAATCAAAGGATGCAGAGAACGAGGAGTACTTGGATGACAGTGGGCTCAGGGAGGGTTAGACCAGTCAGGCAGAGGCACATCCCAGATCCTATTCCACTCAAGAACTCATATGCCACACTGCCAAACAGGGACAACCAAATAGAGGTACCCAGAGAAATGGAAGGAAGGATGTGGAGGTTAGCCAAGTGCAAAGATGGAGATTAGCGCCCAGGAGGTGGATAGGCAGAATAGGAGCAAAATTCAGCAGAAGGGCAGACAGCAAGGTGAACCAGGGATAAAGGACAACCAAGGAAGGGGCTGGAGTAGAACAGCAAACAGTCTAGGGAGGTCAAATCATGGAAGTCATTGTGCAAATGCCAGGAGCCTTAGCAACAAGATGGAAGATCTGGAGGCTGTCATTGTGCAGTCAGAACTGGACATTGTGGCCATCACTGAAACCTGGTGTAATGATAACCATGACTGGGAGTTGGCCTACCTGGCTACAACATATTCAGAAGAGACAGGGCAGGCAGGAAGGGAGGAGGAGTGGCACTGTATGGTGAAAATGTCATAAGGGCCACAAAGATCCAGGAGGAACAAAATGGGGAGATACTGTGGGTTAAGCTGGAAAGGAAAATGGGGCCAGCCATCCAGACAGGTGTGGTCTATGACCACCAGCCCAGGAGGAAGAAACAGATAGGGAGTTGATGCTAGCCATCCAGAGGATGGCAGACAAGGGTGAGGTAGTACTGGTTGGAGACTTCATATTCCAGACGTGGACTGGAGCATCCCAGCAGCAGCATCAACTAGGAGCAGATTTATCCTGGACTCTTCAGGGTGCCTTCCTCAAGCAACTGGTCATGGAACCAACTCGCAAAAGGCAATACTGGACCTTGTGTGCTCACAAACAGGGACAGTGTGATGGGGGTAAGAGTGGGGGAGCACCTGGGGAACAGTGACCACCAGTCACTGTGGTTTGAAATCACAGAAAGAGCAGAACCAAACCACACAAAAACACGTATCCTGGATTTTAGGGCAAACTTTGAGAAAATGGGAGATACTTGAAAGAAGCATTAGGGAATGGGCAGGAAATCAGGGGTTGAGGAACAGTGGAAGTATTTAAAATGGGGATTACAAGAGCAACAGAATTATGTATTAAGCAGGTTAGCAAGAGGAAAAGGAAGAGGAGACCATTATGGTTTTTCTAAAGGGTAGCAAAGAAGTGAAAGCAAAAAGATTGCATTCAGGCAATACAAAAAGAGACAGGCAGAAGGGATAGGAGAAGTACCAGGAGAAGCAAAGGGAGGCAGGAGGTCAGTAAGGAAGCCAAAGCTCAGACAGAAGAACACATTGCAAAATCAGTGGGTAGAGGACAAAACCTTTTATAGGTACATAAGTGAAAAAGAAAGGCAAAGGAGGATAGTGAGACTGAAGGGGAGGATGGGGCTGTGTGGATGGACAACAGTAAAGCTGACATATTGAACAGGTATTTTGCTCAGTTTTACTGAGGAAGAGGAGGTATGGGTCTGAATGGAGTACAAGGGTGAGAATGGTGCAGAAATGGACACAAGTCCCTTTACACGAGAAAGGGTCCTGAAGGAACTGGAAGTAATAAGAGTTGATAAAGCTAATGGGGCCAGATGGGGTGCACCCAGGGTCCTTAAAGAACTAAGAGAGGTGGTGGCTGAACCTCTTGCTATCCTGTTTAGCCGATCACTAGAAACAGGGAGGTACCCAAAGACTGGAGGATAGCAGACATAGGCCCTTATACAAAGTGGGAACAAAGAGGAAGCGGGGAACTACAGACCAGTCAGCCTCACCTCGGCAGTGGGGAAGATCATGGAAGCACTACTGAAGGAGAGATTGGTGGAACATCTGGTTGTCAATGGACTACAGGACCCAAGGCAGCATGGTTTCACCAGGGGAAGGTCATGTCAGACCAACCTCATTGAATTTTCTGACTGGGTGACTAGGGAGGTGGATCAGGGGAGGGCAGTGGACATGGCCTATCTGGACTTCAGCAAGGCCTTTGACACTGTGCCACATAGAAGACTGTTGCACAAACTGGGGAATATGGGTGTGGGCAGGACAGTAGTGCAGTGGGTAGGTAACTGCCTGGGCAGCAGGACACAGAGGGTGGTGGTAAATGGCTGTCACTCCACAGAGGGAAGAGTGACCAGTGGGGTACCACAGGGATCAGTGCTGGGACCGGTACTATTCAATATCTCATCAGTGACATTATGAGGACCTAGAAGGCAAAATTTCACTGTTCGCTGATGACACAAAGCTCTGTAACAGAGTAGACACACCAGAGGGTGTAGACAGAATGAGAAGGGACCTGCAGAAACTTGAAGAATGGTCAGGGTTTGGCAGTTGAAATTCAATGCAAAGAGTGCAAGATAATGCATATAGTACAAAAACCCTGGCACAATATATCAGTTGGGGGTGAGGATATAGCATGCACCAAGCAGGAAAGGGATCTTGAGTTATCATCTCTGATGACCTCAAGGCAGGGAAAACAGTGTGACAAGGCAGCAGGTAAAGCAAATAGGATGCTGGGATGCATAGGCAGGGCATCACCAGCAGGAAAGGAGGTCATAATTCCACTATACAAGACACTAGTGAGGCGCACCTGAGTACACTGTGCAGTTCTGGAGACCTTACCCACGTAAGGACATAGACAGGGTAGAGAAGGTTCAGAGGAGGGCAACAAAGATGGTGCATGGATTGCATCACAAGTCCTATGAGGACAGGTTGAAGGCACTGAACATGTACTCCCTGGAGGAGAGGAGGAGAGAGGTGATATGATAGAGACCTACAAGTATCTACATAAGGAGGAACAGGGTGCAGGAATGCACTATTTTTAAGCGAAAAGATGTTCCAGGACTAGAGGGCATGGGATGAAGTTGGAGGGAGGACGATTCAGAGGAAGCGTGAGGAAGAATTTCTTCACAGAACGGGTGGTGGACAAGTGGAACACCCTGCCAGAGGAAGTGGTGGGGCTGAAACAATCACGGGATTTAAGAATGCATGGGATAGACATAAAGGAATTCTGGAGGTCAGGGGTAAGGGGCAACAGACTTCCTGGAAAACATAAACTGAACTTACAAACTTAAATGGGCAGACTGGGTGGGCCATAGGCCCTTATCTGCCGACACTGTCTATGTATCTATGTAACCCATAGCCCCTGACCCCTGCCCAGTCACAGATCCTACTTCTTTTCTCCTGGGCTCTATTCCCTCACCATGCTCGCAACCCTGTCCTCCCCCTCCCCATCCTCTCACTGACAAGGTGACCCTCTAACCTGTGGTTACTGCTAGATGACCTCCCCCTCTTCCTCCCCCCTCACACTTAATCCCACCACTCTCCCTAGCACTTGCTCCTGCTGTACTATCATTGCCTGTCTGCTAAGGCTCTATCCCCATCCCATGTTCTTTAATTGTCATTTTACCATAGTTAATTGTTTAGTTCTTTGTAACTCTGTGATTACTACTGTACGTTCGCCGTATTTTCCTGACGTGGAACCTCTGTAAATGAGCTTGTAGCTCGAAGGTTGTAATCCGAGAATTCAATAAATAAATAAATAAAATAAACTAAATGGCTGCCACTAGAGAGCAGAATCAAGTTCCAAACCTGCCTCCTCGGGAGGAAGGCGTTTACAGGGAAAACAGCCCCTATGTATCAAGTACTTATCCCCGGCTGTCTCCATATATGGTACACGAGGCATTACGCGAGGAGCTCTAACTACATCATTTTGCAGAACTGCTCTTGGACAATGTGCCTTTGCCTATAGGGCCTCCCTATGGCTAAATGAACTCCCTGGGCCCTTATGTATGTCCATGAGCCTCTCTCATTTCAAAAATGGTCTGAGGCAACACCTTAGTTCAATCTCAAAATGTAACTGCTCCTGACCAACCTCCCCCCTTTGCCTATTTTGGCCTCCAACTCTGGTTGACTGCTACACACCCCATCCCTTGCAAAGCAGAGACTTCCTCTGGTTCGGATGTCTCCTCTCCCCATCCTCTAGCCTCTGCAGCCTCCCTCTCCCCCACTTATCCCCTCCTGCCTTCCCTCCCTAGTCACCCCATCCCCCACCTCTCTCCCCGTGACACAACCTCTCAAGTGATTGCTCGCCTCCCGCACTAGCCCCTTGAGTTTATCTTCCCATCCTGCTCTCTCCCCCTTCAGTGCTACCATACTCCTAAAATCCCATTCTCCCCTCTCCACAAAGCCTCTCAGGTGACTGCTCAGCCCTCTCCTGCACTAGCTCCCTGAGTTTACCCCCATCCCCCTCCTAAATACCTCTATCCTGATGCTGTACTAAGCCTGGTACTAGCTATGAATGTGTAATTGCTGTAACCAAAAAGCTATGCAACTGTATCACTGTAACCTATTGTTGTTTTGTACTTTGTCTAACCTCATGATGTTAATCATGTCTTATGTCTGTTAACAGACATGGAACTTTTGTAAAAGAGCCTGTGCTCAAAGGTATTTTCCTAATTCCAAATAAATAAATGGAATTTAGAATGACTAGCCCATAGTAGATAGCTTCCTCTCTGCTGCCACTCTAATGTAGGAGGACCACACCAGCCCATCACCAGTTCTCTGGAACCACACCAGTTTCCAGTGAGCTGCTGAACAAGTCTGTCACTGGGACAGCTAACATCTCCCCGAGTTCTTTTTGTACCCTAGGGTGTATCTCGTCTGGTCCATAGCCTTATCCACCTTCAGCGCTGCAAGTCCTCTCAGGACTCTTTCCTCTGAAAATGGACTTGTGTTTCATCTCCACCCATCACATTCTTGCTTCTCCCTGATGGTCTGCCCTCTCCTTCTTCTAAAGAAGCACCTGCTTCAGATGTCAGCTTTTTCTTCATCCCCTTGCGCACAGTCTCTCTCTTCCACCATTCTGATCTGCACTACTCACTCTACTTCCTGGATCATCTGCTGCATCATCTTTTTGGGAGGGGGGCCCTAACTGCCCTGCCTTCAGAGGATATTGGCTGCTGCACTGGACTGAGGATCCTCCAAGGGTGGGACAATAGCTGTACGAGGGTTTCAGGAGGGGATGGCTGGGGGGGCAGGATAAAGAGGACTACGACATGGAAATGTCCCAACAGAAATTGGAACTGGGATAAGTGTCCTTCCAGCCTGGTTCTAATACCCAGGGCTCCACTGATTGTCATTGCAGGGTTTTAAATAATTGATTAGCAGTTTTTTTCTTGGGACAATGCTAACTGTACAGAAAGTATTTATATAGGTTTTCTAGAAGTGTTATGTTTGTTAAACACAGTGAGGCAAGTGCTGTGCATTTTCACAATGTTTTAGCACTTTTATGAGCAAAACGCTAATCAATTTTAGGAGTTAAATTAATCCCTGCATTGGACAAGAGATAATAAGACCAGCTGACTTTGCTCCTTCCCTTAAGACTGTTCTTTGTAATGAAAGGCAACTGAGGATTAAAACAGCGGTAACGGAAGTGATTCCTCAGCTAATCTTTTTTTTTTTTTTTTTTTTTTTTATTTTTCATCTTTATCCTCCTTCCCTACCCCCAGTGCCCCCTCCTTCCATCCGCTCATGTCCCCCGACACCCACCTTAGGGATCTGCCCCTAGAGTGCCCTTCCTCCTCTCTCTGGCACATTGGGGTCTGTCCTTGTAGGTGGTCCGGGTAGACTTAGGGCGGACTTCATCTAGGGCAGCCGGAGATGTTTTTCCGTTTTTCTCCCCTTCGCCCACGCCCCTGGGACGCCGTGCGGCTTGGGCGTGTCCCGAGTGGCTATGTGCTGGCGCCACGCCCAGCCCTCATGCGCGCGGCGTCCCCCCTCGGCTCCGACAAGCGGCCGCCTCCATCCCCTTCCTGCAGCCGGTGCTTCCACCGGCTGGAAGGATGCAGAAGCATAGGCGTTCTTGGTCACCCACCCCTGAGGGAGGAGAGCATCCGTTGGGACGCTCGATCCTCCCTCCCCTCCACCGACCCCCGGCTGCCCGAGTCCGTCTCAGCTAATCTTAACTGTAGATTGAAGCCTCCCAATCTGGAGGGATATGGGTCTATACAGACAGCATGGAATGCCTCCATCTAGAAAGGAAACCACAGTCCTCATTGGATGGTTTAAATGTTACTTTAACAAACATTTAGATAAGCTGGGAAGGTGGAAAGAAAGTGGAAGGCATAATCTGTCTCCCCCCAAAGTGGAAACACCAGGAAGGGTGGACCCTGAGGGAGCAAGACAGTGGGAACAACAGGAATGTAGACAACAGAGGGAAGGGTGGATGTAAGGCACAAAAAAAGGGGGGGTGATGGCGTAGGACAAAAAAGTTCAAAGAGGGGTTGCAGGCTGAAAGGGAGCAAGGTATGGAGGGTCATGTGTACGAATGTTAGGAGTCTCGAAAATAAAATTCCTCACCTACAGGCCATCATGGCAGAGGCAGACCTGGGTACTGTGGCCATTACTGAATCATGGTGCACAAGCAACCATGACTGGATACACTTGGTTTAGGAAGGATATGGTGGCAGGGAAGGGAGGAGGGGGTGGTGTTATATGTAAAGCAGGGCATCAAAGCAACAGAAACACAAGGGGTTCGGGAGAGAAGGGAGGATTAGGGGCACTGTGTCACCCTAAAAACAGGACACATATTTGCACAGGGGTGATCTACAGACCTCCAACACAGGAAGATGAACTAGACAAGGCACTGAACAAAGTCATTACCACGATAACAGAGAATGTAAAGGTGCTACTGGTGGGGGACTTTAGTCTGGCGGATGTCGACTGCAGCCTCCCAGCTGTGGTCTTGGCTAGAAACACATAAGTCCTGTAGTCCAGGCAGAGGACATTTCTGAGGCAACTAGTCAAGGAGCCCACTTGAGAGAGGGCCTGGTGCTCACTAAAAGGGCCAGTATTGCAGATGTCAAACCAGGAGGCCACTTGGGGACGACTTTTCACTGTACAGTGTGCTTCACTATAAGGATGGCATATGCAGCAAACCACACAAGGACGAAGGTCCTGGATTTCAAGAGTGTGAATTTAAAAAAAAATGGGTGAATACCTCAAGGATGACCTGGCAGGTGGAAACAGCCAGGGTGGGGTGTAGAAACAGTGGACCAAAATAAGGGATGACACAGTAAAGGTGACAAACCTCTGAGTTAAAGAAGTGATTAAGAACAAAAGAAACTGCTATGGTTCTCCAAGGCAGTGGCTGAAAAAGTTAACACTACAGGAGAAGTATTTAGAAGAAACAAACAGGGCCAGACCAGTGGCACAGAGGACTGAGGCATCATGCCTTAGCTCACATCAACCTGGCAACTCGGGTTTAGGAAGACCTTGGGTCGTCAGGAGCTGGCATGGGGGAGAGAGGGATGGAGCAGGATCGGGCAGCCTACTGGCAGCTCTCCTCTCCTTGGGAGGTTGTCGCCTCCCCCCCCATAGTTCTGCTGCCACTGGGTGGAGATCCAATAGCAGCCTAGGTGGGAAGGGGATGGCAAGTAGGGAGAGCATTTCGAAGCGCGGTGTGCATGTGCCTCCATGTGCGCGCATGCCCGAGACAGGGGTGGGCATGAACCGAGAAGAAAATGTTATAAAATATAAACAAAACAAAAAAAGAACAAGAAGCTACAAACAGGTGTGGAGTCAAGAAGATGGGTATGAGTACCAGGAAAGACAAAGGGAAGTAGGGAAAGTGGTGAGAAGCGTGAAGGCACAAACATAGGAAAGGACAGCCAAGGAGTAATTAAAAGGGACAAGACATTTTTTAGGTACACTGGTGTGAAAAGGAAGATGAGAGAAAGGGTTGTGAGGATAAAAAGGGCAGGGGAAGACTGTGCAGAGTGTGATCAAGAAAAAAACGATATCCTGAAAAGATATTTATGTTTCAGTCTTCATGACAGAAGGGGAAGGCATTGGGAAGGGAGACGGACAAGTCCATTTTCAGAAGGGAGAGTACTAGAAGGACTGACAAATTTGAAAGTATACAAAGCTTTGGGGCTGGATGGGGTACACCCAAGAGTGTTAAGGGAACTCAGGAAGGTACTGGCTGCACCTCTGGAATCAGTAGTTCCAGAGGACTGGAAGAGTGCAGATGTAGTCCCGTTGCATAAGAGCGGCAGATGGGATGTGGTGTCATGATCTGACGTGCCCGTTTGTGCATTCCATTTGTTAACATACTGTATTGTTCAAGGTCTAAGCATGCCCAGTAGTGAATTGTTCATATTGTGTACTCTTCATTGTAATATTGTTCCTGTCTTGGATTTCTGACATAGATAACATTTACCTTTATTAACTGGATTGAAAACATCAAATGTGTGTTACTGTATGTCAATTATTTTGTTCAATTCAAACAGGGATTTCTTTATTATCTAGTGTCCGTTACAATTTTTATATCAGTGAATTTTCATGGCGTTTAAGATTTGTTACACTATCTCTTTTCTTAATTCACTCTGTGAAATCATGACTTTGTTCATCAAGGATTTGTCGGACATGACACTCCCCCTCACCTCACACCCATGCTCAATCTCCAGAATACATTGCAAGAAAATGGTGTGTTTATGTCGGGCAGATCTGACAACTATTGTCTGAGTGCAGCACAAATCAGAATCACAAATCCTTGTACCATTTTTTTGTTTTAGAAAATGTATATTAGTCATACAATTTAACTAGGGGGTCATCCTGTTTCTTTTTCAAATATATAATGCTGCAAAACCCAGTAATAATAATTTTCATATCAGTTGAGCAAAATGCTGCTTTTGAAGCTGTGCTGCTAATCTCAGATTATACCCTTAACTGTTTTGGGGCTCTGCCTTACAGGCTCAATACCTTGTGACTTATTAATCAGTAGAGTGGTGCCGTAGCTCCTACATGTGTCTTACAATTTGGAAAAGGAACACAATGTCCGCTGGTCCCCTCTGCTAATGAAGATCAGTAAATATGAGAAATCGACCATTGTTAACCTTGGAAAAGCGATGCAGACCTTAACCATTTACTGGCAACTCCAACTCATATTACAGTAACAGGATACTTTCAAAAACTAACCCTGGAGTCAAGTCCATTTGCACAAGATTTAAGCTGGACCACACACCAGAAGGGAACTCCTCCATAAGAATTTCACAAGAATTTCACATCCCCTACAGAGGACAGGGACACCCCCACTTGCCAGAGGGAATTGCACTGCATGGTGACCCTGACTGTCGGGATGGGGTAACAAAGTAGGGAAAATGGGGTAATAATTTTATTTGCTTTTGTTAACCAGGTAAGCACACTAGACAGCAACGTGCCTACTTTCAGGAGCGACCCAGGAGAGTTACAGGGTATCCATAGAGACAACAATTACATACAGGAGCCACATGCTCCAACAGTTGGGTTACATACAGGAGCCACATGCTCCAACAGTTGGTAATACAACAGAGTTTACATACAGGAACAATATGCTCCGCCGTAGGGTGATACAGAGGTAACAACAAGTAACAGTTTAGGAATTCACAGCAAGTACAACAAGGCAGGAGTCGAACATCGAAGTGGCATTGGGAACATGGGTGGAACTACCAACAGATAGCAGTTGGGAGTATAGAGCAGGAACAACATCAGCAGGAGAGAAACAATAGAAATAGTTAGGTGAACATGGGTAAGTAGTGGCCTGGCCTAAATGCCTATAGAGAGAGGGAGGGGTAGGCACTGCTCGGGTGAGTGAAAGATTAAGAGAGATAACGCTGCTCCACCTGGAGCGGTAAGTGCCTGAGGAGGGTAGTCAGCAGCAGAGATATACGATGGGAGAGACTGCACGGTGAGGGGGGCAGGTGGGTGCTTAACACAGGCAGGTGGATATGTTTTTTAGGAAGTTCCATAAGGAGGATTTGAAGCAGGGGTGGGAAGGGGAGGCACGAACATGAGCAGGGAGGGAGTTCCACAGTTTTGGTGCATGAACGGTGAAAGCCCGATTGCCTGTGAGGGTGCAGGTCTTGGGGACCCAATGGGCCTTAGCTGCGAACGACCGAAGGTTGTAGACAGGGGAGGTGTGTTTTAGCGGAAGGGCGAGCGAGGCAGGAGTGTCCATTCTAACTATATTGTCAATGAAGTTGCCAAGGGTTCTAGGTTCGGAACTTCTCAGGGGGTAGCCACTCTAGTCGAGAGTAAAGCTTGCAATGGTGTGTGAGGCGGGGGGCCAAGAGTGTGAAGCGGCATGCGTTATTGAATGTGGTGTCCCACTTGGCGAGGCTAGAGGACAGGACAGGGGCAAAGGCAATGATCCCGTAGGAGAGTGTGGGGAGGAGAATCCCCTTAGCTATGGCAAGCCGAGCTGCAGGGGTAAGGCAGTCCTTAGCCCTACATAGGCTAATGGCTGCATTTGTCGCTTACAAATGGCTTAATGTGCGTGAGGAGATCCAATTGGGGATAGAGAGTGACGCCTAGGTATTTTACAGAGTCAGCTTTCGGAAGGAGGGAGTTATTAGATCCTTGGATTTTCAGAGGGATCATGCAGGAGGAGGTTTTGGCCACGGAGACAAAGAGCAAGGTCCGCGTTTTCTTAAGGTTCACTGTGAGTTTGTATCCATCATGCCAGTTCCTGATAAGGGTGAAATCGGAGTTGAGCTGTGAATTGATGGAGGTGATGTTCTGAGAGCTGGCTAGGATGACTAGGTCATCAGCGTAGAGTGTTAGGTGCCCACTGGAAGTGACAGGGGGTAACTTGTTTATGAACAGGGAGAACAGGATTGGTCCGAGGACGGATCCTTGGGGCACCCTGCTGTTCACTGGGGAGAGGGGTGAGAGGGTTCGATTAAAGCAGGTGTACTGCTGCCTGCCCTCAAGGTAATTGGCGAACCAGTCAAGGGCATGGAGGGAAAATCCGTAGGACTGCAGGACAGAGAGGAGGAGGGGATGGTCCACCCGGTCAAAGGCCTTTGATAGATCAATGAAGATGGCCCCCAGTCAATTTGCCTTGGTCAGTTGCGGACCGGATCTGGGAGGTGACCACTGCAAGGGCGGTCGATGTGCTGTGCCCTTTACAGAAACTGTGCTTGGCAGGGGACAGCACATCATGTCCCTGGAGGTAGTGAGTGAGTTGCGATGCAACCGCCTTTTCGAGGAGCTTGCTGGCAGCGCATAGAATAGCAATGGGCCGATAGTTATTTACGTCCTTCGGGTCGCCATGTTTGAGTACACGGACGACCTTGCAACCTTTCCACAGGTCAGGAGGACCCTGAGATAAGTGAGGCATTGTAATGTGGGCTAGCGGACTAGCGAGGAGAGGAGCCCCCAAGCTGAGAAGATTTGGCTCTAGGCCGTCGTGGCCAGCTCCTATGTGGTGGGAGAGGCTGGCAAGGAGTTTCTGGGTCTCACCAATAGTGACTTGTTTGAGGTAGAGGGGGGGCCGGTAGGAGGAGGCACCCCCAGTGGTTGATGGGCAGGGCACGGGGAAGGAGAGGTGGCCGGCAGGTCTGTGAACAGTCGGTTAAGAGAGGTGGCGATGGTTAGGGGGTTATTGCAGTTTGTACCCCCTATAAGCATATCAGTGGGCTGTTCCTTGGCCGACCCTCCGACTAGGTTTCTCACGTTAGTCCAGAAACGCCGGGGGTTATTTGCCGAGGCGAGCAGGGCAGCTCTGCAGAATCGCTGCGTGCACATGGTAGCACGCTCAGGAGTTTCTTAGCTGGCGGTAGACCAGAGGTCAGCATTATTGTGAGATCCCTGTTTCACCCAGCTTTTGTCTCACAGTTTCATAAGTGAGAAGGTCACTGTGGAGCCACTTTGTGGCTGTGCCTCGAACTCTCCTCTTGAGAAGGAGCGTGCCTGTTTTGCAGCGGACAAATACTGCAATGAAGTGGTCTAGGGCAGCAACAGGGTCACTAGTGGAGTGATCCTAGACCAGTCAGCCGTCCGAAGGTCATTGAGGTAGAGGCTGGTCGAGAACTTGGAGTAGTCCTCATCAGGAGCACACGACTGGGGACTTTGGGAGGTAGAACCCCACACGCAGTAGGTGGGGGAGTGGTCAGAGATGGAATCGGGAAGTATCCCTGAGTGGATGATGTTTTCAAGTCGGTTGCTCATCACCCAGTCAATAAGCGTCCCGGGGTCTCCACGGTGGGAGGGCCGAGTGGGTTCAGTGATGACCTGGCTGAGTGCGAGGCCAGAGAGCAGCGGCTCGAACTGCTTATGGTCGGACCCCAGCCAGTTAAGGTTAAGGTCCCCTAAGATGAGGAGCTCATTGGGGCCGACCCTCTCCCTAAGCTGCTCGAGCATGGAGGAGAGCCCTAGTATGCCACCCTTTGGAGGGTTATAGGTGCAGACGATGTGCACCTTTTTTGTACTGCCGAGGAGGAGGAGGTGTGGAGGAACGCGCGGGGGTGGGGGTAAGGGATGAGTGAGCAACTATGGACATGTTTAGGTGCTCCTTATAGTAGAGGAGTACGCCCTCCCCACGCTTGCTACCTGCCCTATCACACCATGCAAGGCTGTAGCCCGGGATGGTACAAGGAATAAGGTACATACAATACATAAGGCTGTAGTGGTGTCCTGGTATCCTGGAGTTCTGGAGACATTTAAAAATCATGAAGGCAAAGCACTAGTCATTTATATTATCACCAGAGACCCAAGATGCCACTACAGCCTTATTATGAGCATTTGTGGTGTATTCTATTAGCTATCTGTACAATTATTAGTCTGCCTGGACTTTCTCCAGTACTGCTAACAGTTCCAATTTACATTCACTTTTACTGTCTGTTGGCGCGTATGACAGCAGTGACTTAGGCCCATGCAATTTTAGCTTCATAATCAGTGAATTCCTTAGGTGACTGAGGAGTTGATGTTTTCACGTTCCATCTTGTTACATGGAACAGGAAGTTGCAAGCTGTGTTTGCTTACTACTGTGACTTGTGGATTTTTTATGGCGTCTTGCTGCTATTTTGGCCGACTTTGCACTCACCACGCTTTTATGGATATGATGAATAAATATGTTTTCTATGGTCCTTTCCTGGTCCGTCCGATGAGTGCTTTTATCCACTTTCATACAAGCAAACAATACACAAAAAACAGCATATGCTGTGTGGCTTTTTGGTCGGTGCCGGTCCCCACGTTGTTTTCAGCGTATTTTGCATCTAGAACTTGAACTTGACCAGGCACGCCATATCCCAGGTGCAGCAGTTTCATTTCCCATAACATACTGCTAACAGTTCCATTTTACATTCACTTTTAGTGTCTGTTGACGCCTATGACAGCAGTGACTTAGGCCCATGCAATTTTAGCTTCGTAATCAGTGAATTCCTATGTCAAGAACTTAGTGATTTGTAAGATATGACTTAGGATCAATCTGACAAATTATGCTGCTGACAGTTCCTGTAACCTAGAATTAAATCACTGTTCAAAAAATACACAAAACAATAAAGGCTTAAACATCATTAGGAACATTTTGAAAAAAGTAAGATTTGTGTTCAACACCATCTCATTTTCATGATTACTTCATATATTTTCAGTAATTGACTCCCCGTTTTCTTTATTAATGAAAGCAGTTGCATGAAAACAAGATCCTTGTCCCCTAAACTATCTCTACTCTAGCTGCTGCTTTACACATAGCATCACAATCCCCCATTTATGACATCATAATTATCGCCACAGCAACATATTTTGATGTCAAACAGAATTATGTTTGTGTTAGGCAAGCAGTCAGAGCTAAAAGGGCCGAGATACTATAGTCATACAAATACTCTTAGTATAAAATACAAAATACAAGCTAGTTATGTCTGAATAATACATTTTTTAAAAGTTGTCTTAACTGTGTCAGGAGCTCTAACACCACAAGCATAACTGCAAGCAACAGCAACCTATTACAAACGCCACTCTCCCCCTCTGACCGAAACTGCAGCTTCAAGTTAAATTGGCTGCAGAGGCCACCTGCTGTGCCAGAGTCATCCACTCTCCCCCTCTGACTGAAACTGCAGGTACTGCTGAGACACAGAGCAGAAACCCCTCCGAGGTCCTCCAGCCAGCAAAGCTCTGGCTGCCTGTTAAACTTGGTGCCTGGTGGCTTTTTTTTTGTTTGTCATTTATCCACTTTCCCATTTGCAAGTTATACATCTCTACTATTCCTAAGCCAGCACTACTCAAATGGCAAGGATCTATCTTTCTGACACATCACCTGACTAAATCTTACAGGCTGTCACTAAGAAATTGTCCTGCACTTGCCTGCTTCAAGTTTACTGCCTCAGCGCCACCCTAACTAGGTTCTACTTACGGCTTCTACTCCGCCTTATCTGGACCTGTCACTTAACTAGGCATTACTGAATACTTCCTTCCAGAGGAGACTGCTATTAAAAAAGCCGCAGTGTTCTTCCTAGCCTGCCTACTCTGTTCCCTGTGGTACCTGTACTTCATTACTATTCATCTTCCACCATATGTAGGCCCTCAGGAGATGCATCACACTGATGCCTATTCTTACTTCAATCTTATAGCCTCCTTGCAAGCAAACATGTGTCCCCTCTGGTGCTTCCCACCAAATTCTATGAGAATTGCATTTAGACTGCTCAAATGTTTGCGATACCATCCTCATAAAATACCTTATAGGAGGACCTCGCTGCACCACCTCCTCTGGTTCTCTGCTCTCCTTATCCTCCTTGCTGGAGATGTTGAACTGAACCGTGGACCTACCCCACAACAGACCTTTAACACCCTCTTCTGGTCCTCTCTTAAAGGTCTTAAAATTGCACATCTCAATGTTTGCTGTCTCATCCACAATCATGCTAAACTGACTGCCTGGGTTAACCACTATAACCCTGATATTCTGTGTCTCACGGAAACATGGTTGAAACCTATCACCCCTGACTTAGCCCTCGTGCTTGCGAACTTTAGCCTCCTGTGCCACGATCGCTCCGGTAAAAAGCGTGTGGTGGTCTTTTGATATACTACAAAAGTCACCTTAACACATCCTTAATCCAGTATGACTTGGCTCCCCCCTCGGCCACCTGTGAATTCCTTCATGGGTTCCTCCTACTAGGGAATGCCAAAAAAATTCACACCATCTGTGCTTACAACCCTCCAAAGCAGGGTTTCAAGGGGCTCTCCTATCTGCTTGACAGCATTAGCTCTAATATCACCTCAAATGAGGTACCTACATGTGGTGACTTCAATCTAAACTGGCCGGGTGACAATGTCAAGCAGTATGAACCACTGCTGGCAGCCCTTGGCCTTACTCAGCTCATCAGTGAGCACACATGAAACCACCCCAATGGGAGTCAGGGAAAATGCCTTGATTGGTTCGTGACAACCCAGGATCTCAGCATCTGGAGTTCTTCCTGACTCCATATCTGCTCATTCCTCCATCTAATGTGTTTGGAGAGTTTCCCCTCCCAAAGTGCCCTATAAAATTATACAAGTGATAGATTTCTCCCACTTTAACTCTGCTCTCTTTCTTCAAGATCTTGCAACCACACAGATTGGGCCCCAGTACTCTCTGCCATGGATGTCACAAGTGCGCTTGACAACCTTCTAAACATCCTCCCCTCTCTGCAGGATAAGCACGCCCCTCGTGTCAGAAAGATAGTTAGAGGCACTAGCACTAAATGGTTACATGGGGACTTGCTCTCTCTCATGAAAGTCAGTGATAAGCATTGTGGCAAATTTAAAGCCTCTCATAGAAACATAGAAACATAGAAGTTGACGGCAGATAAGGACCTAGGCCATCCAGTCTGCCCATTTCTTTTTCTACCTTATAAATGTACCATCGGGCCTTTGCTCTGTCAGTGACCTATTCATAGTCATTGTATTGTTCCCTTATACCTATCCCATGCCTGTTTGAAGCCCTGCACTGTATTCATACACCACTTCTTGTGGTAAGCCATTCCATGCATCTACCACCCTTTCTGTGAAAAGAATTTCCTCACATTCCCCTTAATCGGCCTCCCTCTAATCTCATGCTGTGTCCTCTTGTCCTGCTATTTTTCTTATATTTAAACATGTTAGACTCTTTCACCTTGTTTATGCCCTTAAGGTGTTTAAATGTCTCGATCATATCACCTCTCTCCTCCTTTGCTCAAGGGTATACATATTGAGCTCTGTTAATCTGTCCTTATATGTCTTCTGATGCAGTCCCTGCACCATTTTGTTGCCCTCTCTGGACTGCCTCAATTTGGTTAATGTCCTTGTGAGTATGACCTCCAATACTGCCTTGAGGTACTCCAGATGGAGCTAACCAATGTCTTGTACAGAGGATTATTACCCTCTTCACGACTTGTGATACCCCTACTAATACACCACTACCCCCTAGCCTTACCTACTGCTTTAGAGGTCTGTTTAGATGATTTTAGGTCATCAGTGATGATGATGCCCAAGTCTCTTTCTTCCTTTGTGACTGCTAGCAACTCCTCCCAGCCTATAGGTGGCTTCAGGGTTTCTCTTCCCTATGTGCATGATTTTGCACTTCTTTGCATTGAATCCCAGTTGCCACTCTTCTGACCATTCTGCTGGTTTGTCCGGATCTCTTCTCATTCTGCCCACCCCATCTGGATCGTCTACTCTGTTGCGGGTCTTGGTGTCATCTGCGGGCGGACAGGCCTTACCTCTAGTCCATCTGCAGGTCACTAATGAAGATGTTGAATAGGACTGGCCCCAGGACTGATCCCTGAAGGTACCCCACTTGTGACTTGCATCTCTTCTGACTGTATACCATTTACCACCACTTCTGTTTTCTGCCAGTCAACCAGTTTGCCACCCAGTTGACCAACTTCTGACCCACCCGAGCCTACCTAGCTTATTTATCAATCTTCTATGTGGAACAGTGTCAAAAGCTTTGCTGAAGTCAAGGTAGGCGACATCAACTGCTCCCTTGGTCCACCACTCTGGTTACCCAGTCAAAAAATCTATGATTAGTTTGACAGACCTTCCTTTGTAAACCCATGCTGTCTTGGATCCTATGCCCTATGGATTCCAGGTGTTGCACTATCCTTTCCTTATGAGTGCCTCCAAATCTTGCCCACTACTGAGGTAAGACTGACCGGTCTGTAGTTCCCGCCTCCTCCTGCTACCACTCTTGTGGGTGGGATCACATGAGCCTTTCTCCAGTCTTCTGGGACCTCTCCTGTGCTCAGAGACTCACTAAACAATTCTGCTAATGGCTCTGCTAGTTCCTCCTTTAGCTCCTTGTACCCTGGGATGTATGCCATCAGGTCCCATTGCCTTATCCACCCTGAGCTTAGCAAGCTCTTGTAGGACCCTTTCTTTTTGTGAAGGGAGTAGTGCTCACCTCCCTCCCCTGTGTCCATGATGCTGAGCTGTGGGCCCTGCCTCACTTCTTCTTCAGTAAATACTGAGCAAAAGTATCTATTTAGGATAGATGCCTTTACAGGGTCCTCCTCCTCACATGCTCCCTTTTCTCCATTAAGCTTAGCAATCCCCTCTGGACTTTCTCCTTTCACTAATGTATCTATAGAAAGTCTTGTAGCCTTCTTTACTGTTAGGTGCTAGTGTTTCCTCAGTTTGGGACTTTGCCTGCCTTGCCTTACCTGCTTCCCTTAGGGCAGTTTGGTATGCCTCCTATCTTCATCCGCTGTGTTCCTTATATTTTCTGAAGGCCAGCCTTTGGCTTGACCTTTTCTACTATATTTGAGAACCAAAGTGGTTTCCTTCTTCTTTGCACTTCTTTTCTGTCTAACACAATGGGATGTTGCTTCAAGTATTGTATCCTTAATGCTTGCCCACTTTGCCTGTACCTCCTCACCTGTGTTCTTTTTGCCAGGGCTAGCTAACTCTGTTGGCCATCTTATCAAAGTCAGCTCCTCTGAAGTCCCATATTTTTGCCTTGGAATGGGATGATTTAGATGTAGTAGCCAAATTGAACCATACCATGTGATGGTCACTGGTCCCAGTGACCTTCTACCTGGAGATCTGTGATCCCTTCTTTGTTAGTCAGTACTAGATCTAGGATAGCCCTGTCTCTTGTGGGTTGCTGTACCAGTTGTTTGAGGCCCTCCCCTGCAGGAATCCACTATGAGTCTAGTTCTGGCAGATGTTCCTGCTGGTATTGACCAATCTGTATCTGGCATGTTGAAGTCTCCCATTATCAGAACCTCCCTTTAGCTGTCATGTTTTGTATATCTTCTAACAGTAATGTGTCTATGTCCCCCTCTGGTCTGGGGGCCTGTAGACAACCCCAGTTCTTATGGCTGTCCCATTACCTGTTTCCAGGGTGACCCCACAGTTCTTCTGGCTCCTTATGTGTATTCTGAATTTCTGTAGCTTTGATATTTTCATTAACATACAGGCCACCCTCCCCTTTTTGCACCCTCGGTCTCTTCTGAACAATACATATCCAGGTACTGAAGTCTCCCTAGTGTGGTTACTGGTAAACCACGTCTCACTAATTGCTACTATGTCCAGTTTAGCCTCTGACATTATTGCCTGCAGGTCTGGGATCTTATTTCCCAGGCTGTGAGCATTTGTGTACATGATTTTCCATTGGCCAGATTTTGGTGTGTTAGTTGTTGGGTGAAGTTTGGCATTACCCCTGTGCATCGTATGGGGAGACAAACCTTTTTTCTTACCTGGTGATGCAAATGAATGGCAAACACGCTGAATTCCTGTTTGACCACTAGCTGAGGGGGGAGGGGTGTTCTTCCCATTCGACGTATGGGGTGCTGCACCCCTCTCCCCATTTGCTAGTTTAAATATTCTGCAAAGACGTCAAACTTCTGCCCCAATGCACTGACTCCCTCTTTAGTCAGATGCAGTCCATCAAATTTAAAGAACTTGCTCCCAGAACTGTTGCCAGTTCCCTACAAATCTGTGTCCTTTTCCTGGCACCAGTCCTTGAGCCACGTGTTTAGCTCCCCTATCTCCCCTTCTTCTGACCTTCCGTCCATCTGCTCCCTTCTCCCAGACTGGCAGGATCTCAGAGAAGGAGATGCAGACGAAATAGATGATGTTTGTCACCCAGCCTAGTCAGGTGTTCCTTGGTCTCCACAACTGACGGCTGGCTAGATCATTAGTCCCTATGTGTACTAGGACATCAATGTTTTCTCCTGCTTTGTGAACAATTTATAATGCGCAGTGTCTCTCCATGCTGATGTACCTGGAGACATCTGACCATCACCCTGGCTGGAGATGGTATCAACTCCCGAATCATGGAGTCTCCTATGATCAGAAGTTTTTTGATTCCTTTCTGCTTGTTTAGTTTTGGTTCCTGATTTGGGTGAGTATTGTTGTGCTAGCTCCTGTGCTGCAGTGTCCTGCTCTGCAGTGTCTTCTGCCTCTTTATTTGATTTCAGAGATAGAGGCAGATACCTGTTTGTAGTGTTTATATGGTTTTGGAGGTAATGTGTTGGAGAGCAGAGAGTGATGGGGCACCTGATTTCCTCCTAACCACCTGCCAACCTCCTGACCAACTACCCTCTGCGGGTCGAGGTTTTTCTGTTGGATGCTGGGGAAATGGCGGTGGTTCTTATAATGTATTTCCTCTTCAATATGAAATTTGAGGCGTGCAATCTCTGCCCATGCTGCCCGAGCTGAGACCTAAGATCTCCAAAGGCCCAGCATGTAGACAGTGTCCTAAATCCTGTAAGACTGTCCTTCTGAAAATTGTTCCACAGTACCTGCAGTTAATGAAATCCATTCCAAATAAGTTGCTGGGTTTGTAACCTAGTCAGAGTAATTAGAAGGAAAAAATGCAAGTAATGGTTTAATTGTGCTTTGTTTAACTTGTTATAACAAGTTAAATTACTAGTGCCCTGTAATGAGATCACCTTGTGGAGGCCCACTGATCCGCCTTTCCTGTTCTGCCACAGGAAATGTTACAACTGTGGTACCCTATAAAAGGAGGTGTAGTGTGGGTGGTTGGGGATGGGGTGGGTGGCTGGGCCCTTCCCCTGCCAAAAAAGAAGAACCACGGACGAAAGAACAAGGAGGTAAGAGCAGAAACAATCAGTCAACAACAAATGCAGTAACCCTGAAAGCTTATCCTAATGTTAGATAAAACTGTAAAACCTGTAAAGCACCACCTGTAATAATTTCAGAGAAGATATACCCTCTCAGGAATTGTCTGACTGCCATGAATACCGGCGGCTCTGCAACATCTGCAAAAAAGCCATACATAATGCCAAGAGTGAATACTGCAAGGCTGCCCTCTTATCCTCTGCTAGGGACCCACAATACTTCTGGCGCACTATTAAAACCATAGTCGGAGGTTATAGCCGGTGCGATACTATGGATATGATTGTTGATGGTAGAAATTGCAATAATGCTACTACCACTGCCAGTGCCTTTAAAAAACAATTCTCCAATCTTTTGGCAGACACCTTCTTGTTTACTACTGACAAATGATGAGCCATCTACCTTTAACCATTCCTCCCCTCCAGAATCTCTATCTCAACCAATTTTCTATCTTAAGACAATCTCAGTGAGAGAAACCTACAAGTTTCTTGCTGGCCATTCTCTTCATATGAGCGCTGGTCACGATGACCTTGAACCTATACTAAAGATTGGGGCCCCTTTGCTTGCGCTCCCAATATCCCATATTTTTAACCTCTCCCTCATTACCGGAATTGTTCCTGTAATCTGGAAAGTAGCAAAGGTTGTTCCTGTTTTCAAGCAGGGTGACCGGAAATGCATAGAAAACTACCATCCTATAGCCACCCTGTCTGCTGCTATCAAGATACTGGAAAAGATGGTGGAAGTCCATCTTTGACTACTTGTCTAAATATACCTTACTGTCACCCAAACAGCACGGATTTCATAAAGGACATAGCAATAGTACAGCCATTGCTAAAGTTACATCTGATATAAGGATTGCCATTGACCACGGTATGCTGACTAGGGCTATCTTCGTGGACCTCTCAAAGGCCTTTGATCTAGGGAATCATTCCCTACTTTGTACCAGGCTTCACTCTCTCTGTGTTGCTGGTCCAGCTCTAAATTGGTTTCCCAACTATCTCACTGGCAGACTACAGCTTGTTAAGCACAATAGAGCTCTTTGAAAAAGACCGTTTGGTTGAAACGTTAGAGACTCTGTGTGGATATGCCGTTTCTCTCAGCTATGGGCCACTGCTTTCATTTGAAATAAAGGACAGTATGGACGTTATGGTGAGAAATTGTGTATGGCCTTATTTGTTGTAACACGGATGGGAGTGCCGTGACTGTTCTGTGCCCACAATAGAGCTCTATCGAATCCTGTTCTTATGACTATCGACATACCTCAGAAATATATTCTGGACCCTATTCTATTGTCTCTTTTCAACTATGACTTTCTAACAGTCCCTACCCATACCACCACAATCCTATATATTGATGACCTGGTCCTCCCAGCTAGCTCAGGTGATGCCTGTGCCATAAAATCACAACCTGCAAGCTGACTTCAATAAACTGCAACACTGGCTCCTGACAAATGAGCTTATGCTGAACTTAAAGAAAACTCAACTCATGCTCTTCAGCTCCTCTGCCAAACTCAAACAATTTCCTGTCCCACTCAATGTCCAAGTCTCGATGGTGTCCCAGTTGGCGCTGCATGCTCCTTTACATACCTGGAAGTTACTCCTGACCCCCAGTTAGAGATGTCTCTACACATTTGAATTGTCTGCAGGGCAACAAATATCAAGCTTGGACTTGCATACCAGGCCCATGGGTCCCTTACTACTGCTGCTGCTGCTGCATGGCTTGTTCTTGCTAAAGGTTTATTCCTTTCCTCTCTCAGCTATGGGCTGACAACCTTTACTCTCACCACAAAAACTAGTCTTGCTGAATGGGCTGTGTCCTATAACAATATTTGCCGCTTTCCCCTTGCCATTCCTCAGCTTACCCATCACTATGATTTATACAATCAACTACACTGGTTGTCCCCAGGTAATTATCGCTCATTTGTCTTGGGATGCTTCACAGACAAAATCGTTCGCAATGCCACCCCACTAGACCTGTCCAAACTCCTTCATCCAGCTCTACTATCATACCGGCTAAGGTCAGCTGACTTGCAACCCCTCCTTGTCCTAAAAACTCGTACACTGTCATGTGATCATGCCTCTGCTGTTTGTGCCCCTAGATTCTGGAATACTATACCTGCAACCATCAGATGTACCCCAACCATCCCATCTTTAAGAGCTCCCTCTGGTTGCACCTGACGTCTGCCTCAGCCTGTAACCATTCCAAGGCTGCTTGATATCCCCTACCCCTGCCTGGACCCTTCTGTGCACCCTCCACTTCCCTGGTCCCCATTATCTATCCTGCATGCCTTTCACCTCAGCACTTAACATCCTCAAAATGGGACAAATTGCACTTGTATGAGTTCCACGAAGTGTAACTACTGTTTGCCTGTTCTTACCCTTGATGTATGTGCTCATCTGTTCATCTTGTACCTGTTTATTTGTATCACGCTGTTCATTGCTTGTATTTCACACTGATGTAATTCCCTAGCACTGTTTTGTAAACAATGCTCTTGTAATCTCCCAGGCCGTACCTGAAAACAGACATTCCTTGTCTAGTGTGCTTACCCGGTAAACAAAAGCTAATAAATAAACAAAAGTGATGCTGCCAGACACGACAGAACATGCTGGAAGAGGGCAGACTCCAGGTACAGTACACTAACAGAAAATAAAAGAAACAAGGTTTGCGTTGTCACTAATATTTTGCTGCCCATTCCATAAAATGATGTATTTACTTCCTCCACACAAGCAGCAATCCAGAGTCAGTCACAGAGAGAGCTAATAAAGGATTAAGCAGCAGCAGCTTTTGTTACCTATCCTGGAATATGGAAATACAATATACCAACATGCCACTCAGACCCAGTTAGATAAATCAGACAAGATCTACCATAGGATTGCTCAATTTGTATTGAGATGTTGTTATGGTACACACCATTGTAATATGCTACAACAGCTAAAATGGGATTCTCTGGAAACATGAAGAAAGAAGCAAACTTTGGTTAAGGCTTTTATAGAATTTGGTGACGAAAAATATGTCCTCATCCAAATTTGCTCAGATACATAATCTGAGAGAACAAAAAAATAGATGTTTAGCTATCACTTTTGTGCATGACTCCTATACTGTGGAAACCTGGTCTGCAGCTCAGCAACCCGCTGTTCGCCTGAGAAGGAACAGGTAGGTGTGTTGGAAATGCTTTCCCTGTGCTTACAACAGGTATGCCACCGCTGCCTGCAAGGCAGAGAAATTCTGTCCTTTTGTAAAGCAAAGGAGAATCTGCTACGGCAGTTTTTTATATTTCCAACACGTTTCCAGATTTTCTTATGTTGCTGGTTCTTCAGTCAATCTTCTAGTTCCCTGTAGCTTGCAGTCCTACAGTACAGTGGGGAAGCCTGCACAGATGCTGCAATCAAGGGGGCGACCCCGCGGGTTGGGGGGGGGGTCACTTCAAGACTAGACTGAAGTTAAATAAAGCTTTCTGAGCATGCCAGGATAACCCAGGAGCTTTGTGTCAAACTCCAGAATCCTTGTTTTAAATTTTAGTTTTAACTCCTGTAATAACAATGTATGCTGTAGTAAGAAATTATACTAGGAGATTCTGTGGACTTTTGAACCAACTGATTTTTGAATTGATATATTTTTTTTAGCCACCTGAACCAGATGTGCTTGCAGTGTTTTATTTCATTTTATTTTATTCTTACATTCTACTGTTTCATAATTGTATCGTTTTGTTGGGAGGGGTGTTGTTTGTGAAAAGACTAAGGGGGTTCAGCACTCTGAATATGAATAAAAATGTCTTGTTTGAATTACTGCTGTCTGTTACCATTTATTTGGTAATAGAAGCACAGACCTAGATTGTGCCCTAGTCCGCTCTGGTCAGCGGATCAAATAAATTAAACTTTGGATGTGAATGAGGATCTGGAAACTAAGATAGCAGGTTCAATTAGTAATTGTAAAATGTACTTATAGTTCTTGCTGCTGTTGTTAATAGACACGTTCTTGAATTTTCGAACAAATGTGCTGCTCTAGAGTCAGGTCCCGCTCTGAATTGATTAGTCAGATCTTTAGATCTTCGAATTACCGCTCTGTAATAACTGATTAACTGGCTAACCAATTAGTTAGACTTACTTAGACTTCCAACAAACTGCCAATAAACGGACCTCTACAAATGTGCACGTGGTTTGCTATACAAACGGGCCTGTGCTCAGATTCATTCAGAGTCGTTTTTAATTCACTGAAGAAAGGGAGCATTCGGGTTAAAGCTTGCAACATATCCCAGTAACATAGATTTAGAAAAATGGGAGCTGCTTAGCTGAATATTGATCCTATTCTGGGAGAAATATAGATATTGATCTCCCACCACTGCTCTCCACCTGCTTTAACATAAAATCCTCTTGGCTTTTAAACTGCTGCCGATAGAGACATCACGCTAAAATAAAAAGCTATTGCAATCTTTAGCAGCTTCTGAGGACTTTGGAAACAGATCTGAGAGTTTGGACTTCTGAAAGACTATATCTGAGCCCAGACCCACAAGTAAGTAACCACATTCTTTAGTAAAAATAAGGAAGATATTGGAAGTAAATATAATTTCACAGGGAAACAGGGAATTGAGCTATGTAGAATATAAGCTTTATGAACAAAAATATACCTTGTACTCTCATGGTTTTTCCTTTTTACTCCTTTTTTTTGTGATTCTAACTACCTGGAGAGAAAGAATAAGCCAACTACAGGAAAAGCAAGAAAGACGTTTGGAAGAAGGAAATTTAAAGCAGAGAATACTGAAGAATTTTTGGAGAACTAGATCTATTGCTGAACTGCTTCAAAAACAACTTGAACATGGACACAGGCCCAGTGTCTGATTAAGGGACTAACGTAAAAGAGTAAAAAAGAACATTGAAACTGGGGCAGTATAAGTAACCTGAAGTACTTGTAATATCTTTTAGATATTCTGTAGTACTGTCATATAGTAATTGAGGCTTTAATTCTCAAGCTTATTTGGATTTTTATTAAATAATTAGGTTTTTCCTGGCATTTGGCACTAGGCCTGTTGGCACTTAGCCGCACTTGTTAGATAATTCTTCTAACTCTGATAAACATTAGAAAATGTAATTATAACTATTCAAATAGCTATGTATTGCTATTTATTGCTGTTGTAGCCACTGACATATAATCTCAGAAGCAGGAGCACGAGATTAGAAATTGAAAACAAATTGAAAGCTTAAGATAATATATGCACATTCTGCCTTTAGAACTTTAGTATTCTACTTAGGACATTTCTTGTTTATGTCATCATACAAATTTAGGACTTTTCATCTTTGTTCTTCTGATTTACATAGAAACATAGACGTTGAAGGCAGATAAGGACCGCAAGGCCCATCCAGTCTGTCCACTTCTTTTTCTACCTTATAAATGTGCCATCGGCCTTTGCCCTTTCAATGGCCTATCTATTCATACTCATCTGTATTGTAAAAGTTAAATGATTTGTTTGGGGTCATACTACACAAGCAGGAGCAGCTGAGATTCAAACCGTGGTCTTTATGCTTCCATGTCTCCTAGCTTGCAGTTCAGTGCCTTTAACCACTAAGCCATACTGTCTACATTTACATATGATCTATTGACCTTTTAAATATCTGAACCATAGAAAACCTTTATAAGCACAGTGGTATTAGCTATAAGTGTCATCTGGGATAGATGGTGTAGACTAGAAGTGGGAAATTAGTTATGAATAGGGTTGGAGAAAATAACATGGATAAAGAAATTCAACCTTACAGGTCCAAAAAAACTAAAACTAAGGAAATAAATGGGAAAAAGCCAAATCAAATACAGACTACAGATCCTTTACAATTTAAGCTCACAGAGATGTGTCAGAAAGATTCTAACAAGCCACTTGTATTTCACCACAGTAAGTGTACATCAACAAGTACTCCTAATCGAGCTGTTCCCCGAGGGATTGAAGAGAGAAAGGAAGAAGAGAGGAACTCTAGTAGGGAAGGTCACAATATTACTAATACTCCGAACCCACCATTACTGACATAGAGGGGATTTCTTTAGATTCATATGGATGGGCCACTTTTGAATCTTTTGAGCCCTATCTCCCTACTGATCATTCCTTCTGTGAGAAATCTCAGGAAATTATCCTGGAGTCATAAGAACCACACAGTAGTGACAGCAGGGATAATTATTCTTTGGAAGGAATATCATTGGATGTATGTCTAACTGATGATTCTCTTACCGAAAATCAAAGTAAAAAAAACAAATCCTGAGATCTCCAAATAAAAATACTTTGAAAGATAGAGAAGTGAACCTGAATACTATTATAAAAGGGAATGAAATGAAATCAATTACACAAAATTTGAGTATGATCATAGAGGGTTTAAAAAACTTGGAGAAAACACATGGGGAGCAAAGCATTTGTAGAGAGAGCATAAAACTTAAGAATGAGATTGATCTAAATCATGATAAAGAACATTTCACAGGAGAAGGTGACTTTGCCTCATCCAGTTCCCTGTCTAAACAACTGTTAGAAATGATCAAAAATCCTTATTTTGGAAAATCTTGCAGCAATTAAGGATGAAATGGATAACACCAGAGCTATACTGGATAAATTAGCTAAAAAGGATTATAAACTTATATATCAATCATATTACATCAATGGAGACAGTGAGCGTGTAAAGGACAAGGCTATGGGAGTGAATAAAGCCATACAAGTGAACTGACCTCTTCCATTTGATAAAGACCAACCCTGTACATGTAATTTAAAATCAACCAGGGGAGCTCAAGATAGAAAAATGTACAATAACAAAGCTAATGGATCTAACAGAATAAACCTGAAAGTCAAAAAACAAAAAATAAAGGCGGGAATGATAAGGAGAAACAAAATTTAACATTAGAACTTAACACACTAGAAACCCCAAGAAAGGGTGCAAGGGGTAAAAAGACCTCAAAGAAGGAGGAAAAGAAATGAACTATAGAAGAGAAGACAAATAAATCCCCCAAAACATTTAAGGACTAGAGGGAAATTCCAGATAATAATAAAATAAGGGGAAGTAGAAAACAGAATGAGAATGAAGAAATTTTAACACCAACAGATATGAGGGAGGTCGAGACCACCATGATGCAAACTAGTAATGTGTTCCATGATGAGGAATCTGAGAATGGAGCATTGAAGCCCAACACTATAAATACATTTTTTAACCTAGAAGGTATAGAAATGGGATATCTTATAGAAATCTATGGAATACATTAAGCTACAGAAGGAAACAAGAGAAAATCTCAAGGAATTGGTATTACATTTTCTATACATATAAAATGAAGGAGAGAAAATACATATTATAAGACCTCCAAACAAAGTACATAAAGATTGTGTGTTACTGTACACTAAATCAGGATCAGTAGTGGATACTATTTGGGGTCAGGAAAAAATCTTAAAACAAATGGGAATTATCTTGATGCCAGCACAAATAGTACCTATGCAAAATGATATAGGAATAATAGAAGTAGAGGAATACATAAAGGAAAGCTAATTTCAAAGTAATAACAGATTGGAGACCAGCATTAAAGAATAGGAAGAAAAAGACGAGGAATTAAAACAAAAACACAACCAAAAAGAGAGAAAATATTATTTATAAAATCAAACAACATGAAACTAGGCACCGACCCAGTGGCACCGAGGGTTGAGGGACTGGACGCCACACCTTGCACCATGCCAGTGACCCAGGTTAGGGAACAGACTCGAGCCACTGGGGGTCGGCAGGGGAAGGGAAGGATTAAGCTTCCGGAGGACTGCTCTCCTCTCCTCTCCTGGAGAGGGTCTGGGGCTCAGCCCGCTGCACTAGTGTCCCCTGTTGGAGGCTAGGGCAATGTTGATCAGTGTGCCAGTTCTCAGGGACAGAAGCGGCAGACAACCTGTAGGTATGCACAGGAGTGTGCGCATGCCACGCTGGTGTATCACTGCAGGACCGCTCCTTTGGGTAGTAATACAATCTCCCTGCTCCAGCAGCATGAAGCTGCCGACTGTTGAATGGGGCCCCAGCGCCAAACAAAGCCCACCGGGTTGAAGCGTGGGTTTCAGGGTAATGTTGATCTCCTGCCCATCTGCCACCGGGGAGGTCCCTCCACTGGGGGAAGCTATGGTCCCCTGCACTTCACCCAGTCATGCAGATCGCCGCACCTACGCGGGGGACCACTTTGAGCGACAGCGTAAATGGCTAATGGGGTAAGTAACCCGAAGCTGTAGTGAATACAAAAATAGAGTTTACAAAAAAAAAACAAAAAAAAAAAACACTAAACTATTTAACAAGAAGCATGGTATAATAAAACTATAACTATCTTTGGTTGGGAAACTACAGAGCAGGATACTCTGAGGTCTATTAAATAAGAAATTACAGCTTTTCTGACCAGAATAACACATATGAATATTTCAAAAAAAACAAAACAATAGAATTTATCAAAATATATAAACACGAATATAGCTTCACAGATAGGTATCACCTTCAAAAATCCTACAATTGTGCAGACTCTTAAGCCAAGCACAGGTATTATATGGGACAGGACTACATGTTATTGCTACGGAAGACTGGGGAGAACTAACACAGAAAAAGGCCTCCCACAAAGGAATTTCCAGGGAATCTGGTGAAGGAGAGGGACTAAACCTAGGAAGGTTGGAGAAATTTACCTCTACTAACAGGTATGCGTCATTAAGAAATGGAAACAACCAGTGACTAACAAACACCAATAACAGACAAACAGATACGATGAATATTAAAATAATATAGAGATTATCTTGCAATATAGAGGGGGTACATTTAAAAATTGCAGATCCAGAAGTAGTTACATTTCTGGAGACTTTCGATATAATATGTCTCCAGGAAACATGGTGCACAACAGAGGAAGAACCAAAGTTGCTGGGATATTTCAATATGTTAAAATCTGCTGTGAGAAAGAAAAAATACGGTAGGAAAATGGAAGTTATTTCTATCTACCTCAGAACCAACCTAAACTTTAAAATAATTAAAGAATATAATACACCTGGTGATATTTTGGTATTAATAATTGAAGAGGAGATCACTCACTAAAATGTTTATTTTGCCCCATCTATAAAGAACACAGCTAAATTCACATCCCAACTCAACTTTGTTATAAACCAGCTCATGGACATTGAGCTTGACATTCCAATAATCTTACTTGGGAGATTTCAATGCGAGGATACCTTTAAATTCAAAAGTAACATATTTTCTCTCTCTCTTGCCAGAACTTAACCCTAGGATAAGAAATGTCAGAACTACTAAGGATTTGAGACATAACAATAGGGGAACATTTTTGGCTACTACTTTAACAAATAAAAATGTCCTATTACTTAATGGACGATTACCAGGAGATCAAGAAGGGACAATAACTTATGCTGGATCAAAGGGCTCATCAATCACAGATTTAGCATAGGGTAATCTTGAAGCTATCAAAGTAATACATGATCTGGGGATATCAGAAAGAGTAGAATATGCACACAATTCAATGTGCTTAAATCTACAAATGAATCTGACAGCTAAAGAAACGTCTGACTTACATGTTAGGGAAGGGGTCTAAATAATAAACCATAAAAGGATACAGTGGATTCCAAATACCATTCATTATTTGATGCTTTATTAAATGGACAGGTGGTGGCCGCAATGCGGCTTTCCATTATTAAAGAAACTAATTATAATACTACTTTTGATATATGGCAAAATATAAACATTTTGATTAAACCATACTGTGTAACTAATAGACTGTCAACAAAAATACCTAAAGGTAAAAACTAGTTTAATTCCAGATGCAGAAAAACTAAAAAAGAACTAATCAAAGTTTTGAGAAAGTATAAAAAATACAAAAATCAAAAATTAGTGGATAACAACAAGTACATACCTATTAATATTAATAAAGAAATGAATAAATATAAAACAATCTTAGAACAATAAAGACAAGCCCACACTAGTATACTCTGAGGAAAACTAAAAAAAGCTGCAATAAGCAAAGATAGTAAGAAATTCTGGAGACTGGTGAGCCAGGGTTGTAATAGATATGCCACAAAAACTGAAGCTTCTATCCTTCCTGATAAACGGACAGCTCATTTCTCACAAATCTACTTTCTGAAGAACTGTTAGCTCAAAGGGTTCCTCTTAAATATGAGTATTCTAACTATCCAACTTCTCTATATATAACAACAGGAGAGATATTGAGTGCTATTTTACAACTGAAATCCAATAAAGCCCCAGGACCGGATAAAATTGTAGGAGATGTATACAAACATTCCATAGATTGGTGAACCCCAGTACTATATCAGTTATTCAACATTATTGTACAAGGCCATGATCTCCTTGATAGCCGGCAGGGAAGCATCATCTATCCCATTTACAAAAAGATAACCCAAATGACCCAAAGATGTACAGACCAATCAGTCTTTTTGATATTTCACAAAAAACATTTACCAGAATAATAATTGAAAGGCGTAATGAATGGCTAGAAAATAAGTCCATCCTACATGAAATACAAAATGGTTTTAGGAAATCAAGATCTACCATTCAGCACTGTTACGTGCTAAAACATATAGCACAGAAACATGTTAAAATTAAAGAGGGAAACTATTCTGTTTCATAGATTTTTCTTCGGCATTTGACAGCATTAGCCAATTGATTCTTTGGGATAAATTACATAATTTAGGTATTTGTCCGGACCTATTAAACATACTAATTAGGTTATATAATCATACCTGGGCTAAGGTTCAATATGATCAACATGGACATATGACACCATTATTTTACACTAATTTAGGGGTACGTCAAGGTTGCCTCTTGGCACCAAGCCTATTCAATATTTAGATCAATGAGATTCTTATAAAACTTCAAAATCCTAATTTCCATGCTCCCAATGTTGGGAATACTAGGACTGACTGTCTAGCATATGCTGACAATCCAGTACTGCTTTCAACCTCAACTTTGGGATTACAGAGAAATGTGGAATGCTTAAATAATCTATATAAAGAATATAAATTGAAAATTAACATGTCCAAAACCAAAATGTTGTTTTCTAGAAACCGTAGTAAGAAGAGCCGTTCTTTGTGGATTAACAAAGAGAAAGCAGAACATGTCATATATTATGATTATTTAGGGGGTTAGGTTCTCAGAAAATCTATACTTGATGGACCATATAGCTCTAGTATGTAGCAAAATTAAGACAGCATTCAATGCATTTAAAATGTTTAATACAAAAATGGGCCGAACATCGGTTAAAGGCATTCTAAAGGTATTAGAAACCAAAATTAAATCAAGTCTGCTATATGCAGCAGAAATTTGGGAACTCTCAAAATTAAACAAGCTAGATATTATATTGAACAAAATTAATGGATATATCTTAATGGTCCCACAGTCAATTCCTGCAGTAATTCTAAATCTTGAAATAGGACAATATTCACTCTCCACATTAGTGGCAGCGAGACAAATTATTGCAATCACAAAGAACATTTCTTTTAATGAAAAGAGTTTACCAAGACAATGTTTGGAGGAAGAAATCACATACTCCTTATTAGGTTTTGAGTCAACAAGAATCAAAATAATTAAGACATCTCTCTTTCCTATTGGTTTAGGACATATTCTTTGGGATATTTTCTGGCATCCTTGGGATGAAATCTTAGTCCTGATTAAAAATAGACTCCAGAACACTGATAGAGTAAACATGATGGAAAAATTAAAGAGCTTAAAATTATTCAGGTGGTATAAATACATTAAATTGGAACATGGTTTGGAATCATATTTATTAAAACTCTCAGATCCCACGAAAAGGAGGGCAATAACTAAATTTAGACTAGAAATATATAAAGCAAATTATGTACATTATAGACTAAAGAGACCAAATGTAGATTCCCCATTTTGCAAATGTGGCAGACTCTTGGAAGATGATGCAAAGCATATTATTTTAATCTGCCCCCTATATGGAACACAACAGACAAAATGGCTAGGTGACATCATGGCTGGTCTCGACCTCCCTTCAGATGCTATGCTGGCATATTTATTAAACACAAATGAATTTCATGTTATGGAAAAAGTTGCATACTTTTTAAAAACAACCCATTTATGATTAATTGTATTAATAATGAAATATTTTTGGACATTATATCTATATTCTTAACAAGAGTCTTGTATGATAAAAATACATGGATACATTTTGCACACCAGTAGATAAGTTTCCTGTGGAAATATTCAAAAATAAAGATCTAATAACATTATTGAATATAACTAGCTACCGATGTCTTGTACATTTGTAAGTGTTATAGGAATTACTACAAGATACAGGAATGTCTCTGAATGTAAAATATGGAAATGTGTCAAATGTATTCATTTCGTACAAGTGTATAGATATGCTTAATGTTTTAGTACTTCTATATTGTAATGGTTTTAAACCGATCAATAAAACATTTTTTTAACTTTGACTCCTATACTTAAATGCAAGAACGTTATTACCTCTCAAAAATATGGAATGAACTCAAACCCGAGGTCAAGAAGGCAAAATGTCTAGGGATTTTTAAAGCAAGTACTGAAACTGTATGCATAGATAGTTGCACCTGTTTTTAATCAGATTATGCATTTCTCAGAGGTATGTCTTTAAATGCCTAAGACCTTTTCAGTCTTCATTTATTTAAATATTTATAGATTAATTTGTTCTTTTAGACATATTTTTTGTAACATGGTTAGTCTAGGTATATACTTCCTTCAATACTTCAGCAATTTTGTATCTACAGTATGTGTGTAAAGTATAAATCTATTTGTATAATTTGCGTGTATGATATACATGTATGCTTGTAACCAATTTGAAAGCAGGATAACTTTGTGAAACAGGGCTATTTTAGTCCTAAAAGTTAAATCCTGCTGAAAAAACAGAATTAAAAAAAGTCACAAGTCATGCGTAATGCTGGGTTTGTGTCACACCTCAGGCAGGCTCTGTGTGCCTTCAACAACCTGAGAGGTGATGTTAACTAGAGTAACACACACTGCAGAGCGTCTGATCGTGATTATAAACTTGATCGTGTACAATTAAAAAAGTCCGTTTATATAGGTTTTTTTTTTTTTTTAGATAGTTTCAGACTGAGATTTTGTACTGAGATATTGGTTGGAACTGCCAACAGATCAATCAGCTATCAAGAGTTTTTCCTATCCATTTTTATAATGAATCGCAAATGAGTTTTGACCATGACAGTAGCTCTTTATCTTCTAAAATCACTTGACAGTAAAGGTTATATTGGTATCAGTCTGCGCTTCAGCCCTCTAAAAAGGAGAAACCAACAGCTAATGTACTGCTCTGATCAGGTGCTCAGCTGCAGGTCTGAGTCTGGTTCTACATTACACGGTGGTCAAATACTGACTGAAGATCGACAAAAAGGCTTCCAACAGTGACCGGTGTAGTATTAAATCACCAGAAAGGAAAAGGGCAGCAGCAAAACTAATGCTGTGTGAACGTGGCACTCTACTGTTTTATAAAAATGTTTTTGAATAAATAAAAATGAGTCACTGGGGCAAGGTGCAGTGTGAATGAGCCTTATGATTTCCAGGTAAGAATCTCAACACAGCTGCTGGCTGTGTGCATGTGACTTCGAGCATGTCCCTTGACACCCATGTGCTTCAGCTCCCCCTAGCTGTAACACTGAGTAGAAGCAGGACCTTTACTGAAAAAAAAAAAAAGTGTTACATTTATCCTGGCTAAATAACACTGTAAAATCAGACATCAGTTGGGCTGGACTTAGACTGCCCCTCGTCCCTCCCCCAATGAGAAAGTACAATGTCTGGCCCAGGCTGTAGCTTCTCACTGCACACCCATTTATCACAACTACCATCATTGATGTATAGTTCTGCAGTAATTCATGGAGAGGGTGGTGGATATATGGAATGGCCTTCCTGAGGAGGTAGTGGGGTCAAAAACAGGGGATTCAAGAATGCATGGGACACACATAAGGCAATTCTAGTGGGGCAGGGGTAGGAGGAGGAGGAAGTAGGCTGTTGGTTAACTAGGACCTGCAGCTTATCCAATATTTAGGGAACTGGGCAGACTAGGTGGGGCAGGCGGTCCTTATCTGCTGTCAAAGTCTATGTTTCTAAGTTTCTATGTAATGAGTTCTGTCTTTTTTTGTTTGTTTTTAAAAAAGATTATTTTTCTTTTGCATTAACACTTGGCAATAGACAGCTCCGGCTCCCATTTTGCTGGGGAAATGTTTGTTCATTAATATTACAGGGTTCACTGCTTCTTACAGAGCTATTTTGTTTCTTACAAAGCTCGAGCAGCACCAGGAAAGTCATTGCCATACTTCCTGTAGCAATAAGTAATACAATTGGCCAACTATTTGGACAAGCACTGTTTTGAAACTGGTATGCTCTCTTTACCAGGGGGCGAACTAAACAAAGAACAGAGGGCTTCTTGCAGTCCTTAGTACAATGTGAATAATACCGCAAAATTCTATGCACATCTGAAGTGTGGAGCAGTGTTTCCCCAGGATTGACATGCTCTGGGAAATAAACAGGCAGGTGGATGGACTGAGTCAAAGTAAACTTAAACACCACCTTAGGAAAAAAAACTTAAGGTTCATATGCAAAGATAAAACAGATTCCTGTATAACAGGTGTTCCATAAATCCCCTCATAATCAGGCATCTGCTGTCTCTGATAGTTTAAAGATGTGTAAGGCTATAACCTGGGGGCCAGATTTACTGTTGTTTATTTGTGGTGATGGTGTTGAAGAAGGTTCACAAAGAAAATGTGGACGGAAGAAGACCATTGGTCCATCCAGTCTGCCCTGTTTTATCCTATCGTTACCCCACAACCAAACATCTGGTCAGGGTAACTGCTCTCACCTCTCCCCCCTTCCCCAGCCTTACTGCTTCCCCCGTGTAACTATTAAGCCTTTTACTCAGCCCCAGCCGTATCTGAAGCCATACTTATTTATTTATTAATTTGAATTTTGGTAAGCCCACTGAGACTATGCAGTCCCTTTTACATGGGCGACCCGGGAAATGGTACATAGGACAAGTAGTATACATAGCAACATAGACTTTGAAGGCAGATAAGGACCACTTGGCCCACCCTGTCTGCCCATTTTCCTACCTATTGCGTAAGCTGCAGATCCTATTACTTTTCTTTTTAACACTCACCAGAATTGCCTTGTGTCTGTCCCATGCATTCTTGAATTCCCCCCACTGTTTTTGATCCATGACCTCCTCAGGAAGGCCATTCCATGTGTCCACCACCCTCTCCGTGAAAAAAATACTTCCTCATGTTGCCTGTGAGCCGTCCCCTTATATCTTCAAAATACAGTGGGCTCAGGGAGGGTGAAGGTGGTGGAACAGAGGCGTATCCCTCCAGTTGTACCTCTCCACAAATTCATATGCCATTCTGGCAGAGTGTGGTTCCTCTACTGAGGCACGTGCAGTGGAGACCAACGAGGATGCTGGGAACCTCCACAAAGGAGAACCACAGGAGGGTATCATGGGACCCCACAGGGGAAGGAAACAACTGCTAGTGGGGGACTCCATTATTAGCAGGGTAGAACTGGGGGAGGGAGGGGAGAGGGAGGTAAGGTAACTGCTGGGCCCCATCCTTTGGAAGGACAGGGAGCGAATCCTCAGGATCGCGGGAGCTGATGCACGAGGGAGGGAGCTGGATGTCAGTGCCCACCTAAGGACAAATGACCTGGCTGGGAAAGGGATCGGAGCAGTGCAGGAAGAGTTCGTGGAGTTGGGGAGGGGCCTTAGACAAGTAGCATGCATGGTAACCTCGGAGGTGCTGCCTGCCTATGCTATGGGTGAGGCTAGGGTACTCCACACCATGGGATGCAATCAGTGGTTGAAAAACTGGTGTAGAGCTCAGGGTTTCGATGTCACTGGGTTAGGGTTAGGGTTAGGTTCGGACTGGCCTGTATCCATCTGTCGAAAGTCCTTATCTGGAGGATGGGTAGCCAAGGGAATTCTGGCTTTGTCGCAGGCAGCAGCCTGCACAACACCTTCAGGGTCAGGGTGGCTGAACAGAAAAACAGCTGTTGTCCTATCAAGTTGATATTTCTTGTCAGCTTTTTTGTCGACTCCTGGAATAGAAGAAAAAATTACTCACCTTAGTAATTGCTTTTCTTCTCATGGAGTCTTGCTATATTATAACAATAGCAGTCAGCCACTGCAGCTGAACTGCCCCGGAGAGGAAGGAGTTAACTCCAGAGGATCTGGAGTTCTACAGCATGAGGGCGCCGCCAAAGCTCTATCTGGCAGTTTCAAATGAAACTGTCAGATCTTTACGTAACATCAAAGAACAGAAAGTCTGTGTGGAAAAACTACACTAGCCCATGGCTACCTACTAGTAGTAGTAACAACAATATAAACAACAAAGAAAACACCCAGAGCCATAATAACAAAAAATTGATGGTATTATGGTTCGCTTTACCACCCTTGATACAATATATGAACCTCTTCCCCCAAGACTCAAGTCCAGGAAGGGGGCAATATAAATAACCTAAATGAAACAATCTAGATCCCTAACCCAAAGGAAAAGAGGGTGAGGGATAACTACAATGGCATGACACAGTGCTTGCACCAATTCGCCACCCCTACCCAAGTAGAAGTTCTGAGAGGGGCAGGAGGGTGGTTATAATATAGCAAGACTCATGAGAAGAAAAGCAATTACTAAGGTGAGTAATTTTTCTTCAAACACCATGAAGTCTTGCTATATTATAACAATAACAGATTACACAGTACCTCCATGGAGGAGGTCAAGAACCTACTTAGGAAATAGGCTCTGAAGCACAGCTCGCCAAACCGAGCATCTCTCCTGGACTGGACATCCAGGGAATAATGCTTGGTAAAGGTGTGAACTGTCTTCCAGGCAGCAGCTTGACAAATCTCCAGAATGGGAATGTCTCTAGCAGCATGGGGCACGCAGCTGTACCCCCTGGTGGAGTGGGCCTCAATCCTGAGGGGGTACTCTACCTAGTTTCTGATAACAGAATTGGATACAAGAAACAATCCACCTTGCAATTGTTCTCTTAGTGGCAGGTTTCCCTTTGCCAACTTCGCCATAGGTAAGAAAGAGTTGGAGGGATTCGAACCTATGACCTCTGGTGCGCTCTAAATAGTAGCTTAAGGCTCTTTTGACATCCAAGCTGTGTAGTCTCCTCTCACCTGAGGAAGAATGCTCAGTGAAAAATACTGGGAGAGAGACAGATTGATTCAGGTGGAAATCAGAAACCACCTTAGGCAAAAACTTTCTATTAGTCCTAAGGACTACCTTATCTCTGTGGAAAGAGATAAAATCTTCTTCCACTGACAGGGCCTGTAACTCACTTATGCGTCTGGCAGAGGTGATAGCTTCTAGGAAAACGGTTTTCCAAGTTAAATACTTGAGCTCTGCTGAAGACAGAGGCTCAAAGGGGGGTTGCATTAACTGAGCAATGCAAATATTCAGGTCCCAGGCGGGAGCTGGTTCCCGAAAAGGAGGGTTAGTATGAAGTAACCCTTTAAAGAACTTGGAGAACACAGGGTGAGAAGAAAGGGAGGCAGGCTTCCCTGCTGACACAAAAGCAGAGACAGCTGCCAGATGAACCTTCAGGGTAGCTGGCCTAAGGCCTAGGGAATTCAGATGGACCAAATAGTCCAGTAAAAATGGGAAGATCAGCAGATTCTGGGATAATCTGCCTCTCAGAGCACCAGATGGAAAACCTCTTCCACTTAGAATTATAAGTGGCCCTAGTGGAAGGCTTCCTAGAAGCCTTTAAAATATCCATGACACCTTGAGAAAGGTGTAAGTCAGCAATTTCTAGCTCCTCAAGAGCCAAGCCTTGAGGTGGAGGGATTTGAGGTCCGGATACCACACTCTCCCCTGTGCACAGGCCAGTAAGTCGTGGACTCTAGGCAGGCTCAGGGCAGGGTGGACTGCCAAGGACAAAAGCAGAGGGTACCAGGGCTGTCTGGCCCAATCTGGGGCAATCAGAATCACTCTGCAAGGTTGAGATCTGATTTTTACTAGTACCCTGAAAAGAAGAGGAAAGGGGGGAAAGGCATACAGGAACTTCCCTTTCCAGTCCAACAGAAAGGCGTCCAGAGGGACTGAGCCCAGTACTGGAGGCCTGCAACAGAAAAGAGGAAGTTGGTGGTTGTCTGGGGCTGCGAAAAGATCTATCTGAGGAGTGCCCCATCTGCAAAGACAGACCCCAGCACTTAGGATTCAGGGCCCATTCGTGATGGCCCTGAGAAATTCTGCTGAGGGCGTCCGCCAGGACATTGTCCTTCCCTGGGAGATGAACCGCTATCAGGGAGGTGTTCAGGGAGTAAGCCAGAGACCACAACTTCATTGCTTCGGTGCACAAGGCTGAAGACCGAGTGCCCCCTTGCTTGTTGATGTACCACATTGTGGTGGTGTTGTCTGTCCTGACTTGAACCACTTTGTTCTGGACAGAATCTGAAAACACCCGAAGAGCTAAAAAGAGAGCTCTGAGTTCCAAAAGATTGATGTGGAGCAGAGATTCCTGAGGAGACCACACCCCCTGAGTGGCAAGGTCGCCCAGGTGAGCCCCCCACCCTAACAGGGAGGCATCCGTGGTGAGGGTGAGGGAGTGGGAAATGGGAATGAAGGGAACCCCCTGTCTTAAATTGCTCTGGACCTGCCACCAGTGGAGGGCTAGGATCAGAGTTTTTGTCACTGGGACCAACTTGGTAAGGGGGTCCTTCCTTTGAGACCAATAGGCCCTCAAATGGAACTGAATGTCCCTCATCTGGAATCTTGCTCCCTGCACGACAGCTGTGGAAGCAGCCATGTGCCCGAGGAGCTGCAGAAAATGCCTTGCTGGTCGAGAGACCCGCAGGGTAAAGGAGGATGCCAGGGCGATGAGTCTGTCCACTCTTTCCGAGGGAAGAAAAGCCCTGGCTAACCTTGTGTTCAATTCTGCGCCTATGAAAGTTAGGACCTGAACTGGTTCCAGAACTGACTTTGGTAAATTTAGCAGGAATCCCAGGAAGTGAGAAGCTGCTGGGTGACTTGCAAGTGGGATTTCACCTGACCTGGAGACTGGCCCACAATGAGCCAGTCGTCCAGGTAGGGAAACACAGCAACCCCTTGCCTTCTTAAGTGAGCCACTACTACAGCGAGACATTTTGTGAATACCCTTGGCGCAGAGGTAAGGCCGAAGGGCATTGCCCTGAACTGGTAGTGGCCTGAGGGCAGTTCGAACCTGAGGTACTTTCGGTGAGAAGGCCTGATGAGAACATGAAAATAGGCATCCTTGAGGTCCAGGGAAGCTAGCCAGTCCCCTGGCCTTAGGGAAGGCAATATCATTGCCAGAGTCAACATTTTGAACTTTGGTTTCAACAGATTCTTGTTCAAGTATCTTAAATCTAGAATAGGCCGCCATTCTCCTGTCTTTTTGGGGGTAAGAAAGTATCTTGAATAAAGCCCCTTGCCCTGATGGCAAGGAGGAACCCTTTCCACTGCTTTGCAGTCCAGAAGAGAAGAAACCTCTGCTTCCAAAGCAAGGGCTTTGAAGGATTTGCAGGTGAAAATGCCTGGCTCTCATCTTTGGAAAGCGCTTGAAGTTGAGAATCAGACCCTGGCCTATTACCTCCAGAACCCATCTGTCCAGAAGTTAGGGACAGCCAGTTCCGCTGAAATAGGCCAACCTGCCCCCCACTGGTACAGGAGAATCGGCCCTGGGCACCCCATCAGGGTGCCTGCTTAGCAGCAGCCTTAGGCTGAGGGGAGGGGGACGGTCTACTTGTGCCTCGTCTACCCCTGCCTCTGAAGAAACCCCTCTGCGAGACAGCAGAGGAGGCTTGAAATTGGTAAAAGGGCCTGGAAAAGGGCCTGCCCCTACCTCTGGGAGCATGCCTTTGTGGCATGGCATGCTTCTCCTTAGCCTGGGCACTTTTGTAGGTAGTTCTGTATTCATCCATCTTTTTCATATAGTTTTCTGTTTGCTCCCCAAACAGAGAATTTCCCACTACAGGAAAATCCATAGCCTTTGACTGGGTATCTTGGGACAGATTAGTGCATCTGAGCCATGCCAACCTACGGAAAGCTACAGAAGTGGCCATGACCCTAGAGGAAACATCATTAACATCAACAGCAGTATGAAATTGAACTTTAGAGGCTTCAATGCCATCAGCAGCCACCTGTTCCAACTCACTAGCCAGCTGGCCATGGGCCTGCTTGGCTAACTGCAATACTGTGTCCCACCTCAGATTTCTGATATCTAGCCACATAAGCCATATAATTTGCCTGCCTGAGTCCCAAAGAAGCTGCCATATACTGTTTCTTCGCCATGGCATCAATCTTCCTGGAATCCTTATCAGGAGGATGTGAGGCCAGAGGAATATTAGCCTTGTCACAGGCTGCAGCTTGTACCACACCTACATGACTACACTGCTCAGTAAGGAAGTCTGTATCCAGCCTGACAAAGTATACCTTCTGTCCATTTTTTTATCTACAGGAGGGACAGAATGAGGATTTTTTAAAATCTTTGTTGTTTGCTTCCTAAATGACTTATGCAAAGGAACAGACAACCTCCTAGACTCTGGAATATCCATCATTTCCACATAATCAGGCTCCTCTTGCTCATCCACAGCCTCCTCTAAAGGAAGCTGGAGGGTTTCTGCAACCTTTTTGTAAAAAATAAAGAAAGAAGGGGACTCAGACAGAATAGGAGGAGATTCTAAAGGTCTGTCTGGAGAAATGTCTGGTTCAATGGGCACGTCCAGACCCTCTCAGCCACACATATATTGATCAAATTCCTCCTCCCCCTCCTGTGGTTCATAAAAATCCTCAACTTCAAAATCCTGAACCACTGGGACTGAACGAACCAACCTTTTACCAACTGTTGGTGGTTCTACAGATCCCTGAGACAGTGACTGGACAATCTAAATGGCTTTAGCTATCTCTGCAGCAGTTGGAGACACAATTTTGGACTCCAGAGCTACTGATTTCCTTGTCTTTTTACTTGGGACTGGTTCCTCTGAACCAGCCTTCCTTTGCCTAAGGAAGTCTCGCCTGGTCAGAGGGCACTCCCTCTGGTCCAGTGGGTGCTGGACCGGGCTGGCCATCCGGGTCAGCGGACTTTTTGGTCTCTCATTCCCTGAGCCGGCCCAATCTCTTCTCCAGGGTGGCTGCAGGGAAATTTTTACACACCTGGCAATCTCACAGGAGGTGGTCAGCCCCCAGACAATAAACACAAGTGGTGTGTGGGTCAGCCTTGGCAAAGGCCTCCCCACAGACATCACAGTGTTGAAACCCAGTGGGCCCGGTTTTTCTTTTGGGTTTCTCAGACATAATGCCAGCCTAACCAAAACTTGCCCTTTTGATGGCAGTGCCAGGCAAGACACCCTTATCGGTTCCTAACCGTGTCACGGGTATTTGAAAAAAACGTTATAATTCCGTCTTTTTTAGAACCGATAAGAACCGGGAACTGCACTCTAAAACCCAACCGTACACTTTTAAAAAGCAGAAATAACCAACCGATCGGTTCAAAACCGAACCGATAATTAATTTTCCACACAGACTTAAAATTTAGTACTTACGGTTACCAGATAGAGCTTTAAAACCGAAATGCGGTAAAAATAATGACTTTTGCCGGTTCAAATGAACAAAAATACCGCTTGAACCGAGAATGAACCGAGCTGAAGGAGCTGATCTCCGGAGCGACTGTTCAGTGAAGCGGAGTAAAGAATCTGACAGTTTCATTTGAAACTGCCAGATAGAGCTTTGGGCACAGCGCCCTCGCGCTGTAGAACTCCAGATCCTCTGGAGTTAACTCCTTCCTCTCCGGGGCAGTTCAGCTGCAGTGGCTGACTGCTATTGTTATAATATAGCAAGACTTCATGGTGTTTGAATTGGGAGTTTGGAATACTTGCATTGAAGCTTTTAAGGACTTATGCACATGCAGTAAGAAAAAATTACTCACCTTAGTAATGTTGTTTCTTCTAATGGAGTCTTGCTATATTATGACATATGCAGTGAGTCCCAACCTTCGAACTGCTCCGGAGGTGAAAGAGTTAACTTTCCATGCCGGGCATGGAACCTTGAGCGCGAGCTCGGTTGAAAACTCTGTCTGTTGTTCTTCAAACTGAAACTGTCAGATCTTTACGAGCAAAACTCACTAAGGCTCTGTGTGGAAGCCGTAAACCTACACTAGCCAACTGGCTACTAAATATAAGAACACATTTTCCTTGGTCCCCAAAACAAAGACTCAAGTCAGGGGATCCAAAAGATTAAAACACAACACCCAAACACCCCAAAAAAAGGAAAGATGAAAAAATAAGGTGGGCATCTAAATGCCAACACTGCCCTGCCCACCCACATCCCGAGAGTATAGGTTCTGAGAGGGGCAGGCAGGGGGGGAGATCATAATATAGCAAGACTCCATTAGAAGAAACAACATTACTAAGGTGAGTAATTTTTTCTTCAAACAACATGAAGTCTTGCTATATTATGACATATGCAGACTACACAGCAGTACCCTCCATGGAGGAGGACAGAACCTACTTAGGAAATAGGCTCTGAAACACAGCTGTGTTAAACCCGAGCATCACTCCTAGCCTGGATGTCCAGGGAGTAATGCTTGGTAAAAGTGTGAACTGTTTTCCAGGTAGCTGCTTGACATATCTCTAGGGATAGGATGTCCCTGGCAGCAGCCAGAGACAGCTATGTACCTCTGGTAGAGTGAGCCCTCAGGCCTGAGGAGGAACCCACCCAGTTTTTCATAGCAAAATTGGATACAAGAGACAATCCACCTGGCAATGGATCTTTTAGTGGCAGGTTTCCCTTTACCAACCTCACCATAAGTGAGGAACAGTTGGAGGGAGTCAAACCTGTGACCCTTGGTACGTTCTATGTAGCTAAGGGCTCTTTTGACATCTAAACTGTGCAGTCTCCTCTCGCCAGAGGAGGAATGGTCAGTGAAGTACACAGGGAGAGACACAGATTGATTAAGGTGGAAGTCTAAAATCACCTTAGGCAAGAACTTTCTGTAGTCCTGAGGACCACCTTATCTCTATGAAAGGAGATAAAATCGGGCTCCACTGACACTGCTTGTAATTCACTTATGCGCCTGGCAGAAGTGATGGCTACCAAAAACACAGTTTTCCAAGTCAAGTACTTGAGCTCTGCTGAGGACAAGGGCTCAAAAGGGGGTTGCATAAGCTGAGCAATGCAAATATTAAGATCCCAGGCAGGGGCAGGGTCCCTGAATGGAGGGTTGGTGTGAAGCAACCCCTTGAAAAACTTGGGAGAATACAGGATGAGCTGAAAGAGAAGAGGGTTTACCTGCTGATAAAAAAGCAGACACAGCTGCCAGGTGCACTTTTAGGGTAGCTGGTCTCAGCCCCAAGGCATTCAAATGCACCATATAATCCAGGACTGTGGGTAAGTCAGCAGTTTCTGGGGAAATATGCCTGCCCGAGCACCATATGGAAAATCTCTTCCATTTGGAATTATAAGTAGTTTCTGGTAGAAGGCTTCCAGAAGCCTTTCAGGATATCCAATACACCTTGGAGAGATGCAGGTCAACAAACTCTAACTCTTCAAGAGCCAGGCCTTGAGATTGAGAGATTTGAGGTTCGGATACCAAACTCTCCCTGGGCACATGTTAACAGGTTTTTAACAGGTTGTGATTCCTGGGGAGACACAGGGAAGATGGACTGCTAAGGACATAAGGAGTGGATTACAGGGCTGCCTGGCCCAGTGTGAGCAATCAGATAACCTTGCAGGTTGAGATCTGATTTTGACTAGCACTTTGAACAGGAGAGGAAGGGGGAGCATAGGAAACTTCCTTCCCAATTGAGAACTGGCATCCAGAGGGACTGAGCCAACACTGGGGCCTGCAGCAAAAAGAGGTTGGTGATTGTCTGGGGCTGCAAAAAGATCTATCTGCGGGTAGCCCCATCTGGCAAATACTACCTCCAGTATTAGAGGATCCAGTGACCATTCGTGATGGCCCTGGGAAATCCTGCTTGAGAGCATCTGCCAGGACATTGTCCTTGCCTGGGAGGTGAACTGCCGTAAGGGAGGTGTTCAGGAATAAGCCAGAGACCACAACTTCATTGCTTTGGCATAAGGCCGAGACAGAGTGCCCCTTTGTTGTTGATGTACCACATTGTAGTGGTGTTGTCTGTTCTGACCTGTACGACTTTTTGTTCTGAACAGATGTGGAGAAAACTTGAAGTGCTAGAAAAACTGCTCTGAGTTCCAACAGGTTGATGTGGAGCAGAGATTCCTGTGGGGACCACAATCCCTGGGCAGTGAGGTCGCCCATGTAAGCTCCCCACCCCAAGAGGGATGCATCTGTAGTAAGGATTAAGGAGTGAGACTGAGGGGTGAAGGGGACCCCCTGTCTCAGATTGCTCTGGTCCTGCCACCACTGAAGGGCTTGGATCAGGGTTCGAGTCACTGGGATCAATTTGGTTAGAGGGTCTCTCCTTTGAGACCAAAAGGCTCTCAAATGGAACTGGACGTCCCTCATCTGAAATCTTGCTCCCTGCACTACTGCTGTAGAAGCAGCCAAGTGCCCCAGGAGCTGCAGAAAATGCCTTGCTGACCGAGAGACCTGTAGGGTGAAAGAGGAGGCCAGAGAGACCAAAGTCCTTGCTCTTTCCAGAGGAAGGAAGGCTCTGGCCTCCTCTGTGTTCAGTTCTGCACCTATGAAGGTGAGAAGCTGGACAGGCTCTAGAACTGACTTTGGAAGACTGAGAAGGAAACCTAGAGATGTGAGCAGTTGCTGGGTTACCTGAAGGTGTAGTTTGACTTGTTCTGGAGACTGGCCTACTATGAGCCAGTCGTCTAGATAAGGAAAGATGGCAATCTTTTGCCTTCTTAAGTGAGCAACTGCTACTACCAGGCATTTTGTGAACACCCTCGGGGCAGAGGTGAGGCCGAAGGGCATTGCTCTGAACTGGTAATGGCCTGAGGGCGGTTCGAATCTGAGGTACTTTCGATGGGAGCTTCTGATAAGAACATGGAAGTAGGCATCCTTGAGGTCCAGGGATGCTAGCCAGTCCCCTGGCCTTAGAGAGGGTAAAATAATTCCCAGAGTCACCATTTTGAATTTTGGTTTTAAAGGTGCTTGTTTAGGTATCTGAAATCCAGGATGGGCCGCCATTTTCCGTGTCTTTTGGGGTAGGGAGTACCTGGAGTACAAACCATTTGCCCTGATGAGAGGGGTGGAACCCTTTCACAGCTCTGAGAGCCAGGAGGGTAGAAACTTTTTCTAGGGCAAGTGCCTCTGATGGATTTGCAGGTAGAAAAGGACCTGGTTCTCATCTTTGGAAATTTTTCGAAGCTGAAACCAGTTCCTGGCTTACTATTTGTGACCCACTTGTCTGATGTTAAAGACTTCCAGTCCTGACAAAGTAAGCTTAGCCTGCCTCTACAGGTAGTGGAGAATCGGCCCTGGCAACCCCATCAGGGTGCCTGCTTGCAGGCTTTGGGCTGAGGGGTGGAAGCAGCTTGCTTTGTACCCGGCCTGCCTCTCCTCTAAAGAACCTCTGGGCAAAGCAGAAGAGAGGCCTGACTTGGTAAAGGTTTATGAAAAGGCCTGCCCCTGCCCTGGATGCTGCCTTTGAGGAGTGGCCTGCCTTTTGGCCTGAGCACTCCTATAAGTGGTTCTATATTCATCCATTTTATTCATGTAATTCTCTGTCTGTTCCCCAAACAGAGAATTGCCCACAACAGGAAAATCCATGGCCTTAGACTGGGTATCCTGTGACAAGGTAGTACATCTGAGCCAAGCCATTCTGCTAAGTGCCACAGATGTAGCCATGACCCTAGATGACACATCATTAGAGTCTACTGCAGCATGAAATTGCACCTTGGATGCCTCAATACCATCCACAGCCAACTGTTCCAAGCTGGTCAGGGACCTGTTTTGCCAGGGCCAGCACAGAATCCCATCTGGATTTCTGGTACCTAGCAGCGTAAGCCATATAATTTGCCTGTCTGAGTCCCAAAGATGCTGCCATGTACTGTTTCTTTGCCATGGCATCAATCCTCCTGGAGTCCTTTTCAGGGGGATGAGAAGCTAGAGGAATATTTGCCTTGTCACAGGCTGCAGCCTGCACTACCCCCACATGGCTGCATTGCTGTGTGAGGAACTCTGTATCAGAGCCTGATAATATATACCTCTTGTCCATCCTTTTGTCAACAGGAGGTATAGTGTGAGGAGTTTTTAGAATTTTTACTGTCTGTTTCCGAAAAGATTTATGCAGAGGAATAGACAATCTCCTAGACACTGGAATATCCATCATTTCTACGTAATCAGGCTCCTCTTGGTCATCAACAGCTTCCTCAACAGGAAGCTGGAGAGTTTCAGCAACTTTCTTATAGAACATAAAATGAGAAGGGGACTCAGATAGCCTAGGGGGAGAAACCCCTTATGGAGAGATGTCCAGTTCAATGGGCACATCCAGACTTTCAAAACCACATTCACTCTCCTCATACTCCTCCTCCCTCCTCCGGTTCATAAAAATCCTCAAAATCATAATCTTGAACCGGTGGAACCGGCCGAACCGAGCGCTTCCCTGATGGTGTTGGTTTGGTCGGAACCGGGGAAAGTGACTGGACAATTTGAATTGCTTTAGCTATTTCCTCAGTGGTTGGAGAAAAACTTTGGCACACTAGCTGACTTCCCAGTCCTTTTGTTGGAACCGGCTCCTCAGAGCTGGCTCTTCGTTTGCCCGAGGAAGTATTGCCCTGGTCAGAGGGCACTCCCTCCGGTTCGGTTGGAACCGAACCGGGCTGGCCATCCGGGTCAGCGGACTTTTTGGCCTCCCTTTCCCTGAGCCTACCAACTCTCTTTTCTATGGTGGCAGCAGGAAAATTACTACATATCTGGCAGTCTGCATTGAAGTGGTCAAACCCCAGACACACACATAGTAGTGTGGTGGGTCAGCCTTAGCAAAGGCCTTCCCCACAAACACTACAGTGCTGGAAACCCAGTGGGCCCGGTTTTCTTTTGTTTCTTGGCAGGACATAGTGCCAGTCTAACCAAACCCTGCCCGTTGGTGGCAATCATTAGCAAGACTCTCTTATCGGTTCCTAATCGTGTCACGTGGTCGTGGAAAACCCGGAAGGAATCTGCTTTTTAGAAACGATAAGAACCCGGGAACCGCACTCTTTAATAAGGACTAATGAAGTTTTAAAATAACTTGATCGGTTCAAACCCAACCGAAAGACGCTTACAAGTTCCACAGAATAAAATGAATGTTTATCTATTACTTATAATACTAATAGACAGAGCTTGAACCGACGGGTTGTGGTTTAATTTCGGTCAAAAAACTAAAAAATAATACTTTTATCCACTAAATGAACTGAGCAGAAGGAGAAATCTCCGAGCGACTGTTCAGTGAGGTGAGTAAAAGAATCTGGACACTTTCAGTTTGAAGAACAACAGACAGGAAGTTTTCAACTGAGCTCATGGTCAAGGTTCCATGCCTGGCATGGAAAGTTAACTCTTTCACCTCCAGAGCAGTTCGAAGGTTGGGACTCACTGCATATGTCATAATATAGCAAGACTTCATGTTGTTTGAATAAACATTTTGTTGGGGTTAACCCCATCATATCCAGGAAAGTAAAGTTAAGTAAGAACTTACCGTAACAGTAGATCGTTGAGAGAGGCTCTTGCAGTAGGTAATTACATCTAGGACTGACGTCGGCAGGCGGCAGGACCCCACGGAAAAATTTCTAGCTAACAGTCCCTGGCAGGGACCACCCCGACAGTCAGGGGTGACCGCGGCCAGACGACGTCCGGTATAAAGGGTAGTCCCGGATGCCTGCCTTCCAGTTCTTTCTGCCACAGGCCCGGAAGGCCCGGATGAGAGAGAAGCAGATATTTCTCAATGGAAAAGGAGCTGAAAAGCCTAGGAGATGGAGGGAGGGAGGGAGGGAGGGATAGACCTTTATTGCAACAGCCTCTTGAAGATCTCATGATTACGTAAGTTCTTACGTAAGTGTACTATCTTACTTCGAGAGGGCTCTTGCAGTAGGTAATTACATTATAGGACAGAATCAAGCAGTCTGTAACAAATGAAAGGCACCGGAGGAGGAACTACCCAAGTAGCAAAAACCTTGCAGACCTCAAGACAGGAGGCCTTGCAAGATCAAGTGTCGGGCCTGCTCTACAGCGAAAGGGCAATGTCCAAACTGTAATGTTTGTGAAAGGTATGGACGGAAGTCCAGGTGACGGCAGTACAGATGTCTGCCGCAGACACATTCTTGAAACAAGCTGCAGAGGTTGCTACTCCACAGGTGGAGTGACCTCTGACTTGACCGAAGGGTCTTGTTGTACTTGTCATAACAGAAAGTGATGCAATGAGCCATTCACTTTGACAGGCATTGCTTGAACAGCACTCGCCTTCCCTTTGTGAGCAAAGAGACGAATTAACTTGATCTAGTCTTTCTTTGAGATCCTTTGGTCTCTATCAGTGTAGTATGTCAGAATCCCAGAACATTCATGGCATGGAGCAAATATTCTCCTGGTTGGAGTACTGTGAAGAAAGCAGGTAACTCAATAGACTGATTTAAGGTAGACTCCACTACCACTTTTGGAAGAAACTTAGGTTCGGGTAAAGAGTTACTGCTTTTTGTGAAAATCAGATGGGGGACTTTACACATAGGGCCTGGAGCCGGCAAATTCCTTCGAGCAGAAGTAATGTGGCCACCAAGGAGAGCTGCCTACGAAGAAACTTCAAGTTCGCGAGTCAGAGGCTCAAGGAGAAAGGGTAAGTTTCTTGAGAACAAAGTTCAAATCCCAGAGGGAGCAGGAGTCTGACAGGGGCCTGAGATGAAGGACCCTCTGAGAAAGTTCCTGGATACCTCTAATTTGGGTGGACCCAGGACACAAGGAGTGGACCAGGGCTGCCTGGCCCAGTGTGGAGCAATCAGGATAACCCTTTGAGGTTGAGATCTGATTTTGACTAGCACTTTGAACAGGAGAGAGAGGGAAGGGAGGCGAAACTTCCTTCCCAATTGAAACTAAGGCATCAGAGGATGACCCAACTGGGGGCCTGCAGCAAAAAGGAAGTTGGTGATTGTGGGACTGCAAAGATCTATCTGCGAGATTGCCCCATCTGGCAAATACTACCTCCGGTACTAGAGGATCCAGTGACCATTATTTGATGGCCTGGGAAATCCTGCTGAGCATCTACCAGGACATTGTCCTTGCCTGGGAGTGAACTGCCGTAAGGGGTGTTCAGGGAATAAGCCAGAGACCACAACTATTGCTTTAGTGCATAAGGGCCCGTGAATTGAGAGTGCCCCCTTAGTTCATGTACCACATTGTAGTGGTTGTCAGTTCTGACCTGCCGACCGTTTCTGAACAGATGTGGAAAACTTGAGTGCTAAAACTGCTCTGAGTTCCAACAGGTTGATGTGGGCAAGAGATTCCTGTCGGGACCACAATCCTAGGCGAGGGTCGCCCGCAAGCTCCCACCCAAGAGTGCATCTGTAGTAAGTTAGGGTGGACTAGGTGGACCCCCATCTCAGATTACTCTGGTCCTACCACCACCATGAAGGAGCAGGATCAGGGTTAGTCACTAGGATCATTTGGTTAGGGTCTCTCTTTGGACCAAAAGGCTCTCAAATGGAACTGACGTCCTCATCTAATCTTATACACACTGCTGTAGAAGCAGCCAAGTGCCCCAGGAGCTGCAGAAAATGCCTTGCTGACCGAGAGACCTGTAGGGTGAAAGAGGCCAGAGAGACCAAAATCCGCCACTCTTTCCAGGAGAGGCTCCTGGCCTCCTCTGTATTGATTCTGCACCTATAAGAGGGGTGAGAAGCTGGACAGGCTCGAAACTGACTTTGGGAGGACTAGAGAGAGAAACCCTGGGATGTGAGCAGTTGCTGGGTTACCTGAAGGTGTAGTTGACTTGTTCTGGAGACTGGCTACAAACCAGTCGTCTAGATAAGGAAGATGGCAATCTTTGCCTTCTTAAGTGAGCAACTGCTACTACCAGGCATTTGTAGACACCCTCGGGGAGATGAGGCAGGGCATTGCTAGACGAAGTGGCCTGAGGCAGTTGATCTGAGTACTCGATGGGAGCTACAGTAAGAACATGGGTAAACATCCTTGAGGTCAGGATGCTAGCCAGTCCCCTAGAGAGATAAAATATTCCCCAAAGTCACCATTTGAATTTTGGTTTTAAAAGGTGCTTGTTTAGGTATCTAGAAATCAGGATGAGCCACTTCCATTTTCCTGTCTTTTTGGGGTAAGGGGTACCTGGAGTACAACCATTGCCCTGATGAAGGGTGGAACCCTTTCACAGCTCTAGAGCCAGGTAGAAACTTCTGTTCTGGGCAGTGCCTCGATGGTTGCAGGAGAAGGACTAGTTCTCATCTTTGAAATTTTGAGCTGAGAACCAGTTCTGTACTATTTCAGGACCCTTGTCGTGTTAAAGACTTCCGTCTGGACAAAGTAAGCCAACCCTTCCAGGTAGTGGAGAATCGACCCTGGAGCCCCATCAGGGTGCCTGCTTAGCAGGGGCTTTGCGCTGAGGGTGGAACAGGCACCTTGTGCCCGTCCTCTCCTCTAAAGAACCCCCTCTGGGCAAAGCAGAGAGGAGGCCTGAACGCAGTAAAGGCCTATGAAAAGGCTGCCCACCCCCGGGATGCTGCCTTTGAGGTGGCCTGCCTTTCCTTAGCCCGGCCTCTATAAGTGGTTCTATATTCATCCATTTTATTCATGTAATTCTCACTCTATTCCAAACAGAATACCCCTAGGAGAAAATCCAGCCTAGACTGGTATCCTGTGACAGGTAGTATCTGAGCCAGCCATTCTGCTAAGTGCCACAGATGTAGTGACCTAGATGACATCATTAGAGTCTGCAGCACAAGTGCACCTTGGATGCCTCAATACCATCCACAGCCAACTATTCAAGCTGGTCAGGGACCTGTTTTGCCAGGGCCAGCACAGAATCCATCTGGATTTCGGTACCTACCAGCATAAACCATATAATTTGCCTGTCTGGTCCCAAAGTCCTGCCATGTACTGTTTCTTTGCCATGGCATCAATCCTCCTAGAGTCCCACTGGGGGATGAGAAGCTAAGGAATGTTGCCTTGTCAGGCTGCAGCCTACTACCCCCATGGCTGCATTGCTGTGTGAGGAACTCTGTCAAACCTGATAATATATACCTCTTGTCCATCCTTTTATCAACAGGAGTAAGGAGAAGTTTAGATTTTACTGTCTGTTTCGAAAGATTTATGCAGAGAATAGACAATCCTAACACTGAATATCCATCATTTCGTAATCAGGCTCCTCTTGGTCATCAACAGCTTCTCAACGAAGCTGGAGTTTCAACAACTTTCTTATAGAACATAAAATAGAGGACTCAGATAGCCTAAGGAAAACCTATGGAGAATGTCAGTTCAATGGGCACATCAGACTTTCAAAACCATTCACTCTCCTCCTCCTCCCTCCCCTCCTCCGGTTCATAAAATCCTCAAATCATAATCTTGAACCCGGTGGAACAGCCAGACGAGCTCTTCCTGATGGTGTGGTTCGGTCAGAACGAGAAATGACAGGACAATTTGGTACTTTGCTATTTCCTCGTGGTTGGAGAAAAACTTTGGCACACTAGCTGACTTCCTAGTCCTTTTTTGGAACGGCTCCTCAGGCTGGCTCTTATTGCCGGTATTGCCCTGGTCAGAGGGCACTCCCACTCCGGATCGGTTGGAACCGAACGGGCTAACCAACGAGTCGGACTTTTGCCTCCCACCCTAAACCTACCAACTCTCTTTCTATGGTAACAGCAGGAAATTACTACATATCTGGCAGTCTGCATTGAAATGGTCAAACCCAGACAATACACACAGGTGGTGTGTGGGTCAGCCAACAAAGGCTTCCCACAAACACTACAGTGCTGAAACAGTGGGCAGGTTTTTTCTTTGGGTTCTCCAGACATAGTGCCAATCTACAAAACTTGCCCGTTGGCAATCGCCAAGCAAGACTCTCTTATGGTTCCCGACCGTGTCACCAGGTCGTGGAAAAAATAAATAATAATCCGTTTTTTAGAAGCGATAAGAACCCGGGAACGCACTCTTAATAAGGACTAATGAGTTTTTTAAAAGAACCTGATCGGTTCAAACAGAACCGAAAGTTACAGTTCACACAGAATAAAATAATATAAGCCTATCTATTACCTACAATACAAGAAGAGCTTGAACCGACGGTTGTGGTTTAATTTGATCAAAAAAAGCGAAAATATACTTTTAACCGACTAAATGAACCGAGCAGAGGAGAAATCTCCGGGCGACTGTTCAGTGGGAGTAAAAATCTGACACTTTCAGTTTGAAAGAACAACAGACAGAGTTTTCAACCGAGCTCGGCGCTCAAGGTTCCATGACCTGGCATGATTAACTCTTTCACCTCAGAGCAGTTGAGAGGTTGGGACTCACTGCATATGTCATAATATAGCAAGACTTCATGTTGTTTGAATAAACATTTTGTTGAGTTAACCCCATCATATCAGAAAGTAAAGTTAAGTAAAAACTTACAGCAACAGTAGATAGAATTGAGAGAGGCTCTTGCAGTAGGTAATTACATCTAGGACTGACGTCGGCGGGCGGCAGGACCCACCGAGAAAAATTTCTAGCTGCGGTCTATTTGAGGACCACCCGATGTCAGGAGTGAGCCGGCGTCGAGCGAGCGTGCGGTATAAAGAACTGATCCGGATGCCTGCCTTCCGGTCTTTCCTGCCACAGGCCGGAAGGCCGGATGAGAGAAGCAGATATTTCCCTCAATGGAAAAGGAGCTGAAAAGCCTAGGGAGATGGAGGGAGGGAGGAGGAGGGAGGTATTACCTACTGCAACAGCCTCTCTTGAAGATCTACTGTTACGGTAAGTTCTTACGTAAGTGTACTATCTTACTTCGAGAGGGCTCTTGCAGTAGGTAATTACATATAGGACAGAATCCCAAGCAGTCTGTAACAAATGAAAGGCACCGGGAGGAGGAACTACTCCAACAAGTAGCAAAAAACCTTGCAGACCTCAAGACAGGAGGCCTTGCAAGACTGCTAAGCCGAAGCCTGCTCTGCAGCGAGAGGCAATGTCCAAACTGTAATGTTTCGTAAAGGTATGGACGGAAGTCCAGGTGACGGCAGTACAGATGTCTGCCGCAGACACATTCTTGAAACAAGCTGCAGAGGTTGCTACTCCACGAGTGGAGTGACCTCTGACTTGACCCGGAAGGGTCTTGTTGTACTTGTCATAACAGAAAGTGATGCAATGAGCCAACCACTTTGACAGGCATTGCTTGGAAACAGCACTGCCTTCCCTTTTGTGAGCAAAAGGGACGAACAACTGATCAGTCTTTCTGAGATCCTTTGCCCTATCAGTGTAGTATGTCAGAATCCTGTGAACATTCATGGTATGGAGCAAATATTCTCCCTGGTTGGAGTACTGTGTGAAGAAAGCAGGTAACTCAATAGACTGATTTAAGGTAGACTCCACTACCACTTTTGGAAGAAACTTAGGGTTCGTGCAAAGAGTTACTCGTTCTTTGTGAAAAATCAGATGGGGGACTTTACACACAAGGGCCTGGAGCTCGGAATTCTTGAGCAGAAATAATAGCCACCAAGAGGCGTCTTCCTGAAAAGAAACTTCAAGTCTACGAGGAAGCCGCAAGGCCTGAGAAAGGGTAAGTTTCTTGAGAACAAAGTTCAAATCCAGAGGGAGCAGGAGTCTGGACAGGGGCCTGAGATGAAGGACCCCTCTGAGAAAAGTCTTGGATACCTCTAATTGGGCAAGGCTTTATCAGCGAGAAAGGAACATGGTAGGCTGAAATGCGGCCATGTGAACTTTCAAGAGGAATGACTGAGACCCAGGTCGAAGGTGGCCGTAGATAATTGTAGAGCGGCCCACAGGACAGGAAAAAGACTCTCACATTCCTGGAGGCAGCCCAAAATCGAAATCTCTTCCATTTCATGGTGTGAGTGGACCTAGTGGAGGGTTTTCTAGCCTCCACCAGAATCTCGACCACCTTAGGAGGCGAAGTCGAGGATTGGGCTAGGTCTGCAGGAGCCAAGCATGAAGTTGAAGGGACTTGAGTCCCAGATGGACCAGGGTCCCCTGATCCTGGGTCAGCAATCCCCGAGATAATGGAAGAGGAAGAGGAAGAGGAGGAACCTCTGAGTATTGTTGTAGAAGAGAGAACCAGATTTGCCTGGGCCAGAAAGGGGCGATCAGAATCATTCTTGCTCCTTCCATTGCAAGCTTCTGCAGCTACGAGGGACCAGAGGAATTGGGAGAAAAGCATAGGCGACTCTGCCCTTCAGCTTAGAGCAGAGCATCACTCAGAAAGTGCCCCGCTCTGGAGGCGGAAGCGAGCAAAGGTGGAAGTTTTGCATTTTGGGCAAAGCGAACAGGTCTACCTGTGAGTCCCCCAAAGCTGGAAGATGTCGTTTATAACCTTTTGGTCCAGTTCCCACTCGTGTGGCAGAGCCGAGGAGCGACTTAGCTTGTCTGCCAGGGTACTGTCGACTCCTGGAACATGGATCGCCATGAGGTGAAGGTTGTGAAACGTTGCCCAGTCCCAAACCCTCATTGCTTCCCTGCACAGCAGGTAGGATCGCGTCCCTCCCTGCTTGTTGATGTACCACACCACGCACATGTTGTCCGTTTGGACAGCTAGGTGACCGGGAAGAATGTATTAGTGAAGGGCTTGGAGAGCATACAGAACTGCTCGTAGCTCGAGCACACTGATGTGGAGAGCTAACTCCAATCTGGACCATAAAGCCTGGGTTTGGTGAGGACCCAGATGGGCTCCCCAACCTTTGCCTGATGCGTCCGTGGTCAGAGTTTGGGAGGAGGAGGATGACAGAAGGGGACCCCGAAGCAGGTTCCTCACGGACCATCCACCATTTACTGATCTCTTGTCATCGGTAGGAGATCAGCACCAGATGATCTAGGTGGTCTGAGTTGATCCACTGAGGTGGAGAGTCACTGAGAGATCCTCATGTGGGCATACTTGCGAACCGTCGGGATGTCGGCCGCCACAAGCCCAAAGGCGGGCACCGACTTGGCGGAACCTTCCTGCATTCAAAAGCAGGAAATCATATGACTGGAGGAGGCCGCCTGTCCGAAGGAAGCAAGGCCTTGCACACTGTCAGTATGAGGATTGCCCGATGAACTGAAGTCTCTGGGAGGGGTCCAGATGAGACTTGGAATGGTTGATGGTGATACCCAGACAAGTGAAAACCTGCTGGGTGAGGGAGAGAAAATGCAGGAGTTCCTCCTGGGCGAGGCCGCCAGGAGCCAGTCGTCCGGGTAGGGAAACGCGAACTCCAAGAAATGCGCCCAGGTGGGCGCTACCACAGCCAGGCATTTGGTAAAACTCAGGAGCGAGGAAAGACCAAATGGGAGTGCCCGGAATTGGTAATGGTCCCCCTGGAAAGCAAACCTGAGGTACTTTCGGTGCAAGGGACGAATGGGGATGTGCAGGTATGCATCCTGCATATCCAGTGCACAAAGCCATTGACCCGGCCGAAGAAGGGGCAGAAGGGTTTGAAGGAGAGCATCCTGAACTTCTGTATTCTACGTAGAAGTTCAGGAGCTGAATCTAGAATGGGTCCGAGATCTCCCATCTTCTTTCGTGCAAAGGAAGAAATGGGAATCTGGGTCCCGTGAAGGGTGAGGAGAGCGGGTTCTATGGCCTCGTTCAGAGAGGGCAGATATTTCTTTCCTGACCAGAGGAAGATGGTCCCTTGAGTAAGAAGACTTCAGAGGTGGGGGGTGGTGTGAGGTTTTGTAGAAACTCGGCGGCGTGGCCCTCCGCGATAATCTGAAGCACCCATGAATCTGATGTTATCCTCTCCCAACCCGGAAGGTGGAGGAGAATCTCCCTCGGTTCCTCCGGGGGAGTCGGAGGGTGGGAGGGAAGGAGTCAGGTGGTGTGAGGCAGCGCCCGCAGCTGGGGGCACCACCAAATTTTGGGTGGCGGGGCTGGCAGCTGCAGGGGCCCAGCGTTTGAGTGGCCCGCCTTCCTGGGGTTTCGCTTGAGGCCGGCTGCGTCTGTGAAAAGGATGGCGCTGTGGGGGATGGGGCTGGTACATGGAATCTACAGATTTCAGAGCCGTCCCCTTCTTCCAGAATCGGTGATGATGTCCTTGACATCACCACGAAAAGCACTGAACCCCTGAAGGTGCTTCCTGGATTGCTGACTGCACTCGGGACCAAACCTGACCGCGGAGCCAGGTGTGGCGCTAGAGACCTACGGCGAATCGGGCTCCGCCCTGCAGTGTCACTGCATCGTGGGTCGTCCTCAGGATGTGACGACTGGCCTACTTGGTAGAGCGGACTAGGTCAGCTAACTCTTGCTTGACTTGGGAGTCAGGTAAGGAGTCAATCTTAGATTCCGCATGGGTAAGGATAGCCTTCTGGTAATCCCCCATATGTGCTACATAATTCAGGGCCCTGAGTCCCAGTGTGGAAGAAGCGTAAATCTTCCTTCCATACTGATCCAGAAGGCGAGATTCCTTATCTGGGGGAGAACAGCTCAAATGTTTAGGGTGTGCTGACTGGCCGTGAGCGTCGCTAATCACAACCGAGTCTGCACGGGGGTGAGAATCCAAAAAATCTACACCCTCCGGAGCCTGATATAGCCTGTTGGACTTCCGAGGAAGTGGGGCTAAAGCAGACGGTTGTTTCCAAACAGTGGAAACAAGGTGGGCGTGAGGCTCGATCCAGGTGGCACTAGAGTAGGGTCCGTAAGGCAGGTCCAGATGTTCAAGTAGTTTAACTCGCTGAGATCTGGATCAAAAACGCCACTGATGTACTTCCTGGATCTTCCTGAGCAACTCGTGAAGGAAGGATCCTCGGAGGAACCCGGAGGAGTCCTCGGCTAGAGCCTGGACGGACAGCGAGGCTCATCGTCTTTCTCGGAGCATCCATCGGAGGAATCCGAGGGGTCCAAGAGAGAAGAAGAAGAAGAAGAATTGGAAGCAGAGTAAGACTCCCTGACTCGTCTAGGGGGAGGAACGGGTTCCTTAGGGGGAATCCCTGGACGTGTGTCCTGCCCCTCTCTGGATCCGGAGGGGAGAGCTCAGGAATCCAGAGGCGGAGAGGAAGTGTGCCATCTCGGGCATACGGGGGCCGGAGGTGGTACTGTCGCCATAAGGTGGCTCTACATAGAAACATAGAATTTGACGGCAGATAAGGACCGCTTGGCCCACCCAGTCTGCCCATTTCCCTACCTACTGGATAAGCTGCAGATCCTAATTAACCAGCAGCCTACTTCTTCCTACCCCAACCCCCTAGAATTGCCTTATGACTGTCCCATGCATGCCTGAATTCCACCACTGATTTTGACACCACAACCTCCTCCGGAAGGCTGTTCCATGCATCCACAACCCTCTCTGTGAAAAAATACTTCCTTAAATACCTCCTGAGCCCCCCTCTATCTTCAAATTGTGCCTATTGTTCTTGCACACCTCTTTTTGAAAGATGCTACCCTCTTGGACTTTGTTGATTCCTTGAGGTACTTGAGCGTTTCTATCATGTCCCCCTCTCCCTCCTTTCCTCGAGGCTATACATATTAGCTCCTTTCGTCTCTCTTCATATGTCTTCTGGTGCAGACCCTGCACCATTTTAGTGTCCTCCTCTGGATGACTTCCATCCTGTCTATGTCTTTTGCGGAGGTGGATCTCCAGAACTGCACACAGTAATCCAGATGGGGTCTCACCAGCTGTCTGTACAGAGGATAATAACTTCCTGTTTTCTACTGGTGATGCCTCTCCCTATGCATCCCAGTATCCCCAACCCTCCTTGCTGCCTCTCACATTGCTTGCCCACCTTTAGGTCATCTGATATATTCTCCCAGGTCCCTTTCCATTTTGTTGTTGTTAGTATCTCACCCCCATTGTGTACTCTTCCCTGGGTTTTGTTTCCCAGGTGCAGTACCTTGCACTTCTTAGCATTGAATCTAAGCTGCCATACATTTGACCATTCCTCTAACCTTGCCAAGTCCCTTCTCATCCTTTCCACCCCACCCTGTGCATCAACTCTGTTGCAGATCTTTGTGTCATCTGCAAAGAGACATACTTTCCTTCAGTCCTTCTGCAATGTAAACTTATAAGACATTGAAGAGGACAGATCCTAATACTGAACCCTCCGGTGCCCCACTAGTAACCTTCCTTTCTTCTGAGTGGACTCCATTTAGTATTACTCTCTGTGTCCTATTCTCCAGCCAATTCTTTACCCAGGCTGTCATCTTGGGACCCACTCCAAGGCTGGCTAACTTGTATATTAATCTTTTGTGTGGGACTGTGTCAAATGCCTTGCTAAAGTCTAGGTAGGCCATGTCCACAGCCCCTCCCTGATCTACTACTCTGGTCACCCAGTCAAAGAAATCTATCTACCTTCCCGCTGTGAATCCATGCTGCCTAGGGTCCTGTGCCCCTCTGGCCTCTATATATTCGACAATTCTTTCCTTCAGAAGTGATTGCATCATTTTCCCTATCACTGAGGTTAAACTAACAGGTCTGTAGTTTCCTGCTTCTGCCTTGCTCCCACTTTTGTGAAGGGGAATCACATCTGCCCTCCTCCAGTCCTCGGGTACCACCCCATCCTCCCATGATTTGTTAAAAGGGTAGTCAGTGGTGTCACTAGTTCTACCCTTAGTTCTTTTAGAATTCTGGGATGAATCCCATCAGGCCCCATTGCTTTGTCCACCTTCAGTTTTAAGAGTTCTTTCAGAACCCTTTCTTCTGTAAATGGGCTAGTATCAACTTCTGTATCCAGAGTGTTTCTACTGTTTGTTTTATGTACCTACCCCTCTTCATTTGTAAATACTGAGCAAATATATTTGTTTAGTATCTCTGCCTTTTCACAGTCTCCCTCTGCCCACCCTCCCTCCCTTTATTAAGCCTCACTATCCCTCCCTTGGGCTCTCTACTTCCTTGGTGAGCTGAGCCTTGGCCTCAGCCCACCAGGAGGCCAGAGTCTCCTGAAGATCCACGGTGGCCTGGGGGCGTGGAGGAGGAGGAGGATGATTATATGGATTGTATCCGTAAGGCGAGTATCCGTAAGCCGGCTGCGGGAATACCGGTGCTGGGTATTGCGGCGCCGGGTACTGCGGTGTCGGTGGAGCCAGCGCCGGGTACTGTGGCGCTGGATACTGCGGACCCGGGTAAGCCGGCGTCTGATACGACGGAGGATACCCAGGTACCGGAAGAGCTGCCGGAGCATACGGTCCAGTAGGGAGCCCCACGGGCGGATCAACAGTGATGGGCCCGTGGGGGTTGGGCCCGATGGAGGAGGGAAATCCCCCGCCGGTGTCGGAGGGGCCGGCGTCAGATCCGGTTCAGTGGGAGGCAGGTCTGACGGCGGAAAAGCATCCCGTGCATCGTCCGGGGACGGAGGGGAAAAGTTCCCGGGGTCAGGCAGGGGCGACTCGGGCTCCCCAGACGGCAGCGAAGGCTGCGGGGAACCTGGGATGACAGACGGTGGAGGGTCTATCGTAGGCTCCAACGCCCAGCGCATGTTGGAGGAGCTGACGTGCGACTTAGGGGCTGAATCCCAGAGGATGCCAGAGGAGCCGGCGTCCGACTTAAAGGGGTCCTAAATCGGGGCCGGGCCGAGGTGGGAAGAGCCCGGTCGAGGGACACTGCCGTGCGCCGCCCTAAGAGTTCTGGTGTCTTGTGGCCTTCACCTGGTGGGCGTCGGAGGAGCCGGCGTCGGCTTGTGGGAGTGCCCGCGCAGTAGGCGCAAGCCTGCGGCAGTACTGGGGCGAAGGCATCCTTTTGCCTGGGCGCCCGTAGGACCCGAACATGAGCCCGGCAGGCGGGCAGCGCGCCTCCTCCAAAGCCTTAGAGGCTGCCGTCGAGGCGATCCCCGGAGGAGACATTACCTGAACATGACTCTGGCCGGGTCGCGGGCGAGACCTTTCTCCTGTGCCTTTCTTTATCCGCTTCTTATGTCCTTCTGGAGAGTTGGCGCCTGCCTAAGCTTCTTCAACTCCTTCTCCATTGCAGACATCTTCTTTTTAAGGAGATGGGCTTCCAAAGACTACTGGCGTCGTCTGCGGGTGGCCGCTTTGAAATGCAGGCACTTGTCGACCGTGTGGTCGGGGCCTAAGCAAAAAAGGCAGAGAGTGTGACCGTCCTTGTGAGGCAGTTGGGCGCCGCACGAGTCGCACTTATTTTTGGAAGGGGCGACATAAACCGGCGTTCACCTGATGAAATCGTACTAAAATACTATTAACTTTTGGTAAAAATGGCGAAATAACAGAATTGTGTGAACTCTACCGCGAGGCGCTATAGGGATGAGACGTGAAAGAACTGGAAGGTGGGCGTCGGGACCGCCCTTTTATACCGACGTTGTCTGACACCGGTCACCTGACGTGGGGGCGGTCCCTCGCCAGGGACTGCTAGCTAGAAATTTTTCCGTGGGGTCCTGCTGCCTGCCGACTTCAGTCCTATATGCAATTACCTACTGCAAGAGCCCTCTCGAAGTAAGATCTCAGCTTCCTCCACATCCTCCTCTGTCTCCTGCAGAGGGAGGCTGAGTGTTTCTACCATGCTTTTAACAAAAGCACAATGTGAGGAATAAACCTCTGGACCCCTGGGGCGGGAGACCAAACCCCTATTCTGGAGAAACCTCTGGGTCTATCTGTTCCTCCTCGAAATCATCCTCCTCCTCCTCCTCAGGAAATGAAGCCTGTGGCTCCTGAGAGGGTGGAACCGGTACAGAAACCGGGGCAGTCGGAATTGGAACTGGGACTGCAGCTTGCAGTGCTTGCAAGACCTGTAAGGCCTTGGCAATGTCCTCAGCCGAGGGCATACCAGTTTTGCCAGTTGGGACCTCCTTAGCCTTCTCGGCCGGAGTTTCTTCTGTGGCACAGGTTCAGTCCCTGATTCCACTGATCTTTATTGCTTACCCTGCTCAACTTTTTGTGATCCTTTGTCAGGATCCTTAGCTTTACCTCCATCTTTTCTTGTGCCAGAGGTGGAGAAACCAGTTTCACCAGTATTAGTAGAAGCAGAGGCCATCTCTTCTAATATTTTTGACCTTTTCCTAGGAGTTTTAGGACAAAATGTTTTACAAATATCACAATTTGCAAAAATATGGCTAGTATCCAGACAAAAAATACACAATGAATGTCTGTCTGCTTTAGGTATTATCTGACCACAAGACTCACACAATTTGAAAACAGTGGGTCCTGTGCATTTTTTAGGCTTAACAACAGGAGCCTCTGACATTGAGTAGGAATCACTAAAGAAAATGTAATGAATTATCAGTTTCTTAGAACTGAATATAACCACTATAAACAACTGCTAACGGCTCTGGGAACCGAGCGCTACTCGGTTCCTGAACCCGAGAAACTTAGAAATCTACATACAAATTAAATAAATATATGCGGTTAGGAACCTACCATGAAAGTTAAATATAATAGATTGAGGTAAAAACCTCACTAGAAACAGCGGAGCACTCAGTTCCAAGGAACCGTGAAGGAACCGCTAAATACAATAAATTCTACACAAACTACAAAATTAACTAAAACTAAGGCAGCAATCTGAAATATAAAGTAAAACCACTACTTATCAATCAGATAATTGGATTTTGGAGAAGTTGAAGGAGAGCTCTCCGGGATGTCTTCACTGTGCAGGCGGAGTGAAGAATCTGAAGCACTCAGAGTGCATCAGTTGTTAGGGCAGCAGTTTGAAACTGGCATGAGCCAACTGAGAGTTCTATAATTTACATATAATTCCATCTCTCCAGACAGTCCAAAACAGCGGGCTGACTGCATTTGTTTAACCATAATGAGTGATTCCTGGGGTCAAAATAACCTGCTATGGAGTTATTATGGAATTTAGCAGTTTATTATGGTGTTTCTTCAGGACTGGAAATCCAGTCATTATAGGGGTCACCAGTTGTTTATAATTTTATTTGTAACCTTTGTGAGGAATATATGAATTGGCATTTTGGCACAGACAATCGTTTCTTAGAAGTCAGGCCCAACATGCTGTGGAGTACACTTGTACTTTTGCATGGGGCTAACAACAGCTGCTGTCCCTTTAAGTGCTCTTAGAACAATTTGTAGCAATTATCTCATTATGCTAATTTCGTATGCTATTATTGTGTAGCAGGGGCTAGAAAACCACTAAGACTATCTGTCAGGCAGTCACTCAGAGTCTGAACTTCATAGAGTGAAAATGTACCTCATGCTGTCTCCGAATAAACCATTTATGCATTTATTCTTGCATCCGTCCAAGTTATTCGCACGGTCCAGCAAGGGGTCCTCACCAGCAACAGAAGGGTCTGGCAGACCACAGAGAAGGCAACGGATCCTTTAGTAGCAGACCAAATAACCCAAAATTCCACACATGTTGGAGAATGTGGCCTTTCTTCTGTCCAGATCCCCGTCTCGCTTGCCTGCATCACTGGTTACCCCAAGTCATCACCCAAGTATGTCTGAACTGCTTAAATTATATTTTACAAACAGCCTTGGCTGCACAGAAGAAACAAAAATGAACTGTCTCCCATCTTGTATAGCAGCCTGCAGCCCTCCTACTGTACTAAGACTTCCACAAAGCAAATTTCAACATTGTTAGCCAGCTAAACTAATGAACTGTCAAGCAAGTAAAAATTGTTCTCAAGCCTGAGCACCACGGAGCTGTGAATTGTACCCACCCCGCAGCCCTAACCTAATGGCAGAAGGCCTGCATGGAAGTCTCTGCCTGCCACAAAACTTTCAAACTGTTGCTTGCCAGGAAAGCTCCCTCTGCTACCACAGACACAGTGCTTCTTCCAGTGGAAATCACAGCAAACATGAACAATTTGCCAACTCTTTCCCCACCAATGCTGTCTCCCAACTGCCACCAGCATTACCCAGCCGCTCAGTCCTCTGCACCCGATTTCAGTGCTGCCCCTCCCACTACACTCCGCAATGCAGCATACCTCTCCACACTTAAGGGCTCAACATTGCCCCCGATTTCTCCTCTCAATTACGCTTTCCTTCTGCCACAATGGAATGCTCACTGCTGCTTGGCCATGTTTCAACAAGGGCCACCCTGTACCTAAATGCACAGCCAGGGGGCACACAAAATAAATAAAAATACGGCAGGTCTGCCAGCCGTGGCTTCTCCACAGCCTGACCCGTTCGGTCCCCAAGCATCCTGCTCCCTTTCGCATCTGCAGCAGGCCCACTCAGCTCTCCAGCTTGCTTCCCTATGCAGCTTCTCGCCCTCCACTGCTGCCGCCACCGCAAAGCCTTTCTCCTTTCCTCCCATCTGTCAGCTACACCTTTCAAGCGCACTTTTCTCTGCTTGGCCAGCTCTGCTTCCTCTGAAAACAGCCACAGCTCGCTCCTGAAGCTAAAAAGGCTCCTCTCGCTTCTGCGGCTCAGCTCTGCTCCTCGACTGCAGCATCCTCTTGCTCCTGCTCGGAGCCTCCTGCTCCCCACTCGGCCGTGCTACAAAGACCACAGCACTAACAAATAAGTGAAGGGAGCAGTGGGGGGGGGGGGAAGAATATGATGGCACACAACGATTGCCTCTACCCTCCAACAAGCGCCACAAATCAATCGGGGCAGAAACACAAGCAATGAAGGAGCACTGAATAGACTGAAGGGCAAATCAAAAAAAAAAAAAGGCAGGAGCAGAAAAAAATAAAACCTGCAGACAGATCAATAAAACTTTGTAGTACAAAGCCTGAAAAACAAACTAATAAAGACCAAGGGAGCTCTTAAGTGACTGAAACGGGGCACAAACTAAAGCCAAATATAAAAGAAAAAAGCAACAGCTCCATGATCCAAAACTGAGTGAAGCAAATAAATGCACAAATTTCCCCATCATTGTGCCACTCACCACCAAACATAAATCTCGCCATTTTTCTGTGCCAGTTCATGAGGAAGAAGGACAGCCACGCGGGAATCGCCATTTTGGATACTGCATAGCAGCAGGCAGCCTTGTGGAAGATATCTCCCATCTTTGTTTACACTATACAGTAAGGATGGAAGTGAACTTTAACTTTCCTGCTGGTGGCCACCTTGCTATAGTCAGGCCAGTCAAACCCCACATGAACTGCATGTCAAAGTTCGGCGGCCATCTTGTGATGGGGACAAACTGACCTCACTCCACAGAAATCAATGGCAATCCTCACTGTAACAAATAGATGATTTTTGCAACAAAATCTTTATTTAAATAACAGACAACACAGAATTGAGTGGGAATTCTTTATTAAGATGACAGTTGATGAACTTTGCTACAAATATTGTACTTTTGTCTACAAAAATAATTTTTGCTTGGCACTTCATCCACGACCTGACATCCGGTCACCTGCATGACGGCAACTCCTTCTCACCCGTACGACCTTCGCTCAGTGAAACAAAGCTCATCTCCAACCAAAATGTCTGACGACGACGACACAGATACGGGTGCCGGAGCGTCTGGAGTTCTACCTTCACCCACCTCACGAGCGAGGGGCTACAAAATCGAAACAGTCAAAGGAGATATTGCCACCCTCTACACAACTTTCAAACACCATTTTCTTCAAGCACATCCACCGCGGTTATTGGATCAACAGCTGTGGGAACGTAGAATGCAAACCACTGAATCTCCTGAAGCCTTCATAGTGAACACAGTCTCGCTGCAAATGTCTGCAGAAACCTGAGAAAGAGCAAATCACAATATTTGTCTGGGGACTGCTTCCTCAACTTCGTCTTTAAGTAATCCAGCACAAACCAACCACCTGGATGGACACAATCAAAGCTGCACGACTTGCACAAGAGTCCATATTAATGTCCCAGGCCACCACTATTGTACAAGCACCTCAGTCATCACAGTTAGCTGCACTCACATGTCCAGCAGCAGCAATCAATGATAGAGACGTTCACTACAACTATCAATACTCTGCACCGCAGCTCAATTGCTTCTGCTACCTCTGTCAATGTTCTTCAACCACTCTGACAGTGACCTGATCCACCTCCACCTTCACGACAGCCTGTGACCTGCTAGTGGTGTGGATTCAAGGGACACACTGCTGCTGTCTGCCGACAGCTACAGAATCAAAACAGAAATCAAGAGAACCAAAGGAGCTCACCGACGCACAACCAGCAAGATAATCGCAACTACTCCCAGAAGCAGGGGAACACAGCAACTGACCGCCCCTCTGACTCTCGCAATTCAAACAAAATGCATCCTCCAACTGCAAACTCAGGCACACTCTCACTTCCAAGTGCAAAGGTACCTGTCATCCGATCACCTCTCCTAGCAATCAATGTGCCTGTAACTATCGGAGATTGGTCCATGCAAGCCTTGGTCAACACTGGATCAGAAGTATCAGTTATCAACAGCAGTATTCTAAACAACCAAGCTATTCGTCACATACCTAATGTCTCTCCAACCAACCTAAAGTACATTATCACAACAAGTACAGCTACAGTACCTACCACAGGTGTGGTCCATCTCAAGCTCTACTTTGGCTCACAGCAAGCTACTGTCAAGTTTTACATAGTGCCTGATCTTCAACCTGGAATAATTCTACTCCTGAACTTCCTCAAACCTCACAAAGCCATCTTGGACTTTGACTCAAACAAACTGTCACTGGATCCTCAGAGGCAACTCGCAGCTATAGACTCAGTTAATGTGTCTCCTCAGTCAGAAATGGTTTTGATTGCCAAAATTTGAGGTGAACCATTTCCACAAGGTGTTGTTGGCATTGTCACAGGATCCCCCGCACTGCATTTATCATGTCTCCTTCCAGGAAATACCTTATCGGCGGTGCATGGCAGCGCATTCTTCCCAAAAATTTGCAACTTCACAGATGAACCTGTGGTCATCTCAAAGGGTGCCAACATCGGAAAGTTTGTTGCTTGTCATCAGGAGACCAGCTCCATCTCATGCAAGAACCTCAGCCTGGTTCCACCAACTCTATTCCTGTCAGTACTATCACTACCACTTAAGCTTCAACAGTTACCCCTCAGTCAGAGACTGTCCTCTTCAAAACTTCCAGCATCTCCAACAAAAAAGCAACAACTTTTGAAATTCCTGCAGAATTACCTGGATGTCTTTGTGGGTCCAGATAAACTTGGATATTGTGATATCCTGGAACACACCATCGAAGTGCAGCCCAACCAGAAACCAATCTGTCAGTGAGCCTACAAAGTGGGACACAAACAGAAACAAGTCCTTGAGGACATAATCACAGACATGCTTGACCAAGACACTGTCGAAGAATCTACAAGTCCCTGGGGAACACCTTGCTTGCTGGTGGTTAAGAAGGACAAAGGGCATCGCTTCGTGGTAGACTATAGAAAATTCAATGTCTACACGGTGCAGGATGCTCATCCCTTACCTACAACCGAAGATGCTTTAGAGAGTCTTGGTGCAGCCAGTCCTGCTTACTTCACCACTCTAGACCTTCAGAGTGGGTTCTTTCAAGTTTCCATTGATCCAGCTTCTCGTCCATACACAGCACTTTTTTCAGTTTAAATGTCTGCCCATGGGTCTTCGGAACAGTCCAGCCACATTCCAATGTGTTATGGAAGCAGTACTATGTGGGTTGTCTTGGAAATCTTGCTTAGTCTACCTGGACGATGTGACTGTCTTCAGCACAACTTTGCCAGAGCACCTCCAACATCTCAAAGAAGTGTGTGAACATCTCAGACAAGCCAATCTCAAACTACACCCAGAAAAGTGTTGTTTTGCACAACATTAAATTTATTACCTGGGACATGTTAGTTCTCAAGGAATCTCTCCAGATCCAGACAAGCTCTCAGCAGTCAAAGACTATCCAGAACCTAACAATCTCAAAGACCTTCAAGCTTTCCTGGGCTTGTCCGTCTACGACCAAAAGTTCATTTGCAACTATGCCAAGTTCGCAGCTCCACTGTATGTCCTCACCAAAAAGGGATGTGACTATACTTGGACTTCTGACTATAAAGAGGCCTTTGAAACCTTAAAACAAAACCTAATCTCTTCTCCAGTACTGGCATACCCAAGGTTCAACCAACCCTTCAAACTCTACTCAGATGCTAATTCCTTTGCAGTGGGCACTCTGCTCTGTCAAATTCAAGACGAAACAGAACGAGTGGTCTCCTATGCCGGGCACTCTCTTTCCTCAGGAGAGTAGAACTATGGCATCACAGAAAAACAATGTCTAGCCATGGGATTTGCCGTAAAGAAATTTGACTGCTACCTTCGCCACGCCTCCTTTACAGCTATCGTTGACCACTCTGCCCTCAGATGGTTATTTGAAATGAAGGAGCCAGTAGGCAAGTTAGCCTGATGGACAGCCATGTTACAAAGTTACAACTTTGAAATACAGTACAAACCAGTTCGGGTTCACTCAAATGCTGATGGTGTAAGCCAGAGACGATATCCCTCTGCATCCTCAACAGATGAAGAATCCTGCTTACAAGCTCTTCCCTTCTATGCCATGGATGTGCTTCCTGTGGACACTCCTACAGCACCTTAAGTTGTTTTGCTGCTACCAACTGCTTCTACAGAGAGGCACACACAAATCCTTAGTTACTGCAAGCAGCTGAAGAGCTTCTCATCTCCTCTACATCTGATCTGTCCCTGGCAACTGTTAAAATGCAACAAAGAACAGACATTCAATTTACAGACATAATCCCCTACTTAGAGTCTGGAACCTTACCGCAACAAAAGTAGCATCGCCAAAATGTACTTTTCTTTGCTTCACAATACTTCCTCAATGATGGTGTGCTTTTTCACATTTGGGCCAAGGAAGGCAAGGGTCATCGCACGGATAGAACTCATGTACAGCTAGTTGTGCCAGCCCGTCTAATTAATTAAGTTCTTCTCTCCAACTCATGCCTCTCCACTTTCTGGAGGTCATATGGGAATACACAGAACTCTCGAAAAGATAAGGCTTCACTTCTTCTGGCCTGACATGGACAGGGACATTGTCCGATTTGTAAAATCCTGCCAGCCCTGCTTCCAAAGAAAGCCTCCTGCCAAACCGACAAAGGCACACACCATTCCAATGCCCCAATGCCTGTAGCCACTGAACCCTTCCAAAGAGTAAGCACTGACATTCTTGGGCCCTTACCAACATGCTTGGACTCTGGCAACAAATACATCCTTGTTTTTGTGGACTACCTAACAAAATATTTGGAACTCATTCCCGTTAAAGACATTAAAGCTGCCACTGTGGCAAATGCCTTTCTCAACACAGTCATTTGTTGTCACGGTACCCCATTGTACCTACATTCAGACAGAGGAAATATCTTTCCACCATTGTCCGAGAAACGTGCAAACTTCTCGACATAAAAAAAGACACATACCACAAGTTACCATCCACAAAGCAACTGACAGAGTGAATGAATGATGTCTACCATTCTCAACACACTCTCCAAAACCTGGATGAGACTCACGACACCTGGGACCGTTTTGTTCCCTTTGTGCAATTTGCCTACAATACCACCCCTTGTGTCGACAGTACCGAGTACACACCATTCTTCTTCGTCCATGGCCATCACCCAAGAACTCCACTGGACAGGGATCTCTCGCTACTAAAAGTTCCCAAGTCAGCTTCTTCTTTTATTATTCCAATGCTGTAACAGCTTGAACTTGCCAGACATGTTACAATCACCACGTTGGGCCAGAGAAAATCAGCAATGCAGAAAATATCTGCAGCCAAGTCACATGAGCCTTCATTCTCTGTTGGGGACATTGTTTATTTGTACCGATCTGTTCTGGTTCTGGGCACCACCAAGAAACTGCTTTGCCCCTGGACTGGTCCCTTCTACACCGTAGAAAAGCTTCCTCTGGTCCACGTTCATCTGCAATGCAAGTCGGGTGGAAAACTGGTACACAGTCCACATAAACTGACTGAAACATGGGTACCCGAGTAATAACCTTCCAGATGACCCCAGTCCACCCAACAATGAAGCTGCATTTGAGCCTGCCATCCTCTCTGAAGCTGAGATCCCTCCAGACAAATTGCAACTAGTCCCTACAGATCTTCCCACTCCTGACACTCTCCAGCTAGATTCAGATTTATCAGATAATTTACCTGGGATTTCCTCTTCTTCTCAACTTTCTTCTCAGGAGTCTCCTGTACACACATCGGTGTACCAGATCGAGAAGATTCTAAGAAGAAAGTTTACTAATGGATCCTGGACTTAGAGAGTCAAGTGGTGTGGATTTGACAGTGGGCAGAACTCCTGGGTCACTTTTAATGACCTGACCCCATCCTATCAGGAACGAGTGCAATCTACTCATGCCTCCATTCCCACTGACTAGAAAAGTCGATGGAAGTCTTGAACTTGTGTTACCGGACTCAGTGTAATGTTTTGGGACAAATTCATTTTCTGGGTTAACTGTTTTGCAGTAAATGTCTTGTTGTACCTATATTATAAAACTGTTCTGATGGTACTGCATTCCTGCATGCAACACTTTTTTCCCCCCTTAGGAATGTCTTTACATTGACAGTCCACCTATATTGTTATGTAACTGTTAATAAAGTTTTAGCCTGCATTCTGGGTATCCTCATGCAGCTACCATTCCTTCTCTTCCCTTTTTCTTCCCCCGCACTTTAGCGCTTGTGACATGACCAAGCTTCAAGTGCTATGGTATTCCCTTCCCTCTGACTGGTCCCAGTGTAGTCCAGATTCTTTGCTCCCCCTCTCTGCAGTGGAGTACTGTTTTGTTTTAAATGTTTAATGCCTTGAAATGCATGAACATGTTTTTGTTTAAAAAAATAGCACAGTACTGTTTTTGGTGTGATATTGCTTTCTTCGAATGGTGCTCACATTAACTGACCCAGGGTGATGTGGAGTACACTTCTACTTTTCTATGGGGCTAACAACAGCTGCTATCCCTTTAAGTGCTCTTAGAACAATTTGTAACAATTATCTCATTTTATGCTAATTATTGTGTAGCTGGGGCTAACGAAACTCCTGAGATTATCTATCAGGATGTCAGTCAGAGTCAAAACTTCATAGAGTGAAGATGTACTTGAAGCTGTCTCTGAATAAACCATTTATGCATTTATTCTTGTGTCCGTCCAAGTTATTCACACGGTCTGACAAGGGGTCCTCGCCAGCCGCAACCGAAGGGTCTGGCAGATCACAGAGAAAGTAAGGGCTCCTTTAGTGGCAGGCCAAATAACCAAAATGCCACAATGCTCATAAATACAACCTCTGTTTAGTAGTCAGGTTCCCTCCTTTTTTTTTGTTCAAGTAAACATTTACTCCATGCTGATGACTTGATATTGTATTGTCAGTGACAATCTATTGAACATTTAAATGTGGTGTTGGAACTAGAGTTCCAAAGATTATGTAGTTGGATGTCTTCTAATTTGATGGTTTTGAATGTTAGAAAGTCTAAAGTTTTGGTTTTTGACAGCTCTACTCAGCTTAATGGTGATGTACCTTTGTTGAGTCATGATGTTCAAGGGGCCTTACTTGAGCAGGTCTCTGAGTTTAGGTACTTAGGAATCCTGCTTGATTCTTTTCTCATCTTTTATTCACAGGTAAAAATGGTCAGGAGAACAATTCATCATAAATTAGGGTTGCTTTATAAATTCAGATTGTATCTGTCTTATGATTCCCGTAAAATATTAGCTATGGGGATCTTACTGTCACACTTGGACTATGTCTCCCCTTTGTATAATAAATTAGGTGTGAGAGAGTGGCAGGTCTTAAGTTTTGCTTACAACAATATTTGTTGTTTTGTTTTGGATGTTCCAGTTATGACCCATCATTGTTCTTTGTATTCATCTTTGGGCTGGTTATCGCCTCTGACATGGTTCATCAGGCTATCTATGCCCATGATTTGTCTCCCTTGACTGATTTGGTGATAGTTTGAGAAGTTCAAGCCAATCTTAGATCAAACCAGGGTACAGTCTTATTAGCCCACCCTACTAAAATTAAGTATGGTTTCCGTTTATTTAAATGTCAGGCCCCTAACCTATGGAATGAACTGCCCTCTTCTTTGAGAACTATCACTTCATTCGAACATGCCAAGGTCTTTGGTCCTTCGTGACCTACATTCCGTCCCTCTGGAATGGCCTTCCTAACAATCTTCAAGACTGCAGCTCCCTTGGGGGCTTTAAAAAAGGCCTCAAGCAGCACCTGCTAGGGCTAAGCCTATGTGCATGCCACCGTTGAGGACTGGTATAGCAGACTACCTTGAAGCTACTGTCAGCCACCTAACATGTTGTTCTCCCATTCTTTGGAACTTTCTCACTGATTGAAACACTTGTAATTGTAATTTATAAATGTGTCCCATTATTTGAACATTATGTAACTGTCATTCTTGTGAAACCATTTTACCCTTCATGTTATCCTCAACTGTACCTAACCTGCCTGTGATTGTACAATATGTCCTGATCATAATGTCTGTATTGCTCAATTTCCCTTGAATTGTTACTACTTTTCATTTTACTGTTGCCTGTAACTAACCCCGGGTCGCCCCTGAAAAGGGACCATTATGGTCTCAGTGGGCCTACCCGGTCACCAACATTTTAAATAAATAAATAAATTTTCAGGTTTTAAATTCAAGCTTAAACACTTATTAACATTGGCAACTTGTACCGGGATGCCCTATTATTTCAGGGATTGGTGGTTAACTGAACCTTTTGTCACTTTTTGTTGATGTGCATTTGAAACCATTAGTACAACAGATGCCCTCGTACACTACAGATACAAATGATCTACTGAATACGGTGAATGATATAGACATGGACAGTGGGTCACAATTTGTAAAATTCGATCTACAGTCATTATATAAATGTAACCCACACGGGGGAAGGTCTTGAGGCTCTTAGGTTCTTTTTAGATCAGAGAGAGAATGTTAATTGTCCCAGCACTGAGTTGTTGCTTGATCTGTCTCCGCTTATTTTACAACTCAACATGTTTGTTTTCAAGAGAAAGTATTATTTGCAAGTGAGAGGAATGGCGAAGGGTGCAACATTTGCGCAGAGTTTCGACAATTTGTTTCTGGCTAAATGGGAATTTGATGTGGTCAGGAGCGCCTCTGTCCAGGCTTGATTTGTGGAGGCGCTTTATTGATGATATCCTTATTATTTGGAAAGGAGATGAAAATGGCCTTACAGAATTTGCTGAATTCTTAAACAACAGTAATCCAGCTCTAAAATTCACTTACTGTTGGGCAACATAGAGTTAATCTTCTGGATGTGACCCTGTGTAGGGATGAGCAAGGCAACATTCTCTCAGACCTTTTTTTCTAGCGTACAGACAGCAACACGTTACTCCAGGCTACCAGCTTCCATCCCAAACTTGTTATTAAGGCAATACCAAAGGGACAACTGATACAAGTAAAGTGTGATTTTACAGATGCAGATGTTTCCAAGGATAGGGAAAAGCAGCAGATATAGCGATTTATACATAGAGGTTACAGTACAGAAGTTGTCACACTGGCAGCGGATGCTGTGCAGAATATGGATAGTTCAGCATTACTCACTACTAAAGTGAGAAATAAGCAACAAATGGGTTTAGACAATCCTAGGTTTATTACTATGTATACAATGGGTGCATAGAAATGTAGAGTAATTGTCTCTAAATATTGGTCCATTCTCTCCAGTGATTATAGATTAAAGTATCTAGCAGAGCAAAAACCAAATGTTGTCTATAGAAGGGCGAGCAACATTGGTCATACAGTTGTATCAACTATGTATAATCCACAAGTACAACTGGACCATTCCTAACATTAATAAAAAATGTGGACACTGCATGTACTGTGAATATTTAATACAAGTTAACTCCACAGTACACCCTAGAGGAAAGGGATATATATACCAGGGGTCAACCTTAACATGTTTTTGCACTAGCCAGCAGGGCACATTGATTCAAAATTGCACTAGTCTGCAGATGGTTGCACTAGCCCACAATTAATAATGACAAATTTTGATCACTTATACAGGAAAAAAATGCAAGCTAAGAAATACTTTGATTATTGCACATTTACACTGTTCCCACATTGCTTACTGGACTGCAATGTCATCACACATAGCCTGTCCCCCATTGTTTTGTTCCTCTTTCTGCCACCCCCAAATTAGAGGATACCACAATAGCTAATGTTCAATCAAGCAGTCCAAGCTCTGCACACACAATTGCTGACATCATCATGCCCCTTCACCACACTCTCACCCCCCACCCACAATGCAATGAACACAGTCAGGCAGAAAAAGACACTCAGACCCACCCTGTGATCAACCAAAGACTTGCACTTTGGGAAGTTTTCATACATTGCCAAGTGAGCCAGGGGCACATCTAGGATTTCTTTGTGGAGGGGTTTACACAGACCTAAGGGCTTGGGAAATAGAAAACGTTATTTTTTTCTATTTTATTGAATTGTTTCACCAGGAAAGATGCACTGAGTAACTTAATGCTCGTCTCATGGTACGTCCTGGGGGAATGGGGGAGGGATGTACAGAGTGAGAGTTTAGCTACATTTAGCTACATTCATAACAGATGGAGAATACATACATACAGTTACAAAACAGGTTCATGGCAATTGAGTACAAAATAAGCAGATGCAACAGTTACTGAATTGGCAGTTCACAGGCATTACATTCTTATTTTTAAAAGTATTGTTTTTAACATGCTCTGCCCCAATAATAGCAGACTTTTTTTTTTAACATTGTCCTTTTATTAGCCAACTTGAACCAGTACACAGGAATAATGCCATGCTGCCTCTTTTTCTAGTTAGGAGGATCTAGGCACCCCATGAAAGCCTATTTTAATATTTAAAATTATATATTTGAATAAGGTTTATTTTTTGTGCCATACATGTTCCAAAGCATTGTTTTTAGGATGAAAGGACATGCTGGGTGGGACTGCATGGATGGCATTGGCTGACATGGTCCATTTAGAAGAGCTGGGGACCCCTACACCTGCCTGTAATGGCAGCTATGAATCTATAGATGGTTATTTCAGAGTCTGATATCCATTGGTGTTCAGGAAAAGTACAGAGCTGAGAGATTTGGAGGGGAGAGAGAGCAAATATGATGAGGCTGGGATAAAACCCACCACCTGCAGGGCAGACTCTGTATACCCCTTAGCATTTTGTCACTGAAATATTAGATACAGGCACTCAAAATTTAGGGAAATGAAGGGCACTGGTCTTAATAATGTGGGACAAATCATCATACAGAGACAAATTCAGAAAACTAGAAGCTAGTGATTTAACAGCACTCTACCCTTGATCACACTCTGCACACTAGCTGAAAGTCCTAACAATGGAGTGATAATGGCTCACATTGAGTCTTTTATGGAATCCACCTCTTGAACTGCTAGATAATTGCAGCTCTTAATGAGACCGCCAAAAGCGTTGGGACAGAGTGGATTTGATCACTGAAGTTTGCCGCTTGAGTGTTTGGTGCTTATGAACTTTTGTGATTACTTATATTGAGTCTCTCGATAGCCTGACTGAGGGCTTTCATATTCAGGCTGCAGAGAGTAATTGTGCTGCAAATTTTAGGGGGCTGGTGTTTTTATTTAAACGCAGGCACAAAATTCCTTCGGGGGAGAGATCAGTGCAGCTTCCGGGTCCTAGAGGGATTTAAACCGACGCTCACGAGAGTGGCATTCTGAAGATCAAATCCTGAACTGTGAGACTGCCAAAAGCGGTGAGACAGGGTGGATTTGATCACTGAAGTTTTCCGCTTGAGTGTTTGGTGCTTATGAACTTTTGTGATTACTTATATTGAGTCTCTTGATACGCCCTGACTGAGGGCTTTCATATTCAGGCTGCAAGGAGTAGTTGTGCTGCAGATTTTAGGGGGCTGGTGTTTTTATTTAAATGCAGGCACAAATTTGCTTCAGGGGGAGAGATCAGTGCAGCTTCCAGGTCCTAGAGGGATTTAAACTGACGCTCACGCGAGCGGCGAGTGTGTGCAATGCGTCTGGAAGCACGCTGAGGCCATGGGACACAAGCGCCTAGCGTGAGTTAGCGTGAGCAGTGGCAGTGAGCAGAAGATATTTTATAGTTCTCTCTTAAACTTAAGCAGTTTGAGTATAAAATGATGACAGAAGAGGTAAGGATTAATAGTTTTGTGACTTCAGTTCTGACAACAGAGGGAGACTTGATGATTGAATGTAGAATGTATAAAATTGTAGAGCTGGGGACCGATAATAGCGGCTATGAATGTGAAAAATGTAAGCAAAATAAAGAATTACGTAAGAATTTGGAAATGGTTACCGAAAGGTTAGTGAAATTAGAAAGGAGTCAGGAGGTGTTAACAGAAAAGATTCAAATACTTTCCAGTCTAAATGTAAATGAGGAGGCTAAGGGAAAAGTAGGTTTAGAAAATGAATATGGGAAAAGGAAATCAAGATTTGTTGAAAATGAAAAAAAGTTTGGTAATCTTTATGAGAATAAGAAAGCTAAAAGAAAACGTAGGGGTCAAAGTCCTTTTAAACCAGTTCCAACAGAGCTAAGGAAGGAAAAGGAGGTAACTATTAATTGTAATACTGAGGTTGTAGGGCAGGTTGAGACTGAAATAGATAATAGAAATGATTTTGTTGTAAATATATCAGAAGGAATAACAATAACAAATAGATTTGACGTGTTGGGGGGAAATAAACCAATCTACTATAGTGGTAGATGATGGAAATGAAAATAATGATCAGATGGAGGAGGGAGGGGTGGTTAGTTCAAGGCAGGTTATAGTTATTGGTGATTCCATTTAGTATACTGATCAGTATATTTGTAAACATGACAAAGCAAATAGGATGGTCAGTAGTTTCTCTGGTTAAGGGGCTATGGATTTGTGTAACATGGCCGATAATATATTTAAAAGGGCTGGGGAACATCCATTGGCAGTGATTCATGTGGGCATAAATGATATTATGAGAAAAACCCTGCCTGAGATGCAGAAGGATTACAGTAAGTTAGTGGAGAAATTAGAAGAGAAAGGTTGTGAAATAGTGATTTCGGAAATACTTCCAGAACCTAGGGCTAATTTTTACAAGGTAAAAAGGATTGCACTGGCAAATAAATGGCTGTGTAAATGGTCCAAAGATAGGAACTTTCAATTTATTAAACATTATGGAACTTTTGATGGAAAAAACTATTTGTATTGTAAAGATGGGTTGCATCTGAATTTTAGAGTAAGTAGAATATTGGGAATGAGATTACGTCAGGAAATAGAGAATTGTTTAAACTAAAAATGAAGGTGACGAGGGGAAATGATGGGGTTCGAAATACTCCTGTGGTAAAAAAAGATTATAACAGGTTAACTGAAATAAAGGCCATGTTTTGCAATGCCAGACATTTAAATATATCTAGTATGGGAGAATTGGAGGTTGTAATTACAAATGAGTGTTTGGATTTGATAGGAATAGTAGAAACATGGTGGGATAATAAAAGTGATTGGTTACAATATATTCCAGGATATAGAGTGTTTAAAAGAAATAGAGAGGGGAGAAGAGGTGGTGGTGTGGTTCTTTTTGTTAGAGAAGGAATAGAGGTTAGGGAATTAGAACAATGTGATTACCTGGAAATTGAAAATGTTTGTACAGAATTGTTGGGGATAAAGGGAAAAAAATGTAGAGTCTCTGTCTTTTGTAGGGCTCCTGATGTTGGATCGGAAGACACTGAGGCATATATTAAAGATATTGTAAATCAGGCCGGGATAACTAACATTATCCTTATGGGGGATTTGAACATGCCCAATATTGAGTGGGGAAAAAAACAATTTGGTAATCATTTAGGATGTAGAATCCATGAGGAGCTGAGTTCTGGTGGCATTAAACAATGTATAAAAGAGGCCACTAGAGGCAATAATATCTTAGATGTATTATTGACTAACGTCCCTGATGTAATAAAGAATGTTAGTATTCAACCGCAGTTAGGCAACAGTGATCATAAGTCTGTTATGTTTATAATGGATTGGGCATCTAAACCAGCAAAGGGAAATACAGTGCAGTATGTATACAAGAAAAGGAAATTATATAGCCATGAGACAGGAATTGGTAGGTATCAATTGAGAAAGAGAGCTTGAAGGTTTAAATATGGAAGAATCTTGGAATTATTTTTTGAACATATACAATAATTTGAAAAAACCTATATCCCTTGTAGAAAGGCTTATAATCATAAAGGTACAAAGCCACCATGGTTGAATAAGAAAATATTAAGAATGTGTAGGAAAAAGAAAATAATGTTTAATAAAATGAAATCTAATGGATTAGAAAGATCTAGACAGAGCTATAGGAAAGTATTGAGGAAATTAAAGAAAGAAATAAGAAATGCTAAGAAAGGCTTCGAATTTAGACTAGCTGTTAATAAAGATAAAAAAAAAATGTTTTGCCTATGTAAATAGTACAAAGGGTAGTAGGGGGACAGTTGGACCTTTAAGTATAAATGGAGTCATGACCTCTGAACCTATAGACATGGCCAATGAATTTAGTAGAAGTTTTGGAGCAGTATTTAGGAAGAACGATGTTAATATTGAAAGGTGTAATATGGGAAACTGTAATTTGGATCCCCTAAATATTATAACTGAAGAGAGGGTAGCTAAAAGAGTTGGGAGATTAAAGCAGGATGGGACGGTCGGACCAGATGGTATTCACCCATATTTTATTAAGGAGTTGAGTGATGTGATGATACCTATTATTACTATATTGGGACAAAAATCTTTGAGTGATGGTGAGGTGCCTGAGGAGTGGAAGTTGGCACATGTTGTGCCTATATATAAGAAGGGTATGAGGAGTGATGCAGAGAATTATCGTCCTGTTAGTTTGACATCAGTGGTGGTAAAGATTATTGAAGGAGCATTGAGTGATGCTATTTACGAAAGTATGTTAAGAAGGGGAATTTTGGACCAGAACCAGCATGGTTTCATGCCAAATAGGTCGTGTGAAACAAATCTATTGACCTTTTATGAGTTCATCAGCAAATGTATTGATGAGGGAAGTAGTGTTGATGTTGTAATGCTCGATTTTAGTCCAGCATTTGACACAATCCCACATTATAAAATAGAAAAACTTATAAATATGGAAATCGGTGAGAACATTGTTAGATGGGTAGAACGATGGCTAAGTAATAGATCATAGCAAGTAAAGATTCAAGGGTATTTGTCTGACTTAAATAGTGTATCGAGTGGAGTACCCCAGGGGTGAGTTCTGGGCCCACTACTGTTTTGCATATTTATAGGCGATCTGAAATTATTAAGTAATAACAGACTAATTAAATTTGCCGACGATGTTATGGTTGGAGCAGTGGTAAATACGTTTGATGAGAGACTCATTTTTGGCCAGGATTTGTTATACATTATCGACTGGGCAAAAAAAAAAAAGGAATGACGTTTAATAAACATAAATGTACCATCATGCATTTTGGTAGACAAAACATAAATCAGAGCTACTATATGCAAGATCTGAAACTTAGGGTATCAGAATGTGAGAAGGATCTGGGTATCTACTGTATGTCCAAAATGAATTAAGAAATGAAGTAAATAGCAGACAATCATCCAACAAAGCAATGCAGATTGTTGGTTGTATTAGGAGGGGGTTTCAATCAAGGAGTAGAGAGGTTTTGATGCCATTGTATAAACATTTGGTGAGGCCTATATTGGATTATTGCTCTACAGTTGCAGGTCCTTTATTGATGAGGGATATTAAATTAATGGAAAAACCACAGAGATCCCTTACAAGGTTGGTTTCTGGTTGTGAGAAAGAGTCATATGAGACTAGACTGGAAATATTGGGTTTGTGGTCTTCAGAGAGTAGAAGGGCAAGAGGGGATCTATTATTATTATATAAATCTCTGAAGGATCAGGGTATTAGAGCAGAGTTGGGATTGGTGTATAAGGAAAGGACCTATCATTTGAGAAGGCATGATAGGCAACTGAGTGAAGAACTAAGCAGGACTGAGTTAAGGAAAAGATGCTTTAAGTGTCGAACAATAAGGACATGGAATGAACTGCCCCAGGAGGTGGTGGAGGCAGAAAGCTTAGATTGTTTTAAGCACAAATTAGACAAGCATCTAGAAGAAGTTGGTGGCATTCGCCACTACCACTGAATTGTGGGGAAAATCTTTATGGGCTATGCCTTCTGATTTTCTTATTTATCCAGTATGAACTCCAGTATGAGCTGTTAATCACACCAGGCCATCTGGAACACTGAGAGTGACTATCATGAGGACTAGAGACTGCTAAAGTAGAGACATTTTTAACTTCATTTACAGCCATGACAAACCTGCACTAGTCAAGACGGGCAACTAGAGAGTTAGCTGTACTAGCCCTGATCAATTTGCACTAACTTTTGGGCTAGTAAAACAATGTTAAAATCGACCCCATATATACTGCAATGCCTTCATGAACTGTAGTTCAGAAGGTGTTGTACACATTTTAAAATGTCAGTATAAAGCATTCTATATTGGAAGAATAGTTTGAAGTTTTAAGTTACGCATGGGAGAGCACGGTACAGCTTGGAAGGAAGATAATGTAAAATATGCTATAGGGAGACAAGTACTTGGAAAAGACAAGTAAGTGTTTGTACAAAATCAGCTTTTTTTGATATCCATAAAGTCCAAAAAAATCCAAGAGGTGGCACTGGGAAAGAATGGTCAGCCAAAAGCTGACTTTTCCATTAGCAGATTATGTAATTTAGCCACTAGAGGGCCCAATTATAAGCACACTTACCCAATCCAATCCATCAGTCTTTGCCCCTTCCCTCTTCTACTTCTGTTAAGGCCTGTGCTTTTAGGATCACTCCCTGTTGCCTAACACTTAGCCCTGTTCTACTTCCCTCCACCACCCTAACTTCATAAACTCTGCACTCTCTCCTTACCCTATGTTTTGGACACCTGTACCTCTTTTTGCTATGTCCATCAACACCTTTTTAACGCTGCCTCTACTTCTGTTTTTCATACCCCTCAACTCCACTAGTACTGGCACCCCACTCATTTACCAGCATCGCCACTATGTTGGGATATATTCCTTGGTGTACCCTACCACCATCCAAAACACACTACTGTGCTCCCATGCTAGCCTCCCTCAATAACCACCGAGATAATCTCCTACCCATCCCTGAGTACCCCCTTCTCCTTCAATTACTCATGCCCTGCAATAACACACCAGCTAAAAAATCCATCAGAAGTAGACGGCATTCGGCTCACAAGCTCCTTGCTCACTATCTTGCTAGGACTGCACTTCTCCTCCTGCTCCTAGCTGGGAATGTACACCCAAACCCCGGTCCGCCCACCTCGGCATATGAACGACACAAGAAACAAGGCTCCATCAAGCTGGAGACTCTTAACATCTGCAGCCTGCCAGCTAAGCTCGATGCACTCCAAGTCTGGGTGTTACAACATAGGCCAATGTTATAGCCCTTAATGAAACTTGGCTCTCTCCCAAAGTCCCAGACAATCCAGTATCCATTCCAGGCCATGCACTGTTCTGACTCGACAGAACTGCCAATAGAGGGGGGTGGCTGCGCCATTTATTTAAGGGAAACTCTTAATGGGCTAGTCATCCCATTACCTCCCTCTGCAAACAACTCTCAAATCCTAGCAGTTAAAATAATCCTGGGCCAGCAGGGAAAATCCCTCACAGCTGCATCAGTATACATCCCACTGCGTGAACATGTTACAGGCTTCCAAATGATCACAGACTTCATGGACGACAGCACCTCCCGTGGTGAGACAATTGTAATGGGTGACCTAAATGTAAATTGGCTCACTCCAGAAGCCGACCCATACAAGGATACCATTGCTGCAACTAAACATTACTCAAATGGTCGCCTCTCCCACTAGGTTTAATTATAAGTCTGGTAGCAGCTCCTTACTTGACCTGATCCTCACCTCATATCCCAGCAGAATCACTAAATACAGGTTACTCACCTGTAACAGGAGTTCTAGGAATGGTATATGTTGTTCATCCACACTCATTGGCAGTATCCTTGCCGCTTTAAATCTTGCCGGAAGGTCTTCAAGCTTGCTCCTCCCACCCACCCGGGTGGTATAACTCTCGGCTCCGCCCCATGACGCCAGATCTGGCCCGCTGGAAGCTCAGGTTGTGCGTCGAAGCCGGGAGGTCGGTGGTTCGGTGGATGAACAACATATACCATTCCTAGAACTCTGTTACAGGTGAGTAACCTGTATTTCTAGGGACATGGATATGTTGTTCATCCACACTCATTGGCAGACTCCTAGCAGTTCTCCGGGAGGAGGGAGGCAAGACGCACACCCCATATACTTACTTGGGAAAGAGAGACTGGAGAACCGAGGCCCCAAAACCAGCATCCCGGGTGACTCAAGGTCGATGTGGTAGTGGGTAATGAAGGTGTTTGCTGACTTCCAGGTAGCAGCCCTGCAGATTTCCTGGATAGGGACGTCCCTGGAAGCAGCCACCGTTGCAGCAGTATGGCGGGTAGAATGAGCTCTTATCCCTCTGGGAGGCTCCATGCCCGCTAACTTATAGCAGAGATCTATGCAGGAGGTTACCACCTGCTTATCGTCCGCTGGCTGCAGGTCTGCCTAGATGCTTCAGCGGGAGACAAACAGCTGGCGACCTCTCCGAATATCAGCCGTCGCTCCTTATAATAAGCGAGCGCCTTCTAGGATCCAGAGTATGGAGCCATATTCAGCCTCGAGGTGTGATTGGGGTAGAACACCGGCAGAGTCAACACCTGGTTAAGGTGAAACTCCGACACCACCTTCGGAAGGAATTTCGGGTGGGGGCGTAGGACAACCTTGTCCCTGTGGAAGACCAGGTAAGGAGACTCGATGGAAAGCGCCTGGAGCTCTCCCATCCTTCTGGCTGACGTGATAGCCACCAAGAAGGCGGTCTTCCACACAGGGAGAGAGAGCACACCTGTGCATAGGTTCGAATGGCTTGCCCATGAGCTTTGCCAGTACCAGCAGTAGATCCCACGGAGGTGGGGGTTCCCGCACTGGAGGGGAAATGTGATCAAGGCCTTTGAAAAAGCGCCAGACCACCTTCTCCTGCGCCACCGACTGCTTCCCAGCCCGCGCCCGCTAAGCAGAGATGGCTGCCAGGTGCACCCTTAGGGTCGTCGACCTAAGCCCTTGACTAGAAAGGGACCATAAATAGTCCAAGATGCTTGCCAAGGAACAGGAGGAAGGGTCCAAGCTCTGCTCTGACACCAAATGGAAAACCTTTCCATTTGAAGGCATAGCATTTTCTGAGTCGACTCCTTACGGGATGCCTCAACTACATTGAGGACCTGCGTCGGAAAGACCCAAAGCCTGGAACTCTAGCCTCAGGAACCAGGCCGTCAGGTGCAGGGATTGAAGGTCCGGATGGAACACCTTCCCTGACTGACTGAGAGCAGGTCCGGGCGAGCTGGAAGCTGCCGTGGAGTCCTGGAGCTGAGACTGAGGAGATCTGGGTACCAGAACTGGCGAGGCCAGTCTGGGGCTATCAGAATCACCTGCCTTGTCCCTCCTCGCCTTGAGAAGCACCTTGTGGATCAAGGGAAATGGGGAAAGGCGTAAAGAGGCCGGGGTCCATTGCCTCGGAAGGCATCCCCTGCAGCGAGCCCTGCTGAGGGGGCGGGCATGGAACAGACTCAGCCTGCTCTCCATGGAGGCAAACAGGTCCACCTGAGGTGTGCCCCAAAGGGAGAACAGATGCTGTACTACCTCCGGCAGGAGAGACCACGTGGGATGCAGCCCCTATCCGGCTCAGGGCATCGGCCAGGGTGTTGGAGGCTCCTGCCACGTGAATGGCTAGGAGATCCGCCTCCAGGCTGCGCAGCAGTGACCAAATGCGGAGAGCTTCCTTGCATAGAAGCATGGAGCGCGTCCCGCCTGGCGGTTTAGATAGTACATGGTCGTGGTATTGTCCGCCTGACTCGGACCACTTGACCCCGAGGAACGGAGCAAAGGCGGTGAGAGCTAGACGGACCGCCGGAGCTCCAGCAGGTTGATGTGGCATCGACTCCCGCGGACCAGAGGCCATGAGCCCGGTGTTCCCCAGATGGGCACCCCAACCCATCAGAGAGGCATCGGTCGACAGAGAGACCGTCGGCTCGGGCGGACGAGCAGGATGCCCTCCTGCAAATGATCTGGAGCGAGTCCACCACTGGAGAGCATTCCACATCCCTGTGTCACCGACCTAAGCTGGTCAAGGGATGCATGGCGTTGTGACCACTGGCTGGCAGTCCCCACTGAAGGACGATGTTCCAGCGGGCCCAACGGACCACGCTGGTACAGGCCGCATGAGACCCAGGGCGCAGAGTCCCGGGCAGGCGCAGTGCTCAACCAGAAATGATGGGCAAAGGAGGAAGAACTCGCCCTTGTCTGGCTGAGCCGCCTCTGGCTCAAGAGAGCCCGAGCTGCGCCTGATGAATAAAAATCACCTGCTTCGGCCTCGAGTTCCGACTTGGCCTCGCTGGATAAGGAGGCCCAGTTGAGAGCAGACCTGGAGGGCCAGATCTCTGACCACTCCGCCTCCTTCCTGGAGAGGAGCTGCTATCAGCCAGTCGTCCAGGTAAGGGTACACCCGGACCCCTCGGCGCCGCAGAATGCTGTCACCACTGCCATGCATTTGGTGAAGACCCTGGAGCTGGAGACAAGCCAAGGGCATGGCTTGGAACTCGAGGAGGATCCTTCCGTGGAGGCGGAAGGAATCTCTGGTGAGGCAGACGGATAGGGGCGTGAAAAACGCCCCTGCAAGTCCAGAGAGCAGAACCACACGCTGCTCCAAGGATGGTATAATCTGAGCCGAGTGACCATCCTGAAGGTTCGGAGATCTAGAACTTGTTTAGGTCGTAGGTAGATGGGCGCCAGCCCCCGTCCGCTTTGAACCAGGAAGTACCTGGACACAAACCCTGGGTCTGAAGGAGGGTCCACCACCTCTCTTACCACCTCCTTCTGGAGGAGGAGTGATGTCGGCTCGACGAGCCGCCAGTGAGGCTGGGATCCAGGCCCCGAGGCGACGGCTCTGAAGGGTGGTGCCTGCTCGATTCCAGAGGCAGGCCTCTTCCCACCACCTCCAAGACCCACCTGTCCGTGGTAACAGCGGACGCAGGAACGGAGCTGTAGCCCCACGGGGACCCAGGGGTAAGGTGGCGGGGATGGGGCTGCACCCTCAGCCGTCACTGGGCAGGCTTGGAGGAGGGACACGGCCGAGGGACCTCCTGGGCCCTCTCCCTGCCTCCTGTTAGAGGAAGCGGCTTGGGTTTGGGATGCCAAGGCCGAGCCTGCTGGCCCCTGACGTTGCTGGGCAGAGGCCGGGGCACAGAAGGCGACCGAAAGGGCTTAGGCTGTGGTTTGACCTTTGTCCTTCTGAGCTGAAGAGACGAGTCCAAGGTGGCATTGGACTTCTCGATCCTCTGCAGGTGACCTTCCACCCAGGGCCGAAGAGGTCAGTCCCCAAAAGGGAACATCCGCCAACTTGTGCTGGGTATCCAGTAAAGGTGGATATCCTCAGCCAAGCCGCTGACGCAGCCACTGCGGCCGCCACCGATCTGGCACATGGTCCCCTACATCCAAAGCAGTCTGGAGCTGCTGTTTGGCCACTGCCCTGCCCTGGTCCCGCACCTGCTTAACCGTAGTCTGCAGATCGGCGGGAAGATGAGGGATGACCTCATCCAGGGAGCCCAACAGGGCATGAGAAAAATGTGCCATGAGGACGGCAGAACTGGCCTGACGAAGGCCGAGAGAGGACGCAGCGTAGACTTTTCGCCCGACATAGTCCAATTTCTTGGACTCCTTGTCAGGAGGTTTGTCCACATCTCTGGCGTTGCCGGCGCGCCGGAAAACGCTGTCGGTAACCCAACCCCTCAGCAGAGGGTGTTCAAAACCGGACAAGGAACCGTAGGACCGCATACTTCCTGGCCATATCCTGGCCAAGGCGCAGGGCAGCAGGGCAGGCTGCCAAAGTTCCAGTGCGGACCCACTATGGCCTCGGCCACTGGAAAGGCCTCCGTCGGAGAATCCCTCGTCCAGAATCTCCGTGAGGGGATACCTGGCCCGCTTGAACGGGTTCGAGGCCCATCCCGTAGACTCGAGATGAGCCGAAGCAGTCCTAGGAAGGACGACGGGCTATCGTCCATTGGCTGACCTCCTGAAGACTCCAAGTCCAGTCGCTGGAGAAGAAGGAGGAATCGCCTTGACTCGGGAAGAGTCCTCAAAGAGCTGCCTCTGGCCTGAGCCACCCTTCTCACCTGCCGAGGTCGGTCGGGAGTGAGGGTAACTGACAGCCGATGGGTAAACCCTTAGCCGGACCGAGAATCTTTGGTCGGAGCCCCACCAGTGGCTGTGGAGGCGGAGGTTCCACCGGAATCGGTGGAGCAGTTGGTTTTGGCCGAACAACCGGGTCCGGTGTAGGCTCTGAAGTCGAGTGGGTGTGTCGGGCACCCCGGTGACAGTTACTTAATGGCCGGGAAGGCGCCGAGTCGGCTTTATTCCTCGCCAGGAGGAGCTGTTAGCACATAAGGTCCTCGCATCAGTCGACGTAATTTACGCCAGGCCTCCCCTCATCCGAGGAGGAGGACGAGGACGAGCGGCGACGCCGCTTACCGCGGTGCCGAGACCGAGACCGCCTATGACGGTGGGAACGGCTGGACCGCGAAGAGGTCCGAGACCGAGACCCGAGTCCCGGAATTTCCGGGTCGGTGCGGGAGGTGTCGGCGGAACTGCACTTCCTTCGGCTCGGAAGGTCCATCCGGGGGCTCGGAACCGAGGCACAGGCGAGCCCACGGGATCTCAACTCCTCCGGGGAACCGGGGAGGGGAATCTCGGCTGCTAAAGGCGACAGCCCGGTCAATGGGTCGAGAAAATCTCGACTTCATCAGTGGGAGTCTCGGTCAACTGACCTGACGGGGACACCGTGAGGCCAGTGGCCGAAGCCGAGCGGTCGACCGAAGCCGACGGTCGACGGCCCGGGGAGAGGGACCTTTCCCGCTCCCAAGAGCGTCGACGGAGGGACTTACCCTTGTCCCTCTTTTTGGACCGAGAAAAAGGTCCAGCAGACGCAGGCCCTTCTCCTTTAGTGGAGAGGGACAGACAAAGCTCCTTAAAGGAAGCCGTGTAGGAAGAACCCAGAGAGAGCGGGATAAATGCGGCGGCGAGAAGATACTGCCTGCGCCGCCTCCCTCTTCGAGAGGTACCATCCGCCGAGTTGATCCGCCGAAGCCCGCCGCGGGATACCGCCAACCGGGCCTCCTTGACTTCACCGGAGGAAACGCCTCGGACGGCCCAGTTGCAATCGGGCAGCACGGTCTTCGAGGACGAGGCGAGAAGATGAGCACAGGTCGCAAGCCTGCGGGTCGTGCTCAAGGCCTAAAGCAGACACACGTGGAGTGTGGATCCGTCCGAGACATCTTCTGCCGCGCGGGCATCTCCGAAATCCGGGGTCGATTTGTCGCCGCGGCGCGAGGGATCGAGAGCTGAAGTCTTTTGCCAAATATATTTTAAATCCATAGCGGGAAAATAGGAACCAGTGTGAAACGCAGAGCGTTAAGGAGGGAACCTGAGCTTCCAAGTGGTAAGGAAGATCTGGCGTCATGGGGCGGAGCCGAGAGTTATACCACCCGGGTGGGTGGGAGGAGCAAGCTTGAAGACCTTCCGGCAAGATTTAAAGCGGCAAGGATACTGCCAATGAGTGTGGATGAACAACATATCCATGTCCCTAGAACTCAGAAGTTCTCCCAGATGTCCTCAGTGATCACTCCCCAGTTATTTGCCACTGGTCAAACAAGGCACCTAAACCTAAGTCCTCATTTTCCTATAAAAGAATCTTAACAAAAGGAAAGCTTCCACAATTCCTTGCTGCCCTGTCAACAGTTGATTGGACACCCCTTGACTCCTTCAGCAGTGTTGACCAAGCACTTGACTTCTACATTGCCCAGTTTAACAAAGTTTGTAACAGTTTTGCACCCCTACATGAATGCAAAACTCAATCTACCACTAATCACTGGATTAACTTTGAACTCATTTCCATGATACAAAACCGAGATAACCTCTGGCAACGAGCCATGGACTCAGGGAAACCACACGATATGCAGCTCTATAAGGTGGCTAGGAACCATTTCACAATAGCTATATGCAGAGCCAAGCAATTCTTCTACAACCAGGAACTTACTAACTCCTGGAGAAAATAGCAAACCCTTCTGGGAGAACAAGAGCCTCACGGGTAAACCAAGCAAATCCTCCCCCACTATGATTGAGGTTAACGGCTCCACTTTACAGGACCCCAAAGAAACAGCAGACTCCTTTAATCTCACTTTCACTGATCTTAGCAGTGTCCTTCCCCCCAACTTCTTTGAAAACTCTGCCTGGCACTGCCTCAATAATAAAATCAATCTCCACAGTAATACCCCCCCCCACCCGTTCTACTTTAGGAGGGTATCCATGTCTGAAGCTAAAAGATATCTTAAAGTGCTAAGCAAAGCCAGTTTCAGCAGCGATACCCTTGACCTCAAACTCCTCCCTCTCTCCCTTGACGTTGTCCTACAACCTCTCACTAAACTTCTGAATCTCTCACTCTCTCAAAAACAATTCCCCCAGCCCTGGAAATCAGCAGTGGTCACATCCATTCATAAAAGTGGTGATAGGTCTCTTCTCTCTAACTACTGCCCTATCTCTCTCCTCCCACACTCTCCAAGGCGTTGGAACGAACTGTAGCTGACCAGTTGTCTGAACACCTCAACAAATATAACTTACTCTGCCCGCAACAACATGGCTTTAGAAAAGCCCATAGTACTACCACTGCCCTGCTTGACTTCACCAGCCATATTCATAAGGCGACTGACATTGGCCACCTACTGGGTGCAGTGTTCACTGATTTGACCAAGGCATCTGACACTGTGAACCACCAACTCCTGCTTCACTCACTCTCCTCCCTTGGACTATCTAATGATGTAACCAAATGGTCTGAAAGCTACCTTTCGGCAAGGAGCCATAAAGTCAAAATCATTGACTCTCTCTCAACTGCCCTTCCTGTCCACTCTGGTGTACCCCAGGGTTCCATCCTTGGCCCTCTACTTTTCAGCCTTTTCATCAATACTCTTCCTGCAGCTTGCAATAATAACTTAATACTCTATGCCGATGATGCAGTCCTTAGGGGTGTAGCCAGAAATTTCCTGTTTGTACACAATCTCCAACAGTTACACCCCCAACCCACTAAAAAATGTACACATCCTTTCCAAATGGCACCCCCTTCCAAACAAGTCAGAATGTTGTCAGATAATTTCTCTACTCTCTAAAGAGGTTATACATGTATTGGACACTTCAGTGGCCTACACTGACCCAAATACTACAGGTTAGAATGATAATATTAGCAGAGTGGCTTATGGTTTGTGACAGGCACTCAACAAAACTGTACACAAATGTGTACAGTGAGTATGCCTGTCTACACCCCGTCTCACTCTCCAAGGTGCTACAGACAAACTTCAGCCTAGTTGAAACCTGGCTTCTCCAACATAAGCTGTTGATGAATTACAAAAAAAAAAAAAAAAACAAAGTCCATGCTGTTCCATAGCTCTCACAGCAAATACAGATCCATAAACTTCACCATACATAATGAACTTGAACAGTCACTTGAGCAAGTGCAGGAGTTTAAATACCTTGGTATTACCCTTGATTGCACAATGTCTTTCAGCTCACATGTTCAACACATTTTAAAATCAGTCAACTCAAGAATTGGAGTCCTCTACCGCCACCGTCGCTGTCTTACCAAAGAAGCTATGCGCAAGCTAAACTGCTCAGTCCTACCCGCTATTGATTACGGGTTTGTCTTTCACGGGCTGCCATTGACACCACCCTAAAATGGGTCAAGACAACCCTTAACAAATGCTGTAGACTTCTCATTGGTGCAGGGAAGCCTACGCATACCCGTGATCTCTACAAGCAATCCAACTGGCTCAATCTAAATAGCAGACTTGCCTACCAGACCTGCCTACTGGCTAAGAAAATCTGTCTTAACCTCACACGCCCTGCAACTCATGCCTAAATGTTGCCCGCAGTCACTGCACATTTTACATGCAGTTCCCTCAAATCAACATTTATCGTTCCATTCTGCCATACCAACCATGCTCAATGTGCTTTCCACACAAGGGCCCCCCTGCTGCTAAACCACCTTTCCCCTGAAACTGCAGCTGAAAACAAGCTTGGCCCATTCAAACGTAAACTCCGCCAGCACCTCACTGACTTCAGCAGTTGTGACTATTCTGCCTAGGCTTGCAACTTTGTTTCACCTCTCCCTCCTCCTGCCTTGCTACCCTCCCCACTTCTCTCTGCCCCTCCATCCCCTGCTACTCCCCGTCTCTCTCCCACCCCCACTTACCATTCTACCCCCTCACCTCTCCCACCTATCATTCCACCCCTCTCCCGCTCCTCCTGTCTCCCCCTCCCTATCACCTTATCTCTTGTTGTTCCACCCCCAGACTACCTAGCACTTATCTTTCTGTTCTTGCACTTACGACAATGTCAAATCCTTGACTGCCTAACCCTCTTTTTCCCCACCCCTCTCCCTCTTATCCCCCCCCTTGCTCCACTTATGTCACCCCAGGAGGGTTTTCATTTGTATCTGTGTCTTGTTATATATACACCCGTATTGTTAATTGTGCATTATTTGCCACTGACCGTTTGCTACTGTGCTAGTCTGTACACATGTACTGTCTTTTGCTACTAAGTCAACCTCCTGACCTGTACTGTATCTTACCTCTGCTTACTTCTGTGTTAACCTCCTGACCTTGTATTGTATCTTACCACTGTTTTGCTTGCACCCACTGCTGATGTGGAAGCTTTGTAAAAGAACCATTGGTTCAAAGGTATTTGTAATCCTAGTAATAAATAAATAAAACAAATAAATAAATAAATAAATAAAAACAGAAACAAGATGAATTTTTAGAACTTCGGCTTGCCATGCACCAGGATTAAATGATTCAGTGGAGATAGTGCATCTTTTATAAACTAGATGTATTATAAATATGTTAAAAATTATAATGAAAATGTAGCTTATCTTGCTCTCCTGATTATTGTAGTTAATTTTTTCTTAACTTTTCCTTTTTTCCTTGTTAGTTTTCGTTTTCCCCAATTTTTCCCTACTTCTTTTTAACACCTTCCATTTTCCCCCTGTTCCTCTCCCCTCCCTCCCTCTCTTTTTCTTTCCCTTTGTCTATTTACAGTGACCAAGAACTGTTTTGTACTAATGTGTTTTCCTTAAAACTTCTAGGATATACACTCTTCGGTTCCAGTGTAAATACAGGTTACTCACCTGTAACAGGAGTTCTAGGAGTGGTATATGTTGTTCATCCACACTGTCTGGCAGGTTCCTTGCTGCTTTAAATCTTGCTGGAATGTCTTCAAGCTGGCTCCTCCCACCCACCCGGGTGGTAAAACCCTCGGCTCCACCCCATGACGCCAGATCTAGCCCGCTGGAAGCCAGGTTGCGCGTTGAAACCGGGGAGGTCGGGTGGGTCGTGTGGATGAACAACATATACCACTCCTAGAACTCCTGTTACAGATGAGTAGCCTGTATTCAATCCATATTGTCTGGCAGACTCCTAGCAGTTCTCCGGGAGGAGGGAGGGAGGCAAGGCCCTACTTAGGGAATAAGGACTGGAGAACCGAGGTCCCAAAACCAGCATCCCGACGTGATATCAAAGTCAATGTGGTAATGGGAAATAAAGGTGTGTGCTGACTTCCAGCTAGCAGCCCTGCAGATTTCCTGGATAGGGACGTCCCTAGAAGCAGCCACCGAAGCAGCGGTATGGCGGGTAGAATTAGCTCTTATCCCTTTGGGAGGCTCCATGCCCCGCCAACCTATAGCAGAGATCTATGCAGGAGGTGACCCACCTGCTTATCGTCCGCTTGGCTGCAGATCTGCTAGGTGCGGCTTCAGCGTAGGTGACAAACAGCTGGCAAACCGCTCCCTGAACTTCAGCCGAATGCTCCTTAAAGTAAGCGAGCACTCTTCTAGGGTCCACAGTACGGAGCCTATATTTGGCCTCCGAGGTGTGACTGGGGTAGAACACCGGCAGAGTCAACACCTGGCTAAGGTGAAACTCCGACACCACCTTCGGAAGGAATTTCGGGTGGGGGCGAAGGACAACCTTGTCCCTGTGGAAGACCAGATAAGGAGACTCGATGGAAAGTGCCTGGAGCTCTCCCATCCTTCTGGCTGACGTAATAGTCACCAAGAAGGCGGTCTTCCATGACAGGTAGGAGATATCACACCTGTGCATCGGTTCGAATGTCTTGCCCATGAGCTTAGCCAATACGAGCAGTAGATCCCATGGAGATGGAGGTTCTCACCCTGGAGGGGATATGTGATCAAGGTCTTTGAAAAAGCGCCCGACCACCTTCTCCTGTGCCACCGACTGCTTGCCGGCCCGTGCCCGTTAAGCAGAGATGGCTGCCAGGTGCACCCTGAGGGTCATCGACCGAAGCCCTAGCTGAGAAAGGGACCACATGTAGTCCAGAATACTAGCCAAGGAACAGGAAGAGGGGTCCAAACCCTTGTCCTGACACCAAATGGAGAATCTCTTCCATTTGAAGGCGTAGCATTTTCTGGTCGACTCCCTACGGGACGCCTCAACGACGTTGAGGACTTCGTCGGAAAGACCCAAGGCCTGGAACTCTAGCCACTCAGGAACCAGGCCGTCAGGTGCAGGGATTGAAGGTCCAGATGGAGAACCTTCCTCTTGTTGACTGAAATCAGGTCCGGGCGGGCTGGAAGCCGCCCCCGGAGCCTGGAGCTGAGGCTGTGGAGATCTGGGTACCAGAACTGGAGGGGCCAGTCTGGGGCTACCAGAATCCTCCTGCGCCTTGTCTCTCTTCGCCTTGAGAAGCACCTTGTGGATCAAGGGAAATGGAGGGAAGGCGTAGAAGAGGCCTGGGGTCCACGGCCTCGAGAAGGCATCCCCCTGCAGCGAGCCCTGCTGAGGGGGGCGGGCATGAAACAGCCTCAGCTTCGCATTCTCCCTGGAGGTGAACGGGTCCACCTCAGGGGTGCCCCAATGGGAGAACAGATCTTGTACTATCTCCGGCAGGAGAGACCACTCGTGAGATGCAGCACCTATCCAGCTGAGGGCATCGGCCAGACTGTTGGAGGCTCCTGCCACATGGACCGCTAAGAGATCTGCCTCCAGGCTGATCACGAGAGACCAAGTGCGGAGAGCCTCCTTGCACAGAGGCAAGGAATGTGTCCCGCCCTGACGGTTGAGGTAGTACATGGTCGTGGTGTTGTCCGTCTGGACCTGAACCACCTGACCCTGTACAAATGGAGGGAAGGCAGTGAGTGGTGAGGCTAGTCGCACCGCTCAAAGCTCCAGCAGGTTGATGTGGCATCGAGACTCCTGAGGGGACCAGAGGCTGTGGGCCCTGAGCTCCCCTAGATGGGTACCCCAACTCATCAGAGAGGCGTCGGTCGTTAAAGTGACCGTCGGCTCGGGGCGAACAAACGGGATACCCTCCTGCAGATGAGCTGGGATAAGCCACCACTGCAGGCCATCCCACATCTCCTGGGTCACCGTCACTGGCTGGTCCAGAGGACTGGAGCACTGTGACCATTGGCTGGCCAGTCCCCACTGCAGGGGACACATATGCCAGCGGGCCCAATGGATCACGCTGGTGCAGGCCACCATGAGGCCCAGAAGGTGCAGGAAGTCCCGGGCAGGGCGCAATTGCCCAACCAGAAATGATTGGGCAAAGGAGGAAAGGACCTCGGCCCTGTCCGCCGGGAGCCGGGCTCTGGCTCGAAGAGAATCAAGCTCTGCTCCGATGAACTGAATCACCTGTGATGGCATGAGTTCCGACTTGGCCTCGTTGATGAGGAGGCCAATCTGAGAGCAGACCTGGAGGGCCAGATCCCTGGACCGCTCCACCTCCAACCTGGAGGGGGCTGCAATCAGCCAATCGTCCAGGTATGGGTACACCCGGACCCCTTGGCGCCGCAGGAACGCTGTCACCACTGCCATGCATTTGGTGAAGACCCTGGGAGCTCGGGAGAGGCCGAAGGGCATGGCCCGAAACTCGTAAAGAGATCCCTCTGCTCTGAAGCGGAGGAATCGCTGATGAGATGGACAGATTGGGACGTGAAAGAACACATCCTGAAGGTTTGGAGAACAGAACCACATGCCTAGTTCCAAGGATGGAATGATCTGAGCCAGAGTGACCATCCTGAAGGTGCGCGGCCTTGGGGACTTGTTCAGGTCGTGCAGGTCGAGAATGGGGCGCCAGCCCCCCATCCGTTTTGGGACCAGGAAGTACCTGGACACAAGCCCTGGGTCTGGAGGAGGATCCGCCACCTCGCTGATCACCTCCTTCTGGAGGAGCAAGGCAATGTCGGCTTGACGAGCCGACAGAGAGGCTGCAGAACCCGTTGCCCCCCCCCCCTTGGGGCGACGGCTCGATACAGAGGGAACTGCTCAAATTCCAGAGGCAGACCCCTGCAGACCACTTCTAGCACCTAGCGGTCCGTGGTGATAGCAGACCAGGCGGAAAAGAAGTGGTGGAGCCGTCCCCCACAGGGGGATCCTGGGGAGGAGTGACGAGGTTGGGGGCGACACCCCTCAACCCGTCACTGGGCAGGCTAGGAGGAAGGGCCCACTGAGGGACCTCCAGGACCCTTCCCTCCAGGCTTCCTACTAGAGGAAGCAGCAGACTTGGCCTTAGGGCGCCAAGTGTGAGCCTGCTGGCCCTGATGCTGGTGTTGCTGGGCCAGACGTGCGGAAGGGCGAAAGGGCTTACGCTGATGCTGGCGGCCTTTGTCCTTCTGCGCAGACATGACCAAGTCCAAGGTGGCATTGGACTTCTCGATCCTCTGGAGATGGCCTTCCACTCCGGGCCCTAACAAGTCGGTGCCCAGGAAGGGAACGTCTGCCAGCTTGTGCTGGGTGTCCGCCGTGAAGGTGGAGATCCGCAGCCAAGCTCTGTGGCGCACGGCTACTGTGGCCGCTACTGATCGGGCACAAGAGTCACCAATGTCCAATGAAGTTTGGAGCTGTTGTTTAGCTACCGCCCTTCCCTGATCCTGCACCTGCTTGACCATCTGAAGGTCAGCCAGGAGATGAGGAATCACCTCATCCACGGAGCCCATAAGGGCGTATGAGAAATGTGCCATCAGAACGGCCGAGCTAGCCTAACGAAGGCCTTGGGAGGAAGCAGCGTAAACCTTCTGCCCCGAGTAATCCAGCTTTTTGGATTCCTTATCGGGCGGTTTGTCCACATCCCGAGCGTTCCCAGAACGCCGGAAAATGCTATTGGTCACTAACCCCTCCGCAGAGGGGTGCTCCGAGACACCGGAGAGTGAATCAGTGGGGGCCGCATACTTGTGAGCCATCCTGGCTGAAGGCGCAGGACAAGATGCTGGCTGCTGCCACAACTCCAGGGCCGGGCCAACAATGGCTTCGGCCACCGGAAAGGCCTCCGTAGGGGAATTCCCTTCGGTCCAGTATCTCCGTAAGGGAATACTTGGCCCGTATTTGAACGGGTTCGAGCTGCATCCCAGTAGACTCTGAGATGAGTCGAAGCATACCGAAAAACAAGGATGGGCTCTCGTCCACCGACTGGCCCCTGCAGACTCCAGGTCAAGAGGCCTGGAGAACAGGAAGGAGTCGTCATCAGACTCCGAGGAGTCTGCGAACAGCTGCAGAGCGCCTGAGCCACCCTCCACCTGCCGAGGATGATCGGGAGTGAGGGTGACCGACAACCTATGGGGCAAGCCCTGACCCGACCGAGAATCCTTGGTTGGGGTCCCAGTCTTCGGTTGTGGAGGTGGAGGTTCCACCACAATGGGTGGAGCAGCCGGTTTCGGCCAAACAACCGGTGCCGGGGTCAGCTCCTCGACAACGACGAGGGGTTGTTTTGGCCGCTACGGTGACAGCCACTTAATGGCTGGAGAAGGCGACGGAGTCGGCTTGTTACCGGTCAGTAAAAAGTTGCTGCCACATCAAGTCCTTGTAGCGCCGACGCAACTTGTGCCGGAGCCTATCCTCCGAAGAGGACGAGCGGCGACCCCGCTTTCCATGGTGCCGAGACTGCCGATGGTGGGACTGGCTGGACCTGGAACAGGACCGAGACAGAGACCTTCAGGGATGCCGAGGGTGGGTCAGAGAGGGGATGGGGGAAACCCGCCCCTCCCTCGGTTCAGGGACCATAACCAGGGACTTCGGCACAGAAGGCACAGACAAGTCCTAGGTAACCACCGGGGGAACAGGTGAAGAAGGGTTGTCGGCTTCTCCAGTCGATAAACCGTCTAACAGGTCGATAAAAATCTCGACCGCGTTGACGGATGTCTCAACCAGCTGACCTGATGGGGACACCGTGAAGCCAGCGGCCGCAGCCGCAACCTCGACCGAAGTCAAGAGTCGACGGTCCAGTGAAGGGGATCTCTCCTGCTCCCACAAACATTGACGATGGGACTTACCTTTAGAATCCTTCTTGGACCGACTGGAATGTCCCGATGGCCCTTCTCCCTTAGTGGAGAGGGACTGACAAAGCTCCTTAAAAGAAGCAGTGTAGGAGGAGCCCAAGGAGAGTGGGATAAATGCCGTGGCCGAGGAGGAGGAAGAAGCAGTGGCCTGGGCCGCCTCCTCCACGACGGCGATCAACTGCTCCAACTGTTCCGCAGAGCCCGCTGCCGCGGACACAGCTCAACGGGCCTCCTTAGACTTAACCAGCGGGTACTGTTTTTCGCTCCCAGAAGTAATCTGGCAGTGTGGGTCCTCCAAGACCGAAGCTGTAGGATTTCACACCGAGGCTCATGCAATCGTGGGCCAAGCTTCCCAGGCAGTAAACGCATGGCATGCGGATCGGTCCGGGGACATCTTCTGCCCACAAGGGCACCGATGGAAGCTGGAGTCGATTTGTCCATCGCAGCCGCGAGGGAAGACGAAGACCTCAGTCTTGTAAATTTTAAAATTAGTTTCAGGAAATCCGAAGAGTTTGGATCCAGGCCTAAAATGCAGAGCGCTAAGGAGGGAACCTGAGCTTCCAAGCGGTATGAAAGATCTGGCGTTATGGGGCGGAGTCGAGGATTTTACCCCCCGGGTGGGTGGGAAGAGCCAGCTTGAAGACCTTCCGGCAAGATTTAAAGCAGCAAGGAACCTGCCAGACAGTGTGGATTGAACAACATATCCACGTCCCTAGAAAAAATGTTCTTCTGGATTTTAGGCAATGCAAAGTTATTTTTGCAAAGTATTTGAAACTGTTACTGTGTCAATTTTTCTTCTGTATAATGCAACTGTGAGCTAGTATTCTTAAACATGTTTTCTTAATGCTTCCAGCTACCCATATGAAATGAAGCAACCTGTATGTCAAGTGCAAAGTCCTAGACGCAAGATAAACACAAGGGATCCGACAACAAGAAACAAGCAGAATCAACAAAATAAGAGACTGCATTCAATGAAAATGGGAATTCTTTGTGAAACAATTTAAGAATATGCCTATTAATTCGTGAAGCTGCAGCTCCAGTATTTATTAATTTCTGTGTGCTCTTTTTCTGCTATGATGTTTAAGTGTTTGCATGTGAAAAGTAACTTTTGAAATTAATTCTGCATAGTGTTGTCCCTGAAGGAATATTTATGTACTATGTTCAACATTGTTTTAGATGAGAAAAATAAGAGATTGATAAATAGTGAATATGTGTGTTTTATAATAGTAGTTTACAAGAATTAGCACTTTAAATAGGACCAGCACTTTTTCAATTTGGTTTGTAATTTATTGGTTGCACTATAAAAGTAACAGCAAAGTGCTAGTTCCTTAACCTCTGAAGAAGCTCCGCCCTGTTGAAGCAAAACGTAAGGTTTATTCACCCTACCAGGCGATGCTGTAGCATTTGGAACAGCCTTTCCCCTTTGATGTCTCCTTAAACATTTTTTGATGCTGCTTTTGATGTCTTGCCGTATACTTCTTTTTTGCGCTGTTTTGCATCATGTTAAGTATATTAAATATATCTGCATAAAAAGTGAGTATATACTTTTCTACATAGTTTGCATGAGTGTGTGTTTTTTGATATAATATACACACGTTACAGTGCATTGTTTTAAAGTTAGTCTAGAATGGGTGCACCTAGGTTGTTCCTTTGTACCTGTAATGTTTGATTTTTTTTGATGAATTGTTGATTATGTTATTGCATTGTACTGTATGTATTTTGTCTTCTATTGATATATGTTTTCTGTCCGGGTTGGACCTGAAGAAGGGCTTTGCCCAGTGTCCCTACCCAATTAACAAATTTATATAAATAAAAAAAATCCTCCTGTGTTTCCTGTGGCAGGATACAGAGTACCAACCATCTGTTTCACAAATGAGGAATATGATGAAAAATCCTCATTTAGCCTTGGTGAGGAACTAAAGTTCTGTTCAGGGGTGCCCTAAGAATCTATCAGTTCCCCTTCATCATTATCATACAACTCCTGAAGGACAGGTTCTAACTGCATGACCCGAGCCTGGGAGGGGGGCAGTCGCAGTTACCAAGCTCTCTCTGACCTGAAACGCCTGAAGAAACTATCAAGTTTTAGTGATATCCTCTGCACAGAGCATAGCTCTTGGTTCCTGTGCCTGATCCTGGTCCCTTTACAGGGGGCGTGGCAGAAAAACAGGTTACTCATCTGTAAAGGCAGTTCTAAGAGTGGTATATAGTTTACATCCACACTATAGCATTTCCACTGAAATTGCAGATTAATCAGCTGTCTTAATAATAATAATATTTTTATTTATATAGCGCAATTTGGAAAATCAAAGCGCTGTACATACAAATATGTCATAGAGCAATTCAGTAAAAATTTACAAACGTTCAGCTTTGGTTAAAAATATCAACAATCCATAAAACATCAGTTATAAAAATGCCTGTTTAAACAAATAAGGTTTCAAACTGGTCTTGAAGCCCTCCACAGTCCTGCACTCTAATCTGATGAGGTAGAGAGTTCCACAGGGATGGTGCCACGAAAACAAAAGCCCAGGCCCCAGATGTTTTTAGCCACACCATGGGAACCTCTAACAACCTCTTGTCAGTTGAGCAGAGAGGACAACCAGGGCTGTAGGGAACCAGGAGCTCTTGCAGGCAGCCCGGTCGCAGTCCATGCAGGGCTTTATAGGTCAGCAAACCAACCTTGAAGGTGATCCGCCACTGTATAGGCAGCCAGTGCAGATCGTGCAGCATGGGAGTAATATGACTGAAGCGTGAAGTCCCAGTCAATAACCATGTCACAGCATTCTGTACCAGCTGCAAGCAGCGGATATCAACCCCTGGAAGCCCCAGGTAAAGGGAGTTGGAGTAATCAAGGCACGAGGTCACAAAGGCATGGATCAACATGGGCAAGTCATTGGACGGAACATGGTGCTTAATTCTGGCGATGTTCCTAAGATGGTAAAAGGAAGACTTGACAGCTGCCGACACCTGCGCACGTAGTGTCAACCCATCGTCAAGAACCGCCCCAGCTAAGCTAGGCCCTCCTACCACTGGGGAGGTATATCCCCCCAAACTCCTCATCAGATCTTTGCATGCCAGAAGAACGGTATGTGTGTCACTTGTCAGGGGAGGCCAGGCGGGCTGTGGGGATGTGAACTATATAACACTCCTAGAACTATGGTTATAGGCGAGTAGCCTATTTTTCTAGGGGAGTGTATATACTGTAGTTCATTGTCCACTCTCTGGCAGACTCCTACCAGCTCTCTGGGAGAAAGGGGCAAGGTGTACACACCCCTACTTGTCCATCGCAGCCACGAGGGAAAAAGAAGACCGAAGTCTTGTAAATTTTAAAATCAGTTTTGGAAATTCCGAAGAGTGTGGATCCAGGCCTAAAACACAGAGTGCTAAGGAGGGAACCTGAGCTTCCAAGCAGTAAGGAAGATCTGGCATCATGGGGTGGAGCCGAGGGTTTTACCACCCGGGTGGGTGGGAGGAGCCAGCTTGAAGACCTTCCGGCAAGATTTAAAGCGGCAAAGAACCTGCCAGACGGTGTGGCTAGAACAACATATCCACGTCCCTAGAAATGTATTTTTCCTATTGTTTTTTTCTTGACAGTCGCTAAGGACAGCAGCTGGTCTGAAGTTCTTTTATTCTTTTTGTCATCATTAGGGTCAGGGATCCCCTTTCAGACACCCTGTGCTCTTTGTTGGGAATCAAGGATGGCTTAGCTGCTTTATCTGTCCCTCTGGGCAGAAATTGCTGCTTGCACTATTTTTCAGCTGGTGATATGGATGTCGAGGGCTGCTGCTGCTGAGGTGAGGAACCTTTTGAAACATACCTTACACAATTCATTGGTAAACACCACCATTTTTGAGCTTTATGTAGGAGAGCTTTGTGGTGACACTGAAGAAGACTGAGCAGGTGACAAAGCTTCCCTTTGGTAGCCTTTTCTTTTGTTTTAGGGCAAAACCCTTTGCAAAAAAATCGAAATTTTTAATCTTGTAGTCGGGACGTAGGCATGCAGAACACCATGCGACCGTCTGATTTCACCAGGAGCTTGTGGCAGAATTTATTGTTATTAAATCCTGTAGGCCCTGTTTTCTTTTTAGGCCAGGGTTCTCACCGTAGGCCTTGAGCGACTGACACATTTCATGGAAATACTCCATGAAAGACCCTCCAATGCTGGCCATCCCAGTTGGGGGCAGTACAGAGGCCTACAAGGTGCCCACTGCAGCAGTCACCACCAATTCTTCCATGGCTGCAAGCGGAGCAGCAACCCCACTGCAGCAGAGCCATCTTGCACCCCTTCAACTGGAGTTCAGGGTCCCTTCAACCAGAGTTTAGGTTCCTTGTCAGCTAGCCTGCTGAGAAGAAGGCTGGCTGTGTGATCTTCAAAGGAAGAGGGATGCATCATCTGACATAGGTCACAGCCAGAAACATAGTGCGCTGCCCCTAGGAAGTACAGGTAAGACAAGTGTGGTTCATTTTTAACACTTTCTGCTGACATGAGACGCAGAATTTGAAGCCGTGAACTGACTTCACTTCCATGCAGTCCATCTTTTGTAGATGCCCCCCACTTTTTATTTCTTATGGCAAAAACTAGTTTAGAAAAAGTGCCCTTTGTACCTACATAAGTGCCTTCCAATCCTCCACCCCCTCAGCTTTTACTATCTTCCAGCACCCTTGCTATTATTAGCAAAAATAAACTAAACTAGGAATGTCACAGTATGAAATTCTGTGGCTATGATAGCTGTGAAATCTAATACAGTGGTTACCATTTTACTATATAGAACAAATATGTCTGTACCATGCCGGTTCGACATCCGTAATGTTGACCAGCATTACAGCGACAGAATCATATCAACCACAAGATGCGGTCATCATGATTCCTTAACCCTGCCCCCACACGACTATAGGATTCTAAACTCAGGGGAGTTACTTTGGGGCAGGGGAGCAGAACTGGGAGACAGTGTGCCTTATTCAGGAATAATTAACACAACGACTGTCAGCAAATTATTGATTTTGCCGACAGGAGTGTAGTTCGCTGTGTTGGTGTCGCCGTAAGGTGGGGGGGGAGGGTATACCAACAAGTATTACAGACCAAGTAATTTTTGTATGAAAAACAAGCCTTTTCAAACTTTTACATCAGGGAGTGTTAGCATGGAAGGGACACACGTCCCCCCAAAATACAAAAAAATTTTGTTGAAAGGTCTGAATACTGTGGTTTACCATGAACTGCAGTTATCGCGTTATCAGAAATTGACCATGGTATCAAGAACATAATATCCAAGATCACCATATACCATAAAACTGTGATACTGTGACATCCCTAAACTAACACTTTGGTCACTGTATTTAGTCAAGGATATCAAATTACTTGATAATATTCAGAGAGGTGTAACTGCACGGATACCTAAGATGAGAGGGTTATCATATATGGAAAAGTTATCAGCTCTTAATCTGTATGACCTATAATTAAGGAGAAAAAGAGGGGATCTTCTGATACTCTAATATTTTACAGAAAGAAGAACTAGCACGACAATGCAACATTACCCTAACACACAAACCATCGTCCCCGAGGTCCCATGATACACAACTGCAAATCCAATGGGCATTTACTTATAAAAGGGAAAATTTTTCACCATACATGCTCGTAGACTACGGAATAGTCTCCCTTTTTATATGGTGAACTACACTGACTATAACAATTCGGATCTGAGTTGGACAAATGTCTATTTAGCAAACAAGGTTAATACTAACGCCAAGGCCTTAACTTACCAATCTAAGCTGCTGCCATCAAAATAATAATATTGTTAGCCTGATCGCAATAAAATGTGTAACAGGACAGCCAGACGCAGTAAGTGTCTAGTGGGAACAAATTAACTTATTGCTCTCTACCCTTTTCTCCAGTCCACCATACACCTGCGTAGTACCTGTGTCCCACCCCCCCGGTGCTGAGTTGTATTACGTCTCTATGTAAAATAGGCATAGGATTGGGTCTTGATCTGAGGAGGGAGAACAACAGTAGCAACTAAACAGTGATCCCTAGCTACGTGCTAGCCATGGGAGGCCCTACTGTAGTCCATTTGGTGAGCTTATGGTAGCAGTTCCCCTTCCTGTCTCAACCTGACATACGTCTTGGTACTGACATGGGATTCCCGGAGCAACTACCAAAGCTAGTCCTGCTCCAGTTACTCCTGGGCACCATCACCCTTGTGATCATTACTACTCCTTGGATCCCCTGGCTCACAAGTGGGGGTGCCCCCTTGAAGGGAGATCCCTGGTGTATGTGCTCCCAACCGGGGGACTCCGACTTAACCTTCTCCAACCTTCTAGCAGAGAGTTCACCCTTGCCCTGATTCCTCGGTAGTCTTGACCTAAGGAGCTTTCTGAGACCTGCACGAAAGGTCAGATATAGCTATGACCACAAGCCACAGACGAAGGATAGATCCACTCCCTTGAGGCATCTATTCTGGCTCATGCTGGTGACCCTTGTGCTAGCAGAGGACATAGAGCTAAACCCAGGACCTTCACTCCAGTCTTTCTCCACACTGGCGGGCTGGTCAGTGGTAAAAGGGCTGAAAGTAGCCCATCTTAATATCAGAAGTCTCCAGCCCAGCCTGGCGGAACTTCATGTCTGGGTAACTCGACATAATCCTGACATCCTAGGCATTACAGAAACCTGGTTAAAACCGGCTACACCAAACTCTGTGTGTGCCCTCCTTGGCTATGACCTCATCCGTCGTGATCGCCCGGGGAAAAAAGAGGGGTGGTGGTATCCTGGTCTACTACAGGAGCCATCTTAACCTATCTGCACTTCCTAGTCAACAGACAGTGCAGTACACCTGTGAGACACTGCACACGGTGCTGTTACTAGAGATGTCAAAAAAGATACACATTGTATTCACCTACAATCCCCCAAATGGAGGCGTGGAGGGGCTGACTGGCCTCCTTGACACAGTTGGTGCTGTGATACGGCAAAATGAGCTAATCATTCTGGGTGACCTCAACCTCAATTGGCTGGGTGGTAACACAAAGCCTTTGAGTCAGCCACTCTTCGGTCTCTCCCTGACACAGCTAGTCAAGAATCCTACCAGGTGCCCCGTAAACGGTGGTAAGAGCTCCCTCCTGGACTGGATCTTGACTAACAGACCTGATAGAATCAGCTCGTCCGGTGTCCTGCCTGATTGTATCTCGGATCACTCCCCAGTGTACTGTGTTTGGAGGATCCCACTCCTGAAAATACCACATAAAATTATCCAGATCAGAGACTACTCAAGGTTCGATCTATCCTCCTTTCAAAATGATATTAAGTACACTGACTGGCCGGCAGTATGGAATGCCCAGGACTCCACATCTGCTGTCAGTCGCCTCCTCATCTCTTTAAGAGCCCTGCAGGAGAAACATGCCCCCCTAATCAGAGGGAGGGTCAGGGGTACGGCTACAAAATGGCTTCATGGCAGCCTCCTAGCCCTCCTCAAAACCAGGGACAAGTGCTGGGCCAAGTTTAAGGCCACAGCTGACCAGGCTATCCTTCAAAATACAGGCAACTCAGAAATGAGTGCAAAACATCAGGGTAGCAAAAAGTGAGTTCTGCAAATCTGCACTACTGAACTCGGCTAGGGACCCAAGGAGGTTCTGGAGGAATATCAAACACATAGTGAGCGGTACACAGAGTGCGGAGTCCACTGATATGACAATTGATGGTTCCAGCTGCAACAACTCGGAAACCACTGCCAACTCCTTCAATCACTATTTCGCAGTTCTGTCTGAGTACACCTCATCATTGCCCAATGGTAGTGGTGACAGCGGCGCTCAGCCCATAGCATCATCTTCACCCCGTCTGCCCTTTCTTTTCAGGGCAGTGACGGTTCAAGAGGTGCGGAGACTGTTAGCTGGACTCTCACCCTTCTCAAGTGCTGGCCAAGATGGCTTGGAACCAAAGCTCCTCAGCCTCGGTGCCCCCTGGCTTGCCCCTCTGGTGGCACACATCTTCAAATTGTCTCTGTCAACTGGTGTTATTCCAGACATATGGAAGGTAGCCAGGGTGGTCCCAATCCTTAAACAGGGAAACCCTAAACTGATAGAGAACTATCGCCCCATATCCATCCCATCAGCGGTTAGCAAACTCCTGGAGAAAGTTGTGGCAGGACAACTCTCAGAGTATTTACATTCACATGATATAATGTCTCCAGTACAGCACGGATTCAGGAAGGGGCATGGTATTTCCTCTGCCCTCGTTACTGTTTCATCTTGGATCAGAGAGGCCATGGATCAAGGCAAACTTTTGGGGGCAATCTTTATAGACCTCTCGAAGGCCTTTGACCTGGTTGACCATGCCATGCTATCAACACAGCTAAGATCTATTGGACTATCCAGTGCTGCTTTCAGCTGGTTCTCCAACTATCTGCATGGCAGAATGCAGCGGGTAAAATATGGTAAAGAGCTATCAAGCCACATCCCAGTAACCACGGGGGTCCCCCAAGGCTCCGTCCTTGGACCCCTGCTCTTCTCCATTTTTGTTAATAATCTCCCCATAGCCGTTGCTCATTGTAAACCAATCCTCTATGCAGATGATCTGGTCATCCTGTCTCACTCCCCAGAGGTGGGAGACATTAGCTGCCACCTGAGTACTGACCTAAGTAATATCCAGACATGGATCCAGAACCATAAGCTAGTCCTTAATCTAAAAAAAAAAAAAAACCCAGGCCATGCTCTTTGGGTCCCGGGCTAAGATTAAGGCCTCCCCAGTGCCCTTCTGTGTTTCCAGAAAGGGGAGTGTCCCGATCCCAATCACGGACAACTTCAAATACCTTGGGGTAACACTGGACCCGCAGCTTGACCTTGGCCACCATATCCAGAACACATGTAAAACTGTCAACTGTAAACTGGGTATGGCCTATACAGCAAAAAATAACCACACTCCGGCTGCACGTATTGCACTTGCCAGAGGTATGCTTCTCCCCTCACTATGCTACGGGCTCCTGTTGTTTGCCAGCACCACTAAGGTCCATCTCTCTAGGTAGTCGACTGCCTACAATAATGTCTGTCGCTTCGCCCTAGCGGCCCCTCGGCTCACTCACCACTGTGATCTCTATAACAAACTGAACTGGCTCTTTCCCTCAAAGCACATTGACTTTGTCCTTGGTTGCTTCACAGGGCAGGTCCTTAGCACCGGCACCCCCCAGGGGTGGCGAACCTGCTTGTCCATACTGTTCCCTCTTCATACCACCTTAGGTCTCAGGGGTCAGCTACACTCAAGGCACCTGTGACTAGGACTCAAATGGGTGAAAGGGATTTTGCAGCATGTGCCCCCAAACTACGGAACACCTTCCCCGACCAGATCCGTGTTGCCCCTTCCCAGGGCTGCCTGCGCTTCTCCCTATGGAACCATCTCAAACTCGCATCGGCCTGTGGGTGCAAAAACCCCATGATAAATTGTCTGGACTCAGCTCTTACATACAACTGTTGGCCCTTATGTTGCTGCCACTAATCCTGCCTTGTACTGCGCCAATCTGGCACATACCGCTTACTCTGTTGTACTTACTCTAACTAAAAGTTGCCTTATGACCTGTACTTGTGTATTCTAAATCAAGATGTTTGCGTATGACATATGAGTAGTTCCTAACTTGTTCCTTGTTGTCCTATGACTTGTAATCTTTCCATTATTATGTACCATGTTGTCCAAAATGTGTTTTGTATGTAATTTCCTGTACTTTCCCGGGTCGTACCTGAAAATAGGCAAAGTTTTGTCTAGTGTACTTACCTGGTTAACAAAAGCTAAATAAATAAATAAATGAATAAATACCCCCACACAGTGTGGGAGGCAGTCATGATGGGCCTAGCGCCTTCTTCTGCCTTATATTATTGAGAGAACAACGAGTAATACAGATAAAATAAAATGTCAATTTAAACTGAGAACACTATAGTGCAAAGTTTGAACTACAGTGCATAATTCTAACTTCCCATTGCAATTCCATCTCCAAGGCAATATCTCTGGATGGAGATGATGCAGTTTTTGTATGATATTGTTGGATTCATGTTAGAATAAGACAGACCACAGAGGTTGATTAGCACTGAGGATGCATGTGAGAACCTGAGCTTGGAAAGAGAAAAAATGAAAATACAAAAACATATACGTAAGTAAAGGCAGAGAGTTCTATCCTTAGCCTTTAACACTTGTGAGGCTGGTGGCTGATGAGAGACATCAAATGCAATGTCAACTGTCTGTAAAGTTTCCCGTCTGTTTCCAATGGAGGGGGAGCTACCCACTCATTAGAAAGGACAGACACACTCCACTATACTGGAGCAAGCAGTCATTACGTTAAACATTACAACTAAAACACTGATTGCAACAAAAGAATACCATGATATGTACACCAAATCAGAACACATTCAAGGAATAACTGCCTGGTTCTCATTCCCATAAACTGAATGGACAGTCAAATGGATTCTACACATGCACAAAAGACAAGTGAAGGAAAAAAACAACACAGTTTTTTAGATATTTCATACAACTAATCTTCAACTCTAAATGAAAAATAGTACAGTTACGGAAGAACTTACCGTAACAGTAGATCTTCGAGAGAGGCTCTTGCAGTAGGTACTAACAGGTAGGACTAAGCCGTCAGGCATCAGGACCCCATGGAAAATCTTCTAGCTAGCAGTTCCAGGCAGGACCACCCCTGTACATCAGGTGACCGACGTCAGATAAAAGGGGCGGTCCCGCGCCCGCCCAACAGTTCTCCCGCCAGAGGCAGCTTGTTGCAGAAGACAGAATCATTGTCCCTAGAGGAGAAAGAGAAAAACAGGGGGACGAAGAGGGGGAATGCAGTACCTACTGCAGGAGCCTCTCTCAAAGATCTACTGTTACGGCAAGTTCTTACGTAACTGTATTATCTTATTTCAAGAAGGCTCTTGCAGTAGGTACTAACAGGTAGGACTGAGCCCCAAGCAGTTCTGAAAAAAGAAGCCAGGGAGAAGGACTAAGGAAAAGCTGACCACAAAAAGTCTGGCAGGGAAATTAGGACAGAATGCCCTGCAAGACAGCTAGGCCAAAACCCGCTCTACGTCAGGAGGCCACGTCCAGACTGTAGTGTTTGGTAAAAATATGGACAGAGGTCCAATTAGCAGCAGCGCAGATATCTGCCGCGGAAATGCCTCTGGTAGAGTGCCCTTTCACCTGGCCTGGAAGGGACTACTTGTACTTGTGGTAACAAAAGGTAATGCAGTTAGCCAATCATTTGGAGAGACACTCTTTGGAAACAGGGCGACCTTCCTTTTTAGGAGCGAAGTAGACAAACAACTGATCCATTTGCCTGAGGTCTTTCGTGCGGTTGGTATAATACCTTAGGATGCGGTGTACATCCAAGGTATGGAGAAGGTGCTCTCCTGGATTGGAACAACCTGGGAAAAGGGTAGGCAGCTCGACCGACTGGTTGAGAGTGGATTCAGCCACAATCTTCGGGAGAAATTTGGGATTAGTTCTCAAGGCCACCCTATCCTTATGGAAAATCAGGTAGGGAATGTGGCACATCAGACCTGGAGCTCAGAAATCCTCCGAGCGGAAATGACAGCCACTAAAAACAAGGTTTTCCAAGACAGAAAATGCAAATCTCCGCTGCAGGCTCAAAGGGGGGCAGCGTGAGCTTATCTAGGATGAAATTCAGATCCCAGGGAGGAGCTGGATTGTGGATGGGAGGTCTGAGATGAAGAACTCCCTTCAGGAAGGTCTTGGAAATTTGTAATTGGGCTACCAACTTATCTCCCAACAGGAGATAGTAGGCCGAAATGGCTGAAAGGTGGACCTTGAGAGAAGAATAGCTGAGGTCTAAATCAAAAAGGTGTTTCAGGTAGTCCTTAATCTTGACCACAGGACAAGAAAAGGGCTCCAGAGAGCAAGTGTCTGCCCAGATGGAGAAACGCCTCCACTTCATGGCATAAGTGGACGGCTTCCTGGATTCCAATAGAATGTTGGCCACTTCAGGGGAAATGCCGAAGCGGGAGGCAGCTAAGTCTGCAGGAGCCAAGCATGCAGATGGAGGGACTAAAGATCTGGATGGACCAGGGTCCCGTGGTCCTGGGTCAACAGATCCTGAGACAGAGGGAGAGGGAAAGGCGGGAGGATTGCTAGCTGGTGCAGGATGCTGAACCAAGCTTGTCTCGGCCACAGAGGGGTGATGAGGATCATCCTCGTGCTCTCTCCCCTGAGCTTGAACAGCACTCTGGGGATTAAAGGAATCAGAGGAAAGGCATAGACGAATCTGCCTTTCCAGGATAGACAAAAAAAGGTCTGGCACGGGAACAAGTGAGCAGAAGATGAGAAGCTTGGTGTTGAATGGGGATGCGAACAGATCTATCTGTGGCACTCCCCAGTGGGAGAAAGGGTCATTTACGATGCTTTGCTTTAGCTCCCACTTGTGTGCACTCACCGGAGACCAGCTGAGGGTGTCTGCCAGAGAGTTCTGGCTTCCTGGGACATGCAGCACTGTCAAAATTAGGCCGAGGAGAACCGCCCGCTCCCAAACCCACATGGCTTCCCTGCAAAGCAGGAAGGATCTCGTTCCCCCCTGCTTGTTTAGGTACCAGACAATGGACATATTGTCTGAGTGTACCATCAGAGGGGCCGGAGGAAAAAGGGGTTGAATGGCCTGAATGGCGTACAGAACTGCCCTCATCTCGAGCATGTTGATGTGCAGATGAGATTCCTCTAAGGACCAGGTGCCCTGGGTCTTGTGGGACCCCAAGTGGGCCCCCAACCCGGTCCATGAAGCATCGGTCAGCAGAGACCGAGAGGGAAGCTCCAGACAGAAGGGCATTCCCTGGGAAAGGTTCTCCAAGGACGTCCACCAAAGAAGGTCCTTGACCATAAGGATTGCAACCAGAACCTCCTGGTCTAGGTCATCCTCTGCCTCTTCCCACTGAGCCCTGAGGGTCCACTGGAGGATCCTCATGTGCAGCGTGGCTAGAGGGACCATGGGAATGGATGTCGCCTTAAGCCCAAGCATTCTGAGAATACGACGGGTGGGGGCGCATCTCTGGGCAGCTAGGGACTGAGCGGAAGAGCAGAGAGTCTCTGCTCGGTCCGGGGGAAGGAAGGCTCTGCCCAGAGAGGTATCCAGCACTGCCCCAATAAACATCAAACGCTGAGTGGGGGCCAAAGAGGATTTGGCCACATTGATCGTAATGCCTAGCCTGGAGAAAACATCCAGAGTTAGGGTCAACGAGCGGCACAGGTCTTCCTGAGAGGGAACTGCAATCAGCCAGTCATCCAGGTATGGAAACACCTGGACGCCGAGGGTGCGCAGGTAGGCTGCCACCACCACGAGACATGTGGTAAATACCCGGGGGGCAGAAGTCAGTCTGAAGGGCAGAGCCCTTAAATGAAAATGATCCTCCTGAAAGCAGAACCAGAGGAACCTTGGGTGGGCAGGATGGACGAGGATGTGAAGATATGTGTCCTGCATATCCAGGGCACAAAGCCACAGACCCTCTCTAAGGAGGGGCAGGAGACTCTGAAGTGAGAGCATCCTGAACTCTTGTAGGCCACAAACAGGTTGAGGGAGTGGAGGTCCAAAATGGGCCTCAGATCTCCAGTCTTCTTGGGGACCAAGAAGAAGTGGGAATAGTAACCCACCCCTTGAAGGGGGGGGGGGGGAGAGAGACGGGTTCCAGCACTTCCTTCTGCAGAAGAGATCTGATCTCCTCCCGAACCAACAGAAGATGGACAGGGGGCAGGAAGAGCTGGGAGGGGGTCTGTGTGGAGGAAGACTGATGAACTCTTATCAAGTGCCCCTAAGTGATCAGCTGCAGCACCTAAGAGTTGGACGTTATCCTCTCCCACTGCGATAGGTGGCGGGAAAACCACCTGCCCACCGGCTCCACCGGAAGGTCCGGACAGAGGGGGAGAGGCAAGAAGTCAGGAGGTGGTGGGCTGGGAAGACGTACGAGCTCCCGCAGTCTTACGGGACTTGGCTGTGGCACACCCTTCTTTTGTGACGGGGTGGCTAAGATTTGCACTGGGTCCTGGCTTGGTGATAAAAGGGCCACTTCTGGGCCCGGGGCTTGTGGTACATGCCTCTCACTGACCTCAGGGCTTGGCCCTTGTCCTGAAACTTGGTGAATATGTCCTCTGTGTCGCCCCCGAACAGGACAGAGCCTCTGACGGGGGCGTCCATGATAGCTGTCTGGACCTCCTGAGCTAGGCCGGAGATCCTGAGCCAGGAATGCCTGCGCAAGCCTACGGCGAATGTGGAGGAATGACTTGCCGAATCTGCCGCATCATATATGGCCCTGAGCATATGCCAGCAGGTGGACTGGGCCGTTCTGACCAGCACACCCAGCTTCTGTTTTAGAGAAGAATCTGGAAGGAAGCCAGTAGGTGAAGGAAGGAAACATATTCAATTCAGTGTTTCAGAGTAACTGGTAACTGGTATTTTTCTTTTAAACTTAGATTGTAGGCTTGTAGTGACACTATACTTTCTTTCTGTGTTGTCTTTACTTATAATTGTTTTTGGGCTGTTGAAAATTTAAAAAATAGTGGTGGTGTAATTCTGTGCTGTCTTTAATTGCTGCAATTTTCGCCCCTCCCACCCCTTCCCCAACTCTTAATTATATGCCCTGATAAATCTGATTGACAGGAGCTAAACACAGGGTATAGTAAGAGGCGTGAAGTAGGAGGGGCATAAGGGGGAAGAAGACCACCCGCAGCACGACAAGTGTTTTGACTCATTTATTTATTTATTGGTTTCTTTTTCCTTAAAAAAATATATATCTGAGGATCAGTTACAGGATTTTTAGTACTGTAAATAAATAAAAAGAGAACTAAGAGAGCTTCAGTAGCAGATAAGTAGTGGAATTGCAGTATAATGTGGGGAGCGGTGCAATGCAGTGGCTATGGGCAGCCATATTCAGGCAGACCTTCTGGACACTGAGGTGCTGCCCTATCTGCATGCATCTCTCGGGACTGCGGGATGAGGTAGCCAGACCCAGAGCTGGAAGTAAACTGGGTCAGGAGTACAATCACCCTGTCCAGGAACCACCCAGTCCAATGCAGCTGCCTCAAAGGATGCCGAGAACTAGGAGCACTTGGATGACAGTGGGCTCAGGAGGGTTAGAGCAGTCAGGCAGAGGCACATCCCAGATCCTATTCCTTCAAGAACTCATATGCCACACTGGCAAATGAGGACAACCAAATAGAGGTACCCAGGAAGTGGAAGGAAAGGATGTGGAGGTTAGGCAAGGAGGTGACCTCAGTGGGGAAAGCAGTGGACCCCAGAGGAGAAGGAAGCGAATCCTGGTGGGGAACTCCATCATAAGAGGGATCCAGCTAAGAACACAGGAGGGGAGGACAGGGAGGTGAGGTGCTCCAGGTGCCACGGCATGGAGGGATGGAAGTAAGATACTGGGGATCACTGGGAAGGCAAGACAGGAGGGTGAGCTGGATGTCATTATCCACCTAGGTACTAATGACTTGGCAAATGGGAGCCAAAGGAAGCTCAGGAAGAGTTTAGGAAACTGGGGAGGGGTCTCAAGCAAGTAGCTACTTGTCACTTTCTCAGAAGTACTACCTGGAGAGAGGCAAGGAGAGCATAGAGTGCATGCACCAGGAACTTTAACTCATGGTTGAAGAACTGGTGCTGTGAGGAAGGGTTTGGATTCATTGGTGACTGGGGACCCATCTGGAGGGATGGAGGTTTGTTCAGCCTTGACGGCCTGCATCCATCCTGGAGGGAATCCAAGCACTCAATGATAAGTTTAAATGCTACATTGACAAGCATTTAAACTAGCAAAGGGGTGGCAGGCCAGCAAGGATGGTACCTACTTGCTCACCCCCACAGCTAGTAATGGAACCAGTGAACCAGAGGAGGGCTATCTCTGCAAAGCAGTGTGCAAAAGTTGGAGATTAGTGTCCAAAAGGTGGATAAGCAGAAAGAGGCAAAATTCAGCAGAAGGGCAGACAGCAAGGAGAACCAGGGATAAATGACAACCAAGGAAGGGCTGGAGTAGAACAGTGAAGCAGTCTAGGAGGTCAAATCATGGAAAGCCATGTGTGCAAATGCCAGGAGCCTTAACAACAAGATGGAAGATCTGGAGGCTGTCATGGACAGTCAGACCTGGACATTGTGGCCATCACTGAAACCTGGGTGTAATGATAACCATGACTGGGAGATGGCCATACCTGGCTACAACATATTCAGAAGAGACAGAGCAGGCAGGAAGGAGGAGGAGTGGCACTGTATGTGAAAAATGACATAAGGGCCACACAGATCCAGGAGGAACAAAATGGGGGAGAGATACTGTGGGGTTAAGCTGGAAAGGAAAATGGGCCAGCCATCTGCACAGGTGTGGTCTATAGACCACCAGCCCAGGAAGGAAGAAACAGATAGGAGTTGATGCTAGCCATCCAAAGGATGGCAGACAAGGTGAGGTAGTACTGGTTGGAGACTTCAATATACCAGACGTGGACTGGAGCATCCCAGCAGCAGCATCAACTAGGAGCAGATTTATCCTGGACTCCTTCAGGGTGCCTTCCTCAAGCAACTGGTCATGGAACCAACTCGGCAGAAGGCAATACTGGACCTTGTGCTCACAAACAGGGACAGTGTGACGGGGTAACAGTGGGGAGCACCTGGGTAACAGTGACCACCAGTCATTGTGGTTTGAAATCACAGAAAGAGCAGAACCAAACCACACAAAAACACGATCCTGGATTTTAGGGGCAGACTTTGGGAAAATGGGGAGATGCTTGAAAGAGGCATTAAGGGAATGGGACAGGAATCAGGGATTGAGGAACAGTGGCAGTATTTAAAATGGGGATTATAAGAACAACAGAATTATGCATTAAGCAGGTTAGCAAAAGGAAAAGAAAGAGGAGACCATTATGTTTTCCAAAGAGGCAGCAAAGAAAGTGAAAGCCAAAAAGATTGCATTCAGGCAATACAAAAGACACAGGCAGAAGGGGATAGGGAGAAGTACCAGGAGAAACAAAGGAGGCAGGGAAGTCAGTAAGGAAGCCAAAGCTCAGACAGAAGAACACATTGCAAAATCAGTGGTTAAAGGGACAAAACCTTTACAGGTACATAAGGAAAAAGAAGGACAAAGGAGGGATAGTGAGACTGAAGGGGAGGATGGGAGCCGCGGGAGGATGACAACAGTAAAGCTGACATATTGAACAGGTATTTCTGCTCAGTCTTTACTAAGGAAGAGGGGGTAATGGGTCTGAAGGGAGTACAAGGGTGAGAATGGTGCAGAAATGGACACAAGTCCCTTTAACGAGAAAGGGTCCTGAAGGAACTGGAAGTAATAAGAGCTGATAAAGCAATGGGGCCAGATGGGGTGCACCCAGGGTCCTTAAAGAACTAAGAGAGGTGGTGGCTGAACCTCTGGCTATCCTGTTCAGCCAATCACTGGAAACAGGGAGGTACCCAAAGACTGGAGGACAGCAGATGTAGTCCCCTATACAAAAGTGGGAACAAAGAGGAAGCAGGGAACTACAGACCAGTCAGCCTCACCTCGGTAGTGGGAAAGATCATGGAAGCACTACTGAAGGAGAGATTGTGGAACATCTGGTTGTCAATGGACTACAGGACCCAAGGCAGCATGGTTTCACCAGGGGGAGGCCAGTCAGACCAACCTCATTGAATTTTTGACTGGGTGACTAGGGAGGTGGATCAGGGAGGGCAGTGGACATGGCCTATCTGGACTCTCAGCAAGGCCTTTGACACTGTGCCACATAGAAGACTATTACACAAACTGGGGAATATGGGTGTGGGCAGGACAGTAGTGTGGTGGGTGGGTAACTGGCTGGGTGGCAGGACACAGAGGTTGTAGTGAAATGGCTGTCACTCCACAGAGGAAGAGTGACCAGTGGGGTGCCACAGGGATCAGTGCTGGGACGGGTCCTATTCAACATCTTCATCAGTGACATTGCACAGGATATAGAAGGCAGAATTTCACTGTTCGCTGATGACACAAAGCTCTGTAACAGAGTAGACACACCAGAGGGTGTAGACAGAATGAGAAGGACCTGCAGAAACTTGAAGAATGGTCAGGATTTGGCAGTTGAAATTCAATGCAAAGAAGTGCAAGATAATGCATATGGGGCACAAAACCCTGGCACAATATATCAGTTGGGGGTGAGGAATAGCATGCACCAAGCAGGAAAGGGATCTTGGGGTTGTCATCTCTGATGACCTCAAGAGTAAGGGAAACAGTGGACAAGGCATCAGGTAAAGCAAATAGGATGCTGGGATGTATAGGCAGGGGCATCACCAGCAGGAAAAGGGAGGTCATAATTCCGCTATACAAGACACTAGTGAGGCCCCACCTGGAGTACGTGTGTACAGTTCTGGAGACCATACCTACATAAGGACATAGACAGGGTAGAGAAGGTTCAGAGGAGGGCAACAAAGATGGTGCATGGGTTGCATCACAAGTCCTATGAAGACAGGTTGAAGGAACTGAACATGTACTCCTGGAGGAGAGGAGGGAGAGAGGATATGATAGAGACATACAAGTATCTTACAGGGAGGAACAGGGTGCAGGAAAACACTATTTTAAGCGAAAAAGATGTTTCAGGACTAGAGGACATGGGATGAAGTTGGAGGAGGACGATTCAGAGGAAACATGAGAAAGAATTTCTTCACAGAACGGGTGGTGGACAAGTGGAACACCCTGCCAGAGGAAGTGGTGGGGGCTGAAACAATCACGGGATTTAAGAATGCATGGGATAGACATAAAGGAATTCTAGAGGTCAGGGGTAAGGGGAAATAGACTTCTAGGAACTTACAAGCTCAAATGGGCAGACTAGGTGGGCCATAGGCCCTTATCTGCCGACACTATCTATGTATCTATGTATCTATGGAAGGGAGTTCAGTTTGGAAGCCAGCTGGGCAAGGACAGACTTCTGATAGTCCCCCATGTGTCCCACATGATTGAGGGCACATAATCCCAGAGTGGAGGAGGAAAAAATCCTTCCTGCCAAACTGGTCCATGACCTTAGAGTCTTTTTCAGGAGGGACAGAGCAAAAATGCTTCGGGTTAGCTGTCCTGTCAAAGGCAGCACTAATGACCACCGAGTCGGCCTTAAGTTGGGAATTGAGAAACTCTCTGCCTGGGTTGATAAAATCTGTCTGCCTTGCGGGCTACCATGGCCAGAGAGGTGGGCTGCTTCCAAATGGTGATGACCAAGTCCTCGTGGGGCTCCAACCAGGGAGGGATGAGGGTGGGAGGAGCCTCCTTAAGGTCCAGGTGTTAGGCCAGGTGTTGCCTCTGAACATCTTGGTCCACCGACTTCCAATTTTGGGCAACTTGAATCTTCTGCAAAAGATCCAAGAGCGAGGGGTCCTCTGGAAGGGACTTCAAAGAGCCCTTCAGTTTGGGGGCCTCTGGCGTGTGCGGATCCTCTTCCATCCCAGAGGGATACCCATTCTCGGAATCTGAGGAAGGAGAGATGCTGGAGGAATCCCCACTAGGCAGGGGAATGTCAATCCACCTGGAAGCATCAACTGGGTGGATATACTCTCTGGGGACCCTACCCCTGGAGTCTACCGGGGCAAGAACGGGCACCGGCATGGGGGATCCCTGAGGAGGGCATCCGGGGTCTGGGGCCGAACCTGACATCGGTACCGGCGCCAGATGACGTCGGTCCAGCTCCGTCACCTGGGACCTGGCTTCCGCCCACCAGGAAGACAGGACCCACTTCAGATCCACCTGAGGAGGCGGTGGGGGAGGAGAAGGAGGATAACTCGGGTGCCTGTAAAAGGGGTACCCGAAGCCCGACGGTGGAACACCCGAGCTGAGACAGGCCGGCGTTGTGTAAGGAGGCACCGGGTAATGCGGTGTCTTATACCCTGGTGTCGGGTAGCCCGGCGTCGGAGGCACTGCTGGCCCCGCTGGAGGCCCTGACGGAGGAGCGACTGGGCCAGGCGTCAGCTCCCAGGGCAGAGGGGTGGAAACGGCCCCGTATGAGGGACCGCGTCCTCAGCCCCCAATGTCGCTACGGAGAGCCCGAGGGCCAGTAACTGGGCGTAGGAATGCCAGAAGGAGGTGCAGGGCCTTGGTAGGACCCTGCGATGAACCCCCGGATGTCAGGTGAGGTGTCAGGACCTGACGGGGGAATGCCAGCTGGGTGCACGTCGGGCCTGACGTGCAACTTACCAGCCTTGTCCAGGCAGGAACCGATAGAGCCGGAGCCCGACTCATCGGACATGCCAGCGCCGCTAGGCTGGGGGGCCTAGTGGGAGTGCTAGCTTCCTTGAAACTGGAGGTTCTCGCCGGGCCCGCATACGAGTCACGAGCGGGGAGAGACAGCATGCCCGGACTCCACCAAGGCGGCAGTCAGGGATGGATCCCCAGAAGGGGAGCCAACAGTAAGGACTGCGACCCCAGCCAGGGTCTGCGGAGTTGTGGATGCAGTGTCCTTGTCCCTGTGCTTCTCCTCGTCACGCTTCTTGCGATGGTGCCCTTCGGGAGAGTCCGACGTCTGCCTGAGTTTCTTTAACTCCTTCTCCATGGAGACCATCTTCTGCTTGAGGGTATGGGCTTCCAGGGCCTGCTGCCTTCTCCTCCTGGTGGCAGAGTTAAATTTCTGGCAGTACTAGCATTCTTCCACACGGTGGTCTGGGCCTAAGCAGAAGAGGCACAGGGAATGCCTGTCCTTGTGCGGGAATTGGGACCCACAGGAATCGCACTTGTTCTTATGCGACTCGGACAGAGTAGGGGACGACATGCAAAAATCGTAAGTAAGCTTGGAAAAGCAAAAAATCTGAACAAATTTAGAAATAAAAAAAGTACACTTAGCTGAACTGCTGGAGTGAAGAACTTCCATGAGGTGACCAAACAGTAGCCGACAGCGGGAAAGAACTGAAGAGTGGGCGCGGGACCGGTCCTTTTATCTGACGTCCGCTGACATCAGTCACCTGACGTCCAGGGGCGGTCCCGCCAGGAACTGCTAGCTAGAAGACTTTCTGTGGGGTCCTGACGCCTGCTGGCTTAGTCTTACCTGTTAGTACCTACTGCAAGAGTCCTCTCAAAGTAAGATCTAGAATGTTTTAAGTATTAAGCATAACTTACTTTTTGTTTATACTACCCAAAGGACTGTTCTATACCACAAACATTCAGGACCAACACAGGGCCCACCTTTGGGCACAGTGAAGCCTGACCAACATGGCACCACAAAAATACAACTTCATTTTTTGAATTTTGCAGACATGTGCACAACAAAACAAATATCAGAACTTACATGAAAGGTATACTGCTGCTGCTGCTGCTACTGCTGCTGCTACAGTCAATAACGCAGTTAGAGGTCTACAGACAGAATGTTCTGAAATGCAACAAAAATGTTCTGATTAAAAACTATTGAAAAAAAGAGATCACACAATGTAATAATGCATTTAACATCACTGAATCAATACTTAATGTCTTGGCACAGCTGTGCTGTAATGTTATTTTCAGACTAATTAAACATTTAGGGCAAGGTTCTACAGATGTGGTGAGCTGCCTGCCTGAAGCAAGTACAGCAAAGCCCTGAGCAAGTGTTTTTATTACTGTTTTCCCCCATTTTACTGCCAGTCACTCTCCTGCGTTAAAGGCTGCTAAAGCAGTCAGTGGCTCAGCAGGTAGCACACTCGCCTCTGAGGCCAGGAGATCTCTATCCCCACACCAGGCACTTGGCTTAATATCCCAATACTGACACTGTAGTGCAGCATGAGGGGGTTGCTGCACTCCTGAGGTGCTGTCTTTCGGACAAGATGTTAAACCTGTTCTGCAGGTTGTTCAGGTATACTTTAAGATCCAATGGCACTTCTTGAAAAGAGTTGAGGAATTTCCCCGGTGTCCTGGCCAAATTTCCTCCATTCACTAGAAATACCACCAACAGCTTAATCTGGTTCAGTTTCAGTTGGTTACCATCTGTATTCCCACCCCCCGGGTTGCCCCTGAGAAAGGGACTTCTAGTCTCAGTGGGCTTACCCAGTCAACAAAATTCAATAAATAAATAAATAAAGCTTGCACCAACTTAGTTTCTACAGTCTTGTTACTTAGTCACCCCTGGCAATGTACACACTTGCGGCTCCCCCACTAGTCAGGAGATCAGCAATTGGTTGACGAACTCTATTGAATGTGTACCAAGTATAATAAACATTTCCTGCCAGCTCATCAATGATGTTTGACTGCCATAAAAAGGGACATTTTGCTCAGGCTACAAAAGGCTGGACATGGGTACGTTAAGACTTTCTGTTTATTGTCCTCAAAACTTATGGTAGACTATAGATTTAATCTGAATTATGCTTTATAAAGAGGGATATCTTTTCTGAAACCTGGTGAACATGCCAGAAACTAGCTAGCATAAATTCAATAACTGCTCTGCTCAGAACCATAGAACGGGGGTCCCGAGCTACAGCAGTTCATCATCTGAGCCATCACAGTGTCAGTGGCTTAGCAGGTAGCACACGCGCCTCTGAGGCCAGGAGATCAGATGGCTGTGGGTTCTATCCCCACACCAGGCACTTGGGTTAATATCTAAATGCTGACACTGTAGTGCAGCATGGGGGGGGGTGCTGCACTCCTGAGGTGCCGTCTTTCGGATGAGACGTTACACCAAGGTCCCATCTACCTGTTCTGGTGGTAGTTCAGGTGGTTGTTAAAGATCCCATGGCACTTCTTGAAAAGAGTAAGGGGAATTTATATTATAACTTCAAAATCAAATAAATACAAAAAAATGTTAATTCACACACAAATATAGAAAACATATGAGAAATCAAATAAGTCTTACAATCATACCTTTTCTAGTTTACTTTCACATAAATATTTAGGACCTAAATTAAATCATAACACTACCCCCCCCCCAAAAAAAAAAATACGGGGATTTTTATTATACCTTCAAAATCTAATAAACATAAACAGTGTTTACTAAAAATACAGGTTACTCACCTGTAACAGGAGTTCTAGGAATGGTATATGTTGTTCATCCACACTTATTGGCAGGTATCCTTGCCGCTTTAAATCTTGCCGGAAGGTCTTCAAGCTGGCTCCTCCCACCCACCGGTGGATATGACTCGACTCCGCCCCATGGCGCCAGATCTGGCCGCTGGAAGCTCAGGTTGTGCGTCGAAGCTGGGGAGGTCGGGTGGGTCGTGTGGATGAACAACATATACCATTCCTAGAACTCCTGTTACAGGTGAGTAACCTGTATTTCTAGGGACATGGATATGTTGTTCATCCACACTTATTGGCAGACTCCTAGCAGTTCTCCGGGAGGAGGGAGGCAGACACACCCCAATACTTACTTGGGAAAGAGAGACTGGAGAACCGAGGCCCCAAAACCAGCATCCCGGCGTGACTCAAGGTCGATGTGGTAATGGGTAATGAAGGTGTTTGCTGACTTCCAGGTAGCAGCCCTGCAGATTTCCTGGATAGGGACGTCCCTGGAAGCAGCCACCGATGCAGCAGTATGGCGGGTAGAATGAGCTCTTATCCCTCTGGGAGGCTCCATGCCCGTCAACTTATAGCAGAGATCTATGCCGGAGGTGACCCACCTGCTTATCGTCCGCTTGGCTGCAGGTCTGCCAGATGCGGCTTCAGTGGTGACAAACAGCTGGCGAACCTCCCCGAATTTCAACCGTCGCTCTTTGTAATGGCGGGCGCCCTTCTAGGGTCCAAAGTATGGAGCCTATATTCGGCCTCGAGGTGTGATGGGGTAGAACACGGCAGAGTCAACACCTAGTTAAGGTGAAACTCGACACCACCTTCGGAAGGAATTTCGGGTGGGGGCGCAGGACAACCTTGTCCCTGTGGAAGACCAGGTAAGGAGACTCGATGGAAAGCGCCTGGAGCTCTCCCATCCTTCTGGCTGACGTGATAGCCACCAAGAAGGCGGTCTTCCACGACAGGTGAGAGAGATCACACCTGTGCATTGGTTCGAATGGCTTGCCCATGAGCTTTGCCAGTACCAGCAGTAGATCCCACGGAGGTGGAGGTTCTCTCACCGGAGGGGAAATGTGATCAAGGCCTTTGAAAAAGCGCCAGACCACCTTCTCCTGCGCCACCGACTGCTTCCCGGCCCGCGCCCGGTAAGCAGAGATGGCTGCCAGGTGCACCTAAGGGTCATCGACCTAAGCCCTTGATTAGAAAGGGACCATAAATAGTCCAAGATGCTTGCCACGGAACAGGAGGAAGGGTCCAAGCCCTTGCCCCGACACCAAATGGAAAACCTCTTCCATTGGAAGGCATAGCATTTTCTGGTCGACTCCTTACGGGACGCCTCAACTACACTGAGGACCTCGTCGGAAAGACCCAAAGCCTGGAACTCTAGCCGCTCAGGAACCAGGCCGTCAGGTGCAGGGATTGAAGGTCCGGATGGAACACCTTCCCTGATTGACTGAGAGCAGGTCCGGCGAGCTGAAAGCTGCCGCGTGAGTCCTGGAGCTGAGACTGGGAGATCTGGGTACCAGAACTGGCAAGGCCAGTCTGGGGCTATCAGAATCACCTGCGCCTTGTCCCTCCTCGCCTTGAGAAGCACCTTGTGGATCAAGGGAAATGGGGGAAAGGCGTAAAAGAGGCCCGGGGTCCACTGCCTCGAGAAGGCATCCCCCTGCAGCGAGCCCTGCTGAGGGGCGGCATGGAACAGCTCAGCCAGGCTTCCCTGGAGGCAAACAGGTCCACCTGAGGTGTGCCCCAATGGGAGAACAGATGCTGTACTACCTCCGGCAGGAGAGACCACTCGTGGGATGCAGCCCCTATCCGGCTCAGGGCATCGGCCAGGGTGTTGGAGGCTCCTACCACATGAATGGCTAGGAGATCCGCCTCCAGGCTGCGCACGAGTGACCAAATGCGGAGAGCTTCCTTGCACAGAAGCATGGAGAGCGCGTCCCGCCCTGGCGGTTTAGATAGTACATGGTCGTGGTGTTGTCCGTCTGGACTCGGACCACTTGACCCCGGAGGAACGGAGCAAAGGCGGTGAGCAGCTAGGACCGCCGGAGCTCCAGCAGGTTGATGTGGCATCGGGACTCCTGCTGGGGACCAGAGGCCGGGCCCGTGTTCCCCAGATGGGCACCCCAACCCATCAGAGAGGCATCGGTCGATAGAGACCATCGGCTCGGGCGGACGAACGGGATGCCCTCCTGCAAATGACCTGGAGCGATCCACCACTGGAGGCGTTCCACATCCCTGTGTCACCGACACAAGCTGGTCAAGGATCGCAGCGTTGTGACCACTGGCTGGCCAGTCCCCATTGAAGGGACGCATATTCCAGCGGGCTCCAGCGCGGAGGCGCAGGAAGTCCCGGGCAGGCGCATGCCCAACCAGAAATGATTGGGCAAAGGAGGAAAGAACCTCGGCCCTGTCCGTGAGGCCGCCTGGCTCGAAGAGAGTCGAGCTGCGCCCCGATGAACAAAATCACCTGCTTCGGCTCGAGTTCCGACTTGGCCTCGTTGACCAGGAGGCCAAGTTGAGAGCAAACCCGGAGGACCAGATCTCTGGACTGCTCCACCTCCAACCTGGAGGGGGCTGCTATCAGCCAATCGTCCAGGTAAGGGTACACCCGGACCCCTCGGCGCCGCAGGAATGCTGTCACCGCTGCGATGCATTTGGTGAAGACCCTGGGAGCTGAAGAAAGGCCGAAGGGCATGGCCTGAAACTCGAAGAGGGATCCCTCCGCTCTGAGCGGAGGAATCTCTGATGAGACGGACGGATAGGGACGTGAAAAACGCGTCCTGGAAGTCAGAGAACAGAACCACACACGTGTTCCAGAGATGGTATTATCTGAGCCAGAGTGACCATTCTGAAGGTTCGAGACCTTAGGAACTTGTTCAGGTCGTGTAGGTCTAAGATGGGCGCCAGCCCCGATCGTTCGGGACCAGGAAGTACCTGGACACGAACCCTGGTTCTGGTGGAGGGTCCTCTATCTCTTTTGTACCCCTTCTGAAGGAGGAGGGCGATGACGGCTCGACGAGCCTGTAGAGATTCTGGGGACCTAAAGCCCCACGCGGCACGGCTCTGAAGGGTGGAGCCTGCTCGAATTCCAGAGGCAGGCCTCTTCCCACCACCTCCAAAACCCACCTGTCCGTGGTAACAGCGGACCAGGCGGAAAGGAAGTGTCGGAGCCGTCCCCCCACGGGGGGAGCCAGGGACGAGGAGACGGGGATGGGGGTGACACCCCTCAGCCCGTCACTTAGCAGGCTTGGAGGAAGGACCGGCCTGGGGACCACCAGGGCCTTTTCCTCCTTGCTTCCTATTAGAGGAAGCTGATGGCTTGGGCTTGGAATACCAAGGTCTAGCCTGCTGGCCCTGACGCTGTTGTTGGGCCGGGCGTGCGGCGGGAGTAGAGGGACGAAAGGGCTTAGGCTGGGGCTTATGGCCCTTGTCCCTCTGCGTGGACGAGACCGAATCCAAGGTGGCATTGGATTTTTCGATCCTCTGGAGGTGGCCTTCCACTCCAGGGCCAAAGAGGTCTGTTCCCAGGAAAGGAACGTCCGCAAGCTTGTGCTGGGTATCCGAGGTAAAGGTGGATATTCGCAGCCACGCCCGCCGACGCATGGCCACAGCGGCCGCCATTGACCGGGCACGAGTCTCCTATATCCAGAGCAGTCTGGAGCTGCTGCTTGGCTACTGCCCTGCCCTGATCCCGCACCTGCTTGACCGTAGTCTGCAGGTCAGCGGGAAGATGAGGACAACCTCATCCAGGGAACCCAACAGGGCATGGGAGAAATGTGCCATGAGGATGGCCGAACTGGCCTGAGGAAGGCCGAGAGAAGAGGCAGCATACACTTTCCGCCCCGAGTAGTCCAATTTCTTGGACTCTTTGTCCGGCGGTTTGTCCATGTCCCTGGCATTACCGGCACGCCGGAAAACACTGTCCGTGACCAGCCCTTCAGCCGAGGGGTGTTCAGAAAACCTGGACAGAGAGCCAGTAGGGACCGCATACTTCCTGGCCATCCTGGCTGAAGGCGCAGGACAGGAAGCCGGACGCTGCCAAAGTTCCAGTGCCGGCCCGACAATGGCTTCGGCCACTGGAAAGGCCTCCGTGGGAGAATCCCCTCGGTCCACAATCTCAGTGAGAGGATATCTGGCCCGTTTGGATACGGGTTCAAGCTTCATCCCAGTGGATTCTGAGATGAGCCTAAGAAGTCCCAGGAAGGACGAAGGGCTATCGTCCACTGACTGCCCCAGAGGACTCCAAGTCAAACGCCTGGAGAACAGGAGGAGTCATCCGACTCCGACGAGTTGTCGAATAAGCTGCCTGGAGCCTGAGCCACCCTCCACTTGCCGAGGCTTGTCAGGCGTGAGAGTGACCGACAGCCTACGGGGAAGGCCCTGGGACAACCGCGACTCTTTCGTCGGTGCCCCAGTTGTCGGCTGAGGTGGAGGCGGTTCCACCACAATTGGTGGGGCAGCTGGAATAGGTCGGACAACTGGCCTGGAAACAGGCTCCTCGACCACTACCTGGTCCGGTGGCAACCACTTAATGGCCGGGGAAGAGGCCTGAGCCGGCTTATTGGCCAGAAAAAAATGTTGCCACATGAGGTCCTCGTATTTTCGGCGTAGCTTACGCTGAAGCCTTCCCTCCTCGTCCGAGGAGGAAGAAGAGGAAGAGTGGCGACGCCGCTTGCCGCGGTGCCGAGACCGAGACCGTCTAAGTCGACGGGAGCGGCTGGACCGCGAAGATGTCCGAGACTGAGAATCTCGGATAGGCCGAGATCGGTGAGACGGGGAGCCGAGGATCGGCAATCCCCTCGGTTCGGTCGGCAAAACCGACGGCTCCTGAGTCACAGGTACGGAAGAGCTGACGATATCCTCAGTCCTCACGGGGGGAACCGGGGAGGAGGGATTCTCGGCTTCTCCAGCCGACAACCCATCTAACGGGTCGAGAAAAATCTCGACCACGTCGGCGTGAGTCTCAGTCACCTGGCCTGGCGGGGCACCGTGGAACCAGTGGCCGAGAGCTTGAAATTTCGACCGAAATCGATTGTCGACAGGAGGGGATCTTTCCGCTCCCAAGAGCGCCGACGATGAGATTTCATTTTAGACTTCTTCTCACATCATGAAACGGATCAAGAAGTAGGACCCCGCCTTTAGTTGAGAGGGTCAAGCAAAGCTCCTTAAAGGAAGCTGAATATGAGGACCCGAGCGATAGAGGGACGAAGGCCGCAGAAGAGGAAGCCGTGGCCTGAGCCGCCTGCTCTTCGAAGGCGACCAACCTCTCTAGTTGTTCGGCGGATCCCGGAGCCGCGGAAACCGCCAGTTGGGCCACTTTGGATTTGACTGGAGGAAATCTTCTTTCGGCACGCCCCAGATGTAAGCGGGCAGCGCGGTCCTCGAGGACGTAGGCCGAGAAGGAAGAACACAGGTCGCAAGCCTGCGGGTCGTGCTCCTGGCCAAGGCAATAAACGCACGTGGAGTGCGGGTCCATCCGAGACATCTTCTGCCCACAGGGACATCTCCGAAATCCGGGAGTCGATTTGTCCATCGCAACCACGAAGGAAGAAGACCGAAAAGTTATAAAATTTTTTTTTTTTTTTAAACCGAAGGATTTTAGGCCCAAAACTTAATCGCAGAGCGTTAAGGAGGGAAACCTGAGCTTCCAAGCGGTAAGGAAGATCTGGCGTCATGGGGCAGAGCCGAGAGTTTTACCACCCGGGTGGGTGGGAGGAGCTAGCTTGAAGACCTTCCGGCAAGATTTAAAGTGGCAAGGAACCTGCCAGATAGTGTGGATGAACAACATATCCATGTCCCTAGAACTCAGCCTTTTCACAGTTCTCCCATGTGAATCCACTCAGGATTGCTGCTCAGAATCACTTCAGCTCCTCTCAATTCACTTCCCAACTAAGGGCTAACTGAAAACTGCAAGCAGCCCAGGACTTCCCCAAGATCCAAAAGATTTGGTTGGCTGATTTGGCTGTCAGTCAAAGCAAGAGCTCCCCCTTCAGTTGCAAAAAAGGTGCAAAAAGCTCAAACTACAGTTCCTACAGATTTTGAATTCAGACAGCTCCTGTAGTTCGGCTACATTTTAGGTCCCACCAGAACTGATTGGTCCAATTTGCAGTCCAGGACCAAGATAGTGGAGACAAACAAAACAGTCCTTGCTACAAAGAAAGCAGGTTATACAAACTACATTATCATTATCACTTTAAATGATGTTCAGCAAATAGTTACATCTTTCAACAGAGCGCCCTCTCAGATTACTTAAGCTGCAATCAGGCAGCTCTTAAAGAGACAGTACACAGAGGCTATACAGGCTCTGGTAATTACATTTAAACTGCTAAAATGCAGGACACCAGCCTGGCAGTAAGCATTTAGGCAAGCTCAAGGAAGACTTTTTGGGAACCCCCCATTTGTAGGGGGGGTTACAGTAAGAAACCAATGTATACACCTGTTGTTTTAATTTCTTAACCGTATGATCCATCATATAAATTAGTTCAGTCGACGTAAAGTGAAGTTGCTGTATTTTCAACCGACATTGAACGTACCACATGTGAAACTTAAACCAAAAATAGCCACATGGTTGCCCTGTCATGTTTCGTCCATAAAAACGGCAAAATACCTAAACATAAAATCTCTATTGTGGTCCAACAGGTGGGGGAACCTACTGGGGGGGGAGGATACTGGACGTTGTTCTTGCAGACAGCGACCAGATAAGGGGTCCGGAGGTGTGTAGCCTGCTGGCAGGAGGAGACCATGCCACGGTCTGGTTTATGCTGTGTCTAGGGGGGGAAGACAACTGCTCAAACACAGTGGTAATGGATTTCAGGGGGGCAGACTTCGTGGGCATGGGCAGGATACTGAGGGGGAGCTTGAGCCAGATCAGGCCACACATGGATGTGGGTAGCTTGTGGGAGGCCATTAAAAAAAGGGTACAGGAGGCTACTAGCTTGTGTGCAAGGGTAAGGCGTAAAAATGGCAGGGCCAGCAAGCTGTGTTGGTGGACCAGGGAGGTGCAAGAGGCTGTAAGAGATAAGAAAGCTGCCTACACACATTTTAAGCAATCCAGGGGGGAAAAGGAGAGAGGGGAGTATGAGTTGTCAGCTAGAAGGGTCACAAGATTAGTGAGGGCAGCAAAGGCGAGGACACAACCTGGCTAAGGATATCTGTGGGAGAGGTTTTATAGACACACAGGGGAAAGAGGAAGGGAGAGCACAGATATCCAGGATTAGGACTGGGAAGGATGGGCTCAGGAGGCGGGGGAGCAGGCAGAGGTACTGAACAAGTACTTTGCCTCGGTTTTTAGGGAGGGAGACATGGGCTTCATTCAACCGGAAAGTGGGGGGGGGAGATGAGAGGATAGGGCAGAGGGAGACGAGAAGATCAAAAGAGGCTGGGGTACCAGGTGGGCCAGGCCCAGAAGAGGACGGGGACCTTACTGAGGAGAGGGCTAGGGAGGGTGAAATCACAGAGGGCACCGTGAAGGAGGCCCTATGGGTGTTGAAAACGGACAAAGCACCAGGACCAGATGGGCTGCATCCAAGGGTACTGAAGAAACTGGTGGACGAACTAGCGGCTCCACTAGCTGCGCTGTTCAACGCCTCTCTCCAGACAGGAAGGGTGCCCCAGGACTGGAGGGTGGCTCATGTGATGCCTATCCACAAAGGGGGGTCTAGGAAGGAGATGGGAAATTACAGGCCTGTCAGCTTAACGTCAGTGGTAGGCAAACTAATGGAGGGCTTCATCAAAGGGATGCTTGGGAGGCAACAGGATAGGCTGGGCACATGGATGACAAACAGTATGGTTCCGTCCCGGGGAGATCGTGCCAGACCAACCTCAGATTTTTACGAATGGGTGACAGGGACCCTGGACAGACAGAGTCCAGTGGACATCTTATATCTGGATTTTAGTACGGCGTTTGACTCGGTACCCCACTGGTTATTAACAAAGTTGGGGGGATGGGGTGGGAAGACAGTTGCTTAGATGGGTGGAAAACTGGCTTACAGATAGAACACAGAGGTGGTGGTTGAGGATCGTCTCCTCCCCTAGGAAGGTCGTCAGTGGGAATTCCAAGGGTTCGATACTGGGGCCACTCCTTTTCAACGCCTATGTCTCCGTTATAGGGACAGGAATTAGGAGTAGGATGAGCCTCTTCGCGGATGACTCTAAACTGGGAGCATTGGCCGATGGGGAGGAAGCGAGGGTGGCAGTCCAAAGGGATCTGGATACCCTGGAGGATTGGGCAAGGAGGTGGGGGCTGAGGTTTAATCCAGAGAAGTGTAGAGTGTTGCATCTGGGGGTCAGAAACCCAGGGCATGTTTACACCTTGGGAGGGGTCACACTGCAAGCCACTTCGAGTGAAAGGGACCTCGGGGTGGTGGTAGACACCAAAATGAACAACAGTGAGAACTGCAGAAGAACGGTGGCAAAGGCAAACAAGATACTGGGCTGCACAGCCCAGGGAATAACGTCCAGGAGGAGTGAGGTGATCCTACCTCTGTACAATGCCTTGGTTAGGCCACATCTTGAGTATTGTGTGCAGTTCTGGAGGCCACACCTTAAGAAGGACATAGCACTGTTGGAGAATGTCAAGAGGAGGGCAACCAGGATGATCTGGGGCATGGGTGATAGGACCTATGAGGACAAGCTGGAAGCCCTTGGGCTGTATTCACTGGAGGAGAGGAGAGGAGAGATGGGGGGGACATGATTGAGGTTTTCAAATATGTGAAAGGGATTAACAGGGGTAGAGCCAAAGAAATGTTCAGACTAAAGCAAAGGGGCACAACCAGAAGGCATGAATGGAAACTGGAGGGAGGAACCTATAGGGGAGAACATAGAAGGCATTACTTCACAGAGAGGGTGGTGGAGCCATGGAATGCATTGCCCGGGAGTCGAGTCGAGCAAGGCACTGTGGAGGGCTTCAAGAGGGGGTGGGACAGATGCATGGGTGTACTGAAGCCAAGGTTGACCCTCTCAGGGACCGGGGTCGGGGGAGGAGCTAGCACATAATAGGGGCTGGCTACCGAGCAGACACGAAAGACCGTTCAGGCCTATTCTGCTGGCTTTTAGTATGTAGTAAGTATTATAAAAGGGTGAAGTCAGCCAGCTCTGTCCGACAGTCTGCCAAAAACCTTGAATAAAAGGGCACTCTAAGAACAAATGCTCCATAGTTTCTACTCTTTCAATGCATGTATTTCTAGGACAGTATCTGTCGCACAGTTGTTTATGCTTCAAATTCCCTCTAACATTCAGCTTCCCATGAAAGGACAGCCATAACACATCCCACATACAGGATGGGATATGGGGGGATTCTAACATGTCTCCCATACCCAATCTATCCTGTATCCCTGTATCGGATAATTATCAAAATAAACAGTGTCCTGAAAAAACTTCTGTATAATAAACCCATACAGTTCCTTTCTGCTGGACTGTGTTATATGTTCTTTAGCTAGCCCCCGTAATTTTATTTTCCCAAAACATACCTTGAATGCGTCAGGCAGTTGTTTCAAGGATTGTTGTCTCAATAAAGTAGTGTGCATAGGCCAAATCAAAACAATATTATCTAGTGAATTCAGAACCCAGGGTATCCATAAAGTTGAGCTGTGGGATAATATGGGTTTTAGGTTAGAGTAAACAAACATAGTAAAGAAAAATACAGTGGGTTGTATTATTTTCAATCCTCCACTTTTTTTGGTCTCTTAAGAGGAGACATCTTTTAATCGGGTTTAGTCTGCTCCCCAAAATACATGAAAAGAAACAGCTATATATTTTTGTTTCCAATTGAGGGGGTGGAAATAGTACTTAAGTACAGGAACAAAGAAAGCAAAAAAGGTTTTGACCATCTGTACTTGTTTTAATTTGGAAAGCCTCCATTTATTCCACATATCTACTTTCCCTTGTGCTATTTCTAACTTAGAGGAACAATTCAGGAGAGCCAAGCCACCCGGGCCAAAAAATAGGCCCAGAATAGTACAGGGTTCTTCCACCACTGGAATACCTATAATTTGGTTTTCTAGGATCCCATCCCTTCATATGGGTATGCATTTACCAGGGCTCCAGATAAGATTTTTTGGGATGACTACTATACTCCTCATTTTAAAAGTGAGGTTGGTAAAACCAAATTCAGATGCATACCAGGAGTCGACTTTAAGGGAAAAAAACTACTGGCCATCGGGCCAGAGACGTCCAATAATTTGGTGGCCCGCAACTTATACTGAAATTTAAAGCGGGACACAAGAGGTTGGCGTCACGCGAGTGGTGAATTTTAATATTCAATTGCTCATTTATTCAAAATGAACCTATCTACAAGAAAGACACCGTTAGATGGGTAAGAAACTGGTTGGAGGGACACTGCAGGGATTGTGGTTAAACACAAAATCAAATCAGAGCAGAGTGGGTCAAGGTGACACATTTCTGGTCAGTCATTATCAGAATCAGTGTCTTGGCACACATCAGCATCCCCAAGGGCTGTCACACTAGTACTGTCATCGGAGTCCATGCTGGAATCAGAGCGGTCTACAGTTTCAGTAGCAGCTGCATCTGTTCTCCTCCTGTGAGATCCACTGCATGGTCTTCTAACTCGCTGCCCAGAGGCTAGCCACAAATTGACACCTGTTGCATCAAAATCCTCAATGGCCGGTGAGTGAAGTTTAATTCGTAACAGATCAGTGAGTGTATCACTTCTCAGTTTACTCCTCCAATCTGACTTCACAGATTTCATATGTGAAAATCCACGTTCACACTCCACTGAAGTGCTTGGCAAGGATAAGAGGAAGTTGACAAGGGACAGAATCTTCTGGTGTCCATCTGAAAACCTTTTATTTATCTCTTCCCATGTAGTGACACTAGAGGTACAAGAACTCAGGGAAGTTTTTAAAGAGGCCCATTCAGTCTCCACTTCTTCCAGTTTTACACCATTTTTGTGAAGTACATCTCGATATTCAGTAGTAAGTTCTTCAATTTCACTATCACCAAAAGCAGTGCTGTTTGTCAAATGGGCCACATTTTGTGGTTTAAAAGTGTTACACCAGCTTTTCTTACAACAGACAGGTCATTGTCTGGAAACCTGCTGTTAACCTCTGTTAAAAGAGTTTCTATAAATCTTGTAAAGGAGTTGGTATCCTTTTTTTCCTCTAGTTATTTCCTTTAAGGGAATACCCTTAAATGTCTCCTTTGTGAACATTCGGGCCATTGGTCCTGATTTAGTTTTCAACTTTTCAAGGCTGTTACGAACAACTGTCAATCCCTCCATCGCTTTGCTAATATTGACCTGTTCTTCCTGCAACAACAGGGAAAGTCTTGCTATTACGACAATAACATCATTAAGCTCCAAGGCACTCTGCACAAAGTGTTCTGATGTGAGCTTTTTCAAAAATCCCTGAGCTCTAGCACTGGCTACTGAGTTTCATGATGCAACAGTATTTTCAAGATGTGAAATAATTGCAGGATAAATTTCCCAAAAATTTTCAAAGGCACGTTTTAGATGCGGGACCCATCTGGTGCCCCCTACCCTAGTTGGGACTAAACATCAGACCCCTCTTGCCTGGCAAGAATTCCTCAGTTCTGTTCTGTTCGAAGGGCTGTTGTGGTAGAATAAGTAAATCTGCAGCATCTCGTCCTCTACCTTACTGTAACAGGGCATTGATTTTACAGCTTTGTTAAAGGCCAATTCCAGACGATGAAGCATACAGTGAGTAACAACTATCATAGGCTGTACTTCACGAAGACGTGCTGCGACTCCTGTTCTGCTGCCCTGCAGAACCACTGCCCCATCTGCTGTAAAGCCAACTAGTTTTGTTAGAAACTCTTCACGAGCTATTTCAAGTACTGTAGAGCACTCACTTACAAGACTTTCACATATAGTTTCAGCATTTGGCTTTTCAAGTCGAACCATATTTAGAAATGCTGCTTTTATAACACCTTTGTATGCATGACGGATATAAATTATAAGTTGTTCTGCAATGGAGGTATCAGTTGCTTCATCACGTAGAACAGAAAAGAATGAGGAATTCTTCATTCATGGCTTCATTCATAATTTTAAGTCGTTCATATTCTGCAATGGCAGCACAAAATCTCCTGCAGTACTTGTCATTGACATAGGTGCTTCCTGTCTCCAGACCCTTCATTTGGTCCAGTTTACTCATCCAAACAAAATCTGTGAATGGACGAGACTGCTTGGCAAATGCATGACTGTTCCTCATTAGAATAGTAAGCCTGTTAATCTGAGCATTGTTTAAACTCTGTAGAGCTCTACCAGCCTCACTACAGGAGGGATCAGTAGCTGCAGTTTTAAGTTTGCTTGCAACTCTCTCATGTGCCCTGCTTGTATGGTGCGATTTTAAAGAGTACACTTTAAATGTTCCAAAACCGTGTACAAAAGGGGAATCTTTATCTGCAGCATCACACCCTTGACACATGGTACAGAACATAAGGTTTTTCTCTGCATCATACCTAACCCATGGAAAGTTAGTTTGCCAAGCCGTCTAAAATGTCCTGCACCTGACATTTTTTTCATAACTCGATCACTTTCAACTTTTCTTCATTTGTTTTATTTTTTTTTTGCAGGAGGGGCTCAACATTTGAGAAAGCACACATGATGTATTCGTATGCAATAAAACATTTTTCAAAGCAAACTGTCTCTGTGTTTTTTATTTTCAATGTCGATTGTTTTTATTTATTTATTTTTCACAAAGGTTTGATAGATGAGCAGAGTGTACGACAGTAGAAATTAGGAAATAGATTTTTTTTTCACAAACACTGGATACCTGTAAGGTCCCTAAATATGTGTGCCAGCCCCTGACTTTGACCACAGACTGCTACACTAGTGACCAGAGAGTACGACAGTAGAAATTAGGAAATACAGGCTTTTTTATTTTTCTCAAAGGTTGGACAGCTGCAAGGTCCCTAAATTGTCATGTGCCAGTCCCTGACTTTGACCACAGACACTAGAGTACAACAGTAGAAATTAGAAATAAGGACTTTTTTAATTTTTTTATTCAAAGGTTACATAGTAGAAATTAGGAAATAGATTTTTTTTTTTCACAAACACTGGATAGCTGCAAGGTCCCTAAATATGTGTGCCAGCCCCTGACTTTGACCACAGACACTAGAGTACAACAGTAGAAATTAGAAATAAGGACTTTTTTAATTTTTTTATTCAAAGGTTAGACAGTAGAAATTAGGAAATAGACTAACAGCCTGCTGAATGACTGACGTTAAGTAAACTTTTTCAGTATTTTAAGTCAAAAGTAGAATAAGGAGTCTTTTTTTTTTTTTTTTTAAATCAAGATCCGACAGATGCAGACTGAAGCAGCAAGCTGTGTGCCAACCCGTCCCCACGTTGTCCAGACTAGACTGCTTAATTACTCTGACGTTGTAGTAGAATTTTTTATTTTAATTAAAAAGTAGAATGACACTTGCATATTTTTTTTTAATCAAGCTCTGCAGATGCAGACAGAGCAAGCTATGTGCCAGCCCCTGCCTCCACGTTCACCACAGACTAACTGAAAGTTAAGACTGCTGCTTGACTAATAGTCATTTAGATCAAAGGGAGACAGATAGTTTTTGTTTTTTAAGATGCAAGTGCAGCAAGCCATGTACTAACCCCTAGCCCCACATTCATATAACAGTGCTGCTTGGCTCACAGACTGACTTTTTAATCTAGACTGAAGGAAACTTTTTTCTTCTACTTTAGAGGAGCAAAATGAGTGCTGGTCCCTGCCCCACCTTCACCACAATCTGCTGCTTGACTCGAGACAGATGGATTTTAAGAAAAACGCTGCAAGAAAATGTTATCTTTCAACCTGCTGATTAGCTGCAAAACCCCTCCCCCCATGTTCACCAGAGACTCCCATTTGCCTCTCAGGCTTGACTTTTCTTATGTTTTTAGTTTTCTACAGCCAAGAGTAGCAAGCTACATGCCAGCCCCCGTTGTCACACCACGACCCGAGCTGAATTTCTGCAGATCTACACTTGCCCAACTGAAAGCACAGTAACAAAAATCATTTTATTTTATTTTTTTTTCCACTTGGTCAGACCGACCGAGCAGTACACCCTCAGACTTCAGTTCTGTCTCACACAACCCTCTCCCAAGCAGTATCACGAATGATCTGGTGTCAATGATAGAAGGGGTCTGTACTTACAGCTCCATGTGACACCTTCATTGGCTCCCAGTAATGCCCATCATGAAATGTGTCTTCTGACTGGACCAGCTTTTCCTCGCACTATTCGACGAGCAGGCACAGATTACCATCATGTGATGCAGGTAGGAGCCCTGAAAACCATCATGTGGTTTTACAGTAACACGTCATGCAGAACCACTTGCATATAGGCGCCACCGTAATTTACTGTTCCGGCTTCCTGGGCTGTACGTGTGCGGACGCTTACTCGCGCACATAACGATTTCTTAAAGGTGCAGTACATGACAGGGATAAAGTTTTCCCGGCCATTCGGGCCAGCAGCTGGCATTCATACAGTGGCCCGACTCTGTTTTTGGTGGCCTCAGGCCACCGGGCCACCGCTAAAGTCGACCCCTGCATACAAATGTCTGGATAAAGTGGATTGATGAGTACATTTTTAAAAACAATGTCGTTTTTTTCTAGATAACGATTGATCAAGTGCCAACAGTGCTCCAGATGATGTTAGCAGGTAGGAGTAATTTACTCACCAGTTTTAAAATATAGTGAGTAAAACAAAATTGGGATGCATACAAGTGGTGTAAATCTGTAAAAACCTGCTCCGTTTGAATCACCAGTTACGTTATGAAGCACTGTTCTTTGGTGTGGAGTATTTACAAATGTTGGGTGAGTACTGCTACTCATTAAAACATTTTTCTGAAGAGTATTTCCTAAAATGTGGTGAGTAAAACAGGTCTGTACTCCTTTATCTGGAGCCTTGGCATTTACACTTCCCAAAATTAACCTGTGCCCCTGTATGCTGAATGAAATCTCGTAAAATATGACCAAGTTTCAAAGCAGAAGGGACATCTCCCACTGTGAAGCATATATCATCTGCATATGCTATGCACTTCACCTCCGGGTCAACACTAGAAAAGGAAAGCCCTAGAATGTCAATAGTGTCCACAACTCATCTAATTAATGGGTCCAGGGTAAAGATATACAGAAGCGGACTCATGGGGCAGCCTTGCCTGACCCCTCTTTTAATTTAACATTTCTAACCTAACAAACCATTACAATACGTCTGCGCCGTTGCTGACAGATAACAAATCCAAATCCAATTTATGAAGGTAGATGAAATCCCATACTGTCTAAGACATCCACAGAGATAAGCGTGATTCAGTTTATCAAAAACCTTATTCTGATCCAGGCTAAATATTAACGCTGTGAGTTCCCCTGTGGCTCTCCTATAGAGAATTTCTCTGAGCATCATCAGTCCATCTGTAAATTTTCTGTCCCGGTAGTGGGCATGTTTGTGAAGGATGGATTAATGAGGAGGCACACAGCAATAGTCTGTTATTGAGTAATTTCGTGAGGAGTTTAAAAATACAGGTTACTCACCTGTAACAGGAGTTCTAGGAGTGGTATGTGTTGTTCATCCACACTTATTGGCAGGTTCCTTGCCGCTTTAAATCTTGCCGGAGGGTCTTCAAGCTGGCTCCTTCCACCCAATAGGGTGGTAAAACTCTCGGCTCTGCCCCATGACGTCAGATCTAGCCCGCTGGAAGCCAGGTTGCGCGTCGAAGCTGGGAAGGTCAGGTGGGTTGTGTGGATGAACAACATATACCACTCCTAGAACCCCTGTTACAGGTGAGTAACCTGTATTTCTAGGGACGTGGATATGTTGTTCAATCCACACTTACTGGCAGACTCCTAGCAGTTCTCCGGGAGGAGGGAGGCAAGGCACGCACCCCCTACTTGGGAAATAAGGACTGGAGAACCGAGGTCCCAAAACCAGCATCCCGGCATGACTCAAGGTCGATGTGGTAGTGGGTAATGAAGGTGTGTGATGACTTCCAGGTAGCAGCCCTGCAGATTTCCTGCATAGGGACGTCCCTGGAAGCAGCTACCGAAGCAGTGGTATGGCGGGCAGAATGAGCTCTTATCCCTTTGGGAGGCTCCATGCCCGCCAACCTATAGCAGAGATCTATGCAGGAGGTGACCCACCTGCCTATCGTCTGCTTGGCTGAAGGTCTGCCAGGTGCGGCTTCAGCGTAGGTGACAAACAGCTGGCTAACCTCTCCCCGAACTTCAGCCGTCCGCTCCTTATAATAAGAGAGCGCTCTTCTAGGATCCAGAGTATGGAGCCTATATTTGGCCTCCGAGGTGTGACTGGGGTAGAACACCGGCAGAGTCAACACCTGGTTAAGGTGAAACTCAGACATCACCTTCGGAAGGAATTTCGGGTGGGGGCGCAGGACAACCTTGTCCCATTGGAAGACCAGATAAGGAGATTCAATGGAAAGCGCCTGGAGCTCTCCCATCCTTCTGGCTGACGTAATAGCCACCAAGAAGGCGGTCTTCCACTACAGGTGAGAGAAGTCACCTGTGCATCGGTTCGAATGGCTTGCCCATGAGCTTAGCCAATACCAGCAGTAGATCCCACGGAGGTGGAGGTTCTCGCACCAGAGGGGATATGTGATCAAGGCCTTTGAAAAAGCGGCCGACCACCTTCTCCTGCGCCACTGACTGCTTGCCAGCCCGCGCCCAGTAAGCAGAGATGGCTGCCAGGTGCACCTTAAGGGTTGTCAACCGAAGCCCTAGCTGAGAAAGGGACCACAGGTAGTCCAGAATGCTAGCCAATTAACAGGAGGAAGGGTCCAACCCCTTGCCCTGACACCAAATGGAGAATCTCTTCCATTTGAAGGCATAGCATTTTCTGGTCGACTCCTTACGGGATGTCTCAACAACGTTGAGGATCTCGTCGGAAAGACCCAAGGCCTGGAACTCTAGCTGCTCAGGAACCAGGCTGTCAGGTGCAGGAATTGAAGGTCTGGATGGAGTACCTTCCCCTTGTTGACTGAGATCAGGTCCGGGCGGGCTGGAAGCCGCCTCGGGAGCCTGGAGCTGACGCTGAGGAGATCTGGATACTAGAACTGGCGGGGCCAGTCTGGGGCTACCAGAATCACCAGCATCTGGTCCCTCTTCACCTTGAGAAGCACCTTGTGGATCAAGGGAAATGGGGGGAAGGCATAGAAGAAGCCCAGGGTCCACGGCCTCAAGAAGGCATCCCCCTGCAGCGAGCCCTGCTGAGGGGGGCGGGCGTGAAACAGCCTCAGCTTTGCATTCTCAATGGAGGCACACAGGTCCACCTGAGGGGTGCCCAATGGGAGAACAGATCTTGTACTATCTCCGGCAGGAGAGACCACTCGTGAGATGCAGCGCCTATCCGGCTTAGGGCATCGGCCCGACTGCTGGAGGCTCCTGCCACATAGATAGCTAGGAGATCCGCCTCCAGGCTGATCATGAGAGACCAAGTGCAGAGAGCCTCCTTGCACAGAGGCAAGGAGTGTGTCCCGCCCTGCCAGTTGAGGTAGTACATGGTTGTGGTGTTGTCCGTCTGGACCTGGACCACTTGACCCCGTACAAACGGAGCGCAGGCGGTGAGGGCTAGTCGGACCACTCGAAGCTCCAGCAGGTTGATGAGGCATCGAGACTCCTGAGGGGACCAGAAGCCGTGGGCTCTGAGTTCCCCCAGATGGGCACCCCAACCCATCAGAGAGGCGTCGGTCGTAAGAGTGACCATCGGCTCGGGGTGGACAAACGGGATACCCTCCTGCAGATGAGCTGGAACGAGCCATCACTGGAGGCCATTCCACATCTCCTGGGTCACGGTCACTGGCTGGTCCAGAGGGCCGGAGCGCTGTGACCATTGGCGGGCCAGCCCGCATTGCAGGGGACGCATATGCCAGCGGGCCCAAAGGACCATGCTGGTGCAGGCCACCATGAGGCCCAGAAGGCGCAGGAAGTCCCCAGCAGGGTGCAATTGCCCAACCAGAAATGATTGGGCAAAGGAGGAAAGGACCTCGGCCCTGTCCGCCGGGAGCCAGGCTCTGGCTCGAAAAGAGTCGAGCTCTGCCCCGATGAACTGAATCACCTGTGATGGCATGAGTTCTGACTTGGCCTCGTTGATGAGGAGGCCAATCTGAGAGCAAACCTGGAGGGCCAGATCCCTGGACTGCTCCACCTCCAACCTGGAGGGGGCTGCAATCAGCCAGTCGTCCAGGTAAGGTACACCTGGACCCCTCGGCGCCGAGGAATGTTGTCACCACTGCCATGCATTTGGTGAAGACCCTGGGAGCTGGAGAGAGGCTGAAGGGCATGGCCCGAACTCATAAAGGATCCCTCTGCCCCAAGCAGAGGAATGGCTAGTGAAGACGGATGGATTGGGACATGAAAGAATGCGTCCTGAGGTCCAGAGAACAGAACCTGCGCCTCGTTCCAAGGATGGAATGATCTGAGCCAGAGTGACCATCCTGAAGGTGCGAGACCTTAGGAACTTGTTCAGGTCGTGTAGGTCGAGAATGGGGAGCCAGCCCCCTGTCCGTTTTGGGACCAGGAAGTACCTGGACACAAACTCTGGGTCTGGAGGAGGGTCCGCCACCTCCCTGAACCACCTCCTTCTGGAGGAGCAGGGCAATGTCTGCTCGACGAGCCGACAGAGAGGCTGTGGAACCCATAGCCCCCTGTGGGGCGGCGGCGCAAATGGGGGGGACTGCTCGAATTCCAGAGGCAGACCCCTGCCTACCACTTCCAACACCCAGCGGTCCGTGGTGATATCGGACCAGGCGGAAAGGAAGTGGCAGAGCCGTCCCCTCACGGAGGGAACCCAGGGAGGAGTGACAAGGTTGGGGGAGACACCCCTCAACCCGTCACTGGGCTGGCCTGGAGGAAGGGCCGGCCGAAGAGCTGCCTGGGCCTTTCCCTCCCGGCTTCCTGCTGGAGGAAGCAGCCAGCTTGGCTTTGCGGTGCCAAGTACGAGCTTGTTGGCCATGTTGCTGGGCCGGACGTGCCACAGGGGCTGAAGGACGAAAGGGCTTATGCTGCTGCTGGCGGCCTTTGTCCTTCTGGGCAGACGTGACCGAGTCCAAGGTGTTATTGGACTTCTCGATCCATTGGAGATGACCTTCCACCCCAGGTCCGAACAAATCGGTACCCAGGAAGGGGACGTCTGCCAGCTTGTGCTGGGTATCAGCCGTAAAGGTGGAGATCCGCAGCCAAGCTCTGCGGCGCATGGCCACTGCGGCCGCTACTGACCGGGCACATGAATCAGCGATGTTCAACAAAGTTTGGAGCTGCTGTTTAGCTACTACCCTTCCCTGATCCCGCATCTGCTTGACTGTCGTTTGAAGGTCAGCCGGGAGATGAGGAATCACCTCATCCAGGGAGCCCAAAAAGGCGTGTGAAAAGTGTGCCACCAGAACGGCCGAGCTAGCCTGATGAAGGCCTAGGGAGGAAGCAGCATAAACTTTATGTCCTGAGTAGTCCAGTTTCTTGGACTCCTTATCGGGTGGTTTGTCCACATCCCGAGCGTTCCCGGAACACCGGAAAACGCTGTCGGTCACTAACCCCTCTGCAGAGGGGTGCTCTGAGAAACCGGAGAGTGAACCTGTAGGGACCGCATACTTCCCAGCCATCCTGGCCGAAGGTGCTGGACAAGATGCTGGCTGCTGCCACAGCTTCAGGGCTGGGCCAACAATGGCTTCGGCCACTGGAAAGGCCACCGTAGGGGAATCCCCTCGGTCCAGTATCTCCGTGAGGGGATACTTGGCACGTTTTGAAACGGGTTCGAGCTTCATCCCAGTGGAATCTGAGATGAGTCAAAGCATTCCTAAAAATGAGGATGGGCTCTCGTCCACTGACTGACCCCCTGTGAACTCCAGGTCAATCGGCCTAGAGAACAAGGAGGAGGAGACGTCGTCAGACTCCGAGGAGTCTGCGAACAGCTGCTGAGCGCCTGAGCCACCCTCCACGTGCCGAGGTCGATCGGGAGTGAGGGTGACTGACAACCTATGGGACAAACCCTGACCCGACCGAGAATCCTTGGTCGGGCCCCAGTCTTCATTTGTGGAGGCGGAGGTTCCATCACAATGGGTGGAGCAGCCGGTTTCAGCCGAACAACTGGTGCCGGTTTTGGCTCCTCGACCATGAGGGGTTGTTTCGGTCGCTCAGGTGACAGCCACTTAATGGTCGGAGAAGGCAACTGAGTCGGCTTATTCCCGGACAATAAGAGCTGCTGCCACATTAAATCCTCATAGCACCGACGCAACTTGCGCCGGAGCCTATCCTCCAAAGAGGATGACGAGGATGAACGGTGCCGCCGCTTTCCATGGTGCCGAGACAGAGACCGCCGACGTCGGTGGGACCTGGAAGAGGTCCGAGACCGAGACCTTCGGGGATTCCGAGGGTGGGTCAGAGAGGGGATGGGGAAAACCCGCTCCTCCCTCGGTTAAGGGACCTTAACCAGGGACTCTGGCACAGGAGGCACAGGCAAGTCCTCGGTTTCCACCGGAGGAACCGGTGAAGTAGGGTTGTCGGCATCACCAGTCGACAAACTGTCCGATGGGTCGAGAAAAATCTTGACTATGTCGACGGGTGTCTCGGCCAGCTGACCTGACAGGGACACCATGAAGCCAGCGGCCTTAGCCGCAACCTCAACCGAAGTCGAAAGTTGACCATCTGGTGAAGGGGATATCTCCCGCTCCCACGAACGTCGACGGTGGGACTTACCTTTGGAGTCCATCTTTTTGGACAGACTGGAATGTCCCGATGGTCCTTCTCCCTTGGTAGAGAGGGACTGGCAAAGCTCCTTAAAAGAAGCTGTATATGAAGAGCCCAAGGAGAGCGGGATAAATGCTGTGACCTAGGAAGAAGATGATGCGGCCTGGGCCGCCCCCTCCTCGAGGGCGATCATCTGCTCCAACTGATCCATGTAGACCGCCGCGCGGACACATAGCAGACCTCCTTCAACTTGACGGAGGATATCGTTTTTCAGGGCCCCAAAGCAGTCGAGCAGCGGGTCTTCCAAGACCGAAGCCGAAAAGGATTTGCACAAAAGTGCAAGCCTATGAATCGTGGCCGAGTCCTAGGCAGTAAACGCACATGGAGTGCGGGTCGGTCCGGGACATCTTCTGCCTACAGGGGCACCGACGAAATCCAGGAGTCAATTTGTCCATTGCAGCCTCGAGGGAAAAAGAAGATCGAAGTCTTGTAAATTTTAGAATAAGTTTTGGATTAACCGAAGAGTGTGGATCCAGGCCTAAAACGCAGAGCGCTAAGGAGGGAACCTGAGCTTCCAAGCGGTAAGGAAGATCTGGCATTCATGGGGCAGAGCCGAGAGTTTTACCACCCAGGTGGGTGGGAGGAGCCAGCTTGAAGACCTTCCGGCAAGATTTAAAGCAGCAAGGAACCTGCCAATAAGTGTGGATTGAACAACATATCCACGTCCCTAGAATCTGAGTTTAACAGGGTAATGAGGCTCCAGTTGTTTAAATCCACCCTTGTCACCTTTCTTATACATAAAAAGAACTAAGCCTTCTGTCATACTATCTGGGACCTTCCCTGTTTCTAAAATATCCTGTAGTACTTCTGTGAACTCTTGCAATAATATCTGGAAAATCAGATTGTATAGTTCATAGGGAATCCCATCCTTCCCAGGTGCTGTGCCAGATTTTGTTTGTGCCAAGGTATTTTTTACTTCCAAAGGTGTAACTGGGGTAGTTAACATCTTATTGTCTGTTTCCAAGGCCTGTGGCAAGATGCTGTCTTGAAGCCAGTTTTTACGTTGTTCAACAGGCAATTCTGCCGGACAAAAAAGTGTTTGAATGTGATTATCTATGGCCTGTACTATGTCTACTTTAGTAGTGAGACGTGCCCCATGGTGGTCTCGTACCTGTGTCATATGCTTCTGTTGTCTTTGCAGGGCACAAAATTGGTAAGGATTCATAAAATCCTTAGACCACCATATCTCAAACCTTCTTTCTTGTTCCAAGGATTTCAGTCTGCTTTTCAGGTGTTGTCTCACCCTTGCTAGTTTGGGGAGTACTCGACTATTTCCCTGGGCTGCTTGAGACAGCAAATCCTGAAATCGCTCCCGATAGACATGGTACGTGTCTGCCTTATTTCTCCCATTAATTCTTCCAATTGTCTGAAGAAATCATGTAGTATCTCTTTTTGTATCCTCCTCCCACCACTCTTGGGATGTGTCATATAAACACTTAACCGATTTTCTTGCCTCCAGAAGTGACAACAGGCCCTCTTCTACCTTCAGGAAGACCAACAGTTCTAAATTTAACCTCCAGTATCCTGGGCCCTGATGCACTGTCATAACTGGAGACAGTGACTTCAATTATACCATGGTTGGATGGTGTCACTGGTTGAGTATTAGTATTACTCACCCCCAGTGAGGGTGACAGAAATACAGGTTACTCACCTGTAACAGGAGTTCTAGGAATGGTATATGTTGTTCATCCACACTTATTGGCAGGTATCCTTGCCGCTTTAAATCTTGCCGGAAGGTCTTCAAGCTGGCTCCTCCCACCCACCCGGGTGGTAAAACTCTCGGCTCCGCCCCATGACACCAGATCTGGCCCGCTGGAAGCTCAGGTTGTGCGTCGAAGCCGGGGAGGTCGGGTGGGTCATGTGGATGAACAGCATATACCATTCCTAGAACTCCTGTTACAGGTGAGTAACCTGTATTTCTAGGGACATGGATATGTTGTTCATCCACACTTATTGGCAGACTCCTAGCAGTTCTCCGGGAGGAGGGAGGCAAGACACACCTCCTACTTAGGAATAGAGACTGGAGAACCGAGGCCCAAAACCAGCATCCCGGCGTGACTCAAGGTCGATGTGGTAATGGGTGATGAAGGTGTGTGCTGACTTCCAGGTAGCAGCCCTGCAGATTTCCTGGATAGGGCGTCCCTGGAAGCAGCCACCGATGCAGCAATATAGCGGGTAGAATGAGCTCTTATCCTCTGGGAGGCTCTATGCCCGCCAACTTATGAAGATCTATGCAGGAGGTGACCCACCTGCTTATCGTCCGCTTGACTGCAGGTCTGCCAGATCGGCTTCAGCGTAGGTGACAAACAGCTGGCGAACCTCTCCCCGAATTTCAGCCGTGCGCTCTTTATTATAGGTGAGCGCCCTTCTAGGGTCTAAAGTATGGAGCCTGTATTCGGCCTCCGAGGTGTGATTGGGGTAGAACACCGGCAGAGTCAACACCTGGTTAAGGTGAAACTCCGACACCACCTTCGGAAGGAATTTCGGGTGGGGGCGCAGGACAACCTTGTCCCTGTGGAAGACCAGGTAAGGAGACTCGATGGAAAGCGCCTGGAGCTCTCCCATCCTTCTGGCTGACGTGATAGCCACCAAAAAGGCGGTCTTCCACGACAGGTGAGAGATCACACCTGTGCATTGGTTCGAATGGCTTGCCCATGAGCTTTGCAATACCAGCAGTAGATCCCGAGGTGGAGGTTCTACTCACCAGAGGGAAATGTGATCAAGGCCTTGAAAAGTTAGCTAGACCACATTCTCCTGTTCACCGACCGCTTCCTGCCCGTGCCTGTAAGCAGAGATGGCTGCCAGGCACCCTTAGGTCATCGACCTAAGCCCTTGCTGAAAGGGACCATAAACAGTCCAAGATGCTTGCCAAGGAATAGGAGGAAGGGTCCAGGCCCTTGCCCTGACACCAAATGGAAAACCTCTTCCATTTGAAGGCATAGCATTTCCTGGTCGACTCCTTACGGGACGCCTCAACTACACTGAGGACCTCGTCGGAAAGACCCAAGGCCTGGAACTCTAGCCGCTCAGGAACCAGGCCGTCAGGTGCAGGGATTGAAGGTCCGGATGGAACACCTGCCCCTGATTGACTGAAAGCAGGTCCGGGCGAGCTGGAAGTTGCCTCAGGAGCCTGGAGCTGAGGCTGAGGAGATCTGGGTACCAAAACTGGCGAGGCCAGTCTGGGGCTATCAGAATCACCTGCGCCTTGTCCCTCCTTGCTTTGAGAAGCACCTTGTGAATCAAGGGAAATGGGGGAAAGGCGTAGAAGAGGCCCGGGGTCCACGGCCTCGAGAAGGCATCCCCCTGCAGCGAGCCCTGCTGAGGGGGGCGGGCATGGAACAGCCTCAGCTTCGCGTTCTCCCTGGAGGCAAACAGGTCCACCTGAGGTGTGCCCCAATGGGAGAACAGATGCTGTACTACCTCCGGCAGGAGAGACCACTTGTGGGATGCAGCCCCTATCCGGCTTAGGGCATCGGCCAGGGTGTTGGAGGCTCCTGCCACATGAATGGCTAGGAGATCAGCCTCCAGGCTGCGCACGAGTGACCAAATGCGGAGAGCTTCCTTGCATAGAAGCATGGAGCGCGTCCCGCCCTGGCGGTTTAGATAGTACATGGTCGTGGTGTTGTCCGTCTGGACTCGGACCACTTGACCCCGGAGAAACGGAGCAAAGGCGGTGAGAGCTAGGCGGACTGCTCGGAGCTCCAGCAGGTTGATGTGGCATCGGGACTCCCGCGGGGACCAGAGGCCGTGAGCCCGGTGTTCCCCCAGATGGGCACCCCAACCCATCAGAGAGGCATCGGTCGATAGAGAGACCGTCGGCTCGGGGCGGACGAACGGGATGCCCTCCTGCAAATGAACTGGAACGATCCACCACCGGAGAGCGTTCCACATCCCCTGGGTCACCGTCACTAGCTGGTCCAAAGGATCGCAGCGTTGTGACCACTGACTGGCCAGTCCCCACTGAAGAGGATGCATGTTCCAGCGGGCCCAACGGACCACGTTGGTGCAGGCCGCCATGAGACCCAGGAGGCGCAGGAAGTCCCAGGCAGGGCGCGATTGCCCAACCAGAAATGATTGGGCAAAGGAGGAAAGAACCTCGGCCCTGTCCACTGGGAGCCGTGCTCTGGCTCGAAGAGAGTCGAGCTCTGCCCTGATGAAAAGAATCACCTGCTTCGGCTTGAGTTCCGACTTGGCCTCGTTGATGAGGAGGCCCAGTTGAGAGCAGACCTGGAGGGCCAGATCTCTGGACCACTCCACCTCCTGCCTGGAGAGGGCTGCTATCAGCCAGTTGTCCAGGTAAGGGTACACCCGGACCCCTCGGTGCCGCAGGAATGCTGTCACCACTGCCATGCATTTGGTGAAGACCCTGGGAGCTGGAGACAAGCCGAAGGGCATGGCTTGGAACTCGAAAAGGGACCCCTCCGCTCGAAAGTGCAGGAATCTCTGGTGAGATGGACGGATAGGGACATGAAAGAACGCGTCCTTCAGGTCCAGAGAGCAGAACCACACGCCGCGTTCCAAGGATGGTATTATCTGAGCCAGAGTGACCATCCTGAAGGTTCGAGACCTTGGTCTGAGGGAGGGTCCGCCACCTCCTGATCAGCTCCTTCTGGAGGAGGACAGCGATGTCGGCTCGGTGAGCCGACAGCGAGGCTGCGGACCCCGAGGCCCCCCGAGGGCCGACGGCTCTGAAGGGCAGGGCCTGCTCGAACTCTAGAGGCAGGCCTTTTCCTACCACCTCCAGTACCCATCTGTCCATGGAAATAACGGACCAGGTGGAAAGGAAGTGACGGAGCCGTCCCCCCACGGGGGGAACCTGGGGTGAGGCGACGGGATTGGGAGCGACACCCCTCAATCCGTCACTGGGCAGGCTTGGAGGAGGAACCGGCCGAGGGACCTCCTGGGCCTTTACCTCCCTGCTTCCTGTTGGAGGAAGCCCCGGGCTTGGGTTTGGGATGCCAAGCTCGCGCCTGCTGGCCCTGGCGTTGCTGGGCGGACGTGCAGCAGGTGCAGAGGGACAAAAGGGCTTAGGCTGTGGTCTGCGGCCTTTGTCCTTCTGTCTTGGATGAGACCGAGTCAAGGTAGCATTGGACTTTCGATCCTCTGTGGTGACCTTCCACCCCAGGGCCGAAGAGGTCGGTCCCAGGAAGGGACATCCGCTAACTTGTGCTGGGTATCCGAAGTAAAGGTGGATATCCTCAGCCAAGCCTGACGCAGATAGCCACTCGGGCTGCCACCGACCTGGCACATGAGTCTCCAATGTCCAGAGCAGTCTGGAGCTGCTGTTTGGCCACTGCCCTGCCCTGGTCTCGCACCTGCCTGACCGTGGTCTGCAGGTCCTGGAGATGAGGATCACCTCGTCCAGGGAGCCCAACAAGGCATGAGAGAAATGTGCCATGAGGACGGCCGAGCTGGCCTGACGAAGGCCGAGGGAGGGCGCAGCGTAGACTTTTCGCCCGGCATAGTCCAATTTCTTGGACTCCTTGTCGGGAGGTTGGTCCACGTCCCTAGCGTTCCCGGCACATCGGAAAACGCTGTCAGTAACTAACCCCTCGGCTGAGGGGTGTTCCAAAAAACCGGACAAAGAACCGGTGGGGACCGCATACTTCCTGGCCAACCTGGCCGAGGGCGCAGGACAGGAAGCAGGGCGCTGCCAGAGCTCCAAGGCCGGGCCCACTATGGCCTCGGCCACCGGAAAGGCCTCCGTAGGGGAATCCCCTCGGTCCAGGATCTCCGTGAAGGGGTACCTGGCCCGCTTAGAGACAGGTTCGAGCTTCATCCTGGCAGACTCCGAGATGAGCCGAAGCAATCCCAGGTAGGACGAAGGGCTATCGTCCATCGACTGACCTCCAGAGGACTCCAAGTCCACTGGCCTGGAGAACAGAGAGGAATCGTCGTCGGACTTGGAGGAGTCCGCAAAGAGCTGCCTCTGGCCTGAGCCACCCTCCACCTGCCGAGGTCAGTCGGGAGTGAGGGTAACAGACAGCCTATGGGGCAGACCCTGAGCCGACCGAGAATCCTTGGTCGGAGCCCCAAATAATGGCTGTGGAGGCGGAGGTTCCACCGGAATCGGTGGAGCAGCTGGTTTTGGCCGAACAACCGGCCTGGGAATAGGCTCCTCGGTTAAGTCGAGGGGTTGTTTCGGCCGCTCCGGTGACAGCCACTTAATGGCCGGGGAAGGCGACGGCGTCGGCTTGTTCCAGGTCAGGAGGCTATTGCCACGGGTCCTCGTATCATCGGCGTAACTTATGTAAAGCCTCCCTCGTACGAGGATGAGGACGGCAGCGGCTACACTGCTATACAGCGAGACCGCCTATGACGGCGGGATCGGCTGGGACCGTGAAGAGGTCCGAGACCAAGAACCACGGCTTTTTCCGAGGTCGGTGCAGGGAAGTGTCGGCAGGAACCGGCACTCCCTTGACGGAGGGTTCACCGAGGCTCCGGAACCGGAGGCACTGGCAAGCCCACGGGATCCTCAACTCCCACCGGGGGAACCGGGGAGAGAGGAGTCTCAGCTTCTACTGGCGACAACCCGTTCAACGGGTCGAAAAAAATCTCGACTGCGTCGTCGGGAGTCTCGGTCAACTGATCTGTGTGAACACCGTGAAACCAGTGGCGAAGCCGGTAGCACGGGTCGACCGAAGTCGACAGTCGACGACTGGGAGAGGGACCTCTTCCCGCTCCCAAGAGTGTCGACGGAGGGATTTACCCTTGTCCTTCTTTTTGGACCGAGAATAAGGTCCAGCAGACGTTGGCCCCTCTCCCTTAGTGGAGAGGGACAGACAAAGCTCCTTAAAGGAAGCTGTATAGGAAGAACCCAGAGAGAGCGGGATAAATGCCGCGGCCGAGGAAGATACGGCCCGCGCCGCCTCCTCTTCGAGGGCGATAATCTGCTTGAGCTGATCCACCGAGCCCACCGCCGGACACCGCCGACCGGGCCTCCTTAGACTTCACCAGAGGAAAATGTTTCTCGGGATGCCCCAGTTGCAATCGGGCATCACGGTCTTCGAGGACACAGGCCGAGAAGAAAGAGCACAAGTCGCAGGCCTGCGGGTCGTGCTCAAGGCCTAAACAGTAGACACACGTGGAGTGCGGATCCATCCGAGACATCTTCTGCCTGCAAGGGCATCTCCGGAAACCGGGGAGTCGATTTGTCCATCGCAGCCGCGAGGGATAGAAGACCGAAGTCTATTTTAGCAAAAACTTTTAAATTTGCAAAAACCGAAGAAATAGGAACCAGTCTCAAACGCAGAGCATTAAGGAGGGAACCTGAGCTTCCAAGCGGTAAGAAAGATCTGGCGTCATGGGGCGGAGCCGAGAGTTTTACCACCCGAGTGGGTGGGAGGAGCCAGCTTGAAGACCTTCAGGCAAGATTTAAAGCGGCAAGGATACCTGCCAATAAGTGTGGATGAACAACATATCCATGTCCCTAGAAACCAAAAATCTATTCTAGTAGCGTGTGTACCATGAAAGAATGTTTTTTTGGGAGTACCAGAGATGGCAAGTGTATCCACCAACCCATTTTGAGAAATAAGGTCATTAAGACAATTTCGCATCACAAAACATTTTCCGTGTTTTCATACCCTTATCAGTTACATAACGACTACAATTAAAATCTCCCCCTAAAAACATATTTAGAAGTAAATAGGGCTGTATAGCATGAAAGAGATCTATCCTATCAGACTTCACTTGTGGTGCACAGACATTAATAAATCAACATTGTAGTCCACCAATATCAAGATCTAACATTAGGGCCCTCCTGGGGACAATGTCTAGTAGCTGTACCTGCCAGGCAGAATGGTGATTAACACATATCCCCACTCCGTAGCATACATCTTCCCTGATAGACCAGTATGACACATCCCACTTCCACCCCAGAGGCCTGTTCCATCTCCAGCCTAGTATGCAGATGGGTATCCTGTAAGAAAACAACATCCTGAGTACCTTTGTCAAATAAGGAAAAAAATCAACAGCCTCTTCCTTACCGACTGGATGCTACTGACATTCAAGGATGCTACTGTAATGTTATAACCACCCACCATTAAAGTCAGGAAAAACCACATAAGTCCCCACATATTATTCCTTCAAAATACTTTTATATTGACCAAACTATTGTTTCTTAACCCATTTCCTAAAACCCAAACAGTATTTCTTTTTTTCTTTGTCTGTAACTTGCATCAGTTGTTCCACATCTGATGCCCCCTCTGCTTGGGATGATTGGACTGAGGTAGAGTCCAATTCTGTCCCTGCCTCCAGCAACTCATCATGTACAACCATGTATGAGTTATGCAGCGGAAGCTGGGGGGGGGTCCCCTGTAGATTTAGCTGTGTTCCTGATCCGCAAACTCCGACGTCTGGTTGAAACCATTGTAAAATTTTCTTCTGGTGGTGGTGGTGGGGGGGCATGGTTGTAGTAGTAGTAGCAAGTACTTCCTCCAAGGTGGTTTGTGTTTCCACAAGAGGAACAGGTGTGGGCTCACCAATACCTGGGACCAAGGGAACTGTGTTCAAGGCCGGTAGCCCTACCTGGCTTGGTGGGACCCCGACCTGGTCTCGGCCAAATAGGGGTGGGGGCCGCTGACATCAAGCTGCCTTTACTGCGTATTGATATAAAAATCCTGGACACAAAAATCCACATTTGTAGTGTTATGAGCCGCGCAAGGGCAGTCAGTAAATGAATGAGTATCATCACAAAGGGAACACTTGGCAGGGTGATGGCAGTCCGTCATGATATGCCCCAGTTCTCCACATTGTGCACATTTTAGTGTGTTGCATGTTCTGCTGAGATGTCTGCCCGAACCACACTTACAGCAGTGACAAGGTTGTCCACAATAGAAAATAAAGCCTTTATCTCGGCCCAGATAAAAGCAACTAGGGAGATGCTGTAAACCTTCCTCCGGTTGCGTTAAATTCACCTTATAACACCAGCCACCATTCCAAAACTCTTCTGAATCCAGGATGGGTTCAGAATTCCCTTGCATAGTACATCTTTTCTCAAGCCAGTAATAAATATCAAGAACACTGTCCCCATATTCCTGAAGAGGACCGTTATTACTTTAAAAGACTGTTTTGTGAGGGGTATTGCTTGAAAATGAGACCAGGCTGGGTTAGTTTTAAGCAAGGCATATTTCATCCAGAATCAATTCAGAATGAGTGGAGTTCTGAAACTTACATCATATGAGTTATCCCCAGGTGTATGAATAAGAGCATATATCTCACTCGGGGAAAACCCCATCATTTGTTTTATAAGGCCCCTTCCAACATAAAATCAGTCTGGCATTGTGTCCATAGGCCCCAGATACCGGAGTCTTACTGCATTTCTGCACTTTGCTGGAGATACCATTTTTTTGAATAAGCTTGCATAAGTGATTCTCCCTCTATATAATACCTTGGTCAGGCCGCAACTCAAGTACTGTATACAGTTCTGGAGACCTCAGCTGAAGAAGGTTATAGCACTGCTGGAGAGGGTCCAGAGGACAGCGACCAGATGATTCAGGGCATGGGGGGGCCTATGAGGAGAGACTGGAAGAGCTTGGGCTGTACAGAATGAAGGAGAGGAGAGACAGGGAGACATGATAGGGATCTTCAGGTACGTGAAAGGAATAACCAAGAGAGGAACCAAGGAGCTGTTCAGGATAAAGAAGGGGGAGGGAACAACCAGGGGTCATGAGTGGAAGCTGGAGGGGGGAAATTACAGGGGGGAACATGGGAGACATTATTTCACTGAGAGGGTGGTGGAGCCGTGGAATGCGCTGTCCGGGAAGCTGATGGAGGAGGGCACAGTGGAGGGCTTCAAGAAGGGGTGGGACAGGTACCAGGGGAAACTGAGGCCAAAGAAGACCCTCTCAGGGGCTGGGGGGGGCAGGGAAGTGAGCACCCACTAGGTGGCTGGTTACCGAGCAGACGTGACAGACCATTAGGTCTATTCTGCTGGCTTTTAATATGTTAAGTAGGTGCTGGTTCCGTTGAGGTGGAAGGAACTGTCTCTATCAGAGATATGGGAACCTGTGCTCCTTCCATGTTTGTAGGTAACAAATCTTCCCCTGAATTGGGGACATCAAAGAATTCTTCTTGAGACAGCAGTTCAATCGGGGAATAGGAAACAGGACCTGCTGGAGCTGGGCCTGCCTGTCCCCCCCCCCCCTTTCCAGAAATCTCTCCTCTGTTTGAGGTTGGAGAGGTTATGTTCTCTTCAATAACCTGTGGGTTTGGAGGGATATTGCCTTGTTGGGAGACTTGCTGATCTCGTTGTATAGGATCTGTGCTTGTTTGTGACATAGGCATACTAATCTCTTGTCTCTCCCCCAACCCCAGAGGAACCCAGAAGTGGAATACTGGGGTCCGCAACCCACTGTCCCCTCTCAGTCTGTATCCATCCCGCTCCTTCAAGAGCTATTTTTGGTGACCACTGTGACTGAATGTCGCTTACTTGCGTGTGAGCCGCCACGGGCTCTGATATTCCCACTCCCACCTCACCAGTTGCAGCAAAGATAAAAACTTTAGAGCCAGTACCTGTAGACATCGATGGTGAATCGACGTCAGGCCTTTTCCGTTTTTTTTTTCTTCCTCATCCGCTAGTTGCTGTGCCCTCTTAAAATCCTCTGTCGCTTGCTCCAGAATACGATACTTTTCCACCAATAAGCCTGCTGAGTCCTCGACTGCAGCTGTAGTGCTCCGAACTGTAATCTCTGGTATAACATCCTGCTGACTCTGAACTGCCGGCGATGGTCCCTTTCCGGTGCCTACATCACCGGACATAGTACATAAGTGCGAGGGATTAGGTATGCTAAGCTGGCCACTGCTCGGGTGCATCCCAGCTGTACCATTCCCCTCGCTACACACACGCTACGGGCTGCAAAATGCCCTATCTCCTCCACTGTCGTCCTCCATCTGGCTCAGTCATTCCTAGAAAAGAGATGGGGAATTTCCCCGCAGCCCTGGCCAAATTTCCCTCGTTCACTAAAAATACCACCAACAGCTTAATCTGGTTCAAGGTCAGTTGGCATTCATCTGTATCCCCCTTCCCCGGGTCGTGCCTGAAAATAGGCAGAATCTGCCTAGTGCACTTACCCGGTTAACAAAAACTAAATAAAATAAATGAATGCTGAGGATCCAAGGAGGGGTTGGACTGCTACATGATCCAATGATTTTCACAGGAACACACGATACCAAAAGTGCCACAAATTCAAGCCATTTTAGTTGGCATGACATGATATACTTGTAGATGTAATCTGAGTCATATCTACCTGGAGTAGCTGAAATGTAGCGCACCATTAAAAAAAAAACAAAAAAACTGTTGAATAAATTTAGTATACATAAGAGCGTGCTTTTCCAGTGCTGTTCTGCTGAATCAGACTGTGGCATTGCTCCTTGAGAATGTCAAATCTGGGAGAGCTCAGCACATGTTGAATTTACTAACGCTATATTTTTACTGCAAAAAACTTCACTGTTTTCCATGGTCGCACCCCTAGAATTTTGGGTTTCCATGGCTACTAAATTTTCGGTAACGTGTCCTTCATGGCACAGAACAGATGCCATGCAGGGTTTTAAATAACTCAGTAGCAGTTTTTTTTTCCTTGGGACAATGCTAACTGTACAGAAAGTATTTATATAGGTTTTCTAGAAGTGTTATGTTTGTTAAACACAGTGAGGTAAGTGCTATGCATTTTCACAATGTTTTAGCACTTTTATGAGCAAAACGTTAATCAATTTTTTGAGTTAAATAAAACCCTGCAATGCCACAGAATTCACTACTCTTCACGATTTTTCATTAAAATATACAGGTTTTCCATTGCATCCAACATCCTTACCCTACTTGTTTTTCTGTTTTGTATAATATTTTTATTAATAAATTTTCCATATATAAAACAGTAACAGTCATGCCACTTGTTTTGTCTACTAAGTTCCATTCCCATACAGTATTTGCATTTACAGGCTAGCTTAGGGACAGAACTAAACATGTCTACAGCCGGCTTTATGCCAACAATATTATTCAGCTATTATGCTTAACCATGAGTACCATACCACAAGAAGCAAGATAAAAAGAGAAGTGAAAGAAATAAAACATATTGAGTGGTTTAAACAAAGAATATGCTTTGCCTTAGATTCAAGTTCATTTCTGCATTAAGTATTATGGTTTAACCAGTTAAACAACATTTTTATTTTATCAGAACCATTATGTCCTTCTTCCCTTTTTAGTTTGCCCTGGTTTTAGTTTTAATATGGTTCCTCCCTCCCGTATCCTTGTTTTTCTAAAGCCCTCCTTGCTCAGCATGCGATGTCACTGATGACACTGCATCACAGTTTAGCCAATTGCAGCACTGCATTCTGTCACAGACATGGAGACTGCATACCACAGGCATGCACAAATGCTTCCACAGAAGCCTAGGAGCTCTGCTGCAGAAATCCAGACTGAAGTACCGCAGAGAACTAGGTCCCTGTCCCATGGCTGTCCAACTAAATATGTCACAAAGGAGTTTTATGCTGATTTTTCTTATTTTGTTTCTCTAAGTACTACTGTAAATCTCATTGCCTAATTTAGATTTTGAAACAGATTGTGACTGTGACCAACACTGCCACACTGTAAGCATGTCTTTTGAATTCCCTGTGCATTACTCTTCACAGCTACCATAACTGAGTAAAAGCAGTCAGTCCACAATGAGGAGAAAGAACAGTTATGTACATACCGTAACAGCATATCTTAGAAATAATCTCTTTCATCAGGCCACACTTATGGAACTATAGCCAACAAGAACTAGGACCACAAAGAAACTTTCTGCAAGCAGTCCACCAGGGGACCCCATGATGACGTCCTACATCGGCACTTCCCATATAAACATGGACAGCCACTTCACTCCTCAGTTCCCCATCAGAGATCATGCTCAAAGAAATACTTCCTTCAAGGGAACCAGGAGAGAGCTTATGGTTCCAGTTACCAAGTGAGGCTGGAAACAACAGGTAGACCACAGAGAATAATAATAATAATCTTTATTTACAGTGCGCCTTTCAAAAATCAAGGCACAGTACATATTTAAAATCAATTCACAATAAAACATCATGATAAAATCACTAAAACAAATGCCATCAATCCATGTCGGCACTGTCCCCAAATGCCTTAATCCATAAAAAAGACTTCAGTGCTTGTTTAAACCCCCCCCCCCAGTCATGCACTCTCTAATCCAACGGGCTAGAGAGTTCCAGAGGGTCAGCGCCACGAACGTAAAAGCCCGGGCGCCAGAAGATTTTAAAACTACCCTCAGAATCTCCAGCAACCCCTCGTTAGCCGAACGGAGCGGTTGTTCCGGGAGGTAAGGAACCAGAAGCTCTTTCAGATAGTCAGGGCCCAAACCATGTAGGGCTTTATAAGTCAGTAAACTGACTTTAAAGGTGATCAGTCACTGAACCGGCAGCCAGTGCAGTTCCCGCAGCACCGGTGTAATGTGGGAAGAACGAGGCATCCCCATTAACAACCAGGCTGCGGAGTTCTGCACCAGCTGCAAGCAGCGGATGTCAACCCCTGGAAGCCCAAAGTAAAGGGAGCTGCAATAATCCAAACGCGAGGTCACAAACGCATGGATCATTGTAGACAAGTCCCCAGGCGGAACAAGGTGCTTGATCCTAGCAATGTTCCTCAGATGGTAAAAGGATAACTTAACGACAGCCGACACCTGAGCACGTAATGTCAGCTGATCATCAAGATTCACCCCTAGGTCACGCACCTGTTCAGAGATAGGGAGCTCAACATCCCCCAGGAATAAACCTGTGGGATGATTTGCCCCCCACCCCCCTATCCGGCAACCAGGGTCCACGGCCATCACCTCCGTCTTCCCGGAATTCAACTTCAGCCAGCTGGACCTCATCCAACCTTGGATCTCGCCAAGGCAGTTATTAAACACCGAGAGTGCTCCATTCTGGTCTGGTGCAAAAGACAGGTAGAGCTGGGTATCATCGTCATAACAATGAAACTCCAGCCCATACTGTCTTACAATGTCTCCGAGGGGAAGCATGTACACCGCAAACAACATGGGAGACAGCACTGAGCCTTGGGGCACCCCACATGACAGAGAGGTAGGATCGGAGGAAAACACCCCCGACACCACCATCTGAGTTCTACTAGTGAGGAAAGAAGTAAACCATCTATGAACCAAACCTGAAAGCCCACAGATGCATCTCAGGCGCTCAAGCAGCACCCCATGGTCTACGGTGTCAAATGCTGATGACAGATCCAACAGGACCAAAATGGACCGTTTTTTCTGGTCTCTCGCCCTCCGGAGATCATTGAGCACCCGAACCAGTGCAGTCTTGGTGCTATGCCTCTTTCAAAAACCCGATTGAAGAGGGACGTAGATGCTATGGATGGTCAAATGGTTGTCCAACTGAGCAGCCACTACTTTCTCAATTACCTTCCCCACAAAGGGAAGGTTCGAGATAGGCCTATAATTAGCGAGGGAGTCTGGGTCCAAAGAAGACTTCTTCAACACTGGTGTCACCACTGCCTCCTTCAGGGAGCAGGGGTACTCACCAGAGTCTAAGGAGCACCAGACTATCCTCGCCAGAACCGGGATGATAATCTCCCCACAGCCCATAATCAGAGCTGCAGGACCCGGGTCTAAACTACAGCATGTAGTGCGATACCCTGAACAATCCTCATAACATCCTCAATTTCCGGCCTTTTGAAGGAACTCCAGGAAAAGAGAGGAAGTGTGACCGGGGGCTGGTCTACGGCAATTCCCACAGACAGTGCTGTGCGGGTCTCCGCCCTGATGTCGTCCACCTTATTTGCAAAGAACTGAGGCAGGCTCCTCACTGTAATTGAAAAGGCTCTCTGCAGACCTGTAGAGCAGGCTGGGCTGCACAGCCTGTCTACGGTTCGAAAAACTGGGCGGTCAGTTCTGGGCAGCAGCAATTTCCCCGGGCAGGAATACTGCCTTCTTACGAGCAATTGCTGACTGATAGAGTTGATAGTGCTCTAGCAGTCTAAGATGGTTAGCATCTAGGCCGGATTTCCGCCAGCACCTCTCCAACCTGCGTCCTAGTCGCCGCATCTCCCTCAAGTCCCCATCAAACCATGGCGACCGAGGGCGAAGGGGGAGAGGACGCACACGGATTGGAGCAATGGAATCCAGAGCGGAGGTAATAGCCTTATTCTAAGCCAGAACCAAAACCTCTGGATCCAGGCTCATCACAGGAAATTGATAGATCAATCACCACAATTAGGCCATCGGGAGTCACATCCCGTAAAGGGTGGTACTTGACCATCTCCACAGGGGTAGGCCTATGCAGAGGGGTGCAAAAATTGAATCTCACAGTGTAATAGTCAGACCATCCGACGGGTTCCACCCCACGTCGGAGGCTTCCATCCCCAGGAGAAAGACCAGGTCAAGGGAATGGCCATGTTTGTGAGTGGCAGAGGTAACCACCTTTGAGTGGCCCAATGAATTCATCAATTGGAGGAAGTGCTGTCCAAATTGCAAGAGTTAAGTCGTCGATCCAGGCATTAAAGTCACCCAGCACCATCAACCTGGGCGACTCGAACACCAGGTCGACCACGAAGTCTGCCACTTCCTTAAGGAATAGCTTCTCGTCTCCAGGTGGACAATAGACGAGAGCCAGCCTATAGCCCTCACCTGCCACTATGACACATTCAAATGATCTGGTCTCCTCAACTGGGACACTAGTAAGATCCAATTCGATCTTAAAACAGACTGCAACCCCCCCATCCAATCTCGGGCGGTGCATCACCGAATACCCGTCCGGAACTGCCGCCTCAAGTACGGGGCCAGCATTAGCATCAAGCTGAGAGCCATGATACAAGCCAGATCCGCTGTACCCACCAAGTCTGCAACAATAGCAGTCTTGTTCACAACGGATCTGGCATTGCATAACACCGCCCGAGTTGGACAGAACTCCTGGGATGCCCCAGCCACCTGCACACCATTAATAGTGGTGGTGGTACCCTTGGGCATGGAGATCAGATAAGGAGGCCCACGTTCTGAACTCCACTTCACCCCAGGGCGTCTTCTGGGCATAACCACCGCGATGTGAGCGCCCCCCTCGTCCATCCTCTGTTGTTCAAACCCCCCGCCCCTCCCCATCCTCCTGTAGGCAATTCCCAAAGCCCGACAGTGTTGATAGATGAAAAAAAGCAACGGTGGGGGGAAAAAAGGGGCGGAGGGCATGAAGAGCGGAGGATGAATAGCGCTATGACCAAGGGGGTGGGATAGTGATATATATCCCAATCCTCCAACATGGAGCAAAACAATAAGCTTCTACTCACACAGTAGTGACTAATAAAAATTAAATCCAAATCCAAATAATTAAAATAAACCAAACAGAAACAAACTAAAAATCAATAATCTCAAATCCAATTAACTCAAATTAATCATCAGTCATCATTTGAACCTGCTTTCAGGAAGGCAAAAGAAACAAAACTATAACCACATAATAAAAAATAAAAATAAAAATAGAAATAGGTATCCCTCCTCACACAAGGAATTCCTATTTCTAAAACCAAAATAAATAAAAATCACAACTTAGAATAAAAAATATCAAAACAAAATAAATAAAATACACAGAACAACCCCCATAAAATAATCAAAACAATATAAAATTAGCTAAGCAAACAAGCACTCACACTACTTGCATGCTCAGCACCCCCTTCCCCCCCCGGCACTCTCACTGCACAGAGAAAAATAAATAAAATAAACTTTCCCACAAGGATTAAATAAACAATACAAATTTGTGAGCAGTCAGGGACTCTCACTCCCGAATCACTCACAGAAACAGAGCACTCTCACTTCCACCGAAAAAGAAAGGATTTTTTTGTCCCAGAAAGTAGGTTCCAATCAAACGACAATAAATTCTTCACCCCCACCACTGTCATTTAAAATCCGAACACTGTTCTCTCACAGCAGCATGTAAAATTATCAATAAAATATTCAGATCAGAGGCCCTTTCACAACCTCCCCAAAGGGCTACTTGAAGTTAGATCTAGTAAGTCGCCAGTACTTATCCTCTTTTCCTGGTCCAGATGATTCGAAAAATCCAAAGTTCAGGATAACATGCCGCACAATCCAGGCAAATATTACCATCAGCTGTGCCATACAAACAGGACTGGGCTTAATGACAATCCAAATCCCCCCAACGAGCGTTCAGGATGCACGCTAGTTCCCACTCAAAACCGGCAACTTGCTTCTCGGCCCGTTTCACTAAAAATCCGGAGGATATACAATTTCCCGAAACTGCAACAGCCAAGGCCAAAATAAACCTGGAGATCTGCACCGGTTTGGAACCACCCCAAAACTACCACTCCCCAGGGTCAGAGAAAGTGCCAAAAGTTACAGAACTCTATGTCTGAGGGGGACGGAGAGTGGGACGGCATGACTTGCTGAATGAGATTCTCTTGAAGATTTACTGTTGTTATAAGCCCGTTACTATTCTATCTTTTTTGACGATATCTCTTTTATCAGGCCACACCAGTGGAACGAGCACCAAACAGTACTAAGTAAAAAAAAAAAAAAAAAAAAAAACAGTCTGGGTTGTTGTATTTTGACAGAATGCTGGGCAAATAAAAGGGGATTAATAAAAGTAGTAAAGTAATGCAAAATAATTATAAACTAATATAAAAAGGTGACCAAAAGCAAAATAGCTATTGCAGAGAGTACCAGCAAGAATAAAAAATTACTCACGTTAGTAATGTTGTTTCTTCTAATGGAGTCTTGCTGTATTCTGACATATGCAGTTAGGGCCTGCCTTTCAACTGCCCCGGAGAACAAAGAGTTAAACTTTCCATGGCCAGCATGGAACGTTCAGCGCGAGCTCGGTTGAAGCACCTGTCTACTGTTGTTTAAACTCCAACTGTCAGATCTTTACGAGCAATACTCACTAGAAGTCCTGTGTGGAAACTGTAAAACTCAAACTAGCCAACTGGCAACTAAATTTTTATAAAAAGGGTTTTTTGGTTTCAAAGCAAAGACTCAAGTCAGGAAACCCAAAAAACAAAACACATCTAAAACACAAAAGTCACCCAAAATAAAGGAAGGTGAAAAAGGGACACCCCTAGGGTGCCAACACTGCTTCTGCCCATCCACATCCCAAAAACTAGGTTCTGAGAGGGGAGGCAGGGGGGGAGGTCAGAATACAGCAAGACTCAATTAGAAGAAACAACATTACTAAGGTGAGTAATTTTTTCTTCAAACAACATGAAGTCTTGCTGTATTCTGACATATGCAGACTACCAAGCAGTACCTCCATCGAGGAGGGACAGAACCTACTTTGGAAACAGGCTCTGAAGTACTGCTGTGCCAAACCGAGCATCACTCCTAGCCTGGATATCCAGGGAGTATGCTTGGTGAATGTATGGACTGTTTTCCAGGTGGCTGCTTGACAGATTTCTAAGATAGGAATATCCATGGCAGCAGCCAGGGAATCAGCTGAACCTCTACTACAGTGAGCCCTCAGGCCTGAGGGTGGAGTTCTACCCAGTTTCTCATAGCAGAATTGTATACAAGAAACAATCCACCTGGCAACAGATCTCTTAGTGACAGGTTTGTCCTTACCAACTTCTCCATATGTGAGGAACAACTGGAGGGACTCAAACCTGTGACCCTTGGTGCGCTCCATGTAGTAGCTGAGGGCCCTTTTAACATACAAGCTGTGCAGCCTCCTCTCCCCAGAGGAGGAATCGTCAGTGAAGAAAACAGGGAGAGACATAGATTGGTTGAGGTGGAAATCTGAAACCACTTTAGGTAAAAACTTCCTGTTAGTTCTTAGGACCACTTTATCTCCATGGAAGGAGATGAAATCAGGTTCCACTGACAGGGCTTGCAACTCACTGATACGCCTGGCAGAGGTAATGGCCACCAAAAACACAGTTTTCCAAGTCAAGTACTTAAGCTCTGCAGAGTACAAAGGCTCAAAAGGGGGTTGCATAAGCTGAGCAATGCAAACATTGAGGTCCCAAGCAGGAGCAGGGTCCCTAAAGGGGAAATTGGTGTGCAGCAATCCCCTGAAGAATTTACAAAACACAGGATGGGCTGACAGAGGAGAAAGCTTGCCTACTGACAGGAAAGCAGAAACAGCTGCCAAATGCACTTTAAGTGTAGCTGGCCTAAGGCCTAGGCCATTGAGATGGACCATATAGTCCAGAACTGTAAGTAACCCAGCAGAATCTGGAGAAATATTCTTCTTAGAACACCAAATAGTGAACCTTTTCCATTTGGAATTGTAAGTCTTTCTGGTGGAAGTCTTTCGAGAAGCCTTAAGGATATCCAGAACCCCTTGGGAAAGATGCAGGTCAGCAAACTAACTCCTCAAGAGCCATGCCTTGAGATTCAGAGATCGACGGTTCGGGTACCAAATCCTCCCCTGAGAGGATGTCAACAGGTTGTAATTCCTAGGAAGAGACAGGGGAAGGTGGACTGCTAAGGACAGCAACAGGGGGTACCAGGGCTGTCTGGCCCAGTCTGGAGCAATCAGAATCACTTTGCACGGTTGTGACCTTATCTTGACTAACACTTTGAACAGGAGAGGGAAGGGGGGAAAAGCATACAGAAATTTCCCTTCCCAATTCAGGATCAGAGCATCCAGGGGGACTGAGCCCAAGACTGGGGGTCTGCAACAAAAGAGAGGAAGTTGGTGATTGTCTGGGGCTGCAAAAAGATCTATCTGTGGAGTGCCCCATCTCGAGAAAATCACTTTCAAAACTATGGGATCCAGGGTTCATTCGTGATGGCCCTGGGAAATTCTGCTCAGAGCATCTGCTAGGACATTGTCCTTCCCTGGGAGGTGAACTGCTATAGAGAGGTTTGCAGAGAATAGGCCAGGGACCACAACTTCATTGCTTCTGTGCACAAGGCCGTAGACTGAGTGCCTCCTTGCTTGTTGATGTACCACATGGTGGAGGTGTTGTCTGTTCTGACCTGGACCACCTTGTTCTGTACAGATGTGGAAAAGGCTTGCAGTGCCAGAAACACTGCTCTGAATTCCAAGAGATTGATGTGAAGCAGAGATTCCTGAGGTGACCACAGTCCTTGGGTGGTAAGATCCCCCAGATGGGCTCCCCAGCCTAGCAGGGAAGCATCTGTGGTGAGTATCACTGAATGAGACTGAGTGACAAAAGGAACTCCTTGTCTCAAATTGTCCTGATCCTGCCACCATTGCAAGGCCTGGATCAGGGTTCGAGTCACTGGGACTAGTTTGGTAAGAGGAATCCTTTCTTTGGGACCAGAAGGCTTTTAAATGGAACTGAATGTCCCTCATCTGGAATCTTGCTCCCTGGACCACTGCTGTGGAAGCTGCCATGTGGCCCAGAAGCTGACGGAAATGCCTTGCTGGTCGAGACACCTGTAGGGTGAATGTAGAGGCCAGTTCCATAAGGGTCCTTGCCCTGTCCAGGGGAAGGAAGGCTCTTGCCCTTATTCTATCCAGCTCCGCTCCTATGAAGGTGAGGAGCTGTACTGGCTCGAGAACTCACTTTGGAAGGTTGAGAAGGAATCCTAAGGAAGTGAGCACTTGCTGAGTTATTTGCAAATGTGACTTGACTTGGTCTGGAGACTGACCTACTATGAGCCAGTCGTCCAAGAATCGGAAGATGGAGATCTTTTTTCTCCTTAGGAAAGCAACCACTACTGCCAGGCACTTTGTGAAAACCCTTGGGGCTGATGTTGAAGCCAAGGGCATTGCTCTGAATTGATAGTGGCCTGAGGGCAACTCGAACCTGAGGTACTTTCTGTGGGAGCACCTGATGGGAATGTGAAAATAGGCATCTTTGAGGTCCAGGGAGGCTAGCCAGTCCCCTGGCCTTAGAGAGGGAAGGATTATTCCCAGAGTCACCATTTTGAACTTTGGTTTTAAAAGGTGTTTGTTCAGATATCTTAGGTCCAGGATGGGCCGCCATTCTCCTGTCTTTTTGGGGGTTAGGAAGTAACTGGAGTACAATCCTTTGCCCTTGTGTAGGATGGGAACCCTCTCTATAGCTCTGAGAGCTAGGAGGGAAGAAACATATGCCTCTAAGGCAAGGGTCTCTGATGGATTTGCAGGTGGAAAGGATCTGGTTCTCATCTTGGGAAATTTTTTGAAGCTGAGAACCAGTCCCTGGCTTACTACTTCCAGGACCCATTTGTCTGATGTCAGAGACCTCCAGTCCTGGACAAAGTAAGCCAGCCTGCCCCCTACAGGTATTGGGAGAATCGGCCCTGGCAGACCCCTCAGGGTGTCTGCTTGGCAGGGGCTTTAGGCGGAGGGGTGGATGCAGGCCTGCCCATTCCCCGTCTGCCTCTCCCTCTGAAGAACCCCCTCTGAGCATAAGAAGAAGAAGAAGCCTTGGCTTGGTAAAAAGGCCTTTGAAAAGGCCTGCCCCTGCCCCTGGACTGCTGCCTTTGAGGAGTGGCTTGCCTTTCTTTGGCCTGAGCACTCCTGTAGGTGGTCCTGTACTCATCCATCTTTTTCATGTAGTTCTCTGTCTGCTCCCCAAACAGAGAATTACAAATAACAGGGAAATCCATGGCCTTAGCCTGGGTATCCTGTGATAGGCTAGTACATCTGAGCCAAGCCATCCTCAAGAGCCACAGATGTAGCCATGACTCTTGATGAAACATCACTGGAGTCCACAGCAGCATGAAATTGCACCTGGATGCCTCAATCCCATCTGCAGCCACCTGCTCCAGCTCCTTGGCAAGCTGGTCAGGGCCTGTTTAGCCAGAGCCAGCACAGTGTCCCATCTGGACTTCTGGTATCTAGCTGTGTAGGCCATATAGTTAGCCTGCCTGAGTCCCAAAGATGCTGCCATGTACTGTTTCTTTGCCATGGCATCAATCGTCCTGGAGTCCTTATCTGGGGGATGTGCCAATGGGATATTTGCCTTATCACAGGCAGCAGCCTGCACTACCCCAACATGGCTGCATTGTTGAGAAAGGAACTCCATGTCTGAGCCTGAAAGAGTATTCCTCTTGTCCATTCGTCTGTCCACAGGAGGTATAGAATTAGGAGTCTTAAGAATTTTATTTGTCTGTTTCCTGAAAGATTTATGGAGGGGAATAGACAGTCTCCTGGATGCTGGGATGTCCATCATTTCAACAAAATCAGGCTCCTCCTGATCCTCTACTGCTTCTTCCATAGGAAGCTGGAGGGTTTCAGCCACTTTTTTGTAAAACATAAAGTGGGAAGGGGACTCAGAAAGCCTAGGAGGAGAAACACCTGAAGGTCTGTCTGGGGAGATGTCCGGATCAATAGGCACATCCAGACTTTCATAATCACCATCATCATCCTCATACTCTCCCTCCTCCTCATGCGGTTCATAAGATTCTTCTAAGGTGTAATCCGGAACCGACCAAACCGAACCCCTGCCAGATGGTGCCGGTTCGGCTGGAACCGAAGTAAGCGATTGCACTATTCTTATCGCCTTGGCTATCTCATCAGTGGTCGGAGTATGAATTTCTGGATCCGAACCGGACGATTTATCTTTTCTTTTTACCGGAACTGACCCCTCAGAATCGGCTCTCCTTTTGCCCGAAGAAGTATCGCCCTGGTCAGAGGACACTCCTTCTGGTTCGGTCGGAACCGAACCGGGCTGGCCATCCGGGTCAGCGGACTTCTCGGCCTCCCTTTCCCTCAGTCTACCTAATCTCTTTTCCAGGGTAGCTTTGGGAAAATTCTTACAAATTTGGCAGTCTGAATGAGGTGGTCAAACCCCAGACAAAACACAGGTGGTGTGGGGATCAGCCTTAGCAAAGACTTCCCCACACACACTGCAGTGTTGAAACCCAGTGGGCCCGGTTTTTTTCTTGGGTTTCTCAGACATGGCCAATCCTATCCAAAATTTACCCTTTTTTTGACAATCCGCCAGGCAAGACTCCCCTATCGGTTCTTGACCGTGTTACGGGTCTTGGAAAAAAACATAATAAAATCCGTTTTTTTAGAACCGATACAGACCGGTTACCACACTCTAAGTTAATTAACAAACTTTTTACCTGAACTGATCGGTTCAGCCGAACCGATCCACAATTTACAAGTTCCACACAGAAACTAAGTAGAAATCCTATCTAGTACTCATGGTACCACAGACAGAGACTTAAACCGACAGATTCGGTAGCAGCAATTCGGCAGAAACCGAGCAAAAAATGACATAAACCGACTTTTTTTGAACCGAGCAAAGGAGAAATCTCCAGAGTGACTGTTCAGTGAGGCGGAGTAAAGAATCTGACGGTTGGAGCTTAAACAACAGCAGACAGGGGCTTCACCTGAGCTCGCGCTGAACATTCCATGCTGGCCATGGAAAGTTTAACTCTCTGTTCTCCGGGGCAGTTGAAAGGCAGGACCTAACTGCATATGTCAGAATACAGCAAGACTTCATGTTGTTTGAAATATATTTTTTACGATCCATTGTGTGTTCTTAGTTCATCCCAGTGTTACTTTTCAGCTCAGGCTGTGTGAGGTGTTTTTTCTAACTTTCTCTTGCTATTTTATGGCCTTGGGGGCTGCCATTTATCTTTCTTTTATTGCTTCTTTTCTCAGATAGTCTTCCCAGAGTGCCCTCTGCTCTGAGGTCTAATAGCCCATGCATCTGACCAGTGTCTTGTTACAGTGTCTGTATCAGCAGCACTCTCCGCTGCATGCAACCTGTATATAAACTGTTACATTGCTTAGACTCGTGCTCTCCCGCCCACTTTTATTCGACATATACAAGCTGCTCTTTAAATATTTAAAGTTGAAGGCAATGATACGAGCTGGTATTAAGAACAAAACAGGATGAAATCATGCAGAGGGCTTCTGGTGCAGATCACATGAACACAAAAATACTAAAGGCTGCTTAGCCAGTGGAAGACAACTGCTTTAAAAGGATTACATTGGTCTACAAGCATGAATCTTCTACACAGGACGCAAGCAACTGAATCAGAAGTACAGAATATGTTGAATAAAAGGGGGAGGGAGAGCACGAGTCTAAGCAAAGTAACAGTTTATGTACAGGTTGCATGCAGTGGTGAGTGCAGCTGATATAAACTCTCTCCTCTGCTATGCCCGGGGGGGGCAGTAAATGGAAGTTTACTCACCTGGTGAAGGTGATTATAGGAGCACCTTCTTACAGCACTCCCAGTCTCCACTCATGGGTTATTCCGGCACTTCCTCTCAGGCTGATGCACAGAAGAATTCTTCAGGATCGAAACCCGATCCCTCTCTTGGCCCCTGCTTCCGTCTCCTCCCCTGTCGTTCCCAGACTCCTCAGTACAAGATCTTCCCGAGCTTTTGGAACCTTCTGAAAATATGAATTAACAGTACAGCGACCCAGTGGTCTCCCTGAGGAGGGCCACCTGATAGAATAACACAATACCACACACTGTGAAAGTTGTGTAAACTGTTCATCCTTTACTCTATATTATTTGTTGGCTCATAATGTACAGTAATGAAGTCGTTACTGCCTACGCTTCTTTGCGTAATGTACAACCTTGTAATCAGCATACTGTTTAACATCATCATTAAAAAAATGTACTAATGCATTTCTTTCAGACTCTTATTCATCGTGTATTACTGTGTGTTCCTCCTCATTGGGTGGGCTACGGACTGCTGTAAGAAGGTGCTCCTATAATCACCTTTACCAGGTGAGTAAACTTCCATTATCAATCGCACCTTCTTACAGCACTCCCAGTCTCCACTCATGGATGATTATACAACAGTATTGGAAATGACTTGGGAGGGAGGAGGAACCTGACTCGAAGCTGTGTGGATTACTCTTCGGCCAAATTCAGAATTGCTTGTCAACCCTGTATCCAATCGGTAGTACTTGGTAAACGTATGGGGGGATGACCAAGTAGCCACCTGGCAGATTTCCCTTACTGATACTAAGCTTCTTTCTGCCCAGGACGTGGCTATTGCTCTAGTGGAGTGGGCCTTGATGATTTGTGGCGGGTCGGCCTCCCTAGCCTTATAAGCTTAGGAGATGGTGTCTCTCAACCATCTGGCGACCGTAGACCTGGAAGCTGGTAAGCCCCTCTTTTGTCCTTGGTGAAGGACGAACAGTCTGTCTGACTGGCGAAAGGATTCTGTCTTGTCCAAGTAGATGCGCAGGGCTCTAGCCGGGTCTAGACAGAGGAGGGTGTCCCTGTTAGGGTCCTGTTCAGTTGGACAAATGGTTGGGACTGTAATTTCTTGTCCTGTGTGAAAAGCCGTCGCCACCTTAGGGATGAAAGACGGTATAGTTCTTAGGACCACTCTATCTGCGAAGAACGTGAGAAAAGGTTCTCTGCATGATAGGGCTTGTATCTCGCTGGATCTCCTAGCTGAGCATACTGCTACCAGAAAGACTGTTTTCATGGTTAGAAAAGGTAGGGGGGCCGAATCTAGAGGTTCGAAGGGATCCTCAGTTAAGGCGTCTAATACTAAGTTGAGTTGCCATGGGGCAGAAACGGGTCTTGGAGAGTAGGTGATGTTGGCGGCTGCTCTTAGGAAGGACTGCACCAATGGGTGTGCCCCAGGCACCTGTCCATCTGTTTTTCCCCGGATTGCTCCTATGGCGGCCGTTTGAACTGTTAACGATGCCGTCGTTAACCCTTTGTCTAGACCATCTTGCAAAAACTCTAACACCTGTAAAATATTACAGTTTGAAGCCTCAAGTTGTTTAGAGTTACACCAATAAACAAATGCCCTCTAGTGTCTGTTATATGTTTTGTTAGTAGAGTGTCTTCTGGCCTGTAGTAGAGTATCTGCTACTTTGGTTGACACCCCTAGGTTTAGCAGTCTGACCCTCTGAGTGGCCATGCCATCAGCCTCAGTGGTCGTGGGTCCTTGTGCCAGATTGGCCCCTGTTTGAGCAATGTCTGGTATGGGGTGAGTCTCACAGGCTTGTCCATCAACATCTTTTTGTGAGTGCATACCATGTTCGTCTTGACCAGTCTGGGGCAATTAGAATCACTGTGGTGCCCGTGTCCCTGATCTTCTGTAGGATCGCAGGTATCATGGGTATTGGGGGGAATGCATACGCTATCTGGAATTTCCATGGGGTTGAGAGAACATCTACCTTCGCCGTGTTTTTGTCCTTGTACCTGGATATATATATTGGTAGCTGAGTGTTTGTTGCCGAAGCCATGAGATCTACTTGGAATGGGCCCCACTTCCTTTGTAGTTTGTGGAATATGGCTGGGTTGAGTTGCCACTCTCCCTGCTGCAGGGTTTGCCTGCTTAGCCAGTCTGCTCTGGTGTTTTGCATGCCTGCTAGGTGTACTGCTGTGATGCTGAGAAGGTGTCTCTCTGCCCACCGCATGAGGACTTCCGACTCCCTGGCCATGGCTCTGCTTTTTGTTCCTCCTTGCTTGTTTATGTAGGACATTGCTACCCTGCTGTCTGTTTGCACTTTTACATGTTGCCTTGTTACTAGAGGTCTGAAGTACTGTAGCACCAGTCGTATTGCTCTGGTCTCCAGGATGTTGATTGGCAATGTGGTTTCTGGTTCTGTCCACCTTCCTTGGACTGATCTCCTGTCCAGTACAGCACCCCAGCCTTGCAGGCTTGCGTCTGTTTCGAGGATTCTGGTCACTCTTTTGTCTAATTTCACTCCCTGGTTTAGATTTTGTGGGTTTGTCCACCATCTCAGTGACCTTTGCACTTGCGTAGGTATGGTCACCCTTTGATTGTAATTTTGTAAGTTGTAGTTCCACTTGTCCAGAAGTAGACGTTGCAGTTGCCTCGTGTGCTCTGGCACAGTCGTGTAGGTCTATGCAGGCTGCCATTAGACCTAACAACTGCATGAGGTGCCACAGGGTCGTCACATTTTGCAGTGCAGTATGTGCCTGCACTGGGTCACTAACGCATTGATGCGTGTTTCCGAGGGTTTGACTGTCCCGGTGCATGTGTTGAACACCGCCCCCAAGTGTTCTATAGTTGTGGTTGGTGTCAGGTGGCTTTTGGAGGCACTGACTATCCATCCATGTCGGGTGAGTAATTGCAGCGCTCTCCGAGTTGCTGAGTGTGATTCCTCCTGTGATCTTGCCCGAATTAGCCAGTCGTCCAGGTAAGGGATTACATGGACTCCCTCCATTCGGAGTTTGGCTGCTAGTGGAGCCATGACCTTGGTGAAAACTTGGGGTGCTGATGCCAGACCGAAGGGTAGGCATTGATACTGGAAGTGGTATCCCAGGACGCTGAGCCTGAGGAATCTCTGATGGGAAGGTCTGATTGGGATGTGGAGGTACGCGTCCCTCAAGTCTATGGATGTTAGGAGGTCCCCCTTGCAGACTGCCGCAATGGTGGACCGTAGGGTCTCCATTTTGAATCTTTGGTATTTTATAAATTTGTTTACGAATTTGAGGTCTAGTACTGGGCATAGGTCCCCTGTCTTTTTTGGCACCAGAAAGAATACTGAGTAGATGCCTGAGTATCTTTCGTGGTTTAGCACAGGTTTGATGGCTTTGCTGTTGAGCAGTTGTTGTAGGATTGCTCTGACTTGTGCAGGTGTCACCTTGTCTTTGGTAACGTGGGATTGTATATAACTGTCTTGTCTTGGTACAGAGTTGAACTCGATGGCATAGCCTTGTTTGACTATTTCTGTTACCCATCGGTCCCTGACTGTGTCGGCCCAGGTTGTGGAGAAGAGTTGTAGTCTGCCCCCCACTGCGTCTGCATTGTCCTGGGCCTGTGGATTCTCATTGTCGAAAACCTCTGTTCTGCCTGTTGGGTTTGTAGCCTTGCTTGGGGTTGAAATGGCTACCGCAGTCCCGGTTTGAAAAATTTTGTGGTTTTTGGTTGAAGAAGTTCGCCTTGAACCCGAATGCGCGCCTTTCCTGTCCTTGGTACCTAGGGCCCTTTTTTCCTCTGTGAGAACAGGGGCGAAATCTATTATTCCGAAAGGAAGGCAGCGTGCTCTGCCCCCCTTGGTTGTCCTTATCTTCTCCCTTCTTTACGGTAAATTCTTCAATACCTGGTCCGAACACCCTGTCCCCTGAGAATTGAAGCTTCATGAGTCGGGTTTTGATTCTTGGTCGGTGTTCCACAGTTTGAGCCAGATTAATCTCCTGGCTCTGTTTACTGATGCTGCTGATCTTGACGCCATTTTAAAAGTGTCAATAGTGGCATCTGCCACGTACTTAATAGCTTGGATAGCGTAATCCATGGTGACCCCATGGGCGCTAGATTCTGGAATGTCTAATCGAGCTGCTTCCAGCCATCTAAGTACCGCTCTGGAGGAGTAAGTGGCTGCCATGGAAGCTCGCATGTTCATGGTCAGCATGTCATGAACTTTCCGGACTATATCATCCACTTTCCTGTCCATGGGGTCTCTTAATGCGGAAGCTGATTCGGATGGTAAAACTGTCTTATTGCTCAGGGCCGAGACCCCAGAATCGACTTTTGGGACAGCAGCCCAAGTCTTCTCTTTCTCCTGTGCTAGTGGGTATCTCTTCTCAAAGGTCCTCTTTTCCCCTGGTCTTTATTGGGTCTGGAGCCTCCCATTCCCTAGCCAGGATGTTATCCAGGGCTGGGCAAAAGGGAAAGAAGGTGATGGAACGTTTTCTGTCACGCACTAAGGGGTCCAGTCTATTCTCTGGTTCCTGTACGGGCTCGTTAATTCGTAGTGTTTCGCACACTACCCTGATGATCTCAGGGATGGAGTCGAAGGGGCATAGCCTGGCGGCCATGTCTTCTTCAGGCTCCTCCTCCTCTGGGTCCTCGTCCCCTGGGTATGGAGACTCTGACCCATCCTCTGGGATTGTAACTGGGGTACCCCTATGACGTTTTGGTGGAGGGGGTTTCTCAGGAGACCGGGGTCGTTTGTCTGCTCCCAAAGCATCCATTTTGTCCAAAAGTTTTTGGAAAAGCTGAACTACCACACTCTGAAGATGTGGAAGCGCTATCCTGCAATATGTCCTCCTCTGTGGACCCCGAATTTGAATTGAAGATATTTGGGTCTGCATCGACCATGCATAGGGAACATAGGTCTCCCAGGTCGGAGGTTAAAAGAATATGGGGGCACTTCCTGCAAATCCGTCTTGAAGTCATTTTATCTCCTCTGAAAAACACAATGTAATAGAGGAGGAGATATAACAGATGGTATGCACCGTAATGAAAAAACTGTTTAAATACTGTGCCGTTAGTAACTAGAAGCATGGAGCCTAAACTTGGTTTAGCTTCTGAATTTGGGGGCTAGGCAAAGGATTTTTGGTCAGAAGAACTGCTGCCCCTGTGTTAATGAGCAAAGGAATCTCTTATTAGTGCTCAAGAACAGATTGTCTGCTTCCCCTGCTCTGCCTTCAACAAAGCATCCTGTTATTCCCTTATAACAGGCTTAAAATCGCCGAATAGAAACCAATTTTTTTAAGTTTTGATGCATTGGAAACATTTCCCTTTTAATTTGGGAAAAAGAAGCCATTGCCCCTTTAAGGATCGCATGCCTTACGCCACCATTTTGGTGGAGGGGAAGAAACGCACAGGGCGCCGCCATCTTAGTTTTAGAGAGAGGGAGCCTGATAGGGCAGCGTGGTCTCGCGAGAGAGGAGGCTTTCGAGACCAAGGGAGAGAATGGAAGCATAGCCTGTCTTGCAGCATGGAGAACACCGTGCGAGAAAGGCTGGCGGCCAGCGTTTGCTGTGGAACTCTGATTACCCAAAAACTGATCCAGACTAAGGAGGCAGGTAGGCAGACTGTGGCAGACGCTTAGTTCTTGGAGACTCGCCCTCGTGGTTGAGCAAGGTGAACCGCGAGGTGAGCATCGGGCAGTTCAGCAATTAGGCATCAACAATTGCAGCACATACATAACTTCTGCTCCCCGGCTGAACAAGGTAAGCCGGGAGGAAGCTGGGTGCAAGGTTGACCTTTCCTCAGCAGAACAAGGTGTACTGAGGAAGGGAAGGGCAGTAATGATAAACTAGCACTTTTATCTTTAAATTTTTTAGCTTTAAATGATTCCCCGACGCCTCGATTTGCTAACAGATTAGTAGGCTAGTATACATGGTGTCTGAGGTTCGTTCTTGTCAAAGTTATAAGATTTTAATAATTTTTCTTACCTTACTTGGCACAGAACCAAAAATCTGTGACCAGCCTGGAGTGATGCACAAAAGAAAACTGAGGAGTCTGGGAACGACGGGAGGAGACGGAAGCAGAGACAAGAGAGGGATCGGGTTTCGATCCTGAAGAATTCTTTTGTGCATCAACCTGAGAGGAAGTGCTGGAATTACCCATGAGTGGAGACTGGGAGTGCTGTAAGAAGGTCACGGTGCGATTGATAATTAGCATTGTTGGAGCAGACAGACTTGTTAGTTGTGCTCCATGATGTTTGCAAACCATAGAAACCATTCCAATGCTCCATATATTCTTTCATCTTGTGGCTACTATAAACAATACAGACAAGACACTGGTCAGATGCATGGGCTATTAGACCTCAGAGCAGAGGGCACTCTGGGAAGACTATCTGGGACAAGAAGCAATAAAAGAAAGGTAAATGGCAGCCCCTAGGGGCCAAAAAATAGCAAGAGAAAGTTAGAAAAAACACCTCACACACCCTGAGCTGAAAAATAACACTAGGATGAACTAAGAACACACAATGGATGGTAAAAAATATATTTTCCTGATTTTAACATGCAGTTTTCCTTTAAATGTTTAAGCCTTCCTGCGAAGGCATACAAGTTAGGCTCATCCACCAACTACCTGCTAACAGACTAGTCCCCTCTGAAAAAAAACCCTCAACATTTGGTGTAAAACTCTTCAGAAGTGTGCTCTGGTGCTATGAGGCCTTTCTCCTCTCTCTCTCTCTCTCTCTCCGAGACAACTTTTTTTGTCCCACAACCCACCACTAGTACTCTCCTCCCCCAGCCTGACTTGATGAAATAATGTATTCTCAGAGTGCTTAGCTGCTAGTGATCACTGCTATGCATTCGGAGATCGACGATCGTTTTTTGTTTTGTTTTAAGCGCTCAATACAGCGCTGACTGCGGCGTAACACAGAGACAGAATCTCGGTAAGAAAATACAGGTTACTCACCTGTAACAGGAGTTCTAGGAATGGTATATGTTGTTCATCCACACTCATTGGCAGGTATCCTTGCCGCTTTAAATCTTGCCGGAAGGTCTTCAAGCTTGCTCCTCCCACCCACCCGGGTGGTATAACTCTCGGCTCCGCCCCATGACGCCAGATCTGGCCCGCTGGAAGCTCAGGTTGTGCGTCAAGCCGAGGTTCTGTAGGAATGTGGTGGATGAACAACATACCATTCCTAGAACTCCTGTTACAGGTGAGTAACCTGCTCTCTAGGACATGGATATGTTGTTCATCCACACTCATTGGCAGACTCTAGCAGTTCTCCGGAGGAGGGAGGCAAGACGCACACCTCCAATACTTACTTGGGAAGAGAGACTGAGAACCGAGGCCCCAAAACCAGCATCCCGGCGTGACTCAAGGTCGATGTGGTAGTGGTAATGAAGGTGTTTGCTGACTTCCAGGTAGCAGCCCTGCAGATTTCCTGGATAAGGCGTCCCTGGAAGCAACCACCGATGCAACAGTATGCGGGTAGGAATGAGCTCTTATCCCTCTGGGAGGCTCCATGCCGCCAACTTATAGCAGAGATCTATGCAGGAGGTTACCCACCTGCTTATCGTCCGCTTGGCTGCAGGTCTGCCAGATGCGGCTTCAGCGTGGTGACAAACAGCTGGCGAACCTCTCCCGAATTTCAGCTTGCGCTCCTTATAATAAGCGGCGCCCTTCTAGGGTCCAGAGTATGGAGCCTATATTCGACCTCCGAGGTGTGATTGGGGTAGAACACCGGCAGAGTCAACACCTGGTTAAGGTGAAACTCCACACCACCTTCGGAAGGAATTTGGTGGGGGCAGGACAACCTTGTCCCTGTGGAAGACCAGGTAAGGAGACTCGATGGAAAGCGCCTGGAGCTCTCCCATCCTTCTGGCTGGCGTGATAGCCACCAAGAGGCGGTCTTCCACGACAGGTGAGAGAGAGCACACCTGTGCATAGGTTCGAATAGCTTGCCCATGAGCTTTGCCAATACCAGCAGTAGATCCACGGAGGTGGGGTTCCCGCACTGGAGGAAATGTGATCAAGGCCTTTGAAAAGCGCCAGACCACCTTCTCCTGCACCACCGACTGCTTCCCGGCCCGCCCGCTAAGCAGAGATGGCCGCTGGTGCACCCTTAGGGTCGCCGACCTAAGCCCTTGACTAGAAAGGACCATAAATAGTCCAAGATGCTTGCCAGGAACAGGAGGAAGGGTCCAAGCCTTGCCCTGACACCAAATGGAAAACCTTTTCCATTTGAAGGCATAACATTTTCTGGTCGACTCTTACGGACGCCTCAACTACATTGAGGACCTCGTCGGAAAGACCCAAGGCCTGGAACTCTCAGCTCAGGAACCAGGTCGTCAGGTGCAGGGATTGAAGGTCCGGATGGAACACCTTCCCTGATTGACTGAGAGCAGGTCCGGCGAGCTGGAAGCTGCCGGAGTCCTGGAGCTGAGACTGAGGAGATCTGGGTACCAGAACTGGCGAGGCCAGTCTGGGGCTATCAGACATCACGCGCCTTGTCCCTCCCTCCTTGAGAAGCACCTTGTGGATCAAGGGAAATGGGGGAAAGGCGTAAAAGAGGCCCAGGGTCCATTGCCTCGAGAAGGCATCCCCCTGCAGCGAGCCCTGCTGAGGGGGGCGGGCATGGAACAGACTCAGCTTCGCGTTCTCCATGGAGGCAAACAGGTCCACCTGAGGTGTGCCCCAAAGGGAGAACAGATGCTGTACTACCTCCGGCAGGAGAGACCACTCGTGGGATGCAGCCCCTATCCGGCTCAGGGCATCGGCCAGGGTGTTGGAGGCTCCTGCCACGTGAATGGCTGAGAGATCCGCCTCCAGGCTGACACAGTGACCAAATGCGGAGAGCTTCTTGCATAGAAGCATGGGAGCGTCCCGCCCTGGCGGTTTAGATAGTACATGGTCGTGGTATTGTCCGTCTGGACTCGGACCACTTGACCCCGGAGGAACGGAGCAAAGGCGGTGAGAGCTAGGCGGACCGCTCGGAGCTCCAGCAGGTTGATGTGGCTGGGACTCCCTGAGGACCAGAGGCCATGAGCCAGTGTTCCCCCAGATGGCACCCCAACCCATCAGAGAGGCATCGGTCGATAGAGACACGTCGGCTCGGGCGAGATGACGGATGCCTTCCTGCAAATGATCTGGAGCGGTCCACCACTGGAGGCGTTCCACATCCCCTGTGTCACCGACACAAGCTGGTCAAGGGATCGCGGCGTTGTGACCACTGGCTGGCCAGTCCCACTGAAGGGACGCATGTTCCAGCGAGCCCAGCGGACCACGCTGGTGCAGGCCGCCATGAGACCCAGGGCGCCAGGAGTCCCGGCAGGGGCGCAATGCCCAACCAGAAATGATCGGGCAAAGGAGGAAAGAACCTCGGCCCTGTCCGGCTGGAGCCGCGTTCTGCTCAAGAGAGTCGAGCTGCGCCCGATGAATAAAATCACCTGCTTGGCTCGAGTTCCGACTTGGCCTCGTTGATAAGGAGGCCCAGTTGAGAGCAGACCTGGAGGGCCAGATCTCTGGACCACTCCGCCTCCTTCCTGGAGGGAGCTGCTATCAGCCAGTCGTCCAGGTAAGGGTACACCCGGACCCCTCGGCGCCGCAGGAATGCTGTCACCACTGCCATGCATTTGGTGAAGACCCTGGGAGCTGGAGACAAGCCGAAGGGCAGGCTTGGAACTCGAAGAGGGATCCTTCCGCTCGAAGCGAAGGAATCTCTGGTGAGACGGACGGATAGGGACGTGAAAACAGCGTCCTGCAAGTCCAGAGAGCAGAACCACACGCCCGCGTTCCAAGGATGGTATTATCTGAGCCAGAGTGACCATCCTGAAGGTTGAGACCTTAGGAACTTGTTTAGGTCGTGTAGGTGAGAATGGGCGCCAGCCCCGTCGTTCGAACCAGGAGTACCTGGACACAAACCCTGGGTCTGAAGGAGGGTCCACCACCTCTCTTACCACCTCCTTCTGGAGGAGGAGGCGATATCGGCTCACGAGAGCACGCCAGTGAGCTAGGGATCCCGAAGCCCCGAGGGACCGGCTCTGAAGGTGGTGCCTGCTCAATTCCAGAGGCAGGCCTCTTCCACCACCTCAAGACCCACCTGTCCGTGGTAACAGCGGACCAGGCGGAGCGGAAGTGCGGGCCGTCCCCCAGAGGGACCCAGAGTAGGTGGCGGATGGGACGACACCCCTCAGCCCGTCACTGGGCAGGCTTGAAGGAGGGACCGGCCGAGGGACCTCCTGGGCCCTTCCTCCTGCCTCCTGTTAGAGCGAGGCGGCTTGGGTTTGGGATGCCAAGGCCGAGCCTGCTGGCCCTGGCGTGCTGGGCGGCGGCGCCGGGGGCGGAGACGAAAGGGCTTAGGCTGTGGTTGCGGCCTTTGTCCTTCTGGTGAAGAGACCGAGTCAAGGTGGCATTGGACTTCTCGATCCTCTGCAGGTGACCTTCCACCCCAGGGCGAAGGTCAGTCCCAAAAGGAACATCCGCCAACTTGTGCTGGGTATCCGAGTAAAGGTGGATATCCTCAGCCAAGCCCATGACGCAGCCAACTACGGCCGCCACGATCTGGCACATGAGTCCCCTATATCCAAAGCAGTCTGGAGCTGCTGTTTGGCCACTGCCCTGCCCTGGTCCGCACCTGTAACCGTAGTCTGCAGATCGGCGGGAGATGAGGATGACCTCATCCAGGAGCCCAACAGGGCATGAGAAAAATGTGCCATGAGGGCCCGAACTGGCCTGGCGAAGGCCGAGAGGGAGCTAGCGTGAACTTTTAGCCGACATAGTCAATTTCTTGGACTCCTTGTCAGGAGGTTTGTCCACATCCCTGGCGTTGCCGGCGCGCCGGAAAACGCTGTCGGTAACCAACCCCTCAGCGGAGGGGTGTTCCGAAAAACCGGACAAGGAACCGGTAGGGACCGCATACTTCCTGGCCATCCTGGCCGAAGGCGCAGGGCAGGAAGCAGGGCGCTGCCAAAGCTCCAGTGCCGGACCCACTATGGCCTCGGCCACCGGAAAGGCCTCCGTCGGAGATTCCCCTCGGTCCAGAATCTCCGTGAGGGGATACCTGGCCCGTTTGGAAACGGGTTCGAGCTCCATCCCGGTAGACTCCGAGATGAGCGAAGCAGTCCTAGGAAGGACACGGCTATCGTCCATTGACTGACCTCCTGAAGACTCAAGTCCAGTCGCTTGGAGAAAAGGAGGAATCATCTTCGGACTCGGAAGAGTCCTCGAAGACTGCCTCTGGCCTGAGCCACCCTTCACTGCCGAGGTCGGGTCGGGAGTGAGGGTAACTGACAGCCGATGGGTAGACCCTTAGCCGACCGAGAATCCTTGGTCGGAGCCCCAATTGGTGGCTGTGGGCGGAGGTTCACCCGGGATCGGTGGAGCAGCTGGTTTTGGCAGACAACCGGCCTGAGTATGGAAGCTCCTCGGATAAGTCGGGGGTTGTGTCGGCCGTTCCGGTGACACCACTTAATGGCGGGGAAAGGCTGACGGGGTGGCTTATTCCCGAAACCAGGAGAACTGTTGCAACATAAGGTCTCGTACCGTCGGCGTAATTTCACGAAGCCTCCCTCATCCGAGGAGGAGGGCGGAGACGGCCGGCCAGCTTCCGCTACATGATGCCGAGACCGAGACCGCCTATGGCGGTGGGATCGGCTGGACCCTGAAGGTCGAGACCGAGACCGAGAGTCCCGAATTTCCGAGGTCGGTGCGGGGAGGTGTCGGCGAACCAGCACTCCCTTGGCTCGGATGGTCCATCCGAGGGCTCCGAACCGGAGGCACAGGCGAGCCCACGGATCCTCAACTCCTCCCGGGGAACCGGGAGAGGGAATCTCGGCTGCTAAAGGCGACAGCCCGTCAATGGGTCGAGAAAAATCTGACTTCATCAGTGGGAGTCTCGGTCAACTGACCTGGCGGGGACACCGTGAGGCCAGTGGCGAAGCCATGTGCGACCGAAGCCGACGGTCGGCGGCCCGGAGAGAGGACCTTTCCGCTCCCAAGAGCGTCGACGGAGGGACTTACCCTGTCCCTCTTTTGGACCGAGAATAAGGTCCAGCAGGCGAGCCCTTCTCCTTTAGTGGAGAGGGACAGACAAAGCTCCTTAAAAGAAGCCGTGTAGGAAGAACCCAGAGAGGCGGGATAAATGCATGGCCGAGGATGACCGCCGCCTCCTCTTTGAGGGCGACCATCCGCTCGAGCTGATCCCTGAGGCACGCGCCGGACACCGCCAACCGGCCTCCTTGACTTCACCGAGGGAAACGCTTCTCGGGACGGCCCAGTTGCAATCGGGCAGCACGGTCTTCGAGGACGTAGGCCGAGAAAGATGAGCACAGGTCGCAAGCCTGCGGGTCGTGCTCAAGGCCTAAGCAGTAGACACACGTGGAGTGTGGATCCGTCCGAGACATCTTCTGCCCGCATGGGCATCTCCGAAATCCGGGAGTCGATGTGTCCATCGCAGCCGCGAGGGATAGAAGACTGAAGTCTTTTTTGCAAAATTTATTTTTAAATCCTCAAACGGAGAAATAGGAACCAGTCACAAACGCAGAGCGTTAAGGAGGGAACCTGAGCTTCCAAGCGGTAAGGAAGATCTGGCGTCATGGGGCGGAGCCGAGAGTTATACCACCCGGGTGGGTGGGAGGAGCAAGCTTGAAGACCTTCCGGCAAGATTTAAAGCGGCAAGGATACCTGCCAATGAGTGTGGATGAACAACATATCCATGTCCCTAGAAAGCACTCTTTCCTCTTCCGCTGCGAACTGACTTCTGATGCCACTCATGGTCAGTTCAGCGGGAAGAGCTTCTGGACAGAATGTTGATCACATGGGTTACATTGTTGCAAGAACCCATAGCTGTCCAAGGAGTGCCAGCTTGTAGAATAGGAGCCAGTTCAGTGCATGTGCAGAGGATGATGGCGCGCTCCACCCACCTCCCCCAACCCGAGACCTGAAGCCATCCTGAGGACTTGATTGCACCTCCCCCAATTGGCGGAGAACAAGTACAGTAGTCACAATAGCATTTCCAAATGGAAATGCTGAACTAAAACAACATTTCCAACAGCTAACACGCATTTCACGAATCTGAAGCTATATTGAGCCCAGGAGGGATGGGCACAAGACCCAGGGAGCAGGCTGAGGTACTAAATGAGTATCGCCTTAGTTTTCACTAAGGAAAATGGGGGGGCTGCATCATACATGGGAGGAGATGGTGAAACTGAGGAGGGGGGGGGCCCTTACCGATCGGCCCGGTCTGGGGAGAGGTGAGGCCATCACTGGCAGAAGCGTGGAAGGCAAAGCAGCGGGATGAGGTAGCAGAGGTGGAAATTATGGCAGAGAGAGTGGGGGAAGCCCTCAGGTCCCTTAAGATGAAGAAAGTACCAGGGCCGGATAAATTACATCCCAGAGTGCTGAAGGAACCGGCAGATGTCCTGGCGAAACCCTTGGTGGAGCTTTTCAGCATCTTTCTGAGGACAGGGTGGGTGCCCCAGGACTGGAAGGTGGCACATATAGTGCCTATCCACAAGGGAGGGGATCAAGGGACGTGGCAGGGAACTACATGCCCATCAGCCTGACATTGGTGGTGGGCAAGGTGAAGGAGGGCATTGTCAAGGAAAGGCTGGGGGGACCTGGAAAAGTTGGGGTGCCTGGACAATAGACAGCATGGATTCCCAGGAAATCGGTGCCAGACAAACCTTGTGGAGTTCTACGACTGGGTGATGAGTGCCTTGGACCTGGGTAGACCGGTGGACATCCTCTTTCTTGACTTCAGCAAGGCATTTGACTCTGTTCCTCATGGGGGCCTGTTGGATAAGCTGGGAGAAATGGGGTTGGGGAACCAAATGATCAGATGGATAGGCAACTGGCTCCAGGACCGGACACAGAGGGTCGTGGTTGGTGGGATAGTCTCATCCCCAAGAAGGGTTATTAGTGGGGTCCCTCAGGGATCAGTCTTTGGGCCCCTCCTGTTCAACGCCTACATCTCTGACATAAGGAAGGGTATCAGGAGTGAGATGAGTCTCTTTGCAGATGACTCAAAACTGGGGGTGGTGGTGGATGGGGAGGAAGGGAGGGTGGCCCTACGGGGGACCTGGAGGCTCTGGAAAGGTGGTCTAGAAAGTGGAAGCTGAGGTTCAATGCAGGGAAATGCAAAGTACTACACCTGGGAGCCAGAAACCCGGGCCAAGTGTACACCCGGGGGGGGAATGCTACAAGTCTCAATGGCTGAGAGGAACCTGGGAGTGGTGGTGGATGTCAAGATGAACAACTATGAGACTTGTAGGAGGGCAGCGGCCAAGGCCAACAGGATGCTGGGATGCATCGTAAGGGGGATCACCTCCAGAAGGAGGGAAGTGATACTCCCGCTGTATAACTGCTTGGTGAGGCCGCACCTCGAGTACTGCGTGCAGTTTTGGAGGCCACACTTAAAGAGGGACATTGAACTCCTGGAGAGGGTATAGAGGAGGCCAACCAAAATGATCTGGGGCTTGGGGGACAGGACCTATGGGGAGAGACTCTGTACACACTGGAAGAGAGAAGGGACCGGGGGGACATGACAGAGGTCCTCAGGTACATGAAGGGGGTAAATAAGGGAGGAGCAGTCAGGGTGCTCCGAGAAGGAAGGGGCAACTAGAGGCATGGGTGAAACCTGGAGGGGGGGAGATTCAGGGGAGAAAGGAGGAGGTGCTACTTCATTGAAAGGGTGGTGGAGCCATGGAATGTGCTGCCCAGGGGGCTGGTGGAGGCAGAGACGATGGAGGGGTTCAAGAGGGGCTGGGACAGGTACAGGGGAAGGGTTCTGGAAGCAAAGTCCTGTGAAGCAAGAATATCCGGGACTAGGAAGGGAGAAGCCAGAGAGGGCGAGGGGGGCAGCAAAGTCAGCTCCCAGCGTGGGGGCTGACCAAACGAGCAGACACAAAAGACCATTAGGCCTATTCTGCTGGCATTTTAGTATGTTAGTAAATACGGATTCTTCTTCTTCTCAGTGGTAACCACTAACAAAACCAAACCATAGAGAAAGGGAAAAGTGTTTAACCAGGAAAGGTACACTAAGCCAGAGCTCATTTCCAGGTGTGACCTGGGAGCACAAGGAAGTTAAGTTACTTGCTCAGGGTCACAAAGTAAGCAAGTAAGAGCGGATGGGATTCAAACCCAGGTCTCCAGGTTTGCAGCTTAGTGTCCTTAACCACTGTGCTGCACTGCCTCCATAGACAACACTTAACTTAGTAAAACAGGCTTCCAGCTTGTTTGCAGGCTCCCAGCTAATTTTCAGGTTCCCTGCCAGGGATAGCACTAAGGTTTTGAAACGGTGTGCTCCTTCCAACTGGAGGAGCACACTTTGTTAAAAATGAGGACCAAAATATGTGCTCCTGTCAATCACTGCTGTGCTCTTACCTATCGATTTTTATTTTGTTTGGTAATTAATTAATAAATAAACGTATTTTGGCATCCATAGAACCTGCAAAATATATATATATTTAATGATTTCCACTTCCACATCATGCTGTGTACAATATCTAAGATGACTAATTTCATAACTTTAAAAGTTATCATCTTGTGAACACTTTCAGCATGGTAAGTACCCATAGTTCCAGGCATCTTTGAACCACATTTCCCCCACATATCAGTAAAACACAGATGTTCTTTAAGCCCCACAAAGCTAAGCCACCATTTGAAAATTAGGCCCCATCTACACTGCACTGAAAATCTGTAACGTTATGAAACCGTTACAGACTTAAAATGTTACAGTGCAGCCACACTACCACTGAAAATGTTTTGAAAATGTTTTGAAAACGTTATAGGATTTTACTTGTGTAGTGTAGACAGGGCCAAACAGAGTTTTGAAACCATTACAAAAACTGTTGTTGAAACCACCTCACAACAGGTTTCTGTAACGTTACCAGTGTAAACGCAAACCGTTACGATGACTAGGGTTACCACCTGTCCCACTTTTCGCAGGACAGTCCTGATTTGGGCAGCTGTGTCCTGCAAAAAAACTTGAAAAATACTACATGTCCTGACATTACAGTAGAAAAAATGTTTTGGGGACTTTCCTCTAAATGTTACAAACAACTATAATACCTTAACTAAAATACCTTAATATGATAACATACACTAGAAACAACTAAAAAACTACAACTCTTAGTCTTAATTCTGATTATTTAGAGAAAACAAGTCTGTTGCATTGGTCGCGGTTACACATTGTCCAGCAAAAAATCAGGTTTCAGTACGAAATGTCCCACTTTGGGCGTCATAAAAGGTGGTAACCCTAACGGTGACGGTTTGGACTCTCTGTAACGTTACAGAGGGGATTTTCAAGGGTAGTGTAGACAGGGCCTAAGAATCCAGGAGGTAACTACTATGCCTAGAAGACACTCAGATTTATTTATTTATTTTTTATTGTTTCTTAACCATGTAAGGGCGAGGCCCACTAGGCACAAGTGCCTGCTTTCCAGGGGTAAGTGCCCATAAAGGCAGCACTTGGGGAATGTGGCTTCGCTCAGAGTCACACAGTATGATGAAATCCGAAGTTGTGAGATGGGAATCAAACCCAGGTCTGCTCATTTCTGCTGGATGTACCAAGCTCATTCACAGCTGGTTACTCTCACTGTAACCTCTAGACTACACAACTGCAACACTGACACACTCTACAATTTAAACCGTTATAGGCAACATATATGTAGTTGTCCAAAATAAAGCATTCTTGCCTCCCCCCGACAAACTCAGAACTTGTTTTTACCCAACACAGACAGAGTCAGACTGCCTATCTATCTACCCCCAACCGGAACCAACGCCATAAGATCTCTCGACTGTTACAGTGATGGACACAAAAAGGGCAAGCTAAAAAGCACAGTCCATTTGTCCAGTACACACAGACAATCCTCAGAATTCCGATGCCAACTAGAAACCCCTCCAATTCTCATAGTGACATTAACTTATTCCTTCATGACTGCTACTCCACCAACACCACAGGATTACAGTGCAGAGACCCTGCAGCAGGGGTCATATTAAGGGTGTGCTCCGTGCAGCTTGACGATACACAGGTAACGGACTCAATCAGCTGCCTAGTAGTGCAAATGCCTCCCCCCCCCACCAACCTTCAGTTTTAATCTTCTTGACTCCCTCTTATTTTTCCACTGCTGCCCACAATGCTACACTAGACTGACACAGCTGAAGTTGGTGAATCATGACATCTGCCCTCTCAACCCTCTATCAGGAACAATACACCCTCACCTGCACTATCCTTTATGTCTTGATTATTTCCATTGCCACACCACCACGCCAGACTGACAGGAACACACTGCTTGACGATTCAAATATAGTATCCTGCCCCTCAGCCACGGACAGCACACCACACAAGAAAAAACGCACCAGAATGGTGGTCCCTTAATGGATAATACCACAGCACATAGTTCAACCAGCCCTCAACCAGTGCCAGCATGTAACAAGACAAGCCTGTACTTTACAATTATATTAAGCCAGCTACAGCCATAACTCATTCCCTACGTCAAAGGCCAACTAAACACAGCACAGTAGCAACACAGTTTTTGTTCACACTGTCTTGTCCTCATTTCATTCCCGTTCCGAGTCTGAATATATTCCTGTCACAAGCTGAATGCATTCAGTATGGGAGGGAGGCTGCACACTGAATTGTTATACCAAGCAAGGACATTACTTGCTTGGCACACAAGCTAATAATTAGCCTCCTACATTAGGATGTGACCTCACTGTAACAAGTCATAATCGGATTAAAGAAACAGTAATTGTTAGTAATGACTCTCAGTGTTGCTGTCGATGTCCGCCTTCCCCAGGCGAGTGTGCAGGGTGAGAGACTGTCACCTGCATTTATACCCTGTAATCTACAATACGGCCAGCAAGCAGTGGATTGGGACATTATCATTCACGGCCTATTTGAATTGATTTCAGCTGTTGGGAGGGGCTTATCTTGTGTTAAATATCCGCGCTTCTTGCTAGCCCACGATATCTGTTGCTACCCATGGGCTAAGGAGTTTGGTTGGAACCCCCTTTACTGCCTGTGTGTGTTAATTATATCAGGAAGAGCAGGGGTTGAAAGTGAGTGTGCAGGGTGAGAGACTGCTGCCTGCATTTATACCCTGTAATCTACAATACGGCCAGCAAGCAGTGGATCAGGACATTGGTATCGTTCACAGCCTATTTGAATTGATTTCAGCTGTTGGGAGGGGTTTATCTTGTGTTAAATGTCCGCGCTGCTCGCTAGCGTGAGCGTGGCTCAAGCGTAGTAAGTGGTGCGAGCGCCACTCCTCAGAAGAAAGTATTTAAAATAGTTATGAGACTGGGTGTTATCCTGTATCGGTGATCTTCCTTTATATACTAACATACTAATTGCCAGCAGATTAGGCCTTACAGTCTATCGAGTCTGCTCAAACCTCAGATCCCTAGTTGGGTGCTGAGGCCTTCCCCCACTTGTGTTCCAGAAACCCCTATATTCCATCCCCACCCCCCTGGGCCACAATATGATTGTTTTCTTTGGGTAAAATATGTGATTAGTCTATAGGACCTTGGGATCCTATGATTTTGTAATTTATGGTACTTCGTGGGTCTCAATTATATTGAAGGGGGATACTTAAACTGTCTTATTTCATGTTTGATGGTTCTATTGATGCTTATAGTCTCTCTTAGCTACTTATTCTTCCCTCTTGGCTGATTGATTTATTATTAGGATTGCTATATGTTTGATTCTTAGCCTAAAACAGTGTATGGTATAGATAGATTTTGTGGTTTTTTAATAGAGAGTTTAGATATTTCTGATGTGCAAGGGTTGTTTGGGGGCATGGGGGGGGCTATAATTGTGTATGGGGCATCTCTCCTGCATGGTCTTCGGCCGTCTACCTGTCTCCCGGTTTCGGATACCATGGTAGGACGTTGCCGGGAGGTAGAGATTTGGAGAGGCCGAGAGGATGCCTCATACATGGCGGAGGGTGGTAAGATCGAGATTACTGGGTCCAGGAGGAGCCTTGGACGTTGGGCACGAGAGAGAGGCCAGACGTGTTTGGTGCCTGTCCCTAGGGTTTCCTCTAGACCTTGTGGTCAGGTAACCAGTTGGGCTAACTTTCCCACAAATCCCCTGAGGGTAGTGCTATGCAATGCCAGGTCGATTAGGAATAAAACTGCAATTACTGCGGATCTGGTTTCCTCTGTCGATCTGGCTTGCATTACAGAGACCTGGGTTGAGGACGATGCAGGTCCAGTTTTTGAGGCTGCCATTCCCCCTGGGTATACTATAGTGCACTGCCCCAGAGAGGAGCGTAGGGGTGGCGGTGTAGCCATCTGTTTTAGATCTGACTTGGGCTTCACTGTGTACCCAGTGGGAACCCCAGATTCTTTTGAATGCGTGGCCATTCGTAGGGGTCCAGGTGCAGGGTGTAGAATCTTCCTCATTTATCGCCCTCCTGGGATGGTGGGGAATTTTCTGCAGGAGATTGCCAAATTCGTCGCCAGTAAAACACTGGAGGCCCCCAGATGTATTATTCTGGGGGACTTCAATGTTTGGGCCGACGAATTGTCTCGACCTGGTTACAACCTCCTCCAAACTATGTCTTCTTTGGGCCTGTCACAAGCTGTTTCTGCTGTGACCCATCAAAGTGGCCACGCATTGGATCTGGTGTTCTCACTGGGGCTTGAGATAGATAATCTCGGGATTGATCGGGTGGTTTGGTCCGATCATTGCACGGTGCAGTTCATGTTCCGGGCTCCCACTGGATGTCCTCCCCCTACTGAGATGATGAGCTGCCGCCCTTTACGGGGTTTGACCCCAGAGGGTTTTCTGGCGGCAGCTGATCTATCTGATGTGGGAAATGTATGCGTCAGAGACAGTGGTGTTATGGTAGATTCTTATAATAGGATTCTATCTGATGCCACTGACTCCCTCGCACCTGTCCATGTACATCCCAAATCTTCGTACCTGAGGTCTCCTTGGTTTGATGGGGACGTCAGGGAGATGAAGAGGAAGGTAACAGAGTAGACACACCAGAGGGTGTAGACAGAATGAGAAGCGACCTGCAGAAACTTGAAGAATGGTCAGGGTTTGGCAATTGAAATTCAATGCAAAGAAGTGCAAGATAATGCATATGTGGCACAAAACCCTGGCACAATATATCAGTTGGGGGGTGAGGATATAGCATGCACCAAGCAGGAAAGGGGTCTTGGGGTTATCATCTCTGATGACCTCAAGGTAGGGAAACAGTGTGACAAGGCAGCAGGTAAAGCAAATAGGATGCTGGGATGTATAGGCAGGGGCATCACCAGCAGGAAAAGGGAGGTCATAATTCCGCTATACAAGACACTAGTGAGGCCGCACCTGGAGTACAGTGTACAGTTCTGGAGACCATACCTACGTAAGGACATAGACAGGGTAGAGAAGGTTCCGAGAAGGGCAACAAAGATGGTGCATGGATTGCATCACAAGTCCTATGAAGACAGGTTGAAGGAACTGAGCATGTACTCCCTGGAGGAGAGGAGGGAGAGAGGCGATATGATAGAGACATACAAGTATCTTACAGGGAGGAACAGGGTGCAGGAAAACACTATTTTTAAGTGAAAAAGATGTTCCAGGACTAGAGGGCATGGGATGAAGTTGGAGGGAGGACAATTCGGAGGAAACATGAGAAAGAATTCTTCACAGAACGGGTGGTGGACAAGTGGAACACCCTGCCAGAGGAAGTGGTGGGGGCTGAAACAATCACGGGATTTAAGAATGCATGGGATAGACATAAAGGAATTCTGGAGGTCAGGGTTAAGGGGCAACAGACTTCTAGGAAAACAAACTGAACTTACAAGCTCAAATGGGCAGACTGGGTAGGCCATAGGCCCTTATCTGCCGACACTGTCTATGTATCTATGTAAGGTTTGGAGGTTAGAGCGCTGCTGAAGGAAATCCGGCCTGGATGCAGACAAACTGGCCCTGCGTGTGCATTATAATGCATACCAGGGGGCAATCAACCATAAGAAGGTAGTATTCCTGTCCAGGGAGATTGCTGCTGGGAAGAACCGACCAACTGTACTTTTTTGGACGGTAGATAGGTTACTTCATCCTGCCTGTCTGCAGCTGAAGAAGGTTGTTTCAGACTTCGAATGTGAAGAGTTTGCTCGTTTTTTCTCGGACAGAGTGTCCAGTATTCATCAGGGTGTTCCTCCAGTCAGCAATGTTACAGCTGGCAGTGGTCGTCAGAGGTATCCTGAGTGCACTCCGCCTGGTTGGGGGGGGGAGTTTAAACCAGTGGATGCCAGTGAGGTTATTGAGATGGCGACCAACTTGAGGCACACTTTTTGTGAACTGGATCCGGTGCCGATGCGTTTCTTGATGAGATGCATTGACATCATTGGCCCAGTGTTTGCCCTGATTGTCAGGTGTTCCTTAGCTGAGGGGGTCTTTCCTGATGCCCTGAAGGAGGCACTGGTGAGACCACTCTTAAAGAAACCATCTTTGGACCCAGAGATTAGGGCAAATGACCGACCTATCACCAACCTTCCCTTTTTAGCGAAGGTTGTGGAGAAGGTAGTGGCACTTCAGTTGGAGAAGCACCTCTTGACCCATGATTTGTATGAACAATTCCAGTCAGGGTTTCGGGCAAGGCATAGCACAGAAACCACGCTTGTTCGGGTGCAGAATGACCTCCTCAGGGCTAGAGATCGGGGAGACAAGACAATTCTTGTTCTCCTGGACCTCTCCTCAGCTTTTGACACTGGAGACCATGGTGTGTTGCTTGACCATCTTGGGGAACTGTGTGGACTCACCAGCACTGTCATCTGCTGGTTTGAGTCTTTTTTATCCAATAGGAGACAGTGGGTTGTGATGGGGAATTTCTCCTCCTCCGCTAGTCTCCTTTCTTGTGGAGTTCCCCAAGGTTTGGTTTTGGCCCCTATGTTGTTTGCAGTGTATATGCTGTCCCTGGGGGGTCATTAGGAAGTATGGTTTGGGTTTCCATTGTTATGCTGATGATACCCAATTATACTTGTCCTTTGCCCCAGGAACATCCAACCCGGTGGATGTGCTAAACAGCTGCCTTGCCGAAATTAAAGACTGGATGGCATCCAGCTGGTTGCGACTGAACCCCGATAAGACAGAGATACTGGCAGTGGAGTTGAACAAAGTGTGTGATAGGTTGGCCGTTGATTCAGGGACTGGACTAGTTCTGGGTTCTGTCTCATTGAAGGCCTCCTCAAGGGTGCGAAATCTTGGCGTTATTTTTGATAGGAGTTTGACTATGGAGGAGCAGATTTCCTCTGTTGTCCACTCCTGTTTTTTCCATCTTAGAAATTTTACCAGGATAAAGCCCCTTGTTCCGCCTCTGGACCTCCCTACCTTGATACATGTCTTGGTTACATCGAGGCTTGACTACTGTAATGCGCTCTATCTCGAGGTCACGGGAGGATCTCTCCGCAGACTGCAGCTACTGCAGAACGCAGCTGCACGGTTACTTACTGGGCAGCTTAAATTTTGCCACATTACACCGGTGTTGCGTGACCTGCACTGGCTGCCAGTCAGGTGGAGGATCCTCTTTAAGGTGGGGCTTCTTACCCACACGGTCAGGGCCCTGGTTACCTGTTAGACCTTCTGGTTCCCACTGTCTCGGCTTGTCCCCTCCGTTCCTCCAATGGGGGCCTCCTAGCAGTTCCCAGGTCAAGGTTGAAATTGGCTGGCGACAAGGCATTTGGTGTCACCGCCCCTGTCCTGTGGAACTCGCTCCCTTCTAGGGTTAAGGAGGCCCCAACGTTGGAGGTTTTTAAGGCTCACCTTAAGGCCCACCTATTCACCAAGGCATTTTTGGATTAAATTGAGAATTGTCTGAACTCAGGTTTTAATTAGAGTTTAGCTGATTGTTTGCTGTATTTTAATAATTTTATAAGTGTATGTGTAATTATATTTTGTTATTTTGTTGATGCTTTTGAATAAGTGTTAATTTACTGTACGGCGCCCAGAGCCTCCCGGAATGTTCGTCTTTAAATAAAAATTTTACTTACTTACTGTATTATAGTTCTCAACTTATTACTGCTTAAATAAAAAGTGTTGTTAAATCAGCCTGTTTATCACAGCTTCTTCTCCATCCAAAACATCTGCCTACACATTTCAAGTATGGGGGCGGGGGGGGAATGAACCAATGAAGTTGTGAAGTTTGCCAGTGGTGGTGGTTGGGAGAAGCACTTTTTTTTATAGTTTTGAAGTTTTGATGATTATTTGGAGGTTTTGCCATCAGCGATCTGATTATTATTTTTTTTTTGTGTACTCTTTTTTTCCCCTCCGTCGTGCACTGGGACCTGTTCCTCCTTCAAGCCACCTGGTACCACAAGCGACCCCTTGCTGCAATTCCCCTAGAGCTGCCTACCTCATATCTGCAGCGTTCCTTCAGGTTAGCCCAGCATATCTCTTTGCCGAGAGGGCCCCCCTCCTTCGAGAGGGAAGGCACCGGCCGGGGGACTCCAGCATACTATTTTCTTTCTTGCCTGGGTGCTGCTGAAGCGGACGTTACTCTGCCAGGATTGCTCGAGGGCATCGTCGGGGACGGCCGCCGTCATCCGGCTGATCCCAGTGCAGTTTCCGCTTTTCTGTGGTGTTCCCCTTAGTGCGATCCCTCTGCTGTGCTCCCAGTCTCCACCTGGGGCCGCTGCAGAGCGACCATGTATCCCCAACCCACCCCAGAGGAGGAGAGCAGTCCCACAGACACTCAATCCTACCCCTTCCCCTGCTGCCCTCGGCACCAGAGTCTGTTCCCGAACCCGGGTCGCCGGCATGGCTCGAGGTGTGGCGTCCAGCGCCTCAGCCCTCTGCACCACCGGGCCGGCTGCATCTGATTCTTAAGCATGCAGTCAGACCTGATTATGATTACATTGGTTTTCCGTATTTACAGCATAATTAGTCTGTTCAAAATCTGTCAATACCAAGCTAGTATACATACGATATCGGACGGCAGGCAGTGACAGCAATACAAGCTGGAGACGCACTACCAATCAGGGTATGAAATTCGTGAAAAAAAGTACATGCCCACTTGGGCATGTAAGAAGAAAATGTACATGCCCAACAAACTATTTACATGCCGCCCCTTACTTTACATAATTTTAGACGTCATCTTCACTGGACCAAGCACTTTCGATTTCATCACCACCACTAGGGCTGGCAGAAGCAGCATGCAGTGACAGTGTTCTGAAGCCATAAGCTTTGGTAGTGGGCTTCCTTTTGCCATTTTTCCACCACAGTGATATGGCACCTTCAGGGTTATAGTCACTAAGCTGGGGTCCATTCAGAGATATAGACATTAGGTCATGTAGGGTGTCTGGGCGTAATCCAACCCTCCAGTCCTTTTTTTATTCTTCCCATCAGAGAGAAGCCTCGTTCTGCAGCAGCAGTGTGAACAGGAATCAGGAGAATGATTCTGACAATGGCCAGCACATTTCGAAATTGTTGCTCCTGCACATCTGCAAGAATCACTTTCTGCCACAATTTCAGAGACTTACAACTTTCAACAGACAGCAAGTGGAGTATGTGCTTTTTTAAGTCTAGCTACTCCAGCAGTACCAAATTAACATCAACTTCACGAGACTCTAGGACCACTTTATAGTGATCAACAATTGTTTGAATTGCTTGATCTCCATATGTTTCAAGTGCCTCTGTGGATGTTGGCCAGGACTGAAAATTTAAAGCTCTTGCAGCTAGTAACACTTTATTGGTCGTGAAGGACTGAAAGCGAGATTCAATGTGCTGTGACGTTTTCTGAAGAATTTTTTTGATCTCTGAAATTGTGGCTTCTACAATGTCTGAAGGAGAACCTGATCTGTGCCTGCTAGTTTCATTAGTTAAGTCAACACTGTTGTACTGAGTTAGGTTCTCATTTACAGATGTAAGTGTTATGCGGTGAAGAGTTTCTTGATTCGAGAGACCATTTAGTTTTTGAATTGTGCTTTCTACTCTGCTGTGAACTTTTTCAACAGTGGCATCCTCTTGCTGAAAGCACAGACTAAGAGCAGATAACCAAAAAAACACTTTCAGAAAGTTCATGTATATGACATTTTAAAGTCTTAAGCACTTTAAGTATTCCTAGTGCGTTTGGCCATGATCCTGCTTGTTTGTCAGTGACACATGTTCGAGGTGAGGCACTAATGCAGCCCAGTTCCTTTCAAGGGCAGAAATGGCCCGTTCTCTGTGTACAAGCCACCTAGTGCCACCAGTGTTAACTGGTTTGACCACATTAATATTTAAAAGGGATTCCGTTTCCTGTAGGCCTTTCCAACTTTTTGGTGACCTGTGGTAAAATGAGTAAATGTTCAGCAGAAGTTGTTCTAATGACTTGTAAAAGGGACAGTCTCTGAATGAATCCTTTACAGCAAGCTCTAAACGATGTGCACAGCAGTGTATGTCAATGAGGTGTGGGCACTGGAAATCTTGCTTTATTCGACTAAGGACACCTGAAGTGCTCCCCAACATTACAGCAGCACCATCAGATGCCGCACTTATCAGCTTATGTTTCCAGCCACCATTCTTTAAACCACCTTCACCCTCTAAAGCATTAATCACAGTATTTAAAATGCTTTCTGACTTAGGGACACTGACTGGTTTCAGTGCAAGAAATCTTGTTACAGGTAGGCCATTTTCAAAACACGTACATAAATGCCTCCTCCTCAGTCACACTTTTATCTGTGCAGGAATCAACAAGAAAAGAAAAGAAGTCATTGTCTTGTAATAGACTAGCAGTAGTGCTTTGAATATCTTGGGCAATAAAGTGAATGAAGACACGGCATTGCTTGTCACTACTGTAACTGTGACCCATAGCATCATCCCCATGATTTCTTCTTTGTAAATCTATCAACCCAGGAAAATCCCTAAAAGGCCTTTCGGTCCTAGCAACGTAATATGCAGTACAGAACAATTTACAAATTTGATCCATTTCTTTTTGTTCCATAAATTGTATGGATTTCTCTATTGGTCTTTCTCCAACTTTTGTTTTATTTGCAATGTATGCCATCTCAGCATTTTTGTGTGCTATGGACACTTCATGTGCTGAGATAATCGTACTCTAAAAGTACTGCATCCAGTTCTGAAATTATTTTTGCTTTGGCTTTTATCATAACTCTGACACCATGTACAGAACATGGCACATTTATCTGTGTCATACGTAAGCCACTTCCTGCCCTTTTTCCAGGATTCCTGAAATGTTCTAACTTTCTGGGCCTTAACTTGGCTTTCAGTACAAGCAGTAGCACTTGAGGAAACTTCAGTGGTCACAACAGTTTCACTGTCTGGGCAAGGAGGAAGTGGGGTTATAGCTGTGCCGGTAGTAGTACTAGTACTTGGTGTTAGGGAATCCGAGTTAGCTCCCGCAGTCTCATCAAAACTCTTTCTCTTAAATCCAAATTTAAAAAGACTCATGGTGTCTGCCTGGCTGTTCAGAGTTGAACTTGTGAATACTGATTTTAAGAATTTTTTATTTGTGTTACTCAGTATTAATAAATGCAACAAGGAAAAAAGTGTGTATTGTCTTTTTTTTATAATAAACTTAAGAAAACCTGACTGTGTGTTGTCTGATTATTTGTTATAACAGGTATTCAGATTTTAGATAGTCCAAAAACCACAGCGTAGAGACTGTGAAATGCGTAACAGATTTTTTTATAACAGTATTCAGATTTTAGATAGTCCACAGACAGTGTAGCCTGTAAAAAGCTAGAGATTTTTTATAACAGTTTTCAGATTTTAGATAGTCCACAGTGTAGCCTGTAAAAAGCTAGATGTTTTTTATAACAGTATTCAGATTTTAGATAGTCCACAGACAGTGTAGCCTGTAAAAAGCTAGATGTTTTTTATAACAGCATTCAGATTTAAGATAGTCCAAAAACCACAGTGTAGAGCCTGTGAAATGCTTAACAGATATTTTTATAACAGTATACAGATTTTAGATAGTCCACAGACAGTGTAGCCTGTAAAAAGCTAGAGATTTTAGATAGTCCAGACCACAACGAAAGATTTTTTTAATAACAGTATTTAGATTTGAGATAGTCAACTCCACATAAAAGTAGCTTTATTAGCTAGTAGAATAGTAGTAGATCCCCCTAAGTTTTAGGTGTTCCAAGTTCAAAAGCTTTTAGAACTTTAATAAACAATTACTTTTAATTAGATTTTCTTAGTCCACACAGTAGCTAAAGAGCTTTAATAGATTTTTTTATAACTGGTCCCTGGATTTACATTTAGTTTAGACCACACTCAGCAAGTAGCTTTAAAAAAAAAAAAAAAAAGCTTTACTAGCTTTAGATTTTATTTTTTATAACAAACTAATCCTGGTTGTTTCTGTATTTAGTCCAGATTTTAGTTAGTCCCTCCACACACACAGTAGCTAGCTAGTAGAACATATGTAACAGTAGATTTATAATTGATCCATCATCCATGGATCCAGAAGAAAAAATTACTCACCTTAGTAATGTTGTTTCTTCTAATGGAGTCTTGCTATATGATGACCATTGCAGCATGACCACAGGTTAGAACTGCTCCGGAGGTGAAATAGTTAACTTTCCATGCAGGCATGGAACTTAGAGCGCGAGCTCGGTTGAAAACTCTGTCTGTTGTTCTTCAAACACAAACTGTCAGATCTTTTCGAGCTAAAACTCACTAGGGTTCTGTGTGGAAGCTGTAAACCTACACTAGCCAACTGGCTACTAACATAAACACTCATTTTTTGGCCTAAAACAAAGACTCAAGTCAGGAGACCAAAAAAATGCAACAACACAACACCAATTCACCCAAAAAGGAAGGTGAAAAACAACAAGGTGGGCATCAAAAGAGTGCCAACCCTGTACTGCCCACCCACATCCCAAAATAGAGGTTCTGAGAGGGGCAGGGAGGGAGGTCATAATATAGCAAGACTCCATTAGAAGAAACAACATTACTAAAGTGAGTAATTTTTTCTTCAAACAACATGAAGTCTTGCTATATTATGACAATTGCAGACTACACAGCAGTACCCCCATGGAGGAGGGACAGAACCTACTTAGGGAATAGGCTCTGAAGCACGGCTGTGCCAAACCGAGCATCACTCCTAGCCTGGATGTCCAGGGAGTAGTGCTTGGTAAAAGTGTGAACTGTTTTCCAGGTAGCTGCTTGACATATTTCTAGAATAGGAATGTCTCTGGCAGCAGCCAGAGAAGCAGCTGTACCTCTGGTAGAGTGAGCCCTCAGGCCTGAGGGGGAACTTTACCTAACTTCTCGTAGCAGAATTGGATACAAGAGACAATCCACCTGGCAATGGATCTTTTAGTGGCTGGCTTCCCTTTACCAACTTCGCCATAAGTGAGGAACAGTTGGAGGGAGTCAAACCTATGGCCCTTGGTATGCTCTATGTAGTAACTAAGGGCTCTCTTCACATCTAGGCTGTGCAGCCTCCTCTCCCCAGAGGAAGAGTGGTCAGTGAAGTACGCTGGAAGAGAAATAGATTGATTAAGGTGGAAATCTGAAACCACCTTAGGCAGGAACTTTCTGTTAGTCTGGAGGACCACCTTATCTCTGTGAAAGGAGATAAACTCCTGCTCCACTGACAACGCTTGTAATTCACTTATGCGTCTGGCAGAGGTGATGGCTACCAGAAACACAGTTTTCCAAGTCAAGTACTTGAGCTCAGCTGAAGACAAGGGCTCGAAGGGGGGTTGCATAAGCTGAGCAATGCAAACATTAAGATCCCAGGCAGGGGCAGGATCCCTGAATGGAGGGTTGGTGTGAAGCAACCCCTTAAAAAACTTGGAAAATACAGGATGAGTTGAAAGAGAAGAGAATTTACCTGCTGAAATAAAAGCAGACACAGCTGCCAAATGCACCTTCAGGGTAGCTGGTCTCAGCCCCAAAGAATTCAGGTGGACCATATAATCCAGGACTGTGGGTAGACCAGCAGAGACTGGGGGAATATGCTTTTCCAAGCACCATATGGAAAATCTTTTCCATTTGGAATTGTAAGTAGCCCTGGTGGAAGGCTTCCTTGAGGCCTTCAATATGTCCATTACACCTTGGGAAAGGTGTAAATCAGCAAACTCTAACTCTTCAAGAACCAAGCCCTGAGATTGAGAGATTTGAGATTCGGATACCAAACCCTTCCCTGGGCACAAGTTAACAGACTGTGATTCCTGGGAAGGCACAGGGAAGGATGGACTGCTAAGGACAGCAGGAGTGGGTACCAGGGTTGTCTGGCCCAATCCGGGGCTATCAGAATGACTTTGCAGGATTGGGATCCGATTTTGACTAGCACTTTGAACAGGAGAGGAAAGGGAGGGAAGGCATAGAGGAACTTCCCTTCCCAACTGAGGGCTAAGGCATCCAGGGGGAGTGAGCCCAACACTGGGGGCCTGCAGCAAAAAAGAGGAAGTTAGTGATTGTCTGGGGCTGCAAAAAGATCTATCTGCGGGGTGCCCCATCTGGCAAATACTACTCCCAAGACCCGGGGATCCAGTGACCATTCGTGGTGGCCCTGGGAAATCCTGCTGAGAGCATCTGCCAGGACATTGTCCTTGCCTGGGAGGTGGACTGCCGTAAGGGAGGTGTTCAGGGAGTAAGCCAGAGACCACAACTTCATCGCTTCGGTGCACAAGGCCGTAGACCGAGTGCCCCCTTGCTTGTTGATGTACCACATTGTAGTGGTGTTGTCTGTTCTGACCTGAATACTCTTGTTCTGAACAGATTTGGAAAAAGCTTGAAGTGCTAGAAAAACTGCTCTGAGCTCCAACAGGTTGATGTGGAGCAGAGATTCCTGGGGAGACCACAGACCCTGGGTAGTGAGGTCGCCCATGTGAGCTCCCCAGCCCAAGAGGGATGCATCTGTAGTAAGGATTAGAGAATGAGACTGAGTGACAAAAGGAACCCCTTGTCTCAGGTTGCTCTGATCCTGCCACCACTGTAGGGTTTGGATCAGGGTTCGAGTTACTGGGATCAACTTGGTAAGAGGATCCTTTCTTTGAGACCAAAAGCTCTCAAATGGAACTGGATGTCCCTCATCTGAAATCTTGCTCCCTGCACAACTGCTGTGGAAGCAGTCATGTGTCCTAGAGCTGCAGAAAATGCCTTGCTGGCCGGGAGACCTGCAGGGTAAAAGAGGAGGCCAGGGAGACTAGGGTCTTTGCCCTGTCCAGGGGAAGAAAGGCCCTGGCTTCCTGTGTGTTCAGTTCTGCGTCTATGAAGGTAAGGAGCTGGACAGACTCTAGAACTGACTTTGAGAGATTCAGAAGGAAACCTAGAGAGGTAAGCAGTTGCTGCATTATCTGAAGATGTAAACTGACCTGGTCTGGGGACTGGCCTACTATGAGCCAATCGTCCAGGTAAGGAAAGATGGCAATCTTTTGCTTTCTTAGGTAGGCAACTGCTACTGCCAGGCATTTGGTGAATACCCTTGGGGCAGAAGTGAGGCCGAAGGGCATTGCTCTGAACTGGTAGTGGCCTGAGGGCAGCTCGAACCTGAGGTACTTTCGATGGGAGCTTCTGATGGGAATATGGAAGTAGGCATCCTTGAGGTCCAGGGAAGCTAGCCAGTCCCCTGGCCTTAGAGAGGGTAGGATAATTCCCAGAGTCACCATTTTGAACTTTGGCTTTAAAAGGTGCTTGTTTAAATATCTGAGATCCAGGATGGGCCGCAATTCTCCTGTCTTTTTTGGAGTAAGGAAGTACCTGGAGTACAAACCTTTGCCCTGGTGTAGGGGAGGAACCCTTTCCACAGCTCTGAGAGCCAGGAGGGTAGAGACCTCTGCCTCTAGGGCGAGTGCCTCTGATGGAGTTGCAGGTGGAAAAGATCTGGTTCTCAGCTTTGGAAATTTTTTGAAGCTGAGAACCAGTCCCTGGCTTACTACTTCCAGGACCCATTTGTCTGATGTTAAAGACTTCCAGTCCCGGACAAAGTAAGCCAGCCTGCCGCCTACAGGTAGAGAAGAATCGGCCCTGGCAATCCCATCAGGGTGCCTGCTTGGCAGGGGCTTTGGGCTGAGGGGTGGAAGCAGACCTGCTTGTACCCCGTCTGCCTCTCCCTCTAAAGAACCCCCTCTGAGCATAGGCGGAGGAGGAAGCTTGGGCTTGGTGAAAAGGCCTGCCCCTGCCTCTAGGAAGCTGCTTTTGAGGAGTGGCCTGCCTTTCCTTGGCCTGTGCACTCCTATAGGTGGTCCTATATTCATCCATTTGCTTCATGTAATTCTCTGTTTGCTCCCCAAACAGAGAATTTCCCACAACAGGAAAATCCATGGCGTGAGACTGGGTATCCTGAGACAGGGTAGTACATCTGAGCCAAGCTATCCTGCGAAGTGCCACAGATGTAGCCATGACTCTTGATGAAACATCATTAGAGTCCACTGCAGCATGAAATTGCACCTTGGATGCCTCAATACCATCCATAGCCACCTGTTCCAGCTCCCTGGCAAGCTGGTCAGGGACTTGTTTTGCTAGGGCCAGTACAGTATCCCATCTGGATTTCTGGTACCTAGCAGCATAAACTCATATAATTTGCTTGTCTGAGTCCCAAAGATGCTGCCATGTACTGTTTCTTTGCCATAGCATCAATCTTCCTGGAGTCCTTCTCAGGGGGGTGTGAAGCTAGGGGAATATTAGCCTTGTCACAGGCTGCGGCCTGCACTACCCCCACATGGCTGCATTGTTGAGTGAGGAAATCAGTGTCTGAGCCTGATAAGGTATACCTCTTGTCCATCCTTTTATCCACAGGAGGTATAGTGTGAGGAGTTTTTAAAACTTTTACTGTCTGTTTCCGAAAAGATTTATGCAAAGGAATAGACAGTCTCCTAGACTCTGGAATATCCATCATTTTTACATAGTCCGGCTCCTCTTGGTCATCAACAGCTTCCTCAACAGGGAGCTGGAGAGTCTCAACTTTTTATAAAACATGAAATGAGAAGGGACTCAGAAAGCCTTGGAGGAGAAACCCTAAGGGTCTATCTGAGAGATGTCGGTTCAATGGGCACATCCAGATCTTCAAAACCATAAACACTCTCCTCATATTCCTCTTCCCCCTCCTCCGGTTCATAAAAATCCTCAAAATCATAATCTTGAACCAGAGGAACCGGCCGAACCGAACGCCTCCCTGAAGGTGCTGGTTCGGTCGGGACCGGGGAGAGACACTGGACAATTTGAATTGCTTTAGCTATTTCTTCAGCAGTTGGGGAGAGAACTTTTGGCCTTACGCTAGCTGACTTCCTAGTCCTTTTTGCTGGAACCGGCTCCTCAGAACCCGGCTCTTCGTTTGCCCGAGGAAGTATTGCCCTGGTCAGAGGGCACTCCCTCCAGTTTGGCTGGTACCGAACCGGGCTGGCCATCCGGGTCAGCGGACTTTATAGCCTCTCTCTCTCCCTGAGCCTACCAACTCTCTTATCTAAGGTGGCAGCAGGGAAATTCTGACAAATCTGGCAGTCTGCATTGAGGTGGTCAAACCCCAGACAATATACACAGGTGGTGTGTGGGTCAGCCTTAGCAAAGGCTTCCCCACAGAGGCCACAGTGCTGAAACCCAGTGGGTCCGGTTTTTCTTTAGGGTTTCTCAGACATAATGCCAGCCTAACCAAACTTGCCCGTTTATGGCAATCCGCCAAGCAAGACACCCTTATCGGTTCCCAACCGTGTCACGGGTCATGGAAAAAACCGTAATGAAATCCGTTTTTTTAAGAACCGATAAGAACCGGGAACCGCACTCTACAAAGGACTAGAAGCTTTAAATACAACTTGATCGGTTCAAACCGAACCGATAATGAATTACAAGTTCCACACAGAAAAAATAATGTAAAACCTATCTATTACTTACATTACCACAGATAGAGCTTGAACCGACCGGTTGCGGTTTAATTTCGGCTAAAAACCGAAAAAATAACACTTTTAAACCGACAAAAAGAACCGAGCAGAAGAAGAAATCTCCGGAGCGACTGTTCAGTGAGGCGGAGTAAAGAATCTGACAGTTTGTGTTTGAAGAACAACAGACAGAGTTTTCAACCGAGCTCGCGCTCTAAGTTCCATGCCTGCATGGAAGGTTAACTATTTCACCTCTGGAGCAGTTCTAACCTGTGGTCATACTGCAATGGTCATAATATAGCAAGACTTCATGTTGTTTGACTATACATTTAAGTTACTGCTGAGAAGCTTGTAAATGAATGCAGCTTTCTTTATAGACTGGGTGAGCTGACTGAGCAGCACTGAGCTCCTTTATTTCAAAGAGACTGCAGGCAGTACTAGTCTGACTGTCTCTATTACAAATCCAAAGGCCAGCCCAGTACAGATTACTTTTTAATTACTTTGCTGGTTATATAGTGCATTTAGACTAGTCTGAGTTTTTAAGTTTAGTCTCTGCAGTGCTTCACCACAAGCCTGCATTCAGTGTCCCTTCCCCCTTGATATTACAGACTGCTGCTGCCACTGGTTTTTATCAGGTCGCCTAGAAAACTAACAGAAATAGCAGAGCAGTTGAGCAGACTGATGAATTTGAATAGATTATAGATTTGTTTGCTTTGCTTTTATTTTCTGTTTACTGCCTGGTTGGTTTGCTTTCTTTCACAATACACTTTTATCCTGCTGAATTGTCTCCTCTCCTTTGTACCTCTTCCTAACTTAATATTCCTTCCATTCCCTCTTTCTGCAGTTTAATCCCCCCAGATTTCCTTTCTGTTCTGCCTATTTCCTTCAGTGCTGACTGGAGAGAGAGACCCACGTTAGTCTCATACACACAGACACACTCCTCTCCTCTCCCGCTGCTCCAATTTACTTATAATCCCCTGACCCCCTCCTTTGCAGTCCGGTTTTTCTGGGGGAGTGGTTAAAAAGAAATTTAGATCTTAAAAGAGCTTTTGATTATTTATTTTGCTGATCGCGATCATTCCGGTTGGCAGGCAGCCTGTCTCCACGAATGCAATCTAAGGAATGGCACGCTATGCTCAGTCCTCGCATCACGCTGTCTGGAGGGGGTGGGCGAATACTCCACATAAGGGCACCTATTGGTGCATATGCTGCTGTAGCCCACCTCCAACAGTGACTGAGGGACACATGAAGACTTGACAGGATGATCTGTGTGCCAGTCAACTGTAATGGGGGGGGGGCACATCAGCCTGCTCTAAATGTATTCCTCCAACTTGTTCCCTCCATGTGTGTTGCAGACAAGCAGTCAGCTGACATCCAGACGAGCAGACTCGTGTTCGGCTCTACAGATGTCAGCTCTGCGTCTGCGCTACTCTGCTGGCTCCACTGCCCCCAAGGAAAGTGAGAGGACTTGGCAAAAAAAAAAAACGGCAAGACGGCAATGTCTGGGGATGTCAGCTCTGTGTCTGCGCTACTCTGCTGGCTCCCCTGCCCCCAAGAAAAGTGAGAGGACTTTTAAAAAAAAAAAAAAAATGGCAGCCTGGGGAGAAGAAAAAAAAACAGAACAAAATGTAACTCTGCTGAAATACTTTAGGTGCCCAAAGGGGCAGGCACTAAACAGCTTTAGGTGTCCTGAAGCAAAAGTGCCTGCCCTGGGGCACCTAAAGTATAGGAATTTTGTACTCTGCTACCAATTACTGCTTCTTCAAACTAGGCAAGACTCCTTTTTAATAAACTGTTGCAGTTATGGGAGGGTATGCAAGCAGTTTTATCGGCAACATGGAGACCACAACAACAGTACTGCACACTCTTCCAAATTACTGCAATTCCCCAACTTGCTCGGCTTATCACCCTGACTGGACTACTAGGCACATAACAAATAGATGCAAAATAGAATAGTCCAATTAATTTTTACAAGTAAGGGAGGTCAGGAGGGTGGTTTCACCAGCACTACATTTCTTTTCAATGCTGCATTAATCTCCTTGGAAGCTAATCAATCAACCCACATGTTTGATTTCCAAACCAACCGTATTTCTCCCAGTCTTCACAAAGTAATCTCTTTCGACTGCTAATGACTCTTCTTCTTCACACTTGGTGTTGGTCACTCCCACCTCTGCAGAAACTACTCGTGCATGTAGAAGTTTCCAGCCAATCAACTGTAAGCAACCCTGGAAACAAGTGGTTGCCCACCCCACAGCCAGGGCTAGAAATAATTTTTTTTGAGATGCCTGTCCAAAGGACAGGAGGGATGTAAATTTTACCTGTCCAGCCAAAGTTTTACCTGTCCACATTGTTGTGAGGTGAATTTTGAATTTAAAACATAAAACGGACTGTAAAGTGGAAATAGAGAAAATTGCTGCTTTTGGGGGGTTGTTTTTCAAGGTAAAACACTGCCTGAGTCTAGTCTAGTCTAGTCTATTTCTGAATCGGAACTTGAATCTCTGCAGCCATATGGTCTCACATGAGGTCTTCTCTTTTGTTTTCCAGATTTGAACCATAGTCTTATGGAATCCTGCAGATCAAATGTAGCAACGCTAGCATCTGACGGCTTGACACGCATTAGTTCAGATGTAATCGCAAGAGACAGACAGGACTGCCAGTCAGCCTTCACTCTGCCCATCAATCTGAATCCTCTCTCAACCACTGCAGTTTGGGCTGGGATCAGTAGAGCTATAGTGATTAAGACCAGAATATCAAGGAATCGCTGTTCATGTGCATCATTATGGAGAATTTTTTGCCAGAAATCCAAATAGTGAAATTTTGGACACAGCTCATTCAGTGATTTTTTTCATAACTGATTTAAGCTCTAACCACTGAGCTTCAATCAAGTTTACATTATGATTGTGTTTCTTGAGTATGGCACTGTAGTGGTCTGTGAGGGTTCTGACTTCCTCATTGCCATAAAGGGCTAGCTGGTCACTGTTATCTGGTAACTGTAATAGGTTAAATATCCTGAATGAACGTAGGACTTTGTTTTAAAACTAGAAAATCGTGAGTTAATATTTTCAATTGTTGATGAAAGAAGGCTTGTAACATCACGTAACACTGCCTGTTTGGTTCTATCTATAGAATATCCTCTTTCTAAATTAAGGAAGATATCAAATCCACGGTACTGAACCTGAGTACAGGCTGAGCCTGTCAGTCGACCTGTGCTAGTGTCACCGTCAGCTGTGTTAGGGTCAGGGAGCAAGAGCAATTCGTTACAGACTTTGTCAAGTGTATCCTGCACATGGTAGTCCTCTAGCCAGAGCACTGTGCTTTCAACCTTACTGACTATTGTTTCTACTGTTGAGCTCTCTCTCTGTAGAGTGAGACTAAATGCCATCATGACAGAAAGGTATTCAGCCAGAAGCTGAGCAAAGAGGATAAATCTCACAGGACTTATTGTTGGGAACGACCCACTGGCCTGATCATTTGTTTGCCCTGGTGTGGAAGCAATGTGCTGTAAATGTACAACTAAGGCCTTGTAGCTGGACAGAACAACAGACAGAGCCCTCTCTCTGTGTGCAACCCACCGGGTTCCTGACACGTTAACTGATTTGTAAATGGTGTAGCACATATTGCTAGCCAACTCTGAGACCAGCGGGGTTTTTGGGAGACTTATGGTATATTTTATAGATACCCATTAAGACTTCATTTGTTGTTTTCATGTATGGAATAGATGTTGTGGATTGCTTTATAGCAAGCTCCAACGTGTGGGCACTGCACTGAATCCCTAACAAATGAGGCACATCTTTCAAAATCCTGCCAAACACCCCAGTCACTTTACCTAACATGACGGGTGCCCCATCAGATCCAAAAGCAACAATTTTTTCTTTCCAGTCTTTACAGTCCAAGGTGAATTGTAAGGCATCACCTATTGAGTTATAAATGCTTTCACCATTTGGAATACAGACTGGCTGAAGGGAAACAAATTTGTTTACGGGACGGAAATTTTCCATTGTGCTAATATAGACTGCCTCCTCTTCTATTACTGATGCATCAGTGCTTGAGTCACATAAGACAGAGATAAAAGTGTTACTATTAAGCAATTTTGCATCTTTTATCCTTATTGATTCCGAAATAAAATGTGTGAACATTGCTGCCTGTTTTTCACTTCTATAACTGACTCCGACATTTGTACCATTTACATGTTGTAATTCTAATATGCCAGGGAAATCTGTGAATGGGCATTCTGAATTAATCAAATAAAGAGTTGTTCTAAACAAATGTTCTACTTGTGTCGCCCAATTTTTTCCATTTGTATTATTCCTCGTTCTATTGCTAGCTTGGAAGGGTCTGTGTTAAACACGGTATTTTTTTCATTAGCTATTTTATCAGGTTTGGAGAGTTCATGAGCACGTACATTTTCAAGTCTCATGCTCTTACAGCCAATAATGAAAGTGTTTGTCTCTTAAGTATTTTTTGCAATATGAGCAGGTCATGCTCACATCAGGCTCATATAGTAGCCACTCCCTATTTTTCTTCCACCTCTCCTTGAAGCCCCTTTTTATGTTTTCTTGCACGCATGCTCAAGAAATACAGGTTACTCACCTGCAACAGGAGTTCTAGGAATGGTATATGTTGTTCATCCACACTCATTGGCAGGTATCCTTGCCGCTTTAAATCTTGCCGGAAGGTCTTCAAGCTTGCTCCTCCCACCCACCGGGTGGTATAACTCTCGGCTCCGCCCCATGACGCCAGATCTGCCCGCTGGAAGCTCAGGTTGTGCGTCAAGCTGGGAGGTTGTGATCGGTGGATGAACAACATATACCATTCTAGAACTCCTGTTACAGGTGAGTAACCTGTATTTCTAGGACATGGATATGTTGTTCATCCACACTCATTGGCAGACTCCTAGCAGTTCTCCAGGAGGAGGGAGGCAAGAGCACACCCAATACTTACTTGGGAAAGAGTCTGGAGAACCGAGGCCCCAAAACCAGCATCCCGGCGTGACTCAAGGTCGATGTGGTAGTGGGTAATGAAGGTGTTTGCTGACTTCCAGGTAGCAGCCCTGCAGATTTCCTGGATAGGGACGTCCCTGGAAGCAGCCACGTGCAGCAGTATGGCGGTAGAATGAGCTCTTATCCTCTGGGAGGCTCCATGCCCGCCAACTTATAGCAGAGATCTATGCAGGAGGTTACCATCTGCTTATCGTCCGCTTGGCTGCAGGTCTGCCAGATCGACTTCAGCGTGGGTGACAAACAGCTGGCTAACCTCTCCCAATTTTCAGCCCGGCGCCCTTATAATAGCGGCGCCTCTAGGGTCCAGAGTATGGAGCCTATATTCGCCTCCGAGGTGTGATTGGGGTAGAACACCGCAGAGTCAACACCTGGTTAAGGTGAAACTCCGACACCACCTTCGGAAGGAATTTCGGTGGGGGCGCAGGACAACCTTGTCCCTGTGGAAGACCAGGTAAGGAGACTCGATGGAAAGCGCCTGGAGCTCTCCCATCCTTCTGGCTGACGTGATAGCCACCAAGAAGGCGGTCTTCCACGACAGGTGAGAGAGAGCACACCTGTGCATAGGTTCGAATAAGCTTGCCCATGAGCTTTGCCAGTACCAGCAGTAGATCCCACGGAGGTGGGGGTTTCCCGCACTGAGAGAAATGTGATCAAGGCCTTGAAAAAGCGCCAGACCACCTTCTCCTGCGCCATCGACTGCTTCCCGCCCGCGCTCGAAGCAGAGATGGCTGCCAGGTGCACCCTTAGGGTCGTCGACCTAAGCCCTTGACTAGAAAGGACTATAAATAGTCCAAGATGCTTGCCAGGAACAGGAGGAAGGGTCCAAGCCCTTGCCCTGACACCAAATGGAAAACCTTTTCCATTTGAAGGCATAGCATTTTCTGGTCGACTCCTTACGGGACGCCTCAACTACATTGAGGACCTCGCCGGAAAGACCCAAGGCCTGGAACTCTAGCAGCTCAGGAACCAGGCCGTCAGGTGCAGGGATTGAAGGTCCGGATGGAACACCTTCCCTGATTGACTGAGAGCAGGTCCGGCGAGCTGGAAGCTGCCAGCGAGTCCTGGAGCTGAGACTGAGGAGATCTGGGTACCAGAACTGGCGAGGCCAGTCTGGGGCTATCAGAATCACCTCGCCTTGTCCTCCTCGCCTTGGAGAAGCACCTGTGGATCAAGGGAAATGGGGAAAGCGTAAAAGAGGCCCGGGGTCCACTGCCTAGAAGGCATCCCCTGCAGCGAGCCCTGCTGAGGGGCGGGCATGGAACAGACTCAGCACTTCTCCTGGAGGCAAACAGGTCCACCTGAGGTGTGCCCCAATGGGAGAACAGATGCTGTACTACCCGGCAGGAGAGACCACCTGGGATGCAGCCCTATCCGGCTCAGGGCATCGGCCAGGGTGTTGGAGGCTCCTGCCACGTGAATGCGCTAGGAGATCGCCTCCAGGCTGCGCACAGTGACCAAATCGCGGAGAGCTTCCTTGCATAGAAGCATGGCGCGTCCGCCCTGGCGGTTTAGATAGTACATGTCGTGGGTATTGTCCGTCTGGACTGGACCACTTGACCCCGAGGAACGGAGCAAAGGCGGTGAGAGCTAGGCGGACCGCTCGGAGCTCCAGCAGGTTGATGTGGCATCGGGACTCCCGCAGGGACCAGAGGCCATGAGCCCGGTGTTCCCCCAGATGGGCACCCCAACCCATCAGAGAGGCATCGGTCGAAAGAGAGACCGTCGGTTCAGGCGGATCTAACGGATGCCCTCCTGCAAATGATCTGGAACGTCCACCACTGGAGAGCGCCCACATCCCCTGTGTCACCGATACAGCTGGTCCAAAGGATCTAGGCTGCCAGACCACTGGCTGGCCAGTCCCCACTGAAGGGGACGCATGTTCCAGCGGGCCCAACGACCACGCTTGGTGCAGGCCGCCATGAGACCCAGGAGGCGAGGAAGTCCCGGCAGGGCGCACTGCCCAACCAGAAATGATCGGGCAAAGGAGGAAAGAACCCCGCCCTGTCCGCCGAGCCGCCGCCTGGCTCGAAGAGAGTCGAGCTGCGCCCGATGAATAGAATCACCTGCTTCGCTCGAGTTCCGACTTGGCCTCGTTGATAAGGAGGCCCAGTTGAGAGCAGACCTGGAGGGCCAGATCTCTGGACCACTCCGCCTCCTTCCTGGAGGGGAGCTGCTATCAGCCAGTCGTCCAGGTAAGGGTACACCGGACCCTCGGCCAAGAGGGAATGCTGTCACCACTGCCATGCATTTGGTGAAGACCCTGGGAGCTGGAGACAAGCCGAAGGGCATGGCTTGGAACTCAAAGAGGGATCCTTCCGCTCGGAAGCGAAGGAATCTCTGGTGAGACGGACGGATAGGGACGTGAAAAAACGCGTCCTGCAAGTCCAGAGAGCAGAACCACACGCCGCGTTCCAAGGATGGTATTATCTGAGCCAGAGTGACCATCCTGAAGGTTCGAGACCTTAGGAACTTGTTTAGGTCGTGTAGGTCGAGAATGGGGCGCCAGCCCCCCGTCCGCTTCGGAACCAGGAAGTACCTGGACACAAACCCTGGGTCTGAAGGAGGGTCCACCACCTCTCTTATCACCTCCTTCTGGAGGAGGAGAGCGATGTCGGCTCGACGAGCCGCCAGTGAGGCTGGGGATCCCGAAGCCCCCCGAGGGGCGACGGCTCTGAAGGGTGGTGCCTGCTCGAATTCCAGAGGCAGGCCTCTTCCCACCACCTCCAAGACCCACCTGTCCGTGGTAACAGCGGACCAGGCGGAACGGAAGTGCCGGAGCCGTCCCCCCACGGGGGGACCCAGGGGTAAGGTGACGGAATGGGGGCGACACCCCTCAGCCCGTCACTGGGCAGGCTTGGAGGAGGGACCGGCCGAGGGACCTCCTGGGCCTTTTCCTCCCTGCCTCCTGTTAGAGGAAGCCGGCGGCTTGGGTTTGGGATGCCAAGGCCGAGCCTGCTGGCCCTGACGTTGCTGGCCAGGCGCTGGGGGCACAGAAGGACGAAGGGCTTAGGCTGTGGCTTCATGCCTTGTCCTTCTGGGCGGAAGAGACCGAGTCCAAGGTAGCATTGGACTTCTCGATCCTCTGCAGGTGACCTTCCACCCCAGGGCCGAAGAGGTCAGTCCCCAAAAAGGGAACATCCGCCAACTTGTGCTGGGTATCCGAAGTAAAGGTGGATATCCTCAGCCAAGCCCGCCGACGCATAGCCACTGCGGCCACCACCGATCTGGCACATGAGTCCCCTATATCCAAAGCAGTCTGGAGCTGCTGTTTGGCCACTGCCCTGCCCTGGTCCCGCACCTGCTTAACCGTAGTCTGCAGATCGGCGGGAAGATGAGGGATGACCTCATCCAGGAGCCCAACAGGGCATGAGAAAAAATGTGCCATGAGGACGGCGAACTGGCCTGGCGAAGGCCGAGAGAGGGCACGAACTTTTCAGCCCGACATAGTCCAATTTCTTGAGCCCTTGTCAGGAGGTTTGTCCACATCCCTGGCGTTGCAGCGGCGCCTGAAAACGCTGTCGGTAACCAACCCCTCAGCAGAGGGGTGTTCCGAAAAACCGGACAAGGAACCGGTAGGGACCGCATACTTCCTGGCCATCCTGGCCGAAGGCGCAGGGCAGGAAGCAGGGCGCTGCCAAAGCTCCAGTGCCGGACCCACTATGGCCTCGGCCACCGGAAAGGCCTCCGTCGGAGAATCCCCTCGGTCCAGAATCTCCGTGAGGGGATACCTGGCCCGTTTGGAAACGGGTTTGAGCTCCATCCCGGTGGACTCCGAGATGAGCCGAAGCAGTCCTAGGAAGGACGACGGGCTATCGTCCATTGACTGACCTCCTGAAGACTCCAAGTCCAGTCGCTTGGAGAAAAAGGAGGAATCATCTTCGGACTCGGAAGAGTCCTCGAAGAGCTGCCTCTGGCCTGAGCCACCCTTCACCTGCCGAGGTCGGTCGGGAGTGAGGGTAACTGACAGCGAAGAGTAGACCCTTAGCCGACCGAGAATCCTTGGTCGGAGCCCCCAATGGTGGCTGTAGGCGGAGGTTCCACCGAACGGTGGAGCAGCTGGTTTTGGCCGAACAACCGCCTGGGTATAGGCTCTCGGATAAGTCGAGGTTGTGTCGGCGGCTCCGGTGACAACCACTAATGGCGGGGAAGGCGGCAGGGTCGGCTTACTCCAGCCAGGAGAAAACTGTTGCAACATAAGGTCCTCGTACCGTCGGCGTAATTCTGGCAAGCCTCCCTAAATCCGAGGAGGGGAGGGGCCGAGGGCCCAGCCAGCGACTTACCCACTTACAGCGGTGCCGAGACCCGAGACCGCCAATGACGGTGGGATCGGCTGGACTCGCTAAGAGGTCCGAGACCGAGAGTCCCGAATCTCCGAGGTCGGGTGCGGGAGGTGTCGCCGAACCGCACTCCCCTCGGCTCCGGATGGTCCATCCGAGGCTCCGGAACCGAGGCACAGGCGAGCCGGGATCCTCAACCCTCCCGGGGAACGGGAGAGGGAATTCGGCGCTAAAGGCGACAGCCCGTCCAATGGGTCAAAAAAATCTCGACTTCATCGGTGGGAGTCTCGGTCAACTGACCTGACGGGGACACCGTGAGGCCAGTGGTCGGCCGAGCGCGTCGATCAAGCCGACGGTCGACGGCCCGGGAGAGGGACCTTCCCGCCCCAAGAGGCGCCGACGGAGGGACTTACCCCTGTCCCTCTTTTTGGACCGAGAATAAGGTCCCGCAGACGTAGGCCCTTCTCCTTTAGTGGAGAGGGACAGACAAAGCTCCTTAAAGGAAGCCGTGTAAGAAGAGCCCAGAGAGAGCGGGATAAATGCCGCGGCCGAGGAAGATACGGCCCGCGCCGCCTCCTCTTCGAGGGCGACCATCCGCTCGAGCTGATCCGCCGAGCCCGCCGCCGCGGACACCGCCAACCGGGCCTCCTTGGACTTCACCGGAGGGAAACGCTTCTCGGGACGGCCCAGTTGCAATCGGGCAGCACGGTCTTCGAGGACGTAGGCCGAGAAAGATGAGCACAGGTCTGAAGCCCGCGGGTCGTGCTCAAGGCCTAGGCAGTAGACACACGTGAGTGTGGATCCGTCTGAGACATCTTTCACCGCATGGGCATCTCAAACTGGAAGTCGATTTGTCCATCGCAGCATGAGGATCAAGACTGAAGTCTTTTTCGCAAAATTTATTTTAAACCGCAAACGGAGAAATAGGAACCAGTCTCAAACGCAGAGCGTTGAGGGAACCTGAGCTTCCAAGCGGTAAGGAAGATCTGGCGTCATGGGGCGGAGCCGAGAGTTATACCACCCGGGTGGGTGGGAGGAGCAAGCTTGAAGACCTTCCGGCAAGATTTAAAGCGGCAAGGATACCTGCCAATGAGTGTGGATGAACAACATATCCATGTTCCTAGAAACATTATGTGGCAGCTTAGGAGAGAAATGGGTTGTGGAGGTATGCACTGTGGCAGCCAACGGGGGCACTGCATTTGGGGCTTGGCACTGGTGGACCAATGCAGGCTAGTGTCTTGATGACACTGATTCTGCAGAAGTGCCACCAAGTTGAAATATTTTAGCGCTACAATCAAGGGTAGCCTCGTCATTGCAGTGTCAGCCATTTCGCTGCAATGAGGAGCGACCAGTCATTGTAGGGCAGTACCTTGCCATCAGCATGCCCCCGACCCAGTACATCTGCCGATGGGGAAGCCCACTCCCCGTCGGCACACTGTAACCCCTTCCCCCATTTGTTGTGTGCCAAAGGGGTGCCCAATCCACCTCGGCATCATGCGCCCCCCCCAATAGTCTTTCTCTGCTGACGGGAGGCCCAATCCCGCTGGCTTCAGTTCACCCTGCCCAGTTCAATTTGCCAATGGGGAGCCCACTCCCGTCGGCATAATGTTCCCCGCACTTGTTGTGTGCCGGGGATGTCCAATCTCCTTGGCTCTCTCCCCACTTAGTATGTGCAGACGGGTGGCCAATACCCGCTGGCTGCAGCCCCCACAAAAACACTCAGGTGGCACGCATGAGCCCATTCAAGCATGCCATATGTCCCTGTAAAAAAAAAAAAACTATATGTTTTCGTTTTTTTTCCTAAAACCTGTAAAACAGAAAACAGTCCTCGTTAAAGGGCACTGTCAGCTTTACCCCTCGTTTTTTGCAAATTTACTACCACTAGGTTGCTATACAAACATACATACTAACATACTAAAAGCCAGCAGAATAGGTCTGATGGTCTTTCGTGTCTGCTAGGTAGCCAGCCCCTATCGGGCGCTCGCTCCTCCCCCCCTTGTCCCCGAGAGGGTCAGTCTTGGCTTCAGTACACCCATGCATCTGTCCCACCCTCTCTTGAAGCCCTCCACAGTGCCTTGCTCGACCAGACTCCCGGGCAATGCATTCCATGGCTTCACCACCCTCTCTGTGAAGTAATGCCTTCTACGTTCTCCCCTATAGGTTCCTCCCTCCAGTTTCCATTCATGCCCTCTGGTTGTGCCCTTTTGCTTTAGCCTGAACATTCCTTTGGCTCTACCCCTGTTAATCCCTTTCACATATTTGAAAACCTCAATCATGTCTTCCCTATCTCTCCTCTCCTCCAGTGAATACAGCCCAAGGGCTTATAGCCTATCCTCATAGGTCCTATCACCCATGCCCCGTATCATCCTGGTCACCCCCCTCTGGAACTTCTCCAACAGTACTATGTCCTTCTAAACGAGTGGCCTCCAGAACTGCAAGCAATACTCAAGATGCGGCCTAACCAAGGCATTGTACAGAGGGAGGATCACCTCACTCCTCCTGGACATTATTCCCCGGGCTATGCAGTCCAGTATCTTGTTTGGCTTTGCCGCCGTTCTTCTGCAGTTCTCACTGTTGTTCAGTTTGGTGTCTACCACCACCCTGAGGTCCCTTTCACTCAAAGTGGCTTGCAGTGGGACCCCTCCCAAGGTATAAACATGCCCTGGGTTTCTGACCCCCAGATGCAACACCCTACACTTCTCCGGATTAAACCTCAGCCCCCACCTCCTTGACCAACCCTCCAGGGTCTCCAGATCCCTCTGGACTGCCACCCTCGCTTCCTCCCAGTCAGCCAATGCTCCCAGTTTAGAGTAATCCGCGAACAGGCTCATCCTACTCCTAACTCCTGTCCCTATATCAGACACACAGGTGTTGAACAGGAGTGGCCCCAGTACCAAACCCTGGGGGACCCCACTGATGACCTTCATAGGGGAGGAGAGGATCCCTCTAACCACCACCCTCTGTGTTCTATCTGTAAGCCAGTTTTCCACCCATCTAAGCAACTGTCTCCCCACCCCCATCCCCCCCAACTTTGTCAATCACCCGAAGTGGGGTACCGATTCAAACACCTTACTAAAATCCAGATATAAGACGTCCACTGGTCTCTGTCTGTCCAGGGTCCCTGTCACTCAGTCGTAAAAATTTATGAGGTTGGTCTGGCACTATCTCCCCAGGACGAAACCATACTGTTTGTCATCCCTGTGCCCCAGCCCATCCAGTTGCCTCCCGAGCATCCCTTTGATGAAGCCCTCCATTAGTTTGCCTACCACTGACGTTAAGCTGACAGGTCTGTAATTTCCCATCTCCTCCCTAGACCCACCTTTGTGGATGGGCACCATGTGAGCCACCCTTCAGTCCTGGGGCACCCTTCCTGTCTAGAGAGAAGCGTTAAACAGCATAGCTAGTGGAGCCACTAGTACGTCCGCCAGTTCCTTCAGTACCCTTGGATGCAGCCCATCCGGTCTTGGTGCCTTGTCAGTTTTCAGCACCCGCAGGGCCTCCCTCATGCTGCCCTCTGTGATTTCCCCCTTCCTAGCCCTCTCCTCGATAAGGTCCCCGTCCTCTTCTGGGCCTGGTCCACTTGGTACCCCAGCCTCTTTTGGTCCTCTCGTCTCCCTCTGCCCTATCCTCTCAGCTGCCCCCCCCCTTTCCGGTTGAATGAAGCCCATGTCTCCCTCCCTAAAAATCGAGGCAAAGTCCCCCGCCTCCTGAGCCCATCCTTCCCCAGTCCTAATCCTGGAGATTTGTGCTCTCCCCTTCCTCTTTTCCCCCATGCACAGGACTGTTGCATGGCTACTGAAGAATGCATATAAGTAAAGCACAAAGGATTCTGCTTACCAATTTTCACTAAATATGCATTAGTTGTAGTCCTGCTGACCTGATTGAAAGTCTCCATGCACCGGAAGTGAATTCATGTAGAGAAGGTGCCAGAAACGTGCATCTACCTGTAGCACTGTCCCAGCATGCATATTTTAGCATGGCCATTGTAAAAAAACAAACTCTGTTAACGCTAGTTGCTCTAAACTTGTCTTGGTATCTGATACCCAAAACCGAGGGCTCGTTCTTGTGTAAAACACTTTTGAACACTGGTGCCCAAATCCCGTGCATGCGCGCAACGACCAAGTTAAAGATCCGTGCATGCGTGAGAATGTGCCGCTGCTGCGCATGTGTGGGATTTGGGCGCCAGTGTTCCAAAGTGTTTTACACAAGAACGAGCCCTCGGTTTTGGTTATCAGATACCAAGACAAGTTTAGAGGAACTAGCGCCAACAGAGTTTATGTTTTTTAAAATGGCCATGCTAAAATAAGCACGCCAAGGCAGCGCTACAGGTAGACGCGCGTTCCCGGCACCTCCTGTACATGAACTCACTTCTGATGCACGGAGACTTTCAATCGGGATAGCAGGAGTACAACTAATGCATATTTAACAAAAATTGGTAAGCAGAATCCTTTGTGCTTTACTTGTATGCATTCTACAGTAACCATGCAACAGTCATGTGCATAGCAAGCCAGTGATGGTAAATTTGCAAAAAATGAGGGGTAAAGCTGACAGTGCCCCTTTAAGCTCAGTGGCCCCTCTCCCAACCCATGCCCACCCACTGCACACACCCCCCCACATCCCCCCTCACCCCATACTTACCTCCGGAGCCCAGTGTGACAATCTTCGGTGGACCAGGAACAAGTCTGCACTCTTCAAAGCTGACCACAAACTGAAGAAATGCCGGTAAGCTATATAATGGCATAAATAGAGTTTTTTCAACTTTGGTGCATATCTCAGGCATTTTGGGGAATCTTTGCCCCACATTTTCAACATGGGGTTACTGGGACCCCTCCTCATGAATTCAGTCACTGTCATTGCATTATTCAGTCCCGAAAGGTGATTTCGCGGTCACTGCGCGGAATCACCTTTCGGGACAGATTCACGAAACGACAGTGCCACTGTTCATGAGGTGGGCTCTCAAAAAGCTTATGTTGCAAATTTGGTGAAAAAAATCCAAAAAATGACTTTTAAGAGCATATGTTGCGCAGTTTCCACGCACGCTCGTAACTTCGTGAATTTGTAATATTTTCACTCCAGATTTTCAACACAGGCATTTTTTCACACCTCCTTATGAAAAGTACAGCTGTCATTTTATGTATCCTGGCCGAAATGTGTTTTCGTACTACTGGCGCAAAATAGCGCGGTCGCTGTGGGAAATCAGTGTTCGGGACAGATTAAGAAAATGACAGTGACACTGTTCATGAGCAGAGGTCCTAAAATGCTATGTGGAAAATCTGGTGACGAACGTCCATAAAATGACACTGTTACAAGCGTGCATTGCACAATTTCTACGCACCCTTGTAACTTCGCTAATTTGTAATATTTTCACGCCAGATTTTCAACACTGGTTTTTTTCACACCTCCTTATGAACAGTACAGCTGTCATTTTTCACATCCTGGCCGAAATGTGTTTTTGCACTTCTGGCGCAGAATAGCGTGGTCACTGTGGGAAATCAGTGTTTGGGACAGATTAAGATCAAGCGACTGAGAGAGGGAGTGAGCAAGCTCAACGGAGCTCTGCCGGGATTTTAGAGTTGTCCACCCTCCCACCCAGGGTCCTCTGTGGTCCTATATTACAGCAGGGTCTCTGGGATGGAGACAAAGCAATGATTGGATACTTTGAGGAGTGCTGTAATAATACAGATTTAGTTGTTCTGTTTATTTCTCTAACTGAGCCAAGTACTGAGCTATACTGTTTTGATTGCTGTAATAATACATTTTTATTTGTTCTGTTTATTTCTCTAACTGAGCGGAGTAATACTTGGAGTGCAACAGGATTTCTAACTGGGCTAAGTGAAACTATATGAGAGCTGAGAACAAAAAGTATGGTAGCTGAGGGATGAAAAATTGACAAGGAGGCTTTAGGATTGCTACAGTAATACAGTATCTAATGGATGAGATCTGAGACTGAATTACCCTGGTCGGCAAGAAAAAATTACTCACCTTAGTAATGTTGTTTCTTCTAATGGAGTCTTGCTGTATTCTGACAATAGCAGTGAGTCCCAACCTTCAAACTGCTCCGGAGATGAAAGAGTTAACTTTCCATGCTAGGCATGGAACGCTGAGCTCGAGCTCGAGCTCGGTTGAAAACTCTGTCTGTTGTTCTTCAAACATAAACTGTCAGATCTTTATGAGCTAAACTCACTAAGGTCCTGTGTGGAAGCTGTAAACCTACACTAGCCAACTGGCTACTAAATAAAAGAACACATTTTTTGGTCCCAAAACAAAGACAAGTCAGGAGACCCAAAAAATGAAAAACACAACACCAAGTCACCCCAAAAAGTGAGGGAAAAAAAAATTAAAAAATTGTGGGCATCTAATAAGTGCCAACACTGCACTGCCCACCCACATCCCAAAAACAGAGGTTCTGAGAGGGGCAGGCGGGGGGGAGGTCAGAATACAGCAAGACTCCATTAGAAGAAACAACATTACTAAGGTGAGTAATTTTTTCTTCAAACAACATGAAGTCTTGCTGTATTCTGACTATTGCAGACTACCAAGCAGTACCGCCATGGAGGAGGGACAGAACCTACCTAGGAAATAGGCTCTGAAGCACAGCCGTGCCAAACCGAGCATCACTCCTAGTCTGGATATCCAGGGAGTAATGCTTGGTAAAAGTGTGAACTGTTTTCCAAGTAGCTGCTTGACATATCTCTAAAATAGGGATGTCCCTGGCAGCAGCCAGGGAAGCAGCTGTACCTCTGGTAGAATGAGCCCTCAGGCCTGAGGGTGGAATCTTACCCAGTTGTTCATAACAAAATTGGATACAAGAGACAATCCACCTGGCAATGGATCTTTTAGTGGCAGGTTTCCCTTTACCAACCTCGCCATAAGTGAGGAACAGTTGGAGGGAGTCAAACCTGTGACCCCTGGTACGCTCTATGTAGTAGCTAAGGGCCCTTTTCATGTCCAAACTGTGTAACCTCCTCTCGCCAGAGGAGGAATGGTCAGTGAAGTACACAGGAAGAGAAATAGGCTGATTAAGGTGGAAATCTGAAACCACCTTAGGCAAGAACTTCCTGTTAGTCCTGAGGACCACCTTATCTCTATGAAAGGAGATAAAATCCGGCTCCACTGACAAGGCTTGTAATTCACTTATGCGTCTGGCAGAAGTGATGGCCACCAGAAACACAGTTTTCCAAGTCAAGTACTTGAGCTCTGCTGAAGACAAAGGCTCAAAAGGGGGTTGCATAAGCTGAGCAATGCAAACATTAAGGTCCCAGGCAGGGGCAGGGTCCCTGAATGGAGGGTTGGTATGAAGCAATCCCTTGAAAAACTTGGAGAATACAGGGTGAGCTGAAATAGAAGAGGGCTTACCTGCTGAAATAAAGGCAGACACAGCTGCCAGATGCACTTTTAGGGTAGCTGGTCTCAGACCCAAGGTATTTAAGTGGACCATGTAATCCAGGACTGTGGGTAAACCAGCAGATTCTGGGGAAATATGTTTTCCAGAGCACCATATGGAAAATCTCTTCCATTTGGAATTATAAGTAGCCCTGGTAGAAGGTTTCCTAGAAGCCTTCAGGATATCCATTACACCTTGGGAAAGGTGCAAATCAGCAAACTCTAACTCTTCAAGAGCCAGGCCTTGAGATTGAGAGATTTGAGGTTCGGCTACCAAACCCTGCCCTGGACACAGGTTAACAGGTTGTGATTCCTGGGAAGACAGAGGGGAAGATGGACTGCTAAGGACAGCAGGAGTGGGTACCAGGGTTGTCTGGGCCAATCCGGAGCAATCAGGATCATCTTGCAGGGTTGAGATCTGATTTTGACCTGCACTTTGAACAGTAGAGGGAAGGGGGGAAAAGCATAGAGAAACTTCCCTTCCCAATTGAGGACTAAGGCATCCAGAGGGACTGAGCCCAACACTGGAGCAAAAAAGTGGAAGTTGGTGATTGTCTGGGTCTGCAAAAAGATCTATCTGTGGGGTGCCCCATCTGGCAAATACCACCTCCAGGACCTGGGGATCCAGTGACCATTCGTGATGGCCCTGGGAAATCCTGCTGAGAGCATCTGCCAGGACATTGTCCTTGCCTGGGAGGTGAACTGCCGTAAGGGAGGTGTTCAGTGAATAAGCCAGAGACCACAACTTCATTGCTTCGGTGCACAAGGCCGTAGACCGAGTACCCCCTTGCTTGTTGATGTACCACATTGTTGTGGTGTTGCCTGTTCTGACCTGCACAACCTTGTTCTGAACAGATTATTGGAGAAAGCTTGAAGTGCTAGAAAAACTGCTCTGAGTTTCAACAGATTGATGTGGAGCAGAGATTCCTGAGGGGACCACAACCCCTGGGTAGTGAGGTCGCCCATGTGAGCTCCCAACCCCAGGAGGGATGCATCTGTAGTAAGGATTAAGGAGTGAGACTGAGTGACAAAAGGAACCCCTTGTCTCAGATTGTTCTGATCCTGCCACCACTATAGGGCCTGGATCAGGGTTCGAGTCACTGGGATCAATTTGGTCAGAGGGTCTTTCCTTTGAGACCAAAAGGCTCTCAAATGGAACCGAATGTCCCTCATCTGAAATCTTGCTCCCTGCACTACTGCTGTGGAAGCAGCCATGTGCCCCAGGAGCTGTAGAAAATGCCTTGCAGGCTGAGACACCTGCAGGGTGAATGAGGAGGCCAGAGAGACCAGGGTCCTTGCCCTGTCCAAAGGGAGGAAGGCTCTGGCTTTCTCTGTGTTTAGTTCTGCGCCTATGAAGGAGAGAAGCTGGACAGGCTCTAGAACTGACTCTGAAAGATTCAGAATGAAACCTAGAGAGGTGAGCAATTGCTGAGTTACTTGTAGATGTAACCTGACTTGATCTGGGGACTGGCCTACTATGAGCCAGTCGTCCAGGTAAGGGAAGATGGCAATTTTCTGCCTTCTTAGAGCAGCAACTGCTACTGCCAGGCATTTTGTGAATACCCTTGGAGCAGAGGTGAGGCCAAAGGGCATCGCTCTGAACTGGTAATGGCCTGAGGGCAGCTTGAACCTGAGGTACTTTCGATGGGAGCTTCTGATGAGAATATGAAAGTAGGCATCCTTGAGGTCCAGGGACACTAGCCAGTCCCTGGCCTTAGAGAGGGTAGAATAATTCCCAGAGTCACCATTTTGAATTTTGGTTTTAAAAGGTGCTTGTTTAAGTATCTGAGATCCAGGATGGGCCGCCATTCTCCTGTCTTTTTTGGGGGTAAGGAAGTACCTGGAGTACAACCCTTTGCCCTGATGTAGGGGTGGAACCCTTTCCACAGCTCTGAGAGCCAGGAGGGAAGAGACCTCTGCCTCTAGGGCAAGTGTCTCTGAAGGACTTGCAGGTGGAAAGGATCTGGTTCTCATCTTCGGAAACTTTTTGAAGTGGAGAACCAGTCCCTGGCTTACTACTTCCAGGACCCAATTGTCTGATGTCAGAGACTGCCAGTCCTGGACAAAGTAAGCCAGCCTGCCCCCTACAGGTAGTTGAGAATCGGCCCTGGCAACCCCATCAGGGTGCCTGCTTGGCAGGGGCTTTAGGCTGAGGGCTGGAAGCAGGCCTGCTTGTACCCTGTCTGCCTCTCCCTCTAAAGAACCCCCTCTGGGCGTAAGCTGAAGAGGAGGCCTGGGCTTGGTAAAAAGGCCTATGAAAGGGCCTGCCCCTGCCCCTGGAAGGCTGCCTTTGAGGAGTGGCCTGCCTTTCTTTGGCCTGTGCACTCCTATAGGTGGTCCTATACTCATCCATTTTCTTCACGTAATTTTCTGTCTGCTCCCCAAACAGAGAATTACCCACAATAGGAAAATCCATGACCTTAGTCTGGGTATCCTGTGACAGGCTAGTACATCTGAGCCAAGCCATTCTCCGAAGTGCCACAGATGTAGCCATGACTCTTGATGACACATCATTAGAGTCCACTGCAGCATGGAATTGCACCTTGGATGCCTCAATACCATCAGCGGCCACCCGCTCCAGCTCCTTGGCAAGCTGGCCAGGGACCTGCTTTGCTAGAGCCAAAATAGTATCCCATCTAGATTTCTGGTACCTAGCAACAAAAGCCATATAGTTTGCCTGTCTGAGTCCCAAGGATGCTGCCATGTACTGTTTCTTTGCCATGGCATCAATCCCCTGGAGTCCTTGTCAGGGGGGTGTGAGGCCAAGGGAATATTTGCCTTGTCACAGGCTGCAGCCTGCACTACCCCAACATGGCTGCATTGTTGTGTAAGGAACTCCATATCAGAGCCTGACAAAGTGTACCTCTTGTCCATTCTCTTATCAACAGGAGGTATAGTGTGAGGAGTTTTTAGAATTTTTACTGTCTGCTTCCCAAAAGATTTATGCAAAGGAATAGACAGTCTCCTAGACTCTGGGATATCCATCATTTCCACATAGTCAGGCTCCTCTTGATCATCCAAAGCTTCCTTCATAGGGAGCTGGAGGGTTTCAGCCACTTTTTTATAAAAAACAAAATGAAAAGGGGACTCAGAAAGCCTAGGAGGAGACACTCCTGAAGGTCTGTCTGGGGAGCTGTCCGGTTCAATAGGCACATCCAGACTCTCAAATTCACATTCACTCTCCTCATACTCCTCTTCCCCCTCCTCCAGTTCATAAAATTCCTCTAAATAATACTCTTGAACCGGTGGAACCAGCCGAACTACAGCGCTTATCTGATGATGCCGGTCTGGTCGAACCGGGAAGCGATTGACAATCTTAATCAGCTGGATATTCTTCAGCGGTTGGAGGAAAGTTTTGACTCCACACCAGCTGATTTCCTTGTCCTTTGCTGGAACCGACTCCTCGAGTCGGCTCTCCCTTGCCGAGAAAGTCTCGCCCTGGTCAGAGGGCACTCCCTCTGGTTCGGCTGGAACCGAACCGGGCTGGCCATCCGGGTCAGCGGACTTCTTGGCCTCCCTTTCCCTGAGCCTACCAACTCTCTTATCCAGGGTAGCTGCAGGAAAATTTTTACAAATCTGGCAGTCTGCACTGAGGTGGTCAAACCCCAGACAATAAACACAGGTGGTGTGGGGGTCAGCCTTGGCAAAGGCTTCCCCACACACACTGCAGTGCTGAACCCAGTGGGCCCGGTTTTTCTTTTGGGTTTCTCAGACATAGTGCCAGTGCTAACCAAACTTGCCCGTTTATGGCAATCCGCCAAGCAAGACTCTCTTATCTGTTCCCAACCGTGTCCCGGGTCGTGGAAAAAAACGTAAGAAATTCCGTTTTTTTTTAGAACCGATAAGAACCGGTAACCACACTCTAAAAGACAAATTAGTATATTTTAAACCAACCTGATCGATTCAAACCGAAACGATAACCGTTTACAAAGTTCCACACAGAAGAAATAATGTAAAGCCTATCTAGTACTTACAATACCACAGACAGAGCTTGAACCGACCAGTTGCGGTTTAAATTCGGTCAAAAAAACGAGAAAATAATACTTTAACCGATAAAATGAACCGAGCAGAAGGAGAAAATTTCCGGAGCGACTGTTCAGTGAGGCAGAGTAAAGAATCTGACAGTTTATGTTTGAAGAACAACAGACAGAGTTTTCAACCGAGCTCGAGCTCAGCGTTCCGTGCCTAGCATGGAAAGTTAACTCTTTCACCTCAGGAGCAGTTCGAAGGTTGGGACTCACTGCTATTGTCAGAATACAGCAAGACTTCATGTTGTTTGAGGGGGACTAGTGTTGGGGGCAGGAATTTGAGTAAACAGGGGCCTAACGGTTGTAGTAGGGTACAGAACCTGGGAGTAAGATCCTGCAACATAAGATGGGGGTCAAAATGGGGCAGGTGCCATATGTCAATAGGGTGGGCATCTTTGGAAGGGTGGTGGGGAGTACAGGGTGTGGGTCTGCCATGATCCTGGACTGGGTTTGGAGGAGGAGTGGGTGTATGGTCTGTAGATGACTCGCTAGTTTGAGGGAGGAACTGTGGAGATTAGGGAGGAGTCTAAGTGGCAGGCAGATGAGTACTGAGGCATCCTGGCTTGGGGGTGGGGATAGGGGATGGCAAGGGGGATGGAGGAAGAACAACTCGGGACTGAAACCGACCCCAGTATCAGAGGCACTAGCAGAAAAGAGAGGAGAAGGGAGGGGGCGCCCGAGGTTAGGGGGGCCTCCGGTTGGGGGAGAAAGAGACCACGAGGAGTACCAGGGGAAGAGAGCAGATGGCTGTGGGTAGGGAGGGACCAGGAGTGGGACATGGGGTGACATGGAGGGAACAAGTAGGAGGGGGGAACAGATAGGGGGAAGAGATGTAGGGAGGGGTATCGCTAGAATAGATTCGAGCCTCTGCTATGTGAGAGAGGGGAGCAGGAACATACTGAAGGGGGAGGACAAGCGGGACATGAGAGGGATGGCAGCAGCTAGGGAAGAGATAGCGAGGACGAAAGGGAGAAGGGGTTAGTAAGGAAGGACAGGGTGGTGACTGGAGGAGAGAGAAGGCACGGGAGGGGAAGGATGGGAGGGGCATCACTATCAGGGTAGAAGGGAATGGGGGCTCTAAATCGACAACAGCGGGGATAGGAGGCGGCGTTGGAAATCAGCAGGGGAGGTCAACATGGGAAGCCCAGTAGGAAGTAGTCACGCTGGGAAGGGGTTCAAGGGGGATGGGAGGAATAAGGCATAGAAAAGGGATGAGGAGGAAGTAGGGGCTACAGATACAGAAGTCACAGAGGGGCAGCTAGCGGGGTAAGGGTAGGGAGACGATCACTGGGGTGGTAGAAGAGACATTAGAAGGGAAAGGGGCTAAAGGACGGGGGGGGTACTTGTCCTTGGGGATTCTATACTGAAAGGGGTGAGATGGGGGGGAAGGCACAGTCGTATTTGGGTTGAAGCTATCCCAGGTTGACTGCAGGAGGGGCAGGACAGGCACTGCTCAAGTGTGCAGCGAGGGGGAGGAAGAAACCTCATTTACTGTTGCACGTGGGTACAAATGACTTGGGGGAGACTGTGGAAGTAGTAAGGGGGAGGTTCGAGTAGTTGGGCAAGCAGTGTGAGGGGGTGGGGGAGTCGGTGGCATTCTTGGAGTTACTCCTGGTACCATGTGCAAGCATGGGGAGGAAGGGTAGGATTGAGGAGTTCAACGAGGGGCAGAGGGATCGGTGCCAAACCAAAAATTATGGGTTAGTGACTAACTGGGGTAGGGTCTGGGGAAATAGTGACTTGTATGTGGGGGACAGGGTACACTTTAGCAGGAAGGGAAGGGGAGTATTAAAGGCAGGATTTGGGGGGATTTATCTCTACTGAGGTGGATTTAAACCAGTGAGGGGATGGCCAAAAGCCTGAGGTTAGTAGAAAGGTTTGGACAGGGGAGCCTAATGAGCTCACCCCCTAGATATAGGTAAAGGCGGAGGCGTAGTAAACCTGGGAGGGGACAGGCAGAGTGGTCTGAGTGTAATACAGAAGGCACCACCACCCAGTAAGAATAAGGAGGAGAAAGGCTGCGGACTACCAGGAGGAGGGACACAGGCCAAGGAGGAGAAGAGTGAGGAGAAGGAGGGGTACGGATGGAAGGTGGTCTCTCTCAATGCAAGAAGCCTGGGGAACAAAACTGCAGAGCTTCAGGCACTCCTTTCAGAGGAGAAGGTGGACACTGCTGCAGTGACAAGAGACTTGGGCCACAGAGTACCATGATTGCGGCTTGGCAATCCCAGAATACAGGATATACAGCAGGGACCGGGGGGGTTGGAAGGTGGGGGTTGCACTCTACCTGAGGGAAGAGATTAAATGCACAAGGGATGAGGAAGAAGAGGAGAGGACAGAGGAGCTTTGGGTGCAGCTCCTGGACACCAAGGGCAGAAAGCTGAGGGTGGGAGTGGTGTACAGACCACCAGCCCATTCTGGGGAACTGGATGGGAAGTTGGGAGAGCAGATAAGGAGGGTGTGTAGAAGGGGGAGTGTGGTGATAGTGGGGGATTTAATCTACCACAGGTTGACTGAAGCACCCCGGCCACTAGCAGTACCAGAGAGCAGGTGCTCCTTGATGCATTCCAGCACAGCCTTCTCTTGCAATTGGTAAGTGGGCCTACAAGGCTTGGTAGCACTCTGGACCTAGTACTGGCAAATGGGGAGGTGGTGAGGGAGGTAAGGGTGGAGGACCCGACCACCAAACAGTGTGGCTTGCTGTCGCGCTGAGCAAGGAGACAGGAGGCACGGGGGCACTAAGGTGGTGGACTTTATTAGGGTGTACTTTGGGGAGATGGTAGCAATACTGCAAGGAAGACTCCAGGATATAAGGCCGGGGATGGATACAGAACAGAAATGGGGAGTCATGAAGACTGGGCAAACGGAGGCCATAGTAGCCTGCACCGGGGCCAGGAGTAAGAAGAGCAGAGGTAAGAAACCATGCTGGCTGAACAAGGAAGTGCTGCAAGGGGTGAGGGCAAAGATGGCTACATACCAGAAGTACAGGAGAACAGGGAAAGGAGAGGATAAGGAGGCTTTCGGGAGTTAGTCAAGGAAGGTTGCCCGTAGGGTGAAAAAAGCTAAGGTCTCCAGGCAATTAAGTTCTGCACAGGGCATAAAGGAAGGGGGAAAAGGACTTTTTTAGGTATATCAGGGAAAAGAGGAAGTGCAAGGAACATATTGTGAGGATAAAGCGGGGAGGGGATTGACTGGAAAAGGGGGAGGAGCAAGTGGAAATTCTAAATGAGTACTTCTGCTCTGTTTTCACTAAGGGGAGGTATGGCCCACTACCAGAATGGGCTGGGGCGGTGGGGAAAGCAGGGGAAGAAGGTGATGGACAAAGTGATCACAGGAAGTAGGGTGCTAGAGGGGCTGAGGGCAGTAAGGGTGGACAAGGCACCAAGTCCCAATGACATCCACCCCAGGGTGCTGAGGGAGATGGCGGAGCTGTTGACTAAGCCGCTGGCAGATCTGTTCAACACTTCCCTGGAAATGGGGTGTGTGCCCCAGAACTGGAGGGTGGCCCATGTGGTACCCATACACAAGAGTGGGCCTAGAGAGGAGCCAGGAAATTATCGGCTGGTAAGTCTAACGTCCATAGTGGGTAAGCTTATGGAGGCGATACTGAAGAAGAGGCTGGTGGCATTCCTAGGCAGTAATGGCCTCCAAGATGGGCAGCAACACGTGTTCGTCTCAGGGAGGTCTTGTCAAACCAACCTAATAAGAGTATAGTGATTGGGTGACAAGGGAGTTGGAGAGGAGCCATGCGGTACATGGCCTGTACTTGGACTTCAGTAAGGCCTTTGATACAGTGCCTTATGGGAGACTGGGAGGGAAGCTGACGGCAGTGGGGGTGGGAAAAAAGCTGACCAAATAGATAGAGAACTGGTTACAGGGGAGGGTGCAGAGGGTGGTGGTGGTGGGGGACCTCTAGGCACCTACAGCAGTGACAAGCAGGGTGCCGCAGGGGTCAGTGCTGGGCCCAGTGCTATTTGGGCTCTTTATCTCCAATAGAGCACACCAAGTGGGGAGCAGGGTTAGTCTGTTCGCACATTATACCAAACTGGGGGCGGAGGTGGACGAAGAGGATGGATGGGAAAAACTGCAAGGCAGGGGGACCTAACCAAACTAGAGACATGGTCGGTGGAGTGGCAGCTAGGATTCAATGCAAGGAAGTGTAAGGTGATGCACTTCAGGGCTAAGAACCAGAAGCGGGACTACTGGTTGGGGATCAGAGAGGAGAAGGACCTAGGGGTGTTGGTAACTGGGAGCATGAACGACTTAGTCCACTGCACGAGAGCAGCAGCGAAGGCAAACCAGATGCTGGGGTGCATCGCAAGGGGGTTCTCATCCAGACACAGGGATGTGATCCTACCTCTCTACAGATCATTGGTCAGACCACACCTAGAGTACTATGTGCAATACTGGAGGCCAAACCTGAGGAGAGATATAAAGTTACTGGAGGGGGTACAAAGGAGGGCAACAAAAATGTTAAAGGGGATAGAAGAAAAGGAATATGAAGTTAGGCTGAAGAAGCTGAACATGTACACATTGGAGGAGAGGAGGGATGGGGGATATGACTGAAGTGTTTAAATACCTGAGGGGGTAAATAAACCTTGCACCGACGGGGTGTTTAAACTGAGGAGTGGAAGAGACACGAGGGGGCACAGACTAAGGTTGAAAGGGGGATGTTTCAAGAGGGAAATCAGGAGGCACTACTTCTCTGAGAGGGTGGTGTCTAGTTGGAATGCACTGCCAGAGGGAGTGGTAACATGTAGGACAGTCAATGGCTTTAAGGAGGAATGGGATAAAGCAAGAGGAAGAGTCAGGGGGCAGGGGCTGGGACAAGCGGCGGAGGAACTGAGGGGGAGGAGGCTGGGGCAGCTGCAAACTAGGGTGCTAGCTGCACACTCGGGCAGACTTACATAGACAGATTGGTGTGCTCTGCTTGCAGATTCGTATGTTTGTATGTATGTCCGTATGTAAAATCACAGTGACTCTGTTCATGAGCAGAGGTCCTAAAATGCCTATGCAGAAAATTGGTGACAAATGTCTATAAAATGACTGTTACAAGTGTGAGTGATGCAGTTTCCATGCACGCTCGTAACCTCGCAAATCTGTAGTATTTTCACTCCAGATTTTCAACATTGCCATTTTTCAGACCTCCTTATGAACAGTACAGCTGTCGTTTTTCATATCCTGCCCGAAATATGCGTTCACACATCTGGCGCAGAATACCGTGGTTGCTGTGGGAAATCAATGTTCAGGACAGATTAAGAAAATCATAGTGACAGTGTTCATGAGCTGAGGTCACAAAATGCCTATGTTGAAAATTTGGTGAAATAATTCCACTAAATGACTGTGTTACGCGCATGCGTTGCACAGTTTCCATGTTCGCTCGGAAGTTTGAGCATTTTTAATACTTTCACTACAGATTTTCAACACTGCCATCTCTTCACACCTCCCTATGAATGGTACTGCTGTCATTCTTCACATCCTGCCCAATCTGTGTTTTCGTACATCTGGTGCACAATGACATGGTCGCTGTAGAAACTCAAATTTAGGGACACACTGACAAAATCACAGTGCCACTGTTCATGAGAAGAGGTCCCAAATACTTTCATGAGGTGGGGGTCACAAAATGGCCATGTTGAAAATTTGTACTACAAATACCGGCACATGCCCAGGGCGTTACGGTTTCTAACCATAACGTCCCATCCTGTGCAGACTGACAGGCATCAGGGGTGTGCCTTTGGACTGCCGACAGTAATGCTCATGCCATTCCAACCCCACCCTGCAGCCATTGACAGGCACCGAGCTGTGCCTTGGACTCTTCGGCCCCACAGTTCACCCCATTCTATATTGCACCCATTTCAGCGTATCTCCTTATAGAGTGGGGTGACTATAAAGCTGAACACCCCAAGGCGCACCTCAACACTTGTCAGTGTCTGCAGCATAGGGTGAGGTGAAATGGCCTGAACGTTATGGGTGACAACCCAAACGCGTGCACCAATGCCTGTCTGTCTCTGCAGGGTGGAGGTGGGGTTGGCATGAAGTTCAATACTTCACTGCCATTACTACTCTGCATCTGTCTTACTCCTGCATTTCCAATGCTAATACCAGCAAGCAAACATTCAGCATTGACAAATGCTTGTTCTTTTTGTCCAAATTTCCGTTATGACTGGCGTAGCCGGTGTTGCTGCTGGCGTATCAACACTAGCAGTGGCACTACCACTGAAACTAGCTAGCACATCTGTGGCCACAACGGTGCCGGGATGAGTTGCTGTTATGGACTCTGTTACTAATGGAGTAGCAGGTGGAGTACAAATAGAGGAATCCAAACTTTCTCCTCCTCCCCCTTGGCTTGAAGCTGCAGGCTTTGCACTAGTAATTTTTTTAAATCCAAACTTTAACAATGACATTGTCCTCTTTTGGTTTGTGCTTAGCTGGGGGGAGAAGGGGTTACTGTAGTTGTGCTAATGTTTAATTAAGTAGAGCAGTAGAGACACACTACAGTGATGATCAGATAATCTCGTGATGTGACAGTGAAGGTTTTGGTTTAGTTTTTTTTTTTTATCCACAAACCCCCTGAAAAAGGGTTTTTTATGTTTTCCTCTGGGTTTAGGATTTCTAAATAGCTTAGTAAACACTCTGGAGGGCTGTGTGTTGCTGTTAGCCCGTTTGTTTAATTTACAAATAGAGTGACTTGATTCAGTACCCCTCCTCTCCCTTTGATAGACAGATCCTTATTGTTACTCACTGTTCTTTTTATGCAGTCCCCCTTCTCTTCACTCCACATCTAGAGAGAGAAAGAGAGAAGTCTAGTCTAGAGCAGACCAAACTTAATTAGCTCTCAAGCTGCCAGGGGCAATCCTTTTTTCTCAAGAAGCTCCCTTCTCTTTTGTATTGGTTTTGGTTCAGTTAGTTATCCAATCCACACAACAGTGTATAGAGTTTGAGTGCCTGCCTTCTCTAAGGCCCTGTCCACACTATGCCTCTAACGTTACAGAGGGCTAAAACCGTTACCGCAACGGTTTGCGTTTACACCTGTAATGTTACAGAAGGCGTTTTCGTAACCATTGTTGAAACCACTTATGATGTGGTTTCAACAACGGTTATGAAAACGGTTCTGCCCCTGTAACGTTACTGGCCACAGTGTGGACAGGTGAGCATGTAGCTCCAGCATTCCCCCAGTGCAGCACGAACTGCATTGTGGGATAGGGTGCAGCCGTAACGGTTGCACGGCACCCACAGTGTAGACGGGCTGTAGCGTTTCCAAACCGTTATCGAGGCTGTTTGCCAGCAGTATGGACACACTGTAACGGTTCCGGTCTCTAACGGTTTGGAACCGTTACAGACTGTAAGTGGTGTAGTGTGGACAGGGCCTAATTCACCAACCTTTTCTTTTATATGGACCACCACCCCCTCCTTTCCCCTCCACTGGCAGAGCAGAGCACTCACTTAGCTAAAGTACAGCAGGAGGCAGCAGCTGTTTGTTTTAATATGCTGGCAGGGGCAGAGGGGCTAGCAGATAGGTAGGGCATAAGGTACAGTATCTTTCTAGCTGCAGCCACCTGGAAGGCTATAAGCTGAGCAGCAAGCTACTTAAAGACTAAGGCAGTTTCAGCCTAAGTGTATATGGAGGAGATCTGATCAGTAATCTCAAGCTGGTTAGGTTAGTAGGTTTATACTGCAGAAGAAATGAACAGAGCAGGAGAGTGTGAGACTAGAGTTGCTGCTGCTTAGGTTTATTCAGTCTCCCCTCCTCTCTCCTTGACAGTGCCTGCCTGCTTTGTTAGTTTTCATTTTTTTTTTTTTTAAATCAAATTTCAAATAGTTCCCTGCCTCTCCCCTCCCTGGCTGCACATGAAGAGGACTGGGAGAGAACTCGGCTCTGAGTCCAAATCACCTCCACAAGTTCACACACACACACACACACACACACACACTACTCAGTCACTGAAGGCTGTGGGTGGGATAGGAACAGCCCCTCAAGTCTGTTTCTTTTTTAATAATAAATTTGTTTTTTTTTTTCTTCAAAGTTCCATCTGTCCTGTCCAGTCCAGAATCCCTTGTATTTTAGTTCCTCGTTTGTTCCTTCCTTCCCCTTGCTTTAAGATATTTGTTATATATCTGTCTGTCTCTCTCTCAATTTTAAGAATCCCCTTCCAGCCCCACTCCTCTTTGCTCCACCACCACTTAGCTCAGCTCACCCTCTGACTACAGACATCCAGGCCAGGGCCAATATAGATTCAGACCAGCCCAATATGAACAAAGTTACATTTACTTTTTTTTTTTTTAATCAGCTATCAGCACAAAATACGAATGAGCCCTGAAAAGGGCTGTTGTGATTAAACAAGTACAGGTGGCTCTGACTCTGTTTTACAGAACAAGCTGCCTTGTGTACTGTAGAACTTGCTCTCTGATCACTCCTTGCTCCTCACCATTCAAGCACCAGACAGAAATTGCTTAGCACGAGTTCGGGCATGCAACCACATGCGCAGTGACGATTAGCTTACGTGTGGTGTGCATTACCGGCTGCATTCATGGTTCTCCCGAGCAAGATCGCTGCCACTTTCAGGAGAAGGTCAGGTGACATCCAGTAGCAGCAGTCACCTGACCAGACCCACAACACCAACGGCAGGGCGAGCGGAGCTAGCAGGAGGAGTAGGTGGGCGGTGCTAAACTTTCCTGAGGGGCGCGGGCACGTAGAACGTCAGAAGGGATCCCAGTGTCAGGACAGGACTCAGTATGGATTCCACTGAGTCCTAGTGCCACAAATGGATGGCGGCAAGCAGTATTTAAAGTGCCTGTCCAAGGGACAGGCGAACTGAAAAAAGCAGCTGTCCCACGTGAAAACTGGCTGTCCGGGACAGGTGGACAGCTGGTTATTTCGAGCCCTGCCCACAGCACTCAGATTAATTGCTAAAATAGCCAGTTGTTTAATTCCAGCCTCAAAAAAAAAAAAATCCACAGAATCCTTTTTTTTTCCCCCCTCCATGTTTTGCATTCAACCCCGTTTTTGCACTCGGTTCAAAAGCACCTTACGGTATTGCCCTTCCCCCTTCCCTCACCGTGCTCCTACTATACAGCAGAAGCACAGACAGTATGAAAAAGATTAGTAAAATCATGCTACTGCTTAAGACTGTGCTCTGAGAATGGGGCACACCCTTAATGCAACTCATTCCCAGTTCATTTTGCAGTCTCAGTAAGTAGTCCCATAATCGAAAATCAGAAAAAAAGACACTCTCTCTCAGCTCAGTAAGCCCAGTGATTGAAAATCAGAAACAAAGCCGGTCTCTCTCTCTCCCCCACCCTATTTTCCTGCTTTGTCAAGGCACATACAGTAGATCTCATTGCTACAAGAATTCATTTATTTATTTATTTAAATCTCGGAATTACATAACCTTTGAGGCAGGGACTCATTTACAAAGGCTCCACCATCAGAGAGCACGCAAGATTACAATGAACAGCTGGATACAGAAGTAACAATAATACAGTAACAGGCCAGTAATATATGGGGGATAGGAACAGTGCAGGTGGTGAACAAGAGGAATAAAAGTTGCAATAACGTCAATGGAGAGAGCTAGCACACTATAAACAATAAACATTGGATACTAGTAGACAGTGCTTAACAGACAAGATAGAGCAACTGAATGGGGGGGTACCAAGACATATAAACTCAATTAGTGCAGGCAGTAAAGAAAGAGACTAGTATTGACAAAAAAATTACAGTAACAGACTAAGTGAACATAGTCATTGATATTGTGTTCAGTTACTTTAATTTCTGAACAAAGAGTAACAGGTAACAGTCAAAGGAAAAATACATTGGGGACAAGTGCAGCAAGGTTTGGATGGGGGTGGTGGTTAGAGGGACGTAGACAAGATTAAGTGCAGTCACATTTGGTAATGGATAACAGGTGCTGCCGAAGTTGAGATTTAAAAGGTCCCAACTTTTGTATGCCCAGGATTACTGGTGGCAGGCTATTTAACCAAACTGGGGCCCTCTACATGAAAGACTGCTGGCATAGGGAAGTTCTGCAGCGAGACACATTGTAGGTAACTTTGGTGGTTCTCCTTGTGGACCTGGTAATAGATGCACGTGAGAGAAGCGGCTGTGAGGAGGGGAGAGTGATTTTTTTTGCCAGGAGACAGGACTGGTAGATAAGCATATTACTGAAGTTTAGCCAATTGGTGGCGAGAAGAGTGAGCCTATGGGCACCGGTCACTAGGCGGCATGCCTTACTGAGGGCAACCTTTACTGAGGATGGTATCAGAGGCAGAGCCATAGATTACTATACCGTAGTTGACAATTGAGAGGATGGAACTGGTTACTGCTAATCGGAGGGCATCAGGTGTCATACATCGCCTGTGCCTATAGAGTAATCCGATCCTTATATTCACTGCCTTGCAGACAAGGTGGCCATGCTCCCAAAAGAACAGAGAGCAGTCTAGTGTAACTCCTAAAAAGAATACTTTAGCGGGTAAAACAGTGATCCACATGATGTGATCAACATGATTACATACTCTAAATTGTTTTACTTGCTGTCTCCCTTAATGTTTCAGTGATCTCCCCCCCCCCACTGACCAATTCCCAGCCCCAACAGAACTCGTTCTCGGTTCAGTAAGCACCGATAATAAAGGCATTATTATATGTGAAATGTACTGAAACTGGACGCCAGCAGCCCAGTGGAAATAGACACTGTCATTAATGTCAGTCACACGTTCTGATACTGTAATTTCACACCCGCTGATCGTGTTACTTTTGGTTAACTCTGCCAGACATAGGCGGCAGCTCTGAGATGCTATAACTGGTCATTTTTACCATGTTACCTATGGGACTGGCAAACAGAAAATGCCTGAATTAACTGACTGCCTGGGATAACAGCAGGAGGTGTATGTGGAGTGGACTGTATTTTTTTTTTATCATATCACTTTTTACCTCCTTGGTCAGAGCGATCCCCAGCCGAGCCCTGGCCACTGCTCCCGCACCCCGGAGTCCGAGCCCGGCGTGCAGTTATATGCCCCATTGTGTTGTCCGGCCCATGACAGCATCCCCCCCATGGGGACTTGCGGCACGGAGCTGCCAAAGATGCCTAGTCAACCCCAGGGGCGCAGGCCTGGCCATCAGCCACCGAGGTTGCCCTACCACCATTTTCCTCGTGTTTTTTTTCACCCAATGAGGGGCCGGACGTGCAACGGCATCGCAATGACGTGCAGACGCCCGCCGCGCTCCTCCCCTTTACATATGCCCTGCAACTGTGGAACACCCAGCCTCCGCTGGGTATCACTGCAAGTGCGGTGCATGGCCCTCCCCCCCCGAAGGAAGGAGAGCAGTCATAGGACGCTCAATCCTTCCTTCCCCCTGCCAGCCCCCGGCAACCCGAGTCTGTTCCCGAACCCAGGTCGCCAGCACGGCGTAAGGTGTAGCGTCCAGCGCCTCAACCCTCAGCGCCACTGGGCCGGCCAAGTGGACTGTATATAAATAAAAAAGCCTTGCCTTTATTAGCCAGTGATGTGGACACTAAGAGTGAAGATTCCTCACTGCCCTCCCAGATGACAGGTGTCTCACTCACTGTGCCACCTTTGTCTACAGATTGTGGCTGGGGACCCCAATTCCCCATCTTTCCTCCCTCATCTCTTCCGCCATTCCACCTCTTACTCCCTTCACAGCTCTGACACCTAATCCCCGCCCCCTTAAATATTCTGCTGGTCACACTGCCTTTTCCCTCCACTTCCCCAGACTTTGGAGCACCCAGCTTGCTGCTATTCACAATGCTCCCTTTTCCAGTTCTCTACAATCCTCTCCCCATGACTGCATTACTCACTTCTACAGCTGCCACCAATCCTAGGCTAATCCCACTGCTCCTTCCTCCATACACTTCCTCCACTACTACCCTGATTTACTGGTTCACTCTCCCCTTTTGACTAGTCCCCTGTTGTACTCGCAATCTCCCTTTCCTCCCCTCCCTCATTTTGCTGCTAGTTGCACCTTGCTGAGATGCACCCAACAGCTCTCTCTCTCTCACAAAAAAACACCCTCTGCTCAGCCCACCATACTCTCCTCCTCCCCTCTTCATCCATTCCTCCCCCCTGCCTCCCCTGCTACCTCTAGCTGGTGCCTCCCTGAACCTATCTACCCCACCTTCTGCCCCCACCTCATAGCTCCCTTTTATTTATTTATTTATTGAAATGTTTCACCAGGAGGGCACACTGAACAACAAGTCGCTCGTCTCACAGTGAGACCTGGGGGGAGGGGTTACATAGGGTTGTGAAGGATGATCAGTTACAACAGTATGTGGGTAGTACAAACAATACAACATTGTAAGATTGTGCAACAGTTGGAACACAAGGTATTGTACAATAAACAGTAGTGGAACATTGGGTAAATTACATGTCCAAAATCATACAAAAGAACATATGAATGTACAAAACAGTAACAATGCGACAGAACCATTTATAGTGCATGAGTGTACCAGGAGCAGACTCAAGGTAGTATGCAAGTGCTGTTGGAGTAAAAAGAATAGGGTTAAGCTGTGCACACTGGTGACTCAGGAGTGCAGGAGGGGGAGAGGGGGGAGAGGCAAGAACTGAATATGAGGAGAAGGGTAGCCATTTCCTGATTTCCCCCTTCAGGATGTTGAGAACCCTGCCAGGAGGGGTCACGGTAGGAAGGCAGAAACTGGGGATAGGTATTAAGGTGGGATAAAGCAGGAACAGCTGAGGGAAAGGTAATTGTGTAGGGTAGAGGTATGGGAGTAGTTGGAGGAGGAGTGATGTATTTCGGGGGAAGGGAATTCCAGATTTTAGGGAAACGATGGGCAAAACCAGTCTAACCGATGAGGGTGGAGCGGCGAGGGACCGTCAAGGTGCGGGCGTTCTTTGATCTGAGAGAGTGGGTGGGGGGAGGCGGAGTGTAGAGAGGATGAGAGATAGGAGAGGAGCCCCCGAACCAGAATGTGGAGGTTAGTTTGGCACAGTGAGAGATGCGTCTGTGAGATAGTGGAAGGAAGATTAGAGAGCGATAGAGTTCACAGTGGTGGGAGCGGGAAGGGGAGTCGATAGCCTTTCCTTCAGGCCCTGTCCCATTGCAGGGTTCTCAGCATCCTGAAGGGAATTCAGTTCTGGCCTCCCCCCAGCCCCTTCCCCTCCGTCCACTCCTTTCGCCAGGCCCCCCACAGGGTTTTCAGCATCCTGGAGGGTCGTTCTTAGCCTCCCCTTCCACCCTCCCCTCCCTGCCACTCATGCAGTACCTCCTCTCTCCCATCCATCCCTCCTCCCCTACCTCTTGTGCATTTACTCCCCTTCCTTAAAATTTGTTTGAGTACTTAGCTACTTTCAAAATGTGGCTTTTCGGATCTGGGCCTGCACTTCCTCACCACTGCATTACTGCTACCCTGTTTCTGCACCAAACACCTCTCTGTCTCTCCCTAATAAACTCCCTCAGCCGTACCCACCATACTCTCCTCCCCTCCTTCGGCCCCTTACGTACCCCAGACCTACGCTGCTTCTGCTGCATAATGGTGGAGGAGGGCACAGTGGAGGATTCAAGAAGGGTGGGACAGGTAGAAGGAAACAAACTAAAGAAGATCCTATTGGGAGCTGGGGGGGTAGTAAGGCGAGCAGCCATTAGGTTGCTGGCTTTTGAGCAGACAAGACAGACCATTTGGCCAATTCTGCTGGCTTTATAGTACGTTAGTATAATGCTACCTGTGCTGTCTGCTTATTGTTATTTTACCACCCCATCTCTCCCCCAATGACTAAGACTTCTTCTCTCCACCTATGTCTTGGCCTCTCTCTGTTATATACCACTTCCTGTTTACATGAACTTCTGTTGTCTCATACTGATTAGTATTGCATTGTATTATTAGCACAACACTATATGTATTGTTTTGCACTGTATGTATTGGATTCTTTTGACTTTACTCAATCCTCCCATTTATGTACCCCTTCCCCCCAGGATGCTTCTGGAAACGAGCTGTTTACAGCTCACATTGTCTTTCCTGGTGAAGACCTTTCAAATAAATAAATAAAATGTTGCTATTGATTTGCTATGTTTTGAACTACTTTGTTCTTCCTCTCAAATGTCTACTGCATACATTTTACTTTTTATGATTAATATTGTTTTAAAACCAAATATTAGTGATGTAACTTACTACTGCAGTCTCCACATCCACTTCTCACCAGGACATACCTGGAAACAAGCTGTTAGCTTAGCAGGTTTTTCCTGGCAAACCTCTTGGAATTAATCAAGCAATATGAAACAGTGCAAGGAAGGTAAAACTGGATCGCTTTACTTACTATAGTAACTTATGTAGCTTTAATTATAATGGCTCATATTACAATTTTAGTGAATATCATTATTACAAAGGTTAAAGTAGCCTTACAATACTGCAGCCCATAGTTCCTACAGCACAGAGTTGATTTGTAGAAGCACAAGTAAATGTACTTTGATAAGGCTGACACTGACGGGGTGTTCCAAATGAAAGGGGGGGGTGGGTTGGCGACCAGAGGACACAGGTGGAAGCTCGGTGGGGGGAGAGACTCAGGGGAGAGAAGAGGAGGCGCTACTTCACAGGTGGAGCCATGGAATGCACTGCCCAAAGTACTGGTGGAGGCGGCTGCTGTGGAAGGGTTCAAGACGGGCTGGGACAGGTATAGGGGGAGGGTGATGCACAGTAAGTTCAGCACAGGGGAAATATCTTGGAGAGGGGGTAGGAAAACCCAAGGGGGTGAGGGGACAGCATAATCAGCACCCTTTAGGGGTGCTGACCATTGAGCATACTCGAAAGACCATAAGGCCTACTCTGCTGGTATGTTATGGGACATTACAGTTTCTTTTTTATGCTTGTTCCACTGACCATCCAGACTCAAAACCAATCACTGTTTACTAGTGACTTCCAAGGCTTGCCCAACTATGGTGGGGTCTTCATCCACCAACCCCTCCCTGTGCACAATTAGCTGTGGTGGGTGTCTGCTGTGTGGGCCTTTCTAAGATGCACCCTCAACCTTTTTGCTGATTCTATACACATCCTACTAGGATACTGCAAGCATGCAGCACATTTCTTGTGTGGATGCAGTCTCCTTGGACACCACAGAGGTTGCTGCAGCAGTGCCTTCCTCCCTGGTAGGGGACACAACCAGTAGCATGGCTACAGGATGCCATAGTACCCTCCCAATCCAGTGCAGTCCATTCCCCAACTAAACAATGTCTAAATAGCTCAAACCTCACTGATCATCGTAGAGTGGTAATCTCCACCTGTTAAGCAACATGTTTTAAAGTAAACAGAGCCCTCAATAAAGTGGTTTGGGTGCTTTTAAAATACTGGTAAAATGTCTGTCTTCCTGTAATGCTTCCTGAGAATTTCCTCCAGTGCTCTACTGTTGCCTAAAATTCCCTCAAATATTAATATGGTATCTCATGTTTTAGTTACTTTAACTCACTCACCACCTAGTGGTCAATATGTCACTATGCATACAGTGCACACCTAAGAGCATCAACACTGATTGCCTAAATAATTTACAAATGGTTGTACCTGAAATGTTTCCAGGGATGTTCTCACCCAGTCTATCTGTAAAAAAAAAAAAAAATACATATATATATTTATACCATCATGCCAATTACTTGCTACTTTGTTAACAGTACTGCACTGTGCTAATATACTTTCTATAATAAATTATTTTGCTAAGGGGAAGGCAAGCCTGTAAGTTCACATTTCAGCACACTATTTTAACTCCTTTCAGGATAAGAAGGGTTAAAGGCTCTGTAACCAAATGTCTAAATTCCTCCCTGCTTGCGCTGTTGAAAGAGAGAGACATTCAGTGGCTGAGCTTTGGGAATATTTCTAACAGGAAAAAGTATGGGAAATTAAGAATGGATTAGAAAAGGGCTGCACAGCAAAAGTATCTATTTCAGTGATCTCTTCACATATACTGGATCATTTTTACTATCCCAATCCACAATCTGCCTTGATCTTCCCCCTCTGTCTGGCAATTCCACTTGTAACCTGCCTTTCTACCTCAACATGGTCAATGTATTTGGGATACTGAAACTCCTTTGTTGTTTTCAGTCCAGCTCACCAGCCACCTGAATCACTATAACTTACTGTCTCCCTATCAATGTGGCTTTCGGAGTGGATATAGTATCATGATTATCCTCCTTACTCTCACTCACTAATAAGATTGCTACAGCTATGAATGGAGGTGATCCTTGGATCAAGTCTTTGCTCAGTATTAAAGTTGGCGATCTCTGTTTATCATCAACTGCTGTATGTAATTATCTGAGAGTAGTCATCAGATGGTCAAGCTTGGTAATTCCTTCTCTGATGCAGCCCCTACAACTGTAAGGAGTACTACAAGGATCTTCCTTCGGCCAAATACTCTTCTCCTTGCATGCCAACAACATCCACATGTGCGTGACCCACTGCATGCCAATCCTTTATGTGGATGATTTGGTATTCATAGCAAACTCAAATTATATTACTAAGATGTGGTTTAATGACTGATACGTTATCCATGTTTCAGTTTGGTAAAATGCCTCAGGAAATTTTAAAATGGAGCCCAGAGAAAGAAAGTACTGGCCTATGCTCCCATACAACCTTTCCCACCAGTATCGATGCCATGAATAACACACACAAAAAAAATCCAAACTTGACACTCTGTATCACAACAAATCCTACCTGCCACTCCTAGTCAACCACAAGATCATATAGAAGATTATCCTATCGATGTCGGACTCTGCAGATATGGTATACAGTGCTGCTTGGAGATCCACTCATGCCAGTCAGAACCTCCTTTTTCACCCCTTCTTCAGTTCTGCTCACAGCATATCATTTCTTACCTACTACTGCTCTCTGTACAGCAGCCTCTCCTCTTCTGTGCTTCTTTTTTTGCCAAATTCTGACTTTTCACCATTCCCTCCTAATGTATCTCTCCTCTCCTTCCCCCTATTCCCTTTGGTTCTCTTAGAAACATAGAAACATAGAATTTGATGGCAGATAAGGACCGCTTGGCCCACCCAGTCTGCCCATTTCCCTACCTGATGGATAAGCTGCAGATCCTAGTTAACCAGCAGACTACTTCTTCCTACCCCAACCCCCTAGAATTGCCTTATGACTGTCCCATGCATGCTTGAATTCCACCAGTTTGCGACTCCACAACCTCCTCTGGAAGGCCGTTCCATACATCCACCACCCTCTCTGTGAAAAAATACTTCCTTAAATTACCTCTGAGCCGCCCCCTTATATCTTCAAATTGTGCCCCCTTGTTCTTGCACACCTCTTTTTTTGAAAGATGCTACCCTCTTGGACTCTGTTGATTCCCTTGAGGTACTTGAAAGTTTCTATCATGTCCCCCCTCTGCCTCCTTTCCTCGAGGCTATACATATTAAGCTCCTTAAGTCTCTCTTCATATGTCTTCTGGTGCAGACCCTGCACCATTTTTAGTCCCTCCTCTGGACAGCTTCCATCCTGTCTATGTCTTTCGGAGATTGGGTCTCCAGAACTGCACGATACTCCAGATAGGGTCTCATTAGCTGTCTGTACAGAGGATAATAACTTCCTGTTTTCTACTGGTGATGCCTCTCCCTATGCATCCCAGTATCCCCAACCCTCCTTGCTGCCTCTCACATTCTTGCCCACCTTTAGGTCATCTGATATGACTACCCCAGGTCCCTTTCCATTTTTGTTGTTGTTAGTATCTCACCCCCATTGTGTACTCTTCCCCTGGGTTTTTGTTTCCCAGGTGCATTACCTTGCACTTCTTAGCATTGAATCTAAGCTGCCATACATTTGACCATTCCTCTAACCTTGCCAAGTCCCTTCTCATCCTTTCCACTCCACCTTGTGCATCAACTCTGTTGCAGATCTTTGTGTCATCTGCAAAGAGACATACTTTTCCTTCCAGTCCCTCTGCAATGTCACTTATAAAGACATTGAAGAGGACTGAGTCTAATCTGAACCTACGGTACCCTACTAACCCCTTTTTCAGAGTGGACTCCATTTACTATTACTCTCTGTCCTATTCTCCAGCCAATTCTTTACCCAGGCCATCATCTTGGGACCCACCCCAGGCTGGCTAACTTGTATATTAATCTTTGTGTGGGACTGTGTCAAATGCCGTGCTAAGTCTAGGTAGGCCATGTCCACAGCCCTCCCTGATCAACTACTTTGGTCACCCAGTCAAAGAAATCTATCAGATTTGTCTGGCATGACCTTCCCGCTGTGAATCCATGCTGCCTTGGGTCCTGTGCCCTCCTGGCCTCTAGATATTTAACAATTCTTTCCTTCAAGTGATTCCATCATTTCCCTACCACTGAGGTTAAACTAACAGGTCTATAGTTTCTGCTTCTGCCTTGCTCCCACTTTTGTGAAGGGAATCACATCTGCCCTCCTCCAGTCCTCGGGTACCACCCCATCCTCCCATGATTTGTTAAAGAGTTTAGTCAGTGGTGTCACTAGTTCTACCCTTAGTTCTTTTTAGAATTCTGGGATGAATCCCATCAGGCCCGTTGCTTTGTCCACCTTCAGTTTTAAAGTTCTTTCAGAACCCTTTCTTCTGTAAATGGGCTGGTATCAACTTCTGTATCCAGAGTGTTTCTACTGTTTGTTTTAGGTACCTCCCTCTCCTTTGTAAATACTGAGCAAAAATATTTGTTTAGTATCTCTGCCTTTTCACAGTCACCCTCTGCCCACCCTCCCTCCCTTTTATTAAGCCTCACTATCCCTCCCTTGGTCTTCCTTCAGCTCTCTGATGTACCTATAAAAGGTTTTATCCCCCTTCTTAACTGAGTTGGCTATCGTTTCCTTGGTTTGGGCCTTTGCTGTTCTGACTGCCTTCCCAGCTTCTTTTGCTTTAACTGATACAGTTCTCTGTCCTGTTCCTCTGTGATTCCTTGTACTTCCTGAATGCTTTCTTTTCTCTTGAACCTTCACTGCCACTTCCTTTGAGAACCATAGTGGTTTCTTACCTCGTTCGTTTGTTTATTTGCTTTACACAAGGCTTGATACCTCTGTGATGGCAGTTTTATTATTCCCATTGTTCTTCACCCCTCCTTCCTGCCCATTTGCTAGTGCATTCCTTAGGCACTCACCCATTTTGACAAGAGTCAGCCCTCCTAAAATCCAGTACCTTTGTCTTTGTAAAATCGACTCTATTGCTATGTTTATTGTGAACCATACTGTTCGATGGTCGCTAGTTCCCAGATGGCTACCCACTTCTACATCTGTGATCCTCTCTCCATCTCCATTTGAGAGACCAGGTCTAAGATTGCTCCCTCTCGAGTGGGTTCCAATGCTAGTTGTCTAAGGCATGCCCCCTGTAGGGCATCTAGAATAACCCCACTCTTAGAAGTGGCTGCTGCAACTGCACTCCAGTTAACATCTGGCAAATTCAGATCACCCATCAGCAATATATCCCTTTTCTGCCATTCTAAGTATACTTTCTATCATTTCCTTGTCCATTTCCTCCCCTGAGAAGGGGTCTATGTCTAACCCTGTTGCGTATTGTGGTGCCATTGCGGTCTCCAAATTTACCCACAGTGCTTCTTCTCCTCCCTGTTTACCCTTTTGTTCTGTTGCTTTGATTCCTTCCCTTATGTAAAGAGCTACTCTTCCTCCTCTTTTACCCTCCCTGTACCTCCTGTAGATAGTGTATCCTGGTATGTTTACATCCCAGTCATGGTTTTGTGTGTGCCATGTTTCTGTGACTGCCACGATATCCAGATGTTCCTCCTCCATCAAGGCCACTAATTCAGGAAGCTTGTTACTCAGACTACGGGCATTGGTACTCATTGCTCTCCATTTTTTGATGGCTTGACCTTCTGTTGCAGCATCCCCCACTGACCTTTCTACCTTGGTCTTTTTCTCATTTAGTACACTGTTTTGTAGGGGGAGGCCGGGATTTTCCTGCTGCTTATCAGTGCCTCCCCCCTTGACTAGTTTAAAAGCTTGGCAATGAAGCATTTAAACCGATTGCTCAAAAGACTTGTTCCGTTCCTGGACAGATGCAGACCATCCTGCCAGTATAGGCTGGTGTCCTCAGGTGGAACCCCAGTCCCAATGAAGCCAAACCCTCTGCTCCACACCATTTTTCAACCATTCATTAAATTGCATGGTGCAAAGTACCCTCACCTCACTCATGCCATTGACAGGCAGCACCTCTGAGAAGGATACTGTGTGTGCTACTTGTCTTAGGCCCTTCCCCAATTCTACAAAGTCCTTCTGCACTGCTCTAATCTCATGATGAGCCAAGGCATTTGTCCCTAGGTGGACAATGACGTCCAGCTCAGACTCGCTGCAGCTGTTCCCGTGATCCTGAGGATGCTTCCTGTCCCTCAAGCCATGGCACCAGGCAGGCACCTTACTTCAGTTTTCCCTGCTCCCCCAGTTCTATCCCCCTATATTGGAGTCCCCCACCAGGAGCTGTTTCCTTTCCTTGTGGTGTCCTCTGTTTCCTTCCTGTGGGCCTCCCTTGTGACAGCTGTCCTCAGCCTCCTTAGTCTCCTCTGTGGGTGCATCCATAGGGGAGCTATGCTCCCCCAGAATGGTGTATGGATTGTGGAGTGGAACAACTGACTGGGTGTGCCTCTGTTCCACCATCCTCACCCTTCCTGAGCCCACTGTGGTCCAACTGCTGTGTTTTCTTCGCAACCTCTGCGGTAGTGGTGGTGGCTCTCGTGCTCCCTGGATGGGGGAGGTTCCCTTCCTACCGTCCAGTGTGGCCTGGGCAAAGGCTCCCTTACTACTGTCCAGCATGGCCTGAAGATGGGCAACTTCCTCCCTCAGGGCAGAAAGTTGTCTGCAAATAGGGCAGCATCTCAGCCTCCAGAAAGACTCCCGGAAGACTGCTGCCCCACAGACATTACATTGTACTACTCCCCACATGTTTATCTACTTTTTTCTTTGTGTGTGTTTGTGTGTGATTGGTTTGTCATATAGAAATATATATATTATACAATGTGTATGCTTTTATTGTCAGTGCAGTGTGCTAGAGAGGATATGACAGTGATATGCACCTTGCACTCTTGAGGAAATGATGTCAGAACCCCAGGTATAAAGGAACTATTTCAGGGGTGGGTGGGGTAAGGGGTGGGAAGGGTTGGGCCTAAACTGTGCCCTCGCAAAACAATCAGCTAAAAGCTCTGACCCAGCACTGCGATGAGTGCCTTCCTGTCAGCAAGATGCCCTACACAACAATTTGACAGAGAAAATACCCTGCTAATCAAACAAAGAAAAATCCAGACATCCAACTCAGACATGTAACCCTCCCCAGCCCCAAAACAGCCTGGTGGTTTGTGCTCTGAAAGCGGTCAGCCCCAAAATATGTCAGCTGTGCTTTACACTCTTCCTGCACTGAAAATCTTAAGAATTAAGGCAACTGATTGACTAGTGACACCTGTGATGCAAGCAGGCCTTTCAATGTAGGCAGGCTGCTGTCTTGATTCCAATACACAAAATCTTTCAGTGAAACCAGGGATCAAAACTTAACTACTCAGCCAGCAGGACACTTTTAAAATGTTGCAAAAATATCCCTCTAAATCCTAGGTCTCAACCCCAACAATCAAGCAAATTCAGTTGTATCTCACTCCCTCTGGTTATAAAATTATTACACTTTTAATGGAATCCTGCAATTCTCTGCTTAATGCCAATATGGAAAAAAAATGAAACTCTTTGTAGAAAGCGTAGCTCCCCTGTTTTACAATATTATGCCTTACCAAGTTTCCAGCTCCTAAATGAAGTTATATTTTGTTCTTTGCAGTGTTGCAAGGGTCTCAGCTTCAGACAAATCAAAAGTCAGACTGACCACTCCCTTTTCATCCTTCACTGCAAAACCACTGCTTGGCAGTCAACCTGCTCATTCCTGTTCCCCACTGGTATGGTTCCACTCTCAAGGCCGGTGTATCCTACAGTGGGTCGCTATACTCATATGGTAAGCACACATCCTAAAAGAGAAGTAGGATGCACTAAGAGGCAAGCACTAATGTACCTGAACTGCACAATGATGGCCGTCTGGGCAGTGCAATGTGATTTTCTCGAAGCATTGTAGAAAAAAAATAACACTTTCAACATTCCACAAAATTCATAAATAAGTATATTTTGGAGTAGTAGCCTCTATGGGGTCTGTATTAGCAGCAGAAAGGTGTATCACAAACTTGTAGCTCCTCAGAGCTTCACAGTGCAAAAAAAGATGCATACTGTAAGTGTGCTTAAGTGCTGAACTGTGCAAAACAATAAAGGAAAATGTCAAGGCCAGCATGCCGGTGCAGCAGTAGCGGCTCCGCCAGTGGCACTGCCGGCCTGTGTTCCAAGAATAAGTACGGGAGACAGGGGGTCAGCCAGGGAGAAGTAGGATGAGCATCCCACGGACTGCTTTCCTCCTCCAGTGGGGTGGGGGATGGGGGGGGGGGCCATGGCTTCCCGGCACAGAGTGACACCCAGCAGAGGCTGGGTGCACACAACTAGGGACCACACATAAGCAGGGAGGAATCATCACTGCACGTCCATGCCTCCAAGGGGAAACCAAATGAAAATTCCTGGGGCCAGCAGCACTGTGAGATCCCTGGACCTCCACTCGATGATGCCCTAGGTGTAAGCCTCAACTGGGGCCTTAGGTGGATCTTGGTCTCTCTGCTCTGAAAACCCCAACACAGGGGGTAAGTTGCGGGTCTCCCACTTTGGGTAGCCTGGGGGGATGCCAGGTAAAAGGTCCAGGTACTGTTGGGGGTACATCCCCGCATTAGCCCTGGTGGCAAAAAAGCAAAAAAAAAAGGAAAATGTCCTACAAAAAAGTGCTCATCTTTTCTTGTTTTACATAGTTAAGCAGTTTACCACACTTCATGTATCTTTTTTACATTGCAAAGCGTTGAGGAGCTACAAGCCTGCTGTAAAACACCTTTCTGCTGCCAATATACACATCATAAAGGCTACTACTCCAAAACAAATTCACTTATGTTTAAATTTTGTGGAAGTTGAAGGTTTTATCTTTTTCTACAGTGCTTAGTGAAAATCACATCATGGCACTGCCCCGTTGGGTATCATTATGTGGTTCAGGTAAATTAGTGCTAGTCTCAAAGTTCACCCTTCTTCTCTTTCAAGATGCGTACCCTCTCTTTCCATCTCTCTAAGCTCTGGAATAGCCTCCCCATCCTAATTCATCTGCCCTCCTCTCTGACCCACTCTCAAACCACTTCAGTTAGCTCATTTCACACATGCTTGTGCCTATCGCTAGCCTCTTTTATCCTCCCCAATTATTTGTTGAACTTCTAGTGAGGGGCAGAGGAGGTTATATGAGTGGGGATGAGAGGCAATGATTTTTTTTTTTGGAGGGGGGGAATACAGGATGAGACACTGAGCAGGGACACACAAACCTAATGCCTGGGACATTTAGCCTGCAGCCAGTTACCAATAATTCACACAGTGGTAAAGGCAAGGGGCACGGTGCAACATTTAGTTATTATTTATTTGAAAAGGTTTCATCGGGAAAGACAACATGAGCTGTAAACAGCTCGTTTCCAGAAGCGTCTGGGGCAAACATGCTATTACACATAAGTGCAATGCAAAGTACAAATCATCGCAGTCCTTAACATCGAACAGAAGTGGGACAAACACCACTGTATAGTAATACATACAGTGTAGTAATACCATGATCACAAGAATATTCCTCTTAGCAATGTGCTAAGATACACAAGTGCAAAGCACAGTACAACCCATTACAGTTAACAACTAAGTGAACTAGGGCAGACAGTATCGCAGAGAAATACAAACAGAGCAATACCACGGGCACAAGCGTAAAACAGGTAGCTAGATAGGGTGTAGATCGGGTAGGAGGAGTACACCATAAATGGACTAGAGGTGTCTGGGGCTGTGTACAGTGTTCTAAGTGCAAGTATGCCTAATAAAATGGTAGAGATTCAAGGGGAGTGGTCCTTCCAGGAGGAGAGGCAGCCAAAACATGCATTGTATATAGTTGTTTGCATCAGTTAAAGGAGCCAGAAAAATAACATAGTGGTTCTCTAAGCCCTAGCAGCAGAGAGTCCCTTGGAATTGATGGCCGTCACGGAGACATGGGGGTTTCCAAACCACGAATGAGACCTATGTATTCCTGGGTTCTCACTCCACAGAAAAGACAAGGAAGGGGAAGAAAGGGTGTGTCAATTAAATATCTGAGAGGATATAAAGGCTGCTATGGAGGAAGCTGTGAGTGCTGGGACAGAGTCAATATGGCTACATGTCGAGTCAGACACAGGCAGGAAGGTCAAATTAGGGGTGGTCTACAGATTACTAAATTAGAGTGAACAGATAATTAGGGAACTGAGAAGAGAACTCAGGAACACAACACTGCAGGGGAGGTTTGGCCCATGGGAAAATTTCAATCTACCAGATATTGTTTAGGGTGTCGCACAATCCAGTAGCAGTAGTTAGTCTCTCCTGGAAGCACCTTCTTGGTTCAAGGGGTGGGAGAACCAACTGGAGAGCAGGCAACCCTAGACCTGGTGCTTTAAAAAGAACAGTTACGTACTTACCGTAACAGCAGATCTTCGAGAGAATCACTTTAATCTGTCCACACCTATTGAACTATAAGCCGTCAGATGCCAGGACCACACAGAAACTTTACAAGCAGTCAGCCAGGGGCTACCCATGACAATCTCAGACATTGGCTCTTACATAAACATGGGCAGCCCCATCTCTGCTCAGTTCTCTGCCGGAGATCATGCTCAGAGGACCTCTCTGTGGGGAACCGGGAGAGAACCCAGTGCTCTGCAAACCCAGACAAAGCAGAGAGCTAAGAGTTGACTAGAACAGAGACAGAAGCAACCCAGGCTAGAGATTTAAGCCCATAAGGGAGAAGGTAGGTGGGACAACATGGCCTGATGAAAGAGAGGCTCTTGAAGATCTACTGTTACAGTGAGCATGTAACTGTTGTATCTTCTTCAAGAATATCTATTGTTTTGTGGGAAGCATATGCAAATCATCTCTTGGCTGAGATACAGATATGGCACACTGATGAGTCCTAACAAGGATAAAACACGTGTCTGTGTCTGCTGCTCAAGCCTTTTCTGGTTGCACTGTGAGGCCTTTCAGCACCATGCGATTTTGCTTTAAGTTGAGCTAGTCCAAATTCCTTCATGGGGATTTGCATTATTGGGGTATGTGCAATTGTGTTTCTCTTTGAAATTTGGCTATATGGCTAATACCCTTCCATGGTAACCCTTGCCTCAGGGCAACTGCTCTGGAGTTCTTGTCTCTTGCAGTTCTTCTCTACTATGGGCTCCCCATGACCCAGACAAGTAAGTCCCTCCTAAGGCTGAGATACAGGTATGGCACACTCATGAATCCTAACAAGGATGAAACATGTCTGTTGTTCTTAGCCTTTGCTGGTTGCACTCTGAGACATTTTGGTACCATGCAATTCTGCTTAAAGTTGAGCCAGGTCAAATTCCTTTATGGGGATTAGCATATACTCCCATGATGCTTTGCATTACTGGGGTATGTGCAATTAAGTTTCTCATGTCCATATTCAAGTCACTTTCATGTAAATCTTCCACTAAATACCCCATTATTTCACTATGTTATTTTTATTAATTGGTAGAACAGTCTGAGTTTACATACTAATTGAAAAATATCCATATGAACTGTGACACAGGTCTATAGATGCGGTAGGGACAAATGACAGTCCCTTCATAGGACAGTTTCCTAAACTTTTATTTTTGTTATTTATTTGGTTCTTGGAAATAACCTTTGAGTCAGAGACTCATTTACAAAGGCTCCAGGTCGAATTGGAGAGAATATACAGTATATAACAAAAAAAAAAATTATGAGGTGGGGATATCAGTCAAATTTTATTTCCATCACTATCATTCAGTTGTTGTCCACACTTTTCCCTGACCCTTCAGCCTAGTTTTTTTTCAGTATTTTAATTTTTTATTCTTTGTTTTTCGTAAATGTTGATCCATCTGTTTGTATAAGACTTGTTCTGTACCATGCCTAAAAATAAATCTTTTTGGAAGTAGTGGGTTGGTCTTCAGACAAGTCTGAGTCTATACTTTGCTGTATCTGTTCTGATTCCTGAAATTAACACTAATCTGGAATGTTTATTAGGTTTCCTGCTGCCATTATTAGATAGCTGTCTATTCGTGATCTAGAATGGCCTCTGCTGTGTGACCTGCTTGGTCGTTCCCAGGCAAATATTTTTGCCCCTTCTTGTAATCACTACTTACTGTCTTTGAAGTTTTAATTTTTTCCTTTGCAAAAAGCCTTTCTCCAATTTAGTAATATACAGTGGTCGTTACGGATAAGTTGCCCTACACCTCTCTGTACCGACCGGTGCTGCACTGCATCGCTTGGCAGATGACTCATTGTGGCACATCAGTTAATTCGACATTGCAGCACAATTAGCCAGGTAGTGCAATTCAGCCTTATTCCACGCAGTGGCAACAGCAACGCATCTGAAGCCTACAAGTGCCAGAATTTACCTTCCTCTATTGTTTGTCCCGGTGCACCAGCAGGTGTCGTGTATCAACTGGCCTGGATCTCTCTTTCAGCCTTTCTGACCGATCTGTCATAATCACTGATGTGATACACTGTAACCAATTAATAAGACACACTTACCCTTTCTTAAGCCCTTATGCCACTCTGAGTTACAGTTATAAGACTTCTACATATCATTTCAGCTGGGAGTTGATGCCCTGCAATAATGTGTCACTGTTTAAGCTTCGGGCTGTAATTTTTTTTCCATGCTAATTTCATGGCATTTCGCCGTCAGCCAACAGTAACCTTGTCCTCCAGTACTGTACATAATATTTAATCTCCCTACTCCGATTACCATAAAGTGCAGATGCTTTTCCAGCTGACAAAATCAGAAGTGGTCTGATTGCACTGAAGTAGTAGAAAGAAGGATTAGGTGGGAGAACTGGCAGTGCAAACAGTGCTCTTCAAAGTGTGTGTGGGCACTGTGCATTTTATTGACTGTGCCAGTACACCAAGTGGGATTTGTATTTTTCTAAGGGTTTTAAACACAGCGCACATTGTTTTTTCAACTCACCGCAACTGAAATTCAATAATCGGCATCCCAAGGCACCACAAAAAAGTAAATTAATAAATGCTTTAAAAAAAAAAAAAAAAAAAAAGTTTATGTATTGGCTGCTGGCCACAATATCCACTGCCTACAGTAGTGTCACCCCTGTACTTGTGTTATGCATCAACACCAATTTATATTTTATTCTGCTGTACAGAGTACACGTATCTCCCCATACAGTATGTGAGATATGAAATAAGGAGATTGTACAGTATATTTCCGTACATATATCTATTAACTCAAAGGAGATAGGAAAACAAATTGTTTAAAATATGCTTAAATGTGATGACTGTCTATAGGTGGCTATTGTACTTTTGCATAATGAAGATGCAGTTGTGAAAAAAGTTGTGTTGTCTCTTTTTTTGTGCTTTGTTCATTGGGAGCTAAAGACTGTCAGCCTGTCGGTTTCTGAAGTCAGAGTCTCTGAATCCTGGTGGTCAATTAGCCTCATTAACTGTAATGGCCGAAACGTTTCTGGAGGATCATCGCTACCGTGATGAAAATGGTAGTATTTTTACTGGTCATGGTAATATTAAAGAATATGTCATTTGTAACCGCTATGTGTTTTTTTTTTATTTGTACATTTTTTTTTCCCGAAGTATCAGGGCATTCATTGAAAACTGGTACAGTGTCAAAATGTAATGTGAGACACACAGCCACATCCATTGCTGAGGCAGTGACTGTTTTTTTAGCTAGATTTCTTTTTTTGGCTTTTTTCTTCAGTTTGGGTTTTATAACAAAAAATAAATACATTAGCCACAGTCTGCTAAAACAGAGATGTTCCCTACCAGCTGTGAGCTGCCTCAATTACCCTGTTACCAGCATTGGTGGGTGGGATCGACAAGTTATTGTTTTGAAATGGAAGCTGGTTTTGTTCACCTCCGAATGTTTTTTTTTTTTTGGGTGATGGAGAAGTCCCTGAATAGAGATGGGAAAATGTCATATTGCTGGATGGTTTAATAAGCTGTGTAAAAATTACTCTCACAGATGATATAAAAGATACTGTTGGGGGGCACTAATGAGCCGACTAGAGTAAGGACACACTTCTATAGCTCCTCAGACCGCTGAAAAATAAACATTTTAAACTGCATTAAGTTAAAAGAAAACGCCACCTAAAGTAAGGAGAAACAGAGGGACAGAGGATGGATGAGTATGTGGTCTCCACTGTGGCAAAAAGCTCACACACCGCTACTAAAAACCAGAAGAAGCAGCCGCCAGCCTCACAAGTGGAAAGCATAGGCCCTATTTCCGTCTTGGCTGCAGAAGTTAGCGTTTTAGGCTGAGATGTTACTCAGCAGGTTCTGGCTGCGCTGGAACCCAAGCTCAACAGTCTTGCCACTAATTTTGACCACAAACTGCAAGAACTTGTCGACCTACATGCCACAAGATTAAATGAAGCTGAACAATGGATTTCTGACACTGAAACCACCACATTCCCACTGCCAGAACAAATAATTGCACTACAACGGGAGCTAAAAGAATTATTTGATTACCAGGAAAATTATCATCGTCGTCTGAATCTGAGGCTTCCGGGGACTACCAGAGGGGATGGAGGGCTCGAATGTGATGGACTTCTGCGCCAAGACCTTGCCAGAGTTACTTGAGCTCTCTCCTAAAAATGGAAAGATGAAACTTGAAAGAGCCCACAGGACAGTTATGCCTAAACCTGCCCCAAATCAACCTCCATGACAAAATGAGGTGAGTAAAATAGGCCGGTACACACCTTATCTGGAGCCCTGGCGGAGGTATTTGTTCACAATCTAAAAAAGAAATTCGGGTGAAATGATTCTGGTACACAGGCTTGTCTTAAGTATTCTTGCTTGACAGGCCTAATCATTGGAGCTAAGGTTTGAATTTGAACCTTCATAATCTTTAAGGCACTGTACCAGTTTATTCGCCATCTGTTAGGGGGAAGTGTGTTCTGCCTAAGGAAGACCTAATATCAAGTAAGCTGGGGAATGGCACTTTGGGTGAGAAGCGACAAAAACACCCAGGTGGCTCTGCTTCAAGAGACCATCTTACAGATAAAGAACAAGCAAAATTAAAAAGAGGGTGGGTAGGGGAGTGCTATGCAGCAGCCTTTAATTCACATAAGAGAGGGGTGGCAGTTCTCCTGCACAAGAAACTACCTTTCCAGATGGAGCGAGTGGTGGTGGTGGACCCGGAGGCTGGATGTTATGTATTTGTGGTGGGAAAATTACAAGGAGAGAAAGTCATGTTTGGGAGCGTGTATGCCCTGGCTGTTCATGACCCATCATTTTATAGAACACTTATGGCCCTACTAGTTGAGGAGCAATTCCGAATTTAACACGGGTAGCGATGATGAACTGCCTGCTCAATCCTACACAGGACCACTGGAGGGTAAAGATGCCCCTACAGGAGCCATCTGTGAGTGGCTGGCAGGAATGGCCGACCTCAATATCATAGATGGATGGTGGTACAGCCAATCCCACTACTCAGGAGTACACCTTTTTCTCCCACCCACATCATACCTGGTCATAGAAACATAGATTTTGACGGCAGATAAGGACCGCTTGGCCCACCCAGTCTGCCCATTTCCCTACCTAATGGATAAGCTGCAGATCCTAGTTAACCAGCAGCCTACTTCTTCCTACCCCCACCCCAACCCCCGGTCCTGGCTTGACTGTTTGTTCCATCCTAGAGCACAATATTTTCGCCTTACATATATTAGACATAGCCCAATCCATGTGTCCAACCATGCTATGGTTATAATGTCACTGCAGTGGGGGAGAGAAAAATCCACCCCAGCAATGTGGAGATTCCCTAACAACCTGTTAGTGAATAAGGAATATAAAGAGCATATGCAGGACCAATGGAAACAATATGTACAAGCTAATCTTGAGATGGCCCCATTCAAGGCCACCTTCTGGGATGCAGGAAAGGCATTCATGAGAGGGGCTATAATTAGTTATGTAGCTCACCACAAAAAGAAAAGTTAAGGAAAGGAGGACACATTTGGAAAAGAGACTTAGTCTAGATTAGGCACTTCCCCCTCCTCTTTTGTGAATACTGAGCAGAAATATTCGTTCAGTATTCTGCTTTTTCACTGTCCCCCTCTGCCCACCCACCGTTCATTCTATTCAGCCTCACTATCCCTCCCTTTGTCTTTCTACGCTCGCTGATGTACCTATAAAAGGTTTTATCCCCCTTCTTAACTGAGTTGGCTATCTTTTCCTCAGTTTGGGCCTTTGCTATTCTGACTTCCCTCCCTGCTTCTTTCTGCCTTAACTGGTACAGCTCTCTGTCCTGCTCTTTCTGTGTTTCCTTATACTTCCGGAATGCTACTCTTTTCTTCCTGACTTTCACAGCCACTCTCTTGAGAACCATAGTGGCTTTTTCTTTCGCTTTGATTTGTTTATTTGCTTCACACAAAGGCTTGTTGCTTCTGTGATGGCAGTTTTGAAAATTCCCATTGTTGCTCCACACCTCCTTCTAGCCTGTTTGCTAGTGCTTTTCTGAGGCACTCTGCCATCTTGCCAAAGTCAGCCTCCTAAAGTCCAGTACCTCACTTTGTATGGCTTGACTCTGTAGCTGAGTTTAATGTGAACCACACTGTTTGATGGTCACTTGTCCCCAGATGGCAACCCACTTCTAGATCTGAGATCCTCTCACTGCCCCCGTTTGACAGTACAAGGTCTAAGATTGCTCCCTCACGAGTGGGTTCGAAAACTAGCTGTCTAATGCCTGCCACCTGTAGGGCATCAAGAATGGCCCTGCTCTTGGATGTGGCTGCAGCAAATGTGCTCCAGTTAACATCTGGCATATTCAGGTCTCCCATCAACAGTATCTCCCCTTTCTCTGCCATTCTAAGAATGCCTTCTATCATATCCTTGTCCATTCCTTCCCTGACATGGGGTCTGTACACAACCCCAGTGGGACTGTGGTGCCCTTTCCAGTCTCCAAGGTGACCCACAGTGCCTCCTCTCCTCCCTGTTTACTCTTTTGTTCAGTTGCTTTATCCCTCCTTTACATGAGGCTACTCCTCCCCTCTTCTCCCTGCCTGTCTCCTCCTGTAGGTTATATACCCTGGTATGTTAACATCCCAGTCATGGTTTTCTGTGTACCATGTTTCTGTGACTGCTCTGATATCCAGGCATCCCTCTTCCATTAAGGCCACCAGCTCAGGAGCTTGTTGCCCAGACTCACGAGGCATTGGTACTCATTACCCTCCATTTCCTGATGGCCTTACCACCTTTTGCCCCATCCCTGTCCTTCTTGCCTTTGTCACTTTTTCCATTTACCCTGCCCTTCTCCCTATCAACACCTCTATGTTGGTGTTTGCCACACTACTACCGTGATTGTTTGGGGGCTAGGATTTTCCTGCTCCTTTCCAGTGCCTCCCCTTGGCTAGTTTAAAAGCTTGCCAATGAAGCATTTAAACCTATCACCTAAGATCCTGGTTCCCCTCCCGGACAGATGCAGCCCATCATGCCAGTATAGGCTTGCATCACTCCAGGTGGACCCCCAGTCCCCTATGAAGCCAAATCCCTGAGCTCCACACCATTTTTTCAACCACTGATTGACTCCCATGGTGCAGAACACCCTAGCCTCTCCTATGCCATAGATGGGTAGCACCTCCGAGAAGGTTACCTTCGTGCTACTTGACTAAGGCCCTTCCCCAATTCCACAAACTCTTCCTGCACTTCTCTAATCCCTTTCTTAGCCAGGTCATTTGTCCCTAGGTGGACAATGACATCCAGCTCCCTCCTGTGCAGCTGCTCACAGCAATCCTGAGGATTCGCTCCTGTCCTCAAGCCATGGCGCCAGGCAGGCACCTTACCTCCTCTCCCTTCCTTGCCCAGTTCTACCTTCCTAACAATGGAGTCCCCACCAGGAGTTGTTTCCTTCCTGCAGGGTCCCCTGCCACCCTCCTGTGGGTCTCTTTTGTGGAGGTTCCCAGCATCCTCCTTGGTCTCCACTGTGGGTGCCTCCATAGAGAACCACACTTTGCCAGAATGGCATAGGAACTGTGGAGGTACAGCTGGAGGGATCGCCTCTGTTCCACCCCTCACCCTCCCTGGAGCCCACTGTGGTCCAACCGCTCCTCTTTCTTGGCAACCTCTGAGGCAACGGCAGTGGCACTGGGTCCCTGATGGAAGAGAGGTCCCACAAATCCTGGCCAACTCAGCCTGGAGATAAGCAACCTCCTCCCTCAGCCCAGAGGTGCCTGCAGATGGGACAACACGCATCCTCCAGAACATCTCCGGAAGACTGCTGCTCCACAGCCACTGCACTGCACCACTCCAATCATGTCTTATTTCTGGCCCCTTAACTGTTTGCAATCCTTACTCTTTCCTCTGTTTTTCTCTCTCTCTCCTTACTTTCTGCCTGTGTGCCTTTAAGCTCCTGATTGTCCTGTTCTGAGACAAGAATATCCTATATTTCTCAGTAGACCACTTACTTGTTCAGGCGCCAGACCTCCAGCAGCTAGGGGCCAGAGAGCTACTCTTGCCCTTCTAGGATGGTGGGTCCTTGGTGGTTCTGTGATCACTCACTTCCTGCCCCTAAACAGGAAGTTCCTGTTGTCAGTCAAATCCTGTGCCTATAAAAATAGAACTAGCTTTGGGTGGAGGGAGGGAAGGAGGACAATATAGTCCCAGCAGAAGTTCAGTCTCACAACAGTCCCTTTCTCCTGGTGTCTTCATGAGCTATTAGCAGAATTTTTCTAAGGCAGTCTTAAATGTAGCTTCCTTCTAGCTGCTTCTCACCCCCACTTACCAGATCTTTCTACAAGTAATTTAAACCTCACAGCAGTTAAGTCCTTTCAGTCACCTGAGATTTGCACCTAGATGACTTTTCAGTTACCCATTCAGTTCAGTTAACCCAAACACACACTTTTTTTTTTGTTTTGTATGTTAGTTTTTTAACCCTAAATTAAAGGTCCAAATACAAAAGTTCTACTACTATAGACCCAGCAGAGAAGTTCAGTCACACAGCAGTCCTTTCTCCTGGTGTCTTCTGCCAAGCATAACATCTCCTCCCCCATACTCTGTTGTCACAATTGAGTGGGAAGGGTGGTTGAGGGGGAGGGGTGTCTCTAATGTTGCCCACAGGGCATAGTGCTGTGGGAGCATGATGTTACTATATCCGTGAAGTGTCTGAATTGAATGTTATGTGAGATTTTAAAAACATATAAAATAGTTTTCAATTTGTATTTGTCTGACAAACTGAAAGTACCCCGTTGGGCTCACAATCTAACAGCTCAGCTAGTAGCAGCAGATGCCAGTTACAGTGTGTGCGTGAAACAGCACTTACAGTACAAAACTCAAACCTATTGGTCTGCACCCCCCTCCCAAATTTGATCCCCCATTTCCCAGTTTGATATTTTTTTAAAGTCTGCTCACTAGCATCTCATTTTGGGTTTAAGAGGGTTGTAGTAAATATGAATTTGGACACGGTTTGATGGTTATTTTATCCCTGTGGCAAAAAGTTCTTCATGGTCTCACAGTTACTTATTATTTTATAACTGTTTGGAATGTTATTATATTACATTCATCTTCATCAGGGACTGAGAGAGATGTTGAAGAGCTTCATCAGGGGGACTGCCAGGCCATCGCCAGTTTCCTCAGCACCCTGCGAAGTATCTCATCTGGCCCAAGTGCTTTCTCCATTCGAAGGGACCAGAGGGCTTCCCTTACTCTCTCTACCGGGATTTCAGTCTCCACCCCCTTTGTACTCTGTACTGCTGGCCCCCCACCTGTTTGTGGTGGCCACTCCCTTTCCCCAGACCAGTCATGGCCCTGATCTCTACCCGTCCCATCCCTTCCTCCGGTTTGTCCCCACTCCCCCCGCAAGACATAGCCCCTTCGTCCCCCAGCAAAAATTGATGTGCTCATTTCGGACCTCTGCCTGTTCCCCTGCCTCCTGTGCCCAACCCTCCCCTATCCTTATCCTGCTGATCTGCCCCCTTACTTTCCTTTTTTTCCCTATGTATCTAAAGAACCCCTTGTCCCCCCTCTGGATCCCCCTGGCCAAGGACTGGACCTTTTTTGCCTTAGCTGCTCTCACCACCCTGGTGAATATCTTGGCTGTCAGCTCATACTCCCCCGATCCATTTCACTCCTTGAGTGCTTGAAGTGCCATAGCGTAAGTGGCCCTGGTGGCAGGTTTCCGAGCCTCAACCAACACCTGAGCGACCTGATCAGACACTCCAAACCTGACCTTAGCTAGGTCCTGAGGAGCCAGGCATGCAGGTGAAGTGAGCATAAGTTCGGGTGTAACAGGGCCCCCCTGTCCTGTGACATAAGGTGTGAAGAGAGAGGAAGAGGCATCGGTGACTTTACCGCTAGACGCTGTAGTAAGGGAAACCAGATTTGACAAGGCCATAGCGGAGCAATCAAGATAAGAGTGGAAGGTTCCGACTGAGCCTTGAGGAGGACCTTCTGTAGGAGTGGAAAGGGATGGAAGGCATACAGAAACCTCCCGCTCCAGCAGAGGGGCAACGTGTCTTGCCAAAAAGCTCCAGAATCTGGACCTAATGAGCAAAAATTGGGCAGTTTTGCATTGAATTGTGACGTGAAAAGGTCCACATCTGGCATCCCCCATAGACGGAAGATGTGATCTGCAACCTCTTGGAGCAATTCCTATTCGTGGGCATGCAATCTTGTCCTGCTGAGTGTGTTGGCCTCCCACACAGCCACATAGAGGGCAAAGCAACCTCTGACCAGCTCCTCTGGCCGAGTGACCAGAGGAGGAGGATCGCCTGGATAGTCAGGCATTGGGTGGGAGGGGGGCAACAGTGGCTGCTTTGGGTTGTCTAGGGCAGAGGCCGCCGTGCCCCTGGCTCTGCCTCTTCGACAGAAGCCACCTCGCTGCGCATGCTGCTGAAGCGAGGCTGCTGTGGTTGATGTCCTCCTGAGCCACGAATACGAGGCTTCATGCAGCTTGTCCCGGTTTCGGGCAGTACATGGACTGCACAAATCGGACAGCCCTACCAGAGTCCTGCAGCCTGGTGATGATGCACTCCGTATCCTCGCCAGTGAGCACAGAGCCCTTAAAAGGGAGCATCCAGAAGGCTGGTTTGCGCATCTGGATCAAACCCCGAGACCCGAAGCCAGGTATGGCATCGGAGGCAAATGCCAGGTGGCAGCCACCCTTGAAGAGGTGTCTACAGAATCATAGGCCGAGCGTAGCACATGGGTACTCACGTCTGAGTCGGTCTGTAAAAGCTTGGCCAGCTCTGTCCGCTGAGGGCAATCGGGCATGCTCTGCACGATGTCCAATCCTTGTTCCCAAAGGGCGTTCTGGAATTGGACCATGTGTGTAAGGAAGTTCAGACTCCTTATACTGCAGGTGGCAGCAGAGTACACCTTACGGCCCATCGAATCCAGCTGCTTTGATTCTCGATCAGGCAGCTGGGTGCTCAGGTGTTTGGGCCTCTGCAGACGGTCATGAGCTGCTGAAATCACTACAGAGTCCGCAGCAGGTGGTTCAGCCAGGCAAGGATGGTCCGAAGGTGCCCGGTATAGCCGATAAGCCTTCTTGGGCATGGCAGAGGAGGAATGAGGGCGCTTCCAGGTTGCATGGGTGAGATACTGAAAGGTGTCGAACCATGGGAGGGATGGTCACTGGCTTTGGGTCCTTTTGGCGGAGGTATTTAGCCAACTGCAAATGCTCAGGGTCCAGGGCCTCAGTGTCCCACCCCATGTTGGCCTGGATGTGCCTCAAGACCTCCATGAAGCTGGGATCATCCGGAGGGGATTTGGGAAGGCTGTCCGTGTCCCCTACGTCTAGTTCCGTGTAGGCATCGGAGGAGGAAAAGTCCGAGTCCAAGTAGGAGTCTGGAGAGGAAGAGGGTGAAGGACTGTGTCTCTTCCTCTTGCACCTCTTGTCCGGTAATGGAGAGGGTGAGTGGGAGGAACTCTGAGACCTATGCCTCCTAGACTTTTTGGAGTGCTTCCTAGGAAGGGACTCCCCTTCCGCCCCACCGCCCACCAGTTTAACGTTAATAGGGTTAGGAACCAGTACCGGCGTAGGAGGGGGCGCGCCCACTGGACGGTCCTTTTTAACAGTATCCCACCAGGGGGAAAAAAGCTCCTTCACCTGTGACAGGTTTAACTTGGGAGAACCTGGAGGAGGAGGAGGTGGTGGAGGAGCACCCGAGCCCGAGCCGGCGTCGGTACCATCGTCCAGTGGTACCGGGTCCGCACCCTTATCAGCCGGTGTCGGCCAAAGGGGGGACGTCGGGGCGGCATCAGTGCCACCGTTGTCGGGGTCCTGCAACAGCTGAACCGGTGAACGGGGAGATGGGGTGCTGGAGCGGAAGTCGGGTGGAGCCGGGGTGACCAGCATATGAACCACAACCGGGACGGGGGCCGGGACGGCCACAGGCAGACAAGGATCTGGTGTACACTTCTCCTTAGGTGCCAATGGGCGTCCATGGGAGGCGTGAGCCTTAGGACAGTCAGCTTTGTGGCCAATGTGCATTTCGGCCAAGTGCCGGTCAGTCATTGGAGGCTGGCGTCGGTCGGAATCCTTGTGTTTTGGCGCAAGGAAGAGGCCCTGCCGCCCGAAGACCCAGAGGCTTTGCTCGACTCCTGGGAGTCGGCCTTCATTGAAGAGGCTGAGCAGGAGGAGCCCTTACCTGAGCCCGAAGTTTTTTCAGTGGGCTGAGAGACCCTCAGAGGTTGTAGGGAGGAACTAGATGACTTAGAGACAGAGAAGAGCTTAAGGGCAGTGAGGTGCGATTAATGCCCCAACGACCCAGACTTCGAGCCCGAAGACCTGTGCTTTGAGAGCGACCGACCCCTGTCCTGTTCCCGGTGCTTGTGGGACTTGTGGGTGGGAAATGGATCAGATTCCCTGGAGTAGGAGGAGGCCCTTTCCATGGTGGCAAGTTTCGTCTCGGCGAGGTAGGCCGCGAGAGATTTCTGACGCCGGATCCGCATCCGCCAGTTGAAGGCCTGACAGTGGGGGCAGGCGCCGGTGCCGTGGTCAGGCCCCAGGCAATAGGGACATGACGAATGGCTGTCCTTAGCAGGAATCTGTCGCCCACAAGCACACTTGTTGAGGTGAGAAGTGGACATAGAAGCTCTTGAGAGTGGTAGATACAAAATTCTAGGTGGAGAAGAAGCAATCGGTACTGAGCCTTAACCGAGCAAACTAACCCTGACCGTGTGGCGGAAAGAACTGGAGCACGTGGGGAACTCCTCCCTTATATAGGGCCACATCGGGGGTGGAGCCAACGCCAGCGGGCAGCGTTCCCACGTTGGTACTGCTAGAGAACAAGTTGCTGGAACCGCTGCCAGCTGGCGTCAGTCCTCAATGTGGAACCTGCTGCAGGAGCTTCTCCTCAAAGTAAGATCCTTTAAACCATCAATTCCCCATACCGCCCACTTACTCTGTCTGTGACAGTCTTGCTGCTGCTGAAAGGCTCACTTTCACTCTGAACAGCTGTAATACACAGATTCAGCATGCAAATGCTTAAAGGTCAATGCAGTTGCAGGCAGCCAGCCCATACGACAGAATATCGGAGGAGGGGAACACTGAACTTGAGGTACACATAGAGAAAGACATCAAACTAGATTTTTATATTTTAATTCATGGCGAACACAATACAAAATAATAAAATTAGAGGATGTCGAACAAAACCCAAGCACTTCGTCCTTCTGGTCTTTGTCAGGGATGTAGCCTCCCATTCAGATTCCTCCACATAAATACTACACAGTTTCAATTAGTGTCAATTAATTTATACAATAAATATTTTCATGCTTAAATCAAATAAAAAAAACACTCAAATAATTGCATAGCCCCATTTTTGTTCATGTGCATACAAATACGGTGCACATTATAAAGTAAGACAGTGTAAATAAGACTCACATCTGTACCAGCAGGAACTATTCATAGGTATGTAAAACCAGTGCTTTGTCATTCTCCAACTGCTGACCAGACAAGCTAATCCTTATACCAAACTTTAAACTGTTATAATTGTGAGTAGGTAAAAGCAGGGGTCGGGGACTGCCACTAGGGGCTCAGAAGCAGACAGCAGCCTGAAGACGTAGCTCTCTGCCTCTGAGGGCCAAATCCTACAGAATTCGTCTATAAATTCCAGAATTTGCCTTCTCTACATAGACTGAGTTGTGCAAGACATTGTCAGGATCACGGAGGTATAAAAATCTAAATACTACTCTGCGGATATTCGAGGTTATTAGAGTGCTAACTCAACTGGAGCAGAAAGGGCCTGTGGCCTAGTCATGGATCAGCCCCCACCTCCAGCAACTTGGAACCTAGCAGCAGTGGAGCAGATGTTCGGCCAACTCATCACCCAAACGGCCCAAGTAATGATGGCCACTAATCACTCAGCACAGGTTCTCTAAGGAATGGAAGCCCGGCTCTTCCACAATGAGAGCTGAATCACTGCCACCAAGGATCGCCTGCATGACCACACCGCTACCCTCCATGAGCGCCAGGCCATCCTAAATAGAATACAGCAGAAAATTGACAATCTCAAGACCAGGGGGAGGAGGAACAACCTCCAGTTCTTGGGATTTCTAGAGAGCACGGAGGGACACAGCACTGAGACTTTTCTGTATGCAGCATTAGTGGAGATCCTTCAGTTGGAACCTGGGCGCATGGTGCAGGTGGAAAGGGCCCACCGCACACTCACCCCAAGGCCACAGGGGAATGACAGGCCAAGACCGATAATCGCTCGGTTCATGGGCTACTGGGACAAAGGACTGATAATGGCCAAGTCCAGGTAACTGCATAATATAATGTGGAGGTCCCACAGAATCAATATATACCCAAACTACTCCAAAGATTTATCCAATCATCGGCGAACATACATGGAGGCTTGCTACTTCGTCCATCACATCGGCCTGGCCTTCTCATTGCGCTATCCAGCCACAATGCATATTTGCACTTATGGAAGGTATTCTACCCAAGGGACGAGACTACATTTACCATTCCCCAGTGCACAACTCTTATAGCCGAACTGACTTCTGGCTGTCTTCCCCTGATATCACGAAGGCATCTCTCTGGAAACCGTCATTCACCCCCATCTCTGACCATGCCCTGGTCCAGCTTACCGTCGCGTTTGGCCCCCCAACTTTCCACTCCCCCTCATGGCGACTGGATTCCCTCCTGTTGAGGGACCCAGACTTTGCACCCTGGCTGCAAAAGGAAGCCATTCTTTTTTCAAAGAAAATCCCACAGCAGACACTTCTGCGGGTACTACATGGGAGGCCTTCAAGGCCACCCTTAGAGGTGCAATAATGGGTTATGCACAAAACCAGAGGGAAAAAAAGGGAGCAGCAGCTATTATAACTGGAAAGAGTGTTGATAGAGGCCGAAGACCTCTTCAAGGCTTCCCCTTCCCCAACCCCCAGCATCAGTCCCAAGCAGGTTTAAAGGTTACTGGCATTTGGTTGCAGATAAATGAGCTAGTCGCAAGAAAAGCAAATATCTCAATCCTACGGCTCAAGCACAAATATTGGGAGGCCAGGGAAAAAGGGGGCAAGGTCCTGGCATACCGCCTGAGAAAACAGCAGGTGGACAGGCACATTGCAGGCCAGGTCGATGGCACAGGGCAGACTCGCACCACTCTGGAAAAAATAAACAGCACAATGGCGGACTTTTAGATCACATTACATACATCCTCTAGGGACCCGAACTCAGAAGGTGCTGCCTCCTTTTTGCAAAAATTAAACCTCCCAACATTTACCGGCCAGCAATCTGCAGCCCTGGATGCCCCCATAACAGTGAATGAGGTAGTCCCCATAACAGTGGATGAGATAGCCTCCACCATGCAGTCAGTGAAAACCGGTAAGGCTCCTGGTGGGGACAGCTTTCCGCTAGAAATCAGCTCATACACCTGGTGTCCCCAGTCCTCTGCCAAGTCTACACTGAAGCCTTGGGGCAGGGTTCCCTCCCTCCATCCTTCCAGGAAGTGGTAATTACGGTGTTCCCAAAAAAGGGCAAGGACCCCCCAAAAAGCCTCAAGCTATAGGCCAGTCTCCCTGCTGAATGTAGACAACAAGGTCCTGGCTAAATTGCTGGCCTCCAGACTTACTCCTCTACTCCCCCAGCTCATCCACCCCTCTTAAGTCAAGTTTGTAAAAGGCTGGTATAGTATGGACCACCTCTGCTCCCTACTCAATTTGATGCATGCCACTAAATCCCTCCACACCCTGGCAGCGGCAGTGGCCCTCAATTTTGAAAAAGGTGTTTCACTCCCTGGAGCGGGATTTTGTACGATTAGTCTTACAAACCATGGGCTTTGGTCCAGGATTCCAGGCCTGGGCAGACGCCACGTACTATCTCCCCACAGCGAGAGTACTGATGAATGCTCGGCTGTCCCCTCCCCACCTCTGGGAAGAGGGACCCACCAAGGCTGCCCACTTTCCCTCTTGATCTTTGTTCTGGCTCTGGCTGCGGAACCTCTGGCTGCGGCCATAAGGCACGCCCCAAGGGTTAAGGGAGTGAAAATTGGGGACGTGGAACACACGACTCTCATGTATGCGGATGATCTCCTTCTGCCACTTGCAGACATGGAAAGGTCAATCCCCATCCACTTGGACATACTGTCAGACTTTACTCTTTTCTCTGGGCTCCAGCTGAACCAGACCAAGACAGATGTTCTTCCCCTAAACAAATCACTGCACCCCCAACCCCGATGGCCACGGCCCACAACCTGCGGTAGGGGCCGGACGGCATCACCTGTTTAGGGATCCTAACCACCCCCACACCTCTCCAAAATATGGGAGGCTAACATGAAGCCTTTAATAGCCAGCATCTACATGGAACTAGAAAGATGGACACCCCTTTGGCTCACCCTAACAGGGAAAACAGAAGCCACTGAAATGATCACCACCCCCAAGCTTTAATATGTAATCTTACATCTCCCCCTAAAACTCCCTCCCATATGGTTCAGCAGGAGAGACACTCTACTAGGGCATTTCACTTGGGAAGGGAAACAACCAAGATATGGTAAGAATAAGCTTAGGGCACACTGGGCAGAAGGGAGGGGTGGAGCCTGCTATGGTTTGAGGGCTATAAGTGGGCCTTTCAGATGGCGCAAACACTGAAGTGGTTTGCAGACCCCAATGAGGAAGCGTCATAGTGGCTGGGCATGGAGCTGGTAGCCATCAGAGTGACCAACTTACCCCTGCTTCTCTACAACACCCCTCCCCGGGGACTAAGACTACACCCCACAATCCACCCCTCCATAGAATACTGGATAAAAACTCACAAGAAGTTGAAGACAGACCCCACTTCTCTCAATCAAACACCAATTTGGGGCAACTTATATATTAGGATAGATCGTGGCCCCATAGTATGGCCGGCATGGGCCAGTGCAGGAATATGGCTCCTAGCAGATCTTTACTCATCTATACCTATCCCAGCCCCTCTTTAACCCCTCTTGAACCCCTCCACAAAATCAGCTTCCACCAGTCCCTTGGGCAGCGCACTCCATCCACCACCTTCTCAATGAAGTAACACCTCCTTCTCTCCCCCAAGTCCCTTCCCCCCCCAGCTACCACAGGTGCCCTCTGGTTGCCCCCTACCCTTTTCATTTGTAACACCCCATCCAAGCCTCCACTATTAATCCCCTTTATGTACTTAAAGACCTCTATCATGTCCCCCCATCCTTCCTCCAGGGTGTACATGCTGAGCTCCTCAAGTCTGTCCCATAGGTCCTTTCCCCCATGCCCCAGATCATCTTGGTTGCCCTCCTCTGGACCCTCTCCAGGAATGCAATGTCCCTTTTTAGGTGCGGCCGCCAGAACTGCACACAGTACTCGAGGTGTGGCTTAACCAGGCAGTTATACAGAGGGAGGATCACTTCCCTCCTTCTGGAGGTAATCCCACTGGCGATGCATCCCAGCATCCTATTAACCTTGACTGCTGCCCTCCTACAAGTCTCAGAGTTGTTCATTTTAACATCCACCACCTCCCCCAGATCCCACATACCCTTCGAGACTTGCAGTGTGCCTCTTCCCAGGGTATACACTTGGCCTGGGTTTCTGGCCCCCCAAGTGTAAACCCTGCATTTCCCCACACTGAACTTCAGTCCTCACTTACATGGCCACCTCTCCAGAGCCTCCAAGTCCTCCTGCATGGCCACCCTCCCCTCCTTCCAATCCACCACAGCACTCAGCTTCGAGTCGTCTGCAAAGAGACTACTTTCACTCCTGATACCCTTTCTTATGTCAGAGACATAGGCGTGGAACACGAGGGACCCTAGGGCCGAACTCTGGGGGACTCCACTAATGACCCTCCTTGAAGATGAGACTAGCCCCCACAATCATCACCCTCTGGGTATGCTCAGAGAACCAATTTCCTATCCATCTGATCATCTGCTTCCCACCCCCATTTCCATCAGCTTAGCCAGCAGGCCCCCATGAGGTACTGAATCAAACGCCTTGCTGAAGTCTAAAAAGAAGACATCCACCAGCCTACCCTGGTCCAGGGCACTTGTCACCCAGTCGTAGAACTCCACAAGGTTTGTCTGACACAATCTTCCTGGGATGAAGCCATGCTGTCCATCATCCAGGTATCCCATTTGCTCGAGTACTCCCCCCAGCCTTTCCTTGATAATACTCTCCATCATCTTGCCCACCTCGGACATCAGGCTACCGGGCCTGTAGTGCCCCATCTCCCCTCTTGATCCACCCTTGTGGATAGGCACAATATGGGCCACCCTCCAGTCATGGGGTACCCATCCCATCTGCAGGGAGATGCTGGAAAATGAGAGTTTCCTAATCGCAAAACCATTCCAAACTTATCAAAGGCAATTTTTTTCACCCAGAGAATAGTGGATGTTTAGAACTCTATACCCAATTGTTTAACAAACAGAACAAGCTTAAATTTGTTCCAAGCAGGATTGGATGGTTACATAAGGGAGAAGAGAAAGCTTGAATATTACCACTGAAACAGTGGGTCGGTGGACTTAATGGTAACAGCCTTTACCTGGCTTGAAGACCTCAGTATTAACCCTACCTTGTATTAACATTCCAGCAGCTAAGAGCACCAGAAGTCAGGCCTTGCAGAATATGATGCAGTACTGCCTGCTGGTGCAGCTGGTAAGGGAATCCGTAAGGCAGACTGTCATTCTTTTTGTTGTTTAATTATGTTTTTTTCTTTTGAGCTCAGAAATAGTTTATTTCTTGCATACTGGTACTTCTTATATCCAGAAATAGTGACCAAAGCAAAGTGCCCCATCATTATATGCTCTTTTTAATTATTTTGGGTACTGTCCATGATCCTTAAATCTATGGTACTTTTTTCATAAAGGAGTGTTTATCAAGGGTGTAAAAGACCATTGTTTAAAGAACTGTGTGCTAGGACTCCAGATATTTTCATATTCATTTTGTTTACTTTCTAGCATATAGTATATATACTCTACTTCATTGTTAGCAACCATTAAATTTAACAGAGGTTCAGATTTTGGTGGATTCTGATCTTTCTAGTGAGTTACGATTAACTTCCTTGCATTCCCAATAGCACAGTAACACAGCTGATGCTCTATTTTAATTCTACTATTGGTTGTACTATTTAGCCCCAAAAGTAAAGGGCCTGAATCAAAAGGGAATGTAATGTAACAGTTCTCAAAGAAATTGCTATTTCTTTTTCCATAACAAATTCACTTTTGGGCACACCACAGACATGTAGCTCAGAGATCCCCTGTGATTTTACATCTTGCGTAGTCTTCCGAAATGGCGCAATGAAATTATGTTACTTGGGTCATTAAATACATGCAATGTACTACATTAAAAAGCCCCTGACAGCACTAGGAAAATACTGAAAAAAGTAAGATATATATTGAGTTCCACATCCCATTTTCTTTACTACTTCTTATATTTTCAGTAAATAATTCCCATTTTCTTTATAATGAAAACAGTTGCACGAAAACAAGATCCCTGTTCCTAGACTATATCTACTCTGGCCGCATCTCTACACATGATATCACAATCCCTTATGTATGGCATTATAACTATCTCCAAAGCAACATATTTTGATGTTATAAACAGAATTAAGATGTCTGGAGTAGGCAGGCAGACAGACAGCCAGAGCTAAAAGGGCAGAGATACTGTATTCCAAGCAAATACTCTTAGTAATAAGCAAATAAGGGTGAGAATTACAGAATAAAATACAAACAAAAGCTACATTTATGCTCAAATGTAAAATTTTTTCAAAGTTGTCTCAACTGTGTCAGGAGCTAAATATGTTTAAGTTTCATATTTTTAGATATCTGTACCAGGCTGCCATTCTCAATGTGGTACTCACCAATACAGAAATGGTAGGAAAAGTGTGGACTGGAGAACGACCATGGTCCAGTGACTACAGCACCATACTGTATGCACTGGCCCTACATACCAGTATACCATTCTCCAAGGCTGTGGACTCTGGATTTCAAATGAGCAGATTTTGATCAGATAAGGGAATTAGTCAAGGGCAAATTGGTTACAGGGGAAAAAATCTGAGGGTGGAGGTGAGGAAAAATTAAAGAGGCCACTCTCGATGCAACCAAAGAATGCCTGAGAATGGTTACCAACAGTAACAGGCCCAAGATGCCACTGTCGTTCTCTAAGAAGGCCAGTGAGATCGTGAGGGCCTAAAATGGCCTTCATAAGCTAAGAAGAGAAACTGTGATATGAGGAATGGAGCAAATACCGGATAAAGATGAAGGCACCCAAGAAGGCACTCAGGGACACAAAAGCAAACAAAAAGCTAAGCACTGTGCATAGGGTTCAAAGAGAAGAAAGAAACAGTTCTTCAGGTACATCAGGGGGAAAAAAGAAAAATGAGAAGGGGAAGGGCAGAGCAGCAGAGGAAGACAAGTAGAAGGCAGCTGTTTTAAGCAACTACTAATACTTGGTACTGTATTAACAAGGGTGGACTGCAGGCCACTGCCTGAAAGCAGCATGAAGGCTGCTGAGAGGTGATCCCAGAAATGAGGGAGGTGGCAATTACATGAGAAACGACTGAACAGAGCCTGCAGCACTAACAACAGACAAGGCTCCAGGGGCTGGATGGGTTGCACCCAAAGGTGCACAGAGAATTTGCATCAGAACTGACTGAACATATAGCACACATCAATAACTCACTACAGTCAGGAGTGGTTCCAAGACATTGGTGGATGGTAGACATGGTGCCACCCAACCACGGAAGAGATAGGACATTACAAGCCTGTCAGTCTTACCTCTACTGAAGGTAAACTGATGGAGACAACAGTCAGAAAGGACCTATTAGATTACCTGGAAAGAAATGAGCTCCAGGATAGTAAGCTGTATGGGTTCACAGAATGGCAGTCTAGTCAGACCAACCCGCTAGCATTGTTTGACTGGGTACACAAGGGCAGAAGACAAGGAACAAGCAGAAGATTTGTTCTACTTCAGCATCAGCAATGCATCTGACTCTGTGCCACACAGAAGGTTGTTTAAGAACTTGGGTGATCTAGATGGGTGGGAAGGTGGGAAGTGGGGAGACAGCAGAGGGTGGTTAAAAGGGGTTAAAATTGGGGGAAAGACAGGCCAGCAGCCAACAGGAGAAGACACTCCTTGAACTGCTCCAGACCGTAGTAGCAGTAAAAGTACAAAAAAAATCAAAATTAATAGAATTTATCCTGACTAAACTACTTGACTGAGAAGCTAAAGTCCCTTGGACGTTTTTGGAGAATTTTCAGCTAGAGCCCTCGATGGGGAGAACCAAAACAGGCACTTTTAAAGAAGGGGTAGAGGAATGGCCCCCGCCTTCTACCAGTGGAGCTCAGGCAGCTACGCCAGCAGAGCAGGGGAGCCAGGGACTTAGAGACCACGGTAAATGCCATCCTACAAGCGGTGCAGCAGCTAGATAAAAAACGTGAAACATACAATACTAGAGCATTGCAAGTGGAAACTAAAGTAACTACTCTTGAAACAAACCATACCAAGCTTACCAAAGTTTCCAAAGCTGCGACTGTGACTGATGACGTACTGAAACTGAATAAGTTTTTCCATACAGGACTGGAATATTTGGAAAATAGTGCCTGTGCTTGTAACCTCCGACTTTTGGGAATACCCGAAGGAGTAGAGGGAGCAAATTTGGTGTACTATATGCACCAGCTTCTGCAGGAACTATTCCAGCTACAAGATGAACACCTGATTAACAGGGCCTACCATATTACACCATACAGAAAGCCCAACAATCCAGATCTTCCTCGGACTGTATTAGTGGTGACAACGGGAGTACATATACAGGACTTGGTCTTGCAAAGAGCTAAATCAGCAGGGGCACTTACACTCCCAGATGGCTCCGTATTGCACTGTTTCCCTGACCTTAGGTATTCTACAAGGATGCGACTCCATGGGTTTGACACTATCCAAGCAGGCCTGGGGAACTGGGGATCAACCATGCGCTTCAAATGCCAGCGAAGCTGAAAATAATTTATGCTTGAAAAACCTGCATCTACAATGATCCAGCTGATGCGGTCGTAAGCTGAACATGATCCAAGCAGACTTGGCCAAACCTTGTTAATCGGATGAGAAGGGAGAAGAGGGTGAAACCTGAAAGCTGAAACTTACTGGATAATACACTGTACTAGTGACTGATTTGTACCACAAAAAAGACCGTTGTAGCCTAACTTGAGAGAGTATAGCTATTTACATATTGTCAGTTGCAGACAGTAAATGTCAAAGGGGAATGTGGTTAAAAAACAGGTTATTCACCGGTAACAGTAGTTCTAGGAGAGGTATATGTTGTTCATCCTCACTGGTTGGCATGTCCCTTTCCCCTTTAAATCTTGCCAGAAGGTCCCAAAGCTGGCTCCTCCTACACACCTGGGTGGTATAACCTTCGGCTCTGCCCCATGACACCAGATCTTTGTCCGCTGGAAGCTCAGGTTGTGCGTTGAAGCCGGGGAGGTCACGTGGGTTAGTGTGGATGAACATATACCACTCATAGAAAGTATTGTTACTTAAGAACTTACTGCAACAGTAGATCTTCAAAGAACTGTCTCTTGCAGTAGCTTATTACTCTTGCGAGTCCATCAGGTGAAGCTGTCACATGGTAGCTTCTTCCAGCAGTCTTCTATAGGGCTGCACCCCCGCATACATCACTTCCTCTGACTGTATAAAAGGGGACAGCCCCCAGGTACACACTGTTCCCCGCTGGCTGCAGCACACAAAAGGCTGAGGACCGAGGGGAACACCCATCCCAACGTCCTGAGATCCAATGACAATGAGCAAAAAAGGCAGGGGGATGGAGGCCGGGATTGTATCTACTGCAAGAGACAGTTCCTCGAAGATCTACTGTTATGGTAAGTTCTTACATAACAATACTATCTTCTACGGACTGGCCTCTTGCAGTAGGTTATTACTCTGGGGAGAGTACCAAGCAGTTATAAGAAAGGGAGGACAGGCAGAGCAGGAAGCCGGGATATAAGCCACGGCATAGAGCAATGCCAAAAAGATACATCTATGCAGAACAGAAAAAGAAGTGGCAAGCACAAACCAGGCGGAAGCCATGGAGGGGCTGCAGAAACATCCAAGAGACGGCCGTATGATCCTGGAAAAGGGACGAGGTCACCGCAAGACAAAGTCAGGCTGACTCCAACCACATCCGGTAGGGCTGAGAAGCCAAGGGTGGTGAGGATATGAGGACTCCACGAAAGGAGAGTAGGAACCTGCCGAGGAGGGGTTGAGAGGCCATGGCAAGGATAAAATCCAGTAGAGCTCCAAATGCACGGAAAGCGTGGGAGGTAGTGGAGTACAGCAGGGCAAGATGCCCTGGAAATCCCACAGCAATGGAACATGCAAGGTAACACTGAAGGGCTCCAAGAAGAAGAGTAGCAGATGTCACCAAGAAATCCGCGAGGAGGAGCGACATGGCCGGGAATGGTAGCAAGCCTCCACAAAAAGGGCGGATAGACCCCAGGGTGCCTCAGAGACCTGGAAGAGGAGGCGGGAGAAAAAGCCCAAGGCAGCTAAGGCGAAGGTTGGCCCCGGGTCCCCAAGGGGGGGTGAGCATGGGGTGGAGAGGCCAATGGAGCAGACCCCCTAGCCACCCTACCACGGTCCTGAGCAGCCCCCAGGAAAAGGGTCCGGGAATGCGACGGCCCACCAGCAGAAGTGGGGGACTGGGTCCATGGCGTAGCACGGCAGAGGTCCTGTACCGACCTCAGGGAATGCCCTGAAGCCTGGAAGGAATCCAGAATGGCCTGGGTACCAGGACCAAACAACTGGTCCCCACAGAAAGGGGCATCGGCAACCGACAATTGGATGTCAGGAGCCAAACCCAACACCTGGAGTCAGGCATGGTGGTGCAAGGCAACACCAGTGGCGGTAAGAGGGGCAGCAGCATCGACTGCATCATAGCCCGCCCAAAGCAAGTGACCGGGGAGAGAGGACAAGGCAGACATGGGCTGAGCCAATCGGACCAACTCCTGGGAAGGTGGCAAGAAGGACAGCACGTCAACAGCCGAGGCACCCAACATGCAGAGGTACCAGGCCATATGGCCCAGATAGTTAAGGATGAGCAGCAGCAAGGTACTGGATGCGATACCCTTCTTTCCAAGGTGATCAAGGAGCCGGGATTCCCGATCCGGTGGCACTGAACCAGTGTGGCAGGGCCAAGTCGTCCGGTCATGAGCTGCTGTAATGACCACAGGGTCAGCCACAGGAGCAGCAGACAAACACGGGTGGCCAGGTGGGGCACAGTAAAGCCGGTCAGGCCCACACAGGGTGGATGGAGCAGAAGCAGGATGACCCCAGGCTTGAGACATGTCGTTGGAATACTCAGGAATCAAAGGAGGGATGACCAGGACAGGCTCCTCGGGCAAGCCGAGGTAGTCGGCCATGGCCTGGTGAAAGTTATCCGGCTCCACAGCAGGGAAGCGGAACACGTCCTGAATCTGCAACATCAGATCCATGAAGGAAGCCTCCGCAGAGGCATCCTGAGGGGCAGACGGGATGTTATCCATGATAAGAGGACACGGAGAACAGGGAATCAGGGTCCCTGTAATCCGAGAAGCCCATGTCAAAGGTGGGCTTCCCAAAGGGATCCTCCATGTCAGAGTCCCCATACAGGGACTCCAGATACATGGGAGGAGAGGGGGACCAGGTAAAAGCCACTGGATCCGGGTGAATCCACTTGGGCGGGAGAGGAGGGAATGACGCAGCACAGGACCCAGAGGAGAGTCCGAAGCCATGTTGTGATGGACTGGAGAACTGCCATAACTATGAGGGCACTGCCAGGCACCTGGCAAAAGGGAAGGTCCACAGACGGAAGGCACCCAAAAGCGGCGCTCGGAGGGGGGCTAGGCACCTCGCGGACAGACGACCCAGAAAGCCGAGGGGCGGCATCCCAACCCCTGCGGCATGGCCCAGGAAGAGGGGCAAGGAAATCATCAGAGAGGACAACCCAGAATGAACATATGGTGACAGAGGGGAACCCTGTATGATGCAAAAATATGGTGCGGTGCCAGGGTGGGGGAGAGACCAGAGGACCCCCAGACTGGGAATGTCCTGGGTGTGAGGCCCCCACCATCGACGGGGGAAGCTGCCTCATCAATGAGGAAAGCAGAACATGGCATTCCGTTGACAAGGGAAGCATCCCCGTTGACGAGGAGTGGAAATTAAGACGTTTCATCGACGGGGGAAGCCGTCCTGTCGACAAGAAATGCTCCATCGACAGTGGAGAAGTCACGGTCGATGAGTGAAGAGGAACAGAATGCTCCGTCAACAGGGAAGGCCTCCCATCAACGGAGGAGACAAGGAAGCTGCCCCATCGAGGAGGAACATGCTGCCGAAGGGGGGATAGTGACCGTCAATGTGACAAGTGCAGGAGAGTACTCTGTCTACAGGGTATGGCCCACTAACGAGGATGGGAGCAATGAAGTCTCCGTCAATGGGTGAGCTGCCTCGTCGTCAAGGAATGTCCTGTCGATGAAGGAGCCACCGACAGCACAGATTGGAGAGAGTGTGAGTCCTGCTCCCTCCGATGCCAGGAACAAGAGCCTTGGGACGGCAACCCTTAATACAGGTCCCCGAGGTCTGTCCCGGTAAGGTGGCCTTGTCAGTCATGGATGGAGTCCCTGACCCAGCAAGAGTGCCTGGGCCAAGGAGCAGTGGAGGTGCTGTGAGTGGTTCACTGGCCCGCTGAAACAAGGAAAGCCAGGATATCTGTGAGTGGCTCACAGGCCCAGATAAGAGGTAGAAAATCTGGTTCAAGTTCACGTCGAAGACTGCAACACAGAAGATTGAGCTAGCTGCTGTGCGGGCTGAAGCCGGTGGGAAAATGAAGGTGTGTACCTGGGGGCCGCCCCCTTTTACACAGCCAGAGAAGTGTATGGGGCAGCCCCATAGAAGATGGCTGGAAGAAGCTACAGTGTGACAGCTCCACCTGGTGGACTCCCAAGAGTAATAACCTACTGCAAGAGACCAGTTTGTAGAAGATCTACTGTTGCAGGTGAGTAAAAACAGGTTACTCACCTGTAACAGTAGTTCTAGGAGTGGTATATGTTGTTCATCCACACTTGTTGGCACGTCCCTTTCCCTTTAAATCTTGCTGGAAGGTCTTAAAGCTGGCTCCTCCCACCCACCCGGGTGGTATAAACCTTGGCTCCGCCCCATGATGCCAGATCTAAGCCCTCTGGAAGCCAGGTTTGTGTGCCGCAGCCGGGGAGGTCAGGTGGGTCAGTGGGATGAACAACATATACCACTGCCAGAAAGTATTGTAACGTAAGAACTTACCGTAACAGTAGATCTTCAAGGAACTGTCTCTTGCAGTAGGTTATTACACTTGAGAGTTCCACCAGGTGGCACTATCACATGGCAGCTTCTTCTAGCAGTCTTCCATGGGGCTGCCCACACAACATCACTTCCTGATGCTGAGTGTAAGTGAGGGTGGCCCCGAGTACCCTCTGCTCCCCTTCGGCTTCGGCAAGCATGGCCTGGACCGAGAGAAACTGAGGGACAAAACAGACCAAAGAGACCCCACCCAATGTCCTGGGTTGCAGTGAATGAAAGCGAACAGGCAGGGGGATGGAAAGCAGGATTGTACCTACTGCAAGAGACAGTGCCTCGAAGATCTACTGTTATGGTAAGTTCTTACGTAATGATACTATCTTCTATGGACTGGTCTCTTGCAGTAGGTTATTACACTTGGGAGAGTGCCAAGCAGTTACTCCCAACAGGGAGGATAAGCAAGGCTGGAAGCCGGGTGAGAGGGCACGCCCAATGGTCAAGTCCTAGCAAAACCCAGCAGCCAGCCCGGTGGCGCTGAGGGTTGAGGCGCTGGACGCCACCCCTAGCGCTACGCCGGTGACCAGAGTTCGGGAACGAGCTCGGGTCATCGGGGGTCGGCAGGGAAGGACTGGGATTGAACGTTGGAGACAGCTCTCCCAGTCCTGGGGAGGGTTGGGGACTGTGCACCGCGCTGTGGCAACCCCATGGGACGCCCGGAGGTACCGCAAGTGCTGGTGTAACTGAGGGAGGGATCGCTGCAGATGTCTGCGCGTATGTGCACAGACGTCATTGCACGTCAACGATCTCAAATGGGGAGAATACAGGAAATGTCAGCACGGGTCTGGGGCAGCTTGATGGCCGCTGCTCCGCCAGCCGACGATGTCTGGAGGCATGTGCCGGTACTGGTTCCTCGCTGGGCGTGGGGGCAATGGGGGGGGGCCCTCGTAGGTGTAGCTGCATCTGCCAGCTGGGCATGGGAGCTTCAGAGTTGGCAGCGGAGTGGAGCGGTGGCTGGAAGGAGGATAAAAGTGTTAAATGATTTAAAAAAAAAAAAAAAAACAGCAGCCAACCAGACAAGACAAGTAAAACACAGGAGAAATGTGGGCTCAAGACATACCGATCAGGGCAAGAAAAGCCAAAGGTGGGTGAAGACAACATGCGGTAAGCATGGTGCATGAAAGAAAAGTAGGTGGCCATGCATAGTAATTCAACCTGACAAGGCAGGGGTCGACAGGCTCTGGCATGAAGTCAAATCCAGTAGAGCGCCCATGGTGCAGATCGCGTGGGAGGAGGTAGAGCGTACGGGGGTAAAACACACTTGGAATCCCAGAGGAAGGAACAACTGAAGGGCTCCAATAGGGAGAGTAGCAGAAGTGCCAAACAGATCCACACATAGGAGAGAAGCATCCAGTTTTGGAAGCAAGACTCAAAGAAAAGGGCGAAGAAATCCCAGGGAGCCTCAAAGGAGTGCAAGAGAAGGCAGGGAAAAAGCCCTGAGGTGTGGTTTAAGGTGCAGAGGTGGGCCAGGCCACCTGAGAGGGACAGGCACAGCACTGATGGGTAGATGGAGGAGCCACCCTGGAGGCCTGACCACGGTCCCGAGAGGCACCCCGCTAAGGGGGCTGGGAACGTGACAGCCCACCCATGGGAGCATAGAACTGGGCCCTGGAGGCATGACAGAGGTCCGGAACAGATCTCAATATGCCCTGAAGCCTGTAAGGAATCCAGGATGAACGGAGCACCAGGGCCAAACAACTGGTTCCCAGAGAAAGGGGCACTGGCAACCGACAGTTGGACTTTGGGTGCCAGACCCGATACCCTGAGCCTGGAATAGTGCCGTAAGGCGATGCCGGTGGCAGAAAGGCAGGCAGAGGCTTAGACTGCATCGTAACCCACCTAAAGCAGGTGACGGGAAAGAGAAGACATGGTGGACATGGGCTGAGCCAACCGGGCCGACTCCTGGGAGGGTGGCAAGCAGGACAGGAGGTCCAAAGCCAAGGCACTTAAGGTATGAAGGTACCAGACCATATGGCCCACATACTTGAGAATACGAAGCAGCAAAGTACTGGAGGCATAGACCTTCTTCCCAAGGAAATACATGCACCGGGAATTAGCATCCAGCAGCACGGAACTAGTGTGGTGCGGCTGAGTGGTTCAGTCACGAGCCGACTCAATGACCACTGAGTCAGCCGGAGGGGCAGTGGACAAATAGGGATGGTCAGAGGAGACCTGGTAAAGTCGGTCTGAGCCACAAAGGGTGGGCTGAGCGGAAGCAGGACGATGCAAAATCTGAGATAGTATGTTAAAATACGCAGGAGTCAATGGAGGGACAACCAGGATAGGCTCCTCGGGTACGTCGAGGTAAGCAGCCATGTCCCGATGAAAGGAGTCCTGTTCCACAGCAGGGAAGCCAAACACGTCCCGGACCTGCAAAATGAGATCTGCGAAGAAGGGGTCCGGGAACGAGGAGGGATTGGGAGGGTCAGGCAGGGTGGCATCCAAAACAGAGGATGCGGATGTAGGGGAACCAAGGTACTCATAGTCCAAGAAGCCCCCGTCAGGAGCATCCCCCATGAAGGGTTCCCCCCAGTCCAAATCCCCATAAATGGGAAGGGGGGGAACCACACGGAAACCGCCAGATCCAGGCAAAGCTGCTTGGGCAGAGGAGAAGGGAATGCTGCGAACCGTGACTTGGAATCGGGTCCGAAGCCGGGCCATGGCTCATAGACTAGAAGACCTCCATGACAATGCAGACGATGCCTGGGACTTGTGAAGGGGAAGGTCCACAGATGGAGGGCACCCAAGGGCAGCGCTTGGGGGAGGGCGAAACACCTCGGGGACTGCCGACTCAGACAGACGAGGGGAGACATACCGACCCCTGTGGTGTGGCACTGGCAAATGGGTGAGGAACTCAGGGTGAGACCCCAGAAACTCGTCCGAAGACACATAGAAAGCATGCCTGAGGGGTGCAAAAAGGGTGACGGGGAAACCCCCGATGGTACCTGGATAGTGTGCAAGTGCCAGGATGGGTAGAGGGCGACACGGAGGAGGAGCTCCGTACTGGGAACATCCTGGGGTGTGGAGCCTCTGCCGTCGATGGAGGAAACAGCCCCATTGACGAAGGAAGAGAATGAGATTTTTCTGTCAACGGTGGAATTATCCCCGTCAACGAGGGACAAGAAATAAGCCTCTCCGCTGACGGGGAAGCTTTCATCGACGAAAGCAATGCAAAGCATGACGCCTCTGTCGGCGGGAAGCTGTCCCGTCACTGAGGAGTGCTCCATCAACGGAGGAAAAGCCTCCGTCGATGAGAGAAATGGAGAAACGTGTCCTATCAATGGGGAAAGAGCTCCTGTTGATGAGGGAGATGAAACAACAGGCTTCGTCGACAGAGGAAGCTTCCCGGTCGACAAAGAATGCTCCATCGACAGGGGAACACTGCCCATCGACGGGAGACATCCAGCAGAGTTACCTAGTCAATAAGATTTTGAGCCCTGCAGGCTCTGTTGATGGGGGAGCAGTCCCGTCGACGACGGAGGAGCCAGCATTGACGGGCCATGTCAGAGGGAGTTGGAGGAGTGTGAATCCTGCTCCCTCTGATGCCTGGAATGTGAGCCCTTGGCCAGAGACCCTTAAGACAGTTCCCCAAGGTCCGTTTCGGCTGGGTTGTCTTATCAGCCATAGGTGAGTCCCAAGACCCAGCAAGAGTGCCTGGGTCAGGGAGCAGCAGGCGTACTGTGAGTGGTTCACAGGCCTGCTGGAGAACAGAGGTGCAGTGAAAAGTTCACAAGCCTGGAGCAGAAGCAGAATAAGCGGTTCAAGTTCACATTGAAGACTGCAACACAGGAAGTCAGGAGAGCTATCTGTGCGAGCTGAAGCCAGCAGAAAAATGAATAGAGAGTACTTGGGGCTGCCCACACTTACTCAGCATCAGGAAGTGATGTCGTATGGGCGGCCCCATGGAAGACTGCTAGAAGAAGTTGCCATGTGATAGCGCCACCTGGTAAACTCCCAAGTGTAATAACCTACTGCAAGAGACCAGTCCATAGAAGATCTACTGTTTCAGGTTAGTAACCTATTTTTCTAGGGATGTGGATATGTTGTTCATATCCACACTTGTTTGCAGACTCCTAGCAGTTCTCCGGCAGGAGGGAGGCAAAGCACACACCCCTACTTTGGGAAGAGAGACTGGAGAACTGAGACCCCAAAACCAGCATCCCGGGGTGACTCAAGGTCATGTGGTAATGGGTGATGAAGGTGTTTGCTGTCTTCCAGGTAGCAGCCCAGCAGATTTCCTGGATAGGGATGTCCCTGGAAGCAGCCACTGACGCAGCGGTGTAGCGGGTGGAATGAACCCTTAGCTTTATGGGAAGCTCCCTACCCACTAACCTATAGCAGACATCAATGTAAGATGTAATCCATCTGCTAATCATCCGCTTTGCTGCAGGTCTTCCAGAAGCAGCTTCAGCATAGGTGACAAACAGCTGGTGAACCTCTCCCCGAATTTCTGCTGTCTTCTCCTTAAATTAGGAGAGAGCTCGTCTCGGGTCCAGATTATGGAGCCTGTACTCTGCATCCGCAGTGTAGTTTGGCTAGACCACAGGCAGAGTCAATACCTGATTAAGGTGAAACTCTGACACCACCTGCAGGAGGAATTTCGGTTGGGGGCACAGGACCACTTTGTCCCTGTGGAAGACCAGATAAGGAAACGCCACTGAAAGTGCCTGGCGCTCCCCAGTCCTTCTGGCTGACGTGATAGCCACCAGAAAGGCTGTCTTCCACGACAAGTGTGCGAGATCACATTTATGCACTGGTTCGAATGGCTTGCCCATGAGTTTAGCCAAAACCCGCAGTAAATCCCACAAAGGTGGAGGTTTATGCAGTGGAGGGCATATGTGATCTAGGCCCATGAAAAAGTGCCAGACCACCGTCTCCTGTCCCACCGTCTGCTGACTGGCCCACGTCTGGTAAGCAGAGATGGCTGCCAGGTGCACCTTAAGGGTCGAAGACCCTCTTTGGACAGAGACCAAAGGTATTCCAAAATGCTAGCCACAGGAAAGAACAGAGGGTCCAGGCCCTTGCCCTGACACCAAACAGAAAATCTTTTCCACTTGAATTCATAGCACTTTCTGGTCAACTCCTTCCTAGATGCTTCCACTACTGTGAGTACATCCTCAAAGACCCAAAGGCTGGAACTCTAGCCGCTCAGGTACCAGGCTGTCAGGTGCAGGGACTGATGGTCTGGATGGAATACCTTCTCCTGATTGACAGATATCAGGTCCGGGCATGCTGGAAGACTTCTCAAGAGCCTGTTGCTGAGGCTGAGGAGATCTGGATACCAGAACTGGCAGGGCCAGTCTGGGGCTACCTGGATCAACTGCGCCTTGTCCTCTTCACCTTGAGGAGCACCTTGTGGATCAAGGGAAAGGGAGGGGAGGCGCAGAAGAGGCCTGGGGTCCACAGCCTCGAGAAGGTATCCCCCTGCAGCAATCCCCGCTGAGGAGGGTGGGCATGAAAAAGCCTCAGCTTGGTGCTTTCCCTAGAGGCAAACAGGTCCATCAGTTTGCTCCAGTGGGACAACAGGCTGTAAGCTACCTCTGGATGGAGAAACCACTCATGGGATGTCTCGCCTATGCGGCTGAGAGCATCCGCCGGTTGATTTGAGGCTCCTGCCACATGGATGGCTAGGAGATCCGCCTCCAGTTGGCTCACGAGTGTCCAGATGCGGAGCGCTTCCCTGTAAAATAGCTGGGAGCGATTGCCGCCCTGCTTGTCGAGGACGTATATAGTCGTGGTGGTGTTCATCTGGACTTGAACCACCTGACCCTGAAGCTGCTGAGTGAATGCTGACAATGCCAGTCTGACCACTCTGAGCTCCAACAGGTTGATATGGTAACGGGACTCCTTGGGGGTCCAGAACCCGTGGGCCCGGTTGTTCCCCATGTGGGCTCCCCAGCCCATGAGAGAGGAGTCAGTCATGAGCACAACTGTCGGCTCGGGGTGGACAAATGGGATCCCTTCCCGCAGAAGGTCTGGGATGGTCCACCAATGGACAGCATTCCACCTCTTCTGGGTCACAGTGATCAGCTGGTCGAAATGACTGTGGCACCGAGTCCACTGGGCGGCCAGCTCCCACTGAAGTAGGTGCATGCCACCGAGCCCAATGGACCACGGTGGTGCACACTGCCATTTATCCTAGAAGGTGCAAAAAGTCCCAGGCAGGGCACAAGTGCCCAACCAGAAATTATTGGGCAAAGGAGAAGAGAACCTCTGCCCTGTCCTCCAGGAACCATGCTCTGGCTCGGCAAGAGCTGAGCTCTGCCCCGATGAAATATATCACCTGAGATGGCATGAGTTCTGACTTGGCCTCGTTGATCAGGAAGCCAAATCAACAGCAGGTCTGGAGGGCCCAGTCCCTGAACCTATCCACCTCTAGCTGGATGGGACCTGCTAAGAGCCAATCATCGAGGTAGGCGTACATTCTGACCCTGCCCCCGACGCATGAGATGGGCTGCCACCATTGCTATGCATTTGGTGAAGACCTGTGGGCCTGATTACAGGCCGAATGGCATGGCTTGGAACTCGTATAGGGTTCCCTCTGTTCTGAAGCAGAGGAACTACTGGTGGGATGGACAGATTGGAACATGAAAGAACGTGTCCTAGAGATACAGGGAGCAGAACCACATGTTTTGCTCGAGGGATGGTATGGGCTGGGACAGAGTTACCATCATGAATGTGCGCAGCATGAGATACTGATTCAGTTTGTGCATATCTAGAATGGTGCACCAGCCCCCCGTGTGCTTCGGGACCAGGAAGTACCTGGAAATGAACCCTGGGTTGACTGGAGGATCGAATCACTGCCTCCTTGAGAAGGAGTTGGGATATGTCGTCTCTAAGAGCCGACCAAGTGATTGCTGATACTCTCTCCTCCCATGGAGCTTGGGCTCACCAGGGAGGGTACTGCTCGAATTCTAGAGGCAGACCCTGACTGACCACTTCTAGCATCAACCTGTCCGTGGTAACAGCGGACCAGGTGGAAAGGAAGTGTTGGAGCCGCCCCCTCCAGGAGAACCCTGAGCTGGCATGACAGGAATAGGGGTGGCAGCCCCTATCCCGTCATTGGGCAGACTTGCAGGAAGAGGGTCCAGGCAGGCGCACCTGAACCCCAACCTCCCTGTCTATGGCCCGCTGGGGTCCCGGGATTGGGCCGAGGGTGCCAAGATTGAGCCTGCTGTTTTTGCCCACCCTAAAAGGAGGGCTGCTTGGCCACAGGAGCAGGCTACCAAAAAGGCTTTTTCTTCTGCTGCTTCTTAGAGTGAGGAGCATCTTTCTGGGCAGAAGTAGCAGAGTCCAAGGTGGCACTGGACTGCTCAATTCGCTGAAAGTGACCATCCACACCTGGGCCAAAGAGATCAGTGCCCAGGAAAGGAACATCAGTGAGTTTATGTTGGGTATCCGTCGCGCAGGAGAAGAACCTCAGCCAAGCCCTGCAGTGCATGGCAACCGCAGCTGCCACTGAACAGGCGCAAGAGTCCCTGAGATCCAAGGCTGTCTGAAGTTGCTGCTTGGCAACGGCTCTGCCCTGGTCTTGGACCTGCTTGACCAAGGTCTGAAGGTCCGTGGGGAGGTGCGGGAGAACCTCATCTAAGGAGCCCAACCGAGCATGAGAGAAGTGTGCCATGATGACAGCCGAGCTCGCCTGACAGAGGCCTAGTGAGGAGGCTGCACAAACCTTCCTGGCAGTGTGGTCCAATTTTTTGGACTCCTTGTCAGGGGGTTCTATCAGTGTCACAGCTGCTTGTGTGTCTGAACACAGAGGCAGTCACTAACCCCTCAGCCGAGAGGAGTTCTGTGAACCCTGAGAGGGACCCAATGAGCACCGCATACCTGCGGGCCATCCAGGCAGACAGCGCTGGGCAGGAGGCAGGGTGCTGCCAGAGCTCCAAGACTGGGCAAACAATGGCTTTGGGCACAGGAAAGGCTTCCGTGGGTGAATCACCTCTTTTAAGGCCATCTGTAAGAGGGTACTCCGCCCTTTTCTTAACAGGCTCCAGGGGCATACCCGTAGATTTGGAGATAAGTTGGAGAATCCCCAGAAATGACGAAGGGCCCTCCTCCGTCAACAAACTACCGAGAGACTCATAATCCTTAGGGTGACAGTGAAGGTCATTGTCATCCATATCCTAGGAATCTGGATAACTCGGTCGGCCACCAAGGTTCCCATCCACATGCCTGGGGCGATCAGCCATAAGGGTGACCAACAACCTACGTGGGAGACCTGAAACCATCTGAGAATCCTTCGTAGAAGCCCCTCCCAAAGCCTGTTTAGGCGGCAGCTCCACCACAATCAGCTGAGAGACTGACTTTGGTCAAACTGGTGCAGGTTTGGCTGGCTCTGCGGGCGGGGTAACTGATTTGACCAGTTCCGAAGGAGTTGGCTTCGGCCTAGGAGCCGAAAGCCAAGTAATGGCCGGAGTTCAACCCGAGGTCGGCTTCTGTCTGGACAGAATCAGCTGCTGCCACATTAACTCCTCATAGCATCGATGGAGTTTCCGCCGAAGCCTCTCCTCATCTGAGGAGGACGAGGATGATTGGTGTCGTCACCTCTTTTTAGAGCACATGCACCTTCCTCGGCCTGTCGGTCGAGGGGGTCCTAGATCTCGACCTCAATCGGACTGGCTGATTCGGTCATTCGGGAGACACCGGGGGAACTAGTGATTTGCCCGGATCAGGGACCGGTTCCTCGATGGGATTCCCAGCTGGCTGGGTCTCCTCATCAGGAAAAAGCAGGACCGGGGTCCTATTCAAAGAGTTGTTGGCCTCTTCGGGCGACAATGGGTCGACGGGATCAAGAATGATCTCAACCTCATCGATCAGGGCCTCGGTCGACTGGCCAGATGGTGGGGCCAAAAAGCCAGTGGCCGAGGAAGCAATTTCAGCCAAAGTCGATACTGCCGGTTCCTGGGACCTAGATTGCTCACGATCCCAAGAACATCTTCATCAAGACAAAGAAATCTTTCGGTTCCTTTTCCTTCTTATGGGCCCAGGAGGAATGCGAGCCTCTGGGATCCTCACCTTTAGTAGAGAGGGATTGGAACAGCTCCTGGAAACAGCCCGAAAATGTGGAGGCCAGGTTGAGGGGAATAAAAATCAGCCGGGAAGAGGATTCTGTGGCCCACGCCGCTTCTTCAAAGGCCTGCATCTGTTCCAGTTGCTCGGCGGATCCTGCAGCCGCGGAGACTTCCCAGTGGGCCTCTTTGGATTTCGCTGGAGGATTCCTTTTCTCAGGCCTGCCCAATCTGAGGTGTGCAAGACTATCGCCGAGGACGTTCAGATGGAATACAAGGCAAAATTCCAAGTCTGGGTGTCATGGCTGACACCCAGACAATACATGCACACAGTATGCGGGTTGGTGGCAACATTTTTTGGCCGCATGGGCACCGGTGAAATTCGGGGGAAGATCTTCCATGACCGAGAAACACTTCTCGCAATCGCTAATTCGAAAGAGCCAAATTTTCGGAATAAGCAAAGAATTTGAAGCCAGGGCCTACTAAATGCATGAGCAAAGAGGAGGCAACCTGAATCTTCCAGCGGAAAGGAAGATCTGGGGTCATGGGGTGGAGCTGAGGGTTATACCACCTGGGTGGGTGGGAGGAGCCATCTTTAAGACCTTCTGGCATGATTTAAAAGGAAAGGGACATGCCAACAAGTGTGGATAAGATCATATCCATATCCCTAGAACCTGTTTTTCTAGGATCATGGATATGTTGTTGTTCCACACTGGTTTGGCAGACTCCAAGCAGTTTTCCGGGAGAAGGGAGGCAAGGTGCACACCCTCTACTTGGGAAACAGAGATTGGAGAACCGAGGCCCCAAAACCAGCATCCCGGCTTGACTCTAGGATGATGTGGTAATGGGTGATGAAGGTGTTTGTTGTTTTCCAGCTAGCAGCCCGACAGATTTCCTGGCTAGGGACGTCCCTGGAAGCAGCCATTGACGCAGCGGTATGGCAGATGGAATGAGCTCTTATCCCTCTGGGAGACTCCTTGCCTGCCAACCTCTTAGCAGAGATCAATGCACAATGTAATCCATCTGTCAATAGTCCGCTTTGCTGCAGGTCTGCCAGGTGCAACTTCAGTGTAGGTGACAAACAGCTGGCAAACCTCTCCCCGAATTTCCGCCATTCCCTCCTTGTAATAGGAGAGAGCTGCTGGCCCGATGGCGCTGGTCGCCTTACCTCACGCAATGTTGGTGACCCATGTTCAGGAACAAGCACAGACTGCCAGGGGTTGGCAGGGCAGGATTGAGAATCCGACAGACTGCTCTCCTTCTCCGGGAAGGGGGGGTTTCAGCACTCTGGCTGACCCCTAGCAGAGGCTGGGGAACATGGCTGCTGTGCTGCAGACAGGGAGGAGTCAAGGCAGACGACTGGAGGGGAGCGCATGCAGAAGCGTGCACACTCCACTCCGCAGGCATCATTGCACACCTCAACCCCTATGGGAAGGAAACAGACAAAAATACCTGCCATAGCAGTATGGCGGAGGGCATCTTGCAGGCTCTGCTCCCGCCCAGCCACGGCACTGGCCCCTGAAGTCGGTCTCCAGTGGGGTTGGGAAACTCTGCGGTCCTGCCGGGGGCAAGCCCTGGGGCTGGATCAGTGCCGGATGGTGGACATCGAGGGACAAGGCTGGGGGCACCCTCTGGATGTAAGCCGGTAGAAAAAATAATAAGCTTATAAAAAAAAGTAGTAGGAGAGAGCTCATCTTAAATCCAGAGTATGGAGCCTGTACTTGGCATCCGAGGTGTAATTCAGGTAGAACACACGAATAGTCATCACCTGGTTGAGATGGAACTCTGGTGGGGGTGCAGGACAACCCTGTCCCTGTGGAAGAGCAGGTAAGGAGATTCCACCGAAAGCACATGGAGCTCCCCAGTCCTTCTGACTGATGTGATGGACACCAGGAAGGCCATCTTCCATGACAAGTGTGATATCTCACACTTGTACATCGGTTCGAATGGCTTGCCCATGAGTATTGCCAAAACCAGCAGTAAATCCCAGGGAGGTGGAGGTTCACGCACCGGAGGGGGTATGTGATCGAGGCCTTTGAAGAAGCGCCAGACCACCTTTTCCTGTGCCACCATCTGCTGAATGGCCCGCGCTCAGTAAGCAGAGATGGCTGCCAGGTGCACCTTAAGGGTTGAAGACCGAAGACCCTCCTTGGATAGAGACCAAAGGTAGTCTAAGATACTAGCCACTATACAGGACAGAGGGTCCAGGCCCTTGCCGTGACACCAATTGGAAAACCTTTTCCATTTGAAGGCACAGCACCTTCTGGTTGACTCCTTCCTACATGCTTCCACTACTGTGAGTACATCCTCAGAGAGACCCAGAGCCTGGAACTCTAGCCACTCAAGAACCGGGCTGTCAGGTGCAGGGACTGAAGGTCTGGATGGAATACCTTCCCCTAACTGACTGATATCAGGTCTGGGCATGCTCAAAGATGCCTCAGGAGCCTGATGCTGAAGCTGAAGAGATCTATATACCAGAACTGGGGATACCAGGATCACCTGCGCCTTGTCCCTCCTCACCTTGAGAAGCACCCTGTGGATCAAGGGAAATGGAGGGAAGGCACAAAAGAGGCCTGGGGTCCATGGCCTCGAGAAGGCATCCCCCCTGCAGCGAGCCCTGCTGAGGGGGGTGGGCATGAAACAGCCTCAGCTTGGTGTTTTCCCGGGAGGCAAGCAGATCCACCAACGGTTTGCCCCAGTGGGAGAACAGACTGTGAACGACCTCTAGATCACTCATGGGATGTCTCGCCTACACGCCTGAGAGTATCCGCCAGTTGATTTGAGGCTTCTGCTACATGGATGGCTAGATCATCTGCCTCCAATCAACTCATGAGGGTCCAGATGAACAGCACTTCCTTGCACAGCAGCCGGGAGTGTGCGTGACCCCGAAGGTGCCTAGTGAATGCTGACAGCGCCAGTCTGACTGCTCTGAGTTCCAGCAGGTTGATACGGTATTGGGATTCCTTGGGGGTCCAGAACCCATGGGCTCTGTGGTTCCCCCAGCCTGTGACAGAAGCATCAGTGATGAGAACGACCATCGGCTCAGGGCAGACAAACGTGATCCCTTCTTGCAGATGATCCAGGACGGTCTACCACTGAAGGACATCCCACATCTTCTGGGTCACAGTGATCAGCTGGTTGAAATGACCATGGCGCTGAGTCCACTGAGTGGCCAGCTCCCACTGAAGGGGAAGCATATGCCACCGGGCCCAACGGACCATGATGGTGCAAGGTAGCCATGTACCCTAAGAAGGCGGAGAAAGTCTCGGGCAGGGTGCAAGTGCCCAACCAGAAATGATTGGGCAAAGGAAGAGAGAACCTCCATCCTGTCCACTGAGAGCCAGGCTCTGCCTCGATGAAGCACATCACCAATGAAGGCACGAGTTCCGGCCTGGCCTCGTTGATCAGTAGGCCAAGGTGAGTGCAGGTTTGGAGGGCCAGATCCCTGGACCTCTCCAACTCTAGCTGGGTGGAACCTGCTAAGAGTCAATCGTCGAGGTAGGGATAAACTCTGACCCCTCGACACCAGAGGTGGGCTGCCACCACTGCAATACTTTTAGTGAAGACTCGTGGGGCCAATGTCAAGCCGAATGGCTTGGCTTGGAACTCATAAAGGGTTCCCTCTGCTCAGAACTGGAGGAACCGCTGATGAGATGGACGGATTGAGACATGGAAAAACGCATCCTGGAAATCTAGGGAACAGAACCACATGTTCTGCTCCAGGGATGGTATGATCTGGGGCAGTTACCATCCTGAAGGTGCGTGGCCTGAGAAACTGGCTCAGGTCATGCAGATCTAGATCGGGGCGCCAGCCTCCCATCCACTTCGGGACCAGGACGTACCTGGAAACAAACCTTGGGTCAACTGGGGGATCGGTCACTTGGGCCACCACCTCCTTGAGGAGGAGTTGGGCTATGTCGTCTCTCAGAGCTGACCGAGTTTTGACTGATACCCTTTCCTCCCATGGGGCAAGGGTTCGGCTTGGAGGATACTGCTCGAATTCCAGAGGCAGACCCTGACCAACCAATTCTAGAACCCACCAGTCCCTGGTAACAGCAGACCAGGTGGAAAGAAAGTGGCGGAGCAGTACCTTCCACAGGAGAACCCAGAGCTGGCGTGTCAGGAATAGGGGTGGCAGCCCCTATCCCATCACTGAGCAGGCTTGGAGAAAGAGGGTCCGGACTGCAAATTGCCTGAATCCCGACCTCCCAGTCTGTGGGCTACTGGAGGCCCAGACTTGTGCCGAGGGCGCCAAGCCTGTGCCTGCTGTTGCTGCCCACCCTGGAAGGAGGGCTGCTTGGCCACAGGAGCAGGGTGCTGAAATAGCTTTTTCTTCTGCTTCTTGGCACCTTGAGTGTCTTTCTGAGTATAAGTAGCTGAGTCCAGGGTGGCACTGTACTGCTCGATCCATTGAAGGTGACCGTCCACACCTGGGCCAAAGAGATCTATGCCCAGGAAAGCAGCATCGGTAAGCTTGTGATTGGTGTCTGCCATGAAAGTTGAGAGAATCAACCAAGCCCTGCGGTGCATGGCAACTGTGGCTGCCACCGAACGGGCACATGAGTCCCAGAGATCCAGGGCCATCTGGAGCTCCTCTTTGGCAACAGCCCGACCCTGGTTCCGGACCTGCCTGACCTTAGTCTGGAGGTTAGCAAAAAGGTGAGGGAGAACCTCATCCAAGAAGCCCAGAAGGGTGTGGTAGAAATGCACCATGATGATGGCCAAGCTTGCCTGGCGGAAGCCTAGCTAAGAAGTGGCATAGATCTTCCATGCAGAGTGGTTCAATTTTTTGGATTCCTTGTCCAGAGGTCTAGCTGTGTCTGCTGAGCTGCCTGTACGTCTGAACACGGAAGTGCTCACCATACCTTCCGCAGAGGGATGTTCCGTATACTGCGAGAGGGACCCAATGGGTACCGCATACTTGTGGGCCATCCGGGCAGATGGCGCGGGGCAGCAGGCAGGGTGCTTCCAAAGCTGCAAAGCTGGACCAACAATGGCTTTGGCCACTGGGAAGACTTCCATCGGAGTGTCCCCTCTCTTAAGGATGTCCGTAAGAGGGTACTCCACCCACTTCCAGACAGGCTCCAGGGGCATCCCCATGGATTCGGAGACCAGGCAAAGAATCCCCAAGAAGGACAAAGGACCCTCCTCTGTTGAGAGACTGCCCACCAACTCATCATCTACCGGACGAGAGTGTAGGTCAGAGACATCGGAATCCAAAGTATCTGGACAAACTGGCTGACTGCCAAGGTCCCCATTGTACATGCCTAGGGCGGCCAGGCGTGAGGTTGACCGATAACCTGCAAGGAAGACCACGAACGGTCCTAGATTCCTTCAAAGGAGCCCCTCCCAAAGGCTGTTTAGGCAGCGGCTCCACCACTATCAGTGGAGAGGCAGATTTTGGCCAAACCGGGGTGGATTTAACTGGCTCCACAGGCGGGGGAACGATTTTAATCAGTTCCAATGGAGTTGGCTTCGGCCTAGAAGGTGAGAGCCAAGTAATGGCCAGCGTGGAAACGGAGGTCGGTTTCTGACCGGACAAAATCAGCTGTTGCCAGATAAGGTTTTCGGAAGGTCGGAGTTTCCACTGAGCCTCTCCTCATCCAAGAAGAATGAAGATGAATGGCAGCATCACCTTTTCTTGGAGCGCTTCTGTGCCTTCCTTGGCCTCTTGGTCGAGGGGGTCAGAGACCTCGATCATTGGGGTGAACAACGGGGTCGCTCGGGAGACCCCAGGGGACTGGCGAATTTCCCTGATCTGGGACCTGCTGCTCAATGGGATTGCCAGCAGGCTGGGTCTCCTAATCAGGAAGAATCTGGACCAGGGTCCTGGGAAGAGAGTTGTCGGCCTCATCGAGCGACAACAGATTGACAAGGTTGAGAGTGATCTCAATCGTGTCGTCAACTGACACTGGCCCGGCTGACCAGACGATGGGACTGGAAAGCCGGCAGCTGAAGTAGCAATCATGACCGAGGTCGAGACTGGAGATTCCTGGCACCAAGATCGCTCTCTATCTCAAGAACGTGTTTGCCAAGACGCAGAATCTCTCTGTTCCTTATCCTTCTTATGGGACCGAGAGACATGCGAGTCCGAAGGTCCCTCATCCTTGGTGGGGAGAGACTGGCACATCTCCTGAAAGGAGCCAGAGAATGTGGAGCCCAGGTTAAGTGGAACAAAAAAAATCAGCGAGGAAGCGCATACTGCCCGCGCCTGTTCCTCGAAGGACTGCATTTGCTCTCAAATGTTTACGGACTGCAGCCACGGAGACCGCATATCGGGCCTCCTTAGATTTGACTGGCAGATTCTGTTTCTCCGGCTGACCCAGTTTTAAATGTGTGAGACGATCATCTAGGATGTTAGGGTGGAAAGTGAGACATCTCGCAGGTCTGGGTGTCATGGCCGACACCCAGACAGTAGATGCACGTGGTGTGCGGGTCTGTGTGCGACATCTTCTGTCTGCACGGGCACCGATGATATCCAGGAGAAGATTTCTCCTCCATCGCGGTCGCGACAGCTAATTCGCAATTGCTAACTAACGAGTTTAATCTTCAGAAACTCTGAAGCAGTAGAAGCCAGGGCCTACAGAACGTGGGAGCGGCAAGAAGGCAACCTGAATCTTATATCGGAAAGGAAGAGCTGGCATCTTGGGGCAGAGCTGAGGGTTCTACCACCCAGGTGGGTGGGAGGAGCCAGCTTTGAGACCTTCCGGCGAGATTTTAAAGGGGGAAGGGACATGCCAACCAGTGTGGTTGAACAACATATCCACGATCCTAGAATTAAAAATTACTGCGACATGTTTTAAGAGCAAATGTTCTAATTTAAGGCTGTTACCACTGTCTAGTGGTGAAGTTTGAGTTGGGATAATTGATATAGGAGCTGGCAAATTTGGGGACTCTTACTGCTAGAATTGTTTTTTCTATACATTTAAAATTGAGGTATATGGCTGCCTGACAGCAATGTTAGAGGGCATCTCCACTACTTTTATTAAAGGGAATAAGTCTCTGGATTTGACACCATCAATGACTCCTGTGCTAAGTCAACTACATCGGCCCATCTGCAAAGAAGGAACTCTAGACTTCACACGTATGGCTGTCCATGGTCTTGCTGCAAAAGCCTTTTTTCTTTAGAGAGGCAGGGAGGGTAGAAGAGGGGGAGGAGTAGCCCTCTATGTAAGGGAAGGGATAAAAGCAACGGAACAAAAGAGTAAACAGGGAGGAGAGGATGCACTGTGGGTCACCTTAGAGACTGGAAATGGCACCACAATCCGCACAGGGGTCGTATACAGACCCCCATCTCAGGGGGAGGGAATGGACAAGGATATGATAGAAGGCATCCTTAGGATGGCAGAGAAAAAATTACTCACCTTAGTAATGTTGTTTCTTCTAATGGAGTCTTGCTATATTATAGACATTAGCAGTTTGATCCAGCTCTAGAACTGCCCGGAGTGAAATGGTTAAAACCATTCCAAAATAGAATTTTGGCACGAGCAGCTCTATCTGTGTTATTTCAAACTTGAACTGTCAGATCTTTACGAGCCAAACTCACTAAGGTCTGTGTGGAAGCTGTAACCTACACTAGCCAAATGGCTACCTAAATAATAACAACCATTGATGGTCCCAACACCCAAGACTCAAGTCAGGGGACCAGAAATACTAACATCATTCTAATAATATGAAAATGGAACATAAGTATAATAAAACACACACGCCAGCACACATACACACCCCAAAGTCCCAAAAGGGACAAAATGCTAACAGGACATAAGTAGTGCCCACACTAAGTTGCCCGACCCCACCAAGTAGAGGTTCTGAGAGGGCAGGTTGGGGAGGTCTAATATAGCAAGACTCCATTAGAAGAAACAACATTACTAAGGTGAGTAATTTTTCTTCAAACAACATGAAGTCTTGCTATATTATAGACATTAGCAGAACATACAGCAGTACCTCCATGGAGGAGGGCAGAACCTACTTAGGGAATAGGCTCTGAAGAACAGCTGTGCCAAACCGAGCATCTCTCCTGGCCTGGACATCCAGGGAGTAATGCTTGGTAAAAGTGTGTACCGTTTTCCAAGTAGCAGCCTGGCAAATCTCTAATAAAGGGATATCTCTGGCAGCAGCTAGAGACGCAGCTGTACCCCTGGTAGAATGAGCCCTCAAACCGGGGAGCTCTGCCCACTTTCTGATAACAAAATTGGATACAAGAGACAATCCACCTGGCTATTGATCTCTTAGTGGCAGGTTTGCCTTTCCCAGCTTCACCATAGGTAAGGAAAAGTTGGAGGGATTCAGACCTGTGACCTTTGGTACGCTCTATATAATAACTAAGAGCTCTCTTAACATCCAGGCTGTGCAACCTCCTCTCACCCGAAGAGGAGTGATCAGTGAAAATACTGGAAGGAGATAGATTGATTAAGATGGAAATCTGAAACCACCTTAGGCAAAACTTCCTATTAGTCCTAAGGACTACCTTATCCCTGTGGAAAGAAATAAAGTCAGTCTCCACTGACAAGGCATCAATTCACTTATCGCCTGGCAGAAGTGATAGCCACTAGAAAACAGTTTTCCAAGTTAGGTACTTAAGCTCCAGAAACAGAGGTTCAAAGGGGTTGCATTAACTGGGCAATGCAAACATTAAGGTCCCAAGCAGGGCGGTTCCAAAGGAGGATAGTATGGAGTAATCCTAAAAAACTTGGAAAACACAGGATGAGAGGAAAGAGGGATGACTTTCCTGCTGACACAAAAGCAGACACAGCTGCCAAATGAACTCTCAGGGTAGCTGGTCTGAGACCCAAGGAATTAAGATGTACCATGTAATCTAACAAATGGGCAATTCAGCAGATTCTGGGAAATATTTTTCCCAGCACACCAAATGGAAAACCTTTTCCATTTAGAACTATAAGTAGCCTAGTGGAAGGCTTTCTGGAAGCCTTTAGGATCTCAAGAACACCCTGAGAGAGGTGTAAATCAGCAACTCTAACCCCTCAAGAGCCAGGCCTTGAGGTTGAGGGATTTGAGGTCCGGATACCAAACCCTTCCCTGGGCACAAGTCAACAGATTGTGATTCCTGGGAGGCACAGGGTAAGATGGACTGTCAGAGACAGAAGGAGGGTACCAGGGCTGCCTGGCCCAATCCGGGGCAATCAGAATCACCCTGCAAGGCTGAGATCTGATTTTGACTAGTACTTTGAATAGGAGAGAAAGGGAAAGCATAGAGGACTCCCTCCCAATCCAGAAGAAGGGCATCCAGGGAACTGAGCCCAGCACTGGAGGCCTGCAACAGAACAGAGGAAGTCTGTGATTGTCTGGGGCTGCAAAAGATCTATCTGAGGATGCCCCACCTGGCAAAAACTATCCTCAGCACTTGAGGATCCAGGGATCATTCGTGATGGCCCTGGGAAATCCTGCTGAGGGCATCCGCTAGGACATTGTCCTCCTGGAAGATGAACTGCTATGAGGGAAGTGTTCAGGGAATAGGCCAGAGATCACAACTTCATTGCCTCGGTGCACAAGGCCAAGACCGAGTGCCCCCTGTTTGTTGATGTACCACATTGTTGTGGTGTTGTCTGTTCTGACTTGTATCACCTTGTTGTGGACAGATGCAGAAAAAGCTTGAAGAGCTAAAAGACAGCTCTGAGTTCCAGCAAATTGATGTGGAGCAGAGATTCCTGGGGGACCAAACTCCCTGAGTGGAAAGGTCGCCCATGTGGGCTCCCAACCCAGAAGGAAAGCATCTGTAGTGAGAGCTCAAGTCGTGAGAAGGGAAATGAAGGGGACCCCCGCTCTTAAATTGCTCTGATCCTGCCACCACTGGAGAGCTAGGATCAAGGTTCGAGTCACTGGGACCAACTTGGAAAGGGGGTCTCTTCTCTGAGACCAAAAGGTTCTCAAGTGAAACTGAATGTCTCTCATCTGAAATCTGGCTCCCAGCACAACAGCTGTGGATGCAGCCATGTGCCCCAGGAGCTGCAGAAAGTGTCTTGCTGGTCGAGAGACCTGCAGAGTGAAGGAAGAGGCCAGAGCCACTAAATTCCTTACCCTTTCTGGGGACGAAGGCTCTGGCTAGCTTTGTGTCCAATTCTGCCCCTATAAAGGTGAGTACCTGGACTGGTTCCAGAACAGACTTTGGTAGGTTTAGCAGAAAACCCAGGGAGGTGAGAAGCTGCTGGGTGACCTGCAGGTGAGATTTTACCTGTTCTGGGGACTGGCCTACAATGAGCCAGTCGCCTAGATAGGAAAAACAGCAATCCTCTGCCTCCTTAAGTGGGCCACTGCCACTGCTAGACACTTGTGAATACCCTTGAGCAGAGGTAAGGCCAAGGGCATTGCTCTGAACTGGTAATGACCTGAGGGCAGTTCGAATCTGAGGTACTCGATGGGATCTTCTGATTAGGACATGGAAATGGGCATCCTTGAGGTCCAGGGAGGCTAGCCAGTCCCCTGGCCTTAGGGAAGGTAAAATCATTGCCAGAGTTACCATTTTGAACTTTGGTTTCAGAAGATGCTTGTTCAGATATCTGAGATCCAAAATGGGCCGCCATTCTCCTGTCTTTTTTGGGGTAAGGAAGTATCTGGAATACAGACCCCTGCCCTGATGCAGGGGAGGAACCCTTTCTACTGCTCTGAGAGCTAACAGGGATGAGACCTCTGTTTCCAGAGCGAGGGTCTCTGAAGCACTTCCAGGTAGAAAAAGTCTGCTTCTCAACTTGGGAAATTTTTGAAGCTGAGAACCAGACCCTGGATTACTACTTCCAGAACCCACCTGTCTGAGGTTAAAGAAGCATAATTCTGACTGAAGTAAGCCAGCCTGCCTCCCACTGGTACAGGAGAATTGGCCCTGGGCACCCCATCAGGGTGCCTGTTTCGCAGGAGCTTTAGGCTGGGGGGTGGGAGCAGATCTGCCCACCCCTCGTCTGCCTCTGCCTCTGAAGAAGCCCCTCTGAGCATAGGCAGAGGAGGCCTGAGTCTGGTAGAAAGGCCTGTGAAAAGGCTACCCTACCCTGGGGCATGCCTTTGAGGAGTGGCTTGCCGCCTTAGCCTGGGCACTCTTGTAAGTAGTCCTATATTCATCCATCTTCTTCATGTAATTCTCTGTCTGCTCTCAAACAGAGAATTTCCCACCACAGGAAAATCCATAGCCTTAGTCTGGGTATCCTGTGACAAACTAGTATACCTGAGCCAGGCCAACCCACGAAAAGCTACAGATGTGGCCATGACCTAGAAAACATCATTAACATCCACAGCAGCATGAAACTGAACCTTAGAGGCTTCAATGCCACAAGCAGCCACCTGTTCTAGTTCACTAGCCAGCTGGCCATGGGCCTGCTTGGCCAATTGCATAACAGTATCCCATCTAGATTTCTGATACCTAGCTACATAAGCCATATAATTTGCTTGCCTGAGTCCCAGAGAGGCTGCCATATACTGTTTTTGCCATGGCATCAATCTTGCTGGAATCTTTGTCAGGAGGATGTGAAGCCAAGGAATATTAGCTTTATCACAGGCAGCAGCCTGAACTACCCCTACATGACTGCATTGCTGAGAAGGAATTCTGTATCAGGGCCTGACAATGCATACCTTCTGTCCATCTTTTATCTACAGGAGGCACAGAATTAGGAGCTTTTAAAATTTTAATTGTTTGTTTCCTAAAAGACTTATGTAAAGGAATAGACAATCTCCTAGACTCTGGAATATCCATCATTTCTACAAAATCAGGCTCCTCTTGCTCATCCACAGCCTCTTCTAAAGGAAGCTGGAGGGTTTCAGCAACTTTTTTATAAAACATAAAATGAGATGGGGACTCAGACAGCATAGGGGGAGATTCTAAAGGTCTGTCTGCGGAGATGTCCGGTTCAATGGGCACACCCAGACCTTCCCAGCCACATTCATACTGTTCATAATCCTCCTCCCCCTCCTCTGGTTCATAAAATTCCTCAATATCATAATCCTGAACCACTGGGACCGGACGAACCGACCTTTTACCAGATAGTGGTGGTTCGGACGGACCCTGAGACAGTGACTGGACAATTTGTATAGCTTTTGCTATCTCTGCAGCAGTTGGAGAAGGAATTTTGGACCCAGACCTGCTGATTTTCTTGTTTTCTTTACTGGAATTGGTTCCTCAGAACCAGCTTTTCTTTGCCGAGTGAAGTCTGGCCCTGGTCAGAGGGTACCCTCTGGTTCGGTTGGCACCGAACCGGCTGGCCATCCGGTCAGCGGACTTTTTGCTCTCGCCCTGAGCCTGCCCAATCTTTTTCCAGGGTGGCTGCAGCAGGAAATTCTTACATACCTGGTAGTCTGACTGGAGGTGGTCAAACCCCAGACAATAAACATGTGGTGTGTGGGTCAGCCTTGGCAAAGACTTCCCACAAACATCACAGTGTTGAAACCAGTGGGCCGGTTTTTCTTTTGGGTTTCTCAGACATAATGCCAGCCTAACCAAAAAACTTGCCCTTTAGCAGCAGTGCCAGGCAAGACACCCTTATCGGTTCCTAACGTGTACGGGTACTGGAAAACGTAATAAATCTGTTTTTTTAGAACCGATAAGAACGGAACCGACTCAAAATAGTAACTTTTAGTTTTAAATGAGTTTTAAACCCACTGATCGGTTCAAACCGAACCGATAACCTAAGTTCCACACAGACAAAACCTTCATTTACTACGGTTTACCACAGATGAGAGCTTGAACCGAACGGTTTCGCGGTTAAAATAAACTATTCTGGTTAAATCCAACCGAGAAAATACTTTTTAAACCGAGAAATGAACCGAGCAGAAGGAGAAATCTCCGGAGCGACTGTTCACTGAGGCAGAGTAAAGAATCTGACAGTTCAAGTTTGAAATGACAGAGATAGAGCTGCTCTCGTGCCAAAATTCTATTTTGGAATGGTTTTAACCATTTCACTCCGGGGCAGTTCTAGAGCTGGATCAAACTGCTAATGTCTATAATATAGCAAGACTTCATGTTGTTTGAAAGGGGAACTATTGTTGATGGGGACCTGAATATGCCGGATGTTAACTGGAGCACCTTTGCTGCAGGCACATCCAAGAGCAGGGCCACTCTCAATGCCCTACAGGGGGCATGCCTCAGACAGCTAGTATTGGAACCCACTCAGAAGGGAGCAATCTTGTACCTTGTACTCTCAAATGGGGACAGTGAGAGGATCTCAGATCTAGAAGTGGGTAGCCATCTGGGAACAAGTGACCACAGAACAGTGTGGTTCACGATAAACTCAGTTGCAGAGTCAAGTCATACAAAAATGAGAGTACTGGACTTTAGGAGGGCTGACTTTGTCAAAATGGGAGAGTGTCTTAGAAAAGCACTAGCAAACAGGCAAGAAGGAAGGGTGGAGCAACAATGGGGAAACATCAAAACTGCCATCACAAAGGCAACAAGCCTTTGTGTGAAGCAAATAAATCAAAATGAAAGAAAAAGCCACTATGGTTCTCAAAAGATGTGGTGGGGAAGGTTAGGGAGAAAAATATAGTATTTAGGAAGTATAAGGAAACACAGGAGCAGGACAGATAACTGTACCAGTTAAGGCAGAAGGAAGCATGAAAGGCAGTCAGAATAGCAAAGGCCCAAACTGAGAAAAAGATAGCCAACTCGGTTAAGAAGGGGGATAAAACCTTTTATAGGTACATTAGGGAGCATAGAAAGACAAAGGGTGGGGGATAGTGAGGCTGAATAGAATGGACGGTGGGTGGGCAGAAAGGACAGTAAAAAGCAGGGACACTGAGCGAATACTTCTGCTCAGTATTCACAAAGAGGAGGGAGGTACCTGATCAATTAACAGGAGCACTCTGGATGGGGGTTGATCCGGTCCTTTTACAGAAAAAGGGTTCTCAAAGAACTCCTAAAACTGGAGGTGGACAAAGCAATGGGGCCTGACGGGATTCACCCCAGAATTCTAAAAGAATTAAGGGAAGAACTAGTGACACCACTGACTATCCTTTTTAACAAATCATGGGAGGATGGTGTGGTACCTGAGGACTGGAGGAGGGCGGATGCGATTCCCCTTCACAAAAGTGGGAACAAGACAGAGGCAGGAAACTACAGACCTGTTAGTTTGACCTCTGTGGTAGGGAAAATGATGGAATCTCTTCTGAAGGAAAGAAGTGTTGAGTACCTAGAGGCCAGTGGGGCACAGGACCCAAGGCAGCATAGATTCACAGTGGGACGGTCATGTCAGACGAATCTAATTGATTCCTTTGGCCAGGTGACCAAAGTAGTAGACCAGGGAGGGGCTATGGACATGGCCTACCTAGACTTTAGCAAGGCATTTGACACAGTCCCACACAAAAGATTAATAAACAAATTAGCCAGCCTGGGAGTGGGTCCAGAGTGGTAGCCTGGGTAAAACATTGCCTGGACAACAGGACACAGAAGGTAATAGTAAACGGAGTCCACTTTGAAAAAAGGGGGGTTACTAGTGGGGTACCGCAGGGTTCAGTCATGGGTCCACTCCTTTTTAATGTCTTTCTAAATGACACTGCAGAGGGACTGGAAGGAAAAGTATGCCTTTTGCAGACAACACAAAGATCTGCAACAGGGTTGATACACGGGGTGGAAAGGATTAAAAGGGACTTGGCAAGGTTGGAGGAATGGTCAGAAGTATGGCAGCTTGGATTCAATGCAAAGAAGTGCAAAATAATGCACCTGGGAAACAAAAACCCAGGGGAAGAGTGCACAATGTGTGTGTGGGGAGGGACAGTAACAATAACAAAAATGGAAAGGGACTTGGGGGGTGATCATATCATATGACCTTAAGGTTAGCAAGCAATGTGAGAAGGCAGTAGGGAGGGCTGGGGGGATACTGGGATGTATAGGGCGAGGCATCACCAGCAGAAAACAGGAAGTTGTTATTCCTCTGTACAGACAGTTGGTGAGACGCCATCCAGAGTACTACATCCTGTTCTGGAGACCACATCTCTGCAAGGACATAGAAAAGATGGAGGCAGACCAGAGGAGGGCAATTAAAAGGGTGCAGGGTCTGCAAGAGAAGCCATACGAGGAGAGACTAAAGGAGCTTAATATGTGTACCCTTGAGAAAAGGGGAGACATGATTTTAACTTGTAAGTACCTCAAAGGAGTCAACAAAGTCCAAGAGGGCAGCATCTTTCAGAAAGAGATGTGCAAGAACAAGGGGATACATTCTGAAGACAGAGGGGGGACGGTTTAGGGGCAAAGTGAGGAACTATTTTTTCACAGAGATGGTGGTGGACGCATGGAATCTCCTTCCTGAGGAGGTTGTGGGGCCTAAAACTGTGGGAGAATTCAAGAATGCATGGGACAGACACAAGGCAATTCTAGTGGGGGTAGGAAGAAACATGTTGTTGGTTAACTAGGATCTGCAGCTTATCCAGTAGGTAGGGAAATAGGCAGACTAGGGCTGCCAAGCGGTCCTTATCTGCCGTCAAAGTCTATGTTTCTATGTATAAATATAAATATAATACAATACAATGATCTTCACCCCCACTGTGCTGTAACAATGAAAGAAGGATTTTGAATTACCTACCATATTTTCAACAAGGCATTTACGGACTACAGTGACATCCTTCCCCCCAAAACCATTTTGCCTATGTTACCCTACATTGTTATGCTATTGCCAATGTATACTGATTTCTCCTGTTCACATTTTTTCTTACTATTAGATGTTCTTGACAATGCCTATTAAGCTGCTGCTGACTACAAACCTATGTACCCTCCCCTACCTGTGACGAAGATTCTTTGTAAATGAGCTTTTAGCTCAAAGGCTGTAATTCTGATTACTAAATAAATAAATACCATAATGTATCTTACACCTGCAATCAAAGAATGTGCTTTGTATGTTCATTGTCAAACGAATAAAAATAAATTATAAAAATAAATGACGGAAAAAAGAGGTAATGAGTGGGGTACTGCAGGGGTCAGCTCAAGGACCAGTCCTTTTCAATACATTCATCAATGACATAGGAGAAGGAATATAGAGCAAATGTGTGTCTCTGCAGATGATCATAAGGTCTGCTGCAGGGCAGACAGTGAGGAGAGGGTAAGAGAGTTACTCAGAGACCTGTAAAGGTTAGAAAGATGGTTCAATGTCTAGCTGTTGAAATTCAACACCAAAAAAGTACAAGGTGATGCATGCAGGGAACAAGAAACAGTGGATGAGTAGTGAGGGGTTAAGCTGGTCACTGTTCCCAAGGAAAGGGACCTGGGTGCCCTCAAAAGTGACTCCCTAAAACAAACCAGTCAATGTACCAAGGCCTAAACAAAGAAACATAGAACTTGTCGGCAGATAAGGACTGCTAGGCCCATCTAGTCTGCCCGTAGGCCCTATACATTGTATGTGGTCACTGACCCTATGTGATCAATGGCTTTTCATCACTCCCTTCCTCCTCAAGGTTCCCTTGTGCCTGTCCCAGGCATGCTTAAACTCCTCCACTGTGCTTGCCCCCACTACCTCCTGTGGCAGACTATTCCAAGCGTCAACTACCCTTTCTGGTAGAAACACTTCTTCACATTACTTCTTAATCCACTCCATTCCAATTTCATATTGTGCCCCCTTGTTCTATTACTTTTTCTACACTGGAAAAGGTCCCCCACCTGCACCTTGTTTATGCGCTTGAGGTACTTGAAAGTTTCAATCATGTCCCCCCGCTCTCTCCTTTCCTCCAGTGAGTAAATTTATTTATTTAGTTTTTGTTAACTGGGTACGTACACTAGACAGCATAGCTGCCTATTTTCAGGTACGACCCGGAAGTCATACATATTGAAGTCCCTTAGTCTCTCCTCATATGTTTTGTGGTGCAAGCCCTGCACCATCTTTGTCGTCCTTCTCTGGATAGTCTCCACCTTATTTATGTCCTTGCGCAGGTGTGGCCCTGCAGAACTGCACACAGTACTCCAGGTGATGCCTTACCAATGTTTTATACAATGGCATTACCACCTCCTGCTTCCTGCTAGTGATACCCCTGCCTATGCACCCCAGCACGCCACTCGCACTCCCTGCTGCCTTTGCACACTGCTTTGCTAATTTAAGGTCATCAGAGATGATAACTCCTAGGTCCCTTTCCTCTTTGGTGATAGTAAGCCCCCCTCAACCTGTAGTTCTCCCCAGGGTTCCCTCTACCCACGTGCATTATTTTTCCTTCCAGGCCCTCTGCAATGTCACTAGTAATGTCACTGAACAGCACTGGTCCTAGTACTGATCCTTGCAGTACCCCGCTGGTCACCTCCCTCTCCCCAAATTGTACCTCATTTACCACCACCCTCTGTCTCCTGTCTGTTAACCAGTTCCTAACCCAGTTTACCACCTCATCTCCCATGCCCAGACTACCCCATCTTGTTAATCAGCCTTCTACGTGGGACAGTGTTGAAGGCTTTGCTGAAGTCTAGGTAGGTGACATCTACCGCCCCTCCCTGATTTACCTCCCTAGTCACCCAATCAAAAAAAATCTATCAGATTCGTTTGACACAAGCTTCCTGCTGTGAATCCGTGTTCCCTCAGATCCTGACCACCTCTGGATTCCAGGTGTGCCACTATTGTTTCTTTCAGCAGTGTCGCCATGATCTTTCCTACCACTGAGGTGAAGCAGACTGGCCTGTAGTTCCCTGCCCCCTCCCTGCTGCTGCTTTTGTTCAGTGGGACTACATGTGCTCTCCTCCAGTCCTCTGGAATCACGCCTGTGCTGAGTTTTTCTGTGAACAGGGCTGCCAAAGGTGCTGCTAGTTCCCTTTGCAGCTCTCTTAATATCCTCAGGTGGACATCTGGCCTCATGGCCTTATCCACTTTCAGCTTTATGAGTTCTTCCAGAACTCTCCCCACTGTGAATGGTCTGGTGTCCACTTCACTTCTCCCCCACTGCCTCTGCAACCCATCTGTGGTCCTTGACCCTCCCACTCCTTAGTGAATACTAAGAAGTATTTGTTCAGCACTTCTGCCTTGCCTAGACCTTCCTTCTTACACTCTCACCTCTCCCCTTTGAGCCTCAACCCCCCACATTTTTTCTTCTTTCATTGCTGTACTTATAAAATGCGTTATCCCCTTTGTTCACAGACCATGTTAAACCCTCCTCTGTCTGCACCTTCGCTCTCCTAACAGCCTTCCCTGCTTCCCTTAGACATTCAAGGTACACCTCCTTGTCCTCCCTTTGGCTCCCCTTATATTTCATGAAACTCAGCCTTTTAACCCTGACTTTGTCCCCCACCTCTTTAGTGAATCATAGTGGTTTCCTTCTTTTCCCTTTGGCCATTATCTGTGTCGGAGGTCTGTAGATCACCCTTGTGCGTATTGCTGTTCCATTTCCATTCATTGGCTCCAGGGTGACCCACATTACCTCAGCCTGCCGTCTTCCCTGAACATTTGTAGCCTTTATACCATCCCTGATGTACAGGGCAACTCCCCCGCCCTTTTTACCTCCCCCCCCCCCCGGAGCAGAGTATAGCCAGTACACTGACTTCCTAGCCAAGATTAGCAGAGTACCATATGCAGGGTGCGAAATTCCCATACCTTAGGTGCCCCAGGGCAGGCACTTTTGCCACAGGACACCTACTGGAGTTCAGTGCATGCCCTGTGGGGCACCTAAGGCATAGGACAAAGTCCCTGGTTTTTATGTGGATGCGGGGTGGCTGGCCGTTTTGTGCCGGCATGTGGCTGCTTGTTTTCCACTCACCAGCAGTCAGCGGCGTCATTGAGGGATTACTGGAGGAGGCCTAGCAGCGCAAAGATAATTTTTTTCCTTGGGGGTGGAGGAGCATTGAGCCAGCTGGTCACAAGTTAAGCCTTTCCACAGACCAGCTGACTCGGGAAGAATGGAATGTGATGGTCCTCCTCTCCTTGAGTGGCACACAGCCAGCTTCTCAGGACGATCGTTGGTGGAGGCGGGCTGCAGGAGACTAACACACCAATCGGGGACAGTCTTTGCAGAGTTGCCCTCCCCTCACACAGTGTCTTCACGGGATATGGTAAGCGCGCCTCTCAGCGTTGTCTGTTGGGAGAAAAGTCATGAGTGGCAAGCTTTGTTTGCGATCGCGTTTCTGCGATCAACCCCCTATAGCTACTATACAGAAAAAAGCTCTTTTAAGAGCTATTCTAAAAAGTCAGTCTACTCAGTCAAGCGATACAGCAAACTTAATCAGACTGAGAGAGACTGATGAGTTCAAGGGGAGCACGAAGGAACGGACTCTGTCAGGAGCAGGAGGAAATGAAAAATAAAAGCTGTTTTAAGAACTGTAAGTAACATCAGCTACAGAGCTCAGCTAAGCTTCTTATAAAATTTAAGCAGCCAAGCAGGGCTCAAATTAAATAAGTGCCTGCCCTGCTGCTAGTGATAGGGGGAGAGGAGAGTAAGACCAGGCTAGAAGAGAAGTTCAGTAAGTGAGCAACTTAGCAGCTTGTGACAGAAACTGCTGCTGCAGTTGCTTGTGTTTTACTAAATATTTAAAAAAACCTTCAAGTAGAGCAGCAGACTGCAAGGGTGTCATAGTCAGCCTATGCTATAGGCTGTGTGTGTGTGTGTGCTGCAGCAGTCTTCTGTTGTACCTACTGTCTAATTGCATTTGCAGAGAAGGTAAAGAAAACCAAAAGAAAAACATAAATCCTCCTTCCAGTCCTTACATTCAGTGTGTGTATAATAATAAAAAAGCTGTTTTACTACTGTGAGTAACAGTTTTAAACTAAGTCCTGCCTCAGTCAAACATTTAAATTAAGACCTTTGGTGGAGCTGAGGGAGTCTGCTTGACTGTGGTGCTCTTAGTAAGAATAGGAGAAGGGGCCTAGATACCTAAAAAACTCATTAAAAAGCTTTATATAAAAGCAAATCACTGTAGCCTACCTAGAATCTAATCCTGTCAGTGTGTGTGACCCTGTTGCTTTTGAAAATCAACTCTGTTGTGGAATTCTTGCACTACCTAACCTAGAAACATAAAAAAGCTCCTTGAAGCCATAAAGAGGCACTGTCTGTGCCTGTGTTTTTCAGTACTACCTTAAATCCTATCTAATTAAACTCTCAGAGACAAGATCTTTAGTTTTTAATTTGAACTACCTAAAATATAAATTAAAACTGATGTCACTTTTATGTGTTGTGGAACTTGTTAGGTCTGATTGTCCTCCTGCCCTCTTAAGGACTAGTGAGAGGGTTCTCTTGAGGACTGAAGGAGGGCACCACACAGGGTGGTGGCTAGGCAAGACAGGAGGGGATAAAAATTACAAAGCCCTGCGGCCTGCCACTTTGTGTGGTGAATTTGTGGGGCGACTGGACTGAAGGATTATCTCCTCTTAAAAATAAATTAAACTTCGTCTTATCACCTTTGTGTGTTGTGGACAAGTGGATGGTATATGTCCTCTCTTCTTAAGACCTATTGAGGTCCATCTGAGGGCACTAGCCAGGGAGTGGGGCTAGACAGAAGGGAAAAATAAAAACCCTTTCTTTGGGACTGCTATATTTACTAGTCTACACCACTGCATATTGATTTATCCTCTTAACAAGCTAGTTGTCAAAGTTACAATCAGTGCTTGTGTGGTGTGTCATCTGCAGGTGGTGGCACTGAAATAAATCACACAGAGACAGTTTAATTTTTTATATATTCAGTTTATTATTATAAGCTGACAAACCATTCAACTTTTACTAGCCTGCCTGGCTGCCTGTTATTAAGCAGCGAGTGTTACTTTGTTAATACAGTCAGGTAGTTACTCACAGTACAAAGCACTGAATATACAACATAGGTGGCAAAATGGGTGGCATGTAAAAAGTTTCCTGGGCATGTACTTGTGCTGCTTACATGCCCCAGCGGGCATGTACTTTTTTTTACAAATTTCATGCCCTGACCATATGTCTCTGTTATTGCTGCTATGACAAGGTCTGCATCTGCCAACAGGGCCCCCAGGTCTAGAACCTTATTTCCTAGGCTACGGGCATTTGTTAACATGACCTTCGAAGTTTTACAGTCTGCCCGCCGTCTGCTCTTGTTCTCTCTCTCTCTTTCTCCAGCATCTTCCCCACCACAGTTTCCTTTCCTATGTGCTCTCATCCCCCCCAATCACTCATTATATGGAAGCACCACAGAAGGTCGACAGTAAAAATGCTGACCTTCCACACAGCGACGGCACAATACCGACGCAGGTATTGTGCCATCCATTTCCCCAGTGTTTTCTGTAGGGGGCTGTGCCCCCCACACTTTAGGATTCTCAACTCCAGGTCAGAGTTGGTCCGGGGAGGGGGCAGAACACTGGGGGAAAGCAAAACATGGAAAAGGACCATTACAGCGACTGTCACTGTAGCAGTCTTTTTCTGTGTTTCGCCATTGGGGTGTTGGGCAAAAGGGGGCAACCGCGTTATACACTCTTCACCTGCCTGCTTCAGCTGTTCCTGTTGTCAACTTATGTTCCTGCATGTTCCCATGGGGGTCTGTTCGTAAGCCTCCTGACCCTCCTGGCTCTCCTCTCTTGGTCAGTTTAAGTGCTTGCTGCTGAAGCATTTAAACTACTCACTATGGACCAAGGTCCCCTTCTCGGACAGATGCAGGCTGTCCTTCTTATATAAGCTTGCATATGCCCAGGTCAGGCCTCAGTCCCATATGAAGCCAAAACCCTCCCTTCCACACCAATCCTTCAACCAGGACTTGAAGAGACAGATGTGGAGTGCCCTAGCTTCCCCTGTGTCCTGGACAATTAGCACATCAGAGAATTAGACAAAGCGTGCTCTGTGTTTTCGGTTCCTCCCAGTTTCCTGAAATCCTCCTGGACTCTGGCGCCACCCTTCTCCTAGCCAAGTCATTGGTCCCCAGGTGGACAATGACATCCAGCTGCTCCCTCCTACCTATTGCCCTAGTGATCCTATGGATCCGCTTCCCATCCCTCCATGCAGCACTTCCAGGGAGGCACTTGACCTCCCTCTCTCCCGTTCCTAACTCCACTGCCCGGACAACAGTAGTAAGTAGTAGTAGTAGTAGTAGTAGTAAAAAACTTATTTTTGTACCGGAGAAGCGAGCACCCAGTAAAGGGGCTGGCTACCGAGCAGACACGATAGACCATGAGGCCTATTCTGCTAGCTTTTAGTATGTTAGTATGTATGTATAATACATGTCGTTTGGGTTAAAAACCCAGTTTGCAAGACAGTCCTGTTTGTCACTAAATTACCTAAAACATATACACATAAATTGAACTAAAATTTAAAGACACACAGAAATGATACAATCCACAAATACAAAGTACAATTCAGAAGAGTATGGATCAAATTAGCAATAACATATACATCGATCACAGATATTAGAGTGCTGCAGTCTAATTACATTGACATCTAAATTGACTTATACCCTTTATCTCCTGGACAAGTAAGTCAAATGAAGGTGAAGTACGAGCTGACTAAAGCAAAATATTTAAATACTGTATTTAGCTGCCTGGTAGCATAATGTTTGTTCCCCATGTCTGCTCTGGATCACAGGAAAATACACTTTTTCCACATGAACTTTTTTTTATTTTTTATCAGTGAACTTTCGTTTATCAAGTAATGTAATGTTAATATAGTGATTTGGATGAAAAACGTGATATCTATATATTATTTTTTGCCATGATCTAGTACAGTTAATGTCTACAGACTGCCACTGTAGTTGAGATAGTAATACACAATGGTGAGTTCTAATGTTGCCTTGTATAACATATACCTTGCTAGTCTGTAATGTACCCTGTCTAATTTGTTCAATAGTTGTCTACTTGCAGTTCAATATATGAGTTCTCCATTTGTTAACACAGGCATAATTAATTGCTCTGCCACTTTTTTTGAGCATTCTTTTCCAAACATTTTGTTTGGCGTAAAGTGCCTATTCTTCGGTTTACTTTATTTATTAATACATTTGTATGTTTTTAAAGAACATATGAATATCAAAAACAACTCCTAGGCAGGGATCGACAAATCCAGTAGTCCCTTGTCCGGGGCTACCAGTCTACTGACAGGGACAAGCATCAATTGAGCCAGAGGTTGTCCCACGGACAACCAAATTAATTTAGGCTGTTTTTTTTGTTTGTTTTGTTTCTATCAACAGGTTCTGCAGTGTTCAGTTGTTGCCACTAGGTGTCGTCAGGTAGGGAGTTGGGTTGCTTGCTGCCACGGAGTTCACATGAGCGACAAGCTGGAGAAGACATGCACCACATGTTTTTCAGGGAGCTGCCATTCTGGAGCAGCACTGGAAGAGAGTGCGGTTTAGACAGGGTCTCAGCCTTCCCTGTACCTCCCACTCAGCCATCGCAGCGGCCGCACTACTTGGAGTGACAGATCAGTCTGAATATTGCAAACTAGACTGCCTATAACTCAAAGGTATTTCGCCAGTTTCATAGCAGTTGATTGCGGTGGTGAGCTGTCCACGGGTGGAACTGCACTCTGTGGGAGTGGTACACATGAAGACAGCGTGTCAATGGGTAGTCGTGTAGCGAGTGGACTTGTCTCGCACCGCACTACTGAAGTGACTAATTAAATTTTGAAGCCAGAAAGGTACATTCAGGGAGCAGATCTCTACCTTTATTATAGTCTGTCCTCAGTGACACCTAGTAACAGAACTTAAAAAAAGAAGAAAGCACAAACAGATTTAATTTAAAGAGGAAAAGTGACTCTAAGAGGAGGGGGATGAGGAGATCTTGGGGGGGAAGGGTCAGGCTGTAGGGTTATGTTGGATCAATTCGACCATATAAAATGCAGCAAAGTTGAAAACTGAAAACAAAATAATTGAAAATAGATATATATATATATACACGTCATAAAAACCTATTTACTTTACTGCTATCTCTGGAAAAGGATGTGGGATGGGTTATGTAGTATGGTGAGTGAGAGAAGGAAACGGGGAAAAGAATTTATTAAAACATTTCATTCATAAATTATTTTTCCTGTTTCCTAATGTACTATATCTGCCTAGTATCAATAATATAATCCCCACACCAAGTCTTTTATTGTTACATTAAGTCTTTGTAATTTCACTCAAAATATAGCCTTCCGACCATGGACTACCACTCCCAACAATGGGACTACCATTTCTGGTAAGACCAGTTGTCCTGGACAAGTACTTTATTTTGAAATTTGTCGATCCCTGCTCCTAGGTAACAATACTGGTTTACCTGGTCCAGACTTTCATTATTATCTATTTTACTTGAACAATTTATTTTTGTTTAGATGCAAATTGTAATAACTTGGTCTTCATTGTATTCATAATAAGACCTGACCTGGTGAACCACTCCCTCATGTTGTCAAAATCAGTCTGCAGTTTTAATTGTAGTTCTTGAATACTAGAACCAGTTGTAACAAGAGCAGTGTCATCCGCATACAGTCTCGCATATGAGCTGCACAATACTTGAGGCAGGCCATTATTGAATAATAAGAATAACAGGCGTCCTAAAATGGATCCCTGGGGTACACCTCTTTTTACAGCTCTGCTAGGTGACATACCCCCTGAGACCAAAACTCTTGGAGAGCACCCTCCCTGGTAAGACTGCAGCCGAGGCCCATCTGTTACGTCCATAAGTTCTACTGTCTGCAGAAGGAGGGAGTGGTTCACCAGGTCAAAGGCCTTAGATAAGTCAATAAAAATTACTGCTGTCTTCAAACCAAAATATAATGATGCTTTGATCATATTATTAAATTCCATAAGTGTTGTAGTGGTTAAGTGCGCTTTTCAAAACCCTGACTGGTATGGTGCAATTAAATTATATTTGTCCAGATACTCCATGATTTGGGTGTGGATGTGCCATTCCAAGCATTTGGACAGGACAGACAGAAGAGCCATCGATCTATAATTGTTTATTTCCGAGGCCACCCCCCCTTAAAAATAAGAATGGTTTTGCTTTCCTTCCATACCTGTGGAAAATAGCCTTCCTGTATGCTCCAATTAAATATTTGAGTGTCAACTGGAGCAATATGATATGCAACTAATCTCAGAAATCTACTCTCCAAACCATCAATTCCTGTATACTTATGTGTATTTAAACTTCTCAGACCTTTACTTACTTTAGATATGCTCAGTGCTTCGAATCTGAAGCGGGGGTTGTGTGGCTTTATTATCCCTTATTAAGTCCTTCTTTAATCCTAGTTTATTTGTATCAATATCGTACCCTGGTATATCCACAAAAAGAATAATTCAATAATTTAGCAACCACATAAGGATCATCCATTAGTGAACCTTCCTTGCACCCTTACAGTGAGCTTCTTTGATAAATCTTTACGCCTTGGGTCTAATAAATTGTTGACATTTTGCCAAAACTTCCTAGAATTATAGTCGCAATGTATCTTATTTTTATAATAAATAGCCTTAGCCTTCTTTATTTTTTGTTTGCATCTATTTCTCTCCCTCTTAAAGAGGGTCCAATCCCCCTCCTGTCTAGTTCTCTTGGCCTTTTTCAACTCTATTTTTAACCCTTACTGTCTTCAGTAGTTTTTCATTAATCCAAGGAAGTCTGGTTTGCTTAATTATGTTGTTCTTTCCTGGGATGTGAACAACGCAGATTTTATTAAATTTTAGTAAAATACTGCACTGATAAAATCCAAGTCTGGAATAAGCAGACATATGTACCACTTTTCTCTTCTCATAACTACTAGGAATTTGTGTTCTGAAAATGTTCTTAAGTTTCTGGTCCATGTGTAATTTGCGTGATCTAACAGTCCCTGTATCTGTGAGGTTAAAATAGTTCCCCATATCGGATTATGGTCTCCCAAATGGGGGGGAAGAACTCCTGAGTTTTATAAAACCATTGAGGAGGAAGTAAATAATAAATCTAAGATGGTTCCATTTTTAGTGGTTTTGGTATATCTTGTAGGGACATTTATATGTTGGATACTCCAAGAATTGATACAATTTCTTTTAGCTGATTACCATGAGGGCCCAACCAATTACAATTTAAAACCCCCATGAGCACCAATAATTTTTCCCCCAAAATGTTATATATTTTATTACACATTCTATACTTTTTAATTTAGCTTTAGGTGGGGAATATAAAACTACCACTGTCTTCACTGATTTTGCTCCAATTGCCAAGTATTCTATGTTGTTTTCAGAACCCCTGAGAACAAGTTCCATATGGCCCAAACATTTTTTAGCATACAGCATTACCCTCTTTTGGGCCTCTCAGGACAAAACAATGTGTAATCAGGCAAATTAAATTCACCATCTTACATTTTAGATGTAAGCCAAGTTTCTGTCAGGCCCCAAACTTCTGGGGTATGCTCATTTACCAATACATTCAATATTTCCATTTTAGTTCCCAAACTTCATGCGTTATCATGTAGTATCCCCCACTAGGAGAAGCTTCCCCCTCCTCCGGGGTCCCCTGCCTCCCTTTCCCTGGGGCTCCATCCTGGAGGAAACCACCCATCCTCCCTGGTCCCAGCCTCAGGTTCCTGAGTGGGGCGTTCCCATTCCTCCAAAACAGTGTAGGAATTACTAAGCGGGACTGGTTGGAGGATGTGATTTCAACCCCTCCCCCACCTACTCACCTTCCCTGAGCCCACTGTAGTCCAATCACTCTTCGTCACAGGCATCCTTTGAGGTTCAGGCTGTTGACCTGGTGGTCTCTGGGTGGGGGTGGATGCCGCCTGCAGCCTGGACAACTCTTCTCGGAGACAGGCAACCTCCTACCTCAGCCCAGAAAGGTGTCGGCAGATAGGGCAGCACTGCAGCCTCCATAACGTGTTCCTGAAGAAAGGTCATCTAATTCTTCAACTGCACTGGAAAGGGTTTTGATGGCAGGAAGAAAAAAGGTAATGCTACCTCTCTACAGCTCACTGGCGAGACCCTATTTGGAACACTGTACTCAGTTCTGGAATCCTTCATACCTGAGAAAACTTGACAGTGACTGGCTGGAGATGGTGCAATGAAGAGTAACCAAAATGATTCAGGCCCAACAGGGAAGATTATATGGGGAATGGGTGAGGGCACCAAACCATGCATTAGTTGCAGGCCACAATGGAGTGGCACAATATGATAGAGACCTTCGGGTGGGGGGGCAGCTGCTGGATAGAGGAGCCTGCAATCTCGTGCAGCCTAGACAGAACAGGATGGCCTTCTGCTGCTGGCAACTTTGTATGTTTGTAAGTTCTTGAAAGGAATACACAAAGTAAGCTGTGAGGAACAATTTAGCAGGAATAGTGGGTCAAAAACAATGAGACATTATTGTAAGCTGATGGGGAGGGGTGGAGGTTCACGAGGGACACAAAAAGTTTTACTTTATGGAGAGACAGTGGCTGAACCATTGAACAGACTACCAGCAGAAGTATCCAGTCCAAGCCATCTTTATTTACAAAGCGTCTATTCAGAACAGCTCTGAGTGCTCTACACAGTAATAACATCATACTGCAAGATTTAAGTACATATAAACATCAACACAATGTATAACATTAGATTACATATTAAATGAAAACAAAAATACAATTAATGCCTATGCAGTGGGTGCAAAAACCACTAATGGATTCAAGTATGGCTGGCACAGAGTAAAGGTCTTAATAGTTTCTCAGAGGGGTAGCATTAAAGCACGGAGTGGGGGGGGTTCAAAAACTCCTTCTAGACAATAGATCACGGTAGGGAAAGGTAAAAATGGGCAAACTAGATGGACCAATGGTCTATTTCTGCTGACACTGTCTAGGATTCTACAGTGGTGCCTTCTCTGCGGAGGCAGAAAGGAGACTGTCATAATTTGGTTCTGCTTTTACAGAAGCCCAGAGCGAAGATTCCAGTGGTACAACTGCCCTGTAACCAACACCAAGAGAGAGAAGTAGGTATTTAAAGAAATGTGGTAGCACTGGCATCAGTATAAACTGAATATGTTAAATAATATATAGCAGGGTTTTAAATAATTGATTAGCACTTTTTTTCTTGGGACAATACTAACTGTACAGAAAGCATTTATATAGGTTTTCTAGAAGTGTTATGTTTGTTAAACACAGTGAGGCAAGTGCTATGCATTATCACAATGTTTTAGAAATTTTATGAGCAAAATGCTAATCAATTTTTAGAGTTAAATAAAACCCTGTATAGTTCACCAGCCCGGTGGCACAGAGGGTTGAGGCGCTGGACACCACTCATGCCACACCGGCGACCCGTGTTCCAGAATGAGCATGGGTCGCCGTGGATCAGCAGGGAGGAGATGGATTGAGTGTCCGGACTGCTCCCCATCTCCGGAGGGAGGGGGGGATGGGACCAGCAGCCGGAGCACGCCTGACCCCTAGCGGAGGCCGAGGCTCGATGGCATGGAGCTGCACAAACACAGGAGTGGGGACGCAGCAGACACTTGAGAGGGACGTGTATGGAAGCATGCGCGAACCCAGTCTCAGGCGTCATTACACGCCGCAATCCCGCAAGGGGTGAAAAAGCAGAAATAGTGGCTCCAGGTTTTGCGGCTTGATGGCCGTCCACTGGCACGTGCCATCTCCTCGGGCACCACCTGTTACGGATCCATGCCAGGTCAGGGATTAGAGGGTCCCTCTCCTCCCGCCACAGGGGTAAGCCGTGGGGGAGCCAAAGTGGTAGCTGCAAGGAGTTTGGTACGGATGGACGGGAGCCGGGGGAGGAGAGTCGAACAGGGTCACAATGGGGAAAAAAGTACAGGTAAAAATAAAATAAAAAAATATATATAATATGTGTGTATACATATATATAAATTTTGAGTGCCTTATTTGAACAAATTGTCAAACTGTATCAGACATGATAAGAAATAGGCGTCCTAACAGGGAGTCACTTTTTATGAATTATGCTTCAAGAATAAAGGCATTCAGGTAAACAGGCCAGAGGGGAAAAGTCTGGTGGTCTTTCAGAACATTTGGTACTTTAAACATCTTTAATCACTGTTTTAATGCTGTAGCTCTGTTTTTTTTTCTAATTCTTTTTATCACCTCCTTTTTGACTCAGCGAACTCTCTCCGGTGACCTCCTATGTCTCCCTTGTCTCCACCTCCCATCGTGGCCATGCCTTTCCCGCACTCCCGGTCCGGAACATCCCCTGGGTCTGAACCCTCTGGGGAATGGCCATCCTATCCACCCAGGGCACTCTATCTAGAGTGCTGAGCTCCGAGCCCAGGGGGGAGGCTTGCAGGGGGGTAAGCCTGACATTAGGAGTGTGGACGGTAGAAGGCACCATCTCCTATCGCTGGAGGAGTTTTTTTTTCTGTGTTGTTTCACCCACTCCCTCCCCTCTGAGCCCGGATGTGCAATGACATCTTGACGATGTCCGACATGGCTCAGCCCAATCCTCTTTCAAGCCCTGTAGTGTGGCAGTGCCTCCGACTTCCGCCAGAGGCCGCTGTGGTGCCCAGCTATCCCTGGATCCCTTCCCCCTAGAGAGGAGAGCTGTCCACTGGATGCTCAATCCTCTCTCCCCCCTGCCTACCCCCGGCAGTCTGAGCTCTTCCTGAACCCGGGTCACCGGCGTGGCGCGAGGTGTGGTGCCCAGCGCCTCAACCCCTAGCGTCACCGGGCTGGCATGTTGTAGTTTTGTAGTGCGATTATTATGGCTGGACTGTAATAATCTTTTTTTTGGTTTTTAAACTTTATATTTATTATATCTGATAAACACTGAAGATCAATATACAAGCAGAGATATTACAATTATTTTTACATATACTTCACTGAGGTCACCACCCTCTTAATAGAACAGTTCGGCAATCTACTGCTCAAAGATACGTCCATAGGGGGTAGTCCAACATCTTGAAATTATCAGAATGTCCAGCAAGAAAAAGCTGTATAATGGAGACCATGACTGCATGGTAAAATCCCGCAAGGTCCAGCCTTCTAATTTCTTTAAACTCACTTTCTCCAAAGCAGAACAGAGATAATCCCCATGTATTAATCTTTAATATGGGCACCCATTGTGCCATATCCCAATAAAGTTTGTTTTAAGTCTGAAGCAGGCTAACTTGGATAAACAGTTGCTTCACCACTAACAACACATCTACTATTATTTTACCTTTTTGGTAGTATAATTGCAATGTATGCAATAAAGCAGTGAAATTATATACTTACTCAGATTAACAATGAAAATGGAAGGTCAAAGAAAGTGTTCCTCGGGAAGCTAATAAAGGTGTCAATATCTTAGTCCATCAAATAGGAGGAACGAAAAGTACCTCAACTAAACTCGCCATATAATGACGCCTTCCAGCCCTCTATATATGGAGGAACCATTTTAATTTTTTAAAATCCAGGTTTTTTCATGACTCGTTGTCATCTTCCAAGGAAGGATCTCCCTCATCATCACTCTTCCTTCTCTGGGGGGACCCAATGCTGGGCCCATTTCAAGGCATCCTTGGCATCAGAAAATATGTAAACCTTGGGGGGCGCTGTTCAGCCAGAGCAACGAGCAGCAACTTTTCAGAGCTCCATGCAAACAGCTACAGAATCTGCTTTAATCCTCCTTTTTCTAATCTTTGAATTTACTTTTTGATAGCACCAGTGGAAAGATCGACCACAACTTTAATAGGTTGGGCAATCCTAAGCGAGATAAAGTGCCAGGTGTGTCTGGGAAACCAAGGGGCCGAGTAGATCAGATGAAACTACGCCAGCTGAGGAGGCCTCCAGCTCAGGTGAAACGATGACTACCCTAGGAAGTAAATTGCAGACTCTGACTACCTCAATGTCTATTCTCAATCAGAAAATAGATGATTTTAACGGACGGGTTGTCGTCCTCGAATCATCAGTAGACGGATTGAAAGGGGAGCTGCAACGGGTCAGTAAGCAAGCGGATGCATCCTCCGGAGCAACAGCCTTAATGTCTAAGGAATTACAGCATTTTTGTGATCGACTAGAAACCCTGGAGAATCAAACCCGTTTGGCAAATATCTGACTAGTGGGGCTACCTGAGGGTTTGGAGGGTGACCACTCAATTCTAACTATTTGTGACTGGCTATCAGAGAAGCTACTACCGGAGGGACACCCAGAAACTCTACCGTGACCCCGAGAACAGGCCTCAAGTTCAGAAGAGCCCCACACTTTGATGTTGATTACCTCGAGTGTGGGGGCCAGGGACAAGATCTTCCGTTATGCCTGTAGAGTTGCTCCAATAATGCAAGATGAAAACTCCGTGCATATCTTCCCGGATATAAGTTACGCCACAAGGCAGAGGCATAAAAAGTTCAATGCTGTAAGGCAGACACTACGGGACCTGAACATACCACACACTATTATCTTCCCGGCGCGGCTCTGGATCACCTTCCAGAATAAAATCTTTATTTTCTCGGATCCCATTGAAGCTGGTAGATGGGCGGATCGTCAGATGGTGGAATCGAGAGTCAGACCGGAGGAATCGGCTGATGAAGAGGCTTTGGATGTAACATACTAAAAGCCAGCAGAATAGGCCAAATGGTCTGGCTTGTCTGCTCGAAAGCCAGCAACCTAATGGCTGCCCGCCTCACCACCCCACTAGCCTCCAAGAGTGTCTTCTCTAGATTCAGTTTCCCCTTGAACCTATCCCACCCCTTCTTGAAGCCCTCCACTGTGCCCTCCTCCACCAGCCTCCCAAGAAGCACATGCCACGGCTCCACCACCCTCTCAGTGAAAAAATGCCTCCTACATTCCCCTCAGTAATTTCCCCCCTCCAACTTCCACCCATGACCCCTGGTCACTCCCCCCTTCTTCAGCCTAAACAACTCCCTGGTTCCACTCCTAATTATTCCCTTTACATACTTGAAAACCTCCATCATGTCTCCCCTGTCCCTCCTCTCCTCCAGTGAGTAAAGCCCAAGCTCTTCCAGTCTCTCCTCATAAGGCCTCCCCTCTATGCCCTGAATCATCTTGGTCGCTCTCCTCTGGACCCTCTCCAGCAGCGCTATGTCCTTCTTCAGATGAGGTCTCCAGAACTGTACACAGTACTCAAGCTGCGGCCTGACCAAGGCATTATATAGAGGGAGGATCACTTCCCTGCTTCTGGATGTAGTTCCCCTGGCTATGCAACTCAATATCTTGTTTGCCTTGGCTGCAATTTTTCTGCAATTTTCAGAGTTATTCATTTTAACGTCTACCACCACCCTATAATCCCTTTCTCCCAATGCTGCTTGCAGTGTGACCCCCCAGGGTGTATACATGTACCCTGAGTGCTACTAACTTCTGTGATTTTTTTTTCCAGAGACTGTGGGTTGTTAAGGGTGATAGGTGGAGACTTTAAGTTGTACCCTGTTTTAAAATTAATCAGTGGTTGTTTTTCTAGATTAAAAAGGAGGTCTCTCCACCCTTTTTAGGGTTTTTTTCTGAGAACCCTAGTCACCTGGCTCATTTAAGATAAATTGGTTGTCTTATTTTCTCCTGTTGCTATCCTGTTTTACTATTTCCCCAGCTGTAATTTGGGGATGTGAAAGCTATGATTGCAGATTTTGTATCTAATGTGAAAAGTTAACTGCATAATTATTAAAATGTTTCATATTTTTCATTAACCACTTACACATGGAATCAATGGTCCCTTAGTGGGACTCTGATATTATAGAATTAGATTGCTGGACAATCCTGTTTCATCAAGGCAAGCCATATAGCTCATGGACCCATGAATGGTGAATTATGGACTCAATTTTAGGTTGTACGTGTATTGTAGTTATCCTCCAATGTTGTACCACAATACAGCTAATGCATAACTCACCCTTTAATTAAGGGAATGTTTTCCCAAATGGTATTTAAACAGATGCTCTGTTTGCTGTATGTAATTTTTGTCATAAGACTTGTTTCTGATAAATGCTTAAAAATAAAGTATAAAAAAAGAAGAAAATATGTAAACCTTGCCTTAGTAGGCAATTCGAAGTCGTGCACGGAAAATGATACCATGCGGCACACCCGCTTCCCGAAGCAAAGCTCTTGTACCATCAAACTGCTTTCTTTTCTGCCAGGTGGCATAACTCACATCGGGGAATAGTCTCACCATTTGTCCCTCACAAAGGAGTTTTTTTTTTTTCTGCCCGGCTAGCGTCAATATCGATTCCCTCGTACCCACTCCATCTACTGCCGCAACAACTGTACGTTGGGCCTCTGGATTGCCAGGCCTACCTCGAAGAGAGATTCTATATGCCTTCTGAATCTTCTGAACATATGCAGCGGCTCCGTCGCCTAGTTGCTGCTGTAGCCAGTCCTGAAGAAACAGGATGAGGTAATCCTCCTCGCAACCTTCATGTAGTCCCAACAGTCTTATATTGGAGGCTCTTGCCTGGTTTTCCAGGGTCTCCAGACGCATCCTGAGGTGGCCATTTTCTTTAATTATATTATTAATGGTGCCCATTGCTGCATCCGCCCATTTTGTAGCCTCCGCGGTCGCGGAAGTAACGGTCTCCAGTGAGGACTCAACACTAGCCACACGGTTGATGAGACCATCGAACTTGTCAGTGAGCCCAGCCACTGTACAGATCAGTCTAGAAATCTTGTGGCCAAGGGATTGCAGGGTTTCTTCACTGGGAGTTTCTGCAGTGTCTTGCTGAGTCTGAGGTGTAGACCTCATGGACGAGGTGGCGCCAAGAATTCTTCCTTTGGTGCCCTTAGCTTGGTTCCTTTCTTTATGAGGGTTACCCATCCTGGCAAATTTTTCTCACTGCACCTGTTACTGCGTTTAGGTAAGATAAAGTCACAAATAGTGGTTTTGTTGCTTGGAAACTCTACATTTTACAGAGCACTAACTTCAGGCTGCCATCTTGCTCAGGCTCCACAGCACCCCCACCCCGGGACTGTAATAATCTGATACAGTAACAGCCTTATGTTTATCTAAAATAATGTATTTTGGTAGATTCAGTGAAATGTAGACCAGACTTGTGTATTTTTTCTAATCTGTTTTTTGTGCATGAATGCTTTTCCTTCTTTAGCCTTTGTGCTGTATAAAAACCTGCTCAAAATCCTTAGTGTATGGGAGAGAGCTAGTATGTATGGAACTCAATGAATTCTTAACCTTGTTGTACCACCTTGAGAATGTCACAGACGGTACAAGTTACAATGCCCTAGCGCTGCTGTTAAACACTGTCAGCATAGCCGATAGCTCTTTTCTTCCCCATGTAGACTTCTGACATCCGATTACCAACGAATCTCACTTGCCAGCACAGTACTAGGATAGCCATGGCAGGGAAGATGTGCAGTGATAAAACAAAGGTAGGTGCTGCGTTCTACAGCTAGGCAGGGTGCTGGTCCTGGGCTCCAACCCTATAGACACCAAACCAAAAAATGAGACCTGCACTCCAGAGCCAGGAGTTTGTACTTACAAACTCCAGTGAAGGAAGTCCATGCAACACCAAATGTATTTTTATTTGGAGGCAAGTTCTCCATTTCAAACAAAGCAGGAACAAAAGTCTGTCTCAAATCAGGCTGCCCTGGCGCTTCGCTTGATTTGAGACGGGCTTTTGTTCCTGCTTGTGTGAAATGGAAACGACTCCAAATAAAAATATATTTGATTTTACAACAATCTACTCTGCATGGACTTCCTTCACTGGAGTTTATAAGTAAAACTCCTAGCTCTGAATGCTAGTCTCATTTTTAGTTAAGATGTGCAGTGACACTGCAGACTTCTGGAACCAACAGTGGGTGGGTTCAGATGCTTATTTAAAAAAAAAAAAAAGATTCTGTGTGAGCGTGGCACTGTGGATGGAGTGTGACTTGTTCATGGGGTGTGGGGGTGGTGGCAAAGTTTAACTGCCATGCAATGCTCAAGAAGTGGTCCACTACTGTTTAATGTTGCCCAGAAAAAGACAATGGATGGGCAACAGTAAACAACAATGCAGAGTTCACTTCTCAAGGTTGCATGACAATGGTAAACCTTTCAAGCTTCACTCTCTATGTTTACTAGGTTGTCATAACCTCTCGAACTGAACACAGTGTTGTTCACTGTTGCTTTGCCCATCCATTATCCTCTATGGCATGCACTTTCTAAACTGTTGTGTCAAAGGTTATAACACTTTAAATTCCCCCTTCACCCCACACCCAGCTGCTTGCTTAAAAACACAGAATCTGATGGCAGATAAGGACCACCTGGTCCACCTAGTCTGCCCATTTCCCTACCTGTCTGAACTGCAGATCCTAACTGATCTGCAGCTTACCTTCTCTTTCCCACCCTTACGGTCTATCCCTTGCATTCTTAAATTCATCTATAGTTTTTGCCTCTGTGACCTCTGCAGGGAACCTGTTACAGACAGACCACCTACGGGCTTCCCAAGCTGCTCCTGTGGCCCTGGCACTCTCCGAGCTGGCCGCAGCTAACAGACTGCCCGACTGACCCCCGGACAGATTCAGACAGCCCATCTGCAGGCTTCCCAAGCTGCTCCTGTGGCCCTGGCACTCTCCGAGCTGGCCGCAGCTAACAGACTGCCCGACTGACCCCCGGACAGATTCAGACAGCCCATCTGCAGGCTTCCCAAGCTGCTCCTGTGGCCCTGGCACTCTCCAAGCCTGTCGCAGCTAACAGACCACCCGACAGACCTGCAGACAGATTCAGACAGCCCATCTGTGGGTTTCCCAAGCTGCTCCTGTGGCCCTGGCACTGTCCGAGCCGGCCGCAGCTAACACACCGCCCAACTGACCCCCGGACAGATTCAGGTACGCACCGGACCTCCGAAACTTGTGGTTTTGAATGCCGCTGTTTTGACTGGATGCATAGTGGAGGAGCCAGGCTCTGACTAGCAGTTTCTGCTCCTTGGCTGATTTTGCAAAGCCTGGCGCTTCCTGATCTCAGGTAAATCTCTTTCTGTGCTGTGTTCTGGGCTAAATTTTTTTTTGTCCACCCCCCCTCACAGTATTAAACAGACCCTTGCTCCATCCCTTTCCTCAGCCTAGCAGATGATAGGTCACTCCACTGCTGCACATTCTTATGGCTGTTGGCCTCCCTGTCTTCAATACCTGACTTGACCCACTTTCTTACCGCCCCTTTTTAAAGCAATCTCACCTACAGGGTCACACATTTGCTCTTAACTTTTTCTCCAGATGCTCCAGTTAACTCCTCTCAATTACTGCTCTAACCTGCCCTGTTAGGGATCTCACTCTAATTCGACTATATACCCTTTCATTTCTTATACTTCCACTGCCTTTGGTGACATATTCAGTCACAGCCAAACCATCTCAGTAGCTGGCACCTTTGCCTTAGGTGAATTTTCAACTATATCACTAAATCAGAACTAGTGTCATTGCCCCCCCCACGAAGTAAAGCAATATTACAGTGACTTTCCAGGTGTTTTACCAAAATTGCCCTGTGCTTCGGCTAATTTCACAGCTGGCACACCACTGCTGGCTCAGTTTACCTCCAGCTACCTATTACACCTTTTAACACCCTTAACCACGTTGCGCCCTCACCTACCAGGTACTCATGATGACCCCACCTACTGGTGCCACCTCAGCCTCCTGGCTTGCACTGCTAACCCTAGCCTCCCTCATTCTGCTAGGTCACACGCCACATGTCCACCAACATGATGAGTTGAAACCCCCTCTCATCAAGCCTCTCACCCTAAACACCCCCCCTCACCCCATCTGCCATGAGGCCACCAGTCTCACTCCACCAATGGGCTGTACCCACATCCCACCCCACTGATGCTGCCATGTTAAGGTAATGGACTCTACTTTGCCTTGCCTCTCCCGCTCTACGGCAGCTACCCATTCCCACATCCTTGCGATGCTCCTCCCCCTCCCTGATGGCACCTAAACTGGTGCAGAAGCGACTAAAACTAGCATCTATGCATATCCACCTGCTCCTGCTCCTCCTCTCAGGAGACATTCACCTCAACCCTGGCCTCACCCAACCTTCTCCCCAGGCTACTGCTCCCAAGGATCTTAAAAATCGCCTCCCTTAATATATGCAGCCTCCTTAACAAATGTGACTCTTTTCAGGGCTGGGTTGCCCTGAATCACCCTGACATCATCTCAGTAGTAGAAACTTGACTCATAGACATAGAACATAGACTTTGACGGCAGATAAGGACCACTTGGCCCACCCAGTCTGCCCATTTCCCTACCTACTGGATAAGCTGCAGATTCTAGTTAACAGCCTACTTCCTGTCACCCCCCCCACTACAATTGCCTTATGTCAGTCCCCTGCATGTTTGAATTCCCCCACTGTTTTTAGACCCAACAACCTCCCCAGGAAGGCGATTCCATGCATCCACCACTCTCTCCGTGAAAAAGAATTTCCTCACATTATCCCGGGGCCATCCCCCCTCTATCTTTAAATTGTGCCCCTTGTTCTTACACATCTCTTTTTCTGAAAGATGCTACCCTCCTGGACTTTGTTGATTCCCTTGAGGTACTTGAACATTTCTATCATATAATTGTACTAATCATATGCTATGTTTCTTTATTTCAATCTCTGTACTTGTATTTGTTTCCAATATTTGCCATGTACTGGGTCTCGTCCCCCAGATCGCATCTGGAATCGAGCATGTTGCTCAGTATGCCTTCCTGGTAAATCTCGTAAATGAATAAATAAATGTCCCCCAGTCCCTCCTTTCATCAAGGGTATACATATTAAGCTCTCTCAGTCTCTCTTCACATGGTTTCTGATGCAGACCCTGCACCATTTTAGTTGCCCTCCTCTGGACTGCTTCCATCCTGTCTATGTCCTTGCGTAGATGAGGTCTACAAAACTGCACACAGTACTCCAGATGGGGTCTCACCAACTGTCTGTACAGAGGGATAACCACTTCCCTTTTTCTACTTGTGATGCCCCTTCCTATACATCCCAGTATCCCCCTGGCTCTCCTTACTGACTTCTCACATTGCTTACCAAACTTTAGATCATCTGATACAGCTCCCCAGGTCCTTTCCATTTTGTTGTTGTTAGTACCTCCCCTGCTATTGTGTACTCTTCTCCTGGGTTTTTGTTTCCCCGGTGCATTACTTTGCACTTCTTTGCATTGAATCTAAGTTGCCATATATCTGACCATTCCTCCAACCTTGCCAAGTCCATTCTCATCCTTTCTACCACCCCTTGTGTATCAACTCCAGGGTATTAAATAATTCATTAGCAGTTTTTTTCTTGGGACTATACTAACTGTCCGGAACGTATTTATATAGATTTTCTAGAAGTGCTGTGTTTGTTACAGTGAGGCAAGAGCTATGCATTTTCACAAAGATTTAGCACTTTTATGAGCAAAACGCTAATCAATTTTTAGAGTTAAATAAATCCCTGAACTCTGTTACAGATCTTTGTGTCATCTGCAAAGAGGCATACCTTTCCCTCCAGACCCTCTGCAATGTCACCTATAAAGATGTTAAAGAGGACTGGACCCAGTACTGAGCCCTGAGGTACTCCACTAGTGACCTCCCTTTCTTGAATGTGTTCCATTCACCATTACCTTCTGTGTCCTGTTGTGCAGCCAGTTTGCTACCCAGGCTACCACCCTGGGACCCACTCCCGCTGGCTAACTTGATTATTAATCTTTTGTGCGGGACTGTGTCAAATGCCTTTTTAAAGTCTAGGTGAGCCATATCACACCCCTCCCTGTCTATTACTTTGGTCACACAGTCAAAGAAATCTATTAGATTCACCTGACATGACCTTCCTGCTGTAAATCCATGCTGCTTTGGGTCCTGTGCCCAGCCCTCTAGGTACTCAACAATTCTTTCTTTCAAGTGATTCCATCATTTTCCCTACCACTGAGGTCAAACTTACAGGTCTGTAGTTTCCTGCTTCTGCCTTGCTCCCACTTTTGTGAAGGGAATCACACCTGCCCTCCTCCAGTCCTCAGGTACCACCCCATCCTCCATGATTTGTTAAAAGTGTGGTCAGTGGTGTCACTAGGTACTCCCTTAGTTCTTTTAGGATTCTGGGGTGAATCCGTCAGGCCCCATTGCTTGTCCACCTTGAGTTTTAGGAGTTCTTTCAGGACTCTTTCTTCTGTAAATGGACTGGTGTCACCCCTACCCAGAGTGCTTCTATTGTCTGGTTTAGGTAACTCCTCCTCATCTTCTTTTGTGAATACTGAGCAAAAGTATTCATTCAGTATCTCTGCCTTTTCACTGTCTCCCTCTGCCCACCTCCCCTCTCCCTTATTAATCTTCACTATTCCTCCCTTAACCTTTCTATGCTCCCTAATGTACATATAAAAGGTTTTATCCCCCTTCTTAACTGAATTGGCTATTTTTTCCCCGGTTTGGGCTTTTGCTATTCTGACTGCCTTCCCCACTTCTTTCTGCTTTAACTGATACAGCTCCCTGTCATGCTCCTTCTGGGATTCCTTATACTTTTTGAATGCAGCCTTTTTCTCCTTAACCTTCCCTGCTACCTCTTTTGAGAACCATAGTGGTTTTTTACTCTGCTTTGTTTTCTTTATCTGTTTCACACAAAGGCTTGTTGCCTCTATGATGGCAGTTTTGGTTTTTCTCCATTGTTCTTCCACCCCTCCTTTTTGGCCATTTGCTACTGTATTCCTCAGGTATTCATCCATTTTGCCAAAGTCAGCCCTTCTAAAGTCCAGTATGCTTGTTTTTGTATGGCTCGTCTCCATGGTTGTGCTTACTGTGAAGCACACTGTGCAGTGGGTCGCTTGTTCCCAGATGTCTACTGACTTCTAAATTTGTGATCCTCTCTCCATTTGAGTGTACCAGGTCTAGTATTGCTCCCTCCCGAGTGGGTTCCAACACTAGCTAAGGCCTGCCCCCTGCAGAGCATCGAGAATGACCCTGCTCTTGGATGTGGCTGCAGTACATGTCATACAGTTAACATCTGGCATATTCAGGTTCCCCATCAACAGTATCTTCCCTTTTACAGCCATTTTGAGAATGTCCTCTATTATTTTCTTGTCCATTTCCTCCCTTGAGATGGGGTCTGTATACAACCCCGTGCAGATTGTGATGCCATTCCCTGTCTCAAGGTGACCCAGAGTGCCTCTTGTTCTCCCCTTTGCTTTTTAGTTCTGTAGCTTTGATTCCTTCCCTTATGTATAGAGCTACTCCACCTCCTCTTTTCCCCTTCCTGTCCCTTCTGTAGACTGTGTATCCCGGTATGTTGACATCCCAGTCATGGTTCTCCGTGTACCATGTTTCCGTGACTGCCACAATACCCAATTGTTCATCTTCCATCAAGGCTACTAGCTCAGGAAGCTCGTTTCCCAGACTATGGGCATTGGTACTCACTGCCCTCCATTTAATGTTGGCTTTATCCCTTTTTCCCCCATGCCTGCTCATTTTGCCCTTGTCTAATGTTCCATTTACCCCTGTCTTGCCCTCTGTTGAGCAATGTACCTCAGTGTTTACCTAACTACCTGGCATGTTTTGTGGGGGGAGGCTTGAAATTTCCTGCCTCTTATTAGCACCTCCCCCCATGGCTAGTTTAAAAGCTTGCCAAGGAAGCATTTAAACCTGTCACTTAGGATCCTGGTTCCCTTCGTGGACAGATGCAGACCATTGTGGGTCCCAAGATGACAGCCTGGGTAAAGAATTGGCTGGAGAATAGGACACAGAGAGTAATAGTAAATGGAGTCCACTCAGAAGAAAGGAAGGTTACTAGTGGGGTACGCAGGGTTCAGTATAGGACGGTCCTCTTCAATGTCTTTATAAGTGACATTGCAGAAGGACTGGAAGGAAAAGTATGTCTCTTTGCAGATGACACAAAGATCTGCAACAGAGTTGATGCACAGGGTGGGGTGGAAAGGATGAGAAGGGACTTGGCAAGGTTAGAGGAATGGTCAAATGAATGGCAGCTTAGATTCAATGCTAAGAAGTGCAAGGTAATGCACCTGGGAAACAATAACCCAGGGGAAGAGTACATAATGGGGGGTGAGATACTAACAACAACAAAAATGGAAAGGGACCTGGGGGTAGTCATATCAGATGACCTAAAGGTGGGCAAGCAATGTGAGAGGGCAGCAAGGAGGGCTGGGGGGATACTGGGATGCATAGGGAGAGGCATCCCCAGTAGAAAACAGGAAGTTATTATCCCTCTGTACAGACAGCTGGTGAGACCCCATCTGGAGTACTGTGTGCAGTTCTGCAGACCCAATCTCCATAAAGACAGACAGGATGGAAGCTGTCAGAGGAGGCAACTAAAATGGTGCAGGGTCTGCACGGAAGACATATGAAGAGGCGAAAGGAGCTTAATATGTATAGCCTCGAGGAAAGGAGGAGAGGGGACATGATAGAAACATTCAAGTACCTCAAGGGAATCAACAAAGTCCAAGAGGGTAGCATCTTTCAAAAGAGGTGTGCAAGAACAAGAGGGCACAATTTGAAGATGGGGGGCTCAGAGGTAATTTAAGGAAGCATTTTTCACAGAGAGGGTTGTGGATGCATGGAGCGGCCTTCGGAGGAGGTTGTGGAGTCAAAATCAGTAGTGGAATTCAAGCATGCATGGGACAGTCATAAGGCAATTCCAGGGGGGTGGGGGTAGAAAGAAGTAGGCTGCTGGTTAACTAGGATCTGCAGCTTATCCAGTAGGTAGGGAAATGGGCAGACTGGGTGGGCCAAGCGGTCCTTATCTGCCGTCAAATTCTATGTTTCTATCGTGCCAGTATAGACCTTCATCTCTCCAGGTGTACCCCCAGTCCCCAATGAAGCCAAAGCCCTGTGCTCTGCACCAGTTTGGCAACCATTCATTAAACTGCATGGTGTGTAGTACCCTAGCCTCACCCCTGCCATGGACTGGCAGCACCTCTGAGAAGGTAACTGTGCTTGCTACCTGTCTGAAGGCCCCTCCCCAACTCCACAATTTCATCCTGCACTGCACTGATCCCATGCCTAGCTAGGTCATTTGTCCCAAGGTGGGCAATGATATCTAGTTCCCTCTCCTGTGATGCTGCTTCTGCAATCCTGAGGATTCGCTTCTTGTCCCTCCAAGCCATGGCACCAGGCAGGCACCTTACTTCCCTCTTCTCTCCCTTCCCTGGGTCTACCCCTCTAACAACTGAGTCCCCTATCAGAAGCCGTTTCCTTCCCCTGTGGTGTCCCTTGCCACGCTTCTGTGGGTCTCCCTTGTGGATGTCCTCAGCATTCTTCTTGGTCTCCACTGAGGGTGCCATCATAGAGGAACCTTGCTCTGCCAGACTGGCGTATGGTTTGTGTAGAGGTACAACTAGGGGGCTTCGCCTCTGTTCCACCACCTGCACCCTCCCAGAACACACTGTGGTCCAACTGCTCTTCATATTTGGCAGCCTCTGAGGCAGTGGTTGTGGCAGTGGTGCTCTTTGTGTGGGGGAGGCCTCCTTAGTCCTTGCCAGTTCAGCCTGGAGGTGGGCAACCTCCTCCCTCAGAGCTGACAGCTGCCTGCAAATAGGACAGCAACGCAGTTTCCAGAATGTCTCCCGGAAAACTGCTGCCCCACAGCCAGTGCATTGCACCACTTCCCACATGTCCCTCTCCCTTATAATATACAATATGTAATATATAGTTTTTTTTTTTTTTTTTTTTGTGGTGTGTACTTACCCTTTATGCACTTTGCTGGGTTATTAGGAATATGACAGTCCTGCCCAAAGACCTGTTGAGGAAGTGATGTCAGAACTTTGGCTATAAAGGAAACATCATGCCTGGGGGGGTGGGTAGTCCACAACCACTGGTGACTGTTAGAAACAATCAAATACACCACTGCTCCACCACCCTGGTGAGTACTACCCTTTATAGTAATTCAACTAACCTCCAGTAACTGATTTGTAAATTATTTAAAAGTAATTTGATGCAAACTGTCACAGAATACTAGTAGACAGTTCAGTTACCCACAAAGGAAAATCAAATTTGCAGTTATTTCAACCCTTCTGAAGTTGCTCAGAAGATGCGCAGTTTTGAAAACCCCCTTCCTGATTTAAAAACTAAAATAATTAAACACAAAGCAATACCAATGTAAGACTATAAAGTAAAGAAAACTTCCCTCAGATGTAAGCAAGAGAGATTTGTTGCAGATTTCTAGTCCAGTATAGTATATCCCATGCAGCTTCTCAGTTGTTTCAAAGCACACCATGTTACACAACTTGAAGAAGATGATCTTGACCGTACCCCAGACTCTGTGGTCTCACTCCCCGGGTTTACTCTATACCGCGCCGACTGCAACTCTAAAAAAGTTGGTGGATGTGCGCTACACATCCAGGACTAGCTACAATGTCTTGCCCTCCCACCTCCATCTCTTGAGCATGGGGCCCAGGCCCTCACTCTGAAAATCACTACTGCACCTAACAGAGCCCCCCTGTTCCTCTCTTCTAGATACATTTCTCCCCGGAATCAGAAGAGTGCTTTCCACTCTGTCCTCACCTACCTACAGTCTCTCCCTGACAAGGCAGAAATCATTGCCCTTGGGGACTTTAATATAAATTGGCTAACTGACACATCGGTACCCTTTAGGGATGCAGCAGCCTCTCAAAACCTGTCCCAACTTGTGACTACCGCCACTAGACTGAACCAAAGGTCTGGCATTGCCACTCTCCTTGATTTGGTGCTCACCAATGCACCCCATAAAGCTATCCAGGTCAGGGTTTTACCTGATGCCCTGAGTGATCACTCCCCGGTGCTTTGTCACTGGTTGTATATTGCAAGAAAGCCCCCCACCAAAACTGTCCTCCAACATCGTCTCAAACCTGGCAAACTTTGGGCCCTTAAACAATACCTCTCAACCAGTGACTGGTCCCTCATTACAACCACTTTGGACATTGACACCTTCAATTCTGCCTGTGACTGGTATGCACCCCTAAGCAAACAGGCTGTCAAAGGGGTTGACACACATTGGATGTCTTAAGCCCTATTAGACCAAATGTGTGATCGTGACAATCTATGACATATTGTCCTGGAAACTGGTAAACCCTCTGATAGACAGCGCTACCAAGAGGCACGTAATAAATGTACTTGGAATATTCGGAAGGCCAAAACTGAGTACTACCGAGCATCGTTCACTGCCACATGGGGCTCGGGGTGCAAGTTCTGGGACTCTCTCAAAGAGCTTAGTGGTAAAGCCTCCTCTGCACCTCCCTCCCAACTCTGGGCAAATGGATCTATCACCACAGACCCTGCCCTGATTGTAAATACATTTAATACCTCTTTCTCCGACCTTAGCAGTGTTCTCCCCCCCAATTTCTTCTCCAGCACCCCTCACCTCTCCCACCGCCCCCCTGTTCTGCTTTAAAACAATATCGCAGTTTGAAGCTGCCCCCTTCTCCTCAAGGTCCTCAGCAAGTCACAATTCAGCAGTGACACACTAGAGCTTAAGCTGCTTAGGCTCACCTTTAATGAAGTTCGTTTCCCACTCACCATGTTCCTGAACCGCTCCCTATCGCTGGCCCAGTTCCCCTCTAAATGGAAATCAGCTCTCATTACACCCATCCTTAAGGGCGGTGACCGCACCCAGCCTGGGAACTACCACCCCATCTCAATCGTGCCCCCCCAAAAGCTTTGGAGAAAATTGTGGCCACCCAGCTTATGGACTACCTCTCCAAATACAGCCTTCTGTGTCCTGAGCTGCATGGCTTCCAGCACAACCACAGTACTACCACAGCTCTCCTGGAGTTCACTAATGCCCGCCACACACATCTCTGGACACAGGCCACATTGCTGGTGCTGTTTTTATAGACCTTTCCAAGGCGTTTGATATGGTGCACCACAAACTACTACTGGATTCCCTCACACAAATTGGCCTGTCCTCTGAGACCACTGGCTGGTTTGCCAGCTATCTGTCAGAGAGAACTCAGACAGTCAGACTTGCCCAAATCCAGTCCTCCCCCCCTCCATGTCAGGTTGGGAGTCCCTCAGGGCTCTATTCTTGGCCCCCTACTTTTCTCCCTGTTCCTCAACTCCCTACCCAAGGATTGCTCTGGGAAACTGCTCCTGTATGCAGACGATGCCGTCCTCTACAGATCCCACACTGATCCCACCGCTCTCTGTAATGCACTCCAAAAATCTTTTACTGAAGCAGAATCCTGGTTCGTTCGGCATAGGTTAGTTCTAAACTACAAAAAAATGAAGTCTATGGTGTTTTCCCACTCCCAAAGCAGGAACAGTGGGCTACCCCCTGTGCATACTAAGCTCCCTCAATGACCCCCTTGAGCAGGTTACCTCTTTCAAGTACCTGGGTATCACCCTAGGCTCAGGGCTCACCTACCATGACCACGTCCATAAACTGAGCACCGCCGTTAATGTGCGTGTTGGTTAACTGCACCGGTACAAGCATTGCCTCCCACCTGAAGCCCTCCACCTAGCCGTCTCATCTTCAGTACTGTCACTCATAGATTACAGTATCATAATCTATGGGGCAGCTGACAACACACACCTAAACAAAATCAGGCTGGCTCTTAATAAGGCCTGTAGACTAGCCTCCAGTTGTGCCAGATGCACAAATACACCTGCCCTGTATGCCTCCACCAACTGGCATAACTTCAACGGGAGGCTCAAATATCAGACATGCCTCTTTGCTAAAAAAAAAATAATTGCAGGTCTACTCCCACCTGCCCTTACCCCCCTACTCCAGGCACCCGTGTCCTCCCACCACACCTGGCAACCTACAACAACCCACTTCTGGGTACCCCTCTGCAAGACCTCCTCGGGTCAAAGAACATTTAGGCACCAGGCCCCTGGCTGGCTTAACTCCCTCCTCTCAGAACCCAGACTTGGCCGGTTCAAGTCCCAACTATGTGACCTAATCTGTCAAGGCTCAGCCTGCGACTGTCCTTGATTTTTTGCTCTACCCATGTCCCCCCTCGTATTTGGACCTCAGCCTGGTCCTGCGACCCCGGGGCGTGCTTATACATGGACAATGGACACCCCCAGTCCAGTCTAGACTAAAGGAATAATGCACGACAGGGTGTGTGTCATGCTGGGATAATGCCACGCCTGGAGGAGTGGGCACAAGGCCGCAGGCCAGTGCATCCAATGCCCCAGGATGGCGTTATCCCAAACGACACACACCCTGGAGTGCATTATTCCTATTATACAATGGCTTGTTGTTATATATAAAATAAAAAAATAATTTTAAAGAATGTTTTTATTAGTCTGGAAAAATATTTTTGTTTCTTAAGAGGAGATGCAAAAAAGAGATCATCGGGATCATCCATATCAGTTCACAGTGCTGAGACTAGACCCGTGGCGTTATGCTGGGATAACGCCACAAGTCCAGCCCCAAACTGACCAATCACAGTCCAAGAGTCTTTCTTGTCAGTGTAGAATACTAAATAACGACCAGGGCATGGCTGGTGCCACTGTCCTGCAGTGTATGTACCCTGTTAACTGATTACCGTCTTTACTCTGTAACTGTTTTTGCAACTTTCTGTACCCAATTTTGCTAATGTACAAGCTTCTTTGTAACTATTGTGTCTTATTTGTTGCCACTGTATCAGATGTCTCTGCATATAATGACGTGGAACCTTTGTAAAGGAGTCTTTGACTCAAAGGTGTGTCATCCGATATCTTCAATAAATAAATAAAAATTAAAAAAATACATGCATCCAGCAACCTTTCTGTGAAAAAGTACTTTTTCATGTTACCCCTAAGTCTTCCCCCTCTTGCCTCATACTGTGACCTCTTGTTCTTGCACATCTCTTTCTTTTTCTGAAAGATGCTACACTCCTGAAACATATTTATCCCCCCCTTCTTTCCTCTAGGGTGTACATACTACATACTGAGGTAATTTAGCAATTCCTTGTATGGTTTGATACATTCACCATTTTCATTGCCCTTCTCTGGACAGTCTCCATTCTTTCTGTGTCCTGGAGAGATGTGGCCTCCAGAACTGAATACAGTATTCCAGGTGTGGCCCCACCAACTGTCTGTACAGTGGCATCACCACCTCCTGTTTTCTACTGCTGATGCCTCTCCCTATGCATCCCTCCCGCCTCTGCCTTTCTTACCGCCTTCGAACACTGCTTGGCTATTTTTAGTCTTCCATTATGATGACCCCCAGATCCTCTTCCTATTGTGTTGACATTATTATCATCCTGCCCCCCCCCCCCGTGCATTCCTCTCCAGGATTCCTGTGCCTCAAGTGCATGACTTTGCACTTTTTGTATAATTTTAGCTGCCACACTCCTCCAACTAGCCTAGGTCTCTTCTCATTCCTTCTATTCCATCTGGAGTATCCACCCTATCGCAGATCTTAGTGCTGTCTGCAAAGAGGCTTACCTTCCCTTCCAGCCCCTCTGCAATGTCGCTAATGAAGACATTAAAGAAGACAGGCCCTAGCACTGAGCCTCGAGTCACCCCCCCCCCCCCCGAGATTGAAATCTGTTCACCACCACCCTCTGTGTCCTGTTGATCAGCCATTGTCTAACCCAATTTACCATCTTTGGACCCACTCCCAAACTGTCCAGCTTGTTTATCAGCCTCCCGTGTGGGATGGTATCAAATGCCTTGCTAAAATCTAGGTAGGTTATGTGTTCTGCCCTCTCCCTGATCAACCACCCTGGTTATCCAGCCAAAGAAATCTATGAGATTTGTTTGACAGGATCGACCAGCTGTGAATCCATGTTGTCTCGGGTCTTGTGCCCCACTGGCCTTCAGATATGCCACAATCCTTTCCTTAAGCATGGATTTCTTTAATTTCCCCACCACTGAGCCCAAGCTGACAGGATTGTAATTCCCAGGCTCCACCTTGCTCCCAATCTTGTGTAGTTGTACCTCATTTGCCATCCACCAGTCCTCTGGTACCACTCCTTTCTTCAGTGATTTGTTGAATAGGGTTGTCCGTGATACCCCTAGTATCCCTCTGAGCTCTTTCAGTATTCTGGGATGTATCTCATCTGGGCCCACTGCCTTGTCTACTTTAGTTTCGAGAGTTCCTTTTGGACTCTCTCCTCTATGAATGGACTAGCGTCCACCTCTCCTCTATGTGTGTTTCCACCACCTAATTTTGGTCCCTCACCTTCCCCTTCTTTTGTAAATACTGAGCAGGAGCATTTGTTTAGATGAACACCCCCCCCCCCTTTTTTTTTAATTAGCTTCATAATCCCCCTTCCTTGGTCTTTTTCCTTTCCCTAATATAAATAAAGGTTTTGTTACCTTCTTTAACTGACTGGACTATTCTTTCTTCAGTTTGCGCCTCTGTGGTCCTGACTGCTTTCTACGCCTCCTTCTGTATTTCCTGACAGAGTTCCCTATCACCCTCCTTCCGTGTTTTCGTGTACTTTCTGAACACCTGTTTTTTTTTTTCTTCTAACCTTCTCTGCCACGTCTTTTGAAAACCAGAGTGTTTTTCCTTTCTTTTTGCTTTATTTACCATCTTTACATAGTGGCTTGTTGCCTCTGTAATGGCTCCTTTAAGTTTTTTCCACTGTTCCTCTACCCTCCTTCCCTCCCCCTTTGCCAGGATTTCCTTGAGGTGTTCCCCCACATTTGCAAAGTTTGCCCTTTTGAAATCCAAGATCCTTACTTTTGTGTGGCTTGCCTCTACCACCGTCTTCACTTTAAACCACACTGTATGGTGATTGCTGGACCCCAGATGGCTGCCCACTGATAGATATGTTATTCCGTCACTATTCGTGAGCAATGGGTTTAATACTGCTGCCTCTTGGGTGAGCTCCTCCACTAGCTTTCCGAGGCATGTCCCCTGAAGGGCATCCAAGATGTCTCTGCTCCTGGCAGTGGCTGCAGTATGTGTTCCAGTTAAAGGAGATAGGAAATGATTTCCTAACATTTTTATTAGTTAAATAAATCACAAATCTCAAACAATGGCTTTTGTGTAGGTTTTTTTAATTGAATAATTGGTTAAAATGCTGTTTTGCGTGCCACTTTCAATTGCTGAACACAGTTTCAGCTTGACAGTCTGTTTTTGAATTGGAAGTCAACGCGTGTCAATTTGAAATACCTAAATCACAGATTCCCGATTCATAATAAAGTGTGGGGCTGCTGGACACACTAGTGATGCCACCCTCACATCTAATTATTCCCGTGTGAAAGAATCGCCGGTCCTTTCTTTTGGCTACATGCTCAGCAGCATCCCCCTTCACTCTACTGCCGGTTGCCTTACAACACAAGTACACAAATAATTTAAGTCAAGAAATATTTTAAAATGCCGGGGGGTTGATGATGCTGGCACTAAGTTTCTCAGTAATTTTTATAACAAGTGTAGCGCGCAAGTTGAGTAGGGAGCCGGGACCCATTGTACACTAGGGAATAAACTAAATAACATTTTAATTTATGTCTTGAGATAAATTATTTATCTGTATGTCCAAAAAGGTGCAGAACAGTTAGTATCAGCAGAGTTATGTCTCCTTTCCCTCTGGAATCTCCCTTAGCATCTGTGACACTACTTACTATTTAGGGTGAGAGTACGGACATGAAACAGAGATCGGGGGAAAGGTCTCATAGAGGAGGTTGATAAAGGTCCGGGGTCCCATATGGGTCTCTAAGCCTACCTACCACAAGTAATTTATTTCACATCTGTAGTCCAACAGCGTGGAAGAATGCTGTGGCAAGTTCTCAAACAACTCAGACAGAAAAACTTAGGTGCAAATTTTGTACCCAGCTAAACTACGCTTAGAGACTCACATGGGACCTTAGACCTTCACAGACCTATTGGAGGAGACAGCTTACCTGGAAGAACTTGGGTTGAACTCACCCCAGCAAATGAGTGAGATCTCCTGCAATCTACTTGAGAAGTAACCGCTAGGACAAGTAATAGGAACAACTTCCAGCATCCCCACAAACTTCCATGTTCCAGGCTTGAAAATTATGTCAGACCCTTCAGAGCTGCAGCTTACCACGAATCCCAATCCCAGTTTTCCTCAGTCATCAACCTCCTGGGATACCCGGAGATGATGGAGCTGACCTGACCCATTTAATTTTACATTCCTTTCAAATAATCGGAGCGGCTGCAGTCGAGCCCACATAATCACCTATGGATCTATTGAGACCTTCCCCCAATCTCAGTTATTTTGGACTCTCACCCTAAACAGTGAGCACTGTCACAGATGCTAAGTGAGATTCCGGAGGGAAAGGAGACATAACTCTGCTGCTACTAACTGTTCTGCAGAGTGCAGCCTGACTCCCTACTTTATGTACTTGCTCGCTTCACTTGTTATAAAAATTACTGAGAAACTTACTGCCACCATCATCTACCCCCCAGCATTTTAAAATATTTCTTGACATAAATTACTTGTGTACGTGTGCTGTAAGGCAACCGGCAGCAGAGTGAAGGGGGATGCTGCTCAGCATGTAGCCAAAGAAAGGACCGGCGATTCTTTCACACGGGAATAATTAGATGTGAAGCTTGCATCACTAGTGTGCCTAGCAGTTACACACCTCATTTTGAATCGTGAGTCTGTGATGTGGGTATTTCCAAGCTTAACATGCACTGAGTCCCGATTCAAAAGCAGACTGTCAAGCCAATGCTGTGTTTAACAACTGAAAGTGGCACAGAAACTAGCATTTTAACCAATTATTCAACAAAAAAACATGCACAGAGGCCACTGTTTGTGATTTATTCAGCCAATAAAAATGGTAGGAAATCATGTTCTATCTCCTTTAACATCTGGCATGCTTAGGTTCCCCACCAGCAACACCTCCCCTTTTTCTGCCATTTTGTGAATGATTTCCACTAGCATCCCATCTATTTCCTTCCCCTGCACATGAGGTCTGTAGACAACTCCAGTATGGACGGTGCTGCCACTTCCCATCTCTAAGGTGACCCATAGTGCCTCCTCCCCTTCTTGTCTACCCCTTAACCATGTTGCTTTGATGCCTTCCCTGATGTACAGAAGCAGGGTTTTATTTAACTCTAAAAACTGATTAGCGTTTTGCTCATAAAAGTTCTGAAACATTGTGAAAATGCACAGCACTTGCCTTATTGTTTTTAACAAAATAACACTTCTAGAAAACCTATATAAATGCTTTCTATACAGTTAGTATTGTCCCAAGATAAAAAGTGCCAATCAATTATTTAAAACGCTGAGCAGATAGCCACCCCTCCCCCCTTTTTGCCTTCCCTATCTCTCCTGAACATTGTGTACTCTGATATGGTAACATCCCAGTCATGGTTGCTTGTGTACCACGTTTCAGTGACCATGACAATGTCCAGGTCTTCCTCCACCATCAAGGCCGCTAGGTCAATAATCTCATTCCCCAGCCTACAGGCATTCGTACACAGGACTTTTCATGTTCTGATGCCTTCGCCAGCATCAGCTCCCTCCTTATCACTATGCCTTCCCTCTATGTCTCCCCTGGTTTTGCCCCTAGTTTCTGTCACTTTTGTTGTTTACTCGGCTCTAATATCCTTTTGCTTTTCTAATTTAACCTGTGTGTTGTGTGTGTGTGTGTGGGGGGGGGGGGCAGTTGGTTTTTCCCTGTTTACTCCCGCCACCCCCCTTGGCTAGTGTAAATGTTTGCCAATGAAACATTTCAATCTCTCACTAAGGATCTAGGTTCCCCCCTCAGATGGATGCAGGCCGTCTGGCCATCCCAGCTGTACAAGCCCGCATCCCTCCAGGTATTCCCCTAGTCCTGAATGGAGCCAAACCCCCTCAGCTCTGCACCAGTTCTTCAGCCATTCGTTGAATCCTTTGGTGTAGCGTGCCCTGGCCTCACCTATGCCATAGACAAGTAGCACTCCCGAGAAAGTAACTATGCGTGCCACATGTCTAAGACCCTTCTCCAACTCCGTGAACTCCCTTGGCACTGCCCTCACCTCTTTACCACCCAGGTCATTAGTCGCCAGGATGACAGTGACATCTAGCTCCCCCCTCAGTCTTGCTGCTCCAGCAATCCTTTAGATTTGATTCCCATCCCTCCAAGCCGTGGCGCTGGGAAGTGTGATAGGGAGCTCCAACCACTCTTGAGGACAGACCTTTTCTTAAATCTGTTGCAACAGTTCTTCTATTTCTTAGCCTAATCTATCCTTTACAATTTCTAGTCCATAAGGTTGGCCACCTATGGGCATCCCATCCCTTTCTTGACCACAAAAGTGGGGATAAGACCGTCCATGGGAACTAGCGACCAATTTCAATACTACCTCCTCTCTCCAAGGCCCTCGGACGCTTAGTGGCCGACCAACTCACTACCTTGAAAAGCACACTCTCTTATGTCCACAACAGCATGGCTACAGAAAAGGATACAGTACTTCATCTGCCCTACTGGAATTCACTGGAGCACTCTACAACACCTTGGATAAGGGTCATCTAGCAGGGGCAGTCTTTGTCAATTTGACCAAGGCATTTGACGCTGTCCACCACTGTCTGCTGACTAAACAACTCCAGCTTACTGGGCTCTCCCCTAATGCTGTAGCGTGGTTCAATAGCTACCTCCAAAATCGGTCTCAAAGAGTAAAAATTGTGGGTGTCCTCTCAGACCCCAGACCGGTCCACTCTGGAGTCCCCAAGGGGTCCATCCTGGGCCCACTACTTTTCAGCCTTTCCTCAACACCCTCCCTAAATCCTGCCCTGAAAAATTCATTTTCTATGCAGATGACACTGTTATTTTCTCCTCCCACAAGGACCCAATGACCCTACAACTCAATCTTCAGCAAGGCTTTACTTCTGTGGAAAACTGGTTTAACAATCATAAGCTGGTCCTTAACCATAAAAAAAAAACTAAGGCAATGCTCTTTAACAGCCATCAAAACAGGCATAAACTTCACCCCCTCACTATTTCAACATGTCTTGGAAGTGCACTTGAGCAGGTGCAGTCTTTCAAATACCTAGGGATATCTCTGGACTCAAATCTCTCCTATATGGACTACATAGACGGTGCAGCCAAAGCTGCCAACATGCAGTTAGGCCTGCTATACCGGCACAAACAACATCTCATGGCAGACACTCTTAGGATTACCGTCCAGAGCTCAGTGGTCTCCATTATTGACTACGGTCTAATCATCTACGGCTCTGCTTCCGCCACTGCACTCAGGCGAATAGCGACATCCCTAAACAAGGCCTGTAGGCTCACCAATGGCGCCCCCCCATCTCACACATACCTGTGACCTTTATGCCCAATCTGGATGGCTTCAACTTTCCAACCACATAAAGTATCTAACCTGCATCATGGCAAAGAAAGTCACTATGGGCCTCGCCCCTCCTAGAGTCCAAGCCTTACTGAATCAAAGACTAAATCCTCGCACCACCAGGGGCTCTGAATCCCAGCTCCTCCAGGTCCCCCGCTGCCGCACCTCCCAGGGTCAAAGATTCTTTGCCCACAGAGCCCCCAGTTGGCTAAATGAGCTCAGCCCTGACATCTCCTCCACCACCACGCTTGGCCCATTCAAATCTAAGCTTCACCTCCATCTCACCTACTCTAAGTCCTGTAACTGTTACATATAGTTACCTCAGTCCACTCTCTATTGCTACCCCTCCAAGCACTTATTATCCCCCCTTCTCCCCTTCCCCCTCTAGCAACTCATCAGGTTTATTTTGATACCTTATGCCCTGAACTGTCGACAAGGCCACCGGCTGCTTTCACCTCCCCTCTTGTGACCCTACCCACCTTGTGTCACCTTGCCCCCCCCACCCCATCTAGTTTGTCACACCAATCTTCTCTCATGTTATTTCACACTGTTACTGTTTTCTCCTGTAGATACTACTTCTGCTACCTTACTGTATTTTACTGTTTTGTGCTTAATGTATTGTAACTGTTTTCTGACGTGGAACCTTTGTAAAAGAGCCTTGGCTCAAAGGTATGTTGTAATCCTAGACTTAATAAATAAATAAATAAGACTATGCTGTAAGTGTCCTTTTTAATTTTCCTTTTCCCTCTCAGGTCCTCATACAGGAAGGTTATTGTGGTCAGGGTATGAAATTCGTGAAAAAAAGTACTTGCCCACTTGGGCATGTAAGAAGAAAATGTACATGCCCAACAAACTATTTACATTCCGCCCCTTAGTTTGCATAATTTTACACGTCATCTTCACTGGACCAAGCGCTTGCGTTTTCATCATCACCACTAGGCTGGCAGAAGCAGCATGCACTGACAGTGTTCTGGACCATAAGCTTTGGTAGTGGGCCTTTTGCCATTTTCCACCACAGTGATATGGCACCTTCAGGGTTATAGTCACTAAGTTGGGGTCCATTCAGAGATATAGACATTAGGGGTGTAGGGTGTCTGGGCGTAATCCAACCCTCCAGTCATTTTATTCTTCCCATTAGAGAGAAGCCTCGTTCTGCAGCAGCAGTGTGAACAGGAATCAGGAGGATGATTCTGACAATGGCCAGCACATTTCGAAGTGTTGATCAGCACATCCGAAGAATCACTTTCTGCCACAATTTCAGAGACTTACAATTTTCAACAGACAGCAAGTGGAGTACGTGCTTTTTAAGTCTAGCCACTCCAGCAGTACCAAAGTAACATCAACTCCACGAGACTCTAGGACCACTTTATAGTGATCAACAATTGTTTGAATTGCTTGTCTCCATATGTTGAAGTGCCTCTGTGGATGTTGGCCAGGACTGAAAATTTAAAGCTCTTGCAGCTAGTAGCACTTTATTGGTCGTGAAGGACTGGAAAGAGATTCAATGTGCTGTGACGTTTTCTGAAGAATTTTTTGATCTCTGTAATTGTGGCTTCTACAATGTCTGAAGGAGAACCTGATCTGTGGCTGCTAGTTTCATTAGTTAAGTCAACACTGTTGTACTGAATTAGGTTCTCATTTACAGATGTAAGTGTTATATGTGAAGAGTTTCTGATTCGAGAGACCATTTAGTTTTTGAATTGTGCTTTCTACTCTGCTGTGAACTTTTCAACAGTGGCATCCTCTTGCTGAAAGCACAGACTAAGAGCAGATAAGTAACCAAAAACACTTTCAGAAAGTTCATGTATATAACACATTTTAAAGTCTTAAGCACTTTAAGTATTCCTAGTGCTTTTGGCCATGATCCTGCTTGTTTGTCAGTGACACATGTTCGATGAGGCACTAATGCAGCCCAGTTCCTTTCAAGGGCAGAAATGGCCCGTTCTCTGTGTACAAACCACCTAAGTGCCACCAGTGTTAACTGGTTTGACCACAATAATATTTAAAGGGATCCCGTTTCCTGTAGGCCTTTCCAACTTTTGGTGACCTGTGGTAAAACGAGTAAATGTTCAGCAGAAGTTGTTCTAATGACTTGTAAAGGGACAGTCTCTGAGCAGAATCCTTAACAGCAAGCTCTAAGCGATGTACTCAGCAGTGTATGTCAATGAGGTGTGGGCACTGGAAATCTTGCTTTATCGACTAAGGACACCTGAAGTGCTCCCCAACATTACAGCAGCACCATCAGATGCCGCACTTATCAGCTTATGTTTCCAACCACCATCCTTTAAACCACCTTCACCCTCTAAAGCATTAATCACAGTATTTAAAATGCTTTCTGAATTAGGGACACTGACTGGTTTCAGTGCAAGAAATCTTGTTACAGGTAGGCCATTTTCAAAAACCGCATTACATAAATGCCCTCCTCCTCAGTCACACTTTTATCTGTGCAGGAATCAACAAGAAAAAAAGAAGTCATTGTCTTGTAGTAGACTAGCTGTAGTGCTTTGAATATCTTGGGCAATATAGTGAATGAAGACACGGCATTGCTTGTCACTACTGTAACTGTGACTCATAGCATCACCCCATGATTTCTTCTTTGTAAATCTATCAACCCAGGAAAATCCCTGAAAGGCCTTTCGGTCTAACAACGTAATATGCAGTACAGAACAATTTACAAATCTGATCCATTTCTTTTTGTTCCATGAATTGTATGGATTTCTCTATTGGTCTTTCTCCAACTTTTGTTTTATTTGCAATGTATGCCATCTCAGCATTTTTGTGTGCTATGGACACTTCATGTGCTGAGATAATGTACTCTAAAAAGTACTGCATCCAGTTCTGAAATTATTTTGCTTTGGCTTTTATCATAACTCTGACACCATGTACAGAACATGGCACATTTATCTGTGTCATAGTGAAGCCACTTCCTGCCCTTTTTCCAGGATTCCTGAAATTTTCTAACTTTGGGGCCTTAACTGAGCTTTCAGTACAAGCAGTAGCACTTGAGGAAACTTCAGTGGTCAACATTTCACTGTCTGGGCAAGGAGATGGTGGGGTTATAGCTGTGCCTGTAGTGGTGGTACTAGCACTTTGTGTTAGGGAATCCGAGTCAGCTCCGCAGGTCTCATCAGAGCAGCTTTCTCTTAAATCCAAATTTAAAAAGACTCATGGTGTCTGCCTGGCTGTTCAGAGTTGAATTTGTGAATACTGATTTTAAGAATTTTTTTTGTATTACTCAGTATTAATAAATGCAATAAGGAAAAAGTGTGTCTTGTCTTTTATTTTTATAATAAACTTAAAAGAAAACCTGACTGTGTGTTGTCTGATTATTTATTATAACAGGTATTATAACAGCCTCAGGTATTCAGATTTTAGATAGTCCACAGACAGTGTACTGTAGCCTGTAAAAAGCTAGAGATTTTATAACTGTATACAGATTTTAGATATTAAGTCCAATGAAGTTTTTTTAATAACAGTATTTAGATTTGACTGAGATAGTCAACTTCACCTAAAGTAGCTTTAGCTAGTAGAATAATAGTAGATCCCCTAAATTTTAGGTGTTCCACCAAGTTCACAAAAGCTTTAGAACTTTAATTAACAATTACTTTTAATTAGATTTTCTTAGTTTGCAGATCCTTTGTATTTAGAGTTTAGGTACTCCACCACAGATTATTTTAGGTGGTCCAAGTAGCTTTTAATAAGCGCTTTTAGAATCCAACAATTCCTTATGTATTCCCCATTAGATTTTATGCAATACACAGCATACAAGCTTATTAAAGCTTGTTAGAGATTATTTTAACACACTAAGTTTGTAAAACTATAATGAGCTTTTTTTATATGGTTTAGTTAGGTAGAGTTTTTTTTCTTTGCCTCAATTCAGTTCCTTCCCAGCCAGTAACTGAATATAGACACACTAGTGATGAGTTGACTACTGACTTGCTGCTAGTCCTCACACAGGATTTAGTACTTCGAGCAGTGAACTGTCTGTATCAGTATAGGCTGCTGATCTTTAATAGTTAGCTTCAGTTAGATAGAGATAGTTTATTATAGGTTTTAAATTCAGTTCCCCTGCAAACTCAGCAAGTTTAGCTGACAGCAACTGTGGCTGCAGAGATCACAGAATAGGTCCCCTCCTCTTTGCTGCAGTTGGTTCTGTTTTTTCCTACTATCTGCCTCTCCTGCTTTAAATTAACACACCAAACAGAGAAGTAGTATCAGGCACTAGCTGGATGGCTTTATCTAATTTGAATAGCTCCCCACAGGTTCAACTTAGTAGACTGCAATGCTGAAAACTGAGCACTGTCTGCAGACTTTAAAAGTCCTGTTCTTGACTTTACTGAGTCTGCTTCTATTCTTTGTCTCCCTCTTTAACGATTCCGATTTCCTCCAAGACCTTACATACACCTTCACAGTCTGGCGCTCACCTCTGCCTCCTCTCTCACTTCCAAGTCCCACTCCTGCCTATACACTCCACACCTCCACTTCTCTGACTGTACTAAGAGAGCTCTTAAAGAGCTTTTGGGTCTTTTTTTAATAGAAATACCAATTACAGCAGCAAACTTGCAGTCTACAGCTACTGCACTCAGCACGGACCTCTGTCTCTAAATCGTTGACAGAGTGACGGCTGAGCTGCATTCCAACATAACGACAGGATTAAGGCTGACGAACTCGAAACACAGTCACTCCAATTGGTTCACGCCTGGTGCAGTGAGCAGCCGATCTGACGGACCTAGGCAGGCGGCTGGCTGATGACTGTGTCAGTCAAATCAGGGCTTCCATTACTGTGTCAGCTGACAGTTACAAAGGCACACTCGTGATTGGCACCTTCACTCCTCCAAAGGCTCCCCCGGCCCTTCTGAAAAAAAAAATCACTAGGGTAGGGGAAAAAAAAAATGAAAAAACGGAAAACGGAGCTCTGCACCATAAAATACCTTAGGTGCCCCAGTGGGCAGGTACAAACCAGCAGTAGGTGTCCAGAGGTAAAAGTGCCTGCCCTGGGGCACCTAAGGTATAGGAATTTCGCACCCTGATTGTGGTGACCTCCAAATGTATGTAAAACAGGTTGTATTCATTGTCATTAGATTTAGTAAGTAATAGCACTATGTCATAAAATACACTGATGTATATACCTTATGTTTATGAAACCTGTAAATGTTACAAATACCATGGCACTAGGTGACTATTAAAATTAAGTTAGTTGTGCTATTTAAAATGCATGTAAATTGCTGTAAACTAAACAAGTCTGAAATGTCATGGTGATTTGCATCTATCCCATGACGCTTTGCATTATGGAAGTATGTATGATGTTTTATTTCTTTGAAATTTGACTTGTTGCCAATGTCCTTTGGGGTAACCCTTTTTCCAGTGCTTCTGCACTGAAGTTCTTTGTCTATAGCCCTCACTACCCACACAAACAAGGCCCACATAGGGATGACGGGTCTTCACTAAAATGTTTAGATCAGAGATCAGTAGGTGCTGGCTAAGTGCAGAAAAAGGACATACATAGTCTGTTGCTGCAAACTGATGTACTGAAAAAGGAATATGCCATTGCAGAAGGTTATTTCCTGTATTTTGAATAAACATCACACAGAGATTGTGTGTTGAAACTGAAGTTCGGTGTCTGGTCCATCTGTTATCCCACAACCCCTCCATAGGAAGGCACCAGACTTCCTCGTTTCCCGCCATCAGGTCTACCTTCCTGATAACAAGAGTCCCCAAAAACTGGGTGCTCCTCTGGGGCCCACTTGGACAGCTTCAGGGGGTCTGATGGGCAAGCACTGCTTGGTTCTCTCCTCAGGGCCTTCCTAGTGTTTGACAAAATAGCCCCTCTGGCTTCTGGTAAACCCTGACCTGTCTACCTGACCTGTCCACAATATCTTCTCCCTTCTTTGCTTTGGTTAGTCCCAGGGACAATTCCCTTTTGACATAGGGGTTCCTAAGCTCCTCGAGGAGGGTGGTAAGCCCTCTCCATTTATCAGTGCCCTCATCGTTGGCCTTCTCACTGCCGTATGCCTTCCTCTATGTATTGCTGATTGCTCCCCTCCCTTGGGGGGCCCCTGGGTTACACTTGAAAAGCATGAGGAGCAAGACCTCACCTTCTCCAATCAATAGCCTGTGGCAGACAGCTCCCCTGGCCTATCTGCTGTCTTGACCTCAGGTGCTTTCTGTATCCTGCCATAGTGGTCAGGCATACTGCTTGCAAGCCTTTGGCTGGAGATAGTTCTCCCCCTATAAGACATCTCCTCTGGCTCCTCCTGGTGACACTAGCCCGAGCTAGGGACATTGAGCTTAACCCTGGTCCTACTTATCAAGCCTCCTCATTTTCTGTGGGCTGGCTGTCAGGCAAGGGGATGAAAATAGCTCACCTCACTTTTGGTTCCGCCTTCCTCCTAATGCACACCTAGACTATGGAGCTCTGACCCCCGGGTAACTAAATCCTTCGATTTCTGACGCCCATCGGAGCTTCCTCGAGTAGTAGATCAAAAAAATAAATCAAGCAGATCCTAAAAATGCCACTGAAAGGTCGCACAAAGGAAAATTTATATGAGTGTTTTAAGCCGTCTCCGGCTCCAGACTCACGAGGCATAAGGCAGCTGGGAAAGAATAAGGCCCCAGATCCACCCGCCTCACCAGTTACTTACTTGGAGGATGAAACAGAGGAAGAATTTACCATCACGTCTCGGAGACTATGCCAGGAGCTCCAAAAAATAAATGGGACAATGCAGAAGATGGAGAAAACAGTGTTGGAGATCAAAACAGAGATAGCAACGGTGGCCCAACGAACGAGGGAGCTTGAGGTGGGCCTGTCAGACACAAATACCAAGGTACAAGAACATGAAGAAGAACTTCGCTATCTCTTAAAGAGAGACAGAGAACAGATGGAAAAACTAGATGACATGGAATTAAGATCTCGCAGGGACAATATTCGGATTTACGGAGTCCCCAAGGATATGGAACTAGGGGAGTGGATGGAGGCCTTCCTAGAGAGTTTTTTTGATGGAGCTACTTGACCTACCTAAGGATCAGCCCCTTAATACAGTTTGTGCCAACAGAGCAATAGCGAAAAAAACAGTGGGACCGAAGGTTACTCCCCGATCCATTGTCCTACAGTTCCTTGATTACCGCACCAAGACATCAGTGTTGCAGGCGGCTTGGGCCAAAAAGACAGTGCTGTATGGAGATAAAAATCATACAATATGCCTCTCAACTGAGAAAGAGGCAACAAGAGGAAATTTCTGGGCTGGAAGCCAAATTATGAAACCTAGAAGTAGAGCACAAAATAGCCTTGAACCCAGAGATCAAACAAGAATTAGATATCACTAGCCAAAGTTAAACAAATTATTAGATGAAAAAATAGAGGGACAGCTTAGATACTCCCGTCAGAGGTTTTAAGAATCAGGGGGAAGAGCGGGCAAATTACTTGCCTGGCAGAACTGAAAAGAGGCCACCTCAAAGAATATCCTTAAGGTAAAAAACACAGGGGGAAGCTGGGTCTCCAATCCCGAAGGTATAGCCAAGCAATTTGAAAAGTTTTATAAACTTTTATACTCCCGGGAACAGGTAGAGGGATTTTAGCCACCATCTGGACGGCTTCTTTGGGGCAACCAGGCTACAGAGGCTGTCCCAGGAGGAGAGGGATTTCCTGGATTCCCCAGTTGGGGATGAGGAGGTTCTTGCAAGCCTACAGACACTGAGGGTGAAGAAGTCCCCTGGCTCAGACAGCATGCCAGCAGAGCTTTATAAAACATTTAAGGATTTACTGGCCTCGCTGCTGGGTGGGGTGTGCAGAGCGGTCCAGCAGAATGGTATAACACCATCGATCTGGCAATATGCGCAGATCACGGTAATACATAAGGAGGGTAAAGACCTGGGGGAATGCGGGTCATACAGACCTATCTCCTTGTTAAATGTTGATCAGAAGGTTTACATCTCGATCCTGGCCAGGTGGTTAGAAACGGTGGTGGGGTGCCTGGTCAACTCAGACCAAACAGGGTTCATTAATGGACGACTCCTGCACGACAACATCAGGCGCCTACTGAACCTGATTATCCATCAACAATCTGCCAACGAATGCACCTTGGCCATTTTTATGGACGCAGAAAAGGCCTTTGACAGGGTCACCTGGGGTTTTCTCCATCGTACACTGTTGGAGATGGGATTCGGATCAAAGTTCAGGGGGAGTGTGAGAGCCCTCTATGCTGCCCCACAGGCCATGGTTCGGGTAAAGGGGATCATGACAGAGAGGTTTCACCTCACAAGGGGAACGAGGCAGGGATGTCCCTTGTCACCTTTATTATTTGCCCTGTGTATAGAACCACTGGCAGTAAGAATTAGAACAGCACACGACATCGGGGGTATTAGAGTGGGGATTAGAAAGCATAAAATCTCTCTCTATGCCGATGATTCCCTTTTTATATCACCTTCCCTGAAACGTCTCTCTTGGCATTAAAAAGGGAGTTAGAGAATTATGGACGGGTATCAGGGTATAAAATTAACTATGATGAATTAGAGGCCCTGTGGTTTGGGGGGACAGTTCCCAGGAAGGTGATGGAGGATTTCCCTTATAAGTGGGCCAGAGCTAATGCTGTGAGATATTCAGGAATTAAGGTCACCCCGCGCCTATCAGACTTGTTTGAGTTGAACTATGGGAGGCTTTGGAGAGAGATCTCTGCCGACATTATAAGATGGAAGCTCCTTCTGCTCTCCTTGGGAGAAAGAGTAGAGATAATAAAAATGAATGTTTTACCCGGCTTATGTTTCTGTTCCAGGCACTCCCAATTGGGATCCCAAGGAGATATTGGACTAGGGTCTTAGGGAACTTATCTAGATTTATCTGGCAGGGTGGTCGACGAAGAATTCGAATGGAGCTTCTTTCCCAACCCAAGGAGAGGGGAGGCCTTACCTACCCGGATTTTAAACTGTATTACTTAGCAGCCCAGATAGCTCCAGTCATCTCATGGTTAAAACGAGAGGGGGAAGAGGGTTGGCAGGGCATAGAAAGATTTCATTCCAGCCGGCTCTCTCTGACCTCCCTGCCCCATGCACCGATTACCAATACTGTCTGGCAGACAATTAAAAGTCCCTGGACCAGACACACACTCAGGGTCCTGATCAAGGCCAGAAAAGTCACTCAAACACCAGAGGGTATAGGCCCATTAACTTATATTTTGGGAGATCTGAATTTCCTTCCAGCACAGACAGATCTGGGTTTTAAGATGTGGAACAATAAGGCCCTGGTCAGGTTCCGTAACTTATTACAGGGAGATGTTATGATGTCCTTTGAGCAGGTACAACAAAACTATCATCTTAATAAATCAAATTTTTATAGATATCTTCAAATGAGGCATTATTTAAACACACAGATTAATTCCTAAAATTGCAAGAGACCTGACAGGGTTGGAGGAATTCATGTATTGGTCGGCTAAGCTAACTGGTCAGAGGAAAACAATAACAATAGGATATAGAGCACTACAAGGGGACAGTAATGACCACTTCTGGATCCTGAGAGATAGATGGAAGGAAGAAGGAAGTAGGGCACCAAATTTCTGATCACTGCTGGCAAGAGGCCTGGAAAAAAGGATGGTGCAGAACGGCGTCCCCAATATGGAGGGAGTTTCGTTGGAAGTGCCTCTCCAGGTTTTTCCACACACCCTCAGTTACGAAGCACTTCCAGGCTGGGAACACAGATCTGTGTTGGAGAGGGTATGGTCAGGTGGGTACACATGCTCACATCTTCTGGACATGTCCAGAGGTAAAGAGATTTTGGCAGGGGATATCCCAGACCCTCGGCCTACTTTGGGGAGTGGCTGTTCCGTGCTCCTTTGACTCCCTTCTCTTCTGGGATTGGATCTTGGGGGCATTGGGAGGAGTGGACAACAGTCTCTGTTTAGGCTGCTCTGCCTGGCCGCACTCAAAGAAATCACATCCAGATGGCTCACTGCTACCCAACCAGATCTGTGTTCCTGGCAACACAGGGTAGAAGAGCGCAAACGAATGGACTGCCCAACAGCTAAATTACGACTGACAGAGGAGACATATAGAGAACAGTGGGAAATGTGGGAGAGAGGGGAAATGGGGGAGGGCACCGAGACACCTGTTCCTGATTGATCCCGGTATTAGACCTTTGAGCTCCTGGGGGTTCTGCTGTTCTGGAGGGGGTATTGCCAGAGCTGAAAAAGGGAAAACAAACTGACCATAAATGAGATCTCAGGCCCCTGAAGAGGACAGGGAAGTAAGAACAGGACTGTTCCATTCCTCTCCCCTTCCCTGGACTGCCATAAGGTTTAGCATTCATAATTGCCAGGTGAGTCTCCCTACACAGTTATAGGACTCCTGTTGAGTCTATACTTATAGGGGTTTTGTCCCTAGAGTTTACTTTCCTTCTAAAAAATAACTTTTCTGTGTAAAAAGGCCTTTTGCTTAGCTTGAAACATTATTGTAGCACCATTTAAACTGCCTGGCAATAAGGACATGCAGTCTCATTTCCTCTTTGAAGATACACAGATACCTGAGAGTGATGTATAGCTCATAGTTATCAGAGAATTAATAACTAGTAAATATTATGTTTAAGATTGATCTTTGGGAGAGATAGAGTGATTATAGAAACATGAAGTGTCATATTTTGGTTCTTTTTTTTTCTCCCACTCTAAGAAATAGAATAAAGGGGCTGTTTTACAAATTAAGGTAACTGCGTAAATAACTGATGCATTTATTGTGATAAAATGTATATATAAGCTGTACACCTGAATCTGGAAATAAACTTTGAGTTTAAAAAAAAAGAAAATAGCTCACCTCAACATCCGCAGCCTCCTGCCCAATCTGGCTGAACTCTATGCCTGGGTCACTCACTGCAAGCCTGACATCCTTGGTATTACCGAGACTTGGATGAAACCTTCCACCCCCGACTCGGCCTGCGCGCTTCCTGGCTTTGATCTAATTGGGCAAGATCAGCCTGGGAAAAAGCGTGGGGGTGGTATCTTGGTCTACTACAAGAGTCACCTTAACCTGTCTGCTGTATCCCACCAACAACCCTTACTGTCTTCTTGTGAGCTGACTCACACAGTCCTGTTACTCGGGAACACTAAGAAGCTGCACATCATCATCTGTACATACAACCCCCCCCAAAGAGTGGTCTTCCGGGGTAATCCTACCTCATTGATACTGTTGGTGCTAAGACTGGGGATAATGAGCTAATGATCTTGTTGGATCTTAATTTAAACTAACTTGAAGGAAACACCAAGCTGTATGAACCTCTGCTTTCTGGCCTCTCCTTGTCTCAACTTATTCAGAAGCCCACTAGGTGGACTACCACTGGCGGTATTAGCTTCCTCCTGGACTGGGTCCTGTCCAATAAACCTGAGAGGATCAGCTCCTCTGGTACCCTTCCTGACTCTGTCTCCGACCACACCCCTGTGTACTGCGTATGGAAGATCTCCCCCCAGAAAATTCCTCACAAAATCATCCAAGTAAGAGATTTCTCCAGGTTTGACCTGGGGTACTTCCAGGAGGGTCTCAGGTTTATGGACTGGTCTGCGGTGCTAAATACTCAGGACTCTTTCACTGCTGTTAGTTATTTTCTCAGTACCTTTGGGGCACTGCAAGACAAGCATGCCCCACATCAGGTGCAGGGTAAGGGGTCAGCCACTAAGTGGCTGCATGGGAGCCTCCTAGCCCTCATGAGGTCTAGAGACAAGTGCTGGGCCAACTTCAAGGTCACGATGGACCAGACCATATTTCAGCAATATAGGAGGCTCAGGAATGAATACAAAAAAGCAATCAGGGCTGCCAAAAGTGAATACTGCAAAACTGCCTTACTAAACTTAGCTAAGGACCCTAGGAATTTCTGGAGGAACATAAAAATATAGTAAGTGGTTCCTCCAACTGTGGGGTCTCTGACATGCTCATAGATGGATCTAATTGTAACAATCCACTAACCATCGCCAATGCATTCAACTCCCACTTCTCATATCTGTCTGCCTTCACCTCCCTATTCTCCACTGGTGAGAGTGATAGTTGTGTCCCGGCCTTTACCCCACAGTCAGCCCCTATCTCCCGTCCATTACTCTACTTCAGGGCTGTGACAGCACAGAAGATGCAGAGACTTCTCTCTGGTCTCTCCCCTCACTCTAGTGCTGGCCACGATAGCATGGAACCTAAGCGCCTCCATCTTTGTGCCTCTTATATTGTCTCCCCAGTGGCCTGTATCTTCAACATGTCCCTAGCCTCTGGAGTTATCCCTGACCTCTGGAAGGTGGCAAGGATTGTCCCTGTTCTCAAACAGGGCAACCCAAAGATCCTTGACAACTACTGACCGATAGCCATCTTGTCGGCTATCAGTAACTTCTGGAGAAAGTTGTGGCTGGGCAACTCACAGAATATATTCAGGCCCATGAGCTACTGTCTCCCATGCAGCATGGCTTTTGAAAAGGGCACAGTACATCCTCTGCCCCTGTCACTGTCTCCTCTGGGATCAGGGCAGCTATGGACCAGGGTAAGCTCTCAGACGCCATCTTCACTGACCTATCTAAGGCCTTCAACCTAGTTGGCCATGTCTTACTTTGTTCTCAACTTTGGTCCCTTGGTCTGTCCCCACCTGTCCTAAGATGGTTCACTAATTACCTCCAGGGCAGACTGCAACTTACTAAATTCAGTAAGGTCCTCTCGGCCACCACTGCTGTGACCTCTGGTGTCCCCCAGGGTTCAGTCCTAGGGCCCCTTCTCTTCTCTATCTTTGTCAATCTTCCCTCTACTTCTTCCAACTGTGACTCTATCCTATATGCAGATGACCTGGTTATCCTCGCCCATTCCTGTGACATTGGGGTCATAAACCACCAACTGAGTGAGGATTTCAGAAATAGCGAGTCCTGGATAACGACCCACAAGCTGGTCCTCAACCTTAAAAAACTCAAGCCATGCTTTTTGGGTCCCTTGCCAAGATAAAGGCCTCCCCTGCCCCACTGAGTATTACTGTATTGATGGTACTCCTGTCCTAATCACTGACTCCATCAAATACCTTGGGGTGACGCTTGACCTTGGGCATCATATCCAAAATGTATTCAGAGCTGTCAACTGCAAACTGGGTTTGGCCTACAGAGCGAAGAACAATCTTACTTCTGCTGCTCACCCTGCACTGGCCAGAGGTGTGTTTCTCCCTTCTCTCTGCTATGGACTCATCCTGTTTGCACGCACCTCCAAAGTTCACTTCTCTAGGTGGAACATGGTCTATAACAACATTTGCTGCTTTGCAATTGCTGCCCCTTGCCTCACCCACCACTGTGACCTGTACAATAAACTTGACTGGCTCGCCCCACCCAACAACATGAATTTTGTCTTGGGCAGCTTTACTGGCAAGGTTCTCAGAACTGTCACCCCCCCAGGACTGGCTGAGCTCCTCAAACCAGCTGCCTCTTCTTCTTGCTCCCTTAGGTCATTGGGCCCTGCTGTTCTCAAAGTTCCTGCCACTCGAACGCAAATGGGGAACAGGGATTTTGCTTCATGTGCCCCCAGAGTATGGAACTCCTTTCCCACCCAGGTCTGCTCCTCCCCCTCCCACTCATGCCCTCGGAGCTCCCTGTGGAATTACTTGAAGCTCTTCTTTGCGTGTGGTTGTCCTAAACTGCCATAACTAACCTTGGTCCCCTGTATTGGACTTACATGTCCTTCTTTAGGTACCCTTGCGCAGGTCCTGCTGATGCATCCTGCCTGCTTGGGTTCTGCTCTGTATATAATGTATTTACTCTCTGTTTCAGGCGGTGGTTTGACTGCAGCTCTGCTTTCGGGGCTCTGAGCTGTATAGAATTGTATAATGCACTGTTCATAGCCTTGGTGACTATGTATATATTTTGTTCCTATTCTAACTGTGTTTACTGACTGCTTGTGTTATGTTCATCTGGTTCTACCTGATTCTGTGTAATGCCTAACTTGTATCATGTTGTCCTCTGTATGAACTTGTATTTCGGGTCGTACCTGAAAATGGGCAAAAGTCTTGTCTAGTGTACTTACCTGGTCAACAAAGCTAAATAAATAAATAAATAGGAGTTGCTTCCTTCTACTCTGGGGTACTGTGCACTGCCTCCGGGTCTCCACCGTGGAGGATCCCCACATCGGCTTGTCCACCACTGGGGGTGTCTTCTCGAGACAGTCTCACCCTGCCAGAATGGTGTAGGAGTTATGAGTGGAACCTCAGGCTGGATGCATCTCTGCCCAAGCTCCCACTTTCCCTGAGCCCACCTTCGTCCAACCACCCTTTATCGCTGGCATGCTCTGAAGCAGCGGGTATGGAGTTGGTGGTCCCCGGGTAGGGGCAGATGCCTCCCGAGCCCTAGCCAGCTCAGCCCAAAGACGAGCAACCTCCTCTATCAACCAGAGAGGTGCCTGCAGATGGGGCTGCACCTCAGCCTTCAGAACGTATCCCTGAAGACTGCTACCCAACAGTCACTGCACCACTACCTTCATGTCTATGGCGACCTTCCCCTTTATAGGCTTTAGTTACCCAATCTTACTAAATTTTTTTTGTTGTGACCTTATAATAAGATTGTTGCTTGTTATGTCCTTATACCAAGATTGTTTACTTCTGTAGTCCTTTCCTCTGTGTGTTTTGTGTGAGTAAACCCTATCCACTTTTTACTGCCTCCCTTTGTTTCTGTTAGAGGCTGGGTTATTTCAATCTGTTAAAGAGCAGCTTCCTTGTTTACGCCCCCCCCCGCCCCCCGTGTGGTCGATAACTGACCTTTACAGCAGTCCTCTGACAAACTTTGGCAAGTTAATTTCATTTCAGTGAAAAGTTATTTCCTCCGTAAAATTGCATTTCGGCATACTCGCGAAAAAAGGACCAACTTCCCGGTCTGAAAACCATGCCCCAACGCTGGCCCATGCAGCCTTGTTTTGTGATGTCACAAAATGAAGGCTGCGTGAGCGCGCCCCATTGACTTTTATGGGGGTGATATTTTCATCGATTTTTATACCTCTTAATGTTGCGATTTTAAGAATTCAAAGCGACCGACTAATAAGGGACCTATAAAGTGGGTCAGTCGCTGAGTTGTAAGTGAAAACATTAAGAACATAAGCTCTGAAAATATCACCCCATGGCATAAGGCACTCAGCAACTGATTTTGTGACATCCTCGCTGAAACTTAAGAAAGAAGCGTAATTTTTGGACTGGGAAGCCAGTCCATTTTTGGAAGTGTGCGAAATGCAATTTTATGGAGGAAATAACTTTTCACTGAAATGGATTTTATCAAATTTTGTCAAAGGACTACTGTAAAGATTAGTTATTGACCACACTGGGGGGGAGGGTACCTTTAGTAGGAAGCTGCTCTTTAAGTCTGTGCAGGAACAGGAAGTTGAAATCAAATGGAAGCCTGTAAAGGCAGATGAACCTGAGATGGGTGGGCAGGTGCTTACTGGGCTGGTCCCTGTGTGCTGTAAAACAATCAGTACACTGCCGTATGGGTAATAGGCAAACTTCCAATTCAGCACTCAACCCCCGTGGGACCTCGCAACTCCTCTCTGTCCCAGCTCAGTCCAGATCCATCAGTACAATTCACCCCTAGCAATCAGAAACCCCAGAAAGCCAAAGAAATAACATTAGGAAAAATAACCATCGTAACAAACAAAAGTTACCCAGAGTGAGAATAAACACATAGTTTTCAGATATCTGATCCTTGCTCCCTCCGACTTCCCAACTCCGTTATAGTTTACATTGCAGTCTTGGCAAAGCCCTTTCCCTGTGGAAGAATACCTCTGGATCAGACACTTTTTTTAACTCCCCTCTTCTTTGATACAGTTGGCACGTTTTTCTTCCTCTATGACTGGCTACACCAGCACACTTCATCACTCTGACATCACTCCAGCATACTGGACCATTCCCTGCGTGCTGTAAAACAATCAATACACTGCCCTACAGGTACTAGGCAAACTTCCAGTTCAGTACTCGGCCCCCACTAGACCTCGCAGCTCCTCTCTGTCCAAGCTCAATCTAGATCAGTCAGTACAATTCACCCCCAGTAATTTAAAACATCAGCAAGCTTAAGAAATAACATTAGAAAAATAACTACCATAATAAACAAAAGTTACCGAGAGTGAGAATAAATACACAGCTTTCAGATATCTGCTCCTTGCTCCCACCGACTTACCAACTCTATTGCGGTCTCTTTTTTCAGGAAAGTATTAACATTGGTGAGGTTCCTGAGGCATGGAGGCAAACTGTGATTGTACCCATATACAAAAAAGGCTGTAGGCAGACCGTCTCAAATTATAGACCTATTAGTCTAACCTCCATTCTTGGTAAGATTCTAGAGGGTATAATCAAGGATTGTATTATGGAACATATTGAGAGGACAGGCAGGATAGACATGACTCAGCCACGGATTCACCAGGGAAGATCATGTCAAACTAACTTATTAGAATTCTACGATAAGGTTAGCAAGGCTATGGATATGGGTAATGCAGTGGATGTGATCTTTCTGGACTTTGCAAAAGCCTTTGATAAAGTGCCCCATGGGGAGCTTGTTAAAGCACTTTATGAGCTGGAGATACCAATATGGATACAAACGTGGGTGAAGGCTTGGCTTACAGACAGGAGTCCAGAAAGTCTGCATAAAAGGTGAATACTCTGATTATGTCGGAGTGACTAGTGGTGTCCCACAGGGCTCGGTCTTGGGACCATGTTTGTTTAATATGTATATTTCATCCATGCAGGTGCATACAGATGTGTGGCTATCTAAATTTGCAGACGACACTAGGGTTGGGAGTCCAGTAAATAACTGGGAAGAACATCTAGTCCTACAAACAGCTCTGGATAGGCTAGACACATGGGCCTCCCAGAAACAATCTATTTTCAACATCGGAAAGTGTAATGTTATGCACTTTGGAAAGAAAAATAACAAATTCCAGTATAATTTAGGAGGATCGGTACTAAAAGTAGTGGATGAAGAGAAAGACTTGGGGTTATGGTTAATAAAGATCTTGGCTTCAGCTTACACTGTAATACAGCTATTAAAAGGTGGGTAGTATAACACACTGTATATTGAGACACATAAAAAGTAGAGATAGGCAGGTTGTGATGCCTCTGTATAATAATTGGTAGTGCATTACGTGAGTACTGTGTCCAGTTTTGGGCCCTGTATAAGAGGAGGGATGTTGCGGATGGAGGGGTACAGAGGAGACGTACAAAGAGAATCAAGGGATTGGATGGATTGAGTTATGAGCAGAGACTGCAGGATTTGGAGCTGTAGTCCCTGGAATATCGTAGAATGAGAGGCGATATGTGTTTGATATATAGGGCATGGACCGATACTAACTTATGGGACTTACTGGGCTTGGTTAAAAAGGCTTAAATATATGACACTAGAGCACATTGTTACCAACTGGTTAAGGATAAATATAAAACAAATAGAAGGAAATACTGGTTAAGTAATAGGGTAACAGAAATTTGGAATATGCTACCAGGAGAGGTTGTGGAAAGCAGTACAATGCAGGAATTTAAAACACAGCTAGATAAATTCTTGGAAAGGAAGAATATAAAAGGATATAACTAGGTGTTACTTGCAAGCTCACGGACGAATGTCTTTATGCTCAGTATTGTCTATGTTATCTATGTAATCCTTTGCCATCTCGGCAAATTCTTTCCTCCTACTAACCACCCATTGCCCAAAGTTGCACCTTTTAACTTGTAAAAAGTCTGTAAATTTGATTTTGATCATAGAACAGAACAAATAAATTATGTTTTTCTTTTGTGTTCACTTTGGGGGTATCTGTGACTTCTGTGTAAAAAGCCATATAATATATAAAATTAAAAATGTGCAATCACATACCGGGGTCTGTCATGATATAGGATGTGCAATTTCCTCCTCGGAAATCCTGCCAATGCCAAGGCCTAGTGGGGAACACAAGAGGAAGATTAGGGAGATAAACCAGTGGCTCAGGGAGTGGTGTTGGGCCAGAGGGTATGGGTTAATGGGGGATTGGGGAAAGACCTGGGAGGATAAGGGGCTCTATGCTAGAGATAGGCTCCATCTCAATTCGGAGGGGAAGGAAATCCTTAAGTTGAAAATAGAGGGGTTCCTTGGTGAAAGGTGGGGTTTAAACTTGTGAAGGGGGAAGGGATGGGAGAAAAGGCTGTCGAGGGGGGTCCGATAAAAGAGGGACTCTGTCTCCACCACCCTGGAGAGCTGGAGGAATGCAGGAAAAGGCCACTGGTAAGGTGAGGACCAGGGGAAGACAGAATCCCCACGGGAACACGAGCAGGGGAAATAGAAGTATAGGGAAAGGGTGGAAGGTAGTCCTGCTAAATGCCAGGAGCTTGGGCACTAAAATGCCTGAGCTCCAGGCGATGCTAACTGAGGGAGAGGTGGATGTGGCAGCGGTCACTGAGACCTGGGCCACTGCAGGGCATGACTGGGACCTGATCCTGGAAGGTTACATCATGTTCAGGAAGGACAGAGGGGGGGAGGGAAGGGGAGGAGGAGTAGCAATAATAGTCAAAAACTGCATTGGCGTAGGAGGAGTGGAGGAGGCGGAGGGAACTGTGGAGGCGATTTGGGTCACCTTGATAACAAGGGGGGCAAGAGAGTAAAAATAGGAGTGGTGTATAGACCCCCTGCGCTAGCGGAGGAGCTGGAGGAGTGTGTGGTGGCAGATGTTGGGAGACACTGCAGATTGAGAAGGGGAAGGGTGGTGGTGTTGGGGGACTTAAACATGCCAGGAACAGACTGGGAGACTATGACATCCTCAGTGGCCAGGGAACAGAGGTTGTTAAATGTCTTTCAGGATGCGTTCCTAACTCAGCAGGTGGGGGGGAACCAACCAGGGAGGAGCGGATACTGGATGTGGTCCTGGCAGACAGTGACCAGATTGGGGGCCTGGAGGTAAGGGACCCGTTGGCAGGGAGCTACCATGCCACGGTCTGGTTCTGCCTGAACCTAGGAGGGGTAGAAGGCTGCACAAAGACAGAGGTAACTGACTTCAGGGGGGCAGATTTCAAGGAAATGGGAAGGATCCTTAAGGAGCACTTGGATTGGATTGGGCCAGACATGGACGCTGACAGTAGGTGGGAAATCATCGGGGTGGGGGGTGGGATGCCAGCTCCTGCATGAGTAAGCCGAAAATCACGGGTGGGACCGAAAACCCTGCTGGTGGACCAGGGAAGTTCAGGAGGTGGTGAGGGGGAAAGAAGGTGGCCTATAGGCAATTCAAGTGCTCAAGGGTGAAAGGGACCCTTGAGAGTGCGAGCTACAGTGGCCAGAAGGGCCACTAGAATTGGTGAGGGCGGCTAAGGCAAGGGAAGGAGCAGAACCTGACCAGGGAAATTAGGAGCGGAACAAGGGTTTTTAGATACATTGGGGAAAAACGAAGGGTGAAGGGGCAGATTAGTAGAATTAAAGCAGGGGAGGGATGGGCACAAGACCCGGGGAGCAGGCTGAGGTACTGAATGAGTGCCGCCTCCAGTTTTCATCAAGAAATGGGAGGCTACATCATACATGGGAGGAGATGGTAAAACTGAGGAGGGAGACCCCACCAATCGGCGGGTCTGGGGAGAGGGGGGCATCACTGGCAGGTGGGGGGGAGGCAAAGCAGGGGGACGAGATAGCGGAGGTGGAAATCACGGCAGAGAGAGTGAGGGAAGCCCTTAGGTCCCTTAAGACGGAGAAAGCACCAGGACCAGATAAATTACATCCCAGAGTGCTGAAGGAACTGGCGGATGTCCTGGCGAAACCTTTCAGCATCTCTCTGAGGACAGGGTGGGTACCCCAGGACTGGAAGGTGGCGCATATAGTGCCTATCCACGAGGGGGGATCAAGGGAGGTGGCAGGGAACTACAAGCCAGTCAGCCTGACATTGTTGGTGGGCAAGGTGATGGAGGGCATTGTCAAGCAGAGACTAGGGGGAGACCTGGAAAGGTTGGGGTGTCTGGACGATAGACAGCATGGCTTCGTCCAGGGGAAATCGTGTCAGACAAACCTTGCGGAGTTCTATGACTGGGTGACGAGTGCCTTGGACCTGGGTAGACCAGTGGACGTCCTCTTTCTTGACTTCAGCAAGGCGTTTGACTCTGTTCCTCACAGGGGCCTGTTGGATAATCTGGGAGAAATGGGGGTGGGGAACCAGATGATCAGATGGATAGGCAATTGGCTCCAGGACAGGACCCAGAGGGTCGTGGTTGGCGGATTAGTCTCATCCCAAAGGAGGGTCATTAGTGGGGTCCCTCAGGAATCGGTCCTTGGGCCCCTCCTGTTCAATGCCTACGTCTCTAACATGAGGAAGGGTATACGGAGTGAGATGAGTCTCTTTGCAGATGACTCAAAACTGGGGGCGGTGGTGGGTGAGGAGGAGGGGAGGATAGCCCTACAGGGGGACCTGGAGGCTCTGGAAAGGTGGTCTAGAAAGTGGAAGCTGAGGTTCAATGCAGGGAAATGCAAGGTACTACACCTGGGAGCAAGAAACCCGGGCCAAGTGTACACCCTGGGGGGTGTGGAATGCTACAAGTCTCGATGGCTGAGAAGGACCTGGGGGTGGTGGTGGATGTCAAGATGAACAACTCGGAGACTTGTAGGAGGGCAGCGGCAAAGGTCAACAGGATGCTTGGATGCCTCCTCCCAGAAGGAGGGAAGTGATACTCCCATTGTATAACTGCTTGGTGAGACCGCACCTCGAGTACTGTGTGCAGTTTTGGAGGCCACATTTAAAGAGGGACATTGAACTCCTGGAGAGGGTCCAGAGGAGGGCAACCAAAATGATTTGGGGCTTGGGGGATAGGACCTATGGGGAGAGGCTCGAAGAGCTAAATATGTACACATTGGAAGAGAGAAGGGACCGGGGGGACATGATAGAGGTCTTCAGGTACATGAAGGAGGTAAACAGGGGAGGAGCAGTCAGGGTGCTCCAAAGGAAGGAGGAGGGGCAACTAGAGGACGTGGGTGGAAGCTGGTGGGGGAGTTCAGGGGAAAAGGAGGAGGTGCTACTTCACTGAGAGGTGGTGGAGCCATGGAATCCGCTGCACAGGGGGCTGGTTGAGGCAGAGACGGTGGAGGGGTTCAAGAGGGGGTGGGACAGGTACAGGGGAAGGGTTCTGGAAGCAAAAATCAGTGCAGTGACAATATCCGGGACTGGGAAGGGAAAAGCCAGAGAGGGAGAGGAGGGCAGCAAGGTCAGCTCCCAGGTGGGGTCTGACCAAACGAGCAGACACAAAAGACCGTTAGGCCTATTCTGCTGGCATTTTAGTATGTTAGTACAGCTTATGTTTCCATCTTCTGGCTGAGATAACAGCATTGAACTTTCAAGGTCCATATGCTGTCGTCTCAACACCTTGATGGAAACACAAGCTTGCTGTGGATGGTTGCACATATTTTATTCTCTATATAAATACTGGTAACACCCTTTATCACACTGTTTACAAGGCTCTCCAAAAACACCCTAATAACCTGAAAACAGGTTATTACAGCATTCTAAAAACTTTCTTTTACCAGCAGTGTAATTTATTTGTATTGTTCCACCTGATTGGTTCTTAGTCTGCGTGTGAGCAGTCCAGACACCTCAAAGAGCTTGTCGGCTTCATTTCGGTGGAGTCACACTAAACACCAGCCTGGACTGACTGCTTGGCACGCATCCTCCTCATGTGTAAGTTTGATATTTTTTCCAATATTTATATAGTTGATACTGCCATTACAAAAAATAAATCTTTATCTGGTTGATCCTGCTCAAAAGACTGATCAACCTAAGAAATTTGACCAATTGCAAGTATGGGCTGCCCATACAGACCCTGAATCTTTTTTTTTTTTTTTTTATACTAACATACTAAAATGCCAGCAGAATAGGCCTAATGGTCTTTCGTGTCTGCTCGTTTGGTCAGCCCCCACTCTGGGAGCTGATCTTGCTGCCCCCCTCATCCTCTCTGGCTTCTCCCATCCCAGTCCCGGATATTCCCACTGCACAGGACTTTGCATCCAGAACCCTTCCCCTTCCCCTGTACCTGTCCCACCCCCGCTTGAACCCCTCCACTGTCTCTGCCTCCACCAGCCCCCTGGAAAGTGCATTCCATGGCTCCACCACCCTCTTGGTGAAGTAGCACCTCCTCCTTTCTCTACTGAATCTCCCCCCCTCCTCCAGCTTCCACCCATGCCCTCTAGTTGCCCCGCCTTCCTTCGGAGCACCCTATTTAACCCCTTCATGTACCTGAAGACCTCTATCATGTCCCCCTGGTCCCTTCTTTCTTCCAATGTGTACAAATTTAGCTCTTCGAGCCTCTCCCCATAGGTCCTGTCCCCCAAACCCCAGATCATTTTGGTTGCCCTCCTCCGGACCCTCTCCAGGAGTTCAATGTCCCTCTAAGTGTGGCCTCCAAAACTGCACGCAGTACTCGAGGTGTGGCCTCACCAAACAGTTATACAGGGGGAGTATCACTTCCCTCCTTCTGGAGGTGATCCCCCCAGCGATGCATCCCAGCATCCTGTTGGCCTTGGCCGCTGCCCTCCTACAACTCTCAGAGTTGTTCATCTTGACATCCACCACCACCCCCAGGTCCCTCTCAGCCATCGAGACTTGTAGCATCTCCCCCCCCGGGTATACTCTTGTCCTCTAATACTTTCTTTATTGATAAAAAGCATTAGATACAGACAGTCATCAGCTCCTTATTTCTTACTGTTCATGTAACAGTCTCTAAACTGTCCGGGATTGTCAAGAACAGTTTTATAGTACATACATTTTCCCAGTTTATACAATATTAAATTGTCTGGTGTTCCTACACTTTGCTTTAACAATATCAACAGAAACTCTTGGCTCTTAGAAAAAAAGAAGAGATTTGTTTTGGGAACCCAGGCGGGTGGGATACTGGTTTTCATATTACATTTAGACTGGCAATCATTACATACAGTCTGTAAGATTAAACTTACTTTTTGTTCTAATCATTGGCTTGACTTAACAATAGATATTGCCCTCTATCCACCAGGGGACTCCTAACTCCCCATTTCTTTCTGGTACCACATTACGGCCCCCCCCCCCCTTCTCCCATGGTTGTTGCCCATCGTTCCACAAATTTTTCTGTTTTTTGTTGTACCTGATATGTCAGGGTCTTAACCTTCCTCATTTTAGTTACCAGCTGTCTGCATTCCTCAACTTTTGCAGACTCGGGTTTCAGCCACCGTCGAGTAATGACCTTATTATATGCTGCTACAGTTATGTACCAGAAGTATACAGAATGGGGACCTCTGACTTCCAGTGGTGGGAGCCCAAGGACCAGGTGTTGAAGGCCAAGGAGACATTGTATGCCAAAGAGGGAACTAAATACCTGGCCCATCCTCTGTCTAAAGGGGTCTAGTACTTGGCAGTGAAAGAAAATGTGCGAGTGTGTGGCATTTTGTTCCCCACAGTTCCTCCAGCACCCTGCTATGGTTATATCCCCCCCTTTTGCTTGTATATTTGGAGTTACTAAATATCGTACTTGCATCTTCCAGAGATATTCTCTCCATATTGGGGACGATGTTACCCTTGTGGTACCCGTCCAGGTATTTAACCATTCCATTTCTGTGAGATGGAAGGCAGCCTCGTCTTCCCATTTGGCTTTGAGGGGAGCCGCCAACCTAGATTTATGGGTGTTTAGGAATAGGCAGGTATAGGAGGTTGCCTTCTTAGGTGTTGCAAGTTTTAATAACTCCACTAATTGTGGTCCCTGGACTACCGGTATGTTTTCCTCTCTTACCCGCCGTAGATTAGCCTTTATGTATATTTGCTTCTGGAGTTTGTGTATTCTGTCCCCCTCCGTTCAGCCAAAAGCTTGTATGCATTCCTCGAATGCCATTAAGCAATCTCCCCTCATTACTTGGGCCAGGAATTGAACCCCTCCCCGTCTAGCCTGCCTACTATACCACTGGTCTATAGAGCCTGGCGTAAACTCTTTTGTTTTAGTAAATCATCTGTATTTCCAGATCTCCTCTTTTACCCTAGGATAGTGTCAGAAATAATCCCAGGCATGAAGGGTAGTCTGCATTGCCTTATAGAAGTCTGAGATGCATAATCTGACCAACGGTTGTTCAAACAATAGTGAACAAAGTGGTCGGTCTGGAACTAAGTCGCTATCCATTTCCTGCTAGTGGGCCTCAACCTCCGCTGCACCCCACAGCAAAGCCCACTTAACTTGGGCTGCTATCCAATATTCCCTAAGATCTCGGTGACCCCCACCAGCCATGAGCAGTGCTCAACGCACTCTCAGTTTTTTATTTGCCCATATAAAGTTTAACATTTTCCTCTGGGTCTCAGGAAACCACTTCTGGGTAACTGTTGCTGGGGCACACTGAAATATATATAAAAACCTGAGCAACAGGTTCATTTTAATGGCCTGTATTTGGGGCGTACATTGGCAGTGGCAAAATAAGCCATCTTCTCATGTCTTCCTCTGCCTGCCTAGGTATAGGGATGTAATTATCAGTAAACATCTCATTATTGTTGGTTCTCAGCAGTATTCTAAGATATTTGAGCAACTGCATCTCCCATCAGGAATCTTAGCTTAAATGCTGGTGATGGGTTAAAATGAAATTTCAGTATTTCTGTTTTAGTCGCATTAAGCATGTACCCTGAGAGAGATGAAAATTGTTCTATTACTTTCATCACTCTCGGAAGCGAGGACTCTGGGTCACTAAAATATAGCAGACTATCATCTGCATTCAATGCAATTTTATGTTCCTTACTCCTTATTTTAACTTCCTGAATGTCTGCGTCTAGTCTAATTTGCTGGGCCAGGGGTTCTATATATGTAGGGCAAACTGCAGGGATGAAAGCGGACACCCCTGCCGGGTGCCTCTACCTAATTTGATTACCTTCTATAGTGTGCCATTGGTGCGAACATATGCGTGGGGTTCTGTGTAGCCTGCTGATTGTATCTATAAACTGCCTAGAGAACCCAAACCCGGCAAGGACCTGATAAAGAAATTCCCAATCTACTTTATCAAAAGCCTTTTTGGCATCTAAACTCATCATCAGGTAAGGAGTTTTACAATTGTTGAGATGGTCAATGATATGCATAGTGCAGTGAACACTATCTGCTGCCTGCCGGCACTTAACAAATCCTGTTTGATCTCTGTGCACTACCTCCAGGATGATATTTTCCGATCTTCTAGCCATAATTGCTGTTAAAAATTTATAATCGACATTTAATATGGAGATTGGCCCGTATGAGGTGCACAGGGTAGGGTCCTTGCCAGGCTTGGGTATCACTGATATCACCGCCTACCTTCAAGAGGAGGGAAGCCCAGCATCTTCCGTCAGAACCTCCTGATAAGTTGAGAAGAGTATTGGTTCCAAGGCTTCTTTGAACTTTTTATGGAACTTGGCCGGGAGGCCATCTGAGCCGGACATTTCCCAGTTTTACTTGAACCAACTACCGACTGTACTTCTAATAACGAGATAGATTGCAAGAAGGCCTGGTTCCGAGCCTCTGAAAGATTCGGGAGCTGCAATTGGTTCAGAAACCACTGTATCGGGTCTCCCCCCGGCCTCTGCTGTTTAGCATACAGTGAGGCATAATAACCTGCAAAAGCAGAAGATATCCCTTGTAAGCCATTTATTTTCCTGTTGGTGAATGGATCCACTATGCGCTGTATATGAGCCCACACTCTCAGAGTCAAATCCTTGAAGAGCTCAGCTCACATTTTGCTACAACGGGACTAGCATTGGACTTGTCACCCTATGCAGGCCTCTCAAATTTGTCAGCCCATGTCCACCTCTGAACTCCAGGCCCCACCTCACCCCTTTCATCTGTATCCTTTCAACTACTAAGACATTGAAGATTCGCTACTCAACCTAGACACTAGGAAAAGTGCGGGAATGACGGTTTAGAATAATTCTTTTTGAAACTAGATTATTACCATCTAACAACCCCCATTCTCCATATATTTAACCTCTCTATTGCCATGGCTTCAGTTCCATCCTGTTGGAAATCTGCCCATGTCCTCCCTCTTTTAAATCAGGTGACCCATGTGACTTAAACAATTATAGACCTATAATTACTGGTGAGACCCTTTAACAACCTGAATTCAGACACTGTGAAAACGCCGTAATAACCTGAAATCGAGTTATTACGGCGTTTCACAATCTCAGAGTCACTCTTGAGCTGTACTCTGTGCCGAGACAACTCAGGCGCTAACTCAGATTTTTCCCCAGCTGGCCTTTTCTGCTTACCAACTGCCTCCGTTCGAGTTGTTTTTAAAACCATCAAAAAAACAATGTTGAACAAAATATCGCAATTTCAAGACTGCTCTCTCTCGTAGGTCACCACAGCAACCGGAAGATTTCATGTACACAACACTTCCTGCTTGGTGCACTGCTAACGGCACAATTTAAAACGAGCTAAATATTTTAAATTTCTCACTTTACAAAACAGTCTCTTAAATTTTAATTAATCTTTCACTCATCCACCATTTGACTGTGATCACCAGCGGATATCTACAAGGACTTTTCACTGACATTTGGACTTCTGGTATCTTTTTTTTTTTTTTCTATGAGAAAAACGCTAGATAAGACTGCACCAGCAATTATAAAAAATAAAAGATAGGCAAGTGTGTGCCTATGAATATTTTTTTCACACCCTCGGTGTGTGATGACTGCATAAACCTCTCGAGCTTCGCTCTCGAGGTTTAGGGGTCATCACACACCTTGGGTGTGAAAAAAATATTCATAACACACACTTGCCTATCCATTATTCTCTATATCTCTATCTTGACCTATCTCTATCTTGCCCATTCTCTCCAAAATCCTTGAAAAATGAATCTACTCACAACTAAAATGTCACATCGAAACCTTCTCACTTCTTAACCCAGCCCAATCTGGTTTCTGCCCCCACCATAGCACTATAACAGCCCTTGCTAAAGTTACTAATGATTGGGTAACAGCTCTGGACTCTAAGAAGCTCACTATTGCAGTCTTCCTAGATCTTAGTAAGGTGTTTGATGCCACTTGATCATAACCTAGTTATCAGTAGCCTTATTAAACTTTGTGCCACATATTCCACTGCTCAGTGGTTCACTAGTTACTTGACAAGGAGAAACGTTAAGGCCGATAGCCTATTCTCAGCTTCCCTCCCAATCACTAGGGGAGTCCCACAATGCCCATTTTAGGCCCTATCCTTTTCTCTCTTTGCATTAATAATCTTAACAATAACATCCAACTCCAATCTACATTTCTTTGCTGATGACACAGTTCTGTACACCTTTGGCTCAACCTTGTGTGAAGTAAGAGACATAGTACAAACCGACTTCGCACAGCTTGAACACAACCTCATTAACGCAAAACTCCTTAATGTGCAAAAAAACAAGACCATGATCATCACTTGTAACACAACCTCTGCAACCTCCATTGACCCATCTACTGACTTCGTAGCCACCTCCCTAGTCAAGCCTCTCGAGGTCGTTCCCAGATTCAAATATCTAGGTTTATGGATAGATAATAAGGTCACCTTTAATGACCACATCAACACTTTGACTAGCAGGATAAAATCCAGAATAGCTTTTTTCTTTAGAAACAAGTCACTCTTCCCTACTGAGATTAGAACCAGGTTCATTCAGGCCACGTTTCTCCCCTTTCTCGACTATGGTGACATATTTTACAGTTCCACTTCAACCCTAAACCTAAACAAGTTGGATGTCCTCTACCATAGTGCGCTGTGGTTCATTACTAATTCTCCTTTCCAAACCCACCATTGTGATCTGTATGCAGCAGTCGGATGGTCGTCACTTGCCACTAGGTGTCTGCTTCATGCTGGCATCTGGACTCTTAAAATCCTCCTGAATAAACTACCAAGCTATATCACATCCCTTTTTTCCATCTCCCACAGTTCATATTTTCTTAGGAAGTCCAACTATCTTCCTGGATGTGCCTAGGACTCGCAACTCCTTCGGTAGTCAAGCCATTTCATATGCACTCCCAGTTATCTGAAATTAGCTTCAGTCCTCACTGAAACTCCCTGGCATGGTCTCTGTTAAGTTCTTTAAAACCTTTGCTGCAAGTAAACTATCTGATACCTGCAGCTGTTTCTAGTCTAGACCACACTTATCCCATGACCTTCTTAATCAACAACATACTTCTTTCCCCTTATCACTCTACTTCTCTTCCTATTTGTGTCTTCACTCCCCCCCCATTTTTAATTTCTGGCTATGTTTGCACTAAATTCACTCCACATCTCACCCCTTCTCTCCTTTTAAGACCCTCCTTTTCTCCTTCACTTCTCCCTGCTCCTGTCTCTAACCCCCTAAACCTTATGCTTCCTTATGCTCCTGTCCTAATCAATATGGCTTTTTTTCTCTACTTATAATGCATTTCCAAGGTTATGCTTTTAACTGCTACTGTTTTTTTTTTTTTTTTTATGTGTTATCTTTTAACCCCACTGACACTCCGGGGTCCACCTCTCCTTCGGGCCTTCTAATGCTTCAATAACCCTGGCAATCCTCTTTAGGAGCTCTCCCATCTCTTCCACATATTGTAGCCAACCCCCGAGTTTGTCCCAGCATATCCCATTGCGGGGCAGGTCCCCCTCCTTTGAGGGGGAAGGCACTGGCGACAGGGAAACTCAGCACACTATTGATTCATGGCCCCAGGGGCGCTGCTGTGGAGGAGGAAGCTCCCGGAGGACAGAAGGCGTCATCCGGCGGGCGCTGAAGCTGTTTTCCGGTTTTTTTGAGTCCCTCATGCACCGCTACTTGAAGTGCCCCTGGTCTCCACCAGGGGCTACTACAGAGCGAGGCTATCCCCTATCCTTCCCCAGTAGAGAAGAGCAGTCCTCTGGACGCTCAATCCACTCCTTCCCCTGCCAGCCCTCGGTGCCCGAGTCCGTTCCCGAACCTGGATCGCCAGAGTGGTTCAAGGTGTGGCGTCCGGAGCCTCAACCCTCTGCGCCACCGGGCCGGCCTCCGTTGTATTATTTAACTGAACACTACATACCACATGTACCATTTATTTTTATGTTCTATGATTTATGTATGTATTTTTCCTCATACATGTCCAAGGACCTCCTTGTGAAAGAGCCTGTTCAATGGAGTTTTCCTGCAATAAACCTGAAACCTGAACTTGAAGCTTGACTCCAAATGGGAACGGATCGTGGTGACTGACTGCTCATACTGTCAGTTACTGCGATTACCCGGGTGCCTCTACAGTGCAATTAAAAAAAAAATAATAATAATAATGTAAGCCCCCTTATGCTCTAATTTAGGAACCCCTTCCCCTTCTTCCTCCTCCTCCCCCCCCCCGCCCAAGAGCTAGGGAATTTATTAGTGCTCTGGGAGTCAATACCTGCTAGACGCCTCAAGGTGGCAGCTTAAGGAAAGTATATAAGGTTGGAGACAGGACGTTTCGGGGCCTTTTTCAGCCCAAGTGTTGGGCCAGGGGCTGGGGGGGGGGCAGCTGGGGGAGCAGAGGAGGCAGTCAGGAAGGGAGTTTGGTGGTCCAGGTGAGCCTGTGGGGGCAACCCCCCCCCAAAGTGGCAGACAGGGACTAGGGATGGCCTGTGCAGCAACATGGCATTGAGAAGCCAGGAAGGAATCGCCATGGGGAGGACGGTCAGCCAGGTTTCTACGTCCGAGTAAGGAAGGTGCAGGTGGAAGAAGGATGCCAGGATAGGCAGGAGCCCTTAGAAATCACAGGGAGTAGTTGCTCAGGCTGCCAGGACTATGGGGACAGTGGCAGGGTCCCAATGGGGGGAGGCCATGGCGGTGGCTCTTCCCAGTACCCCATGTGGCAGGGTGGCCTAGGGACAGAGGGGGCCAGGGGGCCCTTCACCCATTTCAGGGGACATGCTTTGAGGGCCGCTGCACCAGTAGAGAGCAGTGCGGAGAGAGAGTTGAGCTGTAAGTGAGGGAACGGGTGCCGTGAGGTTGAAAGCACCAGCAGGTTTAGGTTCCCTGCAAAGCAAGAATGAGTGTATTACAGGGCCTTGGTTGAAGGAAAAAATCCTGGTATCCCTTGAGATTTGGGCCAAGGTCCAAGGCCAGGTAAGGGAAGCCACACGCTTTCCCACGCTGGAGATAGGGCAGCCAACCAGTGCCAGACCAGACTAAGGTGGACAAGAATGTGTAATCCAGAACAGGAAAAAAAAAAAGATTTGTCTTACCAGTGCCAGTGAGCCAGGAGCCTGTGGGCTTTTCCACGTAGGGAGGTTCCTTGGGTAAATCATCCAAGAGGTTAGAGTGAAGAAGACCTGCTTGTAATGCCTGTAAACTTATTGCTGTTTAGAATGTCCAGCCTGGGTATATTGTGAAAAAAAAAAAAAAAAATTTCAGATAGCCCCATGGAGCTGCTGTATTCCATGAAGGATGCGACCCTTGCATTCCTGGAATCATTTGGAGTGCAGGAGCTAAAATAAAGAAGCTAGTTGGGAAGAAACTTATAAAGATTCTTTATTTAAGTTTGGAAGGGGGTGAATGAAATGGAAAGCCCACTGCCTGGTGTCTAATTTATTTTGTGAGTTGTAATTCCAGAAGGTATCCATCAGGCTACATCTGGATCGAGGGGCTCTGGCGCTCAGAAGAGACAGGAGATTGCAGTTTGGAGATCCTGGTCCTGTGGTCAGTTTTTTGGGGAAAACAGATCCAGAATTGGAGGTAAGATTGAGAATGTACCTGGAGATGAAGTCATTGAGAGGTAGGACAGATATTTTTCCTATCTTATTTGAGGGTGCACTGACTTGGGTGTTGCGCTTAATGTAGTCCTCTCCAATACCCCCTGGAACTGTACAGAAAATGTATGCCCCTAGAAAAGAGGGGAGGGGGTTACACATGGGGGCTCATCCAGGATGTTCCCTGTACCCTGAAACTCCGCCGGACTCAGAGGTTTGAGGTTTAATGTGTTGGCAGGCTTCCCAGCTTGGTTGGGCATTGTGGCATGGGAAAAATTGGTTGTGGGGTAGGCCCAAATCAAAAGTAGGCCTCAACCTTCCTGGTCTGGTGTGCATGTGTGACCTGCTGGTCACGTGGTCCTCAGGTGGACTCTGACTAGATGATGGCAGTAGAGAAGCTACAGCATCTGCGAAAGAAGCACCATCTTGTAAAAAGAAATCTGAGGGTGCAGAACCGAGAGGGAAATAGAGAGAGAGAATCAGTGATTACAGCCATGAGAGTGAGTTATTGAGCACTCACACTAAGGCAAACAGACAGTACCACCAAAAAAAGAAAAAAAAACAAAAAAAAACAAAGAAGTGGGCCAGGCGGTCCTTATCTGCCATCAAATTCTATGTTTCTATGATGTTTTTAGTCTTGTAGGCACGACATGGCAGCCGTGCTAGGCAAGCCACAAGAAGCAGCAGCATCTGTCAAGATTTTTAGTTTGTTATTTGTGTGTTATTTTAGCGGTAGTTAGTCAGGAGCGAAGCAGTGATTTAGTTAACGGAAAGAGCGTATCGGGTTAGGTTTAAAATGTATTAACTGAATTAAGTTGCACAAAGTTAAAGGTCACATTAAGGTGTTTGTTTTATTTCCAGAGCGGCTCATATTTGGTCATGAGGATACTCCTCTCTTTCAAATTTTAGAGTGGAGAACGTTAGTGTGTTCCCTACCTGTGTTTTTGGCCAGGTTAGAGATGAGGAGGAAGAACTGGAGACAATTGATTTGGCTGTCTAGGAGTGTGGATTTGTTCATGGGAGCTGGGAGTTGGAGTTGCTGTGTTGTTCGGCAACTGTTGGAACAGTACTGCAGGGGCTCTGTTTCGGTGGTGCTGCCAGGACTGGGACCGGAATCGCTTTGTCAGTGCTTCCTAACGGATGAGGGACTTTGTGGATCTTCTTGGACTTGGACCCTTTGCTCGCTTGGTGAGACTTGGGTTGGTCCTGGCCTGAACCCGGGGGAGGGACTGCTGGGGTAGTTGGCTGTGTAGGAGACCGGGTCTGGTACTGCTGGAGAGCAAGCACTATAGTACCTGGAGTTCTTTGGTTTCTCGGGGGGGGGCCTCCTCCACTTTGAAACCTAACTGCAGCCTAAAGCCTTTGGTGGTGATTCCTTGGGGGACGGCTGGGCTGCCAAATTGCTCAGACTGAAGGAAGTTTCCTAGGATCTCTGAAGTTATAGTTGTGCTGGGGGGGGAGTTTTTCTGTGGAAGATCTACTTCTAGACACTTTTCAGCACTCTAGGGATGGTCAGACTCCTTCCTTTTTTCCACTATTTTGAACTTGGTGGGCAGTGAGAGTGCCCTGTTTAATCGGAGTCATTTGATAAACTGTTGACTGTTCTCCCGGGCTATGTGGGAAATAGCGTCAGGAGGCAATATCTTCTTTTCTCTGGGGAGGTAGGAGCTCCTCAGAGGTTAATAATTATTCATTCTGGAGAGTTTGTGCGGCTTCTCTTTTTATTGAAATCACCTTCATACTCTGTAATAGAATTTTATTGTATATCTTTTATTGTGGGGTTAGGGGTTTTGGCTGATTATTTGTTGTATGTGTGGGTGCGGTGTGGAAGTTTGAGAGTTTGATTTGAATGTTGTGTGCTTTGGTGTTGAGTGTTTGAGTGTGTTGTGGGTAATTTTTTGTATTTGGGATTGCTTGTTGTGAGTGTCTGTGGAGTGTGGTGAAGATGTGTTGGGAAGGTATAATGACGGTCAGGTATTATTCCCCCTCCAGGCTTAGGGACCTCTGTCCTTTTTCTTGTCCCTTACCGTCCCCGGAGGTACAGAGACAGTGTCGGGCTCTGGGGATTGTTAAGAAGATGAGGGCGGGGGTTCGGCCTGGACAGGGAATAGAAAGGAGTGGGTGGATTGGGATGGGGGGGACAAGGAGACACCCTGGGACGAAATGGATCCAGGAAAGGGGTCCTCCCTGTCTGGTTACCATACCCAAGGGCTCTGCTTGCAGCAGGCAGGTAACTCAGTCTTCCTCGGTTACTCATCCTACTCGGGCAGTGTTATGCAATGCCAGGTCTATTAAGAACAAGACTGCTATAATAGCGGATCTTATTGGATCATGTGACCTAGCCTGCATCACAGAGACTTGGCTGGATGAGAATGCTGGTCCCATTTTGGCATCAGAAATTCCGGCCAGGTACTCGGTAATACACTGCCCGAGGATGGATCGTAGGGGGCAGGGATGTTGCCATCTGTTTTAGATCGGAACTGAACCTGATGGAGGTACCAGTGGGGACCACCAAATCCTTTGTATCATGGGTGAGGGTGTGGGGTGCAGGATCCTTCTCATCTACCATCCACCAGAAGGTGGGAATTTTTTCCTGCGGGAAGTCGCAGACTTCATTGTCAGCCCGTCATTGGGATCCCCCAGATGGCTGATCCTGGGGAATTTCAATGCCTGGGTCAATGAACTCTCGCAGTTTGGTCAGGACTTCCTCCAGTTAATGAATTCGCTTGGCTTCACATAGGTTATTTCCTCCTTGACCCATACTGGTGCTCATTTATTGGACTTGGTGTTTCTCCTGGGGATGGAGATATCCAACTTGGTGGTGGAACCAGTCGATTGGTCTGATCATCATACCATTGGGTTCAGTTTCCTGGCCTCCCCTAGTAAGTCGGCCCCTACAGAGATGGTCCAGTACCACCCTTTGAGGGGTGTTTCCTCTGATGGCCCGATGGCAGTGCTGGATCGATCGAGTTTGCCGAGTGAATGCATGGATCCAGGGGACCTGGTACTTGCCTATAATAAGGCAGTGGCAGGGGCCCTGGATTCCATAGCTCCTGTTCCGTGTTCATCCCCTCACTCTTCATCCCAGGTCTCCTTGGTTTGATGAGGCCTTGAGGGAGTCGAGGAGAGTGGAACGAAGGTTAGAGAGGTGCTGGCAGAAGTCAGGCCTGGAGTGTGACAGACTTAGTTTGATGGACCACTATACAGTCTATCAATCAGCAATTATCCATAAGAAGGCAGAATTCCAGGGAAATTGCTGCTGTGCAGAATCGACCAGCCCAGCTTTTCCGGACTGTGGACAGACTGTGCAATCCACTCTGTCTCCAGCATGGAAATGCTTTTTCACAAGAACGATGTGAGGAGATTGCTCAGTTCTTCGCAGATAAGGTTGCCACAATCAGATCCAGTGTCTGCTCGACCCTTTCTAATGGGAGTTGCGGTTGTCGGCAGGAGATCTTGGACGCCCAGGTTGTATGGAGTGATTTCAGCCTGCCCACAATCAATGACATTGTGATGGCTGCCCAGTCGTTGCGTCCGACCAACTGTAGTTTGGACCCGGGCCCCACATGCCTCTTAGTAGGCTGTGTGGATAAAATTGGCCAGGTCCTTGCTGAGACAGTCTGGATGTCTTTGGAGAGGGGAATCTTTCTGGATCCCCTGAAGGAGGCCATGGTTCGGCCCCTCCTTAAAAAGCCCTCCTGGGACCCAGACTGTCTGGCTAACTACAGGCCTGTCTCTAACCTACCCTTTGTGGGTAAGGTTATCAAGAAGGTGGTTACGTCACAGCTGGATGATCATTTGACCAGCCACAATGTCTATGATTCTCTCCAGTCTGGATTTAGGAAGAGACATAGTACCGAAACAGCCCTTGTCTGGGTACTAAATGACCTCCTAACAGCGAGAGATCGAAAGACCCGTTCCATCTTGGTCCTTCTAGATCTCTCTGCGGCATTTGACACCATAGACCATGGTTTTATTTATTCATTGAAGACATCGGATTTATAACCTTTGAGTCATAGACTCATTTACAAAGGCTCCATGTCTGAAAACAATACAGAACACTAGGCAGTAGTCAGTAAACAATAAGACGAACACAGTGTATGAAAAGTACAATCAATGAGGTGAATGAGGCCTATACAATTAGGCAGCTATAGAGGTCAGGTCCATCTAAGGAGCTTGTAATTGTCAAGGTGCAAGCAGTCGAGATTCAGACATCGTCAATAACACGGTCAATATTGTGCAAAGAGAAGTATACATTTAGCAGTTGGGGAAAAAGTTTAACACAAACTCTCTCTCTACATTAAAGTTCGTCTGTGGACTTTCTGGTATGGTCCTCAGATAGTTTCCATCATTCCTCGAGGACAGGACTCAGAGGGTGGTGTCTGGGATTTTTTCCTCAGCTCCACTCCCCCTATCTTCTGGGGTGCCACAGGGCTCCATCTTGGCACCCATGTTGTTTGCAGTATACATGATGCCATTAGGAGCGATTATTAGGTGGTACGGCTTGAGTTTTCGCTGCTATGCAGATGACAGTCAGCTGTAGATGTCCTTTGTGCCTGGTCAGGATGATGCTGTTTCAGTCTTTAACAGCTGTCTCGCCGAGATCCAGGATTGGATGAATGTGAGCTGGCTGCGGTTAAACCCAGAAAAAACTGAGGTGTTGGTTGTGGACCCAGGTTGTCGGGAGGAGGGTTTGCTGGCGAGATCACCTTCGGGTCTATGGCTTGTAGGTGTTCCGCTAACTACCTCAGCTAGAGTGCAGAACCTGGGCGTTATGTTTGATGACTGCCTTACCCTTAAATTACAAGTGTCAGCAGTTGTCAAAACCTCTTTACCATCTGAGGAATATCACCGGGTAAAAGCACAGCCCCCGATCGTCAGCTTTGGTCCACACCTTCGTTACCTCCAGCCTGACTACTGCAACGCCAATCTACCTTGGCTACCAGGGGTTGATATCTGCCGCCTGCAGCTAGTGCAGAATGCGGTAGCCAGGCTTTTGACTGGCACCTCTAAGACCAGTCATATAACGCCTGTGCTCCGCGGACTACACTGGCTGCCAGTACAGTGGCAGATCAGCTTCAAGGTTGGTTTGCTGACATATAAGGTCCTACACAACCAGGTACCTAGCTACCTGCAAGATCTCCTTCACCCTAATGTCCCCTCTGCCCGCTCCAATCTACAGATGAGGGATTGCTAGAGATTCCTAGGGTCCGTTTACAGCCATCTGGGGCAAGGTCATTTAGTTTTATAGCCCGACCCTGTGCAATTCTCTACCTCGTCGTCGGGTGCAAGATTGCCTGACCATCCAAAGTTTTGAAGTCTCCTTGAAAACTTATCTTTTTAGCCTAGCGTTTTTGGATTTTTAATGCTGCTGTTGTACTTTTTGGTTTTAACTTGTTGTATTTGTTTATTTATTGATGTGTTTTATTAGTTGTTGTACAGGCGCCTTGGTTTCAGAAAGGCACCTTTTATAAATAAAGAAATTCAGATTGAGAAGTGAGTTGGTTTCTTATTGTGGGTACTGGGAGGCATAGCCAAAAAAGACTTAAGCAGACAGCCCCAAGGATTGGTGGCGAATAATGTCTGGCAAGGATGAGACTGGAGCAGAGGCAACCCCCCAGGAGGAACCACTGGCCACAGTTCCTGCCTCACTGCTTTCCTGGTTCTGGAAAGCTGGGGGAAAAGGACAAACAAATGATCAATGTGTGAGGTGTGGGTATCTCGGGGGGGGGGGGTGCTGCCAGAAATACAGGTTACTCACCTGTAACAGGAGTTCTAGGAATGGTATATGTTGTTCATCCACACTTATTGGCAGGTATCCTTGCCGCTTTAAATCTTGCCGGAAGGTCTTCAAGCTGGCTCCTCCCACCCACCCGGGTGGTATAACTCTCGGCTCCGCCCCATGACGCCAGATCTGGCCCGCTGGAAGCTCAGGTTGTGCGTCGAAGCCGGGGAGGTCGGGTGGGTCGTGTGGATGAACAACATATACCCATTCCTAGAACTCCTGTTACAGGTGAGTAACCTGTATTTCTAGGGACATGGATATGTTGTTCATCCACACTTATTGGCAGACTCCTAGCAGTTCTCCGGGAGGAGGGAGGCAAGACGCACCCCAATACTTACTTGGGAAAGAGAGACTGGAGAACGAGGCCCCAAAACCAGCATCCCGGCATGACTCAAGGTCGATGTGGTAATGGGTAATGAAGGTGTTTGCTGACTTCCAGGTAGCAGCCCTGCAGATTTCCTGGATAGGGACATCCCTGGAAGCAGCCACTGATGCAGCAGTATGGCGGGTAGAATGAGCTCTTATCCTCTGGGAGCTCCATGCCCGTCAACTTATAGCAGAGATCTATGCAGGAGGTGACCCACCTGCTTATCGTCACGCTGCAGGTCTGCCAGATGCGGCTTCAGCGTAGGTGACAAACAGCTGGCGAACCTCTCCCCAATTTCAGCCGTATGCCTTTTGTAATAGACGAGCGCCCCTTCTAGGGTCCAAGGTATGGAGCCTATATTCGCCTCCGAGGTGTGATTGGGGTAGAACACCGGCAGAGTCAACACCTGGTTAAGGTGAAACTCGGCACCACCTTCGGAAGGAATTTCGGTGGGGCGAGGACAACCTTGTCCCTGTGGAAGACCAGGTAAGGAGACTATGAAAGCGCCTGAGCTCTCCCATCCTTCTGGCTGACGGATAGCCACCAAGAAGGCGGTCTTCCACGACAGGTGAGAGAGAGCACACCTGTGCATAGGTTCGAATGGCTTGCCCATGAGCTTTGCCAGTACCAGCAGTAGATCCCACGGAGGTGGAGGTTCGTGACCGAGGGGAAATGTGATCAAGGCCTTGAAAAAGCGCCAGACCACCTCTCTGCGCCACCGACTGCTTCCGCCCGCCACCGTAAGGAGAGATGGCTGCCAGGTGCACCCTTAGGTCAGCGACTCAAGCCCTTGATTAGAAAGGGACCATAAATAGTCCAAGATGCTTGCCAAGGAACAGGAGGAAGGGTCCAAGCCCTTGCCCTGACACCAAATGGAAAACCTTTTCCATTTGAAGGCATAACATTTTCTGGTCGACTCCTACGGGACGCCTCAACTACATTGAGGACCTCGTCGGAAAGACCAAGGCCTGGAACTCTAGCCGCTCAGGAACCAGGCCGTCAGGTGCAGGGATTGAAGGTCCGGATGGAACACCTTCCCCTGATTGACTGAGAGCAGGTCCGGGCGAACTGAAAGCTGCCGCGGAGTCCTGGAGCTGAGACTGAGGAGATCTGGGTACCAGAACTGGCGAGGCCAGTCTGGGGCTATCAGAATCACCTGGCCTTGTCCCTCCTCGCCTTGAGAAGCACCTTGTGGATCAAGGAAATGGGGAAAGGCGTGAGAAGAGGCCGGGGTCCACTGCCTCGAGAAGGCATCCCCTGCAGCGAGCCCTGCTGAGGGGGGGCATGGAACAGTCTCACCAGCGTTCTCCTGGAGGCAAACAGGTCCACCTGAGGTGTGCCCCAATGGGAGAACAGATGCTGTACTACCTCCGGCAGGAGAGACCACTCGTGGGATGCAGCCCCTATCCGGCTCAGGGCATCGGCCAGGGTGTTGGAGGCTCCTGCCACATGAATGGCTAGGAGATCCGCCTCCAGGCTGCGCACGAGTGACCAAATGCGGAGAGCTTCCTTGCATAGAAGCATGGAGCGCGTCCCGCCCTGGCGGTTTAGATAGTACATGGTCGTGGTGTTGTCCGTCTGGACTCGGACCACTTGACCCCGGAGGAACGGAGCAAAGGCGGTGAGAGCTAGGCGGACCGCTCGGAGCTCCAGCAGGTTGATGTGGCATCGGGACTCCCGGGGGGACCAGAGGCCGTGAGCCCAGTGTTCCCCCAGATGGGCACCCCAACCCATCAGAGAGGCATCGGTCGATAGAGAGACCGTCGGCTCGGAGGGCGAGACAGGATGCCCTCCTGCAAATGACCTGGAATGATCCACCACTGGAGCGTTCCACATCCCTGTGTCACCCGACTAAGCTAGTCCAAGGATCGCAGCGTTGTGACCACTGGCTGGCCAGTCCCACTGAAGGGGACGCATGTTCCAATGGGCCCAGACCACGCTGGTGCAGGCCGCCATGAGACCCAGGAGGCATGGGAAGTCCCGGGCAGGCGCAGTGCCCAACCAAAATGATTGGGCAAAGGAGGAAAGAACCTCGGCCCTGTCCGCCGGGAGCCGCGCTCTGGCTCGAAGAGAGTCGAGCTGCGCCCCGATGAACAGAATCACCTGCTTCGGCTCGAGTTCCGACCTGGCCTCGTTGATAAGGAGGCGTAGTTGAGAGCAGACCTGGAGGGCCAGATCTCTGGACCACTCCACCTCCTGCCTGGAGGGAGCTGCTATCAGCCAGTCGTCCAGGTAAGGGTACACCCGGACCCCTCGGCGCCGCAGGAATGCTGTCACCACTGCCATGCATTTGGTGAAGACCCTGGGAGCTGGAGACAGGCCGAAGGGCATGGCTTGGAACTCGAAAAGGGATCCTTCCGCTCGGAAGCGAAGGAATCTCTGGTGAGACGGACGGATAGGGACGTGAAAAAACGCGTCCTGCAAATCCAGAGAGCAGAACCACACGCTGCGTTCCAAGGATGGTATTATCTGAGCCAGAGTGACCATCCTGAAGGTTCGAGACCTTAGGAACTTGTTTAGGTCGTGTAGGTCGAGAATGGGGCGCCAGCCCCCCGTCCGTTTCGGAACCAGGAAGTACCTGGACACAAACCCTGGGTCTGAAGGAGGGTCCTCCACCTCTCTTATCACCTCCTTCTGGAGGAGGAGAGCGATGTCGGCTCGACGAGCCGCCAGCGAGGCTGGGAACCCCGAAGAGCCCCGAGGGGCGACGGCTCTGAAGGGCGGTGCCTGCTCGAATTCTAGAGGCAGGCCACTTCCTATCACCTCCTAAACCCACCTGTCCGTGGTAACAGCGGACCAGGCGGAACGGAAGTGCCGGAGCCGCCCCCCCACGGGGGGACCCAGGGGTAAGGTGACGGGGATGGGGGCGACACCCCTCAGCCCGTCACTGGGCAGGCTTGGAGGAGGGACCAGCCGAGGGACCTCCTGGGCCTTTTCCTCCCTGCCTCCTGTTAGAGGAAGCGGCTTTGGGTTTGGGATGCCAGGCCGAGCCTGCTGGCCCTGGCGTTAACTGGGCGGGCAGCCGAGGCGCAGAAGGACGAAAGGGCTTAGGGCTGTGGTTTGCGGCCTTTGTCCTTCTGAGCGGAAGAGACCGGTCCAAGGTAGCATTGGACTTCTCGATCCTCTGCAGGTGACCTTCCACCCCAGGGCTGAAGAAGTCAGTCCCCAAAAGGGAACATCTGCCAACTTGTGCTGGGTATCCGAGTAAAGGTGGATATCCTCAGCCAAGCCATGACCCACCAGCATGGCTGCCACCGACCTGGCACATGAGTCCCCAATATCCAAAGCAGTCTGGAGCTGCTGTTTGGCCACTGCCCTGCCCTGGTCCCGCACCTGCTTGACCGTAGTCTGTAGATCCGCGGGAGATGAGGAATGACCTCATCCAGGGAGCCCAACAGGGCATGAGAAAAATGTGCCATGAGGACGGCGAACTGGCCTGGCGAAGGCCGAGAGAGACACTTAACATGACTTTCGCCCGACATAATCCAATTTCTTGGATTCCTTGTCGGAGGTTTATCCACATCCCTGGCGTTGCCGGCGCGCCGGAAAACGCTGTCGGTAACCAACCCCTCAGCAGAGGGGTGCTCCGAAAAACCGGAGAGGGAACCGGTAGGGACCGCATACTTCCTGGCCATCCTGGCCGAAGGCGCAGGACAGGAAGCAGGGCGCTGCCAAAGCTCCAGGGCCGGACCCACTATGGCCTCGGCTACCGGAAAGGCCTCCGTCGGAGAATCCCCTCGGTCCAGAATTTCCGTGAGGGGATATCTGGCCCGTTTGGAAACGGGTTCGAGCTTCATCCCGGTGGACTCCGAGATGAGCCGAAGCAGTCCTAGGAAGGACAACGGGCTATCGTCCATTGACTGTCCTCCTGAGGACTCCAAGTCCAGTCGCTTGGAGAAAAAGGAGGAATTATCCTCGGACTCGGACGAGTCCTCGAAGAGCTGCCTATGGCCTGAGCCACCCTCTACCTGCCGAGGTCGGTCGGGAGTGAGGGTAACCGACAGCCGATGGGGTAGACCCTTAGCCGACCGAGAATCCCTGGTCGGAGCCCCAAATAGTGGCTGTGGAGGCGGAGGTTCCACCGGAATCGGTGGAGCAGCTGGTTTTGGCCGAACAACCGGCCTGGGTACAGGCTCCTCGGGTAAGTCGAGGGGTTGTGTCGGCAGCTCGGTGACAACCACTTAATGGCGGGAGGCGTGCGTGAAACACTCCAGTCAGGAGGAGCTGTTGCCACATGAGGTCCTCGATGCCGACTTAACCATCGCCGAAGCCTCCCTCGCCCCGAGGAGGACGGCGACGCTAAGCCACCGGTGGTGCCCAGATCGAGACCGCCTTATGACGGGCGTGGATCGCTGGACCGCCAAGAAGTCCGGGAGACCGAGAGCCTCGGCTCTTCCGGAGGTCGGTGCGGGAAGTGTCGGGTGAACCGCACTCCCCTCGGCCTCGGAGGGTTCATCCGAGGGCTCCGGAACCGGAGGCACAGGCAAGCCCACGGATCCTCAACTCCGCCGGGGAAATCGGGAGGAGGAAGTCGGGTTTATAGGCTTACAACCCGTCCAACGGTCGAGAAAATCGACTTACATCGACAGAGTCTCGGTCAACTGACCTGGCAGGGCACCGTGAGGCCAGTGGCCGGAAGCCGAGAGTCGACCAGCCGACGGTCGACGACTCGGGGAGGGGACCTTTCCCGCTCCCAAGAGCGTCGACGGAGGGATTTACCTTTGTCCCTCTTTTTGGACCGAGAAAAAGGTCCAGCAGACATTGGCCCTTCTCCCTAGTGGAGAGGGACAGACAAAGCTCCTTAAATGAAGCTGTGTAGGAAGAACCCAGAGAGAGCGGGATAAATGCCGCGGCCGAGGAAGATACGGCCCGCGCCGCCTCCTCTTCGAGGGCGATCATCTGCTCGAGCTGATCCGCCCAGCCCGCCGCCGCGGACACCGCCGACCGGGCCTCCTTAGACTTCACCGGAGGGAAACGCTCGGGACGCCCAGTTGCACCGGGCAGCACGGTCTCGAGGACGAGGCCGGTAAAGAAGAGCACAGGTCGCAGTCCCGCGGGTCGTGCTCAAGGCTCCAACAGTAGACACCACGTGAGTGTGGATCATTCGAGCCCTCTTCTGATTCGGGCAGGGGCATCTCCGAAAACCGAGTCGATTGTCCATCGAGCCGCGAGGGATCAAGACCAAGTCTTTTAGCAAAAACTTTCAAATTCGCAAACGGAAGAAATAAGAACCAGTCGCAAACGCAGAGCGTTAAGGAGGGAACCTGAGCTTCCAGGCGGTAAGGAAGATCTGGCGTCATGGGGCGGAGCCGAGAGTTATACCACCTGGGTGGGTGGGAGGAGCCAGCTTGAAGACCTTCCGGCAAGATTTAAAGCGGCAAGGATACCTGCCAATAAGTGTGGATGAACAACATATCCATGTCCCTAGAATGCCTGTTTGCTGGAATTGCAAAGGTTTTCTGCCAGTTCCAAATTTGGGGTTCCCTCCCAGTTCCACTGTCAGCTCCTATGTACTGGGGCTTTTGACAGACTTTCCTTGGGGGAAACTACTCATGCCCATGTGGATGAGACCAGCAGCATTTCCCCAGATGTTATCGTGGAGGCTATAGAAGAGGAAGGTGCAGGGAGGAAAAACAAGGAAAGGAGGTGCCGGGGAGCACAGCCATCTGCCACTTCTATACCAGTGGTACAGGGAGGGGCTGGGGTCTCAGACAACGGCAGGAAATTCCCCCAGGGCCTGGGGGGAGGGTCCCCTGCCTCAGCCCCTGTTCGGCAGTGGTCCACAGGCCCTGTTGTTTAAGTCAGAGCCTACCTCGGGAGCCAAGTTTAAGATAAAGGCCAGCAGGTTTGGCTCTGTGTCTGCCTCTGCACCAGCAGGAGTACTGGCGATCAAAGAAAGTTGGGGGAGCTGAATGAGGAAAAGTTAATTGGCAGAACATTCTAGTTCCAGGACTACTAAGTAAGTAGGGCAATCCCCAGGCCTTACCATCACCCAGTGATCATCTTTGTGGACAGCACCCCACAGCTTCCGGTCTGGGCAAAGACCATCCGGACCAAGATGGATGGGTAAATCCTAGTGACCCGCTGAATATCAAGTATCAAAGGAGGTTATGGTGATGAATTGGGCAAGTGAAGACCAGTGTCAGAGACCTGCCAAAATTGAGCCAGGCAGAGAGGTGGGTCTGTAGGGGGCTGCGTGTGGAGTATGCCCATATGAACTATCCTTACATGCCTGCGGGGATATGGGACATTATTGAGGAGATGAGGGAGGACTGGATCTTCAAAGAACAAATGGCACAATTGAAGAATCACCCTGGAGGAGGAGGTGCCCCATCTCAGCAGTTACTACAGCAGGCACGGTTGATGTGTTGCACAAGGACTTGATCTGGCCTGACTATGTTTAAACTCTCTGCCTTGGTCCAAGACTTGGCTGGGACATGGACCAAGTACAGCTCAATTCCATTTATCCGACCTGCTTCTACGACAAAAAAGCAGGTCGCATAAGTGGGAGTTCGAACTAGCAGGATTGTAAAAAAAAAAAAAAAAATCAGCATTTGTTTTTTTCAGCTTTTTCCTGTTAACAAGTCTTGTGAGCATGATTGGGTAAGGGGTTTGTGTCAGGCAAGTGACTGTTTTTTGGTATGCTTGTGCAGATCAACTCCATTGTGCTCGTGACATCGTGTTGTACTGGGAATAACACAGTACAGTACTGTACTTGAGGAATGTATGGGAGGTGTTTTATGCGATTAGGTGTCCTGGCAATTTTAGTCTTTATTTAACTTTATTTAGCTTAACTTTTTTTTTAAAGAAATCATCAACGTTTGTTTGCTGCATGGCTCCAATGCACTTTCTAGCAACTTGCAACCCGAATTTACGAACCAACATAACATGCACTGGTTCACAGTTGTGCCAACTCTCCATCCACAATAGGCACTTATCGAAGTGCTCTATGGCCTCAGAAAGCATTGGGAATCTGTGTAGGCTCATCGTAACTTGCATCACTGTTGGCAGCCGATGATGTGGATTGGATTGGATGGACTTGCTCAACAATCGTGGCTTCATCCAGGTATGGCTGTCCATCCTCTAGGCTGTCACACTGCAGCATGTCCTAGTTTGTCAGCCGTATGCAGAGTTTAGCACGTATCTCGTCAGCCAGCTACATCAGCTTAGTGTTAATGCCAGATGCATTTTCGTATGGTACGGGATCCTGAACTTCACTTTCATTCTCTGCCACCACGTTCTCCCCTAGTACAGCTTCATTAACATCTTTTAATGTTATAGACTTGATTATCTCTGTCAATGTCAAATCCTCATTGGTATCAAGATTATAGAATGCAGCAGCCATTTCTGGATCCCCCCGATCACATGGCTGGATTTTAGAAGTCGTGTTGGATGGCTAGAAGTAACTGATGCTTCCATCATTTGTCCTGACAGACGGGATGTCAATATGATCAAGGGAGATCTCCAGAAGCAGCAGCAGCACCATAAGGAGATTTTTTCATAAGCAGATGACGCTTCACTTCTGGCACAAAGTTTTCCTTGAACCACTTTGTGAAGCGGATGCTGTCCATCCAGGCATTCCTCTGATTTGTGTACAACAGTGGCAAACTTGCCATATTCACATAGCAGAAACATCTCGGATCTTTAGATTTGCAGATTAGCAGGGGGCGAATCTTGTGTTCACCAGTGGCATTGACATATGCCAGAATAGTGACCCTCTATTTCTGCTTTTCAAATCCTGGTGCATCCTTCTCTACTCCATGTTCCTGGTCTTATCTGGCAGATAATGCCAGTATAGACCCATTTCATTGGCATTATAGAAGTGATCAAATGTCAGACCCTCAGATTTAATGATCTTGTTAAGCTGCTGTTTGATGGGTACTATGCCCTCATCAGCAGCATTTAAATGCTCCCCACAAAGTCTCAATTGGTGAATGCCGTGGTGCTTTTTAAAATGGTCGAGCCACCCATCACCCGTGACAAAAGCGCCACGGTCGCTGCCGAGCATCGAGTGAAATTGTAGGGCCTTCTCCTTTAGAAGAGGGTCTGACATGGGAGTGCCCTTCACACACTCCTGACAGAACCAGATGTAGATGGCGTTGTTGCGCTCGTCATCCTTGCAGGTTCGCATGTTTTTCCTACTATCAAGACCAGATGAAACTTCCATGGCCATGGCAAAGTCTCTAGTTTTGTTTAGCCTCCTTGATATCATGCACCACTGCGTTACTGACTCCATACTCAGCAGCCAGTGCGACAGCTCGCTCTCAGTTAACCAAGCGTTCTAGCATGCACAGCTTCTGTTGCAAGGTAAGGGCAGTTCTTTTTTTGTTTGCAGATCATCTCCAGCCTAGAAGATCACTATACAATACTGTATTCAGGTGTTCAGTACAACTGCTCTGTTGGCCACTTTAAAAGTGAACCTTATGTGGGCGACAAAATAGAAGTTCAATAAACAGGGCATTCCGGAAAAACGGGGTTCGGTTAAACAGGATTACATTGTATTACATTCTGGACCAGGATTCTTTTGGAGATGTGACCACCAAGCCAGACCCGGAGTATTATTTCCCTCCAGGAGGGGGGGCCTGCAACTTAGACCTCCTGGATTTCAGACTTACAAACTGCGCAAGCACAACTGCTCTACAGGGCAGGACATGGTGACTGCATACAGTTCTTAAAAAATGTTAAGACTTAAAATTATGTTACTATTAAAAGGAAAATGTTATTAATCCTGAAAAATGTTGGGTGTGAAAGTGGGAGAAGATGAGTGAGTGAGTGAGTGAGTGAGGAACTGTACACAGAATAACCTGTTCCAAGTGGTGTGAGGTATATTGGGGTGTAGCTATAGTTTTAGAAACGACCTCATTACTGTTTGAATTTTTAATAGTAAAGTCAAATCATTATGAAAACAATGATCATGGAAATTTGTTTCATAAAGAAATAATGAAGGTTTTTCTAACAGTTTTAAGATCATCTCCCATTATCTCCTGGCACAAATAGGTTTTAGTTAATCGGGTGTGCTTGAGTTCGAGAGGTAGGTTGGGTGTTGCATGTGGCCAGGTATGGTGTGTTTTTACTTCCAGAAGGCTGGGGAGTGTGCATATCCAATATGATGGGAGGAGGCCATCACTGGATCCTTGCCATCATTCTCAGGAGGGAATGATTTTCTGGGTGGGGAAAGAGCGTAAGCACCCTTTGCAGTAGGGGCTTATACTCCCATTTAGGAACCCCTTTTCCCCTCCTACCCCCCACCCCAGAGCTGGGGAATGTATTAGTGCTCTGGGGGTCAATACCTGCTGGACGCCTCAAAGTGGCAAGCAGATGGCGGGTTAGGGAAGGTATATAAGGCTGGAGATAGAAGATTTCGGGGCCTTTTCAAGACCGGGCATTAAGCCCAAGACTGTAGGGGGGTGACTGGAGGAGCAAGTAAGCAGTCGGGAAGGGAGCTTGGCGGTCTGGGTGGACCTGTGGGGGGCCCCCAAGTGGCAGATAGAGATGGCCTCTGCAGCAATGCAGCATCAAGCAGCTGGGGAGGAAGCTCAATGGGCAGGATGGTCAGCCAGGTTCCTGTGTTACTGGGGTAAGGGAGGTACAGGTGGTAGTAGGGTGCTAGGATTGGCAGGAGCCCTTAAGAGATCCCAGGGAGTAGTTTCTCAGGTTGCCAGGACTGTGGGGACAGTGTCAAGATTTCCACAGGGGGAGGCCGGTGGCAGTGGCTCTTCCCCATACCCGGTGTGGCAGGGTGGCCTGAGGATAGGAAGGGCCAGGGGGCCCTTCACCCATTTCAGGGGACCTTCTTGGAAGGACAGATCCTAGGGTGCTAGCACTGAAGGGCCAGTCGGATAGCAGGTCTAAGGACAGACCTTGGAGGGTGGCCTCTGGCTGGAGCTTATTGCAAGCCCAGGAAAAGTTGGCAGGGATGTGGGCCAGGAGCTGTGCTCCCCCACCCAAAAATGGTCATCACCAGAGAGGATTTGAGGTGCTATCTGTAGAGGTGGGCTGCTCGGAGGGGCCTGGGTGGTGGCAGGGCCCAGGGCTCTCCAATGGCGGCAAGGCAGTCTGATCAAGGTAAGTCAGGTACTGGAGACAGGCTGGGTTTGAGGGCAGCTCAACTAGTAGAGAGCAGTGCGGGGGGAGAGAGCTGAGCTGTGAGGAAATGGAGGCAGTATAGCACAGTGGTTTAAGACTGTGCGTGTGTGTGTGTGTGTGTATGTCACTCTCTCAGACATCATTGATCAAAGGACTCTAGGAATTAAGTGTTCAAACTACAAAAAAAAAATCAAAAAAACACACCCTTGGTGTATGACGACTTCATAAACCTCTTGAGCTTCGCTCTTGAGGTTAATGGGTCATCACACACCTAGAGTGTGTAAAAAAATCCATAATACAGTTGTATAGCCATTATTCTCTGTGTAATAACTGGCTAGACTCTTTTCTCACATAAGGAGCAGGTCACAATTTGCCATTATGACCCCAACGAACACGCCACACCTGCTCCTTCTGCTGCCTCGCGCTACACCTTCTCGCACACTCGCAACTGTAACTCTCACAGCTGTGTCACAGCTGTAAATGAGCGGGACCAGAACAAGTTTTATTTCTATTAAAAAACATTGCAATTGCCTTTAACTTTGCTGTACCTTCAGAGAAACTCTCAGTAAAGTGTATTTTACGGTCCAGTTGTGATTTTCTGGTTTCTTCCAGGGTTTCCCTCGTTTTTTTCCTCCGTATGTTTTCATTCATGACTATGTAAATTAGGGTTAAGTATACACTCTTTTGCTGGGTTGCCGCAGCAATATTATAATTTCCAGACGTCAGGGGATCCCACAGAAACCAAAACGATCCTCCCTAACGTCAGAAAATTTTAATATCACTGAGCCAACCTAGCAAAAGAATGCATACTTAACCCTACTTTATTGAGACTTTCTCTGAAGGTACAGCAAAATGAAATTCAATTGCTTAAAAAAGTTTAACTGTTAACCCAACTTTTGGCCTTGCGCGTTACCATTTCACGGCCCTATGTGTTCCCATTTCACTTCACAAGAACTGAACTTAAAAAGCAGCTGACACCATTAGGATAGCTTTAACAAAACATAATATTTAGACACAGTTCAGCTCGTATTTCACATTAGTTTTATATTTCTCCTCACTATTATTTATTACTGAGGCTATTTGAAGAAGAAGAAGAATCAGCATTTATATAGCGCTTTTCATATACAGTGTATCCCAAAGCGCTTTACAAGCAATGCTAGATTGGTAGTGAAGTGACTGAATGTGTATTGGCAGCCATATCGCACATCAACACCCACACACAGCCTGGATAATTGCATGAACCAGTTTATGGGAAGGGGAATGTTGGCCAAGACACTGGGAATGTCCCCTACTCTTTGCAAAGGGTGCCCTGGGTTCTTTTACTTCCACCTGGACACCCACCAGGATGGGTAGAATGGACCTCGGTTTAACGTCTCATCTGAAAGACGGCACACCCCAGCAGTACAGCACCCCAATACTGCACTCGAATGCCAGCATTTTAGGTGCAAGTTCAATCCCGGTGTGGGACGAGAACCCATGACCTTCTGGTCCAGAGGCGGATGTGCTACCAATTGAGCCATGCTGACACCATGAAACCAGGATCTTTGCTCCTGAAGAGTTCATCTATTCCTGTTGCTTTCTCCCTACCGAAGGTCATAATGCTCTATCTGTGACATCACAATTACTCCCATGGCAATATATTGTGACGTCACAACAAAGGACTAAGACATGATGTAGGGAATAAGCTAGAGAGGCAGATGATATCTAAGGGATACAGAGCATGTTTCAATGCAAATTTCTCAGTAATACGAACATACGAAATTTGCTAGCAGATAAAGGCCTAGAGGTCTATCAAGTCTGCTCGAATGTGCAGCTAGCACCCCTTATTCTGCAGCTGCCCCTCCCTTCCACCCTTCCCCTTTATTAACCCTCCCCCTTGTCCTGTCCCATCCTCGTTTGAAGCAGTCCACTGTTCTACTGCATACCACTTCAGCAGGTAGCATTCCACCCAGCCACCACCCTCTCTGTAAAAGAGTCTCCTCATCTCCTCCTGAACCTTCCTCACTCCAGTCTCATATCATAGCCCTGGTGTCCCTCCCCTCCCTTACTTTGAGCAGCCCCTCTGTACCTGTCTTGTTTATTCCTTTCATGTATTTAAAGGTTTCAATCATGTCACCCCTGTCTCTCCTCTCCTCCAGTGAGTACATGTTCAACTCCTTCAACCTCCTCTCGTATGATAAGTCCCCCAGCCCCTTGATCATCTTTGTCGCTCTGCGCTGCACCCCCTCCAGTAACTTAATGTCCCTCTTCAGATACGGATGCCAGTACTGCACACAGTACTCCAGGTGTGGTCTAACTAATGACCTATACAGTGGCAGAATCACCTCCTCCCTCCTCGAGGATATACCCCTTGCAATACAACCCAGCATTTTGTTGGCCTTTGCAGCTGCCTTCCTACATTGTGCCGAGTTGTTCATTGACCCTGTAATGAGCACACCCAGATCCTTCTCCTCCTCTGTCTGGGCTAGCTGCACTCCCCCTAGCTGGTAACTCCTCCTTGGGTTCTTCATCCCAAAATGCAGCACCTTGCACTTTTTGGCATTAAAGCCCAGTTGCCAGGTGTCTGACCAGGTTTCAAGCTTTGCCAGATCATCCTGCAACTCCTGCCATCCCCTAGGTCATCCACCACCCGCCTACTTTGGTATCATCAGCAAACAGACTGATCTTGCTCTTGATGTCCCATGATATGTCTGTAATGAATATCCCAAACAACACTGATCCCAACACCGAGCCCTGTGGAACACCGCTCATCACTGCCCTTGGGTGTGAGCTCCCCACCCACCACCACCCTCTGTTGCCTTCCCTGCAGCCAGTTTCCTACCCATCTCACCAGCTTTGCACACGCCCCTGTGCCTACTAACTTCCTTCCCAGCATTCCATGTGGCACTGAGTCGAATGCCTTACTGAAGTCCTGATACAGGACATCCACTGAATGGCCCCTGTCCAGTTGCCTAGTTACCCAGTCATAGAACTCGACCAGGTTGGTTTGGCAGGATCTGCCACGTATGAAGCCATGCTGTCTGCTGTCCTGTAGTCCTTTGGCCTCTAGGAGGGCCACCAGCCTCTCCTTCAGGATAGTCTCTATTAGCTTACCCACGATGGATGTGAGGCTCACTGGTCTGTAGTTTCCCGGTTCATCCTTGGGGCCACTCTTGTGGAGGGGCACCACATGAGCCATCCTCCAGTCCTGAGGTACATACCCCGAATGTAGTGAGGCATTAAATAGGTCTGCCAAAGGTCCTGCAAGGACCTCTGCCAGCTCTTTCAGTACCCTGGGGTGGATGCCATCTGGGCCTGGCGCCTTGTCCACCCTCAGTGCCTTCAAACCCTCTCGAACTCTGCTCTCCATGATTTCCCCATCTGTCACCACTTCCCCCGCTTCTGCCATTTCTCCCACCTTGGGTGTCACCCCCCTATTCTCTTTAGTAAATACTGAGCAGAAGTACTCATTTAGTGCTTCCGCCTTATCGCACCCTGCTTCCACCCAACCCCCCTCCTTCCTAATCCTTACTATGTGGTCCTTACAGCTCCTTTTCTCCCTGATGTACTTAAAGAAGTCCTTCTCCCCGTTCTAAATGCCTTGTGCCAGCCTGAGTTCCGTAGATGCTTTGGCTCCCCTTACTGCCCTTGTCACCTCCTTCGATTCTGTCAAGTACTCCTCCCTGTCCTCCCCCCTCCGTGTTCTCGCTGTTTTCTTGTACTTCCTAAAGGCAGCTCTTTTCCATGACCTCCTTGCTCAACCAGCTCGGTTTCTTAGCCCTAGCCTTCTTGCTCTGGGCTTTGCAGCAGGTTTTGGTTAACAAACAGTAGGAAAGACCTAAATCTGAAAGATAAAGGAGACATTCCATGATCTGTGGGGCGGAATAAAAAAAATGAGGTCCCAGCCTTTGGACGTTGCCTAAATGAAGAGATGTTTCCACTTCAGTAATGAGTAATGGGAAGGAGAAATCTATCAAATGCAAGCTAAACTGTACCTATATATTATGTTTTTCAAAGTTTTCTTTAGGGCGTCAGCAGCTCTTTAAGGAAAAAATATGTTAAAGTGATTTTCCGATCTAGCTGGAAGCAGATACCACTCCCATATTGTGGTAGCTGCCCTCAGCGACAGTTATTGTAGCCAGGTTTTAATTCAAAATTCTACCGAATAGCTGCACAGTATCACTCATAATTTTGTTTTCAAATGGGCTCTCCGATTAGTTCCAAGAGTTGCAATCCGGCCGCCACGCCCCCACACTCAACCACGTAATGGCGTGTGACCAGGAAAGCGCTGGGGTGCCCACCATGAATAATGGGGCTTCTTTTTCCCAACATTTTAAGTTTTTAGGATGAGCCAGTTGGATAGTAAAGGAGGACACCGCTTGGTTAACAAGGACCTTGTTAGTCAAGCGGTGTCCTCCATTACTGTCCAACTTTAATTTTCAACCGGAATAGGGTCCTCTGTAGCCCAGTCAGTGATAAAGTGAAACTGGCTCCTCTGCTTAAACAAAAACAGAAAATAAACTTGACAAATACTAGTAGGCTGGCACTGTGGTTCAATCTGGGGGCACAAAGCGACCTTAGACTTTTAGTTTCTTATAAATCCAAGGACCAAACATAAGTGATGGACCTGCTTAGCTTAATTGTACTAGTTGGGGGGGGGGGGAGCAGGAAGGAAAAAAAAATTAATGGGCAGAAATAATCTTAACAAAAAAAAAAGCATGGGGGTGGTCACTCGAAGTTATTACACACCCAAGGGGTGTCATGCTATGTAAATCCCGACATTATTCACTATATATTTACTACATAGAACACAGTACTCCATGTAAGGCCTGACCAGGGTTTTATATAACGGCATCAGTATCTCCCGTCTTCTCCTGGTGATACCCCTGCCTTTGCACCTCAGCATGCCACTGGCCTGCACTGCTGCCCTTGTACTCTGCTTTGACATTTTCAGGTAATCAGAAATAATAACCCCCAGGTCCCTGTCTTTCGTGGTGACTGTCAGCAACTCCCCCACCCCCATCCTGAAGCTCTCTCTAGGGTTTCTCTGCCCCAGGTGCATAATTTTGCACTTCTTTGAATTAAACCTCAGTTGCTACTACTCAGACCATTTCTCAAGCTTCCCAGGTCCTTCCTAATTTGATCCACTACGTGAGCATCAGGCCATTCTTGGGCTCTCACTTTGCTTCCTCTTGCACATGCCCTCACAGTGCTGTTCCCTGACCCTGGTGAACCCACATTTGCATCCCCTCGCCTAGTTGTACCTACCTGTCTGCCCCTATCTACCTGTCTCCCCATGTCCATCATGCCTCCCCTGTACCTCTGGGAACACAGTTAGATTTTTTAATCCAACTGGCACCTTATATACAGTTCTCGTTTTTTTGGCCCTGTGCTAGTCACTGTATTTACAGGCTCCAGAACTTCATTGCAGTATTGTATTTTGCTCATTTATCATGGTGATTTTTGAACCTGTAATTCGCATGGCTAGATTTATCCTGCCATTTTTGCACCTTGCTGATTTTTCGCTTACTTTGTACTCCCATGACACCCCCGACTGAACCTGGAAACAAGTTGTGGCTCAGTGTGCCTTTCACAGTTACCAATTTTCAAACAATAAATAAACATGAACCTTTTTTTTTTTTACCCTCTAGAAGCTTTAAGTGACTGCAGGGTTCCAGGGTTAACGTATTTTTAGTACTTGCTATGTAATGTTTCTATAATTTAGCCTCTCAAGGTTGCTATTCACAGTTTCTCTTAAAACAAAACACAATGCTAAAAGAAAGGACAGGATACACTTACCTTCCATCTCAGCAACGGCAAGAGGTATCTTTATAGTGTGGTCTCTCTTAGATGAGCGAATTACTAGTTTATAAATCCCACGGTCATGAAGCACTACATTCATTATTGTAATGGAAGTGTCTGTTTTATTGAAATTAACTCTGTTTTTAAAAGCTTCTGCTAGCAACACTGGCTCTTTATCAGCTTTAGCATAATTCAAAATGGCAATCCAGCCTTCCGAGCTTGAAGAGGTAAAAAACCAACTGAGTACAGTGAAGTCCTTTTCTGGTGTATTTCCAATGCCAGGGATGGCCACATTACTTCCCACAGTTGCAAACAAAGGTGACTTCAAGTCTATAAGTCAAAGAATAAAGTACAGTTACGTAAGAAGGTACCATAACAGTAGGTCTTCGAGAGGGGTTCCTTCAGTAGGTCATAACATGTTGGACTAGCACCACCTGGCGTCTATACCGCACGACAGACTTTTCCAGCAATACCGGACAGGAGACCCCCCCCCATGTCACATGACTGACTTCAGCGTGTCCCTATATAGTGGGTGGTCCCCACGCCCACCCTCCAGTTCTCCCGCTGGAAACCCTAAAAGGAATGACAGGAGAAGGAAACAGAGTGTGGAGTCCAAACAGAAAATTGGAAGAAGGAGGGAGGGAAAAACATGACCTGCTGAAGGAACCTCTCTCGAAGATCAACTGTTATGGTAAGTTCTTACATAACTGTACTATCTTACTTCGAGAGGGTTCCTTCAGTAGACCATAACATGTAGGACTGAGTCCCAAGCAGTCTCTCCAAAGACAGACCGAGAGAAACACGAGAGGAGGAGAAACTCCAAAGGAAAAAAACAGAATGGGACCAGTCTAGGACAGAAGGCCCTGCAGCACAGCGAGGCCCAAACCAGCCCTCTGTCGAGAAGCATGTCCAGATTGTAATGCTTGGTAAAGGTATGGACAGAACTCCAGGTCGCCGTTGCACAAATGTCAGCTGCAGCAACATAATGCAGAAAAGCTGTGGAAGCAGTCATGCCCCCCCTAGTGGAATGGCCTCTAACATACCCCAGCAGAGGTTTGTCATACTTCTGATAACAGAAGCGAATGCAGTTGGCTAACCACTTGGACAGGCACTGTTTGGAGACAGCTTTCCGCAAGGATTTGGGGGCGAACAAAACAAAGAGCTGACCTTCCCTGCAGAAATCTTTGGATTGATGGGTACAGCACCCGAGAATCGGTGCACATCCAAGGTGTGCAATAGCACTTCACCTCTATTCGCGGGAGTAGGGTAACAGATGGCAAGTTTCACCGCCTGGTTCAGTGTGAGCTCCACCACCACCTTAGGTAAAAACTTAGCATTTATTCTGAAGACTGCCCAGTCCCTGTGAAAAATCAAATAAGGCTCCTTGCACACAAGAGTTTAAAGCTCAGAAATTCTTTTAGCGAAATTAACCTCAACTAAAAATAGCGCTTTCCAAGAAAGACAGCACAAGTCACAGCTCATCGCTGGCTCAAAAGGAGGGAGACTGAGCTTCTTCAACACAAAATTTAAATCCCAAGGTGGTGCAGGGCTGTGGATGGGGGGTTTCAAATGGAGAATCACTTTCAGAAAGGTTTCCGTGACCTCCATCTTAGCCACAGGTTTGCCATCCACTAGCTCGTAGTACGCTGAAATGGCCGATACGTGGACCTTCAACAAACAGTAGGAAAGACCTAAATCTGAAAGATAAAGGAGACATTCCATGATCTGTGTGGTGGAATAAAAAAAAAAGAGGTCCCAGCCTTTGGATGTTGCCCAAATGAAGAGATGTTTCCACTTCAAGGCATGAGTGAACCGGGTAGAAAGCTTTCTAGCCTCCACCAAAACTTGGGCAACTCTCTTGGAAACTCCAAAGTGAAATATCGCTATGTCTGCAGGACCACGCATGCAAGTGCAGGGTTCTGAGCCCCGAATGCATAAGTCAGCCTTGATTCTGCGACAAGAAGCAGGACTGGGGGTTCCCTCACAAGCTGCTGCAGAGGCGGGAACCAAATCTGTCTTGGCCAGAAAGGAGCAATGAGAATCATTTGTGCCCTCTCTGCCTGAAGTTTGAGGAGAACCCTCGGCAGAATGGGAAATGGAGGGAAGGCGTATAAGAATTTTCTTGTCCAGGAGGCAGTTCCACACTAAAGATGCTGAGGAGAAGCTCTCCAGCAGGACCTCAGAGAAATACAGGTTACGCACCTGTAACAGGAGTTCGAGGAATGGTATATGTTGTTCATCCACACTTATTGGCAGGTTCCTTGCCGCCTTAAATCTTGCCGGAAGGTCTTCAAGCTGGCTCCTCCCACCCACCTGGGTGGTAAACTGCGGCTCCGCCCCATGACGCCAGATCTAGCCCGCTGGAAGCCAGGTTGCGCGTCGAAGCCGGGGAGGTCGGATGGGTTGTGTGGATGAATATCATATACCATTCCTAGAACTCCTGTTACAGGTGAATAACCTGTATTTCTAGGGACATGGATATGTTGTTCAATCCACACTTACTGGCAGACTCCTAGCAGTTCTTTGGGAGGAGGGAGGCAAGGTGCGCACCCCCTATTTGGGAAATAAGGACTGGAGAACCGAGGTCCCAAAACCAGCATCCCGGCGTGACTTAAGGTCGATGTGGTAGTGGATAATGAAGGTGTGTGCCGACTTCCAGGTAGCAGCCCTGCAGATTTCCTGGATAGGGATGTCCCTGGAAGCAGCCACCGATGCAGCGGTATGGCGGGTAGAATGAGCTCTTATCCCTCTGGGAGGCTCCATGCCTGCCAACCTGTAGCAGAGATCTATGCAGGAGGTGACCCACCTGCCTACCGTCCGCCTGGCTGCAGGTTTGCCAGGTGCGGCTTCAGCATAGGTGACAAACACCTGGCGAACCTCTCCCCGAACTTCAGCCGTCCGCTCCTTGTAATAAGAGAGCGCTCTTCTAGGATCCAAAATATGGAGCCTATATTCGGCCTCTAAGGTGTGATTGGGGTAGAACACTGGCAGAGTCAACACCTGGTTAAGGTAAAACTCCAACACCACCTTCGGAAGGAATTTCGGGTGGGGGCGCAGGACAACCTTGTCCCTGTGGAAGATCAGATAAGGAGACTCGATGCAAAGCGCCTGGAGCTCTCCCATCCTTCTGGCTGACATGACAGCCACCAAGAAGGCGGTCTTCCACAACAGGCGAAAAATATCACACCTGTGCATCGGTTCGAATGGCTTGCCCATGAGCTTAGCCAGTACCAGCAGTAGATCCCACGGAGGTGGAGGTTCTCGCACCAGAGGGGATATGTGATCAAGACCTTTGAAAAAGCGCCCGACTACCTTCTCCTGCGCCACCGACTGCTTCCCGGCCCACGCCTGCTAAGCAGAGATGGCTGCCAGGTGCACCCTAAGGGTCGTCGACCGAAGTCCTAGCTGAGAAAGGGATCACAAGTAGTCCAGAATGCTGGCCAAGGAACAGGAGGAAGGGTCCAACCCCTTATCCTGACACCAAATGAGAATCTCTTCCATTTGAAGGCATAGCATTTTCTGGTTGACTCCTTACGGGATGCCTCAACAACGTTGAGGACCTCGTCCGAAAGACCCAAGGCCTGGAACTCTAGCCGCTCAGGAACCAGGCCATCAAGTGCCGGGATTGAAGGTCCGGGTGGAGTACCTTCCCTTGTTGACTGAGATCAGGTCTGGGCAGGCTGGAAGCTGCCTCGGGAGCCTGGAACGGAGGCTGAGGAGATCTGGATACCAGAACTGGCGAGGCCAGTCTGGGGCTATCCAGAATCACCTGCGCCTTGTCCCTCCTCACCTTGAGAAGCACCTTGTGGATCAAGGGAAATGGGGGAAAGGCATAGAAGAGGCCCGGGGTCTACGGCCTCGAGAAGGCATCCCCCTACAGCGAGCCCAGCTGAGGGGGGCGGGCATGAAACAGCCTCAGCTTCGCATTCTCCCTGGAGGCAAACAGGTCCACCTGAGGTGTGCCCCAGTGGGAGAATAGATCTTGTACTACCTCCAGCAGGAGAGACCACTTGTGAGTTGCAGCACCTATCCGGCTTAGAGCATCGGCCAGAGTATTGCAGGCTCCTGCCACATGGATGGCTAGGAGATCCGCCTCCAGTCTGCTCACGAGAGACCAAGTGCGGAGAGCTTCCTTGCACAGAGGCAAGGAGCACGTCCCGCCCTGGCGGTTTAGGTAGTACGTGGTCGTGGTGTTGTCCGTCTGGACCTGGACCACTTGACCCCGTACAAACGGAGTGAAGGCGGTGAGGGCTAGTAGGACCGCTCGAAGCTCCAGCAGGTTGATGTGACATCGAGACTCCTGAGGGGACCAGAGGCCATGTGCTCTGAGCTCCCCCAGATGGGCACCCCAACCCATCAGAGAGGCGTCGGTTGTTAGAGTGACCATCGGCTCTGGGCGGACAAACGGGATACCCCCCTGTAGATGAGCTGGAATGAGCCACCACTGGAGAGCGTTCCACATCTCCTGGGTCACTATCACTGGCTGGTCCAGAGGACCGGAGCGCTGTGACCATTGGCGGGCCAGCCCCCATTGTAGGGGGCGCATGTGCCAATGGGCCCAACGGACCATGCTGGTGCAGGCCACCATGAGGCCCAGGAGGCATAGGAAGTCCCAGGCAGGGCACACTTGCCCAACCAGAAATGACTGGGCAAAGGAGGAAAGAACCTCGCCCTGTCCGCCGGGAGCCGTGCTCTGGCTCGAAGAGAGTCGAGCTCTGCCCCGATGAACTGAATCACCTGCGTTGACATGAGTTCTGATTTGGCCTCGTTGATGAGGAGGCCAATCTGAGAGGAGACCTGGAGGGCCAGACCCTTGGAACGCTCCACCTCCAATCTGGAGGGGGCTGCAATCAGCCAGTCGTCCAGGTAAGGGTACACCTGGGCCCTTCAGCACCGCAGGAATGCTGTCACCACTGCCATGCATTTGGTGAAGACCCTGGGAGCTGGAGAGAGGCAGAAGGGCATGGCCTGGAACTCGTAAAGGGATCCCTCCGCTCTGAAGTGGAGGAATTGCTGGTGGGATGGACGGACTGGGACGTGAAAGAACGCGTCTTGGAGGTCCAGAGAACAGAACCACATGCCTCGTTCCAAGGATGGAATTATCTGAGCCAGAGTGACCATCCTGAAGGTTCGAGACCTTAGGAAGTTGTTCAGGTCATGTAGGTCTAGAATGGGGCGCCAGCCCCCCGTCCGTTTTGGGACCAGGAAATACCTGGACACAAACCCTGGGTCTAATGAAGGAACCGCCATCTCCCTGATCACCTCCTTCTGGAGGAGCAGGAAAATGTCGGCTTGACGAGCCGACAGAGAGGCTGCAGACCCCGTAGCCCCCTGTGGGGCGACGGCTCAATAGGGTGGGAACTGCTAGAATTCCAGAGAGGCAGACTCTTCCTACCACTTCCAGCACCCAGCAGTCTGTGGTGATATCCGACCAGGTGGAAAGGAAGTGGCGAGGCGTCCCAAGGGGAACCAGGAGGAGTGACTAGGTTGGGGCAACACCCTCAACCCGTCACTGGGCAGGCTTGGAGGAAGGACTGCCGAGGCCTCCTGGACCTTTCCCTCCCGGCTTCCTGCTGGAGGAAGCAGCAGGCTTGGCTTTGGGGTGCCAAGTGCGAGCCTGCTGGCCCTGATGCTGGTGTTGCTGGGCCAGACGTGCCGCAGGGGATGAAGGCGGAAAGGGCTTACGCTGCTGCTGGCGCCTTTGTCCTTCTGGGCAGACATGACAGAGTCCAAGGTGGCGCTGGACTTCTCGACCCTTTGCAGATGACCCTCCACCCCGGGATCGAACAAGTTGGTACCCAAGAAGGGAATGTCTGCCAGCTTGTGCTGGGTATCTGTCGTAAAGGTGGAGATCCGCAGCCATGCTCTGCGGCGCATGGCCACTGCGGCCGCTACTGACCGGGCACACAAGTCAGCGATGTCCAGGGAAGTCTGGAGCTGCTGTTTGGCGACCGCCCTTCCCTGATCCCGCACCTGCTTGACCGTCGTCTGAAGGTCAGCCGGGAGATAAGGAATCACCTCATCCAGGGAGCCCAAAAGGGCATGTGAAAAGTGTGCCATCAGAACAGCCAAGCTGGCCTGACGAAGACCTAGGGAGGAAGCAGCATAGACTTTCCGCCCAGAGTAGTCCAGTTTCTTGGACTCCTTATCGGGTGGCTTGTCCACATCCCGAGCGTTCCTGGAGCACCGGAAAATGCTGTCGGTCACTAGCCCCTCTGCGGAGGGGGTGCTCCGAGAAACCAGAGAGTGAACCAGTGGGAACAGCATACTTTCGAGCCATCTTGGCCAAAGGTGCTGGACAAGAAGCTGGCCGCTGCCATAGCTCCAGGGCTGGGCCAATAATGGCTTCCGCCACCGAGAAGGCCTCCGTAGAGGAATCCCCTCGGTCCAGTATCTTCATGAGGGGATACTTGGCCCGTTCTGAAACGGGTTCGAACTTCATCCCAGTGGACTCTGAGATGAGCGGAAGCATTCCAAGAAATTAGGATGGGCTCTCATCTACCGACTGACCCCAGTGGACTCCAGGTCAAGCAGCCTGGAAACAAGGAGTCATCATCATCAGACTGCAAGGAGTCTGTAAACAGCTGCCGAGCATCTAAGTCACCCTCCACCTGCTGAGGCCGATCGGGAGTGAGGGTGACTGACAACCGATGGGGCAAGCCCTGACCTGACCGAGAATCCTTGGTCGGGGCCCCAGTTTTAGGTTGTGGAAGTGGGCGTTCCACCACAATGGGTGGCGCAGCCGGTTTCAGACGAACAACCGGTGCCGGCTTCAGCTCCTCGACTACAACGAGGGGTTGTTTCGGCCGCTCTGGTGACAGCCACTTAATGGTGGGGAAGGCGATGGAGTTGGCTTATTCGGTCAAAAGGAGCTGCTGCCACATTAGATCCTCGTAGTGCCGGCGCCAATTGGCGCTGAGCCTATCCTCTGGCGATGGCGAGGATGGCGGGCGTTGCGCTTTCCCGCATGCCGAGAGCCGAGACCGCCGAAATGGGCGGATCGGCTGGACCTGGAAGAGGTCCGAGACCGAGATTCGGTACTCGAGGGTGGGTCTGAGAGGGGGCGGGGGAAACCCGCTCCTCCCTCGGTTCAGGGACCTTAACCAGGGACTCCGGCACAGGAGGCAAAGGCAAGTCCTCGGTTTCCACCGGGGGAACCGGTGAAGAAGGGTCGTCGGCTTCTCCAGTCGACGACCCATCCGACGGGTCAAGAAAAATCTTGACTGCGTCGACGGGTGTCTCGGCCAGCTGACCTGACAGGGACACCGTGAAGCCAGTGGCCTTGGCCGCAACCTCGACCGAAGTAGAGTGTCTACTATCCGGGGAAGGGGACCTCTCCCACTCCCACGAACGTCAACGGTGGGACTTACCCTTACAGTCCTTCTTTTGGGACCGAGAGAAATGTCCCGAAGGCCACTCTCCCTTGGTGGAGAGGGACTGACAAAACTCCTTGAACGAAGCCGTGTAGGAGGAGCCCAAGGAGAGCGGGATAAATGCCGCAACTGATGATGATGCTGCGGCCTGGGCCGCCTCCTCCTCGAGGGCGATCATCTGCTCGAGTTGTTCAGCCGAGCCCGCAGCCGTGGACACCACCCAATTGGCCTCCTTCGACTTGACCGGAGGATAACGTTTCTCAGGGCGCCCAAGTTGCAATCTGGCAACGCAATCCTCTAAGACAGTGGCGGAAAAGGACTTGCACAAGTTGCAGGCCTGCGAATCGTGTTCAAGCACGAGGCAGTAAACGCACGTGGAGTGCAGATCGGTCTGGGACATCAACTTCCCACAGGGGCACTGACGAAATCCGGGAGTCGATTTGTCCATCGCAGCCACGAGGGAAGATGAAGACCGAAGTCTTGTAAATTTCAAAATTAGTTTCAGGTTAACTGAAGAGTTTGGATCCAGGCCTAAAATGCAGAGCGCAAAGGAGGGAACCTGAGCTTCCAAGCAGAAAGGAAGATCTGGCGTCATGGGGCAGAGCTGAGAGTTTTACCACCCGGGTGGGTGGGAGAAGCCAGCTTGAAGACCTTCCGGCAAGATTTAAAGCGGCACGGGACCTGCCAGTAAGTGTGGATTGAACAGCATATCCATGTCCCTAGAAGCTTACCTTTTTCCATGAACAGGTATGCCACCATTGCCCAAGTGTTGGTGGATGGTCTTGTTGGCTTAGGCACCAAACTCAAGAAGAAAATAGGGTTTGCCATAGCAATCTGCATTCTCACCTTTCCAGAATTTCCTGTTCTACATGGTTTTTGCACAGTGTCTTCAGATTTCCGTTATCTCCTCTCCCAGTGCTTGGAATCTAGGTGGAGAGCCCGCCCCGGAGGAGGCAAGGTCCGGAGCCACCCTGCGGAGGGCCGTGACTCTCGAGATTAACACTTGTGTTCAAACATGTTAGAAAACTCCTCGAATATATTTTGGATATAGAGGACACAGAGGTCATAATATAGCGGATTATTTTTACTGATATATCGATGCACCTATGTACTTATATCCTTAGAGTTCTCTCGTTTCAGTCCCCCATTCTGACTTGTTTTTATTTTTAAAAAATCTGTTTTGTATTTTTATTTTCACGGGCCCTAAAGTCTATTAGTGCCTTAGTGTTTTATGCAATGAAGAGAGACTTGTGAACATTATAGCAGGCATAGCATAACATGACAATGTATTGATTTGTTTTGTTTTCTTAGCCTGTGCTTGCTGGACGAGATATTCATTTGGGTGAGCCATTGGAGTTTAAGGGATTTAGTGTTTTAAGAATTCTTTCAGTCTAAAACTGCCCTTGAGCACTTTGTTGAACACTGATACCCCTTTAAAATATGACCCGTTTTATGAACATTTAGGGTAATCCGATTAATTTGGGTAATTTGCCTAAGCAGACCTGATTTCGTTCTTGTGGGTATCACGAGCATGGAACCTTAATTGGTTCTTCGTGTGGCTTAACTGCCTAACTGACTGACGACCTAACAGTGAGTTTATCGCCGATTGCTCTCAGGTGATATTTGGAATAGACATTAAGAGGGGTGTTTTTCGGTCTCTTGGCATTACTTCTAACGATTGAACATCAAACTGCACATACTCAGCGTTCACAGTAGCAGACCTGATATCTAGTAGTCAGCAGAAGTATATGTCAAACTGAGGAATGTTTATATAGAGCTTTGTGTATTTTGGCCGCACTAGTCGATCTGACTTTGAGTCTGCATCAGGTTGTAATCTAATTTATCAAAAGAACAGCCATGAATATCCATGCTTTCAACATAGAGCCTTAGTCCTTCATGAAACAGCGCTATTGATCCCCACATGAAATCTGGTCTGTGTGTGCTGATATTCAAATTTTTAATTTTGAACTCCTGTGCCGTTGAGCTACAAAGGCTTTCTGGAAAGCGGGCAGATATGCAGATGGGTCCTTTTTGAACTACGAGGTATGCTTTTATTCCAAGTGCAGAGTAAGTTTAAAAATATGTGCTACTAAATTCTCTTATCTTTGCTTGCTATAGTTGAGATTCATTCTGTTTCAAATCTTAGAGTTAGAGTTAGTTATAGCCATTTAGCTATTTTATTAACTTCAATGTTTTGGCTTTTAGAATTCACTGTTATCTACAGATGGGAAGAAATATTTGTACTCGAAGTACCCTAAGCATTTTGGGCATTCTGGGTGTGCACTGAGTATATGTTTGAGTTCAGTTAAGTAAATTCAGGAAGGCAGGCAAAGGCCCAAACTGAGGAAACACTAGCACGAACAGTAAAAAAAGGTGAAAAAATTTTCTATAGATACATTAGTGAAAGGAGAAAGTCTAGAGGGGGTATTGCTAAGATCAAAGTGGATAAGGGGGCATGTGAGGAGGACCATGTAAAAGCATCTATCCTAAATAGATACTTCTGCTCAGTATTTACTGAAGAGAAGGTAGGGCAGGACCCACATCTCAGCACCATGGACACAGGGGTGAGGGGTGTGTGCATTAGCCCCTTCACAAAAGAAAGGGACTTACAAGAGCTCGATAAGCTCAGGGTGGACAAGGCAATGGGACCTGATGGCATACATCCCAGGGTATTAAAGGAGCTACAGGTGGAACTAGCATAGCCATTATCAGAACTGTTTAGTGAGTCTCTGAGCACAAGAGAGGTCCTAGAAGACTGGAGAAGGGCTCTTGTGATCCAGCTCCACAATACTGGTAGCAGGGAGGAGGCAGGGGAACTACAGACCTCAGTAGTGGGCAAGATTATGGAGGCACTCCTTAAGGAAAGGATAGTGCAACACCTGGAATCCATAGGAGCACAGGATCCAAGACAGCATGCGTTTACAACAGGAAGGTCCTGTCAAACTAATCTCCTAGATTTGTTTGACTGGGTATCCAGAGTGGTGGACCAAGGGGAAGCAGTTGATGTCACCTACCTTGACTTCAGCAAAGCTTTCAATACTGTTCTACACAGAAGATTGATTAATAAACTGGGTAGGCTTGGGGTGCGTCAGAAGTTGGTCAACTGGGTGGCAAACTGGCTGATGGGCAGAAAACAGAGAGTGGTGGTAAAATGGTATACAGTCAGAAGACATGCAAGTCACAAGCAGAGTACCTCAGGGATCAGTCCTCTTCAATATCTTCATCAGTGACACTGCAGATGGACTGGAGGGCAAGGTTTGTCTGTTTGCAGATGACACCAAGATCTGCAACAGAGTAGATGATCCAGATGGGGTGGGCAGAATGAGAAGAGATCTAGATAAACTGGAAAAATGGTCGGAAGAGTGGCAGCTCAGGTTTAACGCAAAGAAGTGCAAGATCATGCACATAGGGAAGAGAAACCGTGAAGCCACCTACAGGTTGGGAGGGGAGCTGCTGGCAGTCACAAGGGAAGAAAGAGACTTGGGCATCATCATCGCAGATGATCGGAAATCATCCAAGCAGACCACTAAAGCAGTAGGAAAAGCTAGGGGAATGCTGGGGTGTATTGGTAGGGGTATCACAAGTCGTAAGAGGGAGGTAATAATCCCTCTTTACAAGAAACTGGTTAGACCCCATCTTGAGTACTGAGTGCAGTACTGGAGGCCACACCTTCACAAGGACATTAACCAAACTGAGGCAGTCCAGAGAAGGGCAACCAAAATGGTACAGGGTTGGTATCAGAAAAAATATGAGGACAGATTAACGGAGCTCAATATGTATACCCTAGAGCAAAGGAGGGGAGAGTGGTGATATGATCGAAACATTCAAACACCTTAAGGGCATTAACAAGGTGAAAGAGTCCAACATGTTTCAATATAAGAAAAATAGCAGGACAAGAGGACACAGCATGAGATTTGAGGGAGGCCGATTAAAGAGTAATGTGAGGAAGTTCTTTTTCACGGAAAGGGTGGTAGATGCATGGAACGGCCTACCTCAGGAAGTGGTGGATATGAATACAGTGAAGGACTTCAAACAGGCATGAGATAGGCATAAGGGAGCAATACAGGGGAGTATGAATAGATAGGCCATTGACAGAGCAAAGGCCGATGGCACATTCATAAGGTAGAAAAAGAAATGGGAAGACTGGATGAGCCTTGCGGTCCTTATCTGCCATCAACTTCTATGTTTCTATTATATCTAAGTATATTTAAAGAGTGCCTCCTACTGGTCTATTTTTTCTTTTTTTCCTTTTAGTGCTGTCATTTACCAAGGCTGATGTCCCTTTTGTGAGGATCGTACTAAGGAACTTTGGCTACTGGATACTACTAGAATCTGCTTCTTATCACCTCTTATTTTTGGTTATTCATTGCCCTTGGTCCCTAGAATTAGGACGTTGAAAATTCCATTTCTAAAAATCCTGTTTCTTTAGTCTCATCCTGGCAGTGTTATCAAGGCATTTTTTAAGATCCTGACTTGTCAAAGGAAGAATCTGGCTTAAGGGAAGAAGAGGTGCTCCCTCTGATAGTGGGACTCGTTGCCAGTGGGATGCTGAGAACAGTAATTAGTTTTTATAAAAAGTGCAGTCTAGATCCTTAGTTATAGATTTTGAGAGTGCCACTGCAGGAAAGAAGTTCTGTTTCTTTGAATACTGTGTGTTTATTGAAATGAAAGGTTTTCCATTACTTTGTATTATTGCATTACTGCTATAACCCAATATTACTACTCAGATGTGTCCAGTTTCTGTACGGGAAAAATACTGTGGCACTATTGCTTCTGGCTCTAACATGGTTATTACTAGAAGTGGCTGGAGGAAATTCCCCCATAGGGATACCCCCAAAGGAAAAACAAAACTCACATTATAGTTATATCAGATACCCAGGGATCAGAATCTCAAGGGGGTACCATCCCAAAACTCTAGAAGTTTACCAAAATTAAAAACAAACAGAGGAAAATTAAAAAAAAAACTCAACCCAGAGGTTCGGTGCAAATCTTTTAAAAGGTAACCATCGCACTGATAAGGAGGTGCCAAAAGAGAATAGACAATTTAAAATAACAGACATGTGGGCAGTTAAAGGGCTAGTCCCCAATTATCTTTCTCCTCCAACTTTATGCCCAAATGAGCCTCTGAGCCATTCAGAAGGTGAAAAGGTCGCAACAACAGTAGATCTGGACCTAGAGCTCTCTCAAGAAGTTATAGAAGTGAACTTCTTAGGTCATCCTTTAGATCACTATGATTGGGAAACATTTATACAGGGGGAGAGCAGGGTTGAGAAGCTAGATTCACGTGAGAATGGAGAGTTAGAATTCTCCCCATAATTTTCCCCTGATCCATACTTTAGTCACTCATACTTGGATAATATATCCACTCCAGGTAAAAGACCTGAACATAATTGCCAGGTTCTTTCTAAACTTGCAAAAGGTGATGCTTTCTCACTACATTCTCCGACAGCTGAACAGACTATAGGAGAAAATCAAGAGTTGAGGGAAATAATACAGGAAATGACAGTAACCATTGAGGGTTTAAAGAAAACGGAATCAAAAGACAAAGCCTCGTTGACAGCGGGTGAGGCTTGCAGATTGGATAATCCCAAACTGAAAGCCAATACTTTACGGAAAAAATGAACATATCTCCCGATGATGAAAAACATTTTTTAAATAAGGGAGATTTTACTGCACGTTACTCACTCTCCAAACAAATGTTGGAGATAATTAAGAATAGAATACTATGCGGACATTGTAATTTTAGAGAATATTTTAGTACTGAAAGGTGAAATTTGCAATCTCAGATCAGATGTTTTCCATAATAAAGATCTTTTGGAAAGCACACTGGCACTAAGGAAAAATCAAGCCCGACTCTGACATGGGGGAACCTGAACCCAAAAGTCAGCTGAATAAAGGTACACAGGTACAGCTCCCACCTCTGTTTGATAAAAACAAAGTCTGCTCATGTTATATGCAGAATTTTGATGCAGCAACTCCCATAAACTACAAATTCACCAGGTGGCAATAATCAAAATCAGCAATTTAAAAACACCAGTGGCAGGACAAAAATCAAAAAGGGAAACAAAAAAAGGCCATCAAAAGAAATTACTAAACAATCAATTATATTGGAGAAAGAGCCTAAAGGGAATGAAACTTTAGGAAGGGTTTTAAAGACAGGTTTGGGCACTTTTAGCTCAGATTCAAATGGTATGATGACACTTTCTTATGAGGAAGTATCTAGCGGTGATTCTCAGGCACTGGGATTGGGGAGACCGAGACCACTAGTAACCCACCTACTAACTTGAATATCGGGGAACTGATGGCGGTCACCGAAGAAATTCAAGGTGATAAAAAGACATTTTTGATTGAGATAGAGGGAGTATAAAGGCTGGAAAGTGAATCTGATGAGAAGCTTCTTAAATGGGTTTCACAACTTTTTGAGATTAATCAGAATAATGAAAAAGAATAATTGTTTACGATGAGATCACCTAACCTGGATTATTCCGATACCTTGCTTCTATACTGCCTGCTAAGGAACACTGCTGAACACATTTTAGAGAAGACTGATCATTTGAAGCAAAATGGCTATAAGGTCAGCTTTCTGGTGATGGTACCTGGAAGCACGGTCTCAGATGACCCTCGGGAAAAGTAAGGGGAGTCTTTACATCCCACTACAGCATCTGGCCCGAAAGGTTAAGTAGGGTTAGAAAAATGAGACAGTGAGGGATGATTTACTAAAAATATTAAAGGTAATTGAAAAGCATGAACAGAAACAAAGCTATGATTGGTCATGTAGGACCATATCAATTTTTGGCTCGGAAACATCAAAGCAAGATACTTACAAAAACATTACTGTTGTCATTTATTATATGGGCAACTGGTTTCAGCCTGCCCAGAAATAAGGTGGACAGACAAACTATGCAGGGAATATCGGATTTCATCACAGATTGATGTCACCTTTAGAAGCCCAGTCATAGTTAGTAAGCTACTTTCCTCAGCGGGTAAACTGGACTGTCTAGGTCTACATTTAGTAGTACCGCAGGAGTTGGAGGATTGTTCTCCCAGAAATAAACCCCCATTGGAGAAGCCACTGGAGGCTGGGGATAGGGAAGATATCCCACTTTTAGACCTTGAGGGATTTATAGACACAAATATTTTCACACCACTAATAAATATTCAACAATATTGACTTAGTGGATCCAAAACCCCTTTTGGGGAAGGGATGGGCTGAGTGAGCTTGCCATCCTACCTAGGAATATTGAGGGACTGCATCTAAAAATAGCAGATCCAGAGGTAATGGGTTTCCTCGGGCCCTCTGACATTACAGGCCTTCAGGAAACTTGGTGTATGGATCTGGTGGCCCCAAGAACAGCGGGGTATTCAGCTTATATGTTATCTGCTTCAAGAGATAAGAAATATGGCAGATTCAAAGGAGGTCTCTCAATTCTTATTAAAACTAAATTAAACTTGAAGATTCAGGAATATCCACTTAAATTAGATAACATGCTGGTTTTAGTACTCTCTGATGGGTCAAAAAAAAAAGGGTTCTATAAAACATCTATTTTCATCCGGGCACTAAGACTCGAGGAGACTCGTATTTTCTACTTCTGTATTCCCCTTGGATAGTCTTTTAGCATGTGGAATAAATTCTCCCATAGTTATTCTAGGTGATTTTAATGCTAGAATCTATTCAGTGATATCTGAAGAACCTTATTCTGACCTTTCCCCCCCTTTTTTTTTTATCAGAGATTAATACTAAAATAAGGGCCAGAAGGGGCAACTCAAGGTCTAAAAACTAATATTTGAGGCAACGATCTATTATTGGGACTAACCCAAAGGAACTTTTGTATTTTGAATGGGAGAACCAAGGGGGATATACTAGGAAAACTGACATTTTATAGTGCTTCGGGTACCTCTACTCCAGATTCTATTTGGGGTGATACAGAATTTGGTTAAACTAGTTATGAAACTACAGGTCTTTGAACTCTGAATCAGCTCATTTGTCTGTGGTACTAACCTTAGAAAACCATTTCATTAACTCAGGACACGAAGTGTTACTGGGAGAAAATTTAGAAATAATTAATGAAAAAAGAATCAAGTGGAGTCCTGTTCATTAAACTTCAATTCGAGATAATATTGTACACAGGAGATCTTCTGCATGTACACAATTGCATCCTGATGAATACCCAAATACTTAACATTTATGAGATCTGGGATAAAACATTTACAACATTAAACCCCCTATGTAAATCAAACAAAATACAGACTCCTAAACGAGAACCATTAAAAAAATCCTGGTTCAATGATAAATGCGGTAAGGCCAAAAAAGAATGTTTGGCAAAATACTCCACCGATTTAGGAAGAAGGTGGATAAAAATGTTTTAGAAAATGGGCTTAAAAAATCCTGGGCTCCGATTGGCTGATAGCCCTGGCCAGGTGGGCATCTATCAGACAACAGAGCCCAGGTTAGAATAAGTGCCAGTTCCAACCAACCTGCTCACTGTAATCATTGTGCCAGTTAATTCTGAAATCGATCTGCCGCCATTTTTTCCTCTCCCTTAGCGGGTGAGCTGGCAGCCAGCCAGGCCCCATTTCCCCAGTCTGTTGTCTTACTGTAAGTACCAAACAGTGTAAAAGCTGTTTCTGTGTTAATTATATTTAGCTTGACAGAGAAACCACTCTGAAATAATTTACTGATCCCCGCAGCGCTGCGGTTCCCACTATCACTGGCCATCAGTCCCCAACCCGCTTGCAATTTCCAAATACAAGGAGTTACGAAATTCTTTTAATGAACAACACAAACAGTAAAAAAAACATCCTTCAAGGTGATATGTGGCTATGAGGGGTACCTAACTCAACTGACCTGCCCAAAACTAAGAAGAATCTTTACATGGTTCAGAGTAGAAGGGTATAATGCACAAATCATTTCATACAGGCAGAAAAGAAATGGGTCTGTTACGCCATACTGCAAATACAGGTTATAGGTTGCTGATGATCTTAAACATGTGGTACTAATTTGTCCTCTCTAGTAGGAAGAAGTGGCCAGGTGGGTTGCTGGGTGGTCTCAGTCCCCCCGCAATGATCATAGAGTACCTTTTTACCTCCAAGGACAGACTAATCCTGGAAGCTACTGCAAAATTCTTGCTGACTACTCATCTAAAGTAATATAGATTATTTTGTGGTCATGGATTATTTGGATATTGATTATACTTATTTCTTAAAAAGCTTTTTATATCTTTGTTGGCAAATCAAATCTCAGTGTGTCTTACTGGTTTGTACTCAGATTGTATTTATTACCTATTTTTATGTAGTATATTGTAATGGCTTATAAGCTGATCAATAAATTTGTACCAACCTACCTGTCCAGGAGAGAGACAGCATGTCGTGCCAGAAAGCACCATATCCTAGAACGAGCAAGCACAAAATATGAAGCTTTGCATTGGATGGGGAGGCGAAAAGGTCGAGTTCTGGGTGCCCCCATCTTTGAAACAGAAAAGTTGCCACTTCCTGATTTAGTTCCCATTTGTGGCTGGGGTCTGAGACCATCTGCCAGGAAGTTTTGCATGCCTGGAATGTGCACCGCTGTCAGAGACAGACTATGCTGAACTACCCAGTTCCACACTCTCATTGCCTCCCTGCAAAGGGGGTACGAGTGAGTTCCTCCTTGTTTGATGATGTACCAAACAACAGACATATTGTCCGTCTGGATGAGCAGCGATCCCCAGGAAAGAAGAGTCTGGAACACTTGCAGGGCATACAAGACCGCTCTCCTCTCCAAGATATTGATGTGTAAGGACATCTCCAAGCTGAACCAAAGTCCCTGGGCTTGATGTTCCAGCAAGTGAACCCCCCAACCAAGGTTGGAGGCATCCGTGGTCAGAGATGCCTGAGGGGCCGGGCCTCTGAAGGGGAGGCCTATTGACAGATTCAAGAGATCCCTCCACCAGTTCAAGTCCCTCTGAAGAGTGGACGACACAAGGACTAGATGGTCCAGATCGTCCTGGAGTTGATCCCACTGGATCTGCAAGGACCACTGAGTGATTTTCATATGAAGCTTTGCCAGGGGAACTGTAGAGATGGAGGCCGCCATCAGTCCTAGCAACCAGAGGATCTCCCATGCTGTGATGGTCCTGGAGGAGGCTACCAAAGTGGCCTGCTTGATTAGGGTCTCAGTCCTGTCTGAAGGAAGGAAAGCCCTGCACTGGACAGTGTCCAAAACCACCCCAACAAACTACAACCTCTGAAAGGGGCGACTTGGGGATACTGACTGTAACCCCCAGTCTGGAAAATAAATTTATAGTAGTGGACAGGGCCTCTGAGAGAGATTCCCTGAACTGGGCTAAAATCAGCCAATTGTCCAGGCAGAGGAAGACTGCTATGCCCTGGCAATGAAGGGCTGCAGCCACCACCACCAGGCACTTGGTAAACACTTGGGGTGCAGAGAAAAGGCCAAGGGGGAGTGCCTGGAATTGGAAATGCTCCCTTTGGAAACAACTGCAGGAACTGGCTGTGGCTGGGGAAAAATCAGAATGTGCAGGTAAGCATCCTGCATATCCAGAGCACAAGGCCAGGAATTCTCCATAAGGAGGGGGAAGGAGGCTCTGGATTGTCAACATCCAGAATGTTTTGAACGCGACAAACAGATTGAGTCTTCTGAGGTCGAGAATGGGTCGTAGGTTGCCTGACTTTTTTGGAACCTGGGAAAAGAGGGAGTAGAACCGCTTCCCCTCTGATGGAGGGGAACAGGCTCTATGACTTCTTTGAGCAATAGGGCCTGAATTTCCTCTCTTACAAGGAGAGCCTGGTCTCAGGAGTAGGCGGACCTTCTGGGCGAAGAGTCTAGAGGAAGCTCCAGAAACTCTATAGCATGTGTCACCACCATCCTCATCACCAGTGCTAGGCCTGGCAGAAGCAACATGCAGTGATACTGTTCTGAAGCCATAAGCTTTGGTGGTAGGTCTTCTTTTGCCATTTGTCCACCACAGTGATATGGCACCTTCATGGTTATATTCACTGAGCTGGGGTCCATTGAGAGATACTGTATAGACATTAGGTCATGAAGGGTGTCTGGGCGTAATCCAACCCTCCAGTCATTTTTTATTGTTCCCATTAGAGAGAAGCCTCGTTCTGCAGCAGCAGTGTGAACAGGAATCAGGAGAATGATCTTGACAATGGGCAGCACATTTTGGAATTGTTGATCCTGCACATCTGAAAGAATCACTTTCTGCCATAATTTCAGAGACCTACAGTTCTCAGACAGTAAGTGAAGTACATGTTTTTTAAAGGCTAGCCACTCCAGCAGTACTAAAGTTACATCAACTCCTCGTGACTCTAGGATCACGTTATAGTGATCAACAACTGTTTGAATTGCCTGATCTCCACATGTTTCAAGTGCCTCTGTGGATGCTGGCCAGGACTGAAACTTTAAAGTTCTTACAGCTAATAGCACTTTATTGGTTGTGAAAGACTGAAAACGAGATGCAATGTGCTGTGATGTTTTCTGAATAATTCTTTTGATCTCTGAAATTGTGGCTTCTACAATGTCTGAAGGAGCACCTGATCTGTGTCTGCTAGTTTCATTAGTTAAGTCAACACTGCTGTACTGAGTTAGGTTCTCATTTACAGATGTAAGCTTTATGCAGTGAAGAATTTCGTCATTCGAGAGATCATTTAGTTTCGGAATTGTGCTTTCTACTCTACTGTGAACTTTTTCAATAGTGGCATCCTCTTGCTGAAAGCACAGACTAAGATAAATAACAAAAAAACACTTTCAAAAAGTTCATGTACATGACACATTTTAAAGTCTTGAGCACTTTAAGTATCCCCAGTGCTTTCTGGCCATGATCTTGCTTATTTGTCAGTGAGACATGTTCAAGGTGAGGCACTGATGCAGCCCAGTTCCTTTCATGGGCAGAAATGGCCCGTTCTCTATGTGCAAGCCACCTAGTGCCACCAGTGTTAACTGGTCTAACCACATTAATATTTAAAAGGGATTCTGCTTCCAGTAGGCTTTTACAACCTTTTGGTGACCTGTGGTAAAATGAGTAAATGTTCATCAGACGTTGTTCTACCAACTTGCAAAAAGGACAGTCTTTGAAAGAATCCTTTACAGCAAGCTCTAAACGATGTGCACAGCAGTGTATGTCAGTGGGGTATGGGTACTCTTGTTTCATTCGAGTAAGGACACCTGAAGTGGATCCTAAGATGACAGCAGCAGCATCAGAAGCTGCCCAGATCTGCCTTTGTTTCCAGCCACCATCATTTAGACAAACCTCACTCTCTAATGAACAACAACATTTAAAATGCTTTCTGGGGGCGGGGGTGCTGTGGAGCCGAGCAATATGGCCATGGGTCTTTAGAGCTCCAGTAATCCAGCTCTCAAAACCCCAATTTTTCGAACATAAACCGCAGTTAAATTCAGGTCTGAACATTAAAATATTATTGCAGAAGTTCCGATTTGTTAAAATGTCGCATCCTCAGAGACAGCAAGGACAAGGGGATGGAGCAAGTTCTAAAAATGTTTCGGGAGCTTTCACCATGCGGGCGGCACAGGCCCGAGACCAAGAGCAGCCGGATGAGACCTCAACAGAGATGCTGCAAACCTTAGGGGCTAAATTAAATGTCCTAAATAAATTGGTTACCGGTCTTTCAAAGAAGTTTGATGTCCTATCTCATCGGGTCACAGCTGTGGAGACCCAGACAGACACAGTTACCATCACATCCTTGGGAGGCCAAGAAGACAGCAGAGGCCACCATGGGAACAGCAGTCAAGACTATAAAGGAGAACTCTCATTTGTGGTCTCGATTAGAGACCTTGGAAAACCAGGCGACATCCCACAATTTGCGCCTCATCAGATTCCCAGAAGGCTGCAAGGGAGATCATCTTTTGATATTCCTTAGAGACTGGTTTCCTCAGCAATTGGGTGTGGAGGTGCTCCCAGAAGTAGAAAAAACACTTTCAAAAAGCATATTGCATCACTCCTAGGGGACGCCCTGAAAACCCTGAAACCCCTGGGACAGTGGTGGTGGTAATGGATAGCGTGGGTTTGAAGGATCACTTGCTAGCCTTGGCCAGAGTAAAGAGATCCTTGCTGCAGGACGGTCAGCAGATAAAGATATTCCCCGATTTGAGCTATGCCACGAGGCAGAAACATAAGGGTTTCTATAGGGTCCGAGCACTGCTGCGAGAGGCCAGGGTTTCACTTGGCTTGATCTTTCCAGCACGTCTACGAATTGCCCACCAAGGGAAAATCTTTGTTTTCACGGACACCGCAAATGCCATGAAATGGACCCAGAGGAACACTCAGGATCATATCCGTCAGTGTCAGGAGGATGAGTCGGTCTACGAAGAGGACAACCCAAAATGAAGTACCACTGTAAATGTGCTGTGATCAGTCAGGTACTTTTGAGGGCCGAGTTTACCTTAATTAAAAATGTTTGTTAAACTTCCTGTTCCACCAGATTATTTTAAATAGACTGCCCTGGAATTCCGATATGGAATCTTCTTTTGGAAGCTTGTGTTAAACTTAAACTAATACATAACTGTAGCCTGTTGCTGCATAATGAAACACTCTTTCTGAGTATGTGGTATAAGAGCATGTCTACCATTCAATTGTTCGAAAAATATTACTCAGCTGAAATATTTCTCTGATTATGTTATAATGGATCTCACTTTGTTCTGGGATGTAGCTGGATTGGTTGGGGCTTGTAAGACCTACATAGATCAAGTAAGAGCTTTTACTCTAAGGTGAGCACCATTTTGGTGTTATATAACTAAGAGATTACATGGTGAATACAAATAATCATACCCTCTGGTAGGGTTAGAAACCAGAGACTTTCTGTAGAGCATTGTTTTAAAGTATCACCACGCTGCTCATGAGTGTTGTAACAGCCTTTTCGATACAGTCAGTTTTATCTCATTTTTAGAATTACCCCCCACTGAGTGTATTTAGAGAGGTGGCACCCCTCATGCTTATTAATCTGAATGTTAGATTGTTAGGAAAGTAAATACAGGTTACTCACCTGTAACAGGAGTTCTAGGAGTGGTATATGTTGTTCATCCACACTTACTGGCAGGTTCCTTGCCACTTTAAATCTTGCCGGAAGGTCTTCAAGCTGGCTCCTCCAACCCACCCGGGTGGTAAAACTCTCGGCTCCGCCCTATGACACCAGATCTAGCCCGCTGGAAGCCAGGTTGCGCGTTGAAGCTGGGGAGGTCGGGTGGGTTGTGTGGATGAACAACATATACCACTCCTGGAACTCCTGTTACAGGTGAGTAACCTGTATTTCTAGGGTTGTGGATATGTTGTTCAATCCACACTTATTGGCAGACTCCTAGCAGTTCTCTGGGAGGAAGGAGGCAAAGCGTGCACCCCCTACTTAGGGAATAAGGACTGGAGAACCAAGGTCCCAAAACCAGCATCCTGGCATGACTCTAGGTTGATGTGGTAATGAGTAATGAAGGTGTGTGCTGACTTCCAGGTAGCAGCCCCGTAGATTTCCTGGATAGGGATGTCCCTAGAAGCAGCCATCGAAGCAGCGGTATGGCGGGTAGAATGAGCTCTTATCCCTTTGGGAGGCTCCATGCCTGCCAACCTATAGTCGAGATCTATGCAGGAGGTGACCCACCTGCCTATCGTCCGCTTGGCTGCAGGTCTGGGGGGGAAAAGGGTTCAGGTTTTTTCCTGAGTGCTGCAATTTGTTCGGCCGCATTGGCCTCTGGATAGTCCATCATCCAGATGCCCCCCTCTCGGGCTCCTTCCTTGGCAAGGGTGTCTTCTGTGCCACTGACGGCACGACAGGGGTCATAGAGAGAATGAACTTTGACTTTGTGTACATAGAGTTTGTGTGCAAATTTTTCTGCCAGTGAACGTATGTATATTACCAATTCTTTGTACTTCACTGGGCTGCCATCAGAGGAGAGGAAGGAATTCTTCTGCCAGAAAGGAAGAAATTCTGTAAGAGAACAACAAACCCAATTAGAGTCTGTTAAAATGATAGTATCCTCAGTCCCATGCTGGATGAACTTGAGGGCACAGGCCAATGCTGCCATCTCTGCATACTGTGATGATGCTACACTGCAGCACTTAGATATTTTGACAGTGTTCCCCGTAAGGGTAAAATCACTAGAATGCCCATCCCTGCAATTTGTTCTCCCTGATAGTAGGATGCTGAACCATTAGTAAAGACGCGACACAAAGAGGTGCTGTCAAGTATTTGTGGCGTGGCAGGGAGGAAAGGATCTGGATCTGGAAGATCAGGTGACTGCAGTGCACAGTCATGGGGCTCCCCTTGGAAGAGGAGTCCATGAGCCAGCTTAGATGGAATTTTTGTTGGGTGTACCTATATGTCTCTATCCTGGAGAAGGAGAGACCAGTGTGTCAGTCTGGTGTTGGAGACTGACCTGTCCTTCACTCTGTCTGAGAGCAGAAAGGTAGTTGGTGTATGGTTGGTGTTGATGATCAGTGGAGAGTACCCAATGATATACAGGAAGTGCTTGACAGCCCAGTAGGTGGCCAGAAGATTCCTTTCACAAAGGCTGTACTTCTGTTCCACTGGGGTCAAGAGCTGTGATGCATATGCAATGGGTCTCAGGGTGCCATGAACCTTCTGGGCCGACATGGCGATGTCAGAGGTGGCACATTCCAGATGGAATGGTGGTGCTGGATTGGGGTTGACCAGAGCTGGGGCGGAGGCCAAGGCCTGCTTCAATGATGTCACAGCCTGGGTATGTATGGGGCCCCCAAGTCCATGGGATGTCCTTTTTCAGTAGCTCATACAGAGGAGCAGCTTTCTGAGCAAAATCACAAATAAAATCTCTCGAATAGTTTACCATACCTAGAAACCTTCTGAGAGTTGCCACACTGGTAGGCAGTGGCAAGTCCTGCAATCCTTGTATCTTCTTCCAGGTAGGGCTTTGACCTTGGTCAGTTATTTTCAGACCCAGAAAGAGTACTTCTTTCTGACATAGTTGTGCTTTTGCTGGATTACATTTCAGGCCTGCTCTCTGAATGAGAGCCAGTAGTTTGTCCAAGAGATCCAGATGTTGTTCCTGAGCCGCAGCTGCCAGTAACAGGTTGTCCACATACTGCAAGAGACATTGGGGAGTAGAGAAACTCTCTAGGGCGTCCATCATGTGCAGATGAAACAGGGATGGACTATTATGGAATCCTTGCGGGAAGCAAGTCCACGTGTACTGTCTTCCTTCAAAAGTGAAGGCAAACTTATATTGACTCTTAAGGGCCAATGGTAATGACCAAAAACCATTGGAGGTGTCCAGGGCACTGAACCATTTCAGGTCAGGGGTCAGGAGTTGTAGCACATTGGGTGCTGATGCCACAGTTGGGGAACAACTGGGGGTGACCCGATTCAGTTTCCTGTAGTTAATAGTAAGTCTCCAGGCGCCTGTAGGTTTTTTCACGGGCCACACTGGGGAGTTAGCGGTAGAAACACAAGTTCTGATTACTCCTTGCTTGTGGAGTGACTTGATTGTTTCTCTGAGAGAAGGCAAGACCTCAGTTGGAAAAGGGTACTGCCTTTGCCTCTCATGTGCTGGGCCTGGCACTTCGATGACCATGTGCATTCTGCCACAGTCATGTTTGTTAATTGCAAATGCTTCCAAATGTTGTTGCAAGATGGGAAGAAGCTTTGGGAAAAACTCATGACCTTTGAACAAATCTATGACATCATACTCCTTGTCGTTGGCAGAGATTGTTGCCACAACGTGTGAATCAGGGATCAAAATAGTATGGTATTGACCCTGAATCTGTATCAATAGCATGTTAGCTAAATCCACACAGCCGTGTGGTGCAAGGAAATCAATTCCTATGATACTAGGATGATCATGCATTACCATTAGTTGAAAAGTGTGTGAGGCCTTTAAATGACCTAGCTCTACCAGTAGGGGTAGAGAACGGTATGCAGGTAGCCTAGTACCATCAACTCCTGACATGTTGGTCCTCCGTCCGGTGGACCAAGGGGATCTGTCTGGATGTTCATCATGTAATACAGAAACAGCTGCACCTGTATCCAGCAAGACTACAAGTAGGTGCAGGGCCTTCCGTTTGTATCCAAGACCAGCTTCTTTACAATCCGGACTGGGGCCTGTAATTGTCAATCTGTACTGTTAGTAGCATAGAGAGGTTGGGCCTGACTCCTGTGAATCACTTCACCATGCTGCACCAATGCTATATAGGGAGGAGCTTCCGGGTTCAGGCCTGTATGGGCCTGAGGGACTGCACTTCTGGTATCGCCATGACCCGTTGGGGTCTAGGTCTCCAGTTGTACAGCTGCAAGGGCCTGTGTGGGAACAGCATCCACTACAGAGCACACTTGTCCCAGGAGCCCTCGGAACTTCCGTTTCTCTTCGGCTATCTCCCTATATGAAGGGCCTGTTCTTTGTTGTTGGGGTTTACCTTTGCCCTTATGCTTTTTATTCTTATGCCAATTCCAGTTCCCACCCCATTGTTGTTGCTGTTGCAGTTGTTGTTGGTGTTGGGCCTGTTGGGGGTGTTGGTTATCAGCTGGAGGGGCCTGCTGATGTTGGGCCTGCCCTTCCACAGTGTAGTGCATCGTGGCCTCTGAAGCAGGCTCTATAGCGGCTACCTTCTTGGAACTGGAGCCCAGATCACGGATGTAGAGTAGGCAAACTCTCTCGGTTTTCCGAAGGATGTCGGCAAACCTGTCTGTATTGGGGTAGGTGGTTGGCTCTACCTTTTCCCGTACTGCAGGAATCATGTTCCTAAGGAACAGGGTCTTACACTCAATAAGATCTATATCCGCAGCTTCTTGTGCCAGATGCTTTCCTGCTCGATAGGCCATCCAAAGTCTCCGATGGTAAGTCGCTGGACTTTCCTTTGCATTCTGTTTTACAGGGTATGCAAGCATCACTCCTACTACACCTGGGCTGTGAGCAGAAATGAGCTCAGCTGCGACCTCATCAAAGGTGGAGTTCCCATCCTGGCGGATGGCATCAGGGAGTTTGGCCTACAAACTAGGATCGATAGTCTGGCGTAGTATTTGGACATGGTATTCTGCAGCGAGGCTAAGCATCTCGCATTTAGAACGCACCTTTTCTAAGTGACAGCTGAGGCTGTCGGATGGGTTCACCCGACCGATTCTGTCAGCTATTTGCTGAACAGAGTAGGCCATTTGTAGGGGATTACTGGGTCGATCAGGCAGAGGTAGATTGTCTCGGGCGCCGTCTAGGGCGGCCCGAGCTGCAGCTTCAGCCGCACTACGAACAATACCATCCTGAGTGCCAGCCTCTTGTAGAAGTTGTTTAATCTGGGTTTTAATGGCCCGTTTACTTCTCTCAGGAAGAGGCACATTGCCTACTGCAGTTTCAATCATCGTTTCTATCTCTTGCCTATCTTCCCCATTAATAACGGCTATCGGTGGTGCCTTCGGGACTAGGCCTGGGCCTGCTCCCCCCCATCATGAGGGGCTGCCATGTTGGCGTCTCCCTGATGGGTGTCCGCACGTCGATGGCATGACATGAATGGTGGGTGTAGTGGTGACCCGCCATGTTGTGGATGGCTGGGTGGGGTTTCTGGGACATAGTAGGGGTGTGACTGGGCGTTGTATTGAGGAGATGTCGTCATCTGATACCTCCCCCTCAGATGACGTATGTGAGGCTGGGGCTACACCTCCCACTGCCTTAACATGTCCAGCCAGAACCTCCCGCTGATGGCGCAGTTTTGCCATCTTAGTTTTACATACAGCATGACTCACAGTTGCAACATCCTTATCAACCTCATCCTGCATTTGCTTCTGCAACACACTATACGCTCCGCTCAGTTTGCGATTGTCCCTAGTAGCCACTTCTAAGTCATTACGTACCTGGTTCATCTCGTCCTGTAGCTCTCCCATCTCCTCACTCAACTGAGCATTTGCAGCACTTAGCAAATCATTCATATGCAAAGCCTGTCCCTTATCCTGTCTCAAACTTTCACACTCCTGCTTCAACATACAAAGTTCCTGTTCTCCAGCTTGAGCTGAATGATGCAAAAGTGAATCCTTTTCATTCCGCAGAGTTTGGAGTTCAGACTCCAAGTTCGGCTGCAGTCTAACACATTCCGTTTCCTGCAAACCCATCTTTTGCTTAAGAGATGAAATTTGCAGATCAAGGGTTCGAAACCTCACTTCGGAGGCTTCTACAGCAGCATAGACAGCCGCGACCATCAACCCTTTAGCCTATCGCTTATTGGTTGATTGCCTCGTCTCTGTGTACTGGGTTGAAATCCCCAGTATAGGGTTTTCGGATTGACTTGCGTCCTGCACAAAGTCAGCCCATCCTCCATGGGAGGTAAGGAAGTTCGAGACATCGAGTCTCAGTTCTGCGCAGATATTTGATACGGTGGCCATTGTGTGGGAGGGAACGAAAAATCAAACTGTGAAAAAGGCGCCGTGCTGTGTATCGATCCACAGCAGGAGCACTTTATACACAGCTGGGCTACTGTATAAGTTGTAGGTTTGCAATTCAAAGCTGCGATGGAGTGAGTCGAGTCAGCATCGACCACACCGGAAAAGAAGACAGCCAGACTTTGCAAGTGACTACAACTGGTTTGAATACGGGAGAGGTGGTACGGGAATGTACACCGACTGTCCCAGTGGGAAAGGGAAAAGTTATAGCAACAAGTGAAAACTTACAAACACCAAATATCGCCTGCAGATGGTCGCCAACTGTCAGGAGGTCTAAACCTCACTCTCAGGTTCTTGGCAATACTGGGAATGCAAGTAATCACAGACACGTTGCATAAGAATAATAAACTTGTTTATTACTACCAAAAAGGATAAAATCACAGTTGCCCTAAGCAGTTCTTACCAATACAAACCGGGAGCCAGTGCTAAGCGTTCCCCATACCTCGAGGTTTCTTTCTGTCTCTTGGGATCTCCGAGGTACAAGACTAGTGCATCACATTCTATACCTATGATAATTACTATGGTTACTGTAAGATAGAAACATTTCTAGTTACAGAGATGAGCCCTATTGGCTTAAATTAGAGGTGGCTCCACGATCCAAGATAACATTATACAATTTTGTTGTAACTCCCTTGATCCCAGTCTTCTCCGTCAGGTTCTGGATCTGGTTATCTCACCAATCACCAGCCTCTATAACAAATCCCTCTGCCTAGGGCCTAGGGTAATTAGCACCATGCAGTTTAATGAATGGTTGAAAAAATGGTGCGGAGCACAGGGGTTTAGCTTCAGTGGGGACTGGGGTTCCACCTGGAGGGACACCAGCCTATACTGGCAGGATGGTCAGCATCTGTCCAGGAAGGGAACAAGTATTTTGAGCAATCGGTTTAAATGCTTCATTGGCAAGCTTTTAAACTAGTCAAAGGGGGAGGCACTGACAAGCAGCAGGAAAATCCCAGCCTCTCCCTACAAAACAGGGTACTAAATGAGAAAAGACCGAGTAGAGACGGTCAGTGGGGGATGCTGCAACAGAAGGTAAAGCCATCAAAAATGGAGAGCATTGAGTACCAATGCCCGTAGTCTGGGTAACAAGCTTCTGAATTAGTGGCCTTGATGGAGGAGGAACATCTGGATATCGTGGCAGTCACAGAAACATGGTACACACAAACCATGACTGGGATGTAAACATACCAGGATACACTATCTACAGGAGGGACAGGGAGGGTAAAAGAGGAGGAGGAGTAGCTCTTTACATAAGGGAAGGAATAAAAGCAACAGAGCAAAAGGGTAAACAGGGAGGAGAAGAAGCACTGTAGGTAAATTTGGAGACAGGCAATGGCACCACAATCCGCACAGGGATTGTATACAGACCCCCTTCTCAGGGGGAGGAAATGGACAAGGAAATGATAGAAAGTATACTTAGAATGGCAGAAAAAGGGGAGATATTGCTGATGGGTGATCTGAATATGCCAGATGTTAACTGGAGTGCAGCTGCAGCCTTGCCGAAAAGTGAGTTATTCTAGATGCCTACAGGTGCATGCCTTGAGACAACTAGTATTGGAGTCCACTCGAGAGGAGCAATATTAGACTTGATTCTCTCAAATGGAGATGGAGAGGATCACAGATGTATAAGTGGGTAGCCATCTGGGAACTAGCCACCATCTAACAGTATGGTTCTACAATAAACACAGCAACAGAGTCAAGTCATACAAAGACAAAAGTACTGGACTTTAGGAGGGCTGACTTTGCCAAAATGGGTGAGTGCCTAAGGAATGCACTAGCAAATGGGCAGGAAGGAGGTGGAAGAACAATGGGAATAATAAAACTGCCATCACAGAGGTAACGAGCCTTTGTGTGAAGCAAATAAACAAAACAAAATGATGTAAGAAACCACTATGGTTCTCAAAGGAAGTGGCAGTGAGGTTCAAGAGAAAAAGAAAGCATTCAGGAAGTACAAGGAATCACAGAAGGAGCAGGACAGAGAACTGTATCAGTTAAAGCAAAAGGAGGCTGGGAAGGCAGTCAGAACAGCAAAGCCCAAACCAAGGAAAAGATAGCCAAGTCAGTTAAGAAGGGATAAAACCTTTTATAGGTACATCAGGAGGCGAAGGAAGACCAAGGGAGGGCTAGTGAGGCTTAATAAAGGGAGGGAGGGTGGGCAGAGGGAGACTGTGAAAAGGAGAGATATTAAACAAATATTTTTGCTCAGTATTTACAAAGGAAGAGGGGAGTACCTAAAACAAACAGTAGAAACACTCTGGATACAGAAGTTGATACCAGCCATTTACAGAAGAAAGGGTTATGAAAGAACTCTTAAAACTGAAGGTGGACAAAGCAATGGGGCCTGATGGGATTCATCCCAGAATTCTAAAAGAACTAAGGGTAGAACTAGTGACACCACTGACTACCCTTTTAACAAATCATGGAAGGATGGGGTGGTACCCGAGGACTGGAGGAGGGCAGATGTGATTCTCCTTCACAAAAGTGGGAGCAAGGCAGAAGCAGGAAACTACAGACTTGTTAGTTTAACCTCAGTGATAGGGAAAATGATGGAATCACTTCTGAAGGAAAGAATTGTCGAGTATCTAGAGGCCAGAGGGGCACAGGACCCTAGGCAGCATGGATTCACAGCGGAAGGTCATGCCAGACGAATCTGATAGATTTCTTTGACTGGGTGACCAAAGTAGTAGATCAGGGAGGGGCTATGGACATAGCCTACCTAGACTTTAGCAAGGCATTTGACACAGTCCCACACAAAAGATTAATATACAAGTTAGCCAGCCTGGGAGTGGGTCCCAAGATGACAGCCTGGGTCGCAGTCGTCAGAGCCGGTACCGCCAGGTCTGGTGACAGAAAAGGATCCTGCATCAGATAGGATGGCATCAGAACCCCATGAAGGGGATCCAACAGAGGGACCGGGTCTGCCGGAGGAGCTGATGACAAAGGTAGACGTGAGAGCCCGGGAAAGGAGACACTCGTCAGAGGGTCCAGCATGAGGGGAGGTCTCGCCGGCTCCAATGGAGGAAGGTGTCCAGCGTGGGAACCACCACCGGGACAGGAACAATCCTCCCTGACGGGACATGAGGTGCCTCCTGTGTTGGGCCGGACAGCTGAGGAGGGACCTCCATCCCAGAGACCCTGGAGGGTGAGTGGGGGTTCGACATCGAGGTATGCTCCACATCCAGGGGGCCCTGCAATATCTTCACCCAGGGTAGCCACTGTAGAAAGGAGGGCTACTGGCGAGGGGGAAGAGAGGCAGTCTCCCCCGGGTTCATCCGGACTTCGGGGGTGTTGACAGTGGGCCCCACTGGGAAAGGCACGTCTCTGCGGTCGCCGGAGGCAGCTGACTGACCAGACGATGAAGCCAGGTGGGAGGGGCAAGAACCCCCTGACAATTTATCGGCTGTGACCGGGCGGGTCACCGCTGCACGGAAAGCCAACTTAACAGCAGTCGGGCGGTCCCCAGAAGTCCCTGGAAGAGCCGGGGGCTGACTAAGCTGTAGTAATGATGTGGCCGTCCAAGGAGCCAGCAGTTGACTTACCCATTGTGGAGGGTTCCACGGTTCTACCAGAGTCCCTGGCCACTGACTGGGCCTTGGAAGGAGGTGGCGGGGGAAGAGGCCTTACTGGTGGAGGGCCTGTTGGACTAAGCCAGAGAACCAACTGAAGAGCGCTCCCTCTCCCTGTGTTTCTCCTTACGATGCTTCGATGGGGATGGAGAAGAAGAGGAAGATTCCCTAATGCATTCCATTTGCTTCTCAAGGGACACCAACCTGGACTTTAGAAGATGGGCCTCCAGAGCATGCTGCCTCCTCTTGCGGGTAGCCTGGATGAAGGGCTGGCAGTCCGGGCAGGTCGTGGTTGTATGGTCTGGCCTAGGCAGATGACACACTTGAGGTGCCCGTCCTTGTGGGGAATCTGAATGCCGCAAGTCTGACACTTCTTCTGAGAAGACACAGAATTACACAATTTACAAAAGAAAAAGGTAGGATTAAACTACTGATGAAAAAAGTTCAATGGCGATTGTTGTGGAAGTCTACCACGAGGAAACCGTTATGAGGCGACGGTGGGAAAGAAATGGAGAGCGGACATGGGGACCGCCCACTATATTGGGTCATGCTGACAGTCACATGACATCGGGTGGGCAGTCCCCCGTCAGGTATTGCTGGAAAAGTCTGCCATGCGGTTCAGACACCAGGTGGAGCTAGTTCAACATGTTATGACCTGCTGAAGGAACCCTCTTGAAGTAAGATCATTTGTTTTGCATAATCTATTTTATTGAAAATGTTTGCATACAACAAACATTCACATACATCATAGACCACATAAAAATACATTCATTCATCAAACGATGTAGAAAGGCCCATTTCATTTTATATATCATTTTCTCTTGTTCCTTTAAGGTTTCTTTTCATACATATAATGAAACCAAAATCAATATAAATTGTCTGGTCTCTTCTTGTGGTCTACCCTTGGGCTTTTTCCCTCATTGTAGAGGTATCTTTCTTACCGAGGGATGCCAGGAGTAGATATACAATTTCCCACTCTTCTCCTCAGTTCCTCCCCATTTCCAAGCCCTTCTCTAGAACCGCCCTTCACATAGGATTTGCTTCCTGGCATCTTGAGACAAGAGAGAAAGGGCCCCCACACTTTATAAAACTTTTCCTCTTCTTCTTTCATTACATGTGAAAGTTTTTCCATTGCCAACACCTGCAGTGAGAGGCTCCGCCACTGTTGTACTGTGGGGACCGCCCCAGACACCCAGGTATTCAGGATGCAGTGCTGTGCCAGGATAAGGAGTACTCTTACCCATCTTGGCAAGGGAGCCCATCCATCCTCTCCCAAGTCCTCTATGCCGAACAGAAGTAGCAGTGGGGTCACCTGAAGATCTCTCTCCCATAGTTTCCCTACCTCCCCTATCTCCTTCCAAAAGGTTTGTAAGACTGGGCAAGCCCAGAAGTAGTGGTAATAGCAGCCAAGATCACTATTACATCTTACACACATTGGGGATATAGCCGTGTTGAAACATAGAAGTTGATGGCAGATAAGGACCGCAAGGCCCATCCAGTCTGCCCATTTCTTTTTCTACCTTATGAATGTGCCATAGGCCTTTACTCTGTCCATAGCCTATCTATTCATACTCATCTGTATTGCTCCCTTATGCCTATTCCATGCCTGTTTGAAGCCCTGCACTGTATTTATATCCACCACTTCCTGAGGTAGGCTGTTCCATGTATCCACCACCTTTTCTATGAAAAAGAACTTCCTCACATTACACCTTAATCAGCCTCCCTCTAATCTCATGCTGTGTCCTCTTGCCCTGCTATTTTTATGTTTGCTTGCACGCATGTGCAAGAAACACAGTGCCACCATACAAGATTTTGTAGGTGTGCCACTCCCGCTTCAATGCCTGCTCCTTTTTGCAGTGCTGCACAATTAATGTCCGAGCTGTCTATGACAGCAGTTCAGATGCAATGGCATACAGTTGAAAGTAAACCACTGCTGCAATCATCGGTGGTAACGTGTAGGCAATATGCATACTGAAGTCGGCAGTATGCAAATTGCCTACACGTCAGCACTGCATCTGAACTGCTGTCAAATACAGCTAGTTCACACAGGCAAACATAAGAAAAATATAAGTGGGGTTATTTAAATATAGTAAGGGGTATGAGCATTCTGCTTCTGCTGATTTTCTCAGAAACAAAACAATGGGGAAAAAAAAAAACTCTTAGGTTAAGACATCGGATCACGTCAACTTTACTGTAGATTTGAACAAGGAAAGCAATTTAGGATTCCAATCTAATTCATGCATTTAAGATTACATTTTGCTGAGCACTGGTAATACAACCATTTCCTTTAACAGAAGACATGTCCGTGGATAAATGATCAGCAATAGATCAGCAGATTTTGTCGAAACCAATTATTCTTTTGGCTGTCATGTTGTTAGTGACTGTAGCTCCTATTAGATTTGCCATGCCTTTCTGTTACATATGCCCCATAATGTCACCCCCCCCCCCAACAACACTAAGGCATCAATCGATTGCATGACGACTCGACAACATCCACTTAAAACTGCTAGAATCATAGCCCCCAAGTGACCCGCATTCCGTGGGTCAAACCCGCAAGTTGACATTAAAATGTACAGACCTGCAACAGTCTTGTACAACCAGCGAAATCGTTAAGGTGACCAATAAAGTTATTATTGTACTTTCCAGTCACCGAAACCACAAAGAGAGACAATGACTCAATCCAATAAAGGACCAGCTTATGGGTTGTCTGCAGAAAATGTTAACATCTGTTAGAAGAACTGGCTAACATCTACCCAATTTCTCAATGTTACTGCTCGTAAACAGAGGTGGGCTTTGTCCACGTTGACCGCTTTCATTCCAAATGCTCCCAGGATTTTTCCCCTAATAGCAGACAGAAAAGTACAGTTACATAAGAACTTACCGTAACAGTAGATCTTCGAGAGAGGCTCTTGCAGTAGGTAATTACATATAGGACTGAAGCCGGCAGGCATCAGGACCCCACGTAAAAATTTCTAGCTAAGCAGTCTCTGGCGAGGACACGCCCCGTCAGAGCGACGTCCGGTATAAAGGCGGTCCCTCACTTCTCCTCAGTTCTTTCCGCCAAAGGCCAAAAGGCGAGATCGAGAGAGAAGCAGAGATTTCCTTTCCTGGAAAAGGAGCTGAAAAAGTTAGGGGATGAGGCGATGAAGGTATTACTCTGCAAGAGCCTCCTCGAAGATCTACTGTTACGGCAAGTTCTTACGTAACTGTACTATCTTACTTCGAGAGGGCACTTGCAGTAGGTAATTACATATAGGACTGAGTCCCAAGCAGTCTGGAACAAAGAGAAGCACACAGGAGGAGGAGACTACTCAAAAGAGATCCTCTGGCTGAAGAGGGCTTAAGAAAGAAGCCCTTGCAGTACAGCCAACCCAAAGCCGGCTCTGCGGCGAGAGGCAATGTCCAAACTGGAGTATTTCGTAAAGGTATGGACAGAAGTCCAAGTTGCGGCTGCGCAAATGTCAGCTGCTGACACATTCTTGAAACAAGCAGCAGAGGCCGCGACAACCCTGGTGGAGTGACCCCTGACCTGACCTGGCAAGGTCTTGTGATACTTGTCGTAACAGAAAGTGATACAGTGAGAAACCATTTGGACAAACACTGTATGGAAACAGCGTTGCCCTCTCTTTTGCAGGCAAAAGAGACAAAAAGTTGGTCAGTCTTTCTGAGATCCTTCGTCCTGTTGGTGTAGTATCTCAGAATCCAGTGCACGTCCAGAGTATGTACATTAGAAGATACTCCTCATGATTGGAATGTTGTGTGAAAAAGGCAGGCAGTTCAATGGACTGGTTCAACGTAGATTCTGCTACCACCTTAGGGAGAAACTTAGGATTGGTACGCACAGCCACATGTTCCTTGTGGAAAATCAAATATGGAAGTTTGCACATCAAGGCCTGAAGCTCGGAAATTCTTCGAGCAGAAGTAATGGCCACAAGAAAGAGAGCCTTCCAAGAAAGGAACTTAAGTTCTGCTGAGGCTGCCGGCTCAAATGGAGGCAGTGCAAGCTTCTCGAGAATGAAATTCAAATCCCAAGGAGGGGCAGGAACCTGAATGGGGGGTCTCAGATGGAGAACCCCTCATAGAAAAGTCTTCGCGACCTCCAGCTGAGCGAAAGTCCTGTCCCCAAAGGGAACATGATAAGCGGCTAGAGCCGCCATGTGAACTTTCAAAGAGGAATGACTGAGACCCAGGTCGAAGAAGTAACGCATGTAGTCCAGTAGCCGCCCAACAGCACAGGAGAAAGAAAAAATTACTCACCTTAGTAATGTTGTTTCTTCTAATGGAGTCTTGCTATATTATGACAGTAGCAGTTTGATCCACCACTAAAACTGCTCCGGAGGTTAAATGGTTAATACCATTCCAAAATAGAACTTTGAGCACGAGCTCTAAGAAGCAGCTCTATCTGTGTAATTTCAAACCTGAACTGTCAGATCTTTACGAACAAAAACTCACTAAGGTCTGTGTGGAAGCTGTAACCTACACTAGCCAAATGGCTACCTAAATATTAACAACCATTGCTGGTCCCAACACCCAAGACTCAAGTCAGGGGACCAGAACTACTAACACAATTCTAACAACATGAGAATAAAACAACAGTATAATAAAACACACACACCCCAAACCCCCAAAAGGGGAGAAACGCTAAAAGGGCATAAAATAGTGCCCACACTAAGTTGCCCGCACCCCACCCAAGTAGAAGTTCTGAGAGGGGCAGGCTGGGGGGGAGGTCATAATATAGCAAGACTCCATTAGAAGAAACAACATTACTAAGGTGAGTAATTTTTTCTTCAAACAACATGAAGTCTTGCTATATTATGACAGTAGCAGACTACACAGCAGTACCTCCATGGAGGAGGGGCAGAACCTACTTAGGGAATAGGCTCTGAAGAACAGCTGTGCCAAACCGAGCATCTCTCCTGGCCTGGACATCCAGGGAGTAATGCTTGGTAAAAGTGTGTACCGTTTTCCAAGTAGCAGCCTGGCATATCTCTAATATAGGGATGTTTCTGGCAGCAGCTAGAGACGCAGCTGTACCCCTGGTAGAATGAGCCCTCAAGCCAGAGGGGGGATCTCTGCCCAGTTTCTGATAACAAAATTGGATACAAGAGACAATCCACCTGGCAATTGATCTCTTAATGGCAGGTTTGCCTGTCCCAACTTCACCATAGGTAAGGAAAAGTTGGAGGGATTCGAACCTGTGACCTTTGGTATGCTCTATATAGTAACTAAGAGCTCTCTTAACATCCAGGCTGTGCAACCTCCTCTCACCAGAAGAGGAGTAATCAGTGAAAAATACTGGAAGGGAGATAGATTGATTAAGATGGAAATCTGAAACCACCTTAGGTAAAAACTTCCTATTAGTCCTAAGGACTACCTTATCCCTGTGGAAAGAAATAAAGTCAGTTTCTACTGACAAGGCTTGCAACTCACTTATGCGTCTAGCAGAAGTGATAGTCACCAGAAAAACAGTTTTCCAAGTTAGATACTTAAGCTCTGCAGAAAACAGAGGTTCAAAAGGGGGTTGCATTAACTGGGCAATACAAACATTAAGGTCCCAGGCAGGGGCCAGTTCCCGAAAGGGTGGACTAGTATGGAGTAATCCCTTAAAACACTTGGAAAACACAGGGTGAGTGGAAGAGGGGATGACTTTCCTGCTGACACAAAAGCAGATACAGCTGCCAAATGGACTCTCAGGGTAGCTGGTCTGAGACCCAAGGAATTAAGATGGACTATGTAATCTAATACAATGGGCAAATCAGCAGATTCTGGGGAAATATTTTTCCCAGCACACCACATGGAAAACCTTTTCCATTTAGAACTATAAGTAGCCCTAGTGGAAGGCTTTCTGGAAGCCTTTAGGATTTCAAGAACACCCTGAGAGAGGTGTAAATCAGCAACTCTAACTCCTCAAGAGCCAGGCCTTGAGGTTGAGGGATTTGAGGTCCGGATACCAAACCCTTCCCTGGGCACAAGTTAACAGGTTGTGATTCCTGGGGAGGCAAAGGGGAAGATGGATTGTCAGTGACAGAAGGAGTGGGTACCAGGGCTGCCTGGCCCAATCCGGGGCAATCAGAATCACCCTGCAAGGATGAGATCTGATTTTGACTAAAACTTTGAATAGGAGAGGAAAGGGGGGGAAAGCATAAAGAAACTTCCCCTCCCAATCCAGGAGAAGGGCATCCAGGGGGACTGAGCCCAACACTGGAGGCCTGCAACAGAACAGAGGACGTCTGTGATTGTCTGGGGCTGCAAAAAGATCTATCTGAGGGGTGCCCCATCTGGCAAAGACTATCCCCAGCACTTGAGGATCCAGGGACCAGTCATAATGGCCCTGGGAAATCCTGCTGAGAGCATCCGCTAGGACACTGTCCTTCCCTGGAAGATGAACTGCTATGAGGGAAGTGTTCAGGGAATAGGCCAGAGACCACAACTTCATTGCCTCGGTGCACAAGGCCGAAGACCGAGTGCCCCCCTGTTTGTTGATGTACCACATTGTTGTGGTGTTGTCTGTTCTGACTTGTATCACCTTGTTGTGGACAGATGCAGAAAATGCTTGAAGAGCTAAAAAGACAGCTCTGAGTTCCAGCAAATTGATGTGGAGCAGAGATTCCTGGGGGGACCACACTCCCTGAGTGGAAAGGTTGCCCATGTGGGCTCCCCAACCCAGAAGGGAAGCATCTGTAGTGAGAGTCAAATTGTGAGCAGGGGAATGAAGGGAACCCCCAATCTTAAATTGCTCTGATCCTGCCACCACTGGAGGGCCTGGATCTAGGTTCAGTCACTGGGACCAACTTGGAAGGGGTCTCTTCTCTGAGACCAATAGGTTCTCAAGTGAAACTGAATGTCTCTCATCTGAAATCTTGCTCCCTGCACAACAGCTGTGGATGCAGCCATGTGTCCCAGGAGCTGCAGAAAGTGTCTTGCTGGTTGAGAGACCTGCAGGGTGAAGGAGGAGGCCAGAGCCACTAAATTCGTCACCCTTTCTAAGGGAAGAAAAGCTCTGGCTAGCTTTGTGTCCAACTCTGCCCCTATAAAGGTGAGTACCTGGACTGGTTCCAGAACCGACTTTGGTAGATTTAGCAGAAAGCCCAGGGAGGTGAGAAGCTGCTGGGTGACTTGCAGGTGAGATTTTACCTGTTCTGGGGACTGGCCTACAATAAGCCAATCATCTAGATAGGGAAAAACAGGAATCCTTTGCCTCCTTAAGTGAGCCACTGCCACTGCTAGACACTTTGTGAATACCCTTGGGGCAGAGGTAAGGCCGAAGGGCATTGCTCTGAACTGGTAATGACCTGAGGGTAGTTCGAATCTGAGGTACTTTCGATGGGCGCTTCTGATTAGGACGTGGAAATAGGCATCCTTGAGGTCCAGGGAGGCTAACCAGTCCCCTGGCCTTAGGGAGGGTAAAATCATTGCCAGAGTTATCATTTTGAACTTTGGTTTCAAATGATGCTTGTTCAGATATCTGAGGTCTAATACGGGCCGCCATTCTCCTGTCTTTTTTGGGGTAAGGAAGTATCTGGAATACAGACCCCTGCCCTGGTGCAGGGGAGGAACCCTTTCCACTGCTCTGAGAGCCAACAGGGTTGAGACTCTGCTTCTACAGCAAGGGTCTCTGAAGCACTTGCAGGTAGAAAAGTCTGGTTCTCAACTTGGGAAACTTTTGAAGCTGAGAACCAGACCTGGCTTACTACTTCCAGAACCCACTTGTCTGAGGTTAAAGAAGCTCTGTTCTGACTGAAGTAAGCCAGCCTGCCCTCCACCGTAAAGGAGAGTCAGCCCTGGGCACCCCATCAGGGGCCTGCTTAGCAGGAGCTTTAGGCTGAGGGTGGAGCAGGCCTGCCCACCCCTCGCCTGCCTCTGCCTCTGAAGAAGCCCTCTGAGCATAGGCAGAGGAGGCCTGAGTCTGGTAAAATGCCTGTGAAAAGGCCTACCCTACCCCTGGGTATGCCTCTGAGGAGTGGCTTGCTGCTCCTTAGCTTGGGCACTTTGTAAGTAGTCCCATATTCATCCATCTTTTCATGTAATTCTCTGTCTGCTCCCCAAACAGAGAATTTCCCACCACAGGAAAATCCATAGCCTTAGTCTGGGTATCCTGTGACAGACTAGTACACCTGAGCCAGGCCAACCTACTAAAAGCTACAGATGTGGCCATGACCCTAGAGGAAACATCATTAACATCCACAGCAACATGAAACTGTACCTTAGAAGCCTCAATGCCATCAGCAGCCACCTGTTCTAGTTGCTAGCCAGCTGGCCACAGGGCTTGTTTGGCTAATTCCATAACAGTATCCCATCTAGATTTCTGATACCTAGCTACATAAGCCATATAATTTGCTTGCCTGAGTCCCAGAGAGCTGCCATATACTGTTTTTGCCATGGCATCAATCTTCCTGGAATCCTTGTCAGGAGGATGTGAAGCCAGGGATATTAGCTTTATCACAGGCTGCAGCCTGAACTACCCCAACATGACTGCACTGCTGAGAAAGGAATTCTGTATCAGGACCTGACAATGTGTACCTTCTGTCCATCTTTTTATCTACAGGAGGCACAGAATTAGGAGCTTTTAAAATTTTTATTGTTTGCTTCCTAAAAGACATGCAAAGGAATAGACAATCTCCTAGACTCTGAATATCCATCATTTCTACAAAATCAGGCTCCTCTTGCTCATCCACAGCTTCTTCCAAGGGAAGCTGGAGGGTTTCAACAACTTTTGTAAAACATAAAATGAGATGGGGACTCAGATAGCATAGGGGAGATTCTAGAGGTCTGTCTGGGGAAATGTCCGTTCAATGGGCACACCCAGACCTTCCCAGCCACATTCATACTGTTCATAATCATCCTCCCTCCTCTGGGTCATAAAATTCCTCAACATCATATTCCTGAACCACTGGAACCGGACGAACCGACCTTTGGCTAGACAGTGGCGGTTCGGACGGAACCTGAGACAGTGACTGGACAATTTGTATGGCTTTTGCTATCTCTGCAGCAGTTGGAGAAGGGGTTGGACTCAAACCTGCTGACTTTCTTGTTTTCTTTACTGGAATTGGTTCCTCAGAACCAGCTTTTCTTTAGCCCGAGAAGCTCGCCCTGGTCAGAGGGCACTCCCTCCAGTTCGGTTGGCACCGAACCGGGCTGGCCATCCGGGTCAGCGGACTTTTTGGCCTCTCGTTCCCTGAGCCTGCCCAATCTCTTTTCCAGTGTGGCTGCAGGGAAATTCTTACATATCTGGCAGTCTGACTGGAGGTGGTCAAACCCCAGACAATAGACATGTGGTGTGTGGGTCAGCCTTGGCAAAGACTTCCCCACAGACATCACAGTGTTGAAACCCAGTGGGCCCGGTTTTCTTTTGGGTTTCTCAGACATCAAGCCAGCCTAACCAGAAAACCTTGCTTTTAAACGGCAGTGCCAGTAAGACAATCTTTATCGGTTCCTAACCGTGTCACAGGTATTGGAAAACCGTAATAAAACTGCTTTTTTAGAACCAATAAGAACCAGGAACCGCACTCTAAAATGTTAAACTTTAAAGTTAATGAGTTTTAAACCAGCTGATCGGTTCAAAACCAACCGATAAACTTACAAGTTCCACACAGACAAAACCTTTAATTTACTTACGATTACCACAGACAGAGCTTGAACCGAATGGTTTTGTGGTTAAAATAAAACTATTCTCGGTTGAATTGGACCGAGAAAACACTGTTTAAACCGAGAAATGAACCGAGCAGTAGGAGAAATCTCTGGAGCGAGTGTTCACTGAGGCGGAGTAAAGAATCTGACAGTTCAGGTTTGAAATTACACAGATAGAGCTGCTTCTTAGAGCTTGTGCTCAAAGTTCTATTTTGGAATGGTATTAACCATTTCACCTCCAGAGCAGTTCTAGTGGTGGATCAAACTGTTACTGTCATAATATAGCAAGACTTCATGTTGTTTGAAGACTCCAGATCTTTGGACGAGGCCCAAATGGAAAATCGTTTCCACTTCACGGCATAGGTTGAGCAGGTGGATGGCTTCCTGGCCTCCACCAAGATCTCTGCCACTTGAGAAGAAACCCCAAAATGGGCTTGTGCTTCGTCAGTAGGAGCCAAGCATGTAGCTGAAGGGACTTGAGGCCGGGATGGACCAGGGATCCCCGATCCTGGGTCAACAGAAGTCACGGAAAGTGGAAGAGGAATCGGAGGTTCCTCTGAGTACTGTTGCAGAAGAGAGAACCAAACTTGCCTGGGGCAGAAGGGAGCAATGAGAATCATGCGGGCCCCCTCTGAGATGTGCTTGTGCAGGATCCTCGGAATTGGAGGAAAAGCATAAACGAATCTGCCCTTCCAATCGAGAGACAGAGCATCTCTCCAGAGTTGCTCGCGCCCTGGAGCGAGCAAGCAGGTGGGAAGTTTTGCGTTTAGTGGGGACGCGAACAGGTCGACCTGAGGGGTTCCCCAGTGTCAGAAGATGTCGTCTGCTATTTCCTGGTCCAATTCCCACTTGTGAGGTTGTGCCGAGGATCGGCTCAAGTGATCTGCCAACGAATTCTCTAGCCCCGGGACATGGACTGCCATGACGTGAAGGTTGTGTAGGGTCACCCACTCAAAGACCTGCATCGTTTCCCGACAAAGAGAGCAGGAACGAGTCCCCCTCGTTTGTTCAGGTACAAGACTACACTCATGTTGTCGGTCTGTACAGCCAGGTGGCCAGGAAGCAGAAAGGGGTGCAGAGCTAGCAGAGTGTACAACATTGCTCGGAGCTCGAGCACGTTGATGTGAAGTGTCTCCTTGAGAATGGACCACGAGCCCTGGGTCCGTTGGGATCCCAAATGAGCTCCCCAACCTTCACCCGAGGCGTCTGTTATCTGGGTTTGGGAAGGGGGAGAAAGACAGAAGGGAGCTCCCCGACAAAGGTTCTCCTGAACCAACCACCAGTGCAAATCCCGAATCATCGGGGTCGAGACTAGCACCTCTTGGTCCAAGTCGTCGACCAACTAATCCCACTGAGACCGAAGAGTCTACTGAGAGATTCTCATGTGGAGCCGAGCGCGCAGAACTGTTTGAATTGCAGTTGCCATGAGCCCCAGGAGGCGAAGGACCGACCTGACGGGAATCCACCTGTGAGAGGACAAGAAGCTTGCCTGAGCCTGAAGTGTGGCCACCCTGTCTGGAGGTAGGAAGACCATACCGGTGGTCGTGTCCAGAATCGCCCCGATGAACTGGAGGTGTTGCGAGGGGATCAAGTAGGATTCTGCCTGGTTGATGGTAATACCCTGGCTGGTGAAAACCTGCCTGGTAAGGCAAAGGGAACGCAGGAGCTCCTCTGTGGACGGGGCTGCCAGGAGCCAATCGTCCAGGTACGGGAAAACCTGCACTCCCTGAGTACGCAGGTGGGCTGCCACCACACACAGGCATTTGGTGAATACTCGGAGGTGCCGAGGAAAGACCAAATGGGAGGGCCTTGAACTGGTAGTGGTCCCCCTGGAAAGCAAACCGGAGGTATTTGCGGTGGGAAGGGCGGATAAGGATATGCAGGTATGCGTCCTGCATGTCCAGAGCACACAGACACAGTCCCGGCCGAAGGAGGGGCAGGAGACTCTGTAGGGAGAGCATCCTGAACCTTTTGTACTCCACGAACAGATTTAGAGAGCAGAGGTCCAGAATGGGCCTCAAGTCTCCTGTCTTCTTGGGGACCAGGAAGAAATGGGAATAGAAGTCTGTCCCTCAAGAGGGAGAGGAACAGGTTCTATAGCCTCCTTCAACAGAAGGGAGGAGATTTCTTCCTGAACCCTGAGAAGATGTTCGGAGGAGTAAGACGACCTGGGGGTTCTTGGAGGTTTCTTAAGAAACTCTATGGTGTGGCCCTTGGCTATGAGCTGGAGGACCCAAGAATCAGAAGTGATCCTCTCCCAACCCGGCACATGTAGGGAGAATCTCCCGACTACCAGTGCCTCTGGATCGACCAGAGGCAGTGGGAAGGAGTCAGGAGGTGTCGGGCAGCGCCACGGCTGGAGCTCCCGCAGCCCGTTTGAGTGGGGGGGGGTCTAGCAGCCGGAGGGGCCCAGCGTTTGTTAGCCTGCTTTCCCTGTGGTTTCGCCTTAGGCCGCGTGCAACAGCGAAAGGAACGACGCTGCACTTGAGGGGCTCTGTACATGGAGTCAACCTCCTTGAGAGCAGTGCCCTTCTCTCTCAGTCCGGTAATGATATACTTGACATCACCACAAAACAACACCGAACCTCGGAAGTGAGCGTCCTGGATGGCGGATTGTACTTCAGAGGCCAAACCTGACACCGGAAGCTAGGCATGTCGCCGCAGACTCACGGTGAACGACGAGCTTCATCCAGTAGCGTCCACCGCATCGTAAGTAGCGCGCAACATGTGCCTACTGGCCGAACATGCGGAGCGGACCAGGTCTGCCACTTCCTGTTTAGTCTGGGACTGAGGAAGGGAGTCCAACATGGCTTCCACCTCGTTAAGGATAGCCTTCTGGTAATCCCCCATGTGAGCTACATAGTTCAAGGCTCTGATGCCCAGAGTGGAGGAAGAAAAGACCTTCATGCCATACTGGTCCAGAAGGAGGGACTCCTTATTGGGTGGGGACGAGCTCAGGTGCTTAGGGTTAGCCGAACGACCGTGGGCGGCGCTGATGACTACTGAATTGACCTTGGGGTGTAACGTGAGAAAGTCAACCCCTCGAGAGCCTGATAAAGCCTATCCGCCTTCCGGGGAAGGGGTGCTAAAGCAGATGGGTTTTTTTTTCCAGATAGTGGAAACAAGGTCGGCATGAGGCTCGACCAGGCTGGAACTAACGTGAGGTGACCTCGGGCAAATCCAAGTGAGCAGCTAGCTTCTGCCTCTGTGGATCCAGCTCCAAAGATTTCCACTGATGAAAAGCCTGGATTTTGCTTAGTAACTCTGTAAAAGAGAGATCTTCCGAAGGGGACTTCGGAGGGGTCCTGGGCTTATCCGGAGTGCGGGGCTCATCCAGTTCGGAACTGTCATGGAGTCCTCCGATGAGTCCGATGAAGAAGGAGACAAAGACCCGTCCTCACTCGGGGAAGGAACATGGCCCCTAGGGGGCAAAGTGCCACCCCATGCCTTGGACCCCGTAGCAGTGTCTCTGGGGTCGTGGGGGAGGGGTCTCTCACCCCCGGCGACGGAGATCCGGGACCGTTGCGAGGCGGCTCTCCACCTCCTTGGTGAGCTGAGCCTTGGCCTCAGCCCACCAAGAAGCCAGAGTCTCCCTTATATCCACCGGTGGCTGACGGGGCGGTGGAGGAGGGGGATACGGATACTGGGGGTATCCGTAAGGCGAGTATCTGTAGCCAGACGGTGGATAGCCCGGCATCGGATACTGCGGCACTGGGTACTGCGGCGCCAGATACTGCAGCGTCAGAAAAGACGTTGTAAGATCCGGCGCCAAGGGCTCCACCAGAGTAGAAGGTCCTGGCAAAGGCCCCGCAGGCGGCCAGGTACAGGTGGCCCGGGCGGGCGCGGGTCCGCATCGGAGTGACGTCCGCAAGGGATGTCTGCTGATTACAGGGACGGCGTCCAAGGGTCCGGCATCAGGCCATCCGGTCCCACGGGAGGGAGGCCTGACGGAGGCGCCGAAGAGTTCCCAGCGGCGTCTGGGGGAGAGCCAGAGGGATCCCCGGGGTCCAGCTGGGGAGACACAGGGACTTAGGATGGCAGTGGTGAAGGCTGCGGGGAGCCAGCAGCGCCGGATGGTTTGAAGATATCCGGCAAAGGCTCCAACGCCGAGTGACTGCCGGGCGGGCCGGCAGGCGTCTGACCAGCGTTGTCCGGGCGGGCGTCGGAGGAGCCGATGTCCGACTGATTGGACCCAGCGCCCGAAGAAGGCCGTGGGGAGGCAACCTTGATGGGCGGCTTGATGGCCGTGTGCTGCCCCGAAGGGTCAAGCGACTTAGCAACCGGCTCCAGGCGGACATCGGAGGAGCAGACGCCCGACTTAGCGGAGAGGCTCGAACCAGGAGGTCATGCAGGAACGGCCTTATTGGGAGCGGGTGCCTCCCTTGTCCCGTAGGGCCACGACTGGCACAAGCGCGAACCATCTGGGGGACCGACGCCATCTCGGACACCACCAAGACGGCCGTCGAGGAATGGTCCCCTGGAGCGGACATTACCTGGAGGGCGGCGATCGCAGCCGAGGTCGCCACAGCCGCAGTTGAGGAGTCCCGGTCCCGGTGCTTCTCTTTCTTCTTCTTCTTAAGGCCCTCAGGGAGGTGAAAGCCTGTCAGAGCTTTTTCAGCTCTTTCTCCATGGAGGACATCTTCTTTAGGATGTGGGCCTCCAGTGACTGCTGCCTTCTTCTGCGGTTAGCCGCGCTGAACTTCAGGCAGTGCTGACAGGAACTCATGGGGTGGTCTGGGCCTAGGCAGATGAGGCACCAAGAATGGCCGCCCCTTAGCGGGAGTTAGGCCCGACAAGTCGTGACTTACCTTGTGTTCGGATACGGTAGAGGACTCCACATACATGGCAGAAAAAGAATCCTGACGAAAATTTGTCGAAAAAAGCGACGGTAAAAGTGCCATCGATAGACTTGACAAGCAGTGGAACTTAACTGCAAGGTGCTGTCGAAAGCTAACAGCGGGAAAGAACTGGAAGGCGGGCATGAGGGACCGCCCCTTAATACCAACGTCACCTGATGTGGGGCGGTCCCTCGCCAGAGACTGCTAGCTAGAAATTTTTCCCTTGGGGTCCTGACCCCTGCCGACTTCAGTCCAATATGTAATTACCTACTGCAAGAGCCCTCTCGAAGTAAGATCTATTATTATGAGCCAACTGCATTATCCCTGTTTTCTACTTATCTCTTACCTTGACGAACCTTGTGTAAGTCTTTAATCATTGCTTTGTCTTTTTGTTTCTTCTAAATATTGAATGTTTTTACCTCTCTGTCAATATGCACTATTAATGTCCAATATTTTACCACTCTGTTAATTTGCACTAATTCTGTATGTAATCCATACCCGGGTCACCCCTGAAAAAGGGACTGTATTGTCTCAGTGGACTCACCCGGTCACCAAAACTCAAATAAATAAACTTGCCAGTCACTTTTCAGGCATACTTATTTGCATTGGCCTTTATCAAATGAAGTATATATGTATGCCTCATGCCAGAATTTGATCTGGAGAAACAGTGGTCATTCACCTAAAATTTATCACTCTAAATGTAATGCCTTATAATCCAATATTATATCTGAGCTATCCCATAACTGTGAAGGGCAGTACTGTAGGTCAACTAGTAAAAAAAACACAGCAGTTGTAAGTTCTTACAAAGGGAGACACATTGCTGTGTAGTGTTTCCCTTTAGCAATATGAACACATCCCCTAGTTTAGATCTAGATCCCTCAGATACCTCAAATTAGTGATTCAGGCTGGAGTTTACTATTAATCCCGGGGATATGCAAGAGGCTGCACTGATGAATTTAATGTATTTTATCATTAAACACTGCTTCCAGTGAAAAAAGAGAGAGTGTGTGTATGTGTGGGGGGCGGTGCGGTGCGGTGCGGCACCTGTCGCTATATCTGCTCATTTTTTGCTTGGATTCAAGACATTTGGGAAATGCAGATTGGGCTGCAAAGCCCCGTAATTATCAATACTGACAACCATCACCTCATTAGGGACCACAGTCCTCCCCAGAGTAAGCTGCATATGTCATCCGCATACAACACCAGGCTTACGGCCATTAACCATCCCATCACCAAGGAGGGGGGTGGGTAGCAGTATTGGGTCATACAGACAGGTATAGGGGTCAGTTACATGACCTTTTATTCCCAGACACTATTAATAAAATTAGTCTTAACCCTAAATGACAAACCAAAGTGTCCTGGGAGCAGAGTATTTTGGACAACTCTTGGCCCTGTACATGTCCAGTTGTAAGTCATACCTTGGACCCCTTATCCTAAAAACAGAATTAAACCACATTTCAGTTCCCACCCTGTATGTGATGAGCCAGAAAAGCCTGCCTAGGTAAAACGGTAACAATATAAAGCCACCTGTGTTTTTGTAGCGACATTCGATCAGCTGTGGTATCTATTTGTCCTTACTGAGCGATTCACCATTTACACTCATGTTCAACAATGCCTTGACTACAATAACTCTCCTATTGCCAATACTATCCTCCACTAGTACTACTATTACCACAACACAATATAGAGTAAAGTCAGAAATGGTAATATAAAGTAAGCCTCAAATGTTCTTACGATCCTTAAATTTCATTACATTTTCATCGCACTATAAACTGTAGCAGACTATAATTTACTGCTGCCTTAGCTTCTGATAGAGTTGATATAAACAGGTTTCAATTATTAAAATACTGCTTAAATGTAACACTCTCTCTTCAATATTTGATACCTGAAAAGAGAAAGTATATGACTAGGAATAAGGTAAAACAAGCATATAAAATATAAAAATCCACAGAGGTTAATAACAATTACAACACACTTCCTGTACTCAAAACGTTCATAAATGAAGTTTCTTAGAATAGCACCAGAGTTTCAGGATTTTCATCAAGTCTTCATAAACTTTAAAGAAAAAAAAAAAGGCTAATTTTGTGTATGCGCACAGAGTGTCCGTATGAGTGCAGCTCATAAAAGCAGAATCAGCATTCTCCTGGGGCTTATATTTATGTTTATAGTCATTTTTGAAAACATTTTTGTACTTTGCAAAATGCCTGTTTAAAGGTTTCTTTAGCATACAACGTTCATCAGTCTTTTAATATTAACATGTCAGTTTAGTAATTTCATGGGTTGCTGCAATCCACACCCTGCAAGTATCAATAACTCTAAAGAGCGGTTTATTCAGGAAGTCCCTGGTAGTGGTTAGCCCTCTCTTTATCAAAGTTGCATATAGGCACTGCCCGGACTTGTCACCATTATCCTCATTATTAAAACCTTGAATTTGAGCTTTTCATATTTATGATTATGCTTTTAATGAAAAAGCCAGCATGATGACACAATGAATACAAGAATTTTCGGGTTCAGAGTTAACCAGCTCCAGCTGTTTCTCTTCACAATCCTAAGAGTTCAACTGGGACTCGCCAAGGGAGTATTTTTATTGATTTAACTACCTTCCAGGCTGATCTACCAAAAATGTGCATTTAAGGATTTCAGCAAATAAACCCAGTGTCAACTTGAGACAGCTGCTAAAGCAGTCTGTATTAAGGGAGATAAAACTTAGCCCTAAAACTGATTATTTTTCCGTCCACCAAAACATCAAACTTGTTATAAAGATTGATGTAAAAAGCCGAATGAGTCCAAACTACATAGCATATTTTATTAAATTAACACCAAAGCGTTCAAGTTCTGGTCCCCTTGTCCTCAGTCGGACTGAATATCAAGTCAGCAACTGTTAGATATAAAGAAACGGTAACTCATGAGGGAAATAACCCCTTAGCCACCCTCCAATCTACTCCTGTAATCATTACAGTGTTACTAGGAGTTCTACGTGAGGGGGTCTCCACAATCGCAACTCTGTTCTTTCTTTCCACTGAGGAGCTGGGGAGACCAAGGAGTTCTGTCTCCAAGGGCCTCTCCCTAAATCCTGAGGGCTCCATATTAAAGCTTTTCTCTACTGAGGCTCCTCATCCTCCAAAAATCTGGGAATACATCTGTCATCATTCCTCACTCTTCAAAAGGGGAAAAAAATGCCACTTTCAGTCAGCACAGCATTTCTCCATTGTTCCTGTTGCCTTCATTCGGTCCACAGTTTAGTACGTTTCGGGAAGCCAAGGGAGATGGAGTAACTTGCAAGTAAAATGGTAGCTCCTTGCCAGTCAATAATTTAAAAAAAAAAGACTTTCAATGTTTAAAGCCTTGCATTTTAGGCTAAAATATCAGAAAGCGTTACATAGAAACATAGAATTTGACGGCAGATAAGGACCACTTGGCCCACCCAGTCTGCCCATTTCCCTACCTAATGGATAAGCTGCAGATCCTAGTTAACCAGCAGCCTACTTCTTTCTACCCCCACCCCCTAGAATTGCCTTATGATTGTCCCATGCATGCCTGAATTCAACCACTGTTTTTGACTCCACAACCCTCCTCGAAGGCCGCTCCATGCATCCACAACCCTCTCTGTGAAAAAATACTTCCTTACATTACCTCTGAGCCACCTACCCCATCTTCAAATTGTGCCCCCTTGTTCTTGCACACCTCTTTTTTTGAAAGATGCTACCCTCTTGGACTTTGTTGATTACCTTGAGGTACTTGAAAGTTTCTATCATGTCCCCCCTCTCCCTCCTTTCCTCGAGGCTATACATATTAAGCTCCTTTAATCTCTGTTAATATGTCTTCTGGTGCAGACCCTGCACCATTTTAGTTGTCCTCCTCTGGACAGCTTCCATCTTGTCTATATCCTTGTGGAGATTGGGTCTCCAGAACTGCACACAGTACTCCAGATGGGGTCTCACCAGCTGTCTGTACAGAGGGATAACAACTTCCTGTTTTCTGCTGTTGATGCCTCTCCCTATGCATCCCAGTATCCCCCCAGCCCTCCTTACTGCCCTCTCACATGACAACAACAAGCAAACGAGACCAGGCAAACAATAAAAATGTCAAACAGCTTGCATGCCATCGGGAGTGGAGCAGCATCACAGCCATCTTGCTGCTCCCCCCCCATGTGGAGACCCTGTTGTAATAGTTACAGAAAGTTATAAATACTGGTTAAAGACAAAAAACAAACAACATAAAAAACAAATAAAACAAATAACCCCACAGAAGGCATTTTAAGAGATTTGCAGCTCTCCACTGGCATCTTTTATTTATTTATTTATTTTTTTTAATCAGAGCACCCTTAATGAATCTCCTATTTTGGGCATACATTTATGAGAATTAAATGTTGCGTGGCATGTCAAAAAAATCAGTTCACAAATTACTATGTATTATGCCAGCATCTTATCACAACATGGCTATCCTTTGGAATAATAGTCTAGAAAGCAATAAAGTAGAAAAACATGGGGATTTTTGCTCTCATATACAGCTTAGACAGCTTGGAATTTGTTCATGATTTCTGTAGGGGGTAATGGAGTCAACTGTGTACCTTTGGATGGTTTGGTTAAAAAGTAGTGGACAGTCGGCCTGGTGGCGCAGAAGGCTGAGACGCTGGACATCTCACCTCGCGGCACGCCGGCGACCCGGGTTCGGGAGCGAACCTGGGTTGCCAGAGGTCGGCGCGAGGGGGTCGGCGCTGGATGGAGCAGCTGACAGGCAGTTCTCCTCCCCGGGGAGGTGGAATGGCATCCCTCGCTCACGGCTGCCCCCTGGTGGAGGCCGAGGGGCTGTGCAAGCAGGGTGCTGGTATTGAGGCCAATGGGGCGGGTGGAGGAGGGTCGTTACTGGGGCTGTAAGGCGCAAGCATGCCTCCACATGCATGCTACCTTCTCCTGGGGCCCTCGGGTAAAATGGGAAGAAAATGGAGGAAAAACAAACCGGCAGCAGGATGGCGACCGACTCTCCACAGGCACCGCCCCCAGACCGGGCGTAAGGTAAGACCCGGTAATTCCTGGGGACGGAGCTGGGGGAGACAGTGAGATGTGGGCCGTTCGGGGAGGAGTATAAACAAATATATGGAAAAAAAAAAAAGTATTGGACAGTTTTTGAATTACATTTTGTTGTGATAATGTTGAGTTACAGCTTGGAAAAAAGCATTGATTGATAAAAAAAAAAAACTATCAACTGCTAAAATACAGATTGATTATTAAAAACTAGATCTATTTTTTTTTTAAATCTCCCTGAAGGAAAAGTTTGATCACACCCCTCCAAAAAAAACCAGGGAAACAAACAAGTAAGCATTAATCACCAAGACAGGAGGCATTTCCCAGGAATTAATGCATGGTTGGGGGGGGGGGGGAGATGCATTAATTCCTGGGAAATGCCTCCTGTCGAGGGGATTAATGCACTTGTAACATGGCTTTCTAAATAGGTACTGCTACTACTTTTGTTAGAGGTACTCTGTTAATAAAACAACACAACTGTGTTTCTTTTTGTTTATCTTTATATGACAAGATTTTTCTTTTACTATGACAAATGTTTGTTGAACCATTCTTGTTTATATAGTTATTAATAAACTGCAGATTTTCACAAAACATCATTTCATTTCTTGCACTGTTTATAAGATTTTATTTATTTATTGAATTTTGTTGACCGGGTAGGCCCACTGGGCCCCGGAGGTCCCTTTTTCAGGGGCGACCCGGGGGTAAAAATAACATACAATAACAAAAATAACATACAAGTAACAGAACAGTACAAGTTGAAAGATGACTTATTGTGTTACAGAGCTGGATTACATAGGGTTACAATCAGAGTAGGAAGAGTAAGATACAAGTGTTTTATTTCTGTTTTTCTAGTGGCAGAAACTTTTTTATTGCACTCATTTGTATACTTGTCACCATTTTGTATGGATTATGGGATATGCTGCTAATTTGCATTGTGGTCTGCGATCATGAACTCTGCACGATTATTTTTAACACAACACTTAGACACGCTTGTGAGTCATTTATTGCTAATTTTGTTGCACATCTGTTTCTGTAGCATACGTTTCCCATAAAGAAACAGAGCTGTGTTCCACTTTGATAGATCACAGTTCACAACTGAGGTTCTATACCGGACAATATTACTCGCAGATGGCTCCTACTGCACTTTTAGAGCAGCATTTACTGTGACTGGGCACATCTCAAAAGGGGTTTTCGAATACATTTCACATCATTTCTGTGACTTTTGATCTCTATGCTGCGCTACGGGATAATCGCTTCATTTCTTGTGGTTCAGTGCTCCGCTGCTAACTGGCAAGATCGCAAGGCTGCTCGCTAAATACAGGTTACTCACCTGTAATAGGAGTTCTAGGAATGGTATCTGTTGTTCATCCACACTTATTGGCAGGTATCCTTGCCGCTTTAAATCTTGCCGGAAGGTCTTCAAGCTGGCTCCTCCCACCCACCCAGGTGGTATAACTCTCGGCTCCGCCCCATGACGCCAGATCTGGCCCGCTGGAAGCTCAGGTTGTGCGTGGAAGCCGGGAGGGTCGGGTGGTCGTGGTGGATGAACAACATATACCATTCCTAGAACTCCTGGGTACAGGTGAGTAACCTGTATTCTAGGGACATGGATATGTTGTTCATCCACACTTATTGGCAGACTCCTAGCAGTTCTCCGGGAGGAGGGAGGCAAGACGCACACACCCCTACTTAGGGAATAGAGACTGGAGAACCGAGGCCCCAAAACCAGCATCCCGGCGTGACTCAAGGTCGATGTGGTAATGGGTAATGAAGGTGTGTGCTGACTTCCAGGTAGCAGCCCTGCAGATTTCCTGGATAGGGACGTCCCTGGAAGCAGCCACCGATGCAGCAGTATGGCGGGTAGAATGAGCTCTTATCCCTCTGGGAGGCTCCATGCCCGCCAACTTATAGCAGAGATCTATGCAGGAGGTGACCCACCTGCTTATCGTCCACTTGGCTGCAGGTCTGCCAGATGCGGCTTCAGCGTAGGTGACAAACAGCTGGCGAACCTCTCCCCGAACTTCAGCTGTGTGCTCTTTGTAACAGGCGAGCGCCCTTCTAGGGTCCAAAGTATGGAGCCTATATTCGCCTCCCGAGGTGTGATTGCGTAGAACACCGCAGAGTCAACACCTGGTTAAGGTGAAACTCCAACACCACCTTCGGAAGGAATTTCGGTTGGGGGCGCAGGACAACCTTGTCCCTGTGGAAGACCAGGTAAGGAGACTCGATGGAAAGCGCCTGGAGCTCTCCCATCCTTCTGGCTGACGTGATAGCCACCAAGAAGGCGGTCTTCCACGACAGGTGAGAGAGAGCACACCTGTGCACAGGTTCGAATGGCTTGCCCATGAGCTCTGCCAGTACCAGAAGTAGATCCCACGGAGGTGGAGGTTCTCGCACCGGAGGGGAAATGTGATCAAGGCCTTTGAAAAAGCGCCAGACCACCTTCTCCTGCGCCACCGACTGCTTCCCGGCCCACGCCCGGTAAGCAGAGATGGCTGCCAGGTGCACCCTTAGGGTCGCCGACTCAACCCCTTGACTAGAAAGGGACCATAAATAGTCCAAGATGCTTGCCAAGGAACAGGAGGAAGGGTCCAAGCCCTTGCCTGACACCAAATGGAAAACCTTTTCCATTTGAAGGCATAGCATTTCCTGGTCGACTCCTTACGGGACGCCTCAACTACATTGAGGACCTCGTCGGAAAGACCCAAGGCCTGGAACTCTAGCCGCTCAGGAACCAGGCCGTCAGGTGCAGGGATTGAAGGTCCGGATGGAACACCTTCCCCTGATTGACAGAGATCAGGTCCGGGCGAGCTGGAAGCTGCCTCGGGAGCCTGGAGCTGAGGCTGAGGAGATCTGGGTACCAGAACTGGCGAGGCCAGTCTGGGGCTATCAGAATCACCTGCGCCTTGTCCCTCCTTGCTTTGAGAAGCACCTTGTGAATCAAGGAAAAGGGGAAAGGCGTAGAAGAGGCCCGGGGTCCACTGCCTCGAGAAGGCATCCCCCTGCAGCGAGCCCTGCTGAGGGGGGCGGGCATGGAAAAGCCTCAGCTTCGCGTTCTCCCTGGAGGCAAACAGGTCCACCTGAGGTGTGCCCCAATGGGAGAACAGATACTGTACTACCTCCGCAGGAGAGACCACTCGTGGGACGCAGCCCCTATCCGGCTTAGGGCATGGGCCAGGGTGTTGGAGGCTCCTGCCACATGAATGGCTAGGAGATCCGCCTCCAGGCTGCGCAAGAGTGACCAAATGCGGAGAGCTTCCTTGCATAGAAGCATGGAGCCCCGCCCTGGTGGTTTAGATAGTACATGGTCGTGGTGTTGTCCATCTGACTCGGACCACTTGACCCCGGAGAAATGGAGCAAAGGCGGTGAGAGCTAGGCGGACCACTCGGAGCTCCAGCAGGTTGATGTGACAGGGACTCCTTGGGACCAAAGGCCGTGAGCCGGTGTTCCCCAGATGGGCACCCCAACCCATCAGAGAGGCATCGGTCGATAGAGAGACCGTTGGCTCGGCCGACGAACGGGATGCCCTCCTGCAAATGACCTGGAACGATCCACCACTGGAGGCGTTCCCACATCCCTGGTCACCGTCACAAGCTGGTCCAAGGATCGCAGCGTTGTGACCACTGACTGGCCAGTCCCCATTGAAGAGGCGCATGTTCCAGCGGGCCCAACGGACCACGCTGGTGCAGGCCGCCATAAGACCCAGGGGCGTAGGAAGTCCCAGGCAGGCACAATTGCCCAACCAAAATGATTGGGCAAAGGAGGAAAGAACCTCGGCCCTGTCCGCGGAGCCACGCCTGGCTCAAGAGAGTCGGGCCATGCCCGATGCACAGAATCACCTGCTTCGCTCGAGTTCCGACTTGGCCTCATTGATAAGGAGGCCCAGTTGAGAGCAGACCTGAGGGCCAGATCTCTGACCGCCCACCTCCTGCCTGGAGGGGCTGCTATCAGCCAGTCGTCCAGGTAAGGGTACACCCGACCCTCGGCGCCGCAGGAATGCTGTCACCACTGCCATGCATTTGGTGAAGACCCTGGGAGCTGGAGACAAGCCGAAGGGCATGGCTCGGAACTCGAAAAGGGATCCTTCCGCTCGGAAGCGAAGGAATCTCTGGTGAGACGGACGGATAGGGACGTGAAAAAACGCGTCCTGCAGGTCCAGAGAGCAGAACCACACGCCGCGTTCCAAGGATGGTATTATCTGAGCCAGAGTGACCATCCTGAAGGTTCGAGACCTTAGGAATTTGTTTAGGTCGTGTAGGTCGAGAATGGGGCGCCAGCCCCCCGTCCGTTTCAGAACCAGGAAGTACCTGGACACAAACCCCGGGTCTGAGGGAGGGTCCGCTACCACCCTGATCACCTCCTTTTGGAGGAGGAGAGCGATGTCAGCTCGACGAGCCGACAGTGAGGCTACGGACCCCGAGACCCCCCGAGGTGCGACGGCTCTGAAGGACGGGGCCTGCTCGAATTCCAGAGGCAGGCCTTTTCCCACCACCTCCAGTACCCACCTGTCCGAGGTAATAGCGGACCAGGCGGAAAGGAAGCATCGTAGCCGTCCCCCCACAGGGGGAGCCAGGGGTGAGGTGACGGGGATGGGGGCGACACCCCTCAGCCCGTCACTAGGCAGGCTTAGAGGAGGGACCGGCCAAGGGACCTCCTGGGCCTTTACCTCCCTGCCTCCTGTTAGAGGAAGCCGATGGCTTGGGTTTGGGATGCCAAGCCCGAGCCTGCTGGCCCTGACGTTGCTGGGCCGGGCGCGGGGCACAGAAGGACGAAAGGGCTTAGGCTGTGGCTTGCGGCCTTTGTCCTTCTGAACGGAAGAGACAGAGTCCAAGGTAGCATTGGACTTCTCGATCCTCTGCAGGTGACCTTCCACCCCAGGGCCGAAGAGGTCAGTCCTCAAAAAGGGAACATCCGCCAACTTGTGCTGGGTATCCAAAGTAAAGGTGGATATCCTCAGCCAAGCCCGACGACGCATGGCCACTGCGGCCGCCACAGACCTGGCACATGAATCCCCAAGGTCTAAAGCAGTCTGGAGCTGCTGTTTGGCCACTGCCCTGGTCCCGCACCTGCTTGACCGTAGTCTGCAGATCCGTGGGAAGATGAGGGATGACCTCATCCAGGGAGCCCAACAGGGCATGAGAAAAATGTGCCATGAGGACGGCCGAACTGGCCTGACGAAGGCTGAGAGAGGACACAGCATAGACTTTTCGCCCAACATAATCCAATTTCTTGTATTCCTTGTCAGGAGGTTTGTCCACATACCTGGCGTTCACGGCGCGCCGGAAAACGCTGTCGGTAACCAACCCCTCAGCAGAGGGGTGCTCCGAAAAACCGGATAGGGAACCGGTAGGGACCGCATACTTCCTGGCCATCCTGGCCGAAGGCGCAGGGCAGGAAGCAGGGCGCTGCCAAAGCTCCAAGGTCGGACCCACTATGGCCTCGGCCACCGGAAAGGCCTCCGTAGGGAATCCCCTCGGTCCAGAATCTCCGTGAGGGGATACCTGGCCCATTTAGAAACGGGTTCGAGCTTCATCCCGGTGGACTCCGAGATGAGCCGAAGCAGTCCTAGGAAGGACGAAGGGCTATCGTCCACTGACTGTCCTCCTGAGGACTCCAAGCCCATTCGCTTGGAGAAAAAGGAGGAATCATCCTCAGACTCGGAAGAGTCCTCGAAGAGCTGCCTCTGGCCTGAGCCACCCTCCACCTGCCGAGGTCGGTCGGGAGTGAGGGTAACAGACAGCCTATGGGGTAGACCCTTAGCCGACCGAGAATCCTTGGTCAGAGCCCCAAATAATGGCTGTGGAGGCGGTGGTTCCACCGGAATTGGTGGAGCAGCTGGTTTTGGCCGAACAACCGGCCTGGGAACAGGCTCCTTGGGTAAGTCAAGGGGTTGTATCGGCTGCCCCGGTGACAGCCACTTAATGGCCGGGGAAGGCGACGGCGTCAGCTTATTCCCGGTCAGGAGGAGCTGTTGCCACATGAGGTCCTCGTATCGTCGACGTAACTTACGCCGAAGCCTCCCCTCGTCCGAGGAGGAGGGCGAGGAAGCAACGCCGCTACCACATGCCTGCCGACATGACGGGCGGGATCGGCTGGACCTGAAGAGGTCCGAGACCGAGACCCGAGACCCTTGGCTTTTCGAGGTCGGTGCAGGAAAGTGTCGGCAGGAACCGGCACTCCCTCGGTTCGGAGGTTGATCGAGGGCTCCGGAACCGGAGGCACAGACAAGCCACGGGATCTCAACTCCGGGGAACCGGGAGAGGGAGTCTCGACTTCTACAGGCGACAAACCATCCAACAGGTCGAGAAAATTCGACCATGCTCGACGGGAGTCTCGGTCAACTGATCTGACGGGACACCGTGAGACCAGTGGCCGAAAGCCAGCTGTCGGATCAAGCTCGACGGCCCACGACTCGGGAGGGACCTTTCCCGCTCCCAAGAGCGCCGACGGAGGGATTTACTTTGTCCTTCTTTTGGACCGAGAATAAGGTCCAGCAGGCGTTAGCCCCTCTCCCTTAGTGGAGGACAGACAAACTCTCTGAAGGAAGCTGTATAGGAAGAACCCAGAGAAGGCGGATAAATGCCGCGGCCGAGGATACGGCCCGCCTCCCTTCGAGGGCGATCGCCTGCTCGAGCTGATCCGGCCAGCCGCCTGTGGACACACCGGCCGACCGGGCCTCCTTAGACTTCACGGAGGAAACGCTTCGGGGCGGCCCAGTTGCAATGGGCATACGGTCTTCGAGGACGTGGGCCGAGAAGGAAGAGCACAAGTCGCGCGGGCCTGGTCGTGCTCAAGGCCTAAACAGTACACACCTGCGTGGAGTGTGGATCCGTCCGAGACATCTTCTGCCCGCAAGGGCATCTCCGAAAACCGGGAGTCGATTTGTCCATCGCAGCCGCGAGGGATCGAAGACCGAAGTCTTTCTAGCAAAAAAACTTTCAAATTCGCAGAACGGAATAAATAGGAACCAGTCTCAAATGCAGAGCGTTAAGGAGGGAACCTGAGCTTCCAAGCGGTAAGGAAGATCTGGCATCATGGGGCGGAGCCGAGAGTTATACCACCCGGGTGGGTGGGAGGAGCCAGCTTGAAGACCTTCCGACAAGATTTAAAGCGGCAAGGATACCTGCCAATAAGTGTGGATGAACAACATATCCATGTCCCTAGAACCGGTCTATTTGTTTTGTGCCGCTCACGCTCTGACTACTTCACCCTGTGGTGTGTGCACTGCTTGGCTGGGTCCCAACTAATGCTGTGCATCTCTGAGAGATAGGTCACTCTCGTGACTCTTCAGAGGATAACGCCAGCGGGCATATCTAGGGAATTAATGCACAGCATTAATTGTTGCATGTGATGTGTGTTGACCAATCATGTACACCATATTTTCCATACGCTCCAGTGGCGAGGCCTAAACCTGTCCTCTCCCCAAGCCCCTGCTGCACACCCTGACCTTGAGATACTGGAAAAAATGAGAACGGCCCAATCCTGTTCTTTCCTGCACCTCAGCAAAGGAGCAAATTCCATCCTTTGTATACAAGTCCCCCTCACCGAGAATCCCTCTAGCTTCCCATTCTCTAAATCCTGCATCACCTACCCCAGGCACAAAGAACAGGTTCCCTGAAACCAGGAGCAGTAATGTTTCTTCCACTCCTACATTCCATGCTCTGCCTATCTGGTCCCAGCTGTCTAAGGCTGCAAACACCATAGGGTTATTCCCTCCTGTACTAATATACACTCTGCGCGTCCTTTTTACATACTAACATACTAAAAGCCAGCAGAACAGGCCAGATGGTCTCATGTCTGCTCGGTAGCCAGCCTCCTAATGGGTGCTCGCTTTTCCACCCCCCCAGCCCCAGAGCGGGTCATCTTCGGCTTCAGTTTTCCCTTGTAACCGTCCCACCCCTTTTTGAAGCCCTCCACTGTGCCCTCCTCCACCGGACTCCCGGGCAGTACATTCCATGGCTCCACCATCCTCTCAGTGAAGTAATGTCTCCTGCATCCCCCCTGTAATTTCCCCCCTCTAGCTTCTACTCATGCCGCATGGTTGTTCCCCCCTTCTTTAGTCTGAACATCTCTTTGGCTCCGCTCTTGTTTATTCATTTTACATATTTGAAGACCCCTATCATGTCCCCCCTGTCTCTCCTTTCCTCCAGGGAGTACAGCCCAAGTACATCCAGCCTTTCTTCATAGGGTCTCCCCCCATGCCCTGAATCATCCTGGTTGCCCTCCTCTGGACCCTCTCCAGCAGTGTTATGTCCTTCTTGAGGTGAGGTCTCCAGAACTGCACACAGTACTTGAGATGCGGTCTGACCAGGGCATAATACAGAGGGAGGATCACCTCCCTCCTCCTGGATGTAATACCCCCTGGCTATGCAGCCCAGTATCCTGTGGCATGGTCGCCTCCTGCCAGCAGGCTGCACACCTCCAGGCCCTTTATCTCGTCACTGTCTGCTAGGATAATGTCCAGTATCTGCCCCTCCCTAGTAGGTTACCCCACCTGCTGGACCAGGAAGGCATCCTGAAACACATCCATCAGTCTCTGGTCCCTCTGGCCACAGAGGATGTCACAGCGTCCTAGTCTGCCCCCAGCATATTAAGGTCACCCATGACCACCACCCTACCCTTTCCAAGGTCACAATGATCCTTGATGTCCTCAACTAGTTTGTCCTCCAGGGCCTCTTCCATCGTGAGGGGTCTGTACACCATCCCTAATTACAATATTTTACCTCCCCTCGCTTGCAGAGCTACCCAAATCGCCTCCACTCCCACTCCAGCCTCCTCCACTCAACTAACCACTACGTCATTTTTGACCATCAGCGCTACACCCCCTCCTTTTCCTTCTCCTCCATCCTTCCTGAATATTTAGTAACCCTTCAAGTTTAGGTCCCAATCATTTTTCTGGGTGGCCCATGTCTCAGTAATTGCTGCCACAGCCACTGATCCCTCAACCAGCACTGCCTGGAGCTTGGGCATTTTATTGCCTATGTTCCTGGCATTTATCAGGACCATCCTCCACCCCGACCCCTCTCCCTTCTCCAGTCGTCTCGACCCTGCACAACCCCTAGTCGCCCTTTCCTGCACAGTTCTCGATGGATTTGCAATGCAGTCACCTGCCCTCGTTTAGTGCCCTAGACCTGGACCCTCAAGCATCCCTCCTGGAGTTATTCTTTTATTTAACTCTCCCCCCTTTACAAGTCTGAACCCCACCTCTCGACTATGAATCCAGCAAGTTTTAGTTTCAAGATCTCCTTCCCCTCCATGTTGAGGTGTATCCTACCCCTGGCATACAACCCCTTGTCCTCCCATGTATCCCCCAGTCTCCAACCAGCCCATACCCTTCTGCCCTGCACCAGTCCCTGAGCCACTGGCTTCACCCCTCTAAGTTTATGCTTGGTCTCCCCAGACACCCTAGGTACTGGCAGAATCTCGAAAAAGGAGACTGAGCTTCTTATAGAGTGGCAAAGCCTGGCCAGTTCCCGGAATCTCACCTGGATTTCTAGTTCACTGTTCCCTTCCAAGTCATTTGTTCCCAAATATACTAGAAAGTCTGGGGATCCCCCACATTCCAATGCTATTGAGTATAGCTGGAATTTGACCTTGTGTACGGATAGGCCTGGGATACATTTAGCCTTGACTGGGCTGCTTTTTCCCTCCCCCGCCCCCTCCCAATGGACGCCCCTGGTCACGGAGTCGCCCATCAGAATCACCTTCACCCCTTCCCCCCCCAACTTTACTGGCCCGTTTGATTCCTTCCAGGCTCTTCCTTCTGTCATCAACTCCCAACTTACTCCTCCGGCCCCCCTCAGCCTGGGGATCACAAGCCTGTGTGTGCCCTACCATGCTCTTTCTTCTGCCTACAGTTCCCAACTTGTTCCTCACCCTCCCAACCTCCTGAGTGGCACAGGTTGCCCCCCAAAATTTTCCCTGGACTCCCTTTCTGGGCTGGTATCCTCAGATCCCCCAGCCAGGCATCCTTATATTGCTTCTCTCCTTGCCTCCCTCTCCCCCTCAGGTTCTGCATCCCCCACCCCATCTGCTGTATTTCTCTCTACCCCCCTCCTCTCTACCTCATCCGATTTTTCCTACCTCTAGGCTAGCCTATCTGGAGTACTCCCTACCACACCCCTATCCTTGGCTGACTTCCCCAATCTGGGTGCCTGCCCGAGCCTAGTCCTTCCCCCTTACACCCTGGCCTCACTCTGCACTCCCACACACCCCCCTTACCTCCCTCCAACCTAGGCTCATGCCCTTCCCCCTTCCTCCCCTTCTGTGGATCTGACTCCCTCTCCTGTCCCCATGCCTCCACAGCTTACTGACCAAACCCCCTCTATCTGCCTGCTCCCCCTTCCCACCTGCCTCCTCCACCTCATCTCCCGGATATAGCAGGGTGAATCGATTAGTAAGTGTGATGCTTGCCCCAGCCTTGCCCTCTCCTGACCCCCCCCCCTTGGCTCCCTCTGGTCAGCCACCTCCCTATGAAGTGATTTCCGTATGTTGCTTATTTCGTGCTCCACCTCTCTGGAGTAACCATATGGTCCTTGTCCACCTGTTCCCGGGGTATGTCATTTTGGCTTCCTTCCCCCTCCCACCTTCCAGCTGCCTTCTGATTCCCCCAACCTCCTCCCTAAGACCTGCCAACTGGAAACACACTGGGCACCATCCAAACCTCCATGCCCCATTTAACATTATGGCCGCCCCGCACCCTGTACACCCAGTCACCCTACCGAAGATGCCCGCTCTGGCCACCCCCAAGTCTACCCTCATTTTGGGTGTGATCAGTATGGCCCTCTACCAGAAATAATTCCGTCAGTGCAACACAAGCACTCCTCCTATACAGCAAGACCCAAGCAGTTTGCCCCTTCCCCTAGCAGTATTCAGATTACAGCAATTTCCCTCTTCCTGACAGTAGCCAGAATCACAGGCAAATCTGCCCACCTCCCAACATTAGCCAGCTCAAGAGCCCCAGCAATAGTCAGTTTACACAGTTTGCCTATTTCCTCAGCTGTAGTTAGCATGCATAATCATTAATACAGTCTGCTCCATTTTGTCCCTCCCTGGTAGTAGTCAAAAATGCCCAAGCATCACAGTGTACATGACACTTTTTCCCTCCAACCAGCAACAATCCAGCTTCCTGGTGCTCCTAGCATTTCAGCTCACCCAATCTCGACTTGCCCTCCTCAGAGGCTCCACCCCCACCAACCATTTAATAGAGGTCAAGGTCAGGGTGGGTGGTGTGGGAGAAAGTACAGCAGCAATCCGTTTGTGACTGGGCTAGCTGGCTTTTATAGCCCAGTTGCGTAGTTCAAAAATATCGCACCCTGTACACTGATTGGCCCCCCAGAGTTCACTCTCTCTCTCTCTCTCCGTCGGCTCCCCTCTCTGACCACTGATGTGATCCCAGCCTGTCCCGCCGCCAATGCGGCCCTGGAATGCCTGTCCTGGTCCCGCCTGCCGCCGATGCGGCCCTGGTGGTGTAGCTCGGCCCTCCTTCTGCCGATGTGGCTCTGGCCAGTCTTCCGCCGAAACAACAAAGTACAGCAGCAAGATAGGCCATTAATCTTCCTGAGCTATCCCTTTCCTCCAGATCCAGCCACCCCACCTTTGAGGGGCAACTGACTCAGTCTTGGATATATCGGTGCTGGATTGCCAGGTGGTAGTTCAGTAAGTCTGGGAAGCTCATACTGCCACCCTCCGTGTTCGCATTTTAGTCTCTACAGGCTAACCCTTGGATGTTTACCCTGCCAAATGAATTTTGTGAAGGCCCCCCTCCACCTTCTTAATATCTTCCCTGGTAAGCCCCACACACACCATCTGCATAACACAAAAGTCATGGCAGGATGTCCATCTTACTAACATACTAAAAGCCAGCAGAATAGGCCGAACGGTCTGTCATGTCTGTTCGGTAGCCAGCCACCTAGTGGGTGCTCACTCTCCCATCCCCCCCAGCCCCTGAGAGGGTCCTATTTGGCTTCAGTTTCCCACTGTACCTGTCCCACCCCTTCTTGAAGCCCTCCACTGTGCTCTCCTCCACCAGCCTCCCAGGCAGCGCATTCCATGGCTCCACTACCCTCTCAGTGAAGTAATGTCTCCTACGTTCCCCCTGTAATTTCCCCCCTCCAGCTTCCACTCGTGCCCCCTGGTTGTTCCCCCCTTCTTTAGCCTGAACAGCTCATTGTTTCCACCCTTAGTTATTCCTTTTACATATCTGAAGACCCTTATCATGTCTCTCCTGTCCCTCCTCTCCTCTAGTGTGTACAGCCCGAGCTCTTCCAGCCTCTCCTCATAGGGCCTCCCCCCATGCCCTGAATCATCCTGGTCGCCCTCCTCTGGACCCTCTCCAGCAATGCTATATCCTTCTTCAGATGAGGTCTCCAGAACTGTACACTGTACTCGAGTTGCGGCCTAACCAAGGCATTATACAGAGGGAGGATCACCTACCTCCTCCTGGACGTTATCCCCCTGGCTATGCAGCCCAGTATCCTGTTTGCTTTGGCTGCAGTTCTTTTACAGTTTTCAGAGTTATTCATTTAGACGTCTACCACCACTTCTAGATCCCTCTCGCCCGATTTGGCTTGCAGTGTGACCCCCCCCCCTCCCCGGGTGTATACATGGCCTGGGTTTCTGACCTCCCAAATGCAGCACCCTACATTTCCCAGCATTAAACTTCAGTCCCCTCCTCTCTGACCACCCCTCCAGTGTATCCAGGTCCCCCTGGACTGTCTCTCTCGCTTCTTCCCCATTTGCCAGTGCTCCCAGTTTTGAGTCATCCACAAAGAGACTCAGCCTGCTCCTAATCCCCCTCCCTATATCCAAGACATAGGCATTGAACAGGAGTGGCCCCAATACTGAACCTTGGGGGATCCCACTGATTACCTTCCTGGGGAAGGAGACTATTCCACTGACCATTACTGTCTGTATTCGCCCTGTAAGCCAATTTTCTACCCACTTGAGAAACTGCCCTCCCACGCCCATCCCCCCCCCAGCTTTGTTATCAGACCAATATGGGGGACCGAGTCAAACGCCTTGCTGAAATCCAGGTATAGGGTGTCCACCAGCCTATGTCTGTCCAAGGCCCCTGACACCCAGTCGTAAAACTCCATGAGGCTGGTCTGACACGATGTCACCGGGACAAAACTATACTATTTATCATCCCAATACCCCAAACTTTCCAGCTGCCAGTGAGGTTGCTAATCTATTTGATTTAGACTCCAGATCAATACAGCAATACCTTAAAGAGAAGTTTTAGGAGACTCTGGTAACTAAGATGCATTTTTTTTTATTTACCAAACTGCAGGTAGACCAGTCAATTTACTGTGCAGACCCAAAAGAAACAAAACAGCCTGAGAGGAAGTGCCTGCTCAAATGTTACTAGGAAAACTGAGAAAAGGAAACAATGTAGCACACTCCTATGTTCTCAGTAGTTCTTGCCTCCAGGAGGTCCAGGACTCCCAATATCAAAAAGTGGGGGTACCATCCAAATTCTGAAAGTCCAGTAATGATTCTTTAGAGCCGCTTTGGTACTTCCCGCTAATATGCAAATGGTGAAAAGGCAACAGACTGTATCCTGAGAAGTCAGCAGTCCGTTCTGGGGAGAATCCATACTGATGGATAAGATGCCCAATGGGCTGCCGGACCATAACGCATGTCACTGGGAGCTCTGCGCTCTGGATCACCAGGATTCTTAGTTAATTTTATCTGCTTATTATCCATCCATCCAGCAACTGCAGGGATCATTGCCAGCTAACGCTGCTGTATCAAAGCTCCTGGTCCTTGTGTAACTACTTGTCATGTAAGCTTAATTTTTTGTCACCAACTTTATCACTCACAACACAGAAATGCATCCACTCACATCCTACATTCTGGACATCATACACATCTTATTTATTTATTTATTTTTTTTAAGGCCACCTCTTTGGCCTGCGTGGCTGGCTGTTTGTGTTCGTCTCGGTCAGTAGTTTAGATTTGTGGATTTTCATGTGTTTCTGCTTGGAGGAACTGGACTGTTCTTGGACATGACATCCATGAACATTTCCCAGACTAAGAAACTGCAAAACATCACCACCAGGTATTGGCATTTTCATCATAAATCAACTTTTTGGAAGCCATTAAAAGCAAAAGTAAGGTCAATAAATCTGCTACACAAGCTCGGAGTTGTGGAGTGCTGCACTGAATCCACATTTCCGTCTTACCCCGTTCTTGTCTTTGAGGTATATTCACAACTATTTTGGAGAACAAAGGGAAGACACTAAAAATTGATTTTTACATCCTGCATATGCCCCAGGCCAATGTTCATCACCCTCAGGAATTTAACACATTCTGGGTCTTTGAGCTACAGCAACAACTGTTTACTGGTCCCCAGTAGTTCACCATTTCCTGTGGATTTGATTGTTTTTCATCATTTGACTCCTAGTACATTGGACAAGATTATTATATTACATATCTCTGAACATAACTATCAGCATGGTTTAATATTACTACATCAAGAATGCAACCTAACTTGTTCCTGCTGCACTTGCTCCTTCTGACCCTACTGGCATCACACACTACCAATATTTTTATTTATTTATTTCAGTTTAGGATTAATACCCTTCAGTCAAGGACTCGTTTTCAAAGGTTCTGAGTCAGTTTAATGAACAGATACAGACAACATAGCACAGCAGTGGATTACAAAATAAGGTTACAGAGGGTTGCACATACTTTTAAGTTTAACTAATACAGAGAAGTCTAGGTTTCACTAGTACATAGGAGTCAAACATTGTTAGTTTCACTAGTACATAGGAGTCAAACATTGTAAGTAACAGCACTAAGTGCGGGCATACTAGTGTTAGAAACAGGAAAGAAGGGGAGAGGCCAGGGATTGAGTCTCCACTGGATAGTACAGGGGAGCAAGTGTGTGGGGGGGCATGGACGGTTGCCAGAGTGGTAGGCTGAAGTGCACCAGTGGTGGCCAGGGGTGAGAATGGGGGGAGAGCCCAAGGTAAGTACTGTCAGATGTTCACGTATGTAGTTGATGGAGTAGACGATCTGTTGGGGAAGGGGGGAGGATGACAGTTTATTGTACTGTAGACTATGCAATGTAGGTATTTTGTGGATAGGGGGATTTGTTGATAGCAGGGTGGGAGGAGAGTGCAGGGGGCAGTGGTTGTGTGGTTAAAGCCAAGGGGTGGGTGGGATAGCCTAGGAGCCCTGAGCATGGGCTAAGTGTGGCAGACACAGATTTTGTTTTAGTTCTAGTTGGGAACGAAGCCCAATTTTGAATTGTCTGAGCTTGGTGCATTCTAAGAGTGCAGTAGGCAGCTTACTGAACCACTTTAGGCCCAGGAAGATGTGTGATCTCTGTGCCAGTTTAATATGCTTGAATGGCACCTGGAGTCCCCCTTTTGCAGCGCTCCTAGTCTGCTTAAGGGGTAACGTCTTTACAAAAAGCCTGTTAGTGGACTCAGGCATAAGCCCTGGCAAGGCTTTTTTGGAGTTGAGCTCGGAGGTGGAGTGGGAGCCACCCTGTCTCACTGAAGAGGGTGCAAGTGTGGATAGAGAGATCAGCACCCAAGGTTAAGCGACAGGCCTTGTTCAGGAAAGTGCTGACTCTCGAGGGCAGTGTCAGAGCCTGCTCCATAGATTCGGAGCCCATAGTCAATGGTGGCTAGTACCGAGCTACTTATAGCTAATTTCAGAGCCGCAGGTGGTAGGGAGTGCTTGTGACGTTACAGAACACCCAGTGTACAATATATTTAAATACCCGCTGCAACCAACCTGTGATCGCCTGGTTGACAGCCCCTTGCACAGAAGTGGAATGGTTACCAGTAGTCTCAGTCGCAACAGCACTTATCTCTTCTCCCAAATACTAGGATACACGAACATGCTACTGTGCCCACAGTCGACCCTACCATCAAACTATTTCTCCCTGTTCATTCTATCAGGAGTCAAGTCACTACAGACAACAATGAAGAATAAGCATAAGGGAAAAAGTGCACGTAGCAGTGACTGCAGATATCTTAAGGAACTCCTAAAAAGACTAATACTGCTACTCCTGCTAATATCAGGCAATGTTCACCCCGACCCTGGACCACCCCTAGCTACCCCTAGGTAGCAATGTAGCATTTTGGTACAACTACTATTGTCTACCTTGTTGCCTCTTTTGGGGCCCGGGTTGTGGCTGAAATCGGTCCTTATGGATCAATCCACCTACCCAGTTATCAAAGACAGAAATAAAAAATAAATAAAAAACAGGGACCCTCTCACTAGCTAGCATCAACATCTGCAGCCTTACCGGAAAATTAGATGCTCTCACTGCTTGGACAGCACAGCACAGCCCAGATGTACTATCTGTAGTTGAAACTTGGTTGTCTCCAATTATCCCTGACACTGCTGTGACAATACCTGGGTATACTATCTTTCGGCAGGATCGACTATCCAAAAAAAGGGGGAGGCTGTGCCCTTTCTCTTAAAGATTCTATGACAGGACATGCCCTGACCCTACCCATTAATGGAGATGAGCTTCAGGTTCTTGCTATTAAAGCCATTCTAGGGGCCCATAACAAAATTCTGACAATAGCCTCTGTATTTATTCCACCCAAACTTACAACAAGCTTGATCCCATTCCTTACCTGCATCAGTAATCTAAAGCTTAACTCAGAAGTTATATTGCTAGGGGACTTCAATGTCAATTGGCTTGCCCCCAGTGCAAGCAACTACAAGGATGCCTTGGCAGCTGCAAATTTTACGCAGCTAGTTACCTCACCCACTAGGATCAACTATAGAACAGGGACCAGTACCTTACTGGACTGGGTACTCTCAAATCACCCTCACCCTATTAGCCACACTACAGTTCTCCCTGATGCCATTAGTGACCAGTCCCCAGTCCAGTGCATATGGTCAAATAAATTCAATAAACCCCCCACGAAAACTATCAACAGTCGGATGCTAATTAGGGGACACCTTGCACCACTTAAGGCACTCCTACGACAACTCGGAAGCTCCGATTAGGAGCACTACCTCACCGTAGGCGGCGCAGCTCTCCTAGCTCTCTGCCGCGGCCGCTGCTGCTTTCCTCCCCCGAAGTCTGGATCACCCAAACCAGCCGAAGGTAAAGCAGCATTCAAGCCCTTTCTGCGGATTCATGGCAGGCACACAGATTCGGTAAAGGTGCAGTAGCCTGGCCAATCCATGCTCTGCGGCTGGGTTTCTGAACTCAGAGCGCATTTTTTTTTTTGAATCACAGCTCACTTGGGCGGTCCTACAGCACTGCCTTAGGACCAAGCTGCTTGCTGCTGCTGGACTGATATTTTGGTCCACCCGCCTCCCCACCCAGCACTAGTTAAATACTCTTCCTCCTCCCCTCTCTGGTCCCTATCTCCATCCTATAGCTGTCCTGCTGCTGCTGCCACCTCCACCCCTCTTAAAGTGACAACCACCTCTCTTTTACCCAACTCCCCTGAGGGCTAAGTACTCTTGATTTAACTTTGTTTGCTGAGGGCTAAGTACTATCTATTTAACACTGTTTCCTTTTCCTTCATCCTCAAAATGTTTTTTAACCAACTGGCAATTACACCTACCAACATGAATTACTACTTGCTAGTCCTCTTGGTTGGATCCCTGTATAGCTTGCATTGTGCAACCGATGCATGTGCCACCATTCTATCAGTGGATCAATTGCGACTACACAACTTCACTGTACCACACCTTTCCCCATACCCCCCCCCTACTTTCAGACCTGAGTTGCCCAAACTACCTTTTATGACCTACGCCTCGCTGGCCCTACTATCAAACATAGAGCAATGTCTGATTGGCCTGTTTGTCCGCTCCCTCACCTTCCGGTCGCCCTGCTACCCCTTTACCCTATGTTCATCTCCTATCTCTCCTTATCGCTGGTAACATGGAAAGCAACCCAGGACCAATGAACACCCACATTGATTCCTCAAATGTGACCTGGGCAGAGCATAATGGCCTTCGTGTTGCACACCTAAATGTATGCAGCCCATCATCCAAACTCTCCAAGCTTCAGGCTTGGGTGTTCCTATACAAACCTCACATCCTAGGCCTGGCTGAAACCATCCATTGCTGATGCTTCTTGCCTACTCCGAGACTACTCCTTACAAAGCCACGACAGACCAGGGAGAAAGAGGAGTGGAGGCGTTGCGCTGTATGTGCTTGACCACATCACAGCCACCGTCTTATCCAGCTCTCCCCCCACCTTGGGCAGCAAGTGGATTATTGCTGAAATTATCTCCACGGCAGTCACCCTCTTTACCAATGTCCTCCTCACATTCCAGGACAGGCACTTCCCTCGTTACCACAAGAAGGGTCCGGGGAGGAAATACCCGCTGGATATCCAAGGAGCTACTGACCCAAATGAGACTCCGTGACAAGGCATGGAAAGCCTATAAGGTATCCCCATCTACCCAGCTATGGAATGCTTACAGGCATTTGTGCAACTCCTACAAACATACAGTTAAGTCACATAAGTGCAAATACTACACTAAACTGAAATCGGACTCACTTGGCAACCCACGCACCTTTTGGGCCTCCATAGGGTCCCTCCTGACCCCTAAATCCAACAAACAGATAACCCAGCTAAACTCCTTCACTGGCCCCATTACCAACCAAGGTGTGATCGTGGACACCTTCAACATAATATTCGTAGATCTCTCTCCATACCTTAGCAAACTCCCTGCTCAGCCTCCCCCCCAGCCTCACTCCACCAAAGAACCTTTGATCCCCCCTTTTTACTTCAGGGCAGTTGGTCTAATTACCACCGCAAAAGTGCTGAAGACGCTACCAACAAGAGGCAGCCCAGGCAGTGATGGACTTTATCCTGCCTTCTTGAGACTGCTCTCCCCAACCATTGTTCAACCCCTTACCTACATCTTCAACCTTGCCCTTTCAAAGTCAGTGGTACTAGACGCATGGAAGCACGCCAACGTTGTGCCCATTCTAAAGGCTGGTGACCCCCACGCCACTGACAACTACTAACCCATCTTCCTCCTACCTCACTTGAGTAAACTCCTAGAGAAAATAGTTCACCAGGAGCTGTCTAATCACCTAGATAAATACCACCTCCTCAGCCCTCACCAGCACGGCTTTTGTAAATTCCACAGAACTTCCTCTGCCCTTGCCCTCTTCACCAATCAAATCCTCAGAAACATGGACAAGGGCAATGCCACAGGTGCAGTGTTTGTGGACCTTTCGAAGGCTTTCGACCTCGTTGATCACCATCTCGTCTACTCTACTAAATTTTGGCTGCTCCTCGGAAACTGTTACATGGTTCCGCAGCTACCTCACTAACCGGTCCCAGTCTGTACTGATGGTTAATACCTCCTCTGCTGCCCTACCCATCCACGCAGGCATACCACAGGACTCTATACTTGGGCCTCTGCTCTTCTCCATGTTTATAAATTATCTCCCTGTGGATAGCTTAACCTGCGAGGCACTCCTCTATGCTGATGACCTTGTCATCTACCACAGCGACAAATCCCTTTTACCCTCATCTGCCACCCTCACAACTAACTATGAAGCCGCCCAGAGGTGGTACTTCTAAAAGAAACTTCTTGTAAATGGAAAAACAAAACTAAGCAATGCTATCTGGCTCCAAGCCATTTCTAGCTCAAGTCTCAAAATCAGGGACCTCACTATCAATCACCACCCCTGCCAGCCTTCCCCTTGAGAATGTACCCACCTTTAAATACCTAGGTGTGACGCTGGACCCATCCCTCACTTTCAATGAGCACACCACCATCATTACAAAGAGAATTCACCAAAAATTGGGGGTTGCTTACCGCCTCTGTCAAGTCCTGACCTCCGAGGCCCGCCTAGCTATCACCAGAGGCAACATGCTGCCTCTACTCGACTATTGCTCACCTGTTTACTCTACCATGGCCCCTTCTTTATTCTCCTGACTAATCCCCACCTACAATGCCATCTGTCGCTTTGTCCTCCCAGCCCTGTTCTCCACTCATCACTGCTCACTGTACCAGTCCCTAGGCTGGCTCCCTCTCCAAGGTCGCTTTGACCTCGCTATGGGTAATTTGGTAGATTGCTCACTCAGGAATTCTCACAAGTCACCCTACTCCACCCTCCTGGCCCATAGGGTACCCCCGACACCGGAGGGGACCTCTATTCCCAAACTGGTAATTCCCCGCACCTTTACAGTCATGGGCAGCAACGCCTTCTCTGTCTCTGCCCCTACTTTCTGGAACCGTCTCCCTCCGTCAGTCAGGCTATCTCCCTCTCACCCGTCTTTCAAATCCACCCTCTGAGACTGGCTCCTTTCTGCAACCACATGCAACTGCAACTGATACTTAACTAGCCAGGGCCTAGTGCCACCAACTATAAATTTGTGCACTCGCACACTTGTTTTGATACTGTAGAGTGTCATACACTTGCATACTGTTGCAACAAAGAATGTCAACTGTACATTTATATATACTATTGTTTTCCTCACCTCCTCATGCTCGGAGTGTGTATTGTTTTCTATGAACCTGTACGTATTGTTCATCTATCTGATTTTTTTGTTGACGCCACCCAGTGGCCCGGGTTGTGCTTGAAAATTGTCCTTTGGATCAGTGCACCTACCCGGTTAACAAAGACATAAATAAATAAATAAATAAAATAAATAAACAATCAAGACTGATCCTCAATTGACACAGCTCTGGATGTTGATGTTGCACTTCAATACGTTATTTTAAAGTTCAGTGCAGCATGTGATATCCATGTCCTCTTTAAGAAACGCAAAATTAAAAGGCTTGACGACCCTTGGATCTCAGGCAAATTCCTAGACCAGCTAAAAGCTTGGGACCATCTATGGGCTTGTGCTACAGCCTCTGGCAACCAAGCAGACTTTCAGGCATACAGGGCCACCAGGAATGCCTGTACCAGAGCTATCCACACTGAACATGCCAGCTACTACAGGAGCACCCTATCAAACTCATTGTTGGATGGAAGAAAATTCTGACAGTGTCTCTCTAAAGTTGTATGGAAAAAGTCCAAAGCAACTCCTAATATGCAAAAAATTGACGGCAGCAACACCCTGGACCCCACCACAATTGCCAATACTTTCAAGCTGGCATTCACTGACCTCAGCCATGTGCTTCCCTCCAACTTCTTTGACACCAACCAAACCATGGCCTCCTAATATCAACAGACTCAGGATACAGGATTTATTTTTTTTTTGCTACCAATCATGTTTTTTTCCCTGTATTTACTGTATCTTAAACTTCAGTTTTTATTATGTCACTGTACTTCTTACACACTGTTTTCATGCGAATTTGTACTGCAGTCATGTGCTGCGTCACATGTTTATTGTTTGTCTGTAAACCGTTCTCTCCCGGGTCGTGCCTGAAAATAGGCATTGTTTGCCTAGTGCACTTACCTGGTCACCAAAAGTAAAATAAAAATAAATAAATAAATAAATACAAATAATCCACATTTCTGTTTCAAGGCAGTTACTGAAAGGGATGCCAAAAAATACCTCCTCAAGGTGCTTGGAAAATCCAACTCAAGTGAGGACACACTTGACTTGAAGCTCACCGTACTCGCCCTTGATGATGTCCTGCACCCTCTTACCAAGATTATTAACCCGTCCCCTCACGCTCTCCCAGTTCCCGCTCAAGTGGAAATCTGCCCTGGTGACCCCAATACATAAGTCTGGGGATAGGGCATTACACTAATTACAGGCCTATCTCCATCCTACCCCCCCTTTATCCTAAGCACTTGAAAAAATCGTAGCAGACCAACTGGTGGAGTACTTGGAGAAATACAACTTGTAATGCCCACAGCAACACGGCTTTCGCAAAGGACACAGCACCACCTCTGCCCTCCTTGAATTTACAGGCCACATTCATCTAGCACCAGACTAAGGACAACTTGCCAGTGCCACCTTTATAGACCTCTCGAAGGCCTCCGATACAGTCAACCATCCATTACTACTGGAACAACTTGGCAACTTAGAGCTCTCTCATGATACTCTACAATGGTTCAACAGTTATCTCTCCAACCGGTCACAACAAGTTAAGATTGGTGACTCCCTCTCCTCTAAACTACCTGTCTGGGCTGGTGCTCCCCAATGGTCAATACTGGGACCCCTTCTTTTCAGCATCTTCCTGAACAATCTCCCTTTTGCCTGTGATGAAAACATTATTCTGTATGTTGATGATGCAGTGATTTTCTCTAAGAATTCTGATCCCTCCCTCTTGGAGAAACAATTGCAGGAAAGATTCACACAAGTTGAGGCCTGGTTCATCACAAAGAAACTTGTGCTAAATTACAAAAAAAAACAAAGACTGTGCTGTTCCATGGCACACATGACAAACAAACACCAACAGCTGGCTATCAAAAACAGCTCAGGTGTGACCCTGGACCAGATGCAGACTTTCAAATACCTTGGTGTAACCTTGGACCCTACTCTGTCCTTCTCCAACCATATCAATTCCGTTGCGAAATCCATAAATATCTGTATAGGCCTTTACTATAAACATAGACACTGCCTGACACCGGACACCCTAAAGCTAGCGATACACAGCTCTATTGTCTCAATCACTGATTATGGGCTTGTTACCTATGGAGCAGCCACAGCTACAGCACTACACTGAATCATTACAGCGCTGAATAGGGCCTGCAAACCCCGTGCTGGTGCTGCCCACCGCACGCATACCTGTGACCTCTACAAACAGTCAAACTGGCTACAACTTCAGGGAAGGATTACTTTCCAAACCTGCCTACTAGCAAAAAAGTAATTGATGGGACTCATGCCCCCTGGGGTTCAGTCTCTCTTAAGCCCAGTCAACCGCTCCCATTACACAAGAAGCTCTGACAGCTATTCTCTATCTGTTCTCCGCTGTCGCACTGCCCAAGGTCAGCAGTCTTTTGCAGGTACAGGTATGATGTTTAACTCCTTGGGCAGTGAACTCACCAACTTAGACAATCTCTGCTCGTTGAAACACAAGGTACGTCAAACACTTGTGTCCAGAGCCACCTGTGATTGTTTCTCCTAACCCCCTGGCAGTCACTCCTGTTTTTCGCATCTCTCTACTATCACCACCTCTGCCTGCCACCACCCTCCCCCATATATACCCCTGCCCCTCTCCCTAGCCCTGGTCCACCGTCTGATTCTCTTACCCTAACTCCCTTCCTCTCTCCCTTTTCTAATTCTGCTCACCCCACCCACTGTTGCATATGTTCCCTGATCCTTGCCCCCCACCCACCTCTCCTACCTCCCTCCCAGTTACCCCTCTACATCCACTCTCTCTTCCACTTTCCTACGCTACCTGGCACAACTGGCAGCAACTCAGTTTTTCCACTCCACCTTTCCCTTTGACAATGCCCTTCTGGCAGCTTTAATTCATGTAAATATTGCTTGTTGTGACTCATCATTCTTAAATGTATGCTTGACTGTGTTGTTCTAACTGTTATTTATAGTACCTGTAGCTTTTAGACCATGTATACCCTGTACTGAATTTTGTATTCAAACTGCTTGCCTGCTAATATCACACAAACTGTACTTCCATTATTTGTATACTGACGTAGAACCTTTGTAAAAGAGCCACTGGCTCAAAGATATTTATCCGAAATTCTAATAAATGAATAAATCTTAATGGTCGCTCTATGGTCTCCCCAGTGCTTTTAATATTTCAACCAGCACCAAACTGGCTGCACAGGATAGATCAATCTTGCTATCAGAGCATGGAGTCAGCAGAATGACGCAGCTAGAACATGTTTAACTAGGGGGTAAGCAGACAGATAGGTATATAGGGTCTGTAATGTAAATTGGGACCTTCCAAAAGGGTAAAACACAGTAGTTGGTGTGCTAGTCTGAGCTGGGAGAAAGATGATAATTACCCTTGCATTTAGCTGGCTCTGAAGGATAACTGTGAATTGAGGGGTGTGGCTTTGGCAGAAGTGAAGCAGCTGGCTGCATTTAGGCTTCCCTAGCCTCCTTACAAGAGCACTATAAAAAGACACCCTCCTAATGTGTCCAGCATGTTCACGTCCAGTGAGTGAGTGAAACAGCAAAGAAGTGGAAAAGGTGGAAGACTGGATTTCTAGGCATCAGCAGAAGGAAGCAGGAGACTCTACCAGTGGACTGATTTAAGACACCTGTTCACTCTTGTTGCATTTACTGCTGTGAAGGGCAGATGGTAAGAGGTAGGCCTAAACTGGGAACAGGAGCGACACCCTATCCAGGGTAACAGTATAAGGCGTACACCATGTACAGGGGAACACAAGTATCAACACCCTCACACACACAAGAAAAAGGGGATGCTAGGAACACCATAGCAGGAGTAAGGGTACAGAAGTATTTCCAGGTAACACAAGGAGTAATGAAGCTACGAATACTTTGTGTATTGCAGTGCAGTGGCTGTTGGCTGGCAGTTTTCAGAGAGGCCTTCTAGATACTGCACTGCTGCCCCATCTGCGTACACCTCTCTGGATTAAAGGAGGAGGTCAGCAGACTCCAGACCAAGTTGGCTAGGATCTATCCCAGGAAGGAGGAATGTCTGGACTATGGGTTGGCTCTGGAAGAGTGAGAATGGTGGGACAGGAGTACAATCCTCAGTTACTACACTGCTCTGATAAGGCAGAACTGCTAGGAGGAGGCACCCATGGTAGTCATGGGCGGAGGATGTGGGGGTTCTACAGAGTGGAGACCCCAAGGAGGGAGGAAGAGAACCCAAGAGAGGAGGAAGCAACTTCAGGTGGGGGACTCAACTGTGAGGGGGACAGATTTGGGAAAAGGAAAGGGTGGGAGAACAGGGTTAGGCAGCATCACAGCACAGAGGGATGGGTAGCAGATGAGTAGCAGATCCCCAGGATCGTTAGCGCAGCAGGACAGGATTTGAGCCTGAGGTCTTAGTCCCCAGGTGGGCTACTGAATTGGCTAGGGACAGGGTAGGGATAGTGCACAGGGAGTTTAAAGAACTGGGGAGGGTTCTCACACACATAGCACACTCAGTAGCTTTCAATCAGGTGCTGCCTGTCTATGACAGGGGAGAGGACAGGGAACTCTGCACTAAGACTGTCAACTCATGGTTGAAGGAATGGTTTGGCTACATTAGGTCTGGGACTCCATCTGGACAGATAAGGGCCTTTACAGAGGTGATGGCCTGCATACATCTGGGAGGGGAACCACAGCCCTCAGTGGACAGTTCAGACATTACTTTCATGAACTAGCTAAGGGGGTTGGGAGAAGAAATAAGGGAGGCAGTAACTGCCCCACCCCCAACAGTCTAAAGTGGAAAGTAGGCAGAACCCGAAGGGAACTGAATTCTCCAGAGTGGAAATTAATAAAGGAAGCATGGCAGTAGAAATAATGGGGTTTGGAAACAGAAGCATTAAAAAGAGAGGTGGGGAGAGGGCTAAAAGGAAAGAAAGGTGGTTCACAGGTTCTCAAGACAAGAGTAGGCACATGCCCATCGAGCTAGTCTACCACTTTCAGCAGAAAGCACCAGAGAAACTACCCATCGGTAGGTACAGTTGTCTAATTTCAACCTGAACGTGTTTCAGTTACCACTCTCTTTACCAACCACTCAATACTCTTTGACAGAACCATCCTCTTCCTCTTTCTGTTCTATAATGGTTACCCTCAAGCTGTCTGCTGTGTCTTCATGTAACTTTTTCAGAATCTGGAAGGCCACATGTGCAAATGCTAGAAGTCTAGGAAATAAGAGTCCGGACCTAATGACCACAATGGCAGATGCAGACATGGATATTGTGGCCATTGCCAAATCATGGTGCACTGAAAACCATGATGTTCACACCAGCCTATACTCAGTTCAAGAGGGACAGGGTGGCATGGACTGGAGGGGGTATGGTGCTTTATGACAGGGAAGGCATAAAAGCAACTGAGATAAAGGGAATACAGGGGGGAGCAGAAGCAACACTGGTCACCCTAGAAATGAGGACTGGAGCCTTCACTCACACCAACGTGATCTAAATACCTTCAGCACAGGGGGAGGAGTTAAAAGAGTATTGATGGAAGCCATTGGCAAGATGGCAGAAAAGGGGGAGGTGCTGCTTGTGGGAACTTCAATCTGCTGCATATAGACTGGAATCTCAGCTGTGACTTCAGCTAGAAGCAGGGACATTCTGGACTCCTTACAGGGGGTGTTCCTTAGGCAACTAGTCAGTTAACTCACTTATGATGGGGCAATACTGGGCCTCTTACTGACTAACAGTGTTGAAGACATTACGATAGGAGGATACCTGTGGAACAGCGATCACAGTACAGTGTGATTCAACATAAGAACAATGGTGAAACTGAACCACACATGGTCAAGAGTCCTGGACTTCAGGAGGGCGGATTTTAAAAAGATGGGTGAATGCCTCAGAGATGACCTGATGGTGGTGGGAGCTTGACATGGTTGGGGTGGATGAACAGTGGGCAAAGCTAAAAAAGGTCATAGGGTAGGCAACAAATTTCTTCGTTAACCTAAAGATAGGAATTTTAAATCAACAAGAACTTGCTTTTGTTAAACTGCACCAATTCCAAGATAAAGATGCTATTTTAAAGAGGGCTATGCTGGAGAGCTGTTTATTTTATTTTGATTGTATTCTTTATTAACTGGGTAAGGCCCACTAGGCACAGGTGCCTGCTTTCATGGGCAACCCTGGAGCACTGGGGAGGTTAGGTGACTTGCTCAGAGTCAAACTGTATGCAAATGGAGGTTGTGGGACTCCACCCCAGACCTGTCTGCCTGATGTTTCCAGCTCAGTCACAGCTCATTACTCTAACCTCTAGGCTATACTGCCAGCCCCAGGTTTAACGTATGAAGGCCAAATTTCATGTATACCCTAACTTCAGTCATACAACGTTATCTCAGTGCAGGTCTTTCAATCACATCTTGGATACTTTGAGACAAAAAACTATTAAGTATGCACTTCTACCCACTGTCAAGCTATGCTTCTATTTAAATGGTAAGCTCGGAAATGTTTCTTTACCAGAAGAGGTAGTTAAAACTTTGGAACTCACTGAGACATCTCCTCAAGAACATGGAGCGTAAGATTACATGATTTTCAAAAAAGGTCCCTGTCAAGGCCTAACTGTGAGGTTAAGAAACTCAGTGTTTATGGTGATCTCTGAAGAAAAGCAGGATGGTGTGTCTACCATAAACAGATCTGTAAAATTGGCCACTGATGTGGATCACAGCAAAGAAACTCCTGTGCTTGAGTCAAGATAAAAGAATACATGCCGCAGGACTGCTACAATATAGCTTGGGGCATTTCAGATTCTTTACAAGGACACAAGCATGCAGGGTTCTAGATAAGATGTTTGGGGATGAGTACCTGTACTCCTCATTTTGAAAGTGAGGTGAGTAAAACGAAATTCAGATGTGTACAAATGTCTTGCTAGAGTGGACTGAGGAGTACATTTATTAAAAAATGTTTTTTTTTCTAGATAAGAATTTCAGGTGCCAACAATGCTTCAAATAATGTCGGCAGGTAGGAATTTACTCACCAGTTTTAATACATAGTGAGTAAAACGAGTGGGATGCATACAAGTGCTGTAAATCTGGCAAAAACTGTTCCTTTTGAACCACCAGTTATGTTATGAAGCACTGTTCTTTGGCGTGTGGAGTATTTACAAATGTTGGATGAATACTGGTACTCAGAAACATTTCTGAAGAGTATTTCCTAAAATGAGGTGAGTAAAATAGGCCGGTACACACCTTATCTGGAGCCCTGCATGCATGACTTATATTTCTAAAGCGTTACTCATCTTCTCATTTCCACAACATTCATATTCATTTTTGTGCCTTGTCTTTTACCTTGCAGCTTTAGACGGGATGTAGGTTTGGGGAGGGACAGTGGGTGGGGAGAAATCATGCAATGAGACACTTAGATGGGGTTAGTGGGAGATGCAGTGGCGTTCTCTTATTTCTACCTTATGAAATTATCTTTGATGATAATGGCCGAGATGAAACTGCTGACATGAACTATCAAAGGTTTGAGAAATCGGTTAAAATTGGGTAGCTTTGAACTACGTAGATAGAAAACATAGATATTTTGCTAATTCAAGAAACACATTTTATGCAAAAAGATCTACTATTACATAGAAATATAGAAGTTGACGGCAGATATGGACCGGAAGGTCCATCCAGTCTGCCCATTTCTTTTTCTACCTTATAAATGTGCCATTGGCCTTTGCTCTGTCAATGGCCTATCTATTCATACTCATCTGTATTGCTCCCTTATGCCTATCCCATGCCTGTTTGAACCCTGCACTGTATTCATAGCCACCACTTCCTGAGGTAGGCCATTCCATGCATCCACCACTTTCTGTGAAAAAGAAATTTCCTCACATTTCCCCTTAATCGGCATCTCTCTAGTGTCATGCTGTGTCCTCTTGTCCTGCTATTTTTCTTATATTTGAACATGTTAGACTCTTTCACCTTGTTAATACCCTTAAAGTGTTTGAATGTTTCGATTATATCACCTCTCTCCCTCCTTTGCTCTTGGGTATACATATTGAGCTCCATTAATCTATCCTCATATGTCTTCTGATGCAGTCCCTGCACCATTTTGGTTGCCCTTCTCTGGACTGCCTCAATTTGGTTAATGTCCTTGTGAAGGTGTGACCTCCAGTACAGCACGAAGTACTCTAGATGGGGCCTTACCAGTGTCTTGAAAAGAGGGATTATTACCTCCCTCTTACGTCTTGTGATACCCCTACTAATACACCCTAACATCCCCCTAGCCTTACCTACTGCTTTAGAGGTCTGCTTGGATGATTTCAGGTCATCGGTGATGATGATGCCCAAGTCTCTTTCTTCCTTTGTGACTGCCAGCAACTCCCCTCCCAGCCTATAGGCGGCTTCAGGGTTTCTCTTCCCTATGTGCATGATCTTGCACTTCTTTGCATTAAATCCCAGTTGCCACTCTTCTGACCATTTTGTTAGTTTATCCAGATCTCTTCTTATTCTGCCCACCCCATCTGGATCATCTACTCTGTTGCAGATCTTGGTGTCATCTGCAAACAGACAAGCCTTACCCTCTAGTCCATCTGCAGTGTCACTAATGAAGATTGAAGAGGACTGGCCCCAGGACTGATCCTAGAGGTACCCACTTGTGACTTGCATCTCTTCTGACTGTATACCATTTACCACCACTCTATATTTTCTGCCCGTCAACCAGTTTGCCACCCAGTTGACCAACTTCTGACCCACCCCAAGCCTACCCAGCTTATTTATCAATCTTCTATGTGGAACAGTGTCGAAAGCTTTGCTGAAGTCAAGGTAGGCGACATCAACTGCTCCCCCTTGGTCCACCACTCTGGTTACCCAGTCAAAGAAATCTATGAGATTAGTTTGACAGGACCTTCCTTTTGTAAACCCATGCTGTCTTGGATCCTGTGTCCCTATGGATTCCAGGTGTTGCACTATCCTTTCCTTAAGGAGTGCCTCCATAATCTTGCCCACTACTAAGGTAAGACTGACTGGTCTGTAGTTCCCTGCCTCCTCCCTGCTACCACTCTTGGGGAGCGGGATCACATGAGCCCTTCTCCAGTCTTCTGGGACCTCTCCTGTGCTCAGAGACTCACTAAACAGTTCTGCTAGTGGCTCTGCTAGTTCCACCCTTAGCTCCTTAAGTACCCTGGGATGTATGCCATCAGGTCCCATTGCCTTGTCCACCCTGAGCTTAGCGAGCTCTTGTAGGACCCTTTCTTTTGTAAAGGGAGTAGTGCTCACCTCCCTCCCCGCCCTGTGTCCATGGTGCTGACCTGTGGGCCCTGCCCTACCTTCTCTTCAGTAAATACTGAGCAAAAGTATCTATTTAGGATAGATGCTTTTACAGGGTCCTCCTCCTCACATGCCCCTTACCCTTTGAGCTTAGCAATTCCCTCTCTGGACTTTCTCCTTTCACTAATGTATCTATAGAAAGTCTTGTCACCTTCTTTTACTGTTACGTGCTAGTGTTTCCTCAGTTTGGTGATTTGCCTGCCTTACTGCCTTCCCTGCTTCCCTTAGGGCAGTTTGGTATGCCTCATCTTCATCCCACTGTGTTCCTTATATTTCCTGAAGGCCAGCCTTTTGGCTCTGACTTTTCTGCTACTGTATTTGAGAACCAAAGTGGTTTCCTTCTTCTTTTGCACTTCCTTTTCTGTCTAACACAATGGGATGTTGCTTCAAGTACTGCATCCTTAATGCTTGCCCACTTTGCCTGTACCCCCTACTCCCCTGTGTTTCTTTTTGCCAGGGCTAGCTTAACTCTGTTGGCCATCTTATCAAAGTCAGCTCCTCTGAAGTCCCATATTTTTGCCTTGGAATGGGATGATTTAGATGTAGTAGCCAAACTGAACCATACCATGTGATGGTCACTGGCTCCCAGGTGACCTACCTGGAGATCTGTGTTAGCAAGTAAGAAGTGGGGTCAAGGCAAGGGTTCAGGTTTTAAAGCTAACTCCAAGGGTGTGGTTACAGTGATTAAGAAAAATTGATTAACCCAATTTGGTAGATCACAGGAGCATCCTGAAGGTAGATTTTTACTAACATAAACTGTGTTACCAGGATTTAGATTGACATTACTGAATTTGTATGGGCCATATAAAAATGACCCTCAGTTCTTCATAAATTGTCTACTGAACTAGGCATCTTTCCGCTACCATACTTAATTGGGGGTGGGGACTTTAATCTTACTTTAAATAAAATATTAGCACTCCATCTTTTGGTATTCTGAGTAAGAAACATAGACTTTGATGGCAGATAAGGACAACTTGGCCCACCCAGACTACCCATTTCCCTACCTGCTGGATAAGCTGCAGATCACAGTTAACCAACAGTCTACTTCTTCCAACCCACCAGAATAGCCTTGTGTCTATCCCATGCATTCTTGAATCCCCCCACTGTTTTTGACCCACGGCCCACAACCTCCTAAGAAGGCCGTTCCATGTGTCCTCCACCCCTCTCTGTGAAAAAATACTTCCTCACATTGCCCCAGAGCTGTACCCCCTCTGTTTTCAGATTGTGTCCCCTTGTTCTTGCACATCTCTTTTTCTGAAAGATGCTACCCTCTTGGACTTTGTTGACTCCCTTGAGGCAGTGCTCCAGATAGCTTTTTAGGCCAGGAAGTAAAAACTCCATAGTTTTCCAAGTTGGTAATATTTTGGTATGCCAAGTAGTATTTTGCAACATGGTCACACTGATCTGGTGGACTGAAGTGCGAATGTGCAAAGTATATGGAAACACCTGGTCTTAATGATACTACCCAGGACTCTACACAGGGCATAAAAAGGGCACACATGGGTGTAAAATACGCCGATATACCCCTTAACTGAACCACAGCCTTGAGGTACTTGAAAGTTTCTGTCATGTCCCCCCTCTCCCTCCTTTCCTCAAGTGTATACATGTGTAAAAGTGCTAATAAAACTGAAGGATACAGTGCATTATTTTAAGTTAATAGACCCTTAGAGACAAAGTAGTAATCCAATTACCATTCAATACTCGTATTATTCACCATCACATATCTGCTACTCCAGGACTGATTTTTTTTTTTTTAACTTTCCATTTTGTATGAAGTTTTCCTTAATCATACATAACAGAAATAATGTATGATACAATACTAAAAGAGATTAAAATATTGATGCCAAATTCAAGGTACAACCCCACCCCCCACAAAAACACCATTTGGGAGCAAGATATTTTGCAATTAATCCATAGCCGGCTTTCTAAAAGAATGAAGTCCATCTACACGCCCAAAAAATGCTTCTTGAAAATATTCGATAATGCAGATAGTTCTATGTTTGAATAAATGCACATCATTACTGTAATAATAATAATAGTGATTTTAATCGATAAACTTAAAATGAGTGTCTGTAATGGATGCACAGAAAATTCATATAACGGCAAAATCTGAAGGACTGCGATCTCTTAGTCAGGTCTCAAGGCACTTAGTATAGCTGATAAGAAAAAAAAATTACTCACCCTAGTAATTCTGTTTCTTCCCAGTGATACTCAGGTATTCATAACTTTCTGCAGTAAGCCTGGAGGGTTGGACTGCCCGGAGAGAATGGAACATATGCAAATGATGGATTCATCTGCACGTGACACGTTTTCAAATGCTGCCCTATACTAACTGCCAATGTTCTAAACCTCCTCAGATTTCCTAGGAGCCTGAATAGACAAGCAACACAGTAAAATACTGCAAGTATTTAAGATGGATGAGAGAGATGATTCAAAATAACCCTAATTTTAGTCATAAGAAAAGCTCCAACTGGAGAAAAACACAAAAATCTCAAAGATTCAGCATGTCAGAAGAAAAATAAAAAACATAAGCCTTGTTTACCAACTTGTACCACTATGTGGCAACATATATACAGTCACTGTGTTGTACCCTTTTGTGGTAGTGCAGCATGCAGGAGTGCAGAGGCTTGAGTTCTGGATGGGGAGGTAGGGCGGCAAGTTATGAATACCTGAGTATCACTGGGAAAAAAACAGAATTACTAAGGTGAGTAATTTTTTCTTCTAACCCCAGTAATACTCAGCTATTCATAACGTTCTGCAGACTACGAGGCAGTACCACTGGAGGTGGGCACAGAACATTTACTTAGGAAACAGACTTTGCAGGACTGCTGTGCCAAACCTAGCATCACTTCTAGACTGGATATCTAGATTGTAATGCTTTGTAAAAGTGTGTACTGTCTTCTAGGTAGCTGCTTTACAGATATCAACCAGTGGAACATCCCTTGCAGCTGCCAGAGTAGCAGCTGTTCCCCTGGTGGAATGCGCCCTCAACCCTGTTGGGGGCTCCCTACCAGCTTTTGTATAGCAGAATTGAATACACTGGACTATCCAATGAGAAACCTATCTTTTAGAAGCTGGATTACCCTTTTCCCACATCCCCATAGGTCAGAAAATACAGGTTACTTACCTGTAACAGGAGTTCTAGGACTGGTATATGTTGTCCATCCACACTGTCTGGCAGGTTCCTTGCCACTTTAAATTTTCCTGGAAGGTCTTCAAGCTGGCTCCTCCCACCCGCCCAGGTGGTAAAACCCTTGGTTCTGCCCCATGATGCCAGATCTAGCCCACTGGAAGCCAGGTTGCGCGTCGAAGCCGGGGAGGTCGGGTGGGTCGTGTGGATGAACAACATATACTACTCCTAGAACTCCTGTTACAGGTGAGTAACCTGTATTTCTAGGGACGTGGATATGTTGTTCAATCCACACTGTCTGGCAGACTCCTAGCAGTTCTCCAGGAGGAGGGAGGCAAGGCGCGCACCCCCTACTTAGGGAATAAGGACTGGAGAACCGAGGTCCCAAAACCAGAATCCTGGCGTGACTCAAGGTCGATTTGGTAATGGGTAATGAAGGTGTGTGCTGACTTCCAGGTAGCAGCCCTGCAGATTTCCTGGATACGGACGTCCCAAGAAGCAGCCACCGAAGCAGCGGTATGGTGGGTAGAATGAGCTCTTATCCCTTTGGGAGGCTCCATGCCCGCTAACCTATAGCAGAGATCTATGCAGGAGGTGACCCACCTGCTTATCGTCTGCTTGGCTGCAGGTCTGCCAGGTATGGCTTCAGCATAGGTCACAAACAGCTGGCGAACCTCTCCCCGAACTTCAGCCGTTCACTCCTTATAATAAGAGAGCGCTCTTCTAGGGTCCATAGTATGGAGCCTCTATTCGGCCTCTGAGGTGTGACTGGGGTAGAACACCGGCAGAGTCAACACTTGATTCAGGTGAAGCTCCAACAGCACCTTCGGAAGGAATTTTGGGTGGGGGCGAAGGACAACCTTGTCCCTGTGGAAGACCAGATAAGGAGACTCTATGGAAAGCGCCTGGAGCTCTCCCATCCTTCTGGCTGACATAATAGCCACCAAGAAGGAGGTCTTCCAAGACAGGTGGGAGATGTCGCACCTGTGCATCGGTTCGAATGGCTTGCCTATGAGCTTAGCCAATACCAGCAGTAGATCCCACGGAGGTGGAGGTTCTCGTACCGGAGGGAATATGTGATCAAGGCCTTTGAAAAAGCGCCCAACCACCTTCTCCTGCGCCACCGACTGCTTCCCGGCCCGCGCCCGGTAAGCAGAGATGGCTGCCAGGTGCACCCTGAGGGTCGTCGACCGAAGCCCTAGCTGAGAAAGGGACCACAGGTAGTCCAGAATACTAGCCAAGGAACAGGAAGAGGGGTCCAACCCCTTGTCTTAACACCAAATGGAGAATCTCTTCCATTTGAAGGCGTAGCATTTTCTGGTTGACTCCTTACGGGATGCCTCAACGATGTTGAGGACCTCGTCGGAAAGACTCAAGGCCTAGAACTCTAGCCGCTCAGGAACCAGGCCGTCAGGTGCAGGGATTGAAGGTCCAGACGGAGAACCTTCCCCTTGTCGACTGAGATCAGGTCCGGGCAGGCTGGAAGCTGCCCTGGGAACCTGGAGCTGAGGCTGAGGAGATCAGGGTACCACAACTGGTGGGGCCAGTCTGGGGTTACCAGAATCACCTGCGCCTTGTCCCTCTTCACTTTGAGAAGCACCTTGTGGATCAAGGGAAAGGGAGGGAAGGCGTAGAAGAGGCCTGGGGTCCACGGCCTCGAGAAGGCATCCCCCTGCAGTGAGTCCTGCTGAGGGGGACGGGCGTGAAACAGCCTCAGCTTCGCATTCTCCCGGAGGCAAACAGGTCCACCTGAAGGGTGCCCCAATGGGAGAACAGATCTTATATTACCTCCAGTAGGAGAGACCACTCATGAGATGCAGCACCTATCTGGCTGAGGGCATCGGCCAGACTGTTGGAGGCTCCTGCCACCATGGATGGCTAGGAGATCTGCCTCCAGGCTGATCAAGAGAGACCAGATGCGGAGAGCCTCCTTGCACAAAGGCAAGGAGTGCATCCCGCCCTGACAGTTGAGGTAGTACATGGTCATGGTGTTGTCCGTCTGGACCTGAACCACCTGAGCTCGTACAAACGGAGCGAAGGCGGTGAGCGCTAGTCGCACCACTCGAGGCTCCAGCAGGTTGATGTGGCATTGAGACTCCTGAGGGGACCAGAGGCCGTGGGCCTTGAGTTCCCCCGATGGGCACCCCAACCCATCAGACAGGCGTCGGTCGTTAAAGTGACCGTCAGCTCAGGGCGGACAAACGGGATACCCTCCTGCAGATGAGCTGGGACAAGCAACCACTGCAGGCCGTCCCACATCTCCTGGGTCACCGTCACCAGCTGGTCCAGAGGACCGGAGCACTGTGACCACTGGTTGGCCAGCCCCCAATGCAGGGGACGCATATGCCAGCAGGCCCAACGGACCACGCTGGTGCAGGCCGCCATGAGACCCAGAAGGCGCAGGAAGACCCCGGGCAGGGCGCAATTGCCCAACCAGAAATGATTGGGCAAAGGAGGAAAGGACCTCGGCCCTGTCCGCCGGGAGCCGGGCTCTGACTCGAAGAGAGTCCAGCTCTGCCCCAATTAACTGAATCACCTGCGATGGCATGAGTTCCAATTTGGCCTCGTGAACACTGAGGATGCCATGAGACCCAACATGCGTTGCATGGAGAGAGCTGTAACCGATTGGTTCTCCCCGATGTAATGGGCCATCCGAAGGATGTCGAGTCTTCTGTCCTCTGGAAGGAAAGCCTTCGCGGAAGAGGTGTCTAGGAGTGTCCCTATGAAAAGGAGTCTCTGGGAGGGCTGCAGTTGTGATTTTTTCAAATTCAGCAGAATTCCCATTGACGTAAGAAGACGAGAAGTCGTTTGCACGGCTTCCAAAGTCCCTTGGCTGGAAGGGCTTGCTAGAAGCCAATCGTCCAGGTAGGGAAACACTCGGGAGTCCTATCTTCCTGAGATGTGCTGCGAGAACTGCACAACACTTTGTAAAAACTCGTGGCGCCAAGGACAGCCCAAAAGGCAGGACTCTGAACTGATAATGCCGACCCAGTGCTACAAACCTGAGGAACTTGCGGTGGGTCGGGTGGATGGGGATATGCTGGTAAGCGTCCTGCATATCCAGGGAGGCCAGCCAGTCGTGCTGATGCAGCAGGGGTAACAGGGTACCTAGGGAAATCATTTTGAATTTCTCCCTGGGGAGAAATTTGTTTAACTTTCTGAGGTCTAGAATGGGGCGCATTCCACCAGATTTCTTTGGAACCAGGAAGTAATGGGAGTAGAACCCTGTGCTTCGCAGATGCGGGGGCACTAGTTCTATTGCCCTGTTGCTTAGAAGGCCCTGGATCTCGGCGGTGAGAAGGTCTGACTGCGAGGCCGACAACCTGGGTTGTCGTCTGGGAGGACAATTCGGGGGGGTTTCCAAAAAATTGAGAGAATAACCCTCGCGAATTATCCGAAGGACCCATTTGTCCGAAGTTATGGACTTCCACTGGTTGTAGAAGTACATCAGACGACCTCCACGGAGGAGAAAGTTCCACCTCGGGCAATGTGGATGGAACTTGGGCCAGCAATTCATAAGGTGGCGCTGGGGCTTTAGGCCCCTGCGCTTTCTGCTCGCTTTCTTTTGAGGTTGGGCAGGTTGGCTTTTATGGAGCTTCCCTGCCTCTGCCTCGAAGGACTGGCGACTATGAGAACTGACGCTCATTCACATGCCCCGAGAGGGAGCAGGCGGAGGTCTGGCCAACTTATGGCCGACCCTAGTCTTCTAGTGGCCTCTAAGGCTTGTTCCACCTGAGGGCCGAAAAGAAAGAAGCCATCAAGGGCAGCGCCATTACCTGCTGCTGAGCATCATTCGTGAGCCAAAGTCGCAGCCAGGAATGGCGCCGAGTACAAATCACCTGCGGCTGCTGAGCGAGAAGCAGTGTCGGCGTCCATAGTGGCTTTGACCTGTTGGTTATTGGACTCAATACCTCTAGTAACGGTGAGAAGAAGCTCTGACTTGGAGTCCGAATCGGAAGAGCTTCAACCATTCTTTCAAAGAGTGCCACAGGATATACTCATACTGAGAAAAAAGCCTTGATAACTGGTCACGCATACTTAGAGTGGAGCAGCAAAGACTCTCTTACCTAATGTATCAATCTTACGAGACTCTTTGTTAATAAGTTCGAGCTGTAGTAGTTTGAGGAAGAACGACCTTATCATTCTCTGCCAGGACTACAATAGGATCATAAAGGCTGGGATGCCAAAATGGGGCGATCCTTGGAGCTGAATACTTCTTATCAATGGATTTAGCCACTGAGGGAATAAGAGCAGGATTATTCCATACCATTTGAGACAGCGTCTCGAAGGAAAGGCTGGATCGGAGGAGTCAAATCGTAGGGATCTCCGAGGCATGAAGGTATTGGAGTCTTAATATCTTCCCAGGATCGATGTCTGTAGTCTGGAGAAAGAGTGGATCTCAGGTTCTTCAACAGAGACTTAAGGACAGGTCCTCGACCACAGGCTCTGTAGCAAAGAAAGATCCTGTTTCCTCTACTTCATCACCCAACGAAGGTCTGGGTCAGGCTCAACATCATCTCCTGATGGTCCAGGAAGGACTGTCTGGACAGGAAAGGAGTGAAAATTAGGAGAGGAGGAAATAGCAGAGAAACAAGGAGAGTCCCGAGGGGCCCCAGCGCGAAGGCAAAACAGGTTAAGCAGCCGCAGAGACGCGAGCGCCGCCCGGCTGGCGCCGCCCGACCAGCGGCACCGCCAGCGGCGCCCGAACCGCAGCACCGCCAGCACCGCCAAACAGCCAGCGCCGCGCCCTTCGAACAAGCAGCGCCAGACCAGCAGCGCCGCCAAGACCGCGTGGCGCGCAAGGCCCAGCTGACACTGAAAACGCGCCGACAAGCCCGACAGACCCAGCGGAAGGTGCGGAAGCGCCCAGGAACCTGGAAAGCTAGAAGGAAAAAAAACAGGAGATAAGGGCATCGGCGTGGCCCCTGCGCGCGCATGTGTGAGGAAACACTAAGCGCTGAGTCACCGGCGCACAAGGCGCCAGAGCGACTCAGGAAGGTCCAACCGCCTACCCGATCGCCGGAGGAGCCGGGGCTCCGTGGAAACCGAGCCAGGCAGGAGAACCAACCTCTGAGCCCATCGCTCCATAAGAGCGGCCCACTGATGAAACTGCTTATCTGGAGCCCTACCTATAGGCGGGAGGGCTCCGATGTCGATAACGACGATCACCGGCAGTTAGCGACTCGAAGAAGGAGAACGGCAACTAGCAGCGATAACCGACCGTCAATGGCGCCCAGACATACCAGAGGCAACTTTAGTGATGCCTTTCTTCTTGACCTGTGGGCGAAGAAGAGCTCGAGGCGAACGGTGCCGAAAGCGATCGTTTATTTTTATGCCGCAGAGGACCGCCCATCCCCGGGCATTGACTGACCGTTGCCGGAACCCGCTGAGGAGAAGGAGGCTGACGGACCCAGCCGGCTGACTGAACAGCTTTCATACAATATCTCCCTACCGTCACCTGACCTGCTCATGGTCGACTCCGTCCAGTAGGCGAGACTTCTTCAAGTAAGTTAAATTTAAAATTTAGCGAAAATAGAATAAATTAAGCGATACTACTATCATGATAATGTTACAAAAAATAAACTGAAAACTATCGCTAGTTTGAAGTTTGACTCTAACAAGCGGCCGCGGCGTCACTGAAGCGCGCCTTTCGGCGAAGGAAAAAAGGAACTGGCGGTTTGGAGGGTGTCGTCAAGATAGTCATTGCGCTCGAGCCACTGCTCGCGAGCGCTGCAAGCCTCGGGCGTCTCTCGCGCCGACCCTCCAGCAAAAAGTTTGCTCCCGATGGGTCCTAGTGCCTCCGGTGCTAATCCCACTAGTGTGAATGAGTGGTGGAGACTTATGTCCAGGAAGATCATCTGCACTGCTGTGCTTCTGACGCTATGGTTGGTGTAGCATCTGCTCAGCTCTACCTCCTCGGATATTTTTGTCATCATCTCACCCAAAAAATTTCTACCCATTGGCTGCCTCAAGAACCACTTCTCTTTTTGTCTAGGACACTCTGTGGCTGTTTTATAGGGTGCAAGTAGAATGCAGGAGCTCTCTCAGGACACCTTCTCCAGTATTCTTTTAAGAGTGCTACAGGACAATGCTTTGAATCACTTGGTAATAGAGAACACCTCTTAGAGATTCCCTATTACTTTTGTCTCCTCTCCTGTGATTTTTTTTTTTGCTTCATTAAATGTTAGACATATAGTCCACTCCTCTTGCATCTCTCGCTACTTCAAATGAATTTTGGTTCAGCTCTCTCAGACCTTCCCTTCCCTTCCTCTTCTCGCTAGCCCTAATTGGAGCTCGAACCACAATCTCTTCACTAAGCCTTGTGCCGTCTCTGGATCAAGTTTTCTACCGTTTCTTATTTTATACAAATCTCCCTCGGTTATTGAAGGGTGATGTGTTGCCTTATCTTTGCCATTCCATCTATACTGTTTTATTACTGCCACAAATACGTTATTGGCGCCTTGAAATGCAACATCAGTTGTTATGTTTATGTTCTGTCAGACCTCTAGACTGTTAAAATATCTATTCAGTCCTGCTCTGATACCACAAAAAGAGCTAATACTCTACTGCTCCCCGTCCTCGGCCCTCACTGATCCATAAATTCCCTCAGGATTTGGCTTAGCCGCTCTACTGCGACAGTTGCTATGTCAACAGACATCTGCTTTGATCGGAGCCAGTCCGAAAAGACATTACAGGACCATTGCGTGTTTTTGACAGTGTTCACTTTGACTTTCTTCCTCTCTAATTCGTCCAGATCTGCTCTCGACATATTTAGATGTCTCCTACGACCCTGTTTCTCTTTTGTGCACCTCTCTCCTCCTTCTTTCCAGACATCTAATTCCTCGTTCTCCTCCACTATTATCTCCAGATGCTTTACTTTTGCTATCTTTTTCCCCACTTCCTCACTCAGTTCCTCATTTGAGAGCTGTACTACTCGCTACCGCTGCACATTCTGCCATTTTTTCGTTGTCGCCGAACTCTTCGTCTACCCATTCTTCCATAGCTCTTCCTCCAGATAAACTAAACATTGTTCTCCTTCTCTCCATGTCTACGTTTTTTTTACTTCCCTCGTTCTATATTTTCCCCCGGTCCCTCGCTCACACTTCTCCTACTACTGCTCTAGCGTACCTACTTGCTACTTCACAACTTACTAGCTTCCATTTATTCAGTTCTACTGTTTCATGCATTGCTCGTTTTCCCCCCGTGGCTGCTTTCTGTACTTCTCAAGCAACACTGCATTATCACCTCATAATGCCGTGTTGCTCCTGTACCACCTGACGCTCTTCATCCTATCACGTTTCTTCTTTGGTATCCTATTATTTTTGCCATGTTACAATCAAATTTATTACGCACTTGAGGAGTGCAATGCTATGTTAAGCCTGAGATTATTCGCTATATATTTACTACGTGAGCATCAGGCCATCCTTGGGCTCTCACTTTGCTTCTTCTTGCACATGCCCTCACAGTGCTGTTCCCCGACCTTGGTGAACCCACATTTGCATCCCCTCGCCTAGTTGTACCTACCTGTCTGCCCCCATCTACCCATTTTCCTGTGTCCATCATGCCTCCCCTGTACCTCTGGGAACCCAGTTAGATATTTTAATCTGACTGGCACCTTACACACAGTTCTCAGTGTTTTTGGCCCTGTGCTATTCACTATATTTGTAGGCTCCAGAACTTCATTGCAGTATTGTATTTAGCTTATTTATCATGATTTTTCAATCTGTAATTCTCATGGCTAGATTCATCTTGCCATTTTTGCACTGTGTTGATTGTTCACTTACTTTGTACCCCATGCCCGGACTGAACCTGGAAAAAGTTGTGGCTCAATGTGCCTTTCACAGTTACCAATTTTCAAACCAATAAATAAACATGAACAATTTATGTTTACCCTCTAGAAGCTTTCAATGGGGAGGACTGCAAGATTCCAGGGTTACTGTACTTGTAATACTTAAAATGTTATTTTTTTTATGATTTAGCCTCTCAAGGTTGCTATTCACGGTTTATTTTAAAACATAACACAGTGCTAAAAGAAAGGACAGGATACACTTACCTTCCATCTCAGCAATGGCAAGAGGTATATTTATAGTGTGGACTCCTTTAGATGAGTTAATTACTAGTTTATAAATCCCATGGTCATGGAGCACTGCATTTGTTACCGTAATGGAAAAGTCCGTTTTATTGAAATGAACTCTGTTTTTAAAAGCTTCTGCTAGCAACTCTGGCTCTTTATCAGCTTTAGCATAATCCAAAATGGTAATCCAGCCTTCTGAGTTTGAAGAGCTAAAAAACCAGCCAAGTGAAGTGAAGTCCTTTTCTGGTGTATTTCCAATGCCAGGGATGGTCACATTACTTCCCACAGTTGCAGACAAAGGTGATCTCAAATCTTCTCCAGAGCCTGCAAGAAAAGGAATAACATTTTTAAAAAACAATGCAGAACAATATTTGACTTCAAACTTGTTTTCAGAATATAGGTTTTTAGCTAGCATATTTTTTTGTGTTTGGTAGACAAACAAACCCTCACAAGTGAGGTTGCTAATCTATTTGATTTAGACTCCAGATCAATACACCAATACTTGAAAGAGAAGTTTTAGGAGACTCGGGTAACTAAGATGCAATTTATTATGAACCAAACTGCAGGTAGACCAGTCAATTTATTGTGCAGACCCAAAAGAAACAAAACAACCTGAGAGGAAGTGTCTGCTCAAATGTTACTAGAAAAACTGTGAAAAGGAAACAAGGCAGCACATTCCTGGGCTCTCAGTAGTTCTTGCCTCCTGGAGGTCCAGGACTCCCAATATTGAAAACTGGGAGTACCATCCAAATTCTTAAAGTCCAGTAGTGATCCTTTAGAGCCGCTCTGGTACATTCCGCTAATGTGCAAGTGGTTAAAAGGCAACAGACTATGCATCCTGAGAAGCCAACTGTGCGTTCTCCGGGGGGGGGAATCCACACTGATGGATGAGAATTCCAATGGGCTGCCAGACCACTAATAATGCAGGGCCTCGTGTCACTGAAAGCTCTGCACTCTGGTTCACCAGGATTCTTAGTTAATAATTTCATCTGCATATTATCCATCCAGCAACTGCAGGGACCATTACAGATCACTGACATTTACCAGCAAACGCTGCTGTATCAAAGCTCCTGGTCCTTCTGTAACTACTTGTCTTGTAAGCTTAATTTTTTGTCACCAATTTTATCACTCACAACACAGAAATGCATCCACTCCCAACCTACATTCTGGTCATCATACACATCCTAATGGTTGCTCTTTGGTCTCCCCAGTGCTTTTAGTATTTCAACCAGCACCAACCTGGCTGCACAAGACAGCTCAATCTTGCTATCAGAGCATGGAGACAGCGGACTAACATACTAAAAGTCAGCAGAATAGGCCTGACGGTCTTTCGTGTCTGCTCTGTAGCCAGCCCCTATTGGGTGCTCGCTCTCCCACCCCCAGCCCCTGAGGAGGTCATCTTCGGCTTCAGTTTACCCATGCACCTGTCCCACCCCCTCTTGAAGCCCTCCTCCACCAGACTCCCGAGCAGTGCATTCCACGGTCCCACCACCCTCTCTGTGAAGTAATACTTTCTATGTTCTCCCCTGTAATTTCCCACCTCCAGCTGCCATTTGTGCCCCCTGGTTGTGCCCCCTTTCTTTATCGAGAACATTTCTTTGGCTCCACCTGTTTATCTCTTTCACATATTTGAACACCCCTATCATGTCACCCCTGTCTCTCCTCTCCTCCAGTGAGTACAGCCCAAGTTCTTCTAGCCTTTCCTCATAGGTCTTTTCTCTCATGCCCTGAATCATCCTGGTTGCCCTCCTCTGGACCCTCTCCAGCAGTGCTATGTCCTTCCTGAGGTGAGGTCTCCAGAACTGCACGCAGTACTCGAGATGCGGCCTGACCAAGGCATTATACAGAGGGAGGATCACCTGCCTTCTCCTGGACATAATTCCCCTGGTTATGCAGCCCAGACTCCTGTTTGCTTTTGCCCATGGTCTTCTGCAGTTTCCAATGTTATTCATTTTGATGTCTACCACCACCCCTAGGTCCCTTTCACTCGTTGTGGCTTGCAGTGAGACGCCCCCAGGGTGTATACATGACCAGGGTTTCTGACCCCCAGATGCAGCACCCTACACCTCCTGGATTAAACCTCAGTCCCCATCTCCTTGACCACCCCTCCAGGGTATCCAGATCCCTCTGGACTGTCTTTCTCACTTTGTCCCCGTCTGCCAGTGCTCCCAGTTTTGAGTCATCCGCAAAGAGACTCATCCTACTCCTAACCCCCCTCCCCATATCGGAGACATAGGCATTGAAGAGGAGTGGCCCAAGTACCGAATCTTGGGGAACCCCACTGAAGACCTTCCTAGGAGAGGAGACTATCCCACCAACCACTACCCGCTGTGTTCGCCTCGTTAGCCAATTTTCTACCCATCTAAGCAACTGTTCTCCCACCCCTTCCCCCCCAGCTTTGTTAACAACCCAATATGGGGTACAGAGTCGAACATCTTACTAAAATCCAGGTATAGGATGTCCACCGGTCTTTGTTGGTCCAAGGTCCCCATCACCCAGTCTTAAAACTCAATAAGGTTAGTCTGACACAATCTCCCCAGGACAAAACCATACTGTTTGTCATCCACGTAGCCCAACCATTCCAGTTGCCTCCCGAGCTTCCCCTTGATGATGCCCTCCATTATTTTTCCTACCACAGACGTTAGGCTGACAGGCCTGTAATTTCCCATCTCCTCCCTAGACCCCCTTTGTGGAGAGGCACCACATGAGCCACCCTCCAGTCTTGAGGCACCCATCCTGTCTGCAGAGAGCCGTTGAAGAGTGCAGCTAGTGGAGCTGCTAGTTCGTCCGCCAGTTCCTTCAGTACCCTCGGATGCAGCCCATCCGGTCCCGGTGTCTTATCAGTTTTTAGTGCCCGAAGGGCCTCCCTCACCCTATTCTCTGTGATTTCTCTCTCCCAATCCACCCCCTGAATTAAGCACCTGTCCCCTTCCAGGTCTGGCCCACCTGGTGCCCCAGCCTCTTCCAGTCCTCTCAACTCCATCTGACCTCTCTGCTCGGCTGTCTCCCCCACCCTCCTTTCAGGCTGAAAGGATCCCCTGGCTCCATCCATAAATATAGAGGCAAAGTACTCATTTAACACCTCTGCCTGATCCCCCGCTTCCTGAGCCCATCCCTCCCTAGTCTTGATCCTGGAGATCTGTGCTCTCCCTTTTCTCTTCTCCCCTATGTATCTATAGAATCCCTTTCCCTCCCTCCGGATATCCCTTGCCAGGATATGTTCCATCCTTGCCTTGGCTCCCCTCACCACTCTGGTGGCCCTCCTTGCTGTCAACTCGTAGCCACCTGTGGTAATATCTGTTTTATAGGGGCATCCATATATTTTTTTTCCTCTAACCCCCCTTTTTCTATATTTTGTTTGCCTTATTTTATTTTGTTTTATATGTTAAATCAGTCTGTTGCAACAGCATGTCTCATTTTATTTTAAGACATTATGTATTTAGGTACATTGCCCCTTTAAGGTATATGTGTAGACTGGCCATCTATGCATATATCGGTGTAATGTACTAAAATAAATAAAGTTTATGTGTTGCCCTGATAAAATTAATTTATTTCCACCTTTCTTGCTCTCCAGCCTCTTTGGGAACTGTTTAAAATATAAAGTAGAAACAGTGTTCGTTTTGTTTTGTAACCCCCCCCCCCACAGCGAGAAGGATTACCTTGGGTTTGCTGTGCTGCTGAAGCGAGCAGCTAGAGATTTCTTCTGGAAACACTATTCCTGCTGGAGAGAACTCCAGATACTTATGTTTTCTTTCTTCCCTTTCCACAGAAGGAAGCTGTAATTACTTGCATTCAGGTAGTGAAAACCCTAAATAAAAACAGTTTAAAACCTTAAGTAAAAACTGTTGAAAGCACTAAATCACAGAAGGAGGATTTTCATTTTGTTTGAAAGCTGTAATGCTAGATTACAGAAATATAACAGTGTTATAAGCTCTATCTAGTAAAGCTGAATCTTAAAGCTGATACAACTAAAGGGTCTAAAAACACAGACATATATATTCTACAGTTATGTTTATTTCTTCTGCTTTTTTTTTTGGTGTGTGTTTCTTCATTAAAAGAAAGGCATTCTTGATAACATTAAGTTAAATTAAGTTTTAAGAGAAAAGCTCAATTTAAAAGTGCTCACCAAACCCAGGGTGTAGCTCTAGGGGAAGCCATGTTTGTTTTGCCTTTCTTCCTATAGAGACAGCCAGCCTTTCTGTTTCATTATTTATAGTTTGTAAATAAGGGGGCGGGTCTGGATAGTTATGTAATGTTACTTTATAACTCTAGGCAGGATTTTATTTTGTGTGGTTACCAATATGATATTTTAATTCAGCCTAAAAGGGGATTTATGTTGTAAAAAACAAATATAATGTCTATTTAGCTGTGTTTAAGAGTTAGCTTCTAGAAAAGGGGTGGAGCTTCCAAATATCACATGACTTGTATGTATAAAAGGAGTCATTTCTCATTCTGTGATCAGATCTCGACGGGACTAGTGCTCTGCTATTCCATTGCTGGAATTACACTAGCTGTTTTCTAGTGTGTTGTTATTTTGTCATTTGGAATTATTTTATTTTTATGCTGTTATTTATTTTTTTTTTTTTGGTTGTTCAGTTTGCTTCCTATTTTTGTAAATAAAGACTTATTGCTGGACTTATTCTAGACTCCAGTGTCATCCTTATACCCACACCTTCACACCACCTCTCTCCCTACCCCCCCCCGGAGCACTTAAAATATGCATAGGCAGCCTTTTTATCCCTCACCGCCTCTTGCATCTCCCTGTTCCACCAGCACAGCTCATTGGCTCTACCATACTTATGCCCTACCCTTGTACATGAGCTAGTAGCCTCCTGCACCCCTTTCTTAATGGTCTCCCAGAAGCTACCCGCATCCATGTCTGGCCCAATCTTGTCCAAACTACCCTGTAGAATCCTGTCCATGCCCACGAAGTCCGTCCCCCTGAAATCCACCCCGGACACAGCAGAAACCAGACCGTGGCATTGTCACCACCTGCCAGCGGGCTACACACCACTAAACCCCTTATCTGGTCACTGTCTGCAAGGACAACGTCCAGTATCCTCCCCTCCCTAGTAGGTTCCCCACCTACTGGACCAGGAAGGCATCCTGAAACATATCCATCAGTCTCTGCTCCTTGGCCACTGCTGATGTCATAGTGTCCCAGTCTGCCCCTGGCACATTAAGGTCCCCCATGACCACCATCCTACCCTTTCCACAGTCACAGTGCCCCTTGATGTTCTCAACTAATTTTTCTTCCAGGGCCTCATCCATTGTGGGGGTCTGTACACCACCTCTATTTTCAATCTTTTACCTCCCCTCATTTGTAGGGTTACCCAAATCGCTTCCACCCCCCCCCCAATCAGCCTCCTCCACTCCACTAACCCCTATGCCATTTCTGACAATCAGCGCCACACCTCCTCCTCTCCCCTCTTATCTATCCTTCCTGAATAATGTATACCCTTCCAAGTTTAGGTCCCAATCAGGGGTCGAAATAACCACCTGTCTGTCTGTCCCAGACACCTAGTTTTCCTCAGGGACAGCTGGTTTTATGTCTCTGCCTGTCCCTGGGACAGGTACTAAGTGAAAAAGAGTGAGCAGGAAATAAAACCCAGGATCCAGGTACAAGTTCTGCAGGACAGTAAAAATGAATACTGCACCCGTCCCTTGGACAGCCATCCATAAAAAAATATTTCTAGCCCTGGTCCCAATCATTCTTCTGGGTGGCCCATGTCTCAGTAATTGCTGCCACATCCGCTGATCCCTCAGCCAGCATCGCCTGCAGCTCGGGCATTTTTTTGCCCATGCTCCTGGCGTTGATCAGGACTGTCCTCCACCCCATCCCCCCTCCCCTTTCCAATTGTCTTGGCCCTGCGCAATCCCTATTCGCCCTTTCCTGCAGAGCCCTGGCTGCATCTACTTTGCAGTCACTTGCCCTCCTCTCGCTCCCTAGACCTAGAACCTCAAGAAGCCCTCCTGGTTCCATTTCTTCACTTATCCTTCCCCCTTTATAAGTTTAAACCCCACCTCTCGACCATGAATCCAGCGAGTTTTAGATTCAAGATCTCTCTCCCCTCTAAGTTGAGATGTATCCTATCCCTGGTATATAACCCCTTGTCCTCCCTTGTCCTACCATGTGTCCCCCACCAGCCCATACCCTTCTGCCCTGCACCAGTCCCTGAGCCATTGGTTCATCCCTCTGAGTTTTTGTTTGGTCTCCCTGGACGCCCTAGGTACTGGTAGAATCTCTGAGAAGGAGACTGTGCTTCCTGTAGAGTGGCAGACCCTGGCTAGTTCCCGAAACCTCACCTGGATTTCCAGATCACTGTTCCCTTCCAAGTCATTTGTGCCCAGATGTACTAGGAAATCTGGGAATCCCCCACATTCCAATGCTAGTGAGTATAGCTGGAATTTGGCCTTGTGTACGAATAGGCCTGAGATACATTTAGCCTTGATTGGGCTGCTTTTTCCCTCCCCTACCCCCTCCCACTGGATGCCCCAGCCATGGAGTCCCCCAGCAGGATAACCTTCACCCCCCCCCAATTTACTTGCCCTTTTGATCCCCTTCAGGATCCTCCTTCTTTCATCGACCCCAGCTTACTCCTCCCCCCCCTTCAGTCCAGGGATCACTAGTCTGTATGTGCCTTACCATGCTCCTCCTGCCTGTGGCTCCCAGTTTGCTCCTCGTCCCCCCACCTCATGGGTGGCACTGACTGCACTCCCCCAAATCTACCGCAGGCTCCCTTTCAGGGCCAGGATCCACAGGTCCCCCACCCAGACACCCTTCGACTGCTTCCCTCCTAGCCTCCATCCATCCCTCCGGTCTTGTCTCCCCCACCCCGTCAGGCATAATTCTCCCTACCCTCCCTTCCTCCCCAGATAACTCCCGCCCCAATGCTGGACTTTCTACAGTACCCCTACTACCCCCTCCTTGGCTGACTTCCCCAACCTGAGTGTCTGCCCAACCCCATTTCTCCCCTTCCCCGGCCTTGTCCTGTGCTCCTCCATCCCTTCCCTCCCTCCAACCTCAGCTCATGTCCCTCCTCCCTCCCTTTTGTGGATGTGGCCACCTCTCCTACCCCATCCCTCCCTCGGCTTGCTGGCCAAACCCTCTCTGTCTGCCTGCTCCCCCTGTTCTGCTACCTCTCCTGCCCCCAACCCCCCTCAGCTTGCTGACCAAACTCTCTCTCTGTTCTCCTGTTCCCCCCACTCCCGCCATCCTCTTCCACCTCCTCTCCTGGATACAGCTGGGTGAATAAATTCCTAAGCACAATGCTTGCCCCGCCTTACTTTCTCCTACCCCCCTCCCTCCTTCGGTCCCTCTGATCGGCCACCCTCCTACTAAGTGTTTTCCGTCCGTTGCTTGTATCGTGCCCTACCCTCCGGAGAACCCATTAGGTCCATGTCAACCTGTCCCCTGGGGTATACCGTAGTGTCCTTGCCTACTCCTGTGAAGCCCTTTCCACCCCATTCCTCCCTTCTCATGCCTTCCAGCTTTCTTCTGATCCCCTCGGCCTCCCCACTAAATCCTGACAGCTGAAAACACATTGGACACCCTCCGAACCTCCATGCCCAATTTAAGATTATTGCTGTCCCGCACCCCGTACACCCAATCACCCTACCGAAGATGCCTGCTCTGGCCAGCCCCAAGTCCACCCTCATTTTGGTGTGAGCAGTACAACCCTCTTGCAGAATCAATATAGGCAGTAGCACACAAGGACCCTAGCTGTGTGTCACCTCTCCCAGCAGAAAGTACAGTTACATAAGAACTTACCGTAACAGTAGATCTTCGAGAGAGACTCTTGCAGTAGGTAATTACATATAGGACTGACACCGGCCGGCGGCAGGACCCCACGGAAAAATTTCTAGCTAGCAGTCCCTGGCGAGGGACCGCCCCAACGTCAGGTAACCGGCATCATGCGACGTCGGTATAAAGGGGCAGTCCCAGACGCCCGCCTTCCAGTTCTTTCCCGCCACAGGCCCGGACGAGAGAGAAGCAGATGTTTCAATTCCTGGAAAAAGAGCTGAAGAAGCCTAGGAGGATGGAGGCCGGGGAGGTATTACCTACTGCAAGAGCCTCTCTCGAAGGTCTACTGTTACGGTAAGTTCTTACGTAACTGTACTATCTTACTTTGAGAGGGCTCTTGCAGTAGGTAATTACATATAGGACTGAATCCAAGCAGTCTGGAACAAATAAAAGGCACGGGAGGAGGAAACTACTCCAGAAAAAGCAGTAGCCGTGCAAACCTCAAGACGGAGGCCTTGCAAAACAATAACCAGCCTGCTCTACAGCGAGAGGCAATGTCAAACTGTAGTGTTCGTGAGTATGGGACGGAGTACAGGTGGCAGCAAGCGCAGATGTCTGCCGCAGACACATTCTTGAAAGAAGAAGCCAGAGGCCGCTACTCCACGAGTGGAGTGACCTCTGATTTGACCGGAAGGGTCTTGTTGTACTGTCATAACAAAAAGTGATGCAATGAGCCAACCACTTGGAAAGGCATTGCTTGGAAACAGCATTGCCTTCCCTTTTGTGAGCAAAAGAGACGAACAACTGATCAGTCTTTCTGAGATCCTTTGTCCTGTCAGTGTAGTATCTCAGAATCCGGTGAACATCCATAGTATGGAGTAAATATTCCCCTTGGTTGGAGTACTGCATGAAAAAGGCAGGTAGCTCTATGGACTGATTTAAGGTAGTCTCAGCTACCACTTTAGGCAGAAACTTAGGGTTTGTGCGAAGAACCACTCGTTCTTTGTGAAAAATCAAATATGGGATTTTACACATAAGGGCCTGGAGCTCAGAAATTCTTCGAGCAGAAGTAATGGCCACCAAGAAGAGCGTCTTCCACGAAAGAAACTTCAGATCTGCGGTTGCCGCAGGTTCAAAGAGAGGAAGGGTAAGTTTCTTGAGAACAAAGTTCAAGTCCCAAGGGGGCGCAGGAGTTCAGATGGGGGGCCTCAGATGAAGGACCCCTCTAAGAAAGGTCTTGGAGACCTCTAATTGGGATGAACGCTTTATCTGCGAAAGGAACATGGTAGGCTGAAATAGCAGCCATGTGCACTTTCAAAGAGGAATGACTGAGACCCAGGTCAAAGAGATGACGTAAATATTCCAGCAGAACCGCCACTGAACAGGAGAAAGGCTCCACGTTCCTAGAGGTGGCCCAAATAGAAAATCTCTTCCATTTCATGGCATAAGTGGACCTAGTGGAGGGTTTTCTAGCCTCCACCAGAATCTCCGCCACTTTTGGAGAGACACCAAAACGAGATTGAGCTAGGTCTGTAGGAGCCATGCATGAAGTTGCAGGGACTTGAGGCCAGGATGGACCAGGGTCCCCCAATCCTGGATCAGCAAACCTCGAGATAAAGGAAGAAGAAGAGGAGGAACCTCTGAGTATTGTTGTAGAAGAGAGAACCAGATTTGCCTGGGCCAGAAAGGAGCGATCAGAATCATTCTCGCTCCTTCTGTGGATAGTTTCTGTAATACACGAGACACCAGAGGAAATGGGGGAAAAGCATAGACTAATCTGCCCTTCCAGTCTAGAGACAGAACGTCGCTCCAGAAAGTGCATCACTCTGGAACGAGCGAGCAAAAGGTGGGAAGTTTTGCATTTTGGGAAGAGGCGAACAGGTCTACCTGTGGAGTCCCCCAAAGCTGGAAAATATCGTCTAGCACCTTTTGGTCCAATTCCCACTTGTGTGGCAGGGCAGAGGAGCGGCTTAGCTCGTCTGCCAGGGTATTGTCGACTCCTGGAACATGAATCGCAGTGAGGTGAAGGTTGTAATGAGTTGCCCAGTCCCAAACCCTCATTGCTTCCCTGCATAGAGGGTAGGAGCGAGTCCCTCCCTGCTTGTTGATGTACCACACCACGAACATGTTGTCCGTCTGGACGGCTAGGTGACCAGGAAGAATGTATTGGTGAAGGGCTTGGAGAGCATATAGAACTGCTTGAAGCTCGAGCACATTGATGTGGAGAGCTAGTTCCAATCTGGACCATAAGCCCTGGGTCCGGTGAGGATCCAGATGGGCTCCCCAACCTTCGCCTGATGCATCTGTGGTCACAGTCTGGGAGAGGGGAGGATGACAGAAGGGAACCCCCCGAAACAGGTTCTCTTGAACCATCCACCACTGCAAGTCTCGTGCCATTGGCGAGGAGATCAGAACTAGATGATCTAGGTCATCTACAAGTTGATCCCACTGGGAGTGAAGAGTCCACTGAGAGATCCTCATGTGAAGTCGAGCTCGGGGTACCGTCGGAACAGCGGCCGCCATAAGCCCCAGGAGACGGAGAACCGACCTCGCCGGAACTCTCCTGCGTTCTGATAGCAGGGAGATCTGGGACTGAAAAGAGGCCGCCCTGTCCGGAGGCAGGAAGGCCTTGCTCATTGTCGTATTGAGGATAGCCCCGATGAACTGAAGTCTCTGGGAGGGATCCAGGTGAGACTTGGAATGGTTGATGGTAATACCCAGGCAAGTAAAAACCTGCTGGGTGACGGAGAGAAAATGCAGGAGCTCCTCCCTGGACGAGGCCGCCAGGAGCCAGTCGTCCAGGTAAGGGAACACCTGTACTCCCATCGTACGCAGGTGGGCCGCTACCACAGCCAAGCATTTGATAAACACTCGGGGTGCCGATGAAAGACCAAACGGGAGCGCCCAGAATTGGTAATGGTCCCCCTGAAATGCAAACCGAAGATACCTGCGGTGAGAAGGGCAAATGGGGATGTGCAGATACGCATCCTGCATATCCAGCGCACAAAGCCATTGACCCGGCCGAAGAAGGGGCAGAAGGGTCTGCAAAGAGAGCATCCTGAACCTTTTGTATTCCATGTAAAGGTTCAAGGAGCTGAGATAGAGAATGGGTCTGAGATCTCCCGTCTTCTTTGGGACCAGGAAGAAATGTGAATAGTAACCCGTCCCTTGAAGATGAAGGGGAGCAGGTTCTATGGCCTGCTTCACAAGGAGGGCAGAGATTTCTTCCCGGACAAATGAAGATGGTCCCTTGCGTAGGACGACTTCAGAGGTGGGTGGCGGGGTGGTTTCTGTAGAAACTCTATAGAGTACCTTCGCTATAATCTGGAGCACCCATGAATCCGTTGTTATCCTCTCCCAACCTGGAAGGTGGAGGAGAACCTCCCTCCTACTGGTTCCTCCGGTGTGTCCGGAGGCAGTAGGAGAGGGGAGGAGTCAGGTGGTGTGGGGCAGCGCCGCAGCTGGGGCACCCACTGCTTTTTTGGGCGGGGGGGACCTGGCATCTGCGGGGGCCCGACGTTTAGTGGCCCGCCTTCCTTGGGGTTTCGCTTGTGGCCGACTGCGTCTGTAAAAAGGACGGCGCTGCGGGCGATGGGGACGGTATATGGAATCCACGGATTTCAGAGCCGTCCCCTTCTCCTGCAAGTCGGTGATGATGTTCTTGATATCACCACCGAAAAGCACTGAATCCCTGAAAGGTGCTTCCTGGATTGCTGACTGCACCTCCGGGACCAAACCTGACACACGGAGCCAGGCATGACGCCGAAGACTCACGGAGAAAGCAGAGCTCCACCCGGCAGTGTCCACTGCATCGTATGTCGTCCGCAGAATGTGGCGACTGGCCGAACGAGCAGAACGGACTAAATCGGCTAACTCCTGCTTAACTTGAGAGTCAGGTAAGGAGTCAATCTTAGATTCCGCCTGGGTAAGGATGGCCTTCTGGTAATCCCCCATATAAGCAACATAATTCAGGGCCCGAATACCCAGCGTGGAAGAGGCATAAATCTTTCTTCCATACTGGTCCAGGAGGTGAGATTCCTTATCCGGAGGAGACGAGCTTAGATGTTTGGGATGCGCAGACCGGCTGTGAGCGGCGCTAATCACGACCGGATCTGCACGAGGGTGGGAGTCCAAAAAGTCTACACCCTCTGGAGCCTGATATAGCCTGATAGACTTCCTAGGAAGCTGGGCTAACGCTGACGGTTGTTTCCAAATAGTGGAAACAAGGTGGGCGTGAGGCTCGATCCAGGGTGGCACTAAAGTTGGAGCTGTCAAGGGCAGGTCCAGATGTTCAGCGAGTTTAACCCGCTGAGGATCTGGTTCCAAGGAGCGCCACTGATGTACTTCCTGGATTTTTCTGAGCAACTCTGTAAAGGAAGGATCCTCCGGAGGAGACTTGGAGGGTCCTCGGCCGGGCTTGGACGGAGGCGAGGCTCGTCATCTCTCTCGGAGCATCCGTCAGAAGAATCGAGAGGGAAGAAGAAGAATCAAACAGAATAAGACTCCCTAACACGGCTGGGGCAAGAACGGGTTTCTTGGGGAATCCTGGGCCGATGTCCTGCCCTCTCAGGATCCAGAGGGAAGGGCCCTGAGTCCGAGGCGTGAGGGAGTGTGCCGCCTCGGGCGACGGGAGCCAGGGGCGACCGCCGTCGTAGCAGTGGTTCCCTCATTTCCTGGTGAGCTGAGCCTGGCCTCAGCCCACCAGGGAAGCCAGAGTTCTCTGCAGATCCACCGCGGCCGAGGGGCGGTGGAGGTGGAGGAGGAGGAGGAGGAGGGGAGGAACACGGATTGTATCCGTGAGGCGAGTATCCAAAACCCAGCTGTGGGAAAACCGGCGCCGGGTATTGTGGTGTTGGGTACTGTGGCATCGGAGGGACCGGCGTCGGGTACTGGGCGCTGGATACTGTGGTCCAGATGCAGCGGCACTGGATAAAACGGCAGACACCAGGCGCGCGAAGCTGGCGAGCAGGCGGCCGGAAGGTGGCCCTGTGGGTGGATCAACACTGAGAGCTCTGGGGGGTGCAGGGCCACGCGGAAGGGAAAATCCCTGATGGCGTCCGGTTGGACGGCGTCAGGGCTGGTGTTGGTGGGACCTGCGTCGGCGGGCGGCGTCCGAGGCTGACGTCAGATCCGGTTCCGTGGGAGGAGGGTCCAGCGGAGTGGAACATCCACCCGCCGCGAGGATGGGGAATCCCCGGGTCAGGCTGGGGTGACTCGGGCTCCCGGACGGCAGCGAAGGCTGCAGGGAACCCGGAGTGCGGCGGGGTAGGAGGTCCGTCGTGGGTTCAGTGCCGCGCGCGACATCGGGGAGCCACGGCGGCTTAGGGGCTAGTTCCCCGCGGGTACCAGGGGAGCCGCGCGCTCGTTTTACGGGTCCTACATCGGGAGGCAGACCGAGGAGAGGGAGCAGCCGGGCCGAGGGGGACGAGGTTGTGTGCCGCTCTGAAGGGTCGGGCGTCTTATCGACCTTCTCCCGGCGGACGTCGGAGGAGCCGACATCCGACTTATGGTAGTCTCCTACACCAGTAGGCCGCAAGCCTGCGGCCGAACCGGGGGCAGAGGCCTCCTTTTGCCCGGAGGCACCTGCAAGGCATAAGCGCGAGCCAGACGGGCGGGCCGACGCCTCCTCCAAACCCTTGGAGGCTGCCGTCGGATGGTCCCCTGGAGGGAATGTAACCTGGGCCGCGACTCCGACGAGGAGGCCTTCTCCCGGTGCCTCTCCTTGTCCCGCTTTTTGCAATGTCCTTCCGGAGAAGTAGATGCCTGCCTGAGCTTCTTCAATTCTTTCTCCATCGAAGACATCTTTTCCTTGAGAAGATGGGCTTCCAGGGACTGTTGGCGTCGTCTTCAGGAAGCCGCGTTGAAGTGAAGGCAATGCAGGCACTTGTTGACCGCGTGGTCGGAGCCTAGGCAGAAGAGGCAGAGGGAATGGCCATCCTTGTGTGGCAGTTGGGCGCCGCACGAGTTGCACTTGTTTTTGTACTCGGAGGGTGTAGGGGACGACAGACACCGACGATGACCTGACGATATGAAGGAAAAAATACTTTTAATTTTCGGTAAAACTGATGAAAGAGCAGGGCTGACTTAGCACGAACTTTACCACGAGGCGCTGCACGAGCTAACGGCGGGAAATAATCAAGACAGGCCCAGGACCGCTTTATACCGACGTCTCATGACGCCGGTCACCTGACGTGGGGACGGTCCCTCGCCAGGGACTGCTAGCTAGAAATTTTTCCGTGGGGTCCTGCCGCCGGCTGGCGTCAATCCTATATGTAATTACCTACTGCAAGAGCCCTCTCGAAGTAAGATCTCAATTTACCACAATTCTTCCTCTTTCCCTACAACAGCCAGTTTTTCAGCCCCAGTTCCCAGGTAGTAATTTTGCCCCCCTACAGTGATCAGCAGCAATAACAGTTCACAAAGTTTGCCTAGTCCCTCAACTGTGGACAGCAATCAGCTGTAACCAGTTCACCAGCAGTAACCAGTTCACCAGCTGTAATATTAATCAGTTCACAGACGTCTCATGTCCCTCAGCTGTAGGTAGCAGGTAGTCAATGGTACCCAAGCCGGTACAGCATACAGTTCCCTTTTCCCCCAATCGTCAACAATCCAGATCACCCAGTTCACCGTTGTCACATGTCCCTCAGCTGTAGGTAGTAGGTAATCAATGGGCACAGCATACAGATCCCCTTTCCCCCAATCAGTACAAACCAGATCACCCACTCACAGTCTGCCCCTCTCCAAGACTCCACCCCCACCGACCATTTAACAGAGGGTGGTGTGGGACACAAAACAGCTCTCATGCTTGCAACTGGGCTAATGGTCTTTATAGCCCAGTCGAACAGTCCAAAATTCGTGCCCTTAGCGCTGATTGTCCCCTCTGCTCCTCAACGGCCGGGGGCTCCCTCTGCTCCTCAACAGCCGGCAGCCCTCCGATCGACTCCCCTTCTGCCAATGCGGCTCTGTTCGGCCCGGTCCTGCTCCCCCACTACCGATGCGGCTCCGGTCTGCTCCCGCCAATAAACTCTTTCGCCGATCACCGATGTGGTTGCTTCCTCTCCTGCCGCCGATGCAGCCCCAGAATTGCCTGCCCCGGCTCCCAAAAGCAAACGAAACAGCTCTGCTGCTTGTGAATGGGCTAATGGCCTTTATAGCCCAGTCGCACAGTCCAAAATTCTGACTGACGCAGCTAGAACATTTCTAACTAGGTGGTAAGCAGACAGATACATGTAAAGGGTCTGTAATGTAAATCAGGACCTTTTGAGAGGGTAAAACACAGTAGTTGGTGTGCTGGTCTGAGCTGGGGGAAAAGAGCAGATAATCATTCTTGCATTTAGCTGGCTCTGAAGTATAGCAGTGAATTGAAGGGTGTGGCTTCGGCAGAAGTGAAGCAGTTGTCTGCTTTTAGACTTCCCTACCCTTCATACAAGAGCACTATAAAAAGACACCCTCCTAATGTGTCCAGCACAATTATGTCCAGTGAGTAAGTGAAACAGCAAATTGGTGTAAAAGGTCCAAGATTGGCATCTTAAAGAGATCCACCAAGTTCTGCCCTTGCACCCCAAGTATGGGTGCCTTACCTCCACAGCAGTTCTATAATTCCAAGCTGCGCCTCAAAAAGTAATCCACAGAAAAGAAATTACAATCGTAAAAAACAGTAACCTGGGTCCCAAGGCCTTCCAGTTTTTTTCTCTTCGCCTCGCTCCGCCTCCACGCTCACTAGCATGATGACGAGATACTAGGAAGAGCACGGGGGCGTGTTCCATCACAGTCAATGGGTGCCAGCTTTTGGCTTCATTTTTAGTCTTATAATGGCCACTGCATAATAAAACATGGGCACCGGTCGACTAACAAGGCCTTGTCCAGCAGAGGGAATGTTTAGAGGGGGAACTGATGCTGGGAAATGTGGCTGAGCCAGAGACTCGTAGGAGGTTTTCTCCTGTGCTGTACAGGCAGAAAGTAACCGCTCCGCTACTGCTCCCGTACCGCAGTCAAACAAAGGTACAGCAGCAAGTAAAAAGATGCCCAGCACAAGGATGCAGCAAAAACTTATACTTTTAATAAATTCCAGTAAAAAACATTACAGCACCTGGCCGTGCTGTGCTAATAAAGTGCAAAAGTAAGGGTCGGATATCCAGCTGTACCTTGCAGTTTATTAGCACAGCCAGGTACTGTAATGTTTTTACTGGATTTTTTTGAATGTGTAAAAGTATCTGCTGTGCTGTGACAGAGTAAGTTCAGTTGATTGATTTGGGGGAGCTCTGGTAACTGACTTGCTCAACATGGCCTACTCCCTCGTGTTTACTTGCAACCCTCATAACAGGTGGTGGACAGGACCTGCAGGAAAGGGGAAGGGAGGGGGCCTCTGTTAACTGACTTGTGCAACATGGCTACTGGCAGGAGTGGGTCACTGACTCCCGAGACTGCTTGTTTGTGATAACATGCAGCCCTCTTAAGTATTATAACCGGTGGTGCACAAAACCTGCAGGGAAAGGAGAGGGGCTCTGCTAGCTGACTTGCATAAAATGGCAGCTGGCAGGAGTGGGTCACTGACTCCGCTAAGACTGCTCCCCTGTATAACTGGTGGTGCACAGAACCAGGGCAGAAGAGGGTGCCAAACTGTGGCCTGCAAGTAGTGAGTCGGCAGGTTTGCAATCACTGCCAAAACCAGTCAAGACAGAGGCACATCATCCTCTCATGTGGAACATTTGAAGTGAATAAGGTTTTTTCAAGGTGATCACAGTTCCAAATGCTGGAATCAGTTTATGCTGGTGCAGCTGTGTTGAGGTAGAGGATAACAAATTGTTTGTCAGTGTCCCACAACATAAGGAGAGAGCTGGGGTTTCTGGGAGTTATTAGGACATGATGGACAAGAGAGTCAGTGTGGTCTACTACTCTAACCAGCACACAATCAGCGGCACTCTGAGTCTGGACAAATGTAGGGATTCCTGGGGGACTCTACCTACCCTACCCCCAGTCACACTGACTAGTGCTACAGGACTTATTCATTCACCACCACCTCCTTGGGTACCACTCTCCACCCCCACCACCCTTGTACCTATAAGGAGCGGATAAGGACATCTTAGAAAATATTATCCTGTCCTATGATTGTCTTCACTTGGAATGAGCGCATGCATTTTACCAAATAAATGACACAGGAAGCAAGTTTATTTGTATTCTGTTTATTGTTCTGTTCACAGTAATGTTAAAAAGGTGTCTGAAAAAATTCTGCCAACAAGCCTTCCTGACTGATCTGAGCATCATTAGAAGGCAAGACTTCTATCTAGCCCCCTCCCTCAATTAGGCATTTAACATCTTTCACAGCCTTTTAGTGGGTCTAATAGACAAACATGCCCACTAAGGCTGATCAAGTCCAAGAAAAGAGCTGGCTGGTTCTCTCCCATTTTAAAGAAAGCCCTCAAGGACAGAGAATTCTGGTGGAAAAGAGCATGAAACCAACGCTGACACCAACTAGCTTGCCTTTCGTGTCTCCAGAAACACCTGTACCAAACTAAATAGGTCAGAAAAGGCCAGATATTTCCAGTCAGCCCTGGAAGATAACAAAAACAATGCTGCGAAGTTCTGGAGCATCCTCAAAGAGGCTGAGGGTTACAACACCGATGCCTTCCTTCCAGCCAAAATAGTGTCCGGTGATACCACTTCCACGGATAGAGCGAATATACTAGAACAACTCAATGAACACTTTGCCACAGCAGGACTGGCATTCAACGTCTCTCCAGTCAGTAAGATTAGCCCACATAGGGATACCAACGACGCAACAAGCCCCAACACTGACACTAATCAAAGTTACTCCTCCCCCTTCAGCTTTCGCCCTGATCCTTCAAGCAAGTGGAGGACCTCCTACTGTCCTTGGATACTAAAAAGAGTGCAGGTGCTGACCTCATCGAACCTTTCTTCCTAAAAATAGGCCATTACTACCTGACCGCCCCCATCGTCCACTTATTCAATACCTCCCTGATACAGGGTGTGGTACCCTTGCCTTGGAAAAATGCCCACATCATCCCATTGTTCAAATCAGGGGACCCTAGTGACCTGAACAGTTATCAGCCTATTTCCATACTATTCTCCCTTTCAAAACTTCTGGAAAAAATAGTTAACTCCCAAATCAGGGAGCACCTGGACTCACAAAAACTGCTAAACGCTGCTCAGTCGGGCTTTAGAGCCAAACAGTGCACAGTTTCTGCCCTTGCTAAAGTAACCACATACTGGCAAATTGCTTTGGACTCTAAGAAGCACGTGTTTGCAATCTTCCTTGACCTTAGTAAACCGCAGGGTTTTAAATAATTGATTAGCAGTTTTTTTCCTTGGGGCAATACTAACCGTACAGAAAGCATTTATATAGGTTTTCTGGAAGTGTTATGTTTGTTAAACACAGTGAGGCAAGTGCTATGCATTTTCACAATGTTTTAGAACTTTTATGAGCAAAACGCTAATCAATTTTTAGAGTTAAATAAATCCCAAAGCTTTCGACACTGTGGACTACAGCATTATGATAAATGCATTGAGTAATATCAGTCTCACTAGCACTGCCATTAATTGGTTCACTAGCTATCTTACTAATAGATTGCAACGTGTCAAAGCTTCAGGAGATTTGTCTCTATAAAAAAACACTTCCTCGAGGTCTCCCTCAAGGCTCTATTTTGGGCACTATATTATTTGCAATCTACATCAATAACCTCGACTCACACTTACGCACAGCTAATGTGCACTTATTTGCAGACGACATGGTCCTTTACACCTCTAACTCTTCTCTGGACATGGCTCATAAGGAATTACAGCGAGATTTTATCTCTCTCCAATATAATCTTACGAAGCATAAGCTTCTGCTTAACGCCAAAAAGACTAAAGCCATGATCCTCTCACCGAATGCCGCACCAGGACCAACATACAACCCTCAGATTCTAACCTTATTGGGTGAACCCCTGGAAACTGCTGACACCTTTAAATACCTAGGATTCTGGCTGAACAATAAGCTTAACTTTCTGTGCCATCTGAATGAGCTCTCAAAAAAATTAAGACGACGCTTAGGCATATTCTACTGCATTAAGCATACTAACCAAGGAAGCCAGGAAGAGACAAGTGCAAACAACCTTCATGCCACTACTTGATTACGCTGACTTTCTCTACAGCCACTGCCCTTCTTCAGTGCATGGTAAACTCGACACTCTTTACCACCAGGGATTGAGATTCAACCTTAACATACCTTTCCGCACCCACCACTGCCTATTATACCAAGAGATGGGATGCTCATCACTTACTACGAGGAGGAGGAAAAGAAATGCCTTACTCTGGTTCTACGGGGCTCTGACTAATAATTTACCAACTTACATCTTGTGCTTTTTTGAGCGTGCCAAGGGGCTGTATAGCCTGAGACGCTTCTCTTTAATCTGCTTCCACTTACCTAGAGTAAGGTCACTTCACGGCTCGGCTACAATTAATTTCTCCCTTCCTTCCATATAGAATACTATGCAAAAGACTCTAAAGCTCTTAACCCTCCCCGGTCCTCTCACCTTCAAAGCACTGATAACAGGGTACCTAAAGGAATCCTGTAATTGCTACAGGTGACCAGTCCGCCCTTATTGTCGTGGTGCCCCTAAAAATTTCATGTCCCTTAAAAAACTCACAGATCTCACCTTCCCTAGCAGTGGACCTTCTTTTTTTACTGCAGTTCTTACTCCCACCTCCCTCTACTGTCCATACCCTTACCCCCCTCCCAGATCTCCCTATTCCTCCCGCCTCCTTACCTCTTTACCCTATCAAGTATTATCCGTAGCAAATCCATTGGACTACTTGTCCTACTGGGTGACTGGGGATGAATCATCCTAAGCATGGACTTATTTTGTACGTTTTGTTCTGTGTGCTATATTTATCACATGATTGTGTTATCCCTCTCTGCATAGCCCCGTCTTAGTTCCTCATATGTACAGTTTTTATTTCTTACCTTGTAACTGCCTGTGATTATTTTTAGGTCCAGGATGTTCAAGATGGATTTGTCATGACAGCCTGACATGAGATTTGCCACAGTTGCAGCCAAACAAAATGATGCAAACTTTCATTTTTATTATTTTTTTTTATTTCAAGTTTTATGCAGTTTGCCTGCAATGGGGGAAATGCAAAAATGAAGGTTAGGAAAGACTCACGGAGGTCAAGAACAAAAAAAAGGGAGAGAGGAATGGATTCAATTCCAAGGAGGTCATTATGATCACCAATATGTAGCATGATGGGATTCAACCTGGCTTGGTAACCACCAGGTAAGACCCACTAGGCACAAGTGCCCATTTTCCAGGGTAACTTGGGAGCACTGGGAGGTTAAGTGACTTGCTCAGAGTCGCATAGTATGCAAGTGAAGTTTGTGAGAATCAAACCCAGGTCTGCTGAGCCTGGATGTACCAAACTCATTCACAGCTTGTTACTATAATCCCTAGGCTGTACTCAGCCCCTGATAATGCACTTGAGTAAATTAATGAACCAGAAAATTGCAACACTTGATAAGTGAATAAATTAACGTGGGAACCAGCAACCAAGGTAAGGTCTTAGACATACTGAAAGAGGGAGTCTGGTTAAGTGGTTAGAGCATCGGTTAGGGAACCAACCAGAAATCACAGTTTCGAAACCCACTATGTAAGCAATAATACCCGACAGGGCGGGCATTATTGAGAAATACCGGACCGCCCGGGGGCGTAATGAGGCCCGACGCCGCAGGCGGAGGGCCTTATAGCCCCTGGAAGGTCCGGTATTTCTCAATAATGCCCACCCTGGAGGGTATCATTGCACTTAGAAAATGGGCATCTTAGTAAACTTCAATAAAATAAGAGAGGAAATCAGTTTAAAAATCAATAGAAGTAGTAGAATTGTTTTTTTTCTTGAAAAAGTAGTCCATTTGTTTAAAGGCTGTTCCAGCTCCTGTTGGTTCTCCCCACAGAGCTATTCTAATCTATTAGACATCCTCCACCATACACACACAGACAGACACACACCTGAACAAGAAATGTAGAAAACGTTCACCCCAGCAGTGTCTAGATATCGTCTGTCTCTTTTTGCGAAAGACTGTTTTTTTGGGGGGGGGGTTTTTCAGTAGCTGTTGGAGGATGAGTGTCTAGCGCGCGACTGACCTTGCGTGGCCCTACTGGATAGCTGCATCTGCGGTAACGAGGGACAGCTACGTTGTAAATTATTTATCTATTTCAGTTTGAGGCAGCTGCTTAACTAAGTGTGGGGACTCTGTATTTGCGCTGTATTCTTATACGCGCTTCCTAGCACAAAGCCAAATGGACTCACGGCTTCGTTTTCATTCAGCATGGTACTGAAACAGTGCGGTTGGGAGAGTGGTGCCGTTGTATAAGAACACGGCTGTTAGAAATTGCTGTTTTACCACTCTTACCGACTGCAAAGTATTCGGAGTGTGGGCTTTGTTTAGTTTCTTGCACTGAAGCAAGGAGACTGTGTGTGTGGGGGGGGGAGGGGGGATTAGCTCTCGCTAAGTGAAAGAAAAAGATGGCAGGGATTCAAAATGTTGCCGGGTGCTTTCAGCCAATGAGAAAGCAGGCTGGGCATCAGTACACAAGGGTACCTGGTGAAGTGGCACTTGGACAGGCTCTTATTTTTAGCTGGGCATCTATTGAAAAATAAATGCCCAGCTCGGAGCCAGTCTCAGCCAATCAGGTTTCAGAATGACTTCTTGCCATTTTCTAAAGGCAAATATTTCCTCACTGTGTATTCTTGGGCAAGTCACATAACCTCTCAGTGGTCTAGTCCACCCACCTGTGGAAATGTGTGAAAGCGGGACCCCACTGTAAACGATGTGCTGCATCAGAGCTGGGCTAGCATGGGTAAACACATTGTTAAAAAAGATACAGGGCTGAAGAGATAAATCCTGGTGATACTGCAATGCTTGCTAACATGGAGATTTGCCATAATATCATAGTATAAAAAACATGATTAATATTGACATTAAAGAAACAGTGCATGTTAGCGAGCATTCTGTAGCTATTCCTTCTTATTCTATTTCAGATTGCCCCTTTTCTTCTCTATTGTTGCATGCTTCCTTTTCCCTCATGTTGAGACTGCGTTAAAATTTTTTTAAATATTTTAAATAATTAAATGTTTTCATTTTTATTTGTTTCTTTTGGTAACCGAGTGAAGTTGTTGCAGGAATAGAAACCAGGTGTGTCTGTTGTATATACCAAGCTCATTCACAGCACATTACTAACCTCTAGGATATACTGCGCCAGCATCAGTATTCCTAGCTGATTTTAAACATACACTGACTGGGTGGTGGGTGCCCAATAATCTCAGAGAAAAGCATCTGTTGCATGCTAGTTCACCGGCATAAACAAAAGAAAAATGCAGTTATACAAGGGTGTTCTAAAATGGCTGAGAATATTAATGAAAACCTGGGGATATATAAGCATATTTAAGTGCATGTCCCTTTAACTGTTTTTAATGCTAAAAAGCAGACTCAACATGTGGAGGGGAATGGTATCTTACAAGACAGGAAATCAAGGGCAATCTAAACTTGAATAAAATGCTATAAGTATAAACAGCACAGGCCTTCAAGGTAAGCCTGCCCTGGACAAATGTACTCTGAGTACTAACAGAGAAATATAGAAACTGATGGCAGGGCTACCGCATAGCACATCCAGTTTTCTCTGTTTTGTCCTGTCCCTTTGATTACACTCCAGACCCCACCAGGTCTACGGCACTTTGTCTTCCTATCCCTTATGATTCCCTTGTGCTCTTCCCAGATTTTTTTAATCCACTAATCAGTGCACACAGTACAATGTGCAGTATTTTACTGTTGAATTGCCTCATACAAGTGCAGCAGTTTCATTTAGAGTAAGCTGACAAGTCTTTTTTCTGCATTATGATTTTCTTGTCTGGGCATAGCTAAGCAACTGTATATGTCTGTACTGTGTAGCTAAATGGAGGGGACTGGTGTATAATCTGGAAAAAGTCAAAATATCAACATTTTACATAAGGGACAGTTGTACAGTACTTTAAATACTGTATTATTCACATACACACAACGTTACAGCAATTAGGCAGTATTTTCAATGTTTTTCATATTTTGGAGCCACAAATTTGTTTTTGGACCCACATTTTTGACAGTGGCGGGTCCAGCTGGACACATGCTTCTGGACCCTTACCACTGTCACTGGGCTGAACGTTTCCTTGCTTGCAATTTGTGTGCTAAGTTGCGTGTTCCTCTTGACCCACCTTCATAATTATTTTAAGATGCATCAATGCTTGCTGTACTTTATAATCCATTATTTTTCGTATGTTTTGTTTCTCTAATTTTTTGTTGGAGTTCCCTGTCTCCCTCACTATGTAACTGCTGACAGGCATGTAAATTTTCCATTATCTGACAGTATCTAGCTTCATTCTGACAATATTTTCATGAGGCGTATGCTACAATTTATACTCTTAGGACTGGTTTCAGAGTGTCCCAGATTATTGCTGTTGATATACTTGGAGTTTTATTCTCCAGGAGTATCTGAGGCATTCTGGTTTGTATTAAAGTTAACAAACTGAGGGTCCCATAGTTGGAATTTGTTTAAACACCACACAGTGCATTTTTTCTGTTTGCCTAAATTTATTTACAAAAAAACAGAATTGTGGTCTGAAAGCAACTGTGGGCCATGTGAAATATCCTGTATGAGTTGTAGATCTTCACAACAAAAAAATAGTCTAAGCGTGAACAGCTTTTAAACCTTGCCGAAAAAAACGTATAAACCGTCTGTGAAGGGTGTAATTTTCTCCGAACATCAACAAGACCCAAATGGTCAACAGAACCCCTTAAAAAACACAGCACATTTGTAATTCTGTGGGAGCAATGGTTTGTGTTGTCCAACTTCGTATTCCACATCATATTAAAATGTGCATTCCACAATTACCTTCCCTTTTAAAGAGCAGCTCCCTAATAGCTGCTTCCCCCATTGTGGTTAATAACTGACCTGTATAGGAGTGTGCTGACCAAATATGGAACAGAAAGTCCTCCACAGTAAAGTTCTTTCACTCGTAAAATCCAATTTCGGCATTGCCATGAAAAAAGGACAGACTTCCCGATTGTAAAGCTATGCCCCTGCACCGGCCCACATAGCCCTGTTTTGTGATGTCACAAAATGAAGGCTGCACGAGCTTGCCCCATTGACTAATACAAGGGTGACTTTTCCACATATTTTTATACCCTTTACTGTTGGGATTTTAATAAATCACAGTGACCAATCAACTAATAGGGACCCTTTTTACTACGGAGGACTTTCTGTTCCATATTTGGTCATCACACACCTACACAGGTCAGTTAACCATAATTTGGGGGGGGGGGGGCAGCTACTCCACTACTAGGGAGCTGCTCTTTAAGTGTTCAAGCAATTTATTGAGAAAAGATTGGGTCACTTAAATTGAGTTTTGTGGTGGAAGGTACACATTCACCAACGTGACCTCTTGAGCATATAGTTTCTCCTGTAGAATTATATAATGTTCCTATGGATCTACATAAGAGGTTTTTACTTCTAATGGAGTTGTCTGTGGAACCATTATTGCCACCCCTCTTCTTTTTCCACTAGAGTGGGAGGAGGCATATACATCATATCTTCGTCCCCGTTTTAGCTTATTATGTTCAATTTCTGATAAATGAGTTTCTTGTACTGTATATAGTAAAGATCTGCAGGATTCTTTCGTAAATACTGAATCAATCTTGTTCTTTTTAATCAGGGTTTTCAGACCATTAATGTTCTGTGAAAATATCTTTATATGTATTAACATAATTCCTGACTGAGTAGAGGGTGTTGCTCCCATAGAAGAAAATCCCGCCTCCAGGCCAGTCTACCCCCAGAATGTCCTGTAGGACCCAAGGCAGCAGACCCGAGGAGAGTCCCAGCCCCAAAGACATAGAACAACACACTCTGCACTGCGGGAACACTCCTCATCTTACCATCAATAAAGCTTTCTCAATCAACCTTAGCCAATGTGTGCATCTCTTTTGTCAGAAACAGTAAATACAGGTTACTCACCTGTAACAGAAGTTCTAGGAATGGTATATGTTGTTCATCCACACTATCTGGCAGGTTCCTTGCCGCTTTAAATCTTGCCGGAAGGTCTTCAAGCTAGCTCCTCCACCCACCGGGTGGTAAAACTCGGCTCCGCCCCATGGACGCCAGATCTGGCCCTGGAAGCTCATAGGTTAAAGGCCGAAGCCGAGGTTTGTGGAAATTATAGGATGAACAACATATACCATTCTAGAACTCCTGCTACAGGTGAGTAACCTGTATTTCTAGGGACATGGATATGTTGTTCATCCACACTATCTGGCAGACTCCTAGCAGTTCTCCGGGAGGAGGGAGGCAAGGCGCACACCCCCTAATACTTACTTGGGGAACAAAGATTGGAGAACCGAGGCCCCAAAACCAGCATCCCGGCGTGACTCAAGGTCGATGTGGTAGTGGGAAATAAAGGTGTGTGCTGACTTCCAGGTAGCAGCCCTGCAGATCTCCTGGATAGGGACATCCCTGGAAGCAGCCACCGATGCAGCAGTATGGCGGGTAGAATGAGCTCTTATCCCTCTGGGAGGCTCCATGCCCGCCAACTCATAGCAGAGATTTATGCAGGAGGTGACCCATCTGCCTATCGTCCGCTTGGCTGCAGGTCTGCCAGGTGCGGCTTCAGCGTAGGTGACAAACAGCTGGCGAACCTCTCCCCGAATTTCAGCCGTGCGCTCCTTATAATAAGCGGCGCCCTTCAGGGTCAGAGTATGGAGCCTATATTCGACCTCGAGGTGTGATTGGGGTGAACACCGGCAGAGTCAATACCTGATTAAGGTGAAACTCCGACACCACCTTGGAAGGAATTTGATTGAGGCGTGGGGACTATCTCTGTCCCTGTGGAAGACCAGGTAAGGAGACTCTATGCTCAGCGCCTGGAGTTCTCCCATCCTCTGGCTGACGTGATAGCCACCAAGAAGGCAGTCTTCCACGACAGGTGGGGGAGACCACACCTGTGCATTGGTTCGAATGGCTTGCCCATGAGCTTTGCCAGTACCAGCAGTAAATCCCACGGAGGTGGGGATTCCCGCACTGGAGGGGAAATGTGATCAAGGCCTTTGAAAAAGTGCCCGACCACTTTTTCCTGCGCCACTGACTGCTGACCGGCCCGCGCCCGGTAAGCAGAAATGGCTGCCAGGTGCACCTTAAGGGTCGTCGACCTAAGCCCTTGACTAGATAGGGACCATAGATAGTCCAAAATGCTCGCCACAGGACACGAGAAAGGGTCCAACCCTTTTTCCCCCCCGACACCAAATGGAGAACCTCTTCCATTTGAAGGCATACACCATTTTCTGAGTCGACTCCTTCAGGGACGCCTCAACGACGTTGAGGACCTCGTGCGGAAAGACCCAAGGCCTGGAACTCTAGCCGCTCAGGAACCAGGCCGTCAGGTGCAGAGATTGAAGGTCGGATGGAACACCTTCCCTGATTGACTGAGAGCAGGTCAGGCGAGCTGGAAGCTGCCGCGAGTCCTGGAGCTGAGACTGAGGAGATCTGGTACCAGAACTGGCGAGGCCAGTCTGGGGCTATCAGAATCACCTCGCCTTGTCCTCCTCGCTTTCAGCAGGACCCTGTGAATCAGGGGAACAGGGGAAGGCGAAAAGAGGCCCGGGGTCCACGGGCTAGAGGCATCCTCTGCAGCGAGCCCTGCTGAGGGGGCGGGCATGAAACAGCCTCAGCTTCGCTCTACCTGGAGGCAAACAGATCCACCAGAGGTGTGCCCCAGCGGAGAACAGGTCTTGTACTATCTCCGGCAGGAGAGACCACTCGTCTTGATGCAGCCCCTATCGGCTCAGGGCATCGGCCAGGTGTTGGAGCTCCGCCACATGAATGGCCAGGAGATCCGCCCAGGCTGCGCACTAGTGACCAGATGCGGAGAACTTCCTTGCATAGAGGCAAGGAGCGCGTCCCGCCCTGGCGGTTTAGATAGTACATGGTCGTGGTATTGTCCGTCTGGCCTCGGACCACTTGACCCCGGAGAAACGGAGCAAAGGCGGTGAGAGCTAGGCGGACCGCACAGAGCTCCAGCAGGTTGATATGGCATCGGGACTCCCGCGGGGACCAGAGGCCGTGTGCTGTGTTCCCCAGATGGGCACCCCAACCCATCAAAGAGGCGTCCGGTCGATAGGGGAGACCGTCGACCGGGCGGACAAGCAGGATACCCTCCTGCAGATGGGGCGGGCGGTCCACCACTGGAAGGCGTTCCACATCTCCTGGGTCGTCCACACGCGCTGGTCCAGAGGATCTCAACGCTGTGACCACTGGCCGGCCAGACCCCACTGGAGGGGGCGCATGTGCCAGCGTGCCCAACGGACTATGCTGGTACAGGCCGCCATAAGACCCAGGAGTCGCAGGAAGTCCCGGGCAGGGCGCGATTGCCCAACCAGAAATGATTGGGCAAAGGAGGTAAGAACCTCGGCCCTGTCCGCCGGGAGCCGTGCTCTGGCTCGAAGAGAGTCGAGCTCTGCCCCGGATGAGGATATCACCTGCTTGACTCGAGTTCCGACTTGGCCTCGTTGATCAGGAGGCCCAGTTGAGAAAACCCGAGGGCCAGATTCCTGGACCGCTCCACCTCCAACCTGAGGGCTGCTACCAGCCAATCGCCCAGGTAAGGTACACCCGACCCTCGGGCGCAGAGGAAAGCTGTCACCGCTGCAATGCATTTGGTGAAGACCCTGGGAGCTGAAGAAGGCCGAAGGGCATGGCCTGGAACTCGAAGAGGATCCTCCGCTCTGAGGCGGAGGAATCTCTGATGAAGACAGACGGATAGGGACGTGAAAGAGCGCGTCCTGGAGTCAGAGAACAGAACCACACGCCGTGTTCCAGAGATGGTATTATCTGAGCCAAGTGACCATTCTGAAGGTTCGAGACCTAAGGAACTTATTCAGGTCGTGTGGGTCTAAGATGGGCCCAGCCCCGTCGTTCGGGACCAGGAAGTACCTGGACACGAACCCTGGTTCTGGTGGAGGGTCCTCTATCTCTTTATCACCCCTTCTGAAGGAGGAGGCGATGTCGGCTCGGCGAGCCTGTAGAGATTCTGGGGACCTAAAGCCCCCGCAGGCGGCGGCTCTGAAGGCGGAGCCTGCTAATTCAGAGCAGGCCTCTTCCCACCACCTCAAAACCCACCTGTCCGTGGTAACAGCGGACCAGGCGGAAGTAAGTGTGGAGCCGTCCCCAGGGAACCAGGGACGAGGTGACGGGGATGGGGGTGACCCCTCAGCCCGTCACTTAGCAGGCTTGGAGGAAGGACCGGCCTGGGGACCACCAGTTCCTTTTCCTCCTTGCTTCCTATTAGAGGAAGCTGATGGCTTGGGCTTGGAATACCAAGGTCTAGCCTGCTGGCCCTGACGCTGTTGGTGGGCCGAGCATGCGGCGGGAGTAGAGGGATGAAAGGGCTTAGGCTGGGGCTTATGACCCTTGTCCCTCTGCGCGGCCGAGACCGAATCCAAGGTGGCATTGGATTTTTCGATCCTCTGGAGGTGGCCTTCCACTCCAGGGCCGAACAGGTCTGTTCCCAGGAAAGGCGATCCATAGCTTGTGCTGGGTATCAGAGGTAAAGGTGGATATTCGCAGCCATGCCCGCCGACGCATGGCCTGGCGGCCGCCACTGACCGGGCACATGAGTCTCCTATATCTAGAGCAGTCTGGAGCTGCTGCTTGGCTACTGCCCTGCCCTGATCCCGCACCTGCTTGATCGTAGTCTGCAGGTCAGCGGGAAGATGAGGGACAGCCTCGTCCAGGGAACCCGAACAGGGCATGGGAGAAATGTGCCATGAGGACGGCCAAACTGGCCTGACGAAGGCCGAGAGAAGAGGCAGCATACACTTTCCGCCCCGAGTAGTCCAATTTCTTGGACTCTTTGTCGGGCGGTTTGTCCACGTCCCTGGCATTACTGGCACGCTGAAAACACTGTCCGTGACCAGCCCTTCAGCCGAGGGTGTTCAGAAAACCCGGACAGAGAGCCAGTAGGGACCGTGATACTTCCTGGCTATCCTGGCCGAAGGGCCAGGACAGGAAGCCGGACGCTGCCAAAGTTCCAGGGCCGGCCCGACAATGGCTTCGGCCACTGGAAAGGCCTCCGTGGGAGAATCCCCTCGGTCCAGAATCTCGGTGAGGGGATATCTGGCCCGTTTGGATACGGGTTCAAGCTTCATCCCAGTGGATTCTGAGATGAGCCTAAGAAGTCCTAGGAAGGATGAAGGGCTATCGTCCACTGACTGCCCCCCAGAGGACTCCAAGTCAAAACGCTTGGAGAACAGGGAGGAGTCATCCGACTCCGACGAGTTGTCGAATAGCTGCCTGGAGCCTGAGCCACCCTCCAGTTGCCGAGGCTTGTCAGGCGTGAGAGTGACCGACAGCCTACGAGGAAGGCCCTGGGCCAACCGCGACTCTTTCGTCGGTGCCCCAGCTGTCGGCTGAGGTGGAGGCGGTTCCACCACAATTGGTGGGGCAGCTGGAATAGGTCGGACAACTGGCCTGGAAACAGGCTCCTCGACCACTACCTGGTCTGGTGGCAGCCACTTCATGGCCGGAGAAGAGATCTGAGCCGGCTTATTGGCCAGAAAAAATTGTTGCCACATGAGGTCCTCGTATTTTCAGCGTAGCTTACGCCGAAGCCTTTCCTCCTCGTCCGAGGAGGAAGAAGAGGAAGAAGAGGAAGAGCGGCGACGCCGCTTGCCGCGGTGCCGAGACCGAGACCGTCTATGTCGACGGGAGCGGCTGGACCGCGAAGATGTCGCGAGACCGAGACCGAGAATCTTGCCAGGCCGAGGCCGGTGAGGCGGGGAGCCGAGGATCGGCAATCCCCTCGGTTCGGTCGGCAAAACCGACGGCTCCTGAGTCACAGGAACCGAAGAGCCGACGATATCCTCAGCCCTCACCGGGGGAACCGGGGAGGAGGGATTCTCGGCTTCTCCAGCCGACAACCCGTCTAATGGGTCGAGAAAAATCTCGACCACGTCGGCGGGAGTCTCAGTCACCTGGCCTGGCCAGGGGCACACGTGAAGCCAGTGGCGAAGCGAAGTTCGGCGAAGTCGATTGCCGACAAGGGAGGATCTTTCCCGCTCCCAAGGCGTCGACGATGAGACTTACCCTTAGACTTCTCCGACCGATGAAGCGGACCGAAGAAGTAGGACCCTAACGCTTTAGTTGAGAGGGTCAAGCAAAGCTCATAAAGGAAGCTGAATATGAGGTCAGCGATAGAGGACAAAGGCCGCAGAAGAGGAAGCTGCGGCCTGAGCCGCCTGCTCTTCGAAGGCGACCAACCTCTCTAGTTGTTCGGCGGATCCCGCAGCCACGGAAACCGCCAGTTGGGCCTCTTTGGATTTGACCGGAGGAAATCTTCTTTCGGGACGCCCCAGATGTAAGCGGGCAGCGCGGTCCTCGAGGACGTAGACTGAGAAGGAGGAACACAGGTCGCAAGCCTGCGGGTCGTGCTCCTGGCCAAGGCAATAAACGCACGTGGAGTGCGGGTCCGTCCGAGACATCTTCTGCCCACAGGGACATCTCCGAAATCCAGGAGTCTATTTGTCCATCGCAGCCGCGAAGGAAGAAGACCGAGAAAGTATAAAATTTTTTTTTTTTTTTTTTTTTTAAACCGAAGGATTTTAGGTCCAAAACTTAATCGCAGAGCGTTAAGGAGGGAACCTGAGCTTCCAAGCGGTAAGGAAGATCTGGCGTCATGGGGCGGAGCCGAGAGTTTTACCACCCGGGTGGGTGCGAGGAGCTAGCTTGAAGACCTTCCGGCAAGATTTAAAGCGGCAAGGAACCTGCCAGATAGTGTGGATGAACAACATATCCATGTCCCTAGAATGGTAATTTACCTTCATTAAACTTACTATCAACCAACTGGAGTTGAACTACAACCCCCTGTCCATTTCCCCCCTCCCTCCATCCCATCCAATATATATCCTTGCAAAACACAGAAAGGAAAAAAACTTTGTACAATAATTCAAACTATAATACAGTTTGACCTCCAAAGTCGAAGCGAGTAGTAGACATCACCTCTAGGGTCCCCATGGGGTAAGTTGTTTCTCTTGGGGCAAAAAGCCTGTTCCACAACCTGTGTGGATAAAGCCCTCCGTGGGATATCAAGATACCAAATTAAGACTGGTAGCAGTAATGATGAATAAACCAAAAACAACAGGCAAGGAGATTTAACTGGTAGCAACGTAGTTTGTCACAACTCCCTGGGAATGAGTTCCTCTCCTACAGTAACAGAGCTAGAGTTTCTGCATAAATCTAGTCCTATGAAAGTTTAAAGTGTTGACAGTGATTAACCTCTACAACTGAATGTTCACTGAAACCCTCTTAAGTGTTTTTAGTATTACAGGGTGTATACTGTAAGCCTGGAGGTATATTTTGTACTGCCGTACTCAACCGAGGCACCACAGATTAAATAAAGCCTGGCAGGCTCCTTTAAAAGTCATCAGGATTCCTGTGGTTTGGATTGGACTACTAAAAGGCCATTGCTTTCCTCCCATCCAGGGTCAAGAAGGGGTGTTATACTGAGGGTCCAGGAGGCCGAGGGCTCCGTCAACCACTGAGCCAGAGAGCCAGGAGCTCCCCAGACACACTGTCCCGCTTCGGTGGTAAAATCCCCAACAGCAGGGAGCGGGAAGAGATTCTCCCTAACTTATGCACCTCAGAGAATGGGAGGAGGCCCCCACCAGCCCCAGACTTCACGCTCCCCCAAACCATTGCCCAACCTCCATCCCAAAAGTGTACTTATCTTGTTATTTATCTCCTTCCTCCCCAAAAACCTATATTCAAACACTGTTTTGTTTATTAAGGGGAATTAGAGCCCAACCTGACGTGTAGAAATCCCTGGAGGGATTGATGATATATCTGTACTTCATAAGGGGCCTTCCATTAGTTATACTAGCATTTTAGGCCTCGTCATGAAAGGCAGGTCAATCACTAGACACTGGCCCTATGAGGCCTATTTTTTAGGCATGGAGCCCTGCCAACTGGAGAAGAGTGTCCGAGTGGAGGGGGGGATAAGGAGCAGCAGATCAGAACACCACGCGGAGAGACAAGGAGATGAGCAAGGCCCCCCCAAAGCAGGGAACACTGCTACACTCATGGCCTGGGATGGAATGCCCAACCAATTGGGAGGAGCCTGAGCATCAGGTACATCACCTCACCCCATCGGAGTAGCCTGGGGCAGGGGGGGAAGCGCTCCAGTACCCCCCCCCCCAATCTGGCACCCAAACACACAGCCCCATCTGCATCCCCCAACCATGGTCCACAATATTCTCTGGTGTCCCATTAAGTCTGATGTCCATAAGGTATCAATAAAGCAGTTACCCCTGCATTTATGCATTTTGGTAATAAGTACATACAGTGTTTCACTGCAGTACATCACCGCATCAAATATTGCTACATTTGGAAGTACTGGAGTTGTTCCAAGATTTCAGGCAGAGACAGGTTACGATTACAGCTGCGGCTTGCATGCTGAAGGTCTGAACGTCCCACACCCGCTCTGGTTAGCTCTCCTTCCGCACCTTCAGTCCCCGGGAATATGCTGTGTATAGACCCTTTGCTTGGAGGTATCCCTCAGCCTTGGCAGTGGAATGGTAAGTCTTTTGGCCACTCGGGAACTGTACCACCATCTTGGCTCGATAAAGCGTTTTGCCTGCAGGCATGGGAACAAGGGGATGTAGTTCCTTCTTTGTGTTTGGGTTAGGGGGGCATAGTCATTATCCACAAATATTCTCTTTCCTTTGTAGTGTAAAGATTTCTTTGCCCATGCTTTCTGCAGCAGCTTGTCTTTTGTAGTAAAATTTAGGGAGCATCTGGGGCCGATGGTTTTGGGCCCAGCACCCTTATGAGCATGCTTAATGTCCAGAGGGTATTCAGGACCTAGGTTGAGGAGGGAGCTCGGCAGGCCATCCAAAAAAGCTGCCGTATCTTGACCCTCATTCTCCGGTATTTCATACAATCTGAGATTTTTTCTCCTTCCCCAGTTTTCAACATCTTCTTACCGAGCTGCCATCTGTAGCTGGGAATTTGTCAGTTCTGTGAGCAACTCATGGAGAAACACTATTTGCACTGTGTTGGTGGAAATCTGTCAGTCTACCTCATCCGCCCCATCCTGGAGAACTCCCAAGTCTGCTCAGAGCCCCTGGCATCTCTGCTCAGAAATCTGTTATCACTTGGAATATGTTGTCAGATTTATCAGGTTGGTGCGCAATGTTTTGCTCTTTTCTTTGAGCTTTTCCACTTAAGCTATTGTTCTTTGGGTCATCAGGCTGCATTGTGGCAAGCTCCGCAGACAAAATCACCAGGTCGCCAGAGTCTAAGTCTTCTTCGACTTCTGCAAGCAGCTGATCATCTGTTACTGGTGAAATGTACCAGATTTATTTATTTTTTACGGATAATACTAGATACTGCTCGATGTAAGAACCTGGAGGTACAGTTTTCAGTAGCTTTATAGAGGGGTTTTTCCTGCATTAATTAAGATTTAGAACTGCTGTTTTGATGGAGCTCTTCCCTCACGCTGCTGCTCAGTGGGTCATGGCGCCATCGAAGTCCTCAGCAAGGCCTTCGATTCTGTACCACATAAAAGGTTGATAAAGAAGCTGAGGGATCTAGGGCTGGGGAGAATATGGTAAGATGGACTGAAAACTGGTTGAGTGATAGAAACCAGACAGTAGTGATTGGGGGAGGGGGCGGAGTTCTCCAGCATCAAGGAGATCACCAGCGAGGTCATGCAGGGATCAGTGCTGGGGCCTGAGTTGTTCAATGTCTTCATAAGTGACAGTGAGGAAGGCAAAATGTGCCTGTTTGCAGTTGACACCAAGGAGGGCATACAGGACCTGAGGGAGGACCTCGCCAGACTAGAGAGATGGTCAGGAATCTGGCAACTTAGTTTCAGTGCCAAAAAGTGCAAAGTGATGCACACAGGGGCCCAAGAACCCTCGGACAGAATATTACATAGGAGGGGCTCACTTAACTACCTTTGAAGAGGAAAAGGATCTAGGGATAGGGACTCTGAGTAACCCGAAATGGATTTATGACACCCGTTCGACAACAGAGTTGTCAACTGACATTACAGCAACGACTTTATGTCGACCACATAAACGACCCAGTTTTTAGGGGGGGCAGGGCAAATGCTCTGTCTCCTGCACCCCCCGTAACTAATATAATCAACCAACCCGAGTTGGAGTTGATTCAAGAGAGGAGGTTCAAGATCCCCAGAAAACAGCAAAGCTGGTCTCAAGAGGACATTACAGAATACAACAGCAAATTGTCACTGTAATGTCGCTCGCAGTAGAATTTTCAACCAGCTCAGCATAACACCTGAAACACAGCTTTCAGGGTAAAAAGGTAATGGTAAAGACTAACAGGATGTTGGGGCATATTGCAAGAGGATTCAGTAGTAGGCGGAGCGAACTGTCGTAGTAATATCGTTTGCTGTAGAATTTTAAATCCAGCATCGGCATGCCACCTGAAACACACCCCTCAGTGTAGAAAGGCAGTGGCAAAGGCCAACAGGATGCTGGGGTGTATTGCAAGGGGATTCAGTAGTAGGTATGCTGGGGTTATTTTACCATTGCACAGGTCACTGGTGAGACCCCATTTAAAATATGGGCTGAGGTACTGGCATCCTTACCTTAAGAAGGACATCAGCATGCTGGAGGGGGTCCAGAGGAGAGCAACCAAGATGATTGAGGGGTTACAGGATAGGTCCTATGAGGAGAGGCTGGGAGCCCTGGGGATGTATTTCCTGAAAGAGAGGAGGCAGAGGGGTGATATGATAGAGACCTTTCAAGTACATGAAGGGAATTAACAGAGTAAAAAGGGAGGGACTCTTTAAAATTAGTGACAACAGCACTACTAAGAAGAATAGCCTAAAACTGATGAAGGAGGAGATTCAGAGGGGATGTAAGGAAGCATTTCTATATGAAAAGGGTGGTGTCCACCTGGGATGAGCTGTCAGAGGAGGTGGTATCAGCAAGGACTGTGGGAGAATTCAAGGAAACCTGGGACAATCACAAAGGGGACCCTTGGGACCAAGGAAGGGGAGTAGAGGGAAGGACAGTTGTTGGGGGGGCAGGGTCATTGGCATAAATTGTAAGGCCAGACCCTGCATCACTTACTGAGCAGACGTGAACGACTGGGTGGTCTTCTGCTGGCTCTTTCATATGTTCGTAATTTAAGGTACATGTTCACTCTTGTTGTTGCATTTACAGTTGGAAAGGGCGGAATGTAAAAGGTAGACGTAAACTGGGAACAGGAACAACACCCTATCCAGGGTAACAGTATAAAAGAAAGTACACCAGGTAAAGGGGAACACAAGTAGCAACACAGACACACACACACACACACACACACACAGGGAAGCTAGGAACACCATATAAAGGGTAAGGGTACATAAGTATTTCCAGGTAACACAGGGAGTACAGAAGCTCGGAATACTAGGAGTGGTACAGTGCAGTGACTGTTGGCTGGCAGCTTCCAGAGAGCACTTCTGGATACTGCGCTGCAGCCCCATCTGCGTGCACCAATCTGGATTGAGGGAGGTTGTCAGCAAACTCCAGATCAAGCTGACTAGGATCTATCTCAGGGAGAAGGAATAGCTGAACTAAAGTGGGTTCTGGAAGGGTAGGAGTGACGGGACAGTGACACAATCCTCAATTTCTACACTGCTCTGGTGAGGTAGGACTGTCAGGAGGAGGCACCCGTGGAAGTTGCGGGGAAGGATGTGTGGGTTCTTCAGAGTAGAGACACCAAGGAGGAAGGAACAGAACCCATGAGAGGAGGAAGCAACATCTGGTAGGGGACTCAAACACACTCAAAAAAGGGGAAGCAAGGAACACCATATCAGGGTAAGGGTACATAGGTATTTCCAGGTAACAGAGAGGCATAGTCTTTGATGGGAGATAAGGACCGCTTGGCCCACCCAGTCTGCCCATTTCCCTACCTACTGGATAAGCTGCAGATCCCAGTTAACCAACAGCCTACATCTTCCTACACCCCCACCAGAATTGCCTTATGTCTGTCACATGCATTCTTGAATTCCCCCACTGCTTTTGACCCCACGACCGCCTCAGGATGGCGGTTCCATGTGTCCACCACCCACTCCATGAAACAAATACTTCCTCACACTGCCCCTGAGCCATCCTCCTCTTTTTCTTTAAATTGTGTCCCCTTGTTCTTGCACATATCTTTTTTGAAAAGATGCTACCCTCCTGGACTTTGTTGATTCCCTTGAGGTACTTGAAAGTTTCTATCAGGTCCCCCCTCTTCCTCCTTTCCTTGTGGGTATATATACTTAGCTCCTTTAGTCTCTCTTCATATGGCTTCTGGTGCAGACCCTGCACCATTTTAGTTGCCCTCCTCTGGACTGCCTCCATCCTGTCTATGTCCTTGCGGAGAGGAGGTCTCCAGAACTGCACATAGCACTCCAGATGAGGTCTTACCAACTGTCTGTACAGAGGGATAAAAACTTCCTGTTTTCTACTGGTGATGCCACTTCCTATCCATTCCAGTATCCCCCAGCCCTCCTTACTGCCTTCTAACACTGCTTGCCTACCTGATATGACTATCCCCAGGTCCCTTTCCATTTTTGTTGTTAGAACCCCCCTCCCAACTGTGTACTCTTCCCCTGGGTTTTTGTTTCCCAGGTGCATTATTTGCACTGAATCTAAGCTGCCATACTTTTGATAATTTTTCCAACCTTGCCAAGCCCCTTCTCATCCTTTCCACCCCCCTGTGTATCAACCCTGTTGCAGATCTTTGTCTCATCTGCAAAGAGGCATACATTTCCTTTCAGTCCCTCTGCAATGTCACTTATAACTCCATTAAAAAGGTCTAGACCCAGTACTGAACCCTGCAGTACCCTGCTAGCAACCCCCTTTCTTCAGAGTGAACTCCATTTACTATTACCCTCTGTGTCCTGTTGTCCAGCCAATAACTGCCAGTAACACAGGGAGTACAGAAGCTGGAAATAATAGGAGTGGTGCTCTGAAGTGGCTGCTTTACTGGCAGTTTTCAGAGAGGCCTTCTGAATACTGCGCTGCTGCCCCATTTGCGTTCACCTCTCTGGTTTAAAAGAGGAGGTCAGCAAACTCCAGATTGAGCTGACTAGGATCTACCCAGGGAGGAAGAATGGCTGGACTAAGGTGGGCTCTGAAAGGGTGGGAGTGGTGAAACAGCGACACAGTCCTCAATTTCTATGCTGCTCTGGTGAGACAGAACTGCCAGGAGGAGGCACCCGTGATAGTGACGGTGGAGGATGTGGGGGTTTTTCAGAGTGGAGACCCCAAGGAGGGAAGAAAACCCATGAGAGGAGGAAGCAACTTCTGGTGGTGGACTCATAGAAACATAGAATGTGACGGTAGATAAGGACCGCTTGGTCCACCAAGTCTGCCCATTTTCCTACCTAACAGATAAGCTGCAGATCCTAGTTAACCAACAGCTTACTTCCTCCTACCCCCCACTAGGACTGCCTTATGTCTGTCCCATGCATTCTTGAATTCCCCCACTGTTCTTGACTCCACAACCTCCTCAGGGAGGCTGTTCCATGCATCCACAACCCCCTCTGTGAAAAAAATACTTCCTCCATTACCTCTGAGCCATCCCCCTCTATTTTCAAATTGCCCCTTGTTCTTGCACATCTCTTTTTCTGAAAGATGCTACCCTCTTGGACTTTGTTAATTCCCTTGAGGTACTTGAAAGTTTCTATCATGTCCCCTCTCTCCCTTCTTTCCTCAAGGGTATACATATTAAGCTCCTTTAGTCTTTCTTCGTATGTCTTCTGGTGCAGACCCTGCACCATTTTGGTTGCCCTCCTCTGGACAGCCTCCACTCTGTCTATGTCTTTGCGGAGATGGGGTCTCCAGAACTGCACACAGTACTCCCGATGGGGTCTCACCAACTGTCTGTTCAGAGGGATAACAACTTCCTGTTTTCTACTATTGATGCCTCTCCCTATGCATCCCAGTATCCCCATCTGACATAATTACCCCAGGTCCCTTTCTGTTTTACTGTTGTCAGTATCTCACCCCCATTGTGTACTCTTCCCTGGGTTTTGTTTCCCAGGTGCATTACCTTGCACTTCTTTGCATTGAATCTGAGCTGCCATACATCTGACCATTCCTCCAACTTTGCAAGTCCGTTCTCATCCTTTTCCACTTCATCTTGTGTATCAACCTGTTGCAGATCTTTGTGTCGTCTGCAAAGAGACATACTTTTCTTCAGTTCCTCTGCAATGTCACTTATAAAGACATTAAAAGGACCTGTCCTAGTACTGAACGCTGCGGTGCCCCGCTAGTAACCCTCCTTTCTTCACTGTGGACTCCATTTACTACTACCATTTGCGTCCTGTTGTCTAGCCAATTTCTTATCCAGGCTACCACCTTGAGACCCACTCCAAGGCTGGCTAACTTGTGTATTAATCTTTAGTGTGGGACTGTATCAAATGCCTTACTAAAATCTAGGTAGGCCATGTCCACAGCCCTTCCCTGGTCTACTACTTTGGTCACCCGTCAAAGAAATCTATTAGATTCGTCTGACACGACCTTCCCATCGATGAATCCATGGTGCCTTGGGTCCTGTGCCCCACTGGCCTCTAGGTACTCAACAATTCTTTCCTTCAGAAGTGATTCCATCATTTCCCTACCACTGAGGTCAAACTAACTGGTCTGTAGTTTCCTGCCTCTGTCCTGCTCCCACTTTTGTGAAGAGGAATCACATCCGCCCTCCTCCAGTCCTCAGGTACCACCCCATCCTCCCATGATTTGTTAAAGAGAGTAGTCACCGGCGTCACTAATTCTACTCTTAGTTCCTTTACAATTCTTGGGTGAATCCGATCAGGCCCCATTGCTTTGTTCACCTTCAATTTTATTAGTTCTTTCAGAACCTCTTCTTCTGTAAATGGACTGGTACAGACCCCCGTCTTCAGAGTGTTTCTCTTGTTTGGTTTAGGTACCTCCCCCTCCTCTTCCTTTGTGAATACTGAGCAGAAATATTCGTTCAGTATCTCTGCCTTTTCACTGTCACCCTCTACCCACATTCCCTCCCCTTTATTAAGCCTCAGTATCCCTCCTTTGGTCTTTCTTCACTCTCTAATGTACCTATAAAAGGTCTTATCCCCTTCTTAACAGAGTTGGCTATCCTTTCCTCGGTTTGGGCCTTTGCTATTCTGACTGCCTTCCCTGCCTCTTTCTGCTTTAACTGATAAAGTTCTCTGTCCTGCTCCTTCTGTGTTTTCTTATATTTCCTGAATGCTATCCTTTTCTCCTTAACCTTCTCTGCCACCTCTTTTGAGAACCATAGCGTTTTTTTCCTTCGTTGTGTTTTGTTGATTTGCTTTACACAAAGACTTGTTGCCTCCTTGATGGCTGTTTTGATTACTCCCCATTGTTCCTCCACCCCTCTTTCTTGCCTGTTTGCTAGTGTTTTTCTGAGGCACGCTCTCATTTTCCCAAAGTCAGTCTTCCTAAAGTCCAATACTCTTGCTTTTGCATGGCTTGACTGTATGGCTGTGTTTATCGTGAACCACACTGTTTGGTGGTCGCTTGTTCCCAGATGGCTACCCACTTCTAAAATCTGAGATTCTTTCTCTATCCTCAAATGAGAGTACCAGGTCTAAGACTGCTCCTTCCCGAGCAGGTTCCAATACTAGCTGTCTGAGGCATGCCCCCTGTAGGGCATCAAGAATGACCATGCTCTTGGATCTGCCTGCAGCAAAGGTGCTCCAGTTAACATCTGACATATTCAGGTCCCCCATCAACAATATCTCCCCTTTTTCTGCCATTCTAAGGAAGCCTTCTATCAGAAAAAGGGGAGATTTTGTTGATGGGGGCATGCCTCAAACAGCTAGTATTGGAACCCACTCGGGAGGGAGCAATCTTAGACCTGGTACTCTCAACTGAGAGGGGGGCAGATCTGGGCAAAGGAAAGGGTGAGAGAACACAGGTGACTATGCGGTGTCACAGCCCAGAGGGATGGGGAGTGGATCCAGAGGATCGCTAATGCAGCAGGACAGGAGATGAGCTGGATGTCATTGTCCACCTGGGGACTAATGAACTGGCTACAGACAGGGCAGGGATAGTGCACAGGGAGTTTAAGGAGCTGGGGCAGGATCTTAGACACATAGCACACTCAGTAGATTTTGCTCAGGTGCTGCCCGTCTATCACAGGGGAGAAGAGATGGAACTCCACACTAAGACCTTTAACTCATGGTTGAAGGAATGGCACAGAGGAGAGGTTTGGCTACATCAGGACTGGGATCCACCTGGACTTATAAGGGCCTTTACAGGGGCGATACATAGACAGTGTCGGCAGATAAGGGCCTATGGCCCACCCAGTCTGCCCATTTGAGCTTGTAAGTTCAGTTTATGTTTTCCACGAAGTTTGTTGCCCCTTACCCCTGACCTCCAGAATTCCTTTATGTCTATCCCATGCATTCTTAAATCCCTTAAATGCGATGGCCTGCATCCATCTGGGAGAAGAACCACAGTCCTCAGTGGGCAGTTCAGATGTTACTTTCAAGAACATTTAAACTAGCTGAGGGGGTTGGGAGAAAAATTAGGGAGGCAGTAACTGCTCTCCACACCCCAACAGCCTGAAGTAGAAAGTAGGGAGAACCCGAGGGGAATGATATTCCCCAGAGTGGAAATTAATACAGTAAGCATGGCAGTAGAAATGAAGGGGGGAGGGGCACAAGCATTAAAAAGAGAGGGCAAAAAGAAAACAAAGGGGGTAACACAGGCTCATATGTTCTCCAGACAGGAGGAGGCATATGCCCATCAAGTTTGTCTGCCACTTTCAGGAGAAAACACCGGCGAATAGAATATGTGGTGAGGTACTGGCATCCTTACCTTCATCAGCATGCTGGAGGGGGTCCAGAAGAGAGCAACCAAGATAATCAAGGGGTTACAGGATAGGTCCTATGTGAGGAGAGGCTGGGAGCCATAGGGATGTGCTCCCTGCAAGAGAGGAGGTAAAGGGGCGATATAATAGAGACCCTTCAAGTACATGGAAGGAATTAACAGCGTGAAAAGGGAGGGTTTCTTTAAAATGAATGACAACAGCACAACTAAGGGGAACAGCCTAAAATTGATTGGTGGGAGGGAGATTCAGAAGGGATGTAAGGAAGCATTTCTTCTTTTTTTTGCATTAAATAAGCTTTGTTAAGTTTGCATTAAGGAAAATAAAACACCAGACAGGAACACATGTTACAAAGTTCTGTACAGGAACCAGCATAGTATAGAGCACCCCTTAGTCAAAGCACAGTTAATAAACTACAAAAAAAAAAAAAAAAAAAGAAGAGGTGTTCACATGAGAATTAAAGAAACTTGTTACAACAAGGCCAGCAAACAAAAAAGAGACATGTCATTCCCCCACCCCACCCCAACCCAACCCCAACGTTCTTCTCAGGAGACCCAATCAGCCCTGAACAGAACATAGTCTAGATCTTAATTAAACTTAAAAACTTAAGGAAGCTATAACCTAGTGAATCAGACACAGGAGATAAAGAATCATTTCTATATGGAGAGGGTGGTGTCCACCTGGAATGAGCTGCCAGAGGAGGTGGTATCAGCAAGGATGGTGGTAGAATTCAAGAGAACCTGGGACAAGCACAAAAGGAATCCTTGGTACCAAGGATGGGGAGAGGCGAGGAGAGTGGGAAGGACAGTTGGGAGGGTTATTGGTGCAAACTGTAAGGCCAGACTCTGCATCACTTACTGAGCAGACGTGATAGACCAGGTGGTCTTCTTCTACTGGCTCTTTTCGTATGTGTGCAAAAGAGTAAACAGGGAGGAGAGGAGGCACTGTGGGTCACCTTAGAGACCGGAAATGGCACCACAATCCGCACAGGGGTTGTATACAGACCCCCATGTCAGGGGTAGGGAATGGACAAGGATATGATAGAAGGCATACTTAGGATGGCAGAGAAGAAAAAATTACTCACCTTAGTAATGTTGTTTCTTCTAATGGAGTCTTGCTATATTATAGACATTAGCAGTTTGATCCAGCTCTAGAACTGCCCCGAAGTGAAATGGTTAAAACCATTCCAAAATAGAATTTTGGCACGAGCAGCTCTATCTGTGTCATTTCAAACTTGAACGTCAGATCTTCTGAGCCAAACTCACTAAGGTCTGTATGGAAGCTGTAACCTACACTAGCCAAATGCTACCTAAATAATAACAACCATTGATGGTCCCAACACCCAAGACTCAAGTCAGGGGACCAGAAATACTAACACCATTCTAATAATATGAAAATGGAACATAAGTATAATAAAACACACACACACGTACACATACACACCCCCAAAGTCCCAAAGGGGACAAAATGCTTACAGGACATAAGTAGTGCCCACACTAAGTTGCCCGCACCCCATCAAGTAGAGGTTCTGAGAGGGGCAGGTTTGGGGAGGTCTATAATATAGCAAGACTCCATTAGAAGAAACAACATTACTAAGGTGAGTAATTTTTCTTCAAACAACATGAAGTCTTGCTATATTATAGACATTAACAGAATCCACCAGTACCTCCATGGAGGAGGCAGAACCAACTAGGGAATAGGCTCTGAAGAACAGCTGTGCGAAGCCGAGCATCTCTCCTGGCCTGGACATCCAGGGAGTAATGCTTGTAAAGTGTGTACCGTTTTCCAAGTAGCAGCCTGGCAAATCTCTAATAAAGGGATATCTCTGGCAGCAGCTAGAGGCAGCTGTACCCTGGTAGAATGAGCCCTCAAACCGGAGAGGCTCTGCCACTTCTGATAACAAAAGTGGATACAAGAGACAATCCACCTGGCTATTGATCTCTTAGTGGCAGGTTTGCCTTTCCCAACTTCACCATAGGTAAGGAAAAGTTGGAGGGATTCGAACCTGTGACCTTTGGTACGCTCTATATAATAACTAAGAGCTCTCTTAACATCCAGGCTGTGCAACCTCCTCTCACCCGAAGAGGAGTGATCAGTGAAAAATACTGGAAGGGAGACAGATTGATTAAGATGGAAATCTGAAACCACCTTAGGCAAAACTTCCTATTAGTCCTAAGGACTACCTTATCCCTGTGGAAAGAAATAAAGTCAGTCTCCACTGACAAGGCTTGCAATTCACTTATGCGTCTGGCAGAAGAGATAGCCACTAGAAAAACAGTTTTCAAGTTAGGTACTTGAGCTCTGCAGAAGACAGAGGTTCAAAGGGGTTGCATTAACTGGGCAATGCAAACATTAAGGTCCCAAGCAGGGGCCGGTTCCAAAGGGAGGATTAGTATGGAGTAATCCCTTAAAAACTTGGAAAACACAGGATGAGAGAAAGAGGGATGACTTTCCTGCTGACACAAAAGCAGACACAGCTGCCAAATGAACTCTCAGGGTAGCTGGTCTGAGACCCAAGGAATTAAGATGTACCATGTAATCTAACAAATGGGCAATTCAGCAGATTCTGGGAATATTTTCCAGTACACCAAATGGAAAACCTTTTCCATTTAGAACTATAAGTAGCCCTAGTGGAAGGCTTTCTGGAAGCCTTTAGGATCTCAAGAACACCCTGAGAGAGGTGTAAATCAGCAAACTCTAACTCCTCAAGAGCCAGGCCTTGAGGTTGAGGATTGAGGTCCGGATACCAAACCCTTCCCTGGGCACAAGTCAACAGATTGTGATTCCTGGGGAGGCACAGGGAAGATGGACTGTCAGAGACAGAAGGAGTGGTACCAGGGCTGCCTGGCCCAATCCGGGCAATCAGAATCACCCTGCAAGGCTGAGATCTGATTTTGACTAGTACTTTGAATAGGAGAGGAAAGGGGGAAAGCATGAGGGACTTCCCTCCCAATCCAGAAGAAGGGCATCCAGGGAACTGAGCCCAGCACTGGAGGCCTGCAACAGAACAGAGGAAGTTTGTGATTGTCTGGGGCTGCAAAAGATCTATCTGAGGGATGCCCACCTGGCAAAAACTATCCCCAGCACTGAGGATCCAGGGACCATTCGTGATGGCCCTGGGAAATCCTGCTGAGGGCATCCGCTAGGACATTGTCCTTCCTGGAAGATGAACTGCTATGAGGGAAGTGTTCAGGAATAGGCCAGAGACCACAACTTCATTGCCTCGGTGCACAAGGCGAAGACCGAGTGCCCCCCAGTTTGTTGATGTACCACATTGTTGTGGTGTTGTCTGTTCTGACTTGTATCACCTTGTCGTGGACAGATGCAGAAAAAGCTTGAAGAGCTAAAGAGACAGCTCAGAGTTCCAGCAAATTGATGTGGAGCAGAGATTCCTGGGGGACAAACTCCTGAGGTGGAAAGGTCGCCCATGTGGCTCCCCAACCCAGAGGGAAGCATCTGTAGTGAGAGTCAGAGTCGTGAAGAGGAAATGAAGGGACCCTCGCCTTAAATTGCTCTGATCCTGCCACCACTGGAGAGCTAGGATCAAGGTTGAGTCACTGGGACCAACTTGGAAGGGGGCTCTTCTCTGAGACAAAAGGTTCTCAAGTGAAACTGAATGTCTCTCATCTGAAATCTGGCTCCCTGCACAACAGCTGTGGATGCAGCCATGTGCCCCAGGAGCTGCAGAGTGTCTTGCTGGTCGAGAGACCTGCAGAGTGAAGGAAGAGGCCAGAGCCACTAAATTCCTTACCCTTTCTGGGGAAGAAAGGCTCTGGCTAGCTTTGTCCAATTCTGCCCCTATAAAGGTGAGTACCTAGACTGGTTCCAGAACCGACTTTGGTAGGTTTAGCAGAAAACCAGGAGGTGAGAAGCTGCTGGGTGACCTGCAGGTGAGATTTTACCTGTTCTGGGGACTGGCCTACAATGAGCCAGTCATCTAGATAGGGAAAACAGCAATCTCCTGCCTCCTTAAGTGGGCCACTGCCACTGCTAGACACTTTGTGAATACCCTTGGAGCACAGGTAAGGCCGAAGGCATTGCTCTGAACTGGTAATGACCTGAGGGCAGAGTTCAATCTGAGGTACTTTGATGGGATCTTCTGATTAGGACATGGAAATAGGCATCCTTGAGGTCCAGGAGGCTAGCCAGTCCCCTGGCCTTAGGGAAGGTAAAATCATTGCCAGAGTTACCATTTTGAACCTGGTTTCAGAAGATGCTTGTTCAGATATCTGAGATCTAAAATGGGCCGCATTCTCCTGTCTTTTTGGGGTAAGGAAGTATCTGGAATACAGACCCCTGCCCTGATGCAGGGAGGAACCCTTTCTACTGCTCTGAGAGCTAACAGGATGAGACCTCTGTTTCCAGAGCGAGGTCTCTGAAGCACTTGCAGGTAGAAAATCTGCTTCTCAACTTGGGAAACTTTTGAAGCTGAGAACCAGACCCTGGCTTACTACTTCCAGAACCCACTTGTCTGAGGTTAAAAACCCAATTCTGACTGAAGTAAGCCAGCCTGCCCCCACTGGTACAGGAGAATCGGCCCTGGGCACCCCATCAGGGTGCCTGTTTTATGAGCTTTAGGCTGGGGGTGGAGCAGGTCTGCCCACCTCGTCTGCCTGCCTCTGAAGAAGCCCTCTGAGCATGGGCAGATGAGGCCTGAGTCTGGTAGAAAGGCCTGTGAAAGGCCTACCCCTACCCCTGGGGGCATGCCTTGAGGGAGTGGCTTGCCGCTCCTTAGCCTGGGCACTCTTGTAAGTAGTCCTATATTCATCCATCTTCTTCATGTAATTCTCTGTCTGCTCTCCAAACAGAGAATTTCCCACCACAGAAAATCCATAGCCTTAGTCTGGGTATCCTGTGACAAACTAGTACACCTGAGCCAGGCCAACCTACGAAGCTACAGATGTGGCCATGACCCAGAGGAAACATCATTAACATCCACAGCAGCATGAAACTGAACCTTAGAGGCTTCAATGCCATCAGCAGCCACCTGTTCTAGTTCACTAGCCAGCTGGCCATGGGCCTGCTTGGCCAATTGCATAACAGTATCCCATCTAGATTTCTGATACCTAGCTACATAAGCCATATAATTTGCTTGCCTGAGTCCCAGAGGCTGCCATATACTGTTTTTTGCCATGGCATCAATCTTCCTGGAATCCTTGTCAGGAGGATGTGAAGCCAAGGAATATTAGCTTTATCACAGGCAGCAGCCTGAACTACCCCTACATGACTGCATTGCTGAGAAAGGAATTCTGCATCAGGGCCTGACAATGTATACCTTCTGTCCATCTTTTTATCTACAGGAGGCACAGAATTAGGAGCTTTAAAATTTTAATTGTTTGTTTCTAAAAGACTTATGTAAAGGAATAGACAATCTCTAGACTCTGGAATATCCATCATTTCTACAAAATCAGGCTCCTCTTGCTCATCCACAGCCTCTTCTAAAGGAAGCTGGAGGGTTTCAGCAACTTTTATAAAACATAAATGAGATGGGGACTCAGACAGCATAGGGGAGATTCTAAAGGTCAGTCTGGGAGATGTCCGTTCAATGGGCACACCAGACCTTCCAGCCACATTCATACTGTTCATAATCCTCCTCCCTCCTCTGGTTCATAAAATTCCTCAATATCATAATCCTGAACCACTGAGGAGCAGACGAACCCGACCTTTTACCAGATAGTGGTGGTTCGGACGGACCCTGAGACAATTTGTATGGCTTTTGCTATCTCTGCAGCAGTTGGAGAAGGAATTTTGGACTCCAGACCTGCTGATTTTCTTGTTTTCTTTACTGGAATTGATTCCTCAGAACCAGCTTTTCTTTTGCGGGAAGTCTGGCCCTGGTCAGAGGGCACTCCTCTGGCTCGGTTGGCACGAACCGGGCTGGCCATCCGGGTCAGCGGACTTTTGGCCTCTCGTCCCCTGAGCCGCCCAATCTTTTTCCAGGGTGGCTGCAGGGAAATTCTTACATACCTGGCAGTCTGACTGAGGTGGCAAACCCCAGACAATAAACACATGTGGTGTGTGGGTCAGCCTTGGCAAAGACTTCCCACAAACATCACAGTGTTGAAACCCAGTGGGCCCGGTTTTTCTTTTGGGTTTCTCAGACATAATGCCAGCCTAACCAAAAACTTGCCCTTTTAACGGCAGTGCCAGGCAAGACACCCTTATCGGTTCCTAACCGTGTCACGGGTATTGGAAAAAAACGTAATAAATCCGTTTTTTTTAGAACCGATAAGAACCGGGAACCGCACTCTAAAATAGTAACTTTTAGTTTTAAATGAGTTTTAAACCCACTGATCGGTTCAAAACCGAACCAATAACTTACAAGTTCCACACAGACAAAACCTTCATTTACTTACGGTTACCACAGATAGAACTTGAACCGAATGGTTTTGCGGTTAAATTAAAACTATTCTCGGTTAAATCCAACCGAGAAAACACTTTTTAAACCGAGAAATGAACCGAGCAGAAGGAGAAATCTCCGGAGCGACTGTTCACTGAGGCGGAGTAAAGAATCTGACAGTTCAAGTTTGAAATGACACAGATAGAGCTGCTCTGGTGCCAAAATTCTATTTTGGAATGGTTTTAACCATTTCACTCCGGGGCAGTTCTAGAGCTGGATCAAACTGCTAATGTCTATAATATAGCAAGACTTCATGTTGTTTTAAAGGGGAGATACTGTTGATGGGGGACCTTAATATGCCAGACGTTAACTGAAGCACCATTGCTGCAGCCACATCCAAAAGCAGGGCCATTCTTGATGCCCTTCAGGTGGCATGCCTCAGACAGCTAGTTTTGGAACCTACTTGTGAGGGAGCAATCTTAGACCTCGTACTCTCAAATGGGGACAGTGAGAGGATCTCAGATCTAGAAGTGGGTAGCCATTTGGGAACAAGTGTCCACCAAACAGTGTGGTTCACGATAAACTCAGCTACAGAGTCAAGCCATACAAAAGTGAGAGTTCTGGACTTCAGGAGGGCCGACTTTGGCAAATTGGGAGAGTGCCTTAGAAAAGCACTAGCAAACAGGCTAGGAGGAGGGGCGGAGCAAGAATGGGGAAATATCAAAACTGCCATCACAGAGGCAACGAGCCTTTGTGTGAAGCAAATAAACAAATCAAAATGAAAGAAAAAGCCACTATGGTTCTCAAAAGAGGTGGTGGGGAAGGTTAGGAAGAAAAAGATAGCTTTTAGAAAGTATAAGGAAACACAGAAGGAGCAGGACAGAGAACTGTACCAGTTAAGGCAGAAGGAAGCAGGGAGGGTAGTCAGAATAGCAAAGGCACAAACTGAGAAAAAGATAGCCAACTCGGTTAAGAAGGGGGATAAAACCTTTTATAGGTACATCAGGGAGCATAGAAAGACAAAGGGAGGGATAGAGAGGCTGAGTAGAATGGACGGTGGGTGGGCAGAGAGGAACAGTGAAAAAGCAGGGGTACTGAACGAATACTTCTGCTCAGTATTCACAAAAGAGGGGGGGGGAGGTGCCTAATCCAATTACAGAAGCACTCTGGACAGGGGTGTCAATCCCAGTCCTTTCACAGAAGAAAGGGTTCTGAAAAAACTCCTAAAACTGAAGGTAGACAAAGCAATGGGGCCTGATGGAATTCACCCCAGAATTCTAAAAGAATTAAGGAGAGAACTAGTGACACCACTGACTACCCTTTTTAACAAATCATGGGAGGATGGTGTGGTACCAGAGGACTGGAGTAAGGCGGATGTGATACTCCTTCACAAAAGTGGGAGCAAGAAAGATGCAGGAAACTACAAACCTGTCAGTTTGACCTCTGTGGTAGGGAAAGTGATGGAATCATTTCCGAAGGAAAGAATTGTTGAGTACCTAGAGGTCAGTGTGGCACAGGACCCAAGGCAGCATAGGTTCACAGCAGGAAGGTCATGTCAGACAAAGCTATATGATTTCTCTGACTGGGTGACCAACATAGTAGACCAGGGAGGGGCTGTGGACATGGCCTACCTAGACTTTAGCAAGGCATTTGACAGTCCCACACAAAAGATTAATAGTTAAATTAACCAGCCTGGGAGTGGATCCCAGGATGGCAGCCTGGGTAAAACATTGGCTGGACAACAGGACACAGAAGGTAATTGTAAATTGAGTGCACCCTGAAGAAAGAGGGGTTACTAGTGGGGTACCGCAGGGTACAGTACTGGGTCCAGTCCTTTTTAATGTCTTTATAAGTGACATTGTAGAGGGACTGGAAGGAAAAGTATGACTCTTTGCAGATGACACAAACATCTGCAATAGGGTTGATGCACAAGGAGGTGTGGAAAGGATGAGAAGGGACTTGGCAAGGTTGGAGGAATGGTCAGAAGTATGGCAGCTTGGATTCAATGCAAAGAATTGCCAAATAATGCACCTGGGAAACAAAAAACCCAGGGGAAGATTACACAATTGGGGGGAGGGTAGTAACAACAACAAAAATGGAAAGGGACCTGGGGGTTAATCATAATAGATGACCTTAAGGTAAGCAAGCAATGTGAGAAGGCAGTAGGGAGGGCTGGGGGGATGCTGGGATGTATAGGGAGAGGTATCACCAGTAGAAAACAAAAAGTTGTTATCCCTCTGTACAGACAGTTGACGAGACCTCATCTGGAGTACTGCGTCCAGATCTGGAGACCCCATCTCCGCAAGGACATAGAAAGGATGGAGGCAGTCCAGAGGAGGGCAACTAAAATGGCGCAGGGTCTGCAAGTGAAGCCATATGAGGAGAGACTAAAGGAGGTTAATATGTATACCTTTGAGGAAAGGAGGGGGACATGATAGAAACGTTTAAGTACCTCAGTGGAATCAACAAAGTCCAAGAGGGTAGCATCTTTCAGAAAAAGAGTTGTGCAAGAACAAGGGGCTACACTTTGAAGATAGAGGGGAGACAGCTCAGGGGCAATATGAGGAAGTTTTTTTCACAGAGAGGGCAGAGAACGCATGGAACAGCCTTCCTGAGGAGGTTGTGGGGTCTAAAACTGTGGGAGAATTCAAGAACGCATGGGACAGACATAAGGCAATTTTTTGTGGGGAGTAGGAAGAAATAGGCTGTTGGTTAAATACTGTAGAATCTGCAGCTTATCCTGTAGGTAGGGAAATGGGCAGACTAGGTGGGCCAAACGGTCCTTATCTGACGTCGAAGTCTATGTTTCTATGTGTGTAATTTAAGGCACATGTTCACTCTTGTTGTTGCATTTACAGCTGGAAAGGGTGAAAGATAAAAGGTAGGCCTAAACTGCACGACCCTATCCAGAGCAACAGTATAAGAGAAAGTACACCAGGTACAGGGGAACACAAGTAGCAACACACACGATAAATGGGAAGCTAGCAACACCATATCAGGGTAAGGCTACATAAGTATTTCCAGGTAACACGGAGTACAGAAGCTGAGAATAATAGAAGTGGAGCAGTGCAGTGGATGTTGGCTGGTAGTTTTCAGAAATGCCTTTTGGATACTGAGCTAATGCCCCATTTGTGTGCATCTCTCTGGGTTGAGGGAGGAGGCCAGCAAACTCCCGGCCAAGTTCACTAGGCTCTATCTCAGGAAGGAGGAATACCTGGACTAAGGAGGGCTCTGGAAGGGTGAGAGTGGTGGGACAGTGACACAATCCTCAATTTCTATGCTGCTCTGGTGAGGCAAGACTGTCAGGAGAAGGCACCCGTGGCAGTGACAGGGGAGGATGTGGGTGTTCTTCAGAGTGGAGACCCCAAGGAGGGTGAAAGAGAACCCAAGAGAGGAGGAAACAACTTCTGGTAGAGGACTCAACTGTGAGAGGGACCGATCTGAGAAAAGGAAAGGGTGGGAGGACTCAGGTGACTATGCGGCATCACAATCCAGAGGTATGGGGAGTGGATCCAGAGAATCGCTAGGGCAGCAGGACAGGAGTTGAGCTGGATGTCACTGTCCACCTGGGGACTGATGAACTGGCTACAGATAGGGCAGGGGTAGTGCACAGGGAGTTTAAGGAGCTGGGGAGGGGTCTTAGACACATAGCACACTCAGTAGATTTTACTCAGGTGTTGCCTGTCTATGACAGGGGAGAGGAGATGGAATTCCACACTAAGACATTTAACTCATGGTTGAAGGAATGGTGCAGAGGAAAGGTTTGGCTACATTAGGAGTGGGAAGCCACCAGGACAGATAAGGGCCTTTACAGGGGCGATGGCCTGCATCCATCTGGGAGAGGAACCACAGTCCTTAGAGGACAGTTCAGAAGTTACTTTCATAACATTTAAACTAGCCGAGGGGATTGGGACAAAAGAAAAAATTACTCACCTTAGTAATGTTGTTTCTTCTAATGGAGTCTTGCTATATTATGACATATGCAGCGAGTCCCAACCTTCGAACTGCTCTGGAGGTAAAAGAGTTAACTTTCCATGCCAGGCATGGAACCTTGAGCGCGAGCTCGGTTGAAAACTCTGTCTGTTGATCTTCAAACTGAAACTGTCAGATCTTTAAAGCAAAAACTACTAAGGTTCTGTGTGGAAGTCAGAACCTACGCTAGCCAACTGGCTACTAATATAAGAACACATTTTCCTTGGTCCCCAAAACAAAGACTCAAGTCAGGGGATCCAAAAAATTAAAACACAACACCCAAACACCCCAGAAAGGAGGGGTGAAAAATAAGGTGGGCATCTAAGTGCCAACACTGCCCTGCACCACCCACATCCCGAAAGTACAGGTTCTGAGAGGGGCAGGCAGGGGGGAGGTCATAATATAGCAAGACTCCATTAGAAGAAACAACATTACTAAGGTGAGTAATTTTTCTTCAAACAACATGAAGTCTTGCTATATTATGACATATCAGTGACTACACAGCAGTACCTCCATGGAGGAGGGACAGAACCTACTTAGGAAATAGGCTCTGAAGCACAGCTGTGTTAAACCGAGCATCACTCCCAGCCTGGATGTCCAGGGAGTAATGCTTGGTAAAAAGTGTGAACGTTCTTCCAGGTAGCTGCTTGACATATCTCTAGGATAGGATGTCCCTGGCAGCAGCCAGAGACGAGCTGTACCTTCCTAGAGTGAGCCTCAGGCCTGAGGGAGGAACCTCACCCAGTTTTCATAGCAAAATTGATACAAGAGACAATCCACCTGGCAATGGATCTTTAGTGGCAGGTTTCCTTACCCACCTCACCATAGGTGAGGAACAGTTGAGGAGTCAAACCTAGGACCCTAGGCACGCTCGATGTAGTAACCAAGGGCTCTTTTGACATCTAAACTGTGCAGTCTCCTCTCGCCGGAGGAGGAATGGTCAGTGAAGTAAACAGGGGGAGACATAGATTGATTAAGGTGGAATTCTGAAACCACCTTAGGCAAGAATTTTCTATTAGTCCTGAGGACCACCTTATCTCTATGAAAAGAGATAAAATCGGGCTCCACTGACAATGCTTGTAATTCACTTATGCGCCTGGCAGAAGTGATGGCTACCAAAAACACAGTTTTCCAAGTCAAGTACTTAAGCTCTGCTGAAGACAAGGGCTCAAAAGGGGGTTGCATAAGCTGGGCAATGCAAATATTAAGATCCCAGGCAGGGGCAGGGTCCCTGAATGGAGGGTTAGTGTGAAGCAACCCCTTGAAAAACTTGGAGAATACAGGATGAGCTGAAAGAGAAGAGGGTCTGCCTGCTGATAAAAAAGCAGACACGGCTGCCAGGTGCACTTTTAGGGTAGCTGGTCTCAGCCCAAAGTATTCAACTGCACTATATAATCCAGGACTGTGGGTAAGTCAGCAGTTTCTGGGGAAATATGCCTGCCAGAGCACCATATGGAAAATCTCTTCCATTTGGAATAAGTAGCCCTGGTGGAAGGCTTCCTAGAAGCCTTCAGGATATCCAATACAGCTCGGCAGAGATGTAGGTCAGCAAACTAACTCTTCAAGAACCAGGAATTGAGATTGAGAGATTTGAGGATCGGATACCAAACTCTCCCCTGGGCACAGGTTAACAGGTTGTGATTCCTGGGGAGACACAGGGGAAGATGGACTGCTAAGGACATAAGGAGTGGATACCAGGGCTGTCTGGCCCAGTCTGGAGCAATCAGGATCATCTTGCAGGGTTGAGATCTGATTTTGACTAGCACTTTGAACAGGAGAGGGAAGGGGGAAAGCATAGAGAAACTTCCCTTCCCAATTGAGAACTAAGGCATCCAGAGGGACTGAGCCCAACACTGGGGGCCTGCAGCAAAAAGGGGGAAGTTGGTGATTGTCTGGGGCTGCAAAAAGATCTATCTGCGGGGTGCCCCATCTGGCAAATACTACCTCCAGTACTAGAGGATCCAGTGACCATTCGTGATGGCCCTGGGAAATCCTGCTGAGAGCATCTGCCAGGACATTGTCCTTGCCTGGGAGGTGAACTGCCGTAAGGGAGGTGTTCAGGGAATAAGCCAGAGACCACAACTTCATTGCTTCGGTGCACAAGGTCGTAGACAGAGTGCCTCCTTGCTTGTTGATGTACCACATTGTACTGGTGTTGTCTGTTCTGACCTGTACGACTTTGTTCTGGACAGATGTGGAGAAAACTTGAAGTGCTAGAAAAACTGCTCTGAGTTCCAACAGGTTGATGTGGAGCAGAGATTCCTGTGGGGACCACAATCCCTGGGCAGTGAGGTCGCCCATGTGAGCTCCCCACCCCAAGAGGGATGCGTCTGTAGTAAGGATTAAGGAGTGAGACTGAGGGGTAAAGGGAACCCCCTGTCTCAGATTGCTCTTGTCCTGCCACCACTGAAGGGTTTGGATCAGGGTTTGAGTCACTGGGATCAATTTGGCTAGAGGGTCTCTCTTTTGAGACCAAAAGGCTCTCAAATGGAACTGGACGTCCCTCATCTGAAATCTTGCTCCCTGCACTACTGCTGTAGAAGCAGCCATGTGCCCCAGGAGCTGCAGAAAATGCCTTGCTGGTCGAGAGACTGTAGGGTGAAAGAGGAGGCCAGAGAGACCAGGGTCCTTGCTCTGTCCAGAGGAAGGAAGGCTCTGGCCTCTTTTGTGTTCAGTTCTGCACCTATGAAGGTGAGAAGCTGGACAGGCTCTAGAACTGACTTTGGAAGATTGAGAAGGAACCCTAGAGATGTGAGCAGTTGCTGAGTTACCTGAAGGTGTAGTTTGACTTGTTCTGGAGACTGGCCTACTATGAGCCAGTCATCTAGGTAAGGAAAGATGGCAATCTTTTGCCTTCTTAAGTGAGCAACTGCTACTGCCAGGCATTTTGTGAACACCTGGGCAGAGGTGAGGCCAAGGGCATTGCACTGAACTGGTAATGGCCTGAGGCAGTTCAATCTGAGGTAGTTTTGATGGGAGCTTCTGATAAGAACATGGAAGTAGGCATCCTTGAGGTCCAGGATGCTAGCCAGTCCCCTGGCCTTAGAGAGGGTAAAATAATTCCCAAAGTCACCATTTTGAATTTTGGTTTTAAAAGGTGCTTGTTTAGGTATCTGAGATCCAGGATGGGCTGCCATTCTCCTGTCTTTTTTGGGGTAAGGAAGTACCTGGAGTACAACCCTTTGCCCTGGTGAAGGGTTGGAACCCTTTCCACAGCTCTGAGAGCCAGGAGGGTAGAAACTTCTGTTTCTAGGGCAAGTGTCTCTGATGGATTTGCAGGTGGAAAGGACCTGGTTCTCATCTTTGGAAATTTTTTGAAGCTGAGAACCAGTCCCTGGCTTACTACTTCCAGGACCCACTTGTCTGATGTTAAAGACTTCCAGTTCTGGACAAAGTAAGCCAGCCTGCCCCCTACAGGTAGTGGACAATCGGCCCTGGCCACCCCATCAGGATGCCTGCTTGGCAGGGGCTTTGGGCTGAGGGGTGGAAGCAAGCTTGCTTGTACCCCGTCTGCCTCTCCCTCTAAAGAACCCCCTCTGGGAAAAAGCAGAAGAGGAGGCCTAGACTTGGTAAAAAGCCCTATGAAAAGGCCTGCCCCTGCCCCTGGGATGCTGCCTTTGAGGAGTGGCCTGCCTTTATTGGCCTGAGCACTCCTATAGCTGGTCCTATATTCATCCATTTTCTTCATGTAATTCTCTGTCTGTTCCCCAAACAGAGAATTGCCCACGACAGGAAAATCCATGGCCTTAGACTGGGTATCCTGTGACAGGGTAATACATCTGAGCCAAGCTATTCTGCGAAATGCCACAGAAGTAGCCATGACCCTAGATGACACATCATTAGAGTCTACTGCAGCATGAAATTGCACCTTGGATGCCTCAATACCATCCGCAGCCAACTGTTCCAGCTCTCTGGCAAGCTGGTCAGGACCTTTGCCAGGGCCAGCACAGAATCCCATCTGGATTTCTGGTACCTAGCAGCATAAGCCATATAATTTGCCTGTCTGAGTCCCAAAGATGCTGCCATGTACTGTTTCCTTGCCATGGCATCAATCCTCCTGGAGTCCTTTTCAGGGGGATGCGAAGCTGGAGGAATATTTGCCTTGTCACAGGCTGCAGCCTGCACTACCCCCACATGGCTGCATTGTTGTGTAAGGAACTCTGTATCCGAGCCTGATAATCTATACCTCTTGTCCATCCTTTTATCAACTGGAGGTATAGTGTGAGGAGTTTTTAGAATTTTTACTGTCTGTTTCTGAAAAGATTTATGTAGAGGAATAGACAGTCTCCTAGACTCTGGAATATCCATCATTTCTACATAATCAGGCTCCTCTTGGTCATCAACAGCTTCCTCAACAGGGAGCTGGAGAGTTTCAGCAACTTTCTTATAGAACATAAAATGAGAAGGGGACTCAGATAGCCTAGGAGGAGAAACCCCTGATGGTCTGTCTGGAGAGATGTCCGGTTCAATGGACACATCCAGACTTTCAAAACCACATTCACTCTCCTCATACTCCTCTTCCCCCTCCTCCGGTTCATAAAAATCCTCAAAATCATAATCTTGAACCGGTGGAACCGGCCAAACCAAGCTCTTCCCTGATGGTGTCGGTTGGGTCGGAACCGGGGAAAGTGACTGGACAATTTGAATTGCTTTAGCTATTTCCTCAGCGGTTGGAGAAAAAACTTTTGGCACACTAGCTGACTTTCTAGTCCTTTTAGTTGGAACCGGCTCCTCAGAGCTGGCTCTTCGTTTGCCCGAGGAAGTACCGCCCTGGTCAGAGGCACTCCTTCCGGTTCGGTTGGAACCAAACCGGGCTGGCCATCCGGGTCAGCACACTTTTTGGCCTCCCTTTCCCTGAGCCTACCAACTCTCTTTTCTATGGCGCCAGCAGGAAAACTACTACATATCTGGCAGTCTGCATTGAGGTGGTCAAATCCCAGACAATACACACAGGTGGTATGTGGGTCAGCCTTAGCAAAGGCTTCCCCACAAACACTACAGTGCTGAAACCTAGTGGGCCCGGTTTTTCTTTTGTGTTTCTCAGACATAGTGCCAGCCTAACCAAACTTGCCCGTTTATGGCAATCCGCCAAGCAAGACTCCCTTATCGGTTCTCAACCGTGTCACGGGTCGTGGAAAAAACCGTAATGAAATCCGTTTTTTTTAGAACCGATAAGAACCGGGAACCGCACTCTAAATAAGGACTAGTAAAGTTTTAGAATAACCTGATCGGTTCAAACTGAACCGAAAGACGTTTTACAAGTTTCACACAGAATAAAATAAATGTAAGCCTATCTATTACTTACAATACCACAGACAGAGCTTGAACCGACCAGTTGCGGTTTAATTTCGGTCAAAAACTGATAAAATAATACTTTAATCGACAGAATGAACCGAGCAGAAGGAGAAATCTCCGGAGCGACTGTTCAGTGAGGCGGAGTAAAGAATCTGACAGTTTCAGTTTGAAGATCAACAGACAGAGTTTTCAACCGAGCTCGCTCTCAAGGTTCCATGCCTGGCATGGCAAGTTAACTCTTTCACCTCCGGAGCAGTTCAAAGGTTGGGACTCACTGCATATGTCATAATATAGCAAGACTTCATGTTGTTTGAAAATCAGAGAGATAGTAACTGCCCCCCTCCCCATCAGCCTGAAGCAGAAAGTAGGGAGAACCCACAGGGAATGGAATCCCCCAGAGTGGAAATTAATAAAGGAAACATGGCAGTAGAAATGAAGCGGGGTGGAAACACAAGCATTAAAAAGAAAGGTGGGGAAAGAGAGAGGCCAAAAAGGAAAGAAAGGGAGTTACACAGGCTCACAGGTTCTCCAGACAGGAGTAGGCATATGCCCATCAAGCCTGTGTGCCACTTTCAGCAGAAAACACCAGAGAAACCACCCATCACTAGGTACTTGTCTAATTTCAACCTGAACGTGTTTCAGTTACCACACTCTACAATTTCTTTTGGCAAGCTGTTCCAACCACTCAATACTCTTTTACAGATCCAGCCTCTTCCTCTTTCTGTCCTATAATGATTACCTTGAAGTTGTCTGCTATGTCTTCATGTAACTTTTTCAAAATCTGGAAAGCCACATGTGCAAATGCTAGAAGTCTAGAAAATAGGATTTTGGACCTAATGGCCACAATGGCAGCGGCTGACATGGATACTGTGGCCATTACCAAATCATGGTGCACTGAAAACCATGACTGGGACATGTCCACACCAGGCTATACTCTGTTCAAGAGAGGCAGGGTGGGGAGGCGGGATGCTATGACAGGAAGGTATAAAATAAACTGAGATACAGAGAATACTGGGGGAGCAGAGGTACTGTGGTTCACCCTAGAAATGAGTAATGAGCTCTACTTGCACTGTTGTGTTTCGAAGACCTCCAGCACAGGAGGAGGAGTTAAGAGTACTGGTGGAAGCTAATGGCAAGATGGCAGAAAAAGGGGGTGCTGTTAATGGGGGACTTCAATCTGCTGCATATACATTTATTTATTTGGTTTTTGTTGACTGGGTAAGTCCACTAGACAGACTCTGCCTATTTTCAGGCATGACCCGGGGGGAGGGGGAGACAGATGAAAGCCAACTGACCTTGAATCCGATTAAGCTGCTGGTGGTATTTTTAGTGAATAGGGGGAAATTCCCCTACTCTTTGAGAAGTGCCATGAGATCTTTAACATCCACCTGAACTACCACCAGAACAGGCAGATGGGACCTCAGTTTAAAGTGTCCTCCGAAAGACAGCACCTCAGGAGTATAGCCCCCCCCCCCATGCTGCACTACAGTGTCAGTACTGAGATATTAACCCAAGTGCCTAGTGTAGGGGCAGAAACACAGAAACATAGAATTTGACGGCAGATAAGGACGCTTGGCCACCCAGTCTGCCCGTTCTTCCCTAATGGATAAGCTGCAGATCCTAGTTAACCAGCAGCCTACTTCTTCCTACCCCACCCCTAGAATTGCCTTTATGACTGACCCATGCATGCTTGAATTCCACCACTATTTTGACTCCACAACCTCCTCCGGAAGGCTGCTCCATGCATCCACAACCCTCTCTGTGAAAAAATACTTAATTTACCTCTGAGCCGCTTATCTTTCAAATTGTGCCCTCTTGTTCTTGCACACTTTTTGAAAGATGCTACCCTCTTGGACTTTGTTGATTCCCTTGAGGTACTTGAAAGTTTCTATCATGTCCCCCTTTCCTCCTTTCCTCGAGGCTATACATATTAAGCTCCCAAGTCTCTCTTCATATGTCTTCCGTGCAGACCCTGCACCATTTTAGTTGCCCTCCTGGACAGCTTCCATCCTGTCTATGCCTTTGGGAGATTGGGTCTCCAGAACTGCATGCAGTACTCCAGATGGGGTCTCACCAGCTGTCTGTACAGAGGGATAATAACTTCCTGTTTTCTACTGGTGATGCCTCTCCCTATGCATCCCAGTATCCCCCAGCCCTACTTGCTGCCCTCTCACATTGCTTGCCCACCTTTAGGTCATATGATATGACTACCCCCAGGTCCCTTTCCATTTTTGTTGTTGTTAGTATCTCACCCCCCATTGTGTACTCTTCCCCTGGGTTTTTGTTTCCCAGGTGCATTACCTTGCACTTCTTAGCACTGAATCTAAGCTGCCAAACATTTGACCATTCCTCTAACCTTGCCAAGTCCCTTTTCATCCTTTCCGCCCCACCTTGTGCATCAACTCTGTTGCAGATCTTTGTGTCATTTGCAAAGAGACATACTTTTCCTTCCAGTCCCTCTGCAATGTCGCTTATAAAGACATTGAAGAGGACCGGTCCTAATACTGAACCCTGTGGTACCCCACTAGTAACCCCTTTCTTCAGAGTGGACTCATTTACTATTACTCTCTGTGTCCTACTCTCCAGCCAATTCTTTACCCAGGCTGTCATCTTGGGACCCACTCCCAGGCTGGCTAACTTGTATATTAATCTTTTGTGTGGGACTGTGTCAAATGCCTTGCTAAAGTCTAGGTAGGCCATGTCCACAGCCCCTCCCTGATCTACTACTTTGGTCACCCAGTCAAAGAAATCTATCAGATTTGTCTGGCATGACCTTCCCGCTGTGAATCCATGTTGCCTTGGGTCCTGTGCCCCTCTAGCCTCCAGATACTCGACAATTCTTTCCTTCAGAAGTGATTCCATCATTTTCCCTACCACTGAGGTTAAACTAACAGGTCTGTAGTTTCCTGCTTCTGCCTTGCTCCCACTTTTGTGAAGGGGAATCACATCTGCCCTCCTCCAGTCCTCGGGTACCACCCCATCCTCCCATGATTTGTTGAAGAGGGTCACTAGTTCACTCACAGTCTTTTCATCTCCCGACCTCAGAGGCGAGTGTGCTACTTACTAACATACTAAAAGCCAGCAGAATAGGCCAAATGGTCTGCCTTGTCTGCTCGAATCTAACGGCTGCCCGCCTCACCACCCCCCAGCCCCCAAGAGTGTCTTCTCTAGATTCAGTTTCCCCTTGAACCTGTCCCACCCTTCCTGAAGCCTCCACTGTGCCCCTCCTCCACCAGCCTCCCGGAAGTGCATTCCGCGCTCCACAACCCTCTCAGTGAAAAATGCCTCCTACGCTCCTCTGTAATTTCCCTCCAACTTCTACCCATGGCCCCTGGTCACTCCCCCCTTCTTCAGCCTAAACAACTCCCTGGTTCCACTCCTAATTATTCCCTTTGCATACTTGAAAACCTCTATCATGTCTCTCCTGTCCCTCCTCTCCTCCAGTGAGTAAAGCCCAAGCTATTCCAGTCTCTCCTCATAAGGCCTCCCGTCCATGCCCTAAATCATCCCAGTCGCTCTCCTCTGGACGCTGTCCAGCAGTGCTATGTCCTTCTTCAGATGAGGTCTCCAGAACTGTACACAGTACTCAAGCTGCGGCCTGACCAAGGCATTATATAGAGGGAAGATAACTTCCCTGCTTCTGTACTGTATGTAGAGTTTGGAATGCTCTGATTTTGAAAGCAGCACAAGGGAAGTCACAGAGTTTGGAATTGTCTGATTTTGAAAGCAGCACAAGGGAAATCACAGACTTTGGAACTGTGTGATTTTGAAAGCAGCACATGGGAAGTCAAAGAGTTTGGAACTCTGATTTTGAAAGCAGCACAAGGGAAATCACGGAGTTTGGAACTCAGTGCTTTGGCTTCTCAGAGGGAACTGGGGGGGGACGGGATCAGATCTGCAGTGCAGTGGCTTCTTGTTATTTTGCATTGTTTCTTGTGGATTCTGCTTGGTGGAAGGTTATTTCTTTTCTTTCTTACTACTAAGGGGCTAGCAGGTTATTGTTTGGGGCTGTTGGAATTTTGAAACCTGATTATGGAGGCACTCCTTAAGGAAAGGATAGTGCAACACCTGGAATCCATAGGGGCACAGGATCCAAGACAACATGGGTTTACAAAAGGAAGGTCCTGTCAAACTAATCTCAGATTTCTTTGACTGGGTAACCAGAGTGGTGAACCAAGGGGGAGCAGTTGATGTCGCCTACCTTGACTTCAGCAAAGCTTTTGACACTGTTCCACATAGAAGATTGATAAATAAGCTGGGTAGGCTCGGGGTGGGCAGAAGTTGGTCAACTGGGTGGCAAACTGGTTGACAGGCAGAAAACAGAGAGTGGTGGTAAATGGTATACAGTCAGAAGAGCTGCAAGTCACAAGTGGGGTACCTCAGGGATCAGTCCTGGGGCCAGTCCTCTTCAACATCTTCATTAGTGACCTTGCAGATGGACTAAAGGGTAAGGCTTGTCTGTTTGCAGATGACACCAAGATCTGCAACAGAGTAGATGATCCAGATGGGGTGGGCAGAATGAGAAGAGATCTGGATAAACTATCAAAATGGTCAGAAGAGTGGCAACTGGGATTAATGCAATGAAGTGCAAGATCATGCACATAGGGAAGAGAAACCCTGAAGCCACCTATAGTCTGGGAGGGGAGTTGCTAGCAGTCACAAAAGAAGAAAGAGACTTGGGCATCATCATCACTGATGACCTGAAATCATCCAAGCAGACCTCTAAAGCAGTAGGTAAGGCTAGGGGGGTGTTAGGGTGTATTAGTAGTGGTATCACAAGTCGTAAGATGGAGGTAATAATCCCTCTTTACAAGACACTGGTTAGGCCCCATCTGGAGTACTGCGTATGTATTGGAGGCCACACCTTCACAAGGACATTAACTCAAATTGAGGCAGTCCAGAGAAGGGCAACCAAATGGTGCAGGGACTGCATCAGAAGACATATGAGGACAGATTAACAGAGCTCAATATGTATACCCTTGAGCAAAGGAGGGAGAGAGGTGATATGATCGAGGCATTCAAACACCTTAAGGGCATTAACAAGGTGAAAGAGTCTAACATGTTTCAATATAAGAAAAATAGCAGGACAAGAGAACACAGCATGAGATTAGAGGGGGGCCGATTAAGGGGGAATGTGAGGAAATTCTTTTTCACAGAAAGGGTGGTGGATGCATGGAATGGCCTACCTCAAGAAGTGGTGGCTATGAATACAGTGCATGGCTTCAAACAGGCATGGGATAGGCATAAGGGAGCAATACAAATGAGGATGAATAAATAGGCCACTGACAGAGCAAAGGCCGATGGCACATTTATAAGGCAGAAAAAGAAATGGGCAGAATGGATGGGCCTTGCGGTCCTTATCTGCCATCAACTTCTATGTTTCTATGTTTGGTAGCTATAAGTTGGCTCATTTGTTTGATTCACTGTGTGGCAGGCTGAATTTGTAGAGACCTATTTCTTCTGTTTTAAAACATAATTGGTGTGATTTAACTGGGTCTGTTTCTTTGAATTGGAGACATATATATCTTCTAATTCCAAGCCTATTCTGATGCGTCGTTGGTGAAGCTGTTTGAATTGGAGTCCTGCTTCTTTGGGTAGCAAACTTATTTTGGGGGCTTTGAGTGGAATTGTGATTCATTGTTGCTGGCTTCACTAGCTGCAAAGTTTGAGTGCAGAGTGGGGGAAGGGTGCTAATCGTCTGACCAGAGGCCTCAGCTACCTGATTGTTTCCGGAAGACTTGGGCTGGTCCCACCTTTGGTCCATTATTTCCTTTATACCAGGGGTTCTGACATCACTTCCTCAAACAGGCAAAGGATATGCACCTGTCATAGCAAAAGCAGACATTCAGGAAAGGAACAGCAGCAAGTGAAGAGGTGACTGCTCTCTCAGTGGAAGGGAAGTAAATGCAAATCTAGGAACTTTCATTATTACTTCTTAGCATTGATATTGCATTGGGGAAAGGAGGAGTAGGAGTTTGAAGAAGGTTGTGCAATGGCTACTTAAAGTCTGTTTTTGAGTGTGGATAGGAAAGATAAGAATATAAAAGCAGATGCTCAATATATCTAAACGTAGCAACAAAGGAGGTAAGGGAAATAAAGAAAATGTTTTGCACTGATAGAGGAGGGAGGGGAGACTTGGGGAGTGTTTGGTATCCTGCATCTGGAAGGGTGTGGATTGCTGGTGGGCAACCGACAGCAATGGGTAGTAGGTGGTGAGCATCAACTGTGGTGCACCAATCTTTCTAAAAATTGCCTGGAGTGTGGGAGGATGTTTAGTGTGCAACCACATAGAAAAACTTAGAAAGGAGATTGAGGGTCTGCAGGAGGAACTAAGACAGGCAAGGCAGATTGGGTGGGTTTAGCCCAATACTGGAGGGAGGAAGAAGGGGAGATGAGGGAGGCGATTTAAGCCAACAGTGGTGAGGAGAGGGTCAGAAGAAGGAAGCAGAGACAAGGGCCCAGGCCAGGAAGAACAATTTGCCGGGAAACCAGGTCAGGAGACAAAAGACAAATGGAAGGAGGAGATAGGGACTTGTGAGGGGAGGCGAAGAAGTGGCAAAAGTCATGGAGTGGAAAGGAGAGAACAGGTTACTATAAAGAGAGAGGGAGCGGGCATTTGTGAAGGGCCTTCAGAAAATAGTTGTGCACTGCTAGAGAGGAAGAAGGTGGAGGAGGGAAATGATGAAATCAGAGGAGTAATTGATAAATGCCTGGACCAAACTGGAGCGAGGGGAAGTTCTGCTGGGAGAATTGCAACAGGGGTAAAAGGGGGAAATAATGTGCAGGAGGAAGAAGAGGAGCTGGAAATGAGAGAGGGAGATGAATGGAAGCAAGCAGGGAGTAAGAGGGGTGGAATCTTAGTGCTGGGGGACTCAATACTAAAAGGAGTTAGGTGGGGTAGCAAGGGGGAGAGGCATAGTCACATTTGGGTGGAGGCCATGCCAGGAATGACAGCGGAAAGGGTGGGACAGTCTGTTCTGAAATATGCTAGAAGGGGTAGGGACAAGCCTCATTTAATTATACATCTTGGGACAAACGACCTGGCTGACAAGACAGTAGATACAGTCCAGAGGAGGTTTGAGGAACTAGCACAATTATGTGAGGGAGCAGGAAGATCAGTAACTTTTTCAGAGATACTTCCTGTGCCAAAGGCAAGCACAACAAGAAAGCTGAGAACAGAGGAATTTAACGGATGGCTAAGAACCTGGTGTTGTGCTAAAGGGTATGGGCTGTTGGGGGGTGGGAGGGACCTGGGAGGACAGTAGTCTCTATGCCAAGGACAGACTACACTTGAGTGAGGAGGAAAGAAAGTGTTGAAACAGAGGATGGAGGAGACATAGAGGAAGTTGGGAATTTAAACTAAGTGGGGGGTGGCAGTTGGGGAAAAGATATGCAGAGACCACAGGTTGGGAAACCATATGAGCTTACCCCCCATCACAGTGACAAAGGACAAATGGCAAGTACTGTTGGTGATGCTAGGAAAGGAGGGCAAGATGGGGGTGGAAGGTGGTTACCCTTAATGCTAGGAGCCTTGGGAGGAAAACTGCAGGTTACAGGTTCTCATGGCAGAGGGAGAGGTGGACATTGCAGTCATCACGAAACATGGGCCACTCAATACAATGAGTGGGACCTGTCTGTACCAGGGTACAGATTATTTAAGTGAGGGACAGAGTGATTGGGAAAGGAGGGAGGTGGCACTATATGTGAAGGAAGGACTGAAGTGTGTAAGGGAGGAAGGGGAGGAGGGTAGTACGGAGTCACTTTGGATGCAAATCCAGGATTCCAAGAATAGGATTCTTAGAATGGGAGTGGTGTACAGGCCACCATCTCAGACGGAGAAGTTAGACAGGGAACTAGCGGGACAGATCAGGAGGACCTGCGAGAAGGGTACTGTGGTGATTGTGGGGACTTCAACATGCCAGGAGTGGACTGGAGCACCAACAACCAGGAACAGAAGGAGCAGGTACTGCTGGATGCCTTCCAGGACAGCTTCCTGCTGCAATGGTCAGTGAACCAACCAGGTTAGGAAATACCTTGACCTTGTGCTGGCAAATGGGGACTTTGTGAGAGAACTTACAGTGGAGGAACGCTGTCAGGAGTGACCACCACTCAGTATGGCTCACATTGGATCAGAGAGGAAAGAGTGGAATCTGGCACAATAGTGCTGGACTTCAGGAGGGCCGACTTTGGGAGGATGGGAAGTGGTAAAGGATACCTGGCCAGAATTCAATCTAGTATGGACACTAACCAGAGGTGGAGCTCATAAAGCCGGGATAGTGGAGGCAACCAACCTGCTGCAAAGCCCAGAGCAAGAAGGCTGGGCTAAGAAACCGATCTGGTTGAGCAAGGAGGTCATGGAAAAGGTAAGGAGGAAAAGAGCTGCCTTTAGGAAGTACAAGAAAACAGGGAGGGGGAGGACAGGGAGGAGTACTTGACAGAATCGAAGGAGGTGACAATGGTAAGGGAAGCCAAAGCATCTCGGAACTCAGGCTGGCACAAGGCATTAAGAAGTGGGAGAAGGACTTCTTTAAGTACATCAGGGAGAAAGGAGCTGTAAGGACCACATAGTAAGGATTAGGAAGGAGGTTGGGTAGAAGCAGGGTGCGATAAAGCGGAAGCACTAAATGAGTACTTCTGCTCAGTATTTACTAAAGAGAAGAGGGGGGTGACACCCAAGGTGGGAGAAATGGCAGAAGCAGGGGGGGGGAGTGGTGACAGATGGGGAAATCATGGAGAGCAGAGTTCGAGAGGGTTTGAAGGCACTGAGGGTGGACAAGGCGCCAGTCCCAGATGGCATCCACCCCAAGTTACTGAAGGAGCTGGCAGAGGTCCTTGCAGGACCTTTGACAGACCTATTTAATGCCTCACTACATTCGGGGTGTATACCTCAGGACTGGAGGATGGCTCATGTGGTGCCCCTCCACAAGAGTGGCCCCAAGGATGAACCGGGAAACTACAGACCAGTGAGCCTCACATCCATCGTGGGTAAGCTAATGGAGACTATCCTGAAGGAGAGGCTGGTGGCCCTCCTAGAGGCCAAAGGACTACAGGACAGCAGACAGCATGGCTTCATAAGTGGCAGATCCTGCCAAACCAACCTGGTCGAGTTCTATGACTGGGTAACTAGGCAACTGGACAGGGGCCATGCAGTGGATGTCCTGTATCTGGACTTACTAACATACTAAAATGCCAGCAGAATAGGCCTAACGGTCTTTCGTGTCTGCTCGTTTGGTCAGTCCCCAACCTGGGTGCTGACCTTGCTGTCCCCCTCGCCTTCTCTGCCTTCTCCCTTCCCAGTTCCGGATATTCTTGCTGCATTGGATTTTGCTTCCAGAACCCTTCCCCTGTACCTGTCCCACCTCTCTTGAACCCTCCACTGTCTCTGCCTCCACCAGCCCCTTAGCAGTGCATTCCATGGCTCCACCACCCTCTCAGTGAAGTAGCACCTCCTCTTTCTCCCTGAATCTTCCCCTCCAGCTTCCAGCCATGCCCTCTAGTGGCCCCTCCTCCTTCCTTCAAAGCACCCCGACTGTTCCTCCCCTATTTACCCTCTTCATGTACCTGAAGACCTCTATCATGTCCCCCGGTCCCTTCTCTCTTCCAATGTGTACATATTTAGCTCTTTGAGCCTCTCCTCATAGGTCCTGTCCCCCAAGCCCCAAATCATTTTGGTTGCCCTCCTCTGGACCCTCTCCAGGAGGTTAATGTCCCGCTTTAAGTGTGGCCTACAAAACTGCATGCAGTACTCAGATGCTGCCTCACCAAGCAGTTATACAGAGGAGTATCACTTCCTCCTTCTGGAGGTGATCCCCTAGCGATGCATCCCAGCATCCTGTTGGCCTTGGCTGCTGCCCTCCTACAAGTCTCCAGTTGTTCATCTTGACATCCACCACCACCCCAGGTCCTCTCTCAGCCATCGAGACTTGTAGCATTTCCCCAGGTGTACACTTGACCTGGGTTTCTGGCCCCAGGTGGAGTACCTTGCATTTCCTGCATTGAACCTCAGCTTCCACTTTCTAGACCATCTTCCAGAGCCTCCAGGTCCCCTGTAGGCCACCCTCCCTCCTCCCCATCCACCACCGCCCCCAGTTTCGAGTCATCTGCAAAGAGACTCATCTCACCCTGATTCCTGTCCTTATGTCAGATCGTGGCGTTGAACAGAAGGGCCCAAAGACTGATCCTGTGGGACCCCACTAATGACCCTCCTTGGGGATGAGACTATCCCGCCAACTACGACCCTCTGGGTCTGGTCCTGGAGCCAATTGCCTATCCATCTGATCATCTGGTTCCCCACCCCCATTTCTCCCAGCTTATCCAACAGGCCCACGTGAGGAACAGAGTCAAATGCCTTGCTGAAGTCCAGAAAGAGGACATCCGCTGGTCTACCCAGGTCTCCAAGGCACTTGTCACCCAGTCATAGAACTCCACCAGGTTTGTCTGACACGATTTCCCTGGGATGAATCCATGCTGTCTATCGTCCAGGCACCCTTACTTATCCAGGTCCCCCCCAGCCTCTCCTTGACAATGCCCTCCATCACCTTGCCCACCACCGAGGTCAGGCTGACAGGCCTGTAGTTCCCTGCCACCTCCCTTGATCCCCCCTTGTGGATAGGCACTATATGCGCCACCTTCCAGTCTTGGGGCACCCACCCTGTCCTCAGAGAGATGGTGAAAAGCTCTGCCAGTGGTTTTGCCAGGACATCTGCAAGTTCCTTCAGCACTCTGGGATGTAATTTATCCGGCCCCGGTGCTTTCTCCGTCTTAAGGGAGCTGAGGGCTTCCCTCACTCTCTCAGCTGTGATTTCCACTTCCGTACCCTTCTCCTGCTTAGCCCTCCCCACCTGCCAGTGATGCCTCCCTCTTCCCAGACCTGCCGATGGTAAGGGTCCCCCTCCTCAGTATCTCTGTCACTCCCATGTATGATGCAGCACCCCATTTTCCTGGTGAAAACTGAGGTGAAGTACTCATTTAGTACCTCAGCCTGCTCCCTGGGTCTTGTGCCCATCCCTCCCCTGATTTAATCCTGCTAATCTGCCCTTCACCCTTCATTTTTCCCCAGTGTACCTCTAAGAACCCTTGTTCCCTCTCCTAATTTCCCTGGCCAGGTTCTGCTCCTTCCTTGCCTTAGCCGCCCTCACACTCTAGTGGCCCTTCTAGCCATCAGCTCGTACTCCCTCGATCCCTTTCCTCCTTGAGCACTTGAATTGCTTATAGGCTGCTTTCTTTCCCGCACCACCTCCTGGACCTCCCGGTCCACCAACAAGATTTTTGGGCCCTACCGCATTTCGTCTTACTCTTGCACAGGTGCTGGTAGCATCCTGCACCCCTCTCCTGATGATTTCCACCTACTATCAGCGTCCATGTCTGACCCAATCCCATCCAAATGCTCATAGGATCCTTCCCATTTCCTTAAATCTGCCCCCTGAAGTCGGTTACTTCCGTCTTTGTGCAGCCTTCTACTCCTCCTAGGTCCAGGCAGAACCAGACCGTGGCATGGTCACTCCCGCCAATGGGTCCCTTACCTCCAGGCCCCCAATCTGGTCACTGTCTGCCAGGACCACATCCAGTACCAGCGCCTCCTGGTCGGTTCAGTAAGGCAGTACTTCCAGTAGGCATTCGACTCAGTGCCACATGGAAGGCTGGAAGGAAGTTAGTAGGCACAGGGGTGTGCAAAGCTGGTGAGATGGGTAGGAAACTGACTGCAGGAAGGCAACAGAGGGTGGTGGTGGGTGGGGAGCTCTCACACCCAAGGGCAGTGATGAGCAGTGTTCCACAGGGCTCAGTGTTGGGACCAGTGTTTGGGATATTCATTGCAGACATATCATGGGACATCAAGAGCAAGATCAGTCTGTTTGCTGATGATAAGAAGGTAGGCGCGGTGGTGGATGACCTAGGGGGATGGCAGGGGTTGCAGGATGATCTGGCAAAGCTCGAAACCTGGTCAGACACCTGGCAACTGGGCTTTAATGCCAAAAAGTGCAAGGTGCTACATTTTGGGATGAAGAACCCAAGGAGGAGTTACCAGCTAGGGGGAGTGCAGCTAGCCCAGACAGAGGAGGAGGAGAAGGATCTGGGTGTGCTCATTACAGGGATAATGAACAACTCGGCACAATGTAGGAAGGCAGCTGCAAAGGCCAACAAAATGCTTGGTTGTATTGCAAGGGGTATATCCTCGAGGAGGGAGGAGGTGATTCTGCCACTGTATAGGTCATTAGTTAGACCACATCTGGAGTACTGCGTGCAGTACTACGTCCATATCTGAAGAGGACATTAAGTTATTGGAGGGGGTGAAGTGCACAGCGACAAAGATGATCAAGGGGCTGGGGACTTATCATCACGAGAGGAGGTTGAAGGAGTTGAACATATGTACTCACTGGAGGAGAGGAGAGACAGGGTGACATGATTGAAACCTTTAAATACATGAAAGGAATAAACAAGACGAGTACAGAGGGGCTGTTCAAAGTAAGGAAGGGGAGGGCCACCAGGGGCCATGATATGAGACTGGAGCGAGGAAGGTTCAGGAGGGAGATGAGGAGACACTTTTTTTTTTTACAGAGAGGGTGCTGGCTGGGTGGAATGCGTTACCTGCTGAAGTGGTATGCCGTAGACCCATGGACTGCTTCAAACGAGGATGGGGCAGGACAAGGGGGAGGGTTAATGAAGGGGAAGGGTGGAAGGGAGGGGCAGCTGCAGAATAAGGGGTGCTAGCTGCACATTTGAGCAGACTTGATAGACCTCTAGGCCTTTATCTGCTGGCAAATTTCATATGTTCGTAACTTAGTTCATATGTACGTAATTCCCCTGGCTATGCAACCCAATATCACTACTAAATCACTAATATCAATACTTGCTAAGCCACTGACACATTAGCCATGTTTACACAGTGGCAGGGCTCTGACATTTGCACCGCTCCCTTCATGCTGTGCTCCCTGATCCTCCAGTGATTCCCATTTACACAGCCCTCCCTTGCAGTGCTGCAGGTCGCTTCAAGGAGGGGGCATGAATTCACCAAGGATTAAGGCAAAGATAGCCCTTGCAGCGGAGCGGCGCATGGCCTTCACACCACCGTGTAAGTGTTACGCTCTTGCTGATCCCCGAGCAGATGAAAAAAGGATCCGAAGGGGGCTTAAGGTGCTCTGAAGAGTGTTTGCATTGCCGACTTTGCAGCGCATCAACCCATGCACATGGGTTGATGCGCTGCAAAGTCAGCAGTGTAAACAGGGCTATAGGAACCTCAGCTGTGACTTCAGCTAGAAGCAGGAACATCCTGGACTCTCTACAGGGAGCATTCCTCAGGCAACTAGTCAGTTAATCCATTTGTGATGGAGCAATACTGGACTTCTTACTGAATAACAGAAACAGTGCTGCAGGCGTCAAGATAGGACAACACCTGTGGAACAGCGATCGCCCTACAGTGTGATTCAATAAGAGAACAGCTGCGAAACTGAACCACATAAGGACAAGAGTCCTGGACTTCAGGAGGACAGATTTTAAAAAGATGGGTGAATGCCTCAGGGATAACCTGGTGGGGTGGGGGTGACATAAGCAGGGTGGAGGAACAGTGGGCAAAGCTAAAGAGAGTCATAGGGTAGGCAACAAACTTCTTTGTCCAATTAAAGACAAGAATTTTAATCAACCACTACTCGTCTTTGTTAAACTGCACTAATTCCAAGATAGAGATGCTATTTTAAAGAAAGCTATGTTGGAGGGTGGTTTAATGTATGAAGGCCAAAATTTCATGTATACCTTGACTTTAGCCGTACAACACTATCTCAGTGCAAGTCTTTTTTTTTTTTTTTTATTTATGTTTATTAATTTTCTGTGTAAGCAGACAATCAACATCCACATAATCTCATACCGGGCATAGGCGACATATATCCACGTTCACAAATATGTGATATACACATAACTTTACCCATGTACTCTGGTACAATAGGAATAGGGGGTAATCCTGGACAAAAGCCCTATAATATAAAGTTCCAAGAAGTCCCTTAGTTATTGCCAGCCTCTTCAGTGGTAAAAGTAGGTCCAATAGGAAGATTATGATTGACACAGTCCTAAGATTGCTATTTAAACCTGTTGCATGACTAGGTAATAGGATAGTAAAGACCCCATATGCAGTCATCCCCCACATGAATAAGATTCTACAATGGTACTATAACATGAAAACTGTAACTGTCCCGATCTAGTCCTCCAGTTTACTCAACTCACAGTTCATGTGCCCGCTGCAGCGAACCACAGCTGCATGGAGAAGGCCCACCAAGCATAGGCCTTGCCATCAGCTGCTGGGAGCTTGAATAGTCACAGTGGGTGACAGAAAATTGCCAAGTTCTTAAGTCGCTGCTGCACCTCCGTATGATCCATCTGTACAACATGGAATCAACAGACACAATCAGATTTTCAGACAGTATTCCATCCTCCGAACTCCATAAATTGCGATGTTCCAGGAACCGTCACAGCCTCCTCACATGCCCCAAAGTCCTCAGTCTCTGCAGCCGCGAGATATTGCTGGTGTAAGAGCACTTGTGGGACCATCTGGCCATTAACACTTGCGATGGCCTCATAGTGACTTCTCTGTAAATTGCTTGAGTCAATGATGGGACCCACGGCTTCTTGGCTCTCCAGTTTCTCCAACGTAGCCTGAATTTTAGAGTCCATGACCCACCTGAACTCCAGGATATCCCTCCATGGTGCCTCTGACTGGGCTGTTAGCTTCTCGGGCCCAACGTTACTTATGGGACCTGGATTCCCAGTGAAATGCGCCATCGGGTCTTTGGACAATGTGGCTCGTCTATTCCTAGGACCACGTCAAGTTTGGTAGCGTTGAATTCCAGAAGATATACTGCATGCAGATTTGCTGTTCGTTTTAACTTACAGTACCAGTAAAGTAATATTTTTAGTGAAATTTGCCTCTTCAAGTGGGAGAGACTGCAGGAGTGCATCTGACCTGGAAGATGGCTCTCTGGCGCCCCTCAGTGCAAGTCTTTTAATCAGGTCTTTGCTACTTTGAGACAAAATGCACTTCTACCCCCTGCCAAGCTATGCTTCTATTTAAATGGTGTCTCAAACGCACTCAGCAGGTCAGGCCCTCTGCTCCCACAGTGCCAGTTGTTGTTGTTGTTGTTTTTGTACCAACATGTTGTACTCTCCTGGCTCGTTCCTGAAAATAGGCATAATACTTGTCTAGCATACCTACCCGGTTAACAAACGCTAAATAAATAAAATAAATAACCTCCGAGCGCAGTATTGTGAACAGGTAACATAACAGGATAACCCTCCTGTCTGCTTGTAGGTTCGAATCACCTTTGGTCTCAAGTTCTGGAGGGATTCAAGCTGTGAACCTTATGCTAGCGTACCCAAATGTACAGGCTCAGATAATCTGCTCTTCGGGGGGGGGGGGATGCCAGATATCTTTCGCTTAGGGCACCTAACCAGGTATCCAAAAACGAAACCTAAAAACTCTATAAAAGACCTTAGATATATTCTTATTTTTCCCAGTTTGGTAACACCAACAGCTTATGAACAGTTTTTAGTCAGTCTTAACCATCTATACATCACATGCAAAAAGAAAGAACTTTGAAGACACACCCAGGCAGTTTTTTTAAATATAGGTTTACTTAAAAATGGATAAAACTATGCAAAATGTAAACACAGAACACTATATCATAAAGCATACAATCACTTAAAAGAAAACAATGAAAAGTACAAATTAAAACTCCTACCACAATACAATTAGACTTTTTCTATCTAATGTATTACCTCTATACAGTCCTTGGAGTTGGATGTTGTTTCTTAAGAGCCCAGAAAGTTAATGACACTAACATCAGACACAGATCCTAGGTTAAACTGTGTCTGTCTCACACATCCCTTCCATGATGTCATCTAGCTCCTCCTTGTTAAATATAAAAAAATTATACACACAATTATCTTCCTGTCAGGAGATATTTCAAATAAGGTGACATCAGCAAAAACTCAATTCCCAATATGACTCCTTAATTAACATCCCCTCTTTGACCTCAAACAGTTCCTATTCCCAGGCATTTCAAAGGATTTTATGACTTTCAGCACCATAGTGATATAACAATGATTTTTTTCTCCAAAACGTCATAAAAGTTTACAATTCCTATATCCTGTCAACTGGATCAGTTCTAATTAAGTCAGGAAAACAGGAGACCCTTAATTAAGGCTCTCTAGTCTTTTTAATTACCTCCTGGTTTCAGGTTAATACATCCTGTTATCTTCACTAAAACCTGACCAATGGCACAGCTGCCTTCTGGAGACAAATCACACACCACATTTTTATATCACAAATATCAAAGAACAATCATAACCAGTTGGCCAAGCGTCACAGTAAGCTCAGATGTTTTTTTCACCAGAAGAGGCAGTTAAAACTTTGGAACTTGCTGAGACATCTCCTCATGAACAAAGAGCACAGAATTTTCAAAAAGGTCTCTTCAGCTCCCCCACGGTCGGCCCCAAATGTACAGGCTCGGCCGGCACCCAGACAGCCACCGACTGAGACTAGGACACCCGCCTGCAGCTCCTTGGAAGCTGCCTGCCCTTGAACGGGGCTGCTTCAGCTCCCCCATGGTCGGCCGGCACCCAGACAGCCACCAACCGAGACTAGGACACCCGCCTGCAGCTCCTTGGAAGCTGCCTGCCCTTGCACGGGGCTGCTTCAGCTCCCCCACGGTCGGCCGGCACCCAGACAGCCACCGACCGAGACTAGGACACCCGCCTGCAGCTCCTTGGAAGGTACGGCAACAGCGCTTCCAGCAAACCCGCTCTGATTGGCCAGGACTTTTCCCCTGCTTTGCCACACTAAAGCTGTAATAGGAGGGGTTTTTTTTAATTTTTTTTATAGGAGGTTTTCAACTGTATTAGCTGGATTGTAATTTCTACTAGTAATTTAAAGTGCTTACAGTTCTTCTCTTTCCTGCCCTTTATGCACCCCCCAATCCAAGCACTCTGCCTTGGCTCCGAAAAGTCTAACTTTCCTTTGTCCTGTTAAACTGCTCACACTAAAGCTATCCTACCTCCATGCTATTTAAACCCTGCCATTTTTTCTTCTCTCCAGCTGCCTGCCCTTGAACGGGGCTGCTTCAGCTCCCCCACAGTCGGCCGGCACCCAGACAGCCACCGACTGAGACTAGGACACCTGCCTGCAGCTCCTTGAAGGTACAGCAACGCGCTCCAGCAAACCGCTCTGATTGGCCAGGACTTTTCCCTGCTTTGCACACTAAAGCTGTAATAGGAGTTTTTTTTTTTTTTTTTTTTTTTTGGAGGTTTTCAACTGTATTAGCTGGATTGTAATTTCTACTAGTAATTTAAAGTGCTTACAGTTCTTCTGTTTCCTGCTCCTCATGCACCCCTCACCATCTACTGGCTAGTTTTCCATTAGCAGGTTATACAGACCTGCCACTAGAGGGATTCTTGTTCTTTCATTTGAAAAAAAAAAGTCTACCCTCTGAAAGACACAGTTTCTTTACTTGCTATACCTTCCTTCCTTCCACCTCGAGATCCTCTCAACCGGGTAAGATTTCTCTGAACCCGAATCATACTTTAATCATGCTCTCCACCGTTCTCACCCCTATTCTATTTCTTCTGCCTGTCTTCCTCCCCTACTGCACTCCCCAAAGCCTGCTTTCCTCCTCCCCATAGCTTCCACATTCCTACATCCTTCCTCCACATAGGCACACTGCACACTGGTCACTGTCCCTTGCCCATGGTCCATCCTACCACCATGAAACTGTCCTACACCCACACCGCCCTAGCCTCCACTCTGGTCCCCCTGTCTATGCTTACCCTCACCCACTATCGTTGATGCTCGGCAACTTCCCGAGATGCCAGCAGGCGAAAACATTCCCATAAAGAAATACACCGCAGCTCTTTGAGGCTAGTCCTCCTCCTTCTCCTAATGCTGTCAGGCAACGTGCACCCAAACCCTGGCCCATTCTGCTCTAAAGCCACTAATCTGAGTAAGCCTTCGGGTGCCCTCTCATTCATATCAATCAACATCTGCAGCCTCCTTCCTAAAATGGATGCCCTTCAGGCCTTCACCAGCCAACACCGCCCTGACATCCTGGCAGTTGTCGAAACCTGGCTCACGCCATCGGTACCGGACCATGCAATCAGCCTTCCTGGCTACAACGTCTTTAGGCTGGATCGCCTCTCCAAAAGAGACGGGGGCTACGCTCTCCACCTAAAAGACTCCATATAAGGGCACCACATCATTACCTCAATCCAACCCACAACTGCTCTGATACTGCCAGTGAGAATCCTCCTCTGTGCCCAAAACAAAACCTTCATTGTTGCCACCATCTACATCCCTCCCAAAGAACAGGGAACTGGTCTAACAGCTGTGTTTGACTTTGTAAAGTCACTCCCACCAGACACCGAATCCATCCTCCTAGGCGACTTCAACATCAACTGGCCTGCGGCTGATGCTGGTGCACACAGGGAACACATTGCTGTGGCAAACCTCACATAAATGGTTGACTCACCAACCAGGAAAAATTACAGGACCGGCACCAGCACACTCTTGGACTGGCTCCTTACCAGTCACCCATCGCGGATATCTAACACTAATGTCCTCCCAGACTCTCTCAGTGATCACTCCCCTGTTAGCTGCACCTGGTCAAATAAATTCATCAAACAACCACCAAAAACAATCACCAGCAGGGTTCTACCCAGTGGTCACCTTCCTCGACTCAAATCCCACTCTCCACCAAGACTGGTCCCTATCTTCATGCAACCAACGTAAACACTGCCCTTGACCACCTATAAACATCTTCACTTGGCCTGTGACACGATGCCCTATTAAGAAATGCAAAGTCAAATCACTGAGTAACCCTTGGCTCACAGGTGACCTCCTCAGGATGCTAAAAACAAGAGACCACCTATGGGAGCTGGCCAGAAACTCTGGAAGGCAAAACGACATCCAAAACTACAAACGTGCCCGCAATGACTGCACCAAAACCATCCGGCAAATGAAGTCCGCCTACTATAAGTATGCCCTCACAAACTCCAGGGGCAATGGTTGGGAATTCTGGAAGAACATAAAGGAACTCACTGGGAATCCACCCAAACCCCCAATCAATACTCAACATCAACGGAACCACAACCTCAACCCAAAACCATTGCGGATACCTTTAACAAAGCCTTTACCGACCTCAGCGCTGTCCTACCTCAGGACTACTTCAAAGATGGTGAAGCCCTCTGTCTGGAATGAACACTACTCCCAGCCATCTCCCTCTTCTATTTCAAAGCAGTCAAGGCTCACCAAGTACGCAAATACGTTACCATAGCCCTTGGTAAATCAAGATTCAGTAATGACTCCCTCGATCTCAAAATCCTGTCTCTCACCCTTGATGAAGTGCTTAGTCCTCTGACCAGAATTTTCAACCTCTCCCTCAGCCTTAGCCAGTTCCTGGACAGATGGAAATCTGCCACTGTCACCCCAGTCCATAAAAGTGGTGACAAAACTGCCCACGATAACTACAGACCTATCTCCCTACTACCCCACTCTCCAAGGCACTAGAACGCATCGTCTCGGACCAGCTCACAGAATACCTGGATACGTACAACATCCTGTGCAAGCAACAACATGGGTTCCGCAAAGGTCACAGCACCCCCTCAGCCCTACTTGAATTCACCGGCGCAATCCACAACGCACTTGATTCCGGTGAACTACTAGGGTCAATCTACAGGATGATGCATCTACCATTAACATCTGTAAACCTGGCCATTGATGTGGATCACAACAAAGGCACTCCTGTGCTTGAGTCAAGATAAATGAATACATGCAGCAGGACTGCTACAATATAGCTGAGGGCATTTCAGACCCTTTACAAGGATACAAGCATGACACATATTTCTGAAGTGTGACTCATCAAATTATTTCCTCAACATTCATATTCATTAATGTGCCTTGTTTTTTTACCTTGCAGTTTTATACTGGATGTAGGGTTGGAAAGGGATGGTGGTTGGGGGTTAAATGGGGGAAAATCATGTAATGAGACACTTAGATGGGGTTAGTAGGAGATGCAGTGGATTTCTGTATTTCTACCTTATGAAATTATCTTTGATGATAATAGCTGAGATGAAATTGCTGACATGGAATAACAAAGGTTTGAGAGACAGGTTAAAACTGGGAAGTACTGGACTACATAGATAGAAAAAGTAGTGTTACACAAGGCCTTACAGTAACAGTAGATCTGCGAGAGAGGCTCTTGCAGTAAGTACTAACCACAAGGACTTGGCCATCAGGCTCTAGGACCACATGGAAAACTTTAGCTAGCAGTGTAAATGGGGGACCGCCCACCTGACATTACGTGACGGATGTCAGCGTGACCCTATATAGTGGGCGGTCCCCACACGTGCCCTTCAGTTTTCCCTCCAGGGTCCTAAGAAGGTGCTATAGGAGAAAGGAGTGGGCTCCAGGAGCCAAGGAAAGGCTAGGAAGTAGTAGTAGTAGTGGTAGAACCAGGGGGAAGGTGGGAGGGACAAAGGGTACCTACTGCAAGAGCCTCTCTCGAAGATCTACTGCTACCAGGGCTCGCGTTAATGCACTACTAACATCCCCATCGGGGAAATCTTACATTTTTGATGCAGTGTTTTGTTCCCCCTGCATCTGCATTTGATGCTCACTTCTTCTGCTGCTCCCCATTCATTTCATAGCTGCCAGCATGTATTTATTTTATTTATTTGGATACTTGGGAAAACAACCTTTGAGTCAAAGACTCTTTCTCAAAGGCTCATCAAAAACAATACATTGAATGACAAGCAGCATATAGTAAAAGAAAGTAGTACACAGTAACATAAGTTATACACAGTAATTATATCTGGCTTGGAGGGCCCTAGTAGTACAAACAAGACAATAATACATATCACGGGGTAATATAAACCAGGGTCAGAAACAAAATAAATTGCAGTAAGTTATTAACAAAGGAGTCAAGATTGGGTGCCCAGGTGTGGGCAACAGCCAAGTGCAAGGTCAAGTGCAATCACAGACAGTGCTCAATAAGATGATTCTTGAGGGCTGTTTTGAATAGGCCAAGGCTAGGTAGCCGAGTTATGGAGGGCGGGAGGTCATTCATCCACTTCGGTGCCCAATACAGAAAGGCCCTTTGGCACAGTGAGGTTCTACACCATGAAACGGAGAAGAATGACCTAGGGGTACTTCTAGCGACACGGGAACGGGGGGGAGGGCAGCTGTGACAACAGTGTCTAGACCACGAGAGGTAATTTTAAGGGACTTTTTCTTAGCAGTGATGCAAGAATAGTATTTAAGTCTGGCTTCCAGATTTAACCAGTTTGCAGATTTATGCAGGTGTGTGTGAGCCTGTTGAGGCCCGTAACTAGTCTGCAGACTTTGCTTACGGTAGTTTTTACCTATGAGCAGCTGGTTGGGTCGGCTGTACCATAAATCACTAGCATAGGCCATAATCAATGAGATGGAGAACAAACGAGCAAACTGCCAGGTGGAGCACTTCCTGGGATAGATAATGTTTGTGCCTATATAATAGGCCAGTCCTGGTACTGACAGCAGTCAGGAGACCTTGGATGCGCTTGTGATAGGATAGATGGGTATCCAGGGTTATACCCAGGTACCTGAAGGTAGAGATGTGCTCAACAGGGACACCAGCGGTGTTACAGATGGATAGAGTGAGATTTTTTTTTTTTTTTATAGTTGCGGATAAGCTTATGTGACATAAACCAGGATTCGACAATGAGGAAACGCTCCTGGAGCAAGGCTAGGAAAGCAGTGGGATTGGGGTGGAATTCAAAGATGACGGTGTCATCCGCAGAGGAGCATGTTACCAGGGCAGGAGAGGGGAAAGGAGTTTAGGAAAAGACTAAACAAGAGGGGACCAAGAATTGAACCCTGGGGGACTCCAGAACGAACAGGGCAGCAGGAGGAGAGGGTGGGGCCGATCCTGACATGCTGGGATCGGCCAGTTAGATAGCTGACAATCCAAGATACTACTTCGGAGGCAAGGCCCAGTGAAGGGAGGGTGTGTAGCAGTAGGGCATGACTGACTGTGTCAAACACTTTGGTAAGATCTATGTAGACTGATCCCACCAGGTGACCATTGTCCAGCGCCCGGTGTATGTAGGATGTGTACTCAAGGAGCACAGTGGTAGTGCTATGCCCCCTGCGAAAGTCATGGTGGACAGGGGAAAGGTGGTTGTGTTTGGAGAGGTATTCAATAAGCTGGTCAGCCACCACTTTTTCCATCGACTTGGACGGGGAGGGGGAGAATGGAGATGGGACGTTAGTTGTTGGGGGCAGTGCAGTCACCACCCTTAAGTTATGGTGTGATAACTGCACATTTCCAGGAAGAGGGGAATTGCCCAAGGAAAATGGACAGATGAAAGATTTTCATAAGAAGGGAGAGAACAACATCCAGTGTACGTCTTAGGAGTTTTAAGTCAATGGAGTCACCACTAAACCTAGACTCGTTTATGAAGCTAGAGATGTATTTTAATGCTGAGCTGGGGGAGATGGTAGAGAGGCAGAACAGGGAAGAGGAATCTGACAGGGTGAGGGGGAATCACTCGTCTGAGGGCGGGGGTTAAAGAAATTTGGAGGCAACACCCTGCTGAGGTCAGAGAAAACATTACTAAGGGTGTTGGCAATGATTAGTGGGTCCTGCGCTATGGAACCATTGACAGCGAGCTGGGAGGGAGGAAGGGAGACCACATTTCCAGTGATTTCCCTGATGTTGCACCAGAAGTCATGACCAGAGCACCATGTTGATGACAGTGCATGGCGATAGTGTGTCGCCTTAGCCTGATGGATTGCCCAGGTACATTTGCTCCTGACTTCCCAGTAGAACTATCTATCATGGGGGAGCCTGGACTCAAGAGCTCAGTGCCAGAGGTTATCCTGGTGGCACAACATCTCATGCAGGGCAGGAGAGACCCAGGGGTTGTTTCTAGGTTTTAAATGTCTGTCTCTCTGGAGGGGCAAAGATGTCGCAAGCTGAACTGAAAGTATTGATGAAGTAGGTGAGGGCAGAGTTCACATCAGTGGCTTTGAAATTGGGCGACCAGTCACATGCCAAGAGGAAAGCCTTGAGTTTGGATAGGGAGCCTTTTTTTAAGCACCTGAGGTATGCTGGGGTGGGTTGAGAGGAGAGGGACTTATTTGGCCACAGGCATGTGATGGGGGAGTAGTCACTAAGGGTGTCAGGTAGGACAGTAACCTGGGAGATGTGCTTAGGAAGATTAGTGAAAATGAGATCAAGAAGGGTGGATGAGCCAGTTTTATCACTGTGGCGGGTAGGGGACTGAACCAATTGACTAAGGTCCAGAGTAGCAGCAGAGTTCTTAAAGGTAGCTGACGAACGAGATAACCAGTTTATGTTAAAGTCGCCAACAGTGATGGTCTCACCATTGAGAGCAGGAAACGACAGAGTAGCCAGGATTTCATCAAAGGCAGCTTTTTGGTTCCTCAAGTGATATACTGTAGGAGACAAGGAGGTTTATGAGCTTAAACTGATTGCCTAGCAGCAGCTTGACTGCTAGTGCCTGTGCACCATGGGCAAGGGGCAGAAGAGGAATACGGAGAGCTTGTAGTGGGTTCTTTATATAGAAGACACAGCCTCCATCTCTTTTTCCATGCCTGTCAGCCCTTAGGAAAGAGTAGCCATTTATGGCCACTGCAGGGTCTGGAATGCCTTGAGACAACCAGGTTTCAGTAAGGGCCAAGATGTCAGAGGAATATTGAGTGATCCAGGCCTGAAGGGTTGTAAAGCTTTTCAAGAGGCTACGTATATTAATTGAGGCAATAAGTAGTCAGTTTTGTTTATTGCTACCAGGGGAGTGGGAAATGGGAGGGCTGGGGCTGCTATGGACATTACTAGATAGGCGGAGGAGAAGGATAGCATGACGGAGCAGCGTTAATCTGTGGAGTTTAGCTAAGCCAATGACATGGTGTGGAGGGGGGTGGCAGTAGTTACGGGGATGGAGAGGGAATGAACTGTGGAGGCCAGAAGGAGAAGAGGGAAGAGGAAGTGGGAGAGCAGGCTGGAAAGGGGAGTCAGGGTAGCCATCAGAGGTGGATGGAAAGAGGTACCAGCTGTTACATAGGCTGAAGCAATAGTGGACTTATTGTAGGCAGGCTAGGCTGAAGAGCATGAAGTGGCAGTAAGACAAGTGGAAGGTTGCACACCAGAACAAGAAGGGAGACCACGCAGCTCAAAGGGTATATTGGGGGATCAGGCATTATAGGGTTAGCAGGAGGGGGCTACAATATGGCAGACCCCGTGGTGCAGGGGAAAGGTATATGCTTCTAGTGTAAAGGGTACAGGGTTCGAACCCAGCGAGGGTGGCTTAGAAAATGATGAGAGGCAGTACGCCTAAGTGAGGGTTCAGAGAATGAAGTCTTGGACACACAGGACCCAAACAGTTGGAGAGAGGAGCAAAGGGGGAGTGCAACACTGACCCCTAGTGGTCTGTTTGTATAACTTGAGGGTGGGGATTCAGGCTGATTACCAAATCAGTGCAGGAGGTCACATGACTGCCATGACGTATAAATGAAGAGACGACCATGGGTCGGAGGGTGGCTGGGGCAGGGAGTTGACGTGAAGCGTTGATGGCTAGACACCTTCCAGGGTGTTTCCACAGGTGAAAGGAAGCAGTTGATTACCTGTTTATATGCCTCGAAGTCCACTCCCACGCCACTGGTCTCAGACTGTGAGTAGAGGGTTCCAACAGGGCCTGTATAACAAGGAGGGACACAAAGGAGAGGTTCGAATTACAGCGGAGGCCTCCGGTCACAACTGCGCAAGCACGGCTGGTAGTAGCCTGGCTGCAAGCTGCAGGGTGGGGTACACATAGCCACACAGTATTAAAGTACATGGAGAACATTCAAACAAAGTGGGCTAGTAAAGCAGTCTGCTTAAGTACTTCTCAGTTCAGACACATCTGTGCAGATAAGCTGCTGAAAAGTTCTTGAGGAAAACAATCGGTTTGTGTCAGCAGACACCCTCCAGGGTGTTTACACAGGTGAAAGGAAGGAGCCGACTACCTGTTTAGGTGCCCCGAAGTCCGCTCCCACGCCGCTGGTCTCAGACTATGCTTAGGGCTTGCAGTTTTACATGCTGCCACTTGGAGCACAGTTTCCACCGCACCTCAGATTTTCTCCGTAGGATGCCCGAATGTGACAGTGCAGGGATGGTGGGATTCTTCTGCACCTTGGAGCTGGAGGTGTGGCAATTAAGGACTTACGGAGGGCAGGGACGCAGCACTGCAGGAGGGGCCAAGGACTCAGCATGACAGTGATTTGCTTGCCTTAAGGAGGAAGTGAACTTGCTAGGAAGCAAGGGACGTAGTTATGAGGTCTTGTGTGAATATGTTTTTTGGTCCCTCTCCTCTATATGCGTCGGCTGCCTTCACTTCAAAACCGGGGCTTGTTTTGCTGAAAAAATTAAAGGAGGACTGTGTCACAATCTCACTAAGCCGGTCAGCCCTCTACTCCAAAAGTGCCAACCCCTGAGCATATGATTTGTGTGTGTACAGTGAACAGACAAGGTAACCCTCTTGTCTGTTTTGTGGGTTCAAGTCAACTTAGTCTCAAGCTCTGGAAGGATTCAAACTGATAACCTCTTGTTAGCGTACCCAATTATCAGGCTCAGATAATTCTGTCTTCGGGGGACCAGATATCTTTGCCTACAGGCACCCAACCAGGTCTTTCAAATGAACCGTTAGAACTCTATGCAAGACTTTTAGAGAACTCTGTCCCATTTCCCAGTTTGGTATACAATAAGCCCATACACAATGTATTTATAACCTTTAAAAGCTCCACTTAAAATAAAAAGAATTGTCAAGGCACTCCAGCAGTTTCGTTTGGAAAAAAATATCTTTACTTTAAAAATATCAAAACAGAACAATAATTACAGAACAAATATATATATATATATATATTCCAACACATATAGCCTTAAAACAAACAGGACAAAGTACAGTTCCTACAATACATACATTTAGACTGGTCTAATCTTACTCTTTCAGTGCTGTAACGATTCTCCCTCAGTCAGATAATATTCTCTTGTGTGTCTCGTGTCAGGTTCCTTCAGCACTTAAACACACTTCCGAGCCGGCCTTCTCATGAGGTCACTAACTCCGCCTTGATGTATCAAACTCTATATTTACAATACAGGGTCTCCAAATAAAATATTTAAAAAAAACATATGAGATGACCTCACTGACTTTCCTCTCCACAGGTTAACTGGTCAGAACTGGTTTTTGTTCTGCTACACATACATCTCAAAAGTTTCTTTGATCTAAGTCACTGTATTCAAAGCAAGTGTATTGGCCTCTTTAATCCCGTCTGGACCTTGGAATCTACACCTCAGGTCTTTCTGATGTAATTCAAGGGTTCCCGGGAAATGTATATTGAACCTTCCAGAATCGTCTGGGTCCTCCCTGGCTCAGACATCAAACCTCTTCAATGTCCATTCTGGCCTCTCTTCAACACTCCTCCCCACAAGTCCTTCCCTGGCAACTATGCAAGTCAAAGGATCTCCCTGAGGGCATTATGAATGGCTAATCTTATTTCCTGGGATGAAAGCAAATTGACAAGGTAATTGCACCCCAGATCTCTGCAGTTTAAAATACCTCCTGTCCTTTGAACTTATCCCTGGGGGGTCTTGATGTGTCAGTTCCAGTAAGACAGCCTTTTCCTTGAACTGACCCTTACCATCACATATTTTATATGTAATAACAAAAATTAATACAGCACTAGAGCACTCAGAGCTGGCTGTCTACGTCACAGACTGCATGCACGCGGAGAATGAATGGCAAAGGCAGGGGAGGACTTCCGGAAGACCTGTGAAGTTTGTGCAACACAGGATATACATGATGCTGAAGGTAAAAGCCAGCATGAACAGTAGTAAGGTGGGGGAAATAGTCGGACTCTGGGAGCTAAACAAATAACTAAGTCATGTGGCAGACTCGCAGGGGCTGAATCTGAAGTGGGTGAAATCGGGTGAGCTGCTCAGCACTGGCTATTTAACTGGGGAGTCGGAGGTGCACCAGAGTAAATAAAAGTTTCCACTGATGCATCACAAGGCTGGCAAACTAATAAACTGATCCAGATTATCGTGTGTGTGTGTGGGGGGGGGTTGGACTCAAAGGCCGACAACCGTTGTTGATGACCTAGGAGTTGGCTACGTGATGATTTACAATGGCTAGCGAACCTGATGCTGCTGACCAAAGGCTTGGCTAGTTGCTGCCTGAGAAAGAATGGTGACCTGTCACGCTGAAGTAGTGCTGTTAGTGAGCATGCTCTTCTGCAAGCTGGAATGTTGGGTTATCTCCAATGTTTTTTTTTTAAAGTGCCATTTAACTGTCTCTGTGCATCTGTGCTCCTGTGATAGAAACATAGAAAAATAGACTTTGACGGCAGATAAGGACCGCTTGGGCCCATCTAGTCTGCCCATTTCCCTACCTACAGGATAGGCCGCAGATCCTAGTTAACCAACAGCCTATTTCTTCCTACCCCCCACAAGAATTGCCTTATGTCTGTCCCATGCATTCTTGAATTCTCCCACAGTTTTAGACCCCACAACCTCCTCAGGAAGGCTGTTCCATGCATCCACTACCCTCTCTGTGAAATAATACTTCCTCACATTGCCCCTGAACCACCCTTATATCTTTAAATTGTATCCCCCTTGTTCTTGCAAGTCTCTTTTTCTGAAAGATGCTACCCTCTTGGACTTTGTTGATTCCACTGAGGTACTTATAAGTTTCTATCATGTCCCCCCTTTCCCTTCTTTCCTCAAGGGTATACATATTAAGCTCCTTTAGTCTCTCCTCATACGGCTTCTCTTGCAGACCCTGCACCATTTTAGTTGCCCTCCTCTGGACGACCTCCATTCTGTCTATGTCCTTGCGGAGATGGGGTCTCCAGAACTGGACACAGTACTCCAGATGGGGTCTCACCAACTGTTTGTACAGAGGGATAACAACTTCCTGTTTTCTGCTGCTGATGCCTCTCCCTATACATCCCAGTATACCCCCAGCCCTCCCTCCTGCCTTTTCACATTGCTTGCTAACCTTAAGGTCATCTGATATGATTACCCCCAGGTCCCTTTCCTTTTTTGTTGTTGTTACTACCTCCCCACCCATTGTGTATTCTTCCCTGGGTTCTTGTTTCCCAGGTGCATTATTTTGCACTTCTTTGCATTGAATCCTAGCTGCCATACTTCAGCCATTCCTCCAACCTTGCCAAGTCCCTTTTCATCCTTTCCGCCTCCTTGTGTATCAACCCTGTTGCAGATCTTTGTGTCATCTGCAAAGGCATACTTTTCCTTCAGTCCCTCTGCAATGTCACTGATGAAGACATTAAAAGGACTGGACCCAATATGAACCCTACGGTACCCCACTAGTAACCCTCTTTCTTCAGAGGACTCCATTTACAATTACCTACTGTGTCCTGTTGTGCAGCCAATGTTTTAGTCACCGCCTCCTGGGACCCACCCCAGGCTGGTTAATTTGACTATTAATCTTGTGTGGACTGTGTCAAATGCCTTGCTAAAGTCAGGTAGGCCATGTCCACAGCCCCTCCCTGGTCTACTACTTTGGTCACCCAGTCAAAGAAATCTATTAGATTCTGCCTGACATGACCTTCCGCCAGAACCCATGCTTCCTTGGGTCCTGTGCTCCACTGGCCTCTAGGTACTCAACTATTCTTTCCTTCAGAATTGACTCCATCACTTTCCCTACCACAGAGGTCAGACTGACAGGTCTGTAGTTTCCTGCCTCTGTCTTGGTCCCACTTTTGTGAAGGGGAATCACATCCGCCTTCCTCCAGTCCTCGGGTACCACACCATCCTCCCCATGATTTATTAAAAAGAGTAGCCAGTGGTTTCACTAGTTCCTCCCTTAATTCTTTTAGAATTCTGGGGTGAATTCCATCAGGCCCCATTGCTTTGTCCACCTTCAGTTTTAGGAGTTCTTGCAGAACCCTTTCTTCTGTGAAAGGACTGGGATCGACCCCCTATCAAGAGTGCTTCTGTTAATTGGATTAGGCACTTCCCCTCCTCTTTGTGAGTACTGAGCAGAAATATTCGCTCAGTATCCCTGCTTTTCACTGTCCCCCTCTGCCCACCCACCGTTCATTCTATTCAGCCTCACTATCCCTCCCTTTGTCTTTCTACGCTCGCTGATGTACCTATAAAAGGTTTTATCCCCCTTCTTCCCCCAGAAGCCAGATTTCTGAGGGGAGGCTCCATTTTGCAGCACTAGTCGAGGGGGATGGCTTAAGTGCAGTGTTGCAGACAGAGAGGGTAATATCACAGTGTGCAGCGGCAAGCAGGTGACTGTCCAAGTTGGCTGCTTGCTTATTTGTTTATTTTTTTTTTTATTTCCCTGTAACTTAAAAAGAGACAAAGCTTATTTTTCAACCTACAGATATCTACAGAAATTTACTAAATCCAAATACAATATAAATACTTACAAAGTAGAGAGTACTGTTCTAAAAACTAGATCTAAATACAATTTATGAGCGAAAAATGACAAGCTTATGGCAATGCAGATTAGAAAATAAGAGATGGGTAGGAGTATTAATCCAGCCAGATCCAGCTCACTCCCTGTCACCAGCGGTGTCCCTCAAGGGTCTGTACTCGGCCCGCTGCTGTTCTCTATCTTTCTAAATGACCTGCCTACAATCATCTATTCATATGTATGCTGACGACACGGTGCTGTTCGCCTCTGGCCCATCTACTAGTGCCGTGACAGCATGCCTACAGAAAGACTTAGACTCCATCCAACGTTGGTTCACCACAAATCAGCTATACCTAAACCCTAATAAAACAGTCTCCCTTACCTTCGGCTCCCGGCCCAAAATAACATGGCTTCCCGCTCCTCCTATGTTCTATACTCTGGATAGCTCCCCACTTGAGGTCTGCACCGCTTATCGTTATCTTGGGGTCTGGCTTGACCAGCATCTTGACTTTTCAGTGCATACTGATGCTTTACACAAAAAATTGCACCCTATGTTGGGTGCCCTCTACTGGAATAAAAATTGCATTCCTCTACAAACTAAACAAGAAATAGTGCAAAAAATGATCCTACCTATTATTGATTACGGTGATGTCATTTACTGTGCCGCCCCCCAAACTTCCCTAGCTAGGCTAGATCCCCTTTTTAACTCTTTTTGCCGTTTCTCATTAAACCGCCCTCCCAACACCCACCACTGTGCCCTCTACCAATCCTTGGACCTCCCATCTCTTCATAACAGAAGACTGCTTCACTGCGCTAAAACCGCTGCCAAGTTCTGGTCACACACCTCCCTACCTCTCTTCCTCCCTAGCCACCCTCTCTCCTCCTCTTATGTCTTAAATATAGATGCTAGGCTCCTTCACATCCCCCACAGATCCACCCGGTCAGGCCAGGCTGCTTTCAGCTTCAGGGTGCCCAAATTATGGAACTCCCTGACTGCCGATATTAGACATTCCACAGGTACTCTTCAACTGAATGCTCTTTTCTCAAACTGCACTTCGCTACTAACTGCACCTGTTACCCCTCCTTAGTCCCCTCTGCTCCAACATCCCCCAGTTGTGCTGCAACTACTTCTACTCTAACTCGTAGTTCTGCTCCTTATGCTTGTCTTGTAGTTCATACACTATGAAGTATTTTATTACTTATGCATCTGTACAAGTATTGTCACACCCATTGCTTGTAACTGTCTATGTTTTTGTTCTTGTTTTTTTTTCTGCTGTTATTTCCATACCATTTGTAACCCCCTACCCCCAGGGTGCATCCGGAATCGAGCAGTACTCTGCTCAGCATGCCTTCCTGGTAAATCTCTTAAATAAATAAATAAATAAAATTAACTGCATTAAGAATGAATTCGGTGCTCTGATTGTCCTCAGGAAATAAATAAAACCTTTTTAAATTCACAGTTATACTCGTCATAACAAGCTAAGTTTTCCAAAACAACAGATGCATTTCTCAACTCTGTAAATTTACCCTCAGTCCTTGTTGATAAAGTTAACAGCTTAGAAAAAGATAGGTCAACTGACAAACTTCATGAAGCAATTAGCACGTTAGCTGAAGGGAAAGCTCTTGGCCCTGATGGAATCCCAAAAGACTTTTATAAAAATTCAGAGGTCAGATTATTGATCAGCTTCTGAATACGAATAAGCAATCCTTTATATCTGAGAAACTACCAGATTCTTTATATACTGCAACCATACACCTAAAAGGTAAAGATCGAGAATTATGTTCGTCATACACACCTATTTCGTTACTTAACTGATTGCAAAATTTTTGCTAAGATTTTGACAACTCGCCTCGAAAAGCAGTTACGTAAGAACTTACTGTAACAGTAGATCTGCAAGAGGCTCCTGCAGTAGGTAATTACCTTGATGACTGCACCCCCTGGCATCAGGACCACATGGAAACTTTAGCTAGCAGTGTCTAACGGGGGACTGCCCACCTGACGTCACATAATGGACATCAGCGTGACACTATATAGTGGGTGGTCCTCACAACCGCCTTCCAGTTCTCCTGCTGGAGACCTTCCAAGGGAGTGACAAGAGAACGGAAAGGGAGGCTCCTGGAGCCAAAGGAAGGCTAGAAAAGGAGCAGCAGAAAAAACAATGGCGGAAGGAGGGAGGGAAAAAGGTTACCTAATGCAAGAGCCTCTCTCAAAGATAGTACAGTTCGTAAGAACTTACCGTAACAGTAGATATTCAAGACAGGTTCCTGCAGTAGGTCATAACATGTAGGACTAGCACCACCTGGCATCTGGACCGCACAGCAGACTTTCCCAGCAATGTCTGACGGGGGACCGCCCACCTGACGTTAGCGTGACCCTACATAGTGGGCAGTCCCCACGCCCGCCCTTCAGTTCTCCGGCCTGAGCCAGACAGGAGAGGAAGCTGGATCTGGAGACCCAGCAGAAAAATAGGGGGAAGGAGGGAGGGAAAAAGACCTACTGCAGGAACCTCTCTCAAAGATCTATTGTTATGGTAAGTTCTTATGTAACTGTATTATCTTACTTCGAGAGGGTTCCTGCAATAGGTCATAACATGTAGAACTGAATCCCAAGCAGTCCCTCCGAAGACAGACCAATTTAAGCACGTAAGGAGGAGAAATCCAAAAGAGGACCCAACGGAACCAGCCTAGGATAGAAGGCCCTAAGGCTGAACCCGACCCTTCGCCTAGAAGCAATGTCCAGACTATAATGCTTGGTAAAGTATGGATGGAACTCTAAGTTGCTGCCACACAAATCTCCGCTGCAGAAACGTTACAGAGAAAGGCTGCAGAAGCAGCCATGCCCCTAGTGGAATGACCTCTAACAGACCCCAGCAGAGGTTTGCCGTACTTCTGATAGCAGAAGCGAATGCAGTTTGCTAGCCACTTAGGCACTGTTTAGAGACAGCCTTCACCAAGGTTTTGGGGGCAAAGTAAACAAAGAGCTGATTGTCCTTACAGGAATCTTTGGTCCTGTGAGTATAGCACCTCAGAATTTGATGCGCATCTAAGGTGTGAAGTAGAGCCTCACCTCTGTTCACTGGAGCCGGACAATGCCAGTAGCTCAGCAGGTAGCACACTCACCTCTGAGGCTGGGTGATCAGAAGGCTGTGGGTTCTATCCCCGCACCTGGCACTTCGGTTAATATCCTAATACTGACACTGCAGTACAGCATGAGGGGGATGCTGCACTCCTGAGGTGCCGTCTTTTGGATGAGATGTTAAACCGAGGTCCCATCTGCCTGTTCTGGTGGTAGTTCAGGTGGATGTTAAAGATCCCATGGCACTTCTTGAAAGGAGTAGGGGCATTTTTTTTTTATTGAAAATTCAATACAAAACATCAGTGAACACACAATAAATCACAACAGTCCCAAACATCAATAACTATAATTATGAACTTGGGATCGTAAATACGTGAAGTTGACTGGCCGAGAGGTTTTTGAAGCTGTGATGATATCGGCCTACATCATCACGGCTTCAGAAAACCTCCAGTCACCAGCCTCCTCACTGACTGCACAGTGTTCTTAATCTCCAGCAGTCCGGAGCGAGTCAGACTTGTAGTCGGCCGCTATTAAAAAAAAACTCAACTGTGCCCATAACAGAAAGCAGCACCACACAAGCTGCTAGGAGGAACGACTGTCGAGCTGCCCACAACATCCTCCACACAAACAATAGCCAACAGCCAGCATTCGCAGACCACGTTGTATCTAACTACAAGACAGAATGGCGCGATTCGTGCCTTGACAGAGTATTTAAAAAAAAAAAAAAAAAAAAAACAGTAAAGGATCCCAAACTGGCCCCCCGACTCCTTTTTTAAACACTACTAACGGTCAGCCAAGCAGTAGTTTCAGATTTCCGGGCGACTTACTAGGAGATGTTCTTCCCATTTACAATGCTGGCTCCTGCTTCCCACAGATAACGTTTAAAAAAAACAAAATGCACACATCTTCACTGACCCAGCGGCACCACATCAAAGGCAAGAAGAACAGAGTTCAATTCCAGGTGCTAAGAGAGACACACAGTACACCCCTCCTCCATGAACTCGACTTACAACAGTGCCACCTGCTGTCCAGAGCTCTCCAGGAACTATTTTATTAAAAAGTACTCCTCCAACGCCTCAGAAAAGACATTTTCAAAAGGATTTAAACAATTTTTTTTTTTTTACTACTAAAACTTGTATTCCTGTTCATAATAGCAATAATGCACTCCAGGGTGTGGTATATCATGGGATATCGTCACTCCTCGGGCGGTTGGACGCACTCGGCTGCAGCCTCATGCCCAACCACCCGAGGCGTGACGATATCCCATGATGATGTAGCCCGATATCATCACAGCTTCAAAAACCTCTCAGCCAGTCAACTTCACGCATCAAATTCTGAGGTGCTATACCCACAGGACACCCTGTCGTGCATTATTGCTTAAATAAAACACATAACACACTGGGGGGGGGGGAGCAAAGAAAAATTACCAGGGGAACCATCTACAAACATAGTCATGGGGTGCCACACATAAAACACAACCTAGGAAAGGATAGGACACACCCTGATAGAATCAATATGAACAATAAGACAAGGGAAGAAAATCAAATAAAGGTAGCTAAAAATGAAAAACGTTTGAAAAATAGCTTAAAAGAAATAAAAAGGAACAAACGGGAAAAAAATGAGCATAAAATAGAATTATTCTGAACATTTTTTAAACAATCTATATCTGACAAAAGTTAGGGACATTTTAAAATTTCTTCCACTATATGCCCACCCTACTATATTACACCAAATCTCAAATCATACTAATTACTCCTCTTCTCCCCATACCCCAAACTTTATGACCCCATACTCCACTTAAATTGCACCATTCAAACAAACAAAAAAAATTGGTAAAGCCTAATTTAGTTATGTAACCTGTTGTACATTATGCAGCCCCCGCCGCCACTTTGCTTAAAGACTTTGTACAGGAAACATTTTCATGGCAGTTTTATACACCTCCAAACAGGCTGTTTCTACCAATTTTTCAATGGCTAAATATGTCATTCTTTGCTGCTGTATGACATACAGTATCTACTATAGGCCTGTCAAAGAAAAAATTTTAAACAAGTAAAGAAAACCCCCAGTGTGCCTGAATCAAAGGCTAGAAGTCTACCACTAAACTGATTTAGAACAAATTGTTCATAGGTTAGGTGAACCAACCATGGTAATTTCCACAGCTGCGATAAAAAAAAAATCCACATCTGTTTTGAAAAATCACATTCTAGCAGGAAGTGCTGCATCGTTTCTTCAGGTACCGCACATTTTAAATAGGGACAAGCCCCTTCTCCAATCGTTTTATGTTTTAGATTTCCCCTAACGTTCAACCTCCCATAGGTACATAACCAAAGATTATCCCACATTCTCAAGGGAATTCGAGGATTAGTAAATTGGGCTTAAGGCTAGAGGAGCCTTTACTGGGACACAAAGTTTAAACTCAGGTATTTGTGGACCAATGGTTTGCATTATCTCAATATATAACTGTTTCCTAGGTGCTTGGAGCAACATTGATTTTCATATTTTCCAACTATATAATTTCTTCAAAGTGGGCTTAAAAAAAGCCCGGTATTCTTATTTTTGGCAGGGGTTTCACTGGAGCATCTTGCCAAACACTTATTAGCCCTTGCAGCAAGGTCCTTGTCCATATTGTCTTCCCATCTTGATTACCCGGTGGTTATACATACCTGTAGATACATAGACAGTGTATGGTTGCACTAGTGTTTTTAGATTGCCTACCCAAAAAATGGTGTGGAAAAAAAAACAAAAACGTGGATTAATCATATCCACCCCTCCTTTATTTACTGATATATAGGTAAAGTCCCTCTTAATCGGGTTTAGTCTACTCCCCCACAACATGCAAAAATAAATACTAAAAATGTTTGTCTCCAGTGCATACGGTATAGAGTATACCCAACTAACGTAGTAATAAGGGAACTAAGAATTGTTTTAAAATAAAAATCCTCTTTTTTTGACAAAATCCAATTTTTCCACCCACTTTTCACAGTTTTGAAGGGCCATAGACCAATCTTTTTGTGCCATATCCCCTTCTCCTGAATAAAGGCCTAAAGTTTTAATGGGATCAGTAGAGATTTTGACACTGTACACTTCCCCCTCTACACAAAGTCCCACATTTTTTTATCCAAGTTTAAACATGTGCCTGATATGTCCCCATATTTCTGTACTTCCTGTATCACTTGATTTAGACTATCTGCAGTACTTAAAAACAAACATAAATCATCCGAGTAAGCAGTGACTTTTAGTTCCTCTAACTGACCTGGCAGTTTAATATCATGATTATTATTATTCCCAACCAGGTGTTGAATACAGGTATCAAAAACTAACATATATATAATAAATGACTAATTGGACATCCTTGATGGACCCCTATCGTGAATAGCAGGGCGGTTATTCATCATTCTCCAATGAGAAGTATAACTGAGGCTATCCCATAGCGTGTTTGAATACCTCTAATAATCATACTGGACACTCCGTAGTGTTTCAAGACTTGCATTAGAAAAGTATGAGAAACTCTATCAAACGCTTTACTCTGATCCAATGAAATCAACAACCCTGGTATCTTATATTGAGTGCAGTATGTATAGCAGTCCCTTACAAGAATAAGGTTGTCCTGTATCATCAAACCACGAACCCCACAAGTCTGTGCTAGATGTAACCAATCTTATAAGTGCCCCTGCAGTCTTTTGTGTATCATTTTCCCTAAAATTTTCCAGTCAGTGTTTAAGAGGCAGATTAGCCTCCAATTCTTTAACAGTAATTTCTCTGCATATTTGTACAGAAATTTTAGTTGTCCAATAGCAAAATCTTCTCTTATTTGGTCATTTATGATTTTGTGAAACACTGGGAGAAGCATCTCTACAAGCATGTCTTGAGACATTATTTAAAATTCCAGAAGCAACCCATCATGTCCTGGGGATACACTCCTCCTCATTTTTTTTTTTAAAACATCTATTAGTTCGTCTTTTGTAAAAGGATCATCAGGTTCTGTCTGGCGAGAGCCACCTGAACATGATTCAGACCCAGAAATATAAAGAATCCATTTCTGCCCATGTACCTAACCCTCCAGATTCTAGTGAAGAAAAATAGGACTGTATTATTCGACTAAGGTACTGTGGTGATATTTTTATAGACCCATCCACATCTCTTAAAGCTGTTATACAAGAATTCTCAAGTCTGGTCTTACACGCTTAGCAAGGGTCTCCTACAGGTGTTCTTACCATACCATACTGCATTGCCGCCATTAAGGTGGCTGCTCTGTCGTATTGATACGTCATAATTTGTTGTTTTACCCGAGTAATTTGGGCACTATAATCGTGTATCGCTGTGTTAGTGACAGAATAAAGCTATTGTAGCTGCTGACGTAGGGATAAATATTTAAGGAACTCCAAATTTTTCTTTCGGGACCCATGTTCTTTTAAACCAGCCCAGGATTTCCTTTTTTGTGTCCTCCCACCAATCTCCAGCTGTGCCATACAGACAATGTACAGTACTCCATGCTTCTAAAAATTTCCCGAATCTGAATTTGCACTTTTGGATCACTTAATGCGGCTACATTCACTCTCCATCCTCTTACAACCCATGAAGGACTTTCTTGAAAATCCATTCATAATTTGAGTAGACAGTGGTCGGAAAATTCTATAGGAATAACCTGAAAATCCCAAAAATGTACATTTGGGGATAAAAACCAAAAATCAATGCATGTTCCCAACCTCCCCCTCACATAGGTATTAGCAATCCGGGAGGGGTACAATTTGGCAACATCTTGCATACTTGCCGTCTGCAAACAGTTCACCAAGGCATTTGTATCACAATACACCTTCCTCCCGGCAGAGGTTATTCATGGTATATCCAGGGAGCAACTGAAATCACCCCCCAAGAAACACTTGTCTGGAAGTAGCTAAAAAAGGTTGTATTTTTTTTTTTTTTTTTAATTTCAACCCATTCAGGCTTACTTTGGGGTGCATAAACTGACAACAACCGGCATGCTGTGCTATTAAGTATACAGTCTATTATTAATAAGCGTCGAGGTTCCACATCAATAAGCTTCTGCAACTGGAAACGGGTCCCTTGAAATAAAATCCCCACTCTGTCAGCTTTATCCAACCCGAAAGACCAATAAGATGGTCGCCATCTCCATGCTTTTTTACACTGAGATACAGCTGCACAAGTGTTCAGTCATGTTTCCTGTATAAATATCACATTCAGTGCCTGTTGGTTTAAAAATTAAAATATTGCTTTTCTCTTCCCCCATTTAACATGTTACACACATTTAAGGACGCAAAGGAATAAGGCATCATAAAATATTAAATGTCACTGAGATCCTTCATATGTTTTTTCTTCCGTTTTTTTCCCCATCTTCATGTCTCTCACCAGGAGGGAGGGAGTGCGAGGAAAGATCTGCATCAGACCCATCTGTCTCCATCTCTCCCCATTCTTGCAGTTCCCCTAATTCATCAAATCTGTAGCTCGTGCTAGTCTCTGAAATGTAGGGGTACGTAGTCTAGCACTTCTCCTGGGGTAATGGTACTCCATGGTTTATCCAAAGGAAAGGGTGGGCGGGGTCTGTCAATCCATCGAATCCCCTTGTGGTGCTGATAATGGACAAAGAGAGGTCTCATCAGGGTCAGAGTCCATATGCTCACCAGAAGTTCCCTGTTGTGGCTCCAGAATAGACTGCTCCTGAGTCTTTAATGTTTCAGGTGGCTGTTCCTTTGGTGCACTACACTGGTTAGATGTACTTTGTTCCTCAGTAGGCTTTTCAGCCATGTTTGGTGGAGAGGGGGTGGGGGTGGAGGTAGAGGGGGGGTCCCAGACTGCCATTCAGCCTTTCTTTGTGCTATTCTAATGATGGTATCCTGGTTGACCCTTTCTTGCCGATTACAGGCCGCATAAGGGCACTGATAGAACACATGTCCTCTTGCATCACACAAGTTGCACCTAGCAACATTTCTATATTCTTTGCTCATATGGTCATATTCCCCAATAGAATACATTTTAATTTGTCACTGGAGCTGGCTAAGTGAGTGCGGTCTGCACACTTGTGGAAAGGCTTTAGTTGCCCCGCACAGAAACATACTCCATGTTTTTTCCCAATAAAAAAACTGTTAGGCAGATGAATTGTGCCTGCTTCGGTCTGCCGGAGTTTCATTTTACAATGCCACCCCCCAGTCCAGAAGGATTCCAAGTCAATAATCGGTTCAGGAGCACTTAGTACATCACATTGCTTTTGTAGCCAATGGTGAATATCTCCAATGTGTATAGTCTCAGTCCGAAACATAATGGTGATTTATTTATTTTTTTGCGATTTATTGTGCTTCTTGTCCACTACCAGCGCCGGCCATCTGCCCGGTCACAGACCTCTCTGCCCCCACATGAGCCACACTCCTCCAGTTTCCCCCTTGGTTTACTCCCCAGGGCGGGGCCATGGCACCAGCCAAGGTGTCACGGACATTGGTCAGGTCGGGGAGCCGGCCTGGGAGCATAAGAAGAGCAGCCGGGCGACGCCACATAGGTGCTTGAAGCGTGTCCCCCAATTGTTACTGAGGAGTAGGGATGTAATGACGCCCGGCCCAGCCCACTCCTTGGACGCCCAGAGGTCGCTGCCATGATACCTGCCTCCGCTTAGTCCGCTGAAAGCACCGGACATACCCCCTCCCCGGAGGAGAGCAGTCCTAAGGACGCTCAATCCTTCTCCCCCGGCTGGCCCTCCGACGACCTAGGTCCGTTCCTGAACCCGGGCTGCCAGCGTCGCAAGCGGAAATACAACCGCTGAGCCGACGGGCCTGCTGCATGGTGATTTTTTTCAATTACTGGCTTTGTGAGGAGATCACAAAAAATGGAGTCCATAGTGGAGAGAACTTCTTTTGTAGTCCAATATTTGTCTAATCCAATGATTCGCAAATGGTGAGGCTAGCCTCCCAAGGGAGGCCCCAGACTGTTCCAGGGGAGGCTCAGTCAAGTTTGAGAATGTACAGTATTTACTGTAAATTTTAAGTTTTGGATTCTGTGTGTGAAGGGATGAAGCAAACTAAGTATGTATATTGGCAGGTGAATTACATTACTTGTGCACATTGAGGGAAATAGCGAGCTAAAGATACAGGCAAGATTCAGGGAGCTTGCCAGGGTCTGTCATGACATAGGATGCACAGTTTCCTTCTCAGAAATCCTGCCGGTGCCAAGGGCTAGTGGGGAACACAAAAGGAAGATTAGGGAGATAAACCAGTGGCTCAGGGAGTGGTGGGGCCAGAGGGTATGGGTTGATGGGGGATTGGGGGAGACCTGGGAGGATAAGGAGCTGTATGTTAGAGATAGGCTCATCTCAATTTGAGGAGGGAAACCTAAATTGAAAATAGAGGGGTTCATTGGTGAAAAGTGGGGTTTAAACTTGTGAAGGGGGAGGGATGGGAGAAAGGCTGTCGAGAGGTGCGATAGGGAGGGACTCTGTCTCCACTCCCCTGGGGAGCTGGAGGAATGCGGGAAAAGGTCGACTGGTAAAGTGCAGACCAGGGGAAAACAGAATCCCCATGGGAACATGAGCAGGGGAAATGTACTGTAAGCATAGGGAAAGGGTGGAAGGTAGTCCTGCTAAATGCCAGGAGCTTGGGCAATAAAATGCCTGAGCTCCAGGCGATGCTAACTGAGGGAGCGGTGGATGTGGCAGTGGTCACTGAGACCTGGGCCACCGCAGGACACGACTGAGACCTGAACCTGGAGGGCTACACCATGTTCAGGAAGGACAGGGAGGAGGGAAGGGAAGGAGGGGTAGCAATGATAGTCAAAAACTGCATTGGCATAGGGGGAGTAGAAGAGGCAGAGGGAACTGTGGAGGCGATTTGGGTTACCTTGATAACAAGGGGGGGGCAAGAGAGTAAAAATAGGAGTGGTGTATAGACCCCTGCACTGGCGGAGGAGCTGGAGGAGAGTCTGGTGGCAGATGTTGGGAGACGCTGCAGACTGGGCAGGGGAAGGGTGGTGGTGTTGGGGGACTTAAACATGCCAGGAACAGACTGGGAGACTAAGACATCCTGTGGCCAGGGAACAGAGGTTGTTGGATGTCTTTCAAGACGCTGCTCTAACTCAGCAGGTGGGGAACCGACCAGGGAGGCGCTGGTACTGGATGGTCCTGGCAGACAGTGACCAGATTGGGGCCTGGAGGTAAGGGACCCGCTGGCTGGGAGTGACCATGCCACGTCTGGTTCTGCCTGACCTAGGAGGGGTAGAAGGCTGCACAAAGACGGAGGTAACAGACTTCAGGGGGCAGATTTTAAGGAAATGGAAGAATCTTAAGGAGCATTTGGATGGGATTGAGTCAGACATGGATGCTGATAGGTAGGTGGAAATCATCAGGAGAGGGGCAGGATGCTACCAGCACCTGTGCAAGAGTAAGACGAAATGCGGCAGGGCCCAAAACCCTGCTGGTGGACCAGGGAGGTCCAGGAGGTGGTGTGGGAAAGAAGGCAGCCTATAGACAATTCAAGTGCTCAAGGAGTGAAAGGGATCGAGGGGAGTACGAGCTGATGGCTAGAAGGGTCACTAGGGTGGTGAGGGCGGCTAAGGCAAGGAAGTAGCAGAACCTGGCCAGGGAAATTAGGAGAGGGAACAAGGGGTTCTTTAGATACACTGGGGAAAAACGAAGGGTGAAGGGGCAGATTAGCAGGATTAAAACAGGGGAGAGACGGGCACAAGACCCAGGGGAGCAGGCTGAGGTACTAAATGAGTACTTCACCTCAGTTTTCACCAAGGAAAATGGGGGTGCTGCATCATACATGGGAGGAGACAGTGATACTGAGGAAGGGGGGACCTTACCGATCGGTGGGTCTGGGGAGAGGGGGAGGCATCACTGGCAGGAGGGGGGAAGGCTACGCAAGGAGAAGAGGTAGCGGAAGTGGAAATCACAGCAGAAAGAGTGAGGGAAGCCCTCAGGTCCCTTAATACAGAGAAAGCACCGGGGCCAGATAAATTACATCCCAGAGTGCTGAAGGAACTTGTGGATGTCCTGGCAAAACCCCTGGCAGAGCTTTTCACCATCTTTCTGAGGACTGGGTGGGTGCCCCAGGACTGGAACGTGGCGCATATAGTGCCTATCCACAGGGGGGACAAGGGAGGTGGCAGGGAACAACAGGTCTGTCAGCTTGACATCAGTGGTGGGCAAGGTGATGGAGAGCATTGTCAAGGAGAGGCTGGGGGACCTGGAAAAGTCAGGGTGCCTGGATGATGGACAACATGGATTCGCCAGGGAAGTCGTGTCAGACAAACCTTGTGGAGTTCTATGACTGGGTGATGAGTGCCTTGGACCTGGGGCAGACCAGTGGGACGTCCTCTTCTACACTTCAGCAAGGCATTTGACTCTGTTCTTCACGGGGCCTGTTGGATAAGCTGGAGAAATGGGGTGGGGAACCAGATGATCAGATGGATAGGCAATTGGCTCCAGGACCGGACCCAAAGGGTCGAGTTGGTGGGATAGTCTCATCCCAAGGAGGGTCATTAGGGGTCCCACAGGATCAGTCCTGGGCCCTCCTGTTCAACGCCTACATCTCTGACATAAGGACAGGTATCAGGAGGAGATGAGTCTCTTGCGGATGACTCAAAACTGGGGGCGGTGGTGGATGGGAGGACTGGAGGGTGGCCTACAGGGGACCTGGAGGCTCTGGAAAGATGGTCTAGAAAGTGGAAGCTGAGGTTCAATGCCGGAAATGCAAGGTACTGCACCTGGGGCCAGAAACCCGGCCCAGTGTATACCTGGGGGAAGCTACAAGTCTCGATGGCTGAGAGGGACCTGTGGGTGGTGGTGGATGTCAAGATGAACAACCTGGAGACTTGTAGGAGGGCAGCAGCCAAGGCCAACAGGCTGCTGGGATGCATCGCTAGGGATCACCTCCAGAAGGAGGAAGTGATACTCCTCTGTATAATGCTAGGTGAGGCAGCACTTTCATACTGCATGCAGTTTTGTAGGCCACACTTAAAGAGGGACATTAAACTCCTGAGAGGGTCCAGAGGAGGGCAATCAAAATGATATGGGGCTTGGGGACAGGACCTATGAGGAGAGGCTCAAGAGCTAAATATGTACACATTGGAAGAGAGAAGGGACCGGGGGGACATGATAGAGGTCTTCAGGTACATGAAGGGGGTAAATAGGGGAGGAACAGTCGGATGCTTCAAGGAAGAAGGAGGGGCCACTAGAGGGCATGGGTGGAAGTTGGAGGAGAAGATTCAGGGAGAAAGGAGGAGGTGCTACTTCACTGAGAGGTGGTGGAGCCATGGAATGTGCTGCCTAGGGGGCTGGTGGAGGCAGAGATGGTGGAGGGGTTCAAGAGGGGTGGGACAGGCACAGGGAAGGGTTCTGGAAGCAAAATCCAATGCAGCGAGAATATCCGGAACTGGGAAGGGAAAAGTCAGAGAAGGCGAGGGGGGCAGCAAGGTCAGCTCCAAGGGTGGGGGCTGACCAAACGAGCAGACGCGAAAGACCGTTAGGCCCATTCTGCTGGCATTTTAGTATGTTAGTATGCACAAATTGGTGACCAGGAAAATCCCACTGAGCCAAAGCCTGTCTCTGGGTGTGTATTTATATGCAAATTGGTCACTGGGAAAGGTGCACCAAGTCAAGGCTTGTTTCTACAGTAGGTGTTTATATGTAAGTTAGTGACTAGGAAGGGCACATTGAGTCAATGCTCGTTTCTAGAGTAGGTGTTAATTTATATATAAACTGATGACTGGGAACAGCGCACACAGCCAGCGCCTGTTTTCAGGTGTGACCTGGGGTAAGGGTAGAGGAAGTTGCTTAGCAACAGGATAAGAGGGAAAGCAATGAAGGGTGCAAGGATGGTTGTTTCAGATAGAGGGGAAACAGACAGAGTAGTAAAGATCTAAGAATCAAAGTGGAGTGACAAGGATAACCTGGGGTGTGGGGCTGGGGGGAGAATAGTAAGTTGAATAAAAGAGAATATACTCAGTCAGCTTTATTAGTCACACTTTATTCCTGCTGTACTGTGCAAAATATATATTTTTTTAATGGGGAGGCCTAAGGTTTTTCCAAAATTTTGAAGGAGGCTCAAAATGTTTCCCATGGCTTGGGGGGAGGCTCACTATCACAAAGTCTGAGAACTGATGGTCTAATCCAAAAGCAGTATGAAAGTAGACATCAAAATTTTCTTCACCACCAATGTGAATCAAAGCATGGACTTCTGATTGCGAGAAATGTAATGATTCCTTTAGCAGTGTTCTCCCCACATATTCCCTATCTGGGAGAACTTCCAACCCCTCCCCCCCCCCATAATGCAACCGTACTGCATGCCTGCGTGGTATAGACGGGGACATGTCGAACAAATCAGAAAATCTAGTAGTTGTGTGTGGTGGTCGGGGCCTTTGTTTTGGACTACATTCTTGAGATTCTTCATCAGCTGCTCTGTGGGTCTCATCCTGTCCTGCATCAGTACATGTTTGTTCCTCTTCTAAGCCCGTTTCTAAGTTTCTGGCCCTCCTCTTTAACTTGTCCCTCTATCGATGTAGTAACCCCTTCTCTCTCTCTACACCAGTCCCTGGGACTAAGTTTTCATCAGTTATAGGCACCGTTTGCTGGGTAATACATGGCTGAAGACCAGGGTCATTATGCTGAATTACACCATCCGATATGTCCACCCCTTGTTTGCCAATATCTTGATCTGTTTTCCCCATTGTGTTTATAGCTTTTTGTTCTTCAGTAAATAAAGCCTCATCTGAATGTGGTAAAATATTGCTTACTGCCACCCCTACTTGCTCCACAAGCGTTTGTCTCACATCTCCTGTTCTGCCGTCACATTCCGCAGAACTAGGGTTTTGACATAATGCAACATTCGATCCCCAACTTGCCAGGGGTCCTTGTGAAAAATCAACTGTAGGGTCACTGACCCACTTACCAGTTCTGTCCTGCCACCATCTGGCTTGTTGCAGAGCCCAGTTCAGTGTCCAATCCTCCAGAGGTACCTCAGATGAAGCAACGCCAAATGCTTCTTTCAGTCTTTCTCTTGCAGTTTGGTCCCCCCCCCCCCCACAAAGATACTACAGGTGCCAGTTGCTAAATCTTTTTTTGTCATTTTCTCCTTCCATTGCATTTTCCGTGCTCTTTGCTGCATGCGTTCATATGTCTCCTGGATTGGACACTTTTTTTTCTCCCACCGTCATTCATCTCCGTGCAGCTAGTCCCTGGAGGTCGCCACCATCAGGCTGGTGTTCTTTAATGGCCATCAAGAATTCCTCAGAAGCAGAATCTCTCTCTTCCTCTCCCATTTCCATCATCAATGGAGCTGGTGAAAGTTTGTCAGAATCCATTTGCAATCCACAACCTTTGACAGTAGCAGTAATAGCCACAGTATCCATAGCAGTAGAATCCATATCCACAATTGTATCCACAGATTCAGGGTTTTAAATAATTGATTAGCAGTTTTTTTATTGGGACGATACTAACTGTACAGAAAGTATTTATATAGATTTTCTAGAAGTGCTGTATTTGTTAAACAAAGTGAGGCAAGAGCTATGCATTTTCGCAAAGTTTTATAATTTTTATGAGCAACATGCTAATCAATTTTTAGAGTTAAATAATACCCTGAGATAACTTCAACACACTGCTCTCCTGGCCTACCTCGGCTGGGAGGGAGAGCAACTCCTCAGCCAGCAGCAACTCCACCTCCCCTACCACATCAGCATTTCCTCCTCTGTCCGGCACCACACAAAAGAGTAGGGTAAATTTTTATTAGATAACCAAAAACAGAATACAATAAGAAAACATAAAGCAGGAATACAGGCAAAACAAAAGCATAACATACACAGTATTGTGACAGGAACAAAATACATGCACTTAATAATGAGCAAAAAAACAGAAACAGGACCATAAACTAACAAAATACAGTAACAAACACTGAAAATAACATAGACAATAACAGCTATCCACATTACTGGCAAAATATACAAGCTAACCCACCCACCCAACATTATGCCATAAACGTAGTCCCACTTCAGACCCCAAGGCATGAAACTCATACTCATATAATTTGTCTAGGTCACTCTGAATTTGAAAGCAAATTTCCTGCATTTGAACAGCCTTATTCTAAAGACATCTCAAACATCTTGCTTGCCAGATAGCCCATTTAATGGATGCTAAAAACACAAAAACTGTACTCCGATTCCATTTATGCCAGTCTTTCGGAATCTGTCCTAAAATCAAAATATCATATGTCATAAACTGAAAAATAGGCTCACTCCACCAACTGGCCAATGCAGACCAGAATCCCTTCACATGAATGCACTCAAAATATAGATGCTGTATAGTTTCCAGGCACCCCTGACAGGATAGTTCATAACAGTACCTATCTCCCAACTGTTTGTGTTTCTGATTATTTTTCACATTAAGCTTCTGATTCCCACAGGGCCAAATCATGTCTTGCATCTTTTTTGGAATTCTAGGCTCGGTAATACTGGCAAGCAACAATTCCGGTTTCACAGTATCAGGGACCGAAAATGGGATCTTCAAGATAACAAATGTCAACGATATGTTTATAAAATGATTTTTTCTCATAAGAAATTAACCAGAGAAGCTCAATCTTCCACATTCTTATGTACTTAAGTGTCATTCTAACATAAATAGGGAGTAACTTTTCTGATGGGTGCCATTTACCTCTACCCCAGGCCATCAAGAATTCTTTTCCCCATAATTTCATACACAGAGACCCCATATCCTCAGTAGCTAATAACACTGGCCTAATAGTACTATAAAACAAATTACCAAATAAGTACACTAAAGGTTGAATCATATTAAGATCTCCTGATTTCCAGGCTCTGTAGGTATGGGCCCTTTTCACCGGGTTTAGCCAGCTTTCCCATAAAAGTGAGAAGAAAAGGCCCATAATTTTTGCATGCATACTGTAAGGGAGAGGGAACACATGTGAAACATATAAAAAGATCGGGGTTATGTATGTCTGAAGAAGGAAAACCCTTTTCTTCCGTGACATTTTCCAAGATTGCCATCTGGCAACTTTCTGTTGGGCCATGTCAAAAACCATGTCCCAATTACATTGTAAAGTGGTTGATGCACCATAATAAATACCCAGTAACTTTACATTATCTGTAACAATCGGTATGACAAAATCTTCCGGAACTAAAGCCAAGCCCAGAACCAACATCCACCTTTTTTGTAAGATTAATCCTTATACCTGTATAGGGCTGCAACTCCTGAAGGACTTGATGAGCCCTTTTCTCTGAATCCAAATTCACCACTGTAAAGATACGATCATCTGTGTATGCTAGAACCTTTCGGAAGGTACAACCTTCCGTAGTAGTAATAGGTAGCACCTGAGAATCCATGCATCTTTCGTAAAATAGGATCAAGGCCAAAAACAAACAACAGAGGACTTAAAAGACACCCCCTGTCAAACCCCAATTTTAAGTTTGACAGGAATGCCCATATGTCCATTCACTAAGGGAGTAATTTGCGCTGCAGAATACACAGTTTTCAACAAGTTGAGCAATGATTATGGAATACTATAAAAACGTAAAACAGCCCAGATATGGTCATGTCTGATAGCATCAAATGCTTTTTCCTGATCTAGAGACAAGAGATAACCAGACAAATTATTGGACAAACCTTGCTCAACCGGTTCTCTAAGATAATTCAAATTATGCACATATTTCTGCCTGGAACTGCACACGTTTGGGTTGAAAGGAGCAAACTCCTTGCCACCTTTGAAAGCCTATTTGTTAAAATAGTGGCCAAGATCTTGTAATCTGAGGTTAATAGGCTTAAAGGTCTCCAGTTTTTCAACAGTTTTGAATCCCCTTTTTTAAAGTGAAATATTATTCCATTACACATACTAGGTGTGAGTCTATTTTCTGACCAAATAGATGCAAAAAGAGCATGCAACCATGGAAGCACACTTTCCAAATAAACTTTATACTGTAAAATTAATTGGGAATGCCTGGGGTAGTACGAGCAGATAATTTACTAATAGCTAATTTGATTTCATAGTCATTAATAGGGGCCACCAAATCCCCCAGTTCTTCAGGTAATAAATGGGGAATATCTAAATTCTGAAAAAATGTGCTAGGCAAGGCTGAGGTAACATCCTGAAATGTAGACCTTACATGAGATTGTACAACTCAACAAATTCCCCTAACAATCTGTACCACAGTGCCATCACTATCTTGCAAAGCAGTCATTCCAAATTTTTCCAAACCCTGTGACGGGAGATCATACGGGTTTACTTGCTGTCTAGTACCTTTAATCAAATATATTTTCTGGTAGGAACATCTTTCTTCTTTCATTTTAAGAAAAATCATACATTTGAGTTTTAATATTCTGAAGTTTAGTTAAAGCCACACCATCTGAATCAGGTACCTGGGTCAGCAGTTTCAGATATTGTGCTCTATAACCCAAATACGTCAAATATAGATTTCTGGCTTTACATTTTGAAATCTGTAGAAATAACAATTTCAAATCTAACTTGGTATCCTCCCACCACTCAATAGGGCTATCATATAAAAAAACTAAGATTTGCCTGAGTAGCAAGTAAAGCTTTCACCTGATCAACAGAAATAGCATTATGCAATAGTTCAACATTCAGCTTCCAATAGGCACGGCCCATGGCAAGTTTTTGATACAGACCTATCCGGATCTTTACCACCACATGTTCTGAAGTCTCCACAGGCAATATCATTACTTCCGAACAAGTAAGTCTCCCCGATAAAAAACAGAAATCTATTCGTGAAGACAGGACCCCCTTAAAATAAGTATGCTGAGGGGAGATTTTCAAAATATCATATACATCTAACATACTAATTGCCAGCAGATTAGGCCTTACGGTCTATCGAGTCTGCTCAAACCTCAGATCCCTAGTTGGGTGCCGAGGCCTTCCCCCCCATGTGTTCCAGAAACCCCTATTATCCATCCCCACCCCCTTGGGCCAGGCCATCATCTGATACATCCGCTTTCTGTGTCTGTCCCACCCTCTCTTGAAGCCCTCCACTGTGGATCTCTGAACCAGCTCGCCAGGCAGCGCATTCCAAGGGTCCACCACCCTCTCAGTGAAAAACCTCCTCCTTTTCCCCTCACCCTTCCACCTTCCAACTTCAAACCATGCCCTCTGGTGATACCTCCCTGCTTTAGTCTAAAGGTCCCTCCGTGTTTACCCTATTTATTCCCTTGAGGTACTTGAAGACCTCAATCATGTCCCCCTGTCTCTCCTCTCCTCCAATGAAAACAGGCAGAGCCTCAAGTCTGTCCTCATACGTCAAATCCCCTAGTCCTCGTATCATCTTAGTTGCCCTCTTCTGTACCCTCTCCAGGAGCTGTATGTCCCTCTTCAAGTGTGGTCTCCAGTACTGTACACAGTACTCAACGTGTGGTCTAACCAGTCCATTGTACTGCGGCAGAATCACTTCCCTGCTCCTAGAGGTGATCCCCCTTACGATGCATCCCAACATCCTGTTTGCCTTGCTAGCCGCTTTCCTGCACTGCTCAGAGTTATTCATACATGTATCCACCATGACCCCTAGGTCTTTTTCCCCTGTTGAGGCTTCCAGCGCCTCCCTCTCAGGGTGTACCTGTGTTCAGGGTTTCCCTGCCTAAGATGTAATACCTTACACTTGATGATACTGAAATTTAATTTCCACGTGTGAGCCCAGCTTTCCAGGGTGTCCAAGTCCCCTTGCAGGGCCAACCTCCACTCTTCCCCTCAACTACTGCTCCCATCTTGAAGTAGTCGGCGAAGAGGTTAATTTCACACCCTATACCCTTCCTGATGTCTGATATGTATGCATTAAACAGGACTGGATCCAGGACAGAGCCTGCGGTGCCCCACTACTGACCTCTCTAGGGTTTGAGAGCTCCCCGCTGACCACTACTCTCAGAATGCGTCCAGCTAGCCAGTTTTCAATCCTTCTGACCATCAAAGGGCCTACTCCCAACCCCGTCAGTTTCTCCACCAGACCACTGTGGGGGACAGAGTCAAACACCTTGCTGAAGTCCAAGAATAATACATCCACAGGCTTTCCCCTGTCCAGTTCTGATGTTACCCATTTGTAGAACTCCACAAGATTGGTTTGACATGATCTACCTGGCACAAACCCATTTTGCCAACTATCCAGACATACTAACATACTAAAATGCCAGCAGAATAGGCCTAACGGTCTTTCGTGTCTGCTCGTTTGGTCAGCCCCACCCTGGGTGCTGACTTGCTGCCCCCTCGCCTTCTCTGGCTTCTCCTTCCCAGTTCCAGATATTCTTGCTGCATTGGATTTTGCTTCCGAACCCTTCCCTGTACCTGTCCCACCCCTCTTGAAACCCTCCACTGTCTCTGCCTCCACCAGTCCCTAGGTAGCGATTCCATGGCTCCACCACCCTCTCAGTGAAGTAGCACCTCCTCCTTCTCCCTGAATCTTCCCCTCCAGCTTCCACACATGCCCTCTAGTGGCCCCTCCTCCTTCCTTAAGCACCTGACTGTTTCTCCTCTATTTACCCTCTTCATGTGCCTGAAGGCCTCTATCATGTCCCCGGTCCCTTCTCTCTTCCAGTGTGTACATATTTAGCTCTTAGAGCCTCTCCTCATAGGTCCTGTCCCCAAGCCCCAAATCATTTTGGTTGCCTCCTCTGACCCTCTCCAGGAGGTTAATGTCCCTTTTAAGTGTGGCCTCCAAACTGCACGCAGTACTCCAGGTGCGGCCTCACCAAGCAGTTATACAGAGGGAGTATCACTTCCTCCTTCTGGAGGTGATCCCCTAGCGATGCATCCCAGCATCCTATTGGCCTTGGCTGCTGCCTCCTACAAGTCTCAGAGTTGTTCATCTTGACATCCATCACCACCCACAGGTCCCTCTCAGCCATCGAGACTTGTAGCATCCCCAGTTGTACACTTGGCCCGGTTTCTGCCCCAGGTGGAGTACTTGCATTTCCCAGACTGCAAGATTATTATTTGCAAGTACCTCACGAAGCATATTAGTATCACAAAAGATCTTCTGTGTTTTCCTTCCCCTGTCCCTTGGGCTAGCCACACTAAAATCTTCCAACAACACTAGTTTCGGTGATGTAAGGTAATGGGCAACTCTTTAAACAATGCTGCCCTATCTGCCTTTTGCTGAGGAGCGTACATATTAATTATACGATATGCACAATTAGAAAGAACAATATCAATCATCATAGCTCTACCTGGCAAAATATGAAGAACTTTCAAAATGTTAACATCAATACCAGCAAACAAGATACCTAACCCATCACACGTATCCTCCCCTAAGGACCACAAAGAAACATCCCACCTCCAGTCTCTTTCTGCTTCTTTCAACTGTAATAAAGAATATATCCTAGTATCTTGTAGTAACATAATATTACCACGACTTTCTCGTAAACTAGCAAAGGTAACCTGTCTTCTACGAGAGGATTTAATACTATTCACATTAACAGTTAGAAAAACAATATCCTTTTCCATTTGAGACATGTGAGGAATAAGAAAGGACTAGAGAAAAAAATGACCAAACGATATAGGAAAGTAACATGTCATTTTCTTTTCTTTCTTTTTTTCGGCTTTGGTCTATCACAAACTCCCACATTTGGGACTGTCTCAGCATGTGAGGAAGTCACAGAAGAGATGTCTGATTCTAAACCATCCTCCTCTCCGTACTATTCAAATAAAACGCACAGGTATTTTGTAAGGGGAGTGAGTCAGGTTCAACTTGACTGTCCAGGTTGGTTTTACTTGACTCAGATCGAGTCACCCTATGAAAAATCACCTCCTGTTGTATTTCTGGAGGAGGCATACAAGACATTTCCACGGATACTGTGGGAGCAGCAAGTACACCCGGGTCTATTCCATGAACAGTGGAGTCTCCTAATGTAGAGGCCACAGATACTGAAGGGACGGCCTGTGTGGAAAGAACTGAATCCTGTACCGTCTCTAGCATGGGGACAGATTCCGATTGTACAGGATCTGTAGGAGCCGTAGGGGCCTCAAGCAGAGCGGAGGGCTGTGAAGGAGGGATCAAGGGGGAGTCCTGGCGGAGAGTAAGCAGGTCATGTACCTTTTGGCTGTCTTTCTGGGCCATTGCCACATAGATGTCTTGTTCTGCTCGAATGGCAGGGTCTGCGTTATTATGAGAAGCCCAGGAACATGTCCGAAACGTATGGCCAAGTTCATCACATAGATTACATTTCGGAGGATTCCTACAATGCACACCCACATGTCCCAAATCTCCAGAGAGTCCACACTTCTGTTGGCCACATACATTACTAAGGTGACCTAATAGACCGCACTTGTAGCAGGCCCGTGGATAAAATATTACTCCCCTATCCCTCCCCAGGAAAAAACAATTGGGTAAATATTTTGTTAAACCATTCTCCAATCGTAGATCCACTAGAAATCTCCATCCTCCAGTCCAAAGACTTTCTTCATTCAGAATAGGTTCTGGTTGTCCCTTAACAATACAATGCTGTTGCAGCCAGTAGGTGATGTCTGCTACATTAACCCCCTCATTACGGAACAGTACAGTGATTTTCTTTGAAACTGGTTTTGTTAAGGGAATTGCTATAAAGGAGTTCCACAGAGGAGTATGCTTAAGAAGCTGGAATTGTTTCCAGAACCTATCTAGACCAGCAGAAAGTTTAAAACTAAAATTGAATACAGAATCCCCAGGCATATTGATCAGAGCGCAAATCTCATAAGCATAGAATTTCATACTGCCTTTCAGCAACTCTCTCCCAACAAACCATCTATTGGGGACCTCAGACAGAGGGCCCCTGTATTTCAAACACACTACATTCCACCTTGCCGCTGGTTCTGTTAAAAGTCCAAAAGTAGCTGGAAACAATTGTTCCTTAACTCCAGCATGCCAAACAGAAGGAGTAATGTGTTGTGCAGGTTCAGTCTCCAAAGGGATCCGTACTGGAACAGAAGATTGAGACCATTGTGCAATATCCTGAAGACCCCCAGAGTGTGATGTGGATTGGGGGGGGGCAGGCGACTGAGCCTCTCCCTCTAAACATCTTATAGCATTTAGAAGGGTATCTGAAGCCATAGCCGGAGAGGACTGAGGCTCTACCACAGAGGAGCCTTGTCCCAGTGGAATAGAAGTAAATGAGATTGGTACATGTGCACAGTCAGAAACAAGCAAGTCAGTGGGCGATGATTTAATATTCGCATCCCACCCCTTCCCATCCGGAGATTTCACCCACCCTGCAGCCTCCAATGCCTGGGAAACCCAAACCGCTGCGGCCGAGACCTCACTATCAGGGAGATCACTGTTATAGGACCCTGCAAGGGAGAAGCAATAGGCCTTACAACAGGAGGAATATCAGAGTTCTCCTGTTCTGGGTTCTCTAAATTAATATGATTCTGAGTTGGGGGCAAAGCACAGACAGTTGCAGTCGAGGGAACCGAAGTAACAGTCGGGGGGGAAAGGCCATCTCTTTCACTAGACTGCCGAAGAGACCCATGAGAAGAACACAATTCTCGGTGTTCACTAGATGATAGTGAAGCCGGGATGGCAGATCCAGTTTTACTCACTGTTTGTCCCTGTGGAACTGGGGAGGAGACCGCTACTGTAGCTGTAACAGCAGGTACATCTGCAGTCCTTCTGGTCATTTCAACTGGCGCCCAATCCTCATCCAGGGGAAGCCTTGCAACTTCCTGTTCCTGCACCTCCATACAATTCTCCCGTGCACAGTCTAAGTCCTGCAATAATCGGTTCTGCACGGCAAGGAACCGATGCTCTTCCATAGTAATCCGTTGCTGTATCACTTCCACATTTCCAGATACATCCATTTCTACGGTCTCTGACCGATTGTCGGTAAGACCTGTGAGTGCACAAACCTGGACCATCGCAGCATTAAACTCCTCCAACATAAATCCTCCGATGCCATACCAACCACAGAAAGCTGAAGGGGGACCGAGGAGGTGATCAACACCTCAGCCTCCCACACGTCCACACTCCTCGGTGTCTCGATGCACACTGAACATGTTGCTCAGGATTGCAGCACCCTCTACCTCAGAGTAGGGGAATTTCCCTGGTGTCCTGGCCAAATTTCCCCCATTCACCAAAAAAAAAAAAAAATACAAAATTACCACCAACAGTTTAATCTGCTTCAGTTTTAGTTTGTTAACATTTGTACCCGGGTCACCCTGAAAAAGGGACTTTTAGTAGTCTCAGTGGGCCTACCGGGTCAACAAAATTCAATAAATAAGTATACCGGAAGTTCCACTGTCTTATTCAGTGTGAACTCTGACACCACCTTAGGTAAGAACTTGGAATGAGTTCTGAGGACCGCCCGGTCCTTATGAAAAATAAGATAAGGCTTCTTACAAACTAGGGCCTGGTGCTCAGAAATTCTTGAGCAGAAGTAACAGCAACTAAAAACAGTGCCTATCACAGCTCATCGCGGGTTCAAAAGGAGGGAAAGAGCTTCTCCAACACAAAATTCAAATCCCAAGATGGTGAAGGGCTGCTGATGGGGGGTTTCAGATGCAGAATCCCTTTCAGAAAGGTTTTTGAGATCTCCAACTAAGCCATGGGCTTGCCATCCATGAGCATGTGATAGGCCAAAATGGCACACAAATGGACTTTTAGACAGCAATACGATAACCCTGAATCAGAAAGATGAAGCAGGTACTTCATGACATGAGGGACTGAACAAGTAAAAGGGTCTCAACCCTTGGAAGCCGCCCAAATAGAAAAACACTTCCACTTCGTGGCAGAAGTGGATATGGTGGAGGGCTTCCGAGACTCCACTATGACTTGGGCTACTTCTGGTTGGACCCCCCAAAATGCAATTTCACTATGTCTGCAGGAGCTACGCATGTAGATGCAAGATCCTGAGCCCCAGGAACACAAGCCAACCTTGGTTCTGAGAGAGGAGGGTGTGTGTCAATGGAAGTGGAACTGGGGTTCCTGTTCAACTGCTGAAGAAGCAGGAACCAAATTTACCTGGGCCAGAGAGGAGCAATTAAGATCATTCGTACTCTCTCTGCCTGCAGTTTGATGAGCACCCTCTGAAGAATGGGGAATGGGAAATGGGGGACACATAAAAATCTCCCTGTCCAAGAGAGAGAGACAACGCGTCATGCCAGAAAGCACCATGCTCTCGAACGAGCGAGCAAAAGCTGGGAAGCTTTGCGTTGAATGGGGAGGCGAAGAAGTCGCGTTCTGGTCATCCCCATCTCTGAAATAGTGACTCTGCCACGACTTGATCTAGTTCCCATTCATGAGCAACGGTGAAGGATCCGCTTAGAATGTCTTCCAGGACGTTTTGCACTCCTGGAACATGCACCGCTGTGCGAGACAGATTGTGCTAGACTGCCCAGTTCCACACTCTTGTTGCCTCCCTGCAAAGGGGGCATGAACGAGTGCCTCCCTGCTTGTTAATGTACCAAACTACTGACATGTTGTCTATCTGGACTAGCAGTAAACCCCTTGGAAGGACGGACTGAAACGCTTGAAGTGTGTACAGGACCGCTCACATCTCCAGAACACTGATGTGCAAGGACATCTCCAAGCGGGACCAGAGCCCCCGAGCTTGATGGTCCCCCAAATTAGCCCCCCAACCCAGATTGGAAGCATCTGATGTTAGAACTCTGAGTGGGGCTAGACCCCGAAACGGGAGACCCAAAGACAGGTTCCAGGGATCCTTCCACCAGATTATGTTTCTCTGAAGAGCGGAGGAAATTAGGACCGGATGGTCCAAATCGTCCTGGAGTTGATCCCACTGAACTCACAAGGACCACTGAGTGATTCTCCTGTGCAGCCTTGTCAGGGGAACTGTGGAGATGGAGGCCACCATCAAACCTAGTAACAGAAGAACCTCTCAGGCTAGGAGAGATCTGGAAGAGGCTACCAGAATAGCCTGCTTGATCTGAGTTTCCCTCCTGTATGGGGGGGAGAAAGGCTCTGCCCTGGATTGTATCCAAAACTGCTCCAATAAACTGCAGCTTCTGAGAAGGAATCAATGAAGACTTGGGAATACTGACCGAGATCCCCAGTCTGGAAAACAAATTCAAAGCGACTGAAAGGGCCTCCAAAATTTTACCCCTGGATGGAGCTGAAATCAGTCAATCGTCCAGGTAGGGGAAAACCGATATGCCCTGACACCGCAGGGCTGCAGCCACTATCGCTAGGCACTCAGTAAAAACCCTGGGTGCCGAGGAAAGACCAAAGGGGAGGGCTTGAAACTGGAAGTGCTCCCCTTGGAAGAAAAATGCAGGAAGCAGCGGTGACTGGGAAAAAAAAAAAAAATCGGGATGTGCAGGTAGGCATCTTGCATGTCCGGAGCAGACAACCAGTGATTCTCCTGAAGAAGGGCAGGACGCTCTGTAGGGTTAGCATCTTGAATTTCTTGTACTTGACGAAGAGGTTGGGCCTGCTGAGGTCGAGAATGGGTCGCAGGTCGCCTGTCTTTTTTGAAACCAGAAAAAAGTGGGAGTGAAACCCCGGCCCTACGTGTCGAAGAGGGATTGGCTCTATTGCTTCTTTTACCAAGAGTCTGAATCTCCTCCCTTACGAGAAGGATCTGGTCTCGAGAGTAGGCTTGATGGAGATTCTGGAGGAGGTTCCAGAAAGTCCAGAGTGTGTCCTTGGGACACTAGCTGCAGAACCCAAGCGTCAGAGGTGATGCTCTGCCACTCCTGCGCGTGTCGAGCAAACCTCCCCACCAGCTCCTCACTGCGGCTAAGGAGAGGTGGGGCTGAGTCAGGAGGTGGCAGGATGGGCAGGAGGGCCCCTAAGCGCTTTCTGGTTTTGGAGGCAGGCATGGAGAAAGTGCTCGTGGCTCAGCTTGTCCCTGGCGGTGATTCCTGCCTGCTTACGCTGCCTCCAGGTCCTTTCCAAAAGAGCAAATGACCCCGAGTGCACGATCAGTACATGGACTTTACTGATCTAAGGGCCTGGCTGTGGTCCTGTAGGTCCATAACAACATCTTTGGTGTCTCCACCAAAGAGCACCAAGACCATGAAAGGAGCATCATGAATCGCAGACTGGACCTCACTGGCGAGACCAGAAATGTGAAGCCAAGCATGCCACCGAAGGGAGATGGTGGTCGCCGAGGTCTGGGCCCCTTCATCAACAGCATCGTAAGTGGCCCGAAGAGCATGCCTGCATGAAATCTTGGACTGCCAAATGTCCTTGGCGAGCTCCTCCTTGAGGTCCTAAGTTTCCATAGATTGGACACGGGCCTCGAGCTTGACTAGGGTGGCCTTTTGGTGAAACACCATATGAGCTACTTAATTGAGGGACCGCAAGACACACATAGCCGAGGAATATACTTTATTCCCATATTGGTCAATCTGCCTTGACTCTTTGTCCGGAGAAGAAGTGCTCATGTGCTTGGGGGCAGTGAAGCGATCATGAGCTGCTGAAAATACAGTCAGCCTTAGGATGCGAACTCAGGAAAGCAGCATCCTTAGGCGCCCAGTAAGTGCTGTCAGCTCTCTTGGGGACAGCCGGGACAGAGTAGAGCAGTTGCTAGATAGTCGTGGTGAGGTCTTGAGGCCCAATCCACGGAGGAACAGGAATGGGGGACAAAGACTCAAGATCCAAATGCTTGGCAAGTCTGTCTCATGGGATCCTGTTCCTCTAACTCCCATTCATAGAACTGTTGTATGGACCTTAAAAGGTCCGAAAAGGAAGGATCCCGGGGATTGGAAAATGCCTTCCCTATAGGGACCACGGATTTATGAACCGACGACTCCTCTGATGGATCCTCCCCAGAATCCAGACTGTCTCCTACACCAAATTCCGGGAGAGGTATATCCTATGGTTAGTCCCCCTGATGTGAACTGTAGACAGAAGACAGCACACAGGGTACAAGAACCTGGGAGGGTAACGAGGTGGTGGGAGTCGGCTCCCCAGATCCGTCACCAACTCAGATCACGCCTCCTTCCACCAAGACAGGATGAAGGTCCTGAAGTCCAGATGAGAAGTTGGAGGGGGAAAGGAGGAGGTGGAGGTTGGATAGCACGGGGTGGTGGGTAGTGGTACCCCTGATATCCCTGATGAGCATAACCTGGGTACGGGGAGTAACCTGGGAAGTAATGCCCCACAGAACACCAATCATGCTGACCAGCTGGGGAGTAGTCCAAGGAATACACGGAAGGGTAATGCAGGACATGAAGGGGTCTTGAGAAAATACCCAATGTCAGAGGAGCCGATGTCGGGGGAGCCCACAAAGGACCAGCTATGGTACAGATAAGAGGCTGATCCAGCGTAGGTATAGCCGATGTCAGAACCGCAGTCATCAGGATCGGCATTGCCGGGCCCAGCGTCAGGAACGGATCTGGTGCCAGGTAGGCTGGCACTGGAACCCGATGCAGGGGGTCCGATGGGAGAACCTGGTCTGCTGAAGGAGCTGGCAGTGGGGGCAGACGAATAGGTCCCAGCAAGGAGACAGAAGTCTGAGGGTCCAGCGTCGGGATAGCTTGTGCCGGATCAGATGTAGAAGGAATGTCCAACATCAGGTCTGCAGCCAGAAGAGAAATAATCCTCCTGGGGGGAAACAGGAGGTGCCTCCATGTCAGGTTCAGACTGAATGGGAGGGACCTCCTCCTCAGAGACCCCAGATGGGGAGCGTGGGTCAGATACTGGAGTATGAACCACATCCAGGGGACCAGCGCTCTCGTCATCCGGGGTAGCTGGATCTGAAGGCTGAGCTACCGGCGGGGGAGTAGGGGAAAGAGGGGCAGTTTTCCCCTGACTAGTCCGGATGTCAAGTAGGCTAACAGAAGTCCCCGACCGGAGAGCCGCGTCTGTGCAAACGCCAGAGGGGGTCGACTTCTCAGATGTCGGAGCAGGGCAGGAGGGGGAGGAGCCCCCTGCCGACTTAACGGCTGAGGCTGGGAGGGTCCCCGAGGAGCAGGGAGCCGACCTATCGGCGGCCAGGCAGTCCCCAGAGGAGCCAGGGTCCAACTTAACAGCTGAAGCAGGGCAGTCGCCGGAGGAGCTGGAGGCGGACACCTGCCGAGACTGGAAGCAAGGCTGCAGTGGTACCGCTGGAATCCTGAGACGCGGCCTGGACAATCTTGACTGGAGGCGGCAAGGGGTAAGGCCTTGCAGGAGGAGGGCCTGAAAGACTCAGCCCTGGAACCCTCTGACGATGCTCCCACTCCTGGTGTTTTTCCTTTTCTTTGTGTTTAGAAGAGGAAGTGGAAGAAGGTGAGGATGACTCCCTGATCCGCTCCATTTGCCTCTCCAGCGAAGCCAAACGGGACTTCAGCAAATGGGCCTCCAGAGCCTGCTGCCTCAGTTTCTGGGTGGCCTGGTTAAAAGACTGGCAAGCCTGGGCAGGTAGCCGTGGGATGGTCCTGGCCTAGACAGACAACGCACTTATGGTGGCTGTTCTTGTATGGGATCTGGGTGCCACACATCTCACACTTCTTCGATGTAGGAGAAGACATAGAAAGTGCACAAAAGACCAAAAAACTCGGAAAGCATAGTTGAAAATGGTGATCGCTGAACAGGTCTACCGTGAGGTAACTGCACTAGGAGACAGCGGGAAAGAACTGGTGGTCGGGTGTAGGGACCGCCCAGTATATAGGGTCATGCTGACATCGTCAAGTGACGTCGGGTGGGCGGTCCCCCGTCAGGCATTAATGGAAAAGTCTGCCGTATGGTCAAGACTCCAGGTGGCGTTAGTCCTACATGTTATGACCTACTGCAGGAACCCTCCTGACGCAAGATCTACTGTAATGGCAAGTTCTTATGTAATTGTACTACCTTACCTCGAGAAGGCTCTTGCAGTAGGTAATTACCTTGAGGACTGAGTCCCAAGCAGTGCGAATCAGAAGCAAAAGAAAAACACTGGAGGCAGTAAAGGTCAGGGGTCCCAAAACATTTAAGACAGAAGGCCCTGAAGAACAGCTAGACCAAAGCCAGCCCTGCACCTAGAGACAATGTCCAAACTGTAATGCTTAGTGAAAATGTGGACCAAGCTCCAAGTGGCCGCGGCACAAATGTCTGTGGCTGACACATTCCTGAAGTAAGCAGTATAGGCAGCCATGCTTTGGGTAGAATACCCCTTAACCTCCCCCAGGAGAGTTTTACCTTACTGCTGGTAACAGAAAACAATGCAGTTTGCCGCCCCTTTGGACAAACAGTTTGGAAACTGCTACACCTTCCCTCTTGGGTGTGAAAGAAACAGAACATTGGTCCATTTTCCATACAGACTTGGTTCTGGTAGTATAATAGTGTAAGATTCTATGAATATCCAAGGTATGCAGAATCGTTTCACCCTGATTAAAATGCTCAGGGTAATACACTGGCAGTTGAATATACTGGTTTAACATAAATTCTGATACCACCTTCGTTGGGAACTGAGGATTAGTACCCAGAGCCACCCAGTCTCTGTGAAAAATCAAATAAGGTTCCTTACACATCAGGGCCTAAAGCTCGGAAATCCTTCGAGCAGACGTAACTGCAACTAAAAGGAGCGCTTTCCATGATAGAGTATATCACAACTACCACCCATTTCAAAAGGAGGCAAGGTCAGTTTTTCCAAAATAACACTGATAGCCCAAGGTGGCATAGGACTGTGCACCAGGGCTTTCAGGTGGAGAATCCCTTTCACAAAAGTTTTGGAAACCTCTAACTGAGCCACAGCTTTTCCCTCCACAAAGGTGTGGTAAGCAGAAATAGCCGATAGGAGAACCTTCAGTGAAAAGTAACTCACCCTAGTCAGAGAGGTGCAGCAGGCACTCCGTGACCTGGGGACAGGGCACGAAAAGGGGTCCCAAACATTCGAAGTGGCCCAAATGAAGAAACACTTCCATTTCATGGCATAAGTTGTCCTCGTAGAATGCTTTCGAGCTTCTACCAGGACTTAAGCCACTTTGGAGAAAACTCCATAACATGAAACCACTATGTCATGAGATGCCAAGTGTGAAGGTGAAGGAACTTCAACCCTGGATGGACCAGCACGCCCTGCTTCTGAGTCAGGAGATCGTGGCAGAGAGGCAGGGGAACCACTGCCAGCTGCTGAAGAAGTGTAAACCAAACTTGCCAAGGCCAATATGGGGCAATTAGAACCATGCAAGACCCTTTCGTTTGGAGCTTGAACAGCACTCTCTGCAGAACTGGAAAGTGAGGGAAGGCATATAAAAACCTCCTTGTCCACCACAGAGATGGCACGTCTCACCAGAAAGCACCATGCCCAGGAGCATGCAAGCAAAACTTGGGTAGTTTTGCATTGCATGGGGAGGCAAACAGATCCAGGTCTAGACGACCCCATCAGTTGAATATGTCTCTGGCCACCTCATGCTTGAGCTCCCATTTGTAGGCTCTCACTCTGGTGCAGCTGAGACAGCTAGGACATTTTGCATGCCCGGAACATGAGCAGCTGTGAGGAGAATTTGATGCAGAACTGCCCAATTCCACAACCGCACTGCCTCCCTGCAGAGGGGCTATGAGCGAGTGCCCCCTTGCTTGTTAAGATACCAGAACACGCACATATTGTCCAGCTGGATCAATAACAGGCCCTGGTGGTGCAGATACCGAAAGACTTGAAGAGCATACAGCACTGCTCTCATATCCAGCATATTTATGTGCAAGGAGAACTCAGACCAGGACCACAGCCCTCAAGTCCTGTGGTTCTCCAAGTGAGCACACCAACCCAACCCCGACGCATCTGTAGTTAGGGTCTAGGAGGGAGGAGGGGACTGGAAGGGACCCCCCTTTGGTGAAGTTGCGGAGATCCTGCCACCAGAGGAGATTCTGCTGTATCGGAATGGAAACCAGAACCATGTGGTCCAGGTCGTCCGACCTCTGATCCCACTGCATTCTGAGTGTGCACTATGAAATCCGCATGTGAAGTCTAGCCAGGGGAACAGTGGGGATGGCTGCTGCCATAAGGCCAAGTAATCGGAGAACTGACACGGCCGTAACCAGCCTGCTGGAGGCCACTATGCGAGCCTGTTTCTGCAATGTTTCCACCCTGTCCAAAGTGAGGAAAGCTATACCCTGGGCCATATCCAGCACCACACCAATAAACTGAAAGCACTGAGAGGGGGCAAACCGGGACTGAGGAAGTTGACCATAATCCCTACTTGTGCAAAAAGGTCCAGGGTAGCAGAAAAGGGCAGTTTCAACTGTTCGTTCGATAGCTGACAGAAGCCAGTCGTCAAGGTAGGGGAACACATAATAGCCCTGGCACCTCAGAGCCACTGCCATTACTGCAAGGCACTTGGTAAAAATCAAAGGTGCTGAGGACAGGCCAAAGTGAAGAGCCTTGAATTGGTAATGTTCCCCTTGAAAGGCAAACCTGAGGTAGCCATCCTGCATGTCCAGGGCACAGAGCCACTGTCCCTAGGGCAGGAGAGGCAGCAGACCTGGGAGGATCAGCATTCAAAACAGTTTCTACTCTATGTACAGGTTCAGAGTGCTGAGGAACAAGATGGGATGCAGATATCCTGTCTTTTTTGGTACCTGTAAGAAGTGGCAGTAAGAACAGGTTACTCACCTGTAAGAAAAAATTACTCACCTTAGTAATGTTGTTTCTTCTAATGGAGTCTTGCTATATTATGACATATGCAGTTTGACCCAGCTTCGAACTGCTCGGAGGTAAAAGAGTTAACTTCCATGCCAGGCATGGAATCTTGAGCACTAGCCTCGGTTGAGAACTCTGTCTGTTGTTCTTCAAACTCAAACTGTCAGATCTTTACGAGCAAAACTCACTAAGATTCTGTGTGGAAGCTGTAAACCTACACTAGCCAACCGGCTACTGTAATATTAACCATTTTGGTCCCAAAACAAAGACTCAAGTCAGGGGATCCAAAAAATAAAAACACAACACCCAAACACCCCAAAAAAAGGAGGAAAACACAAGGTGGGCATCTACTGAGTGCCAACACTGCACTGCCCACCCACATCCCAAAAGCAGAGGTTCTGAGAGGGGCAGGCGGGGGGGAGGTCATAATATAGCAAGACTCCATTAGAAGAAACAACATTACTAAGGTGAGTAATTTTTTCTTCAAACAACATGAAGTCTTGCTATATTATGACATATGCAGACTACACAGCAGTACCTCCATGGAGGAGGGACAGAACCTACTTAGGAAATAGGCTCTGAAGCACAGCTGTGCCAAACCGAACATCACTCCTAGCCTGGATGTCCAGAGAGTAATGCTTGGTGAAAGTGTGAACTGTTTTCCAGGTAGCTGCTTGACATATCTCTATGATAGGGATGTTCCTGGCTGCAGCCAGGGACGCAGCTGTACCTCTGGTAGAGTAAGCCCTCAGGCCTGAAGGGGGAACCTTACCCAGTTTTTGATAACAAAATTGGATACAAGAGACAATCCACCTGGCAATGGATCTTTTAGTGGCAGGTTTCCCTTTACCAACCTCACCATAAGTGAGGAAAATGTTGGAGGGAGTCAAACCTGTGACCCTTGGTATGCTCTATGTAGTAACTAAGGGCTCTCTTCACATCTGTTGTGCAGCCTCCTCGCCAGAGGAGGAATGGTCAGTGAAGTACACTGGAAGAGATATAGATTGATTAAGGTGGAAATCTGAAACCACCTTAGGCAAGAACTTCCTGTTAGTCCTGAGGACCACCTTATCTCTGTGAAAGGAGATAAAATCAGACTCCACTGACAAAGCTTGTAACTCACTTATGCGTCTGGCAGAAGTGATGGCTACCAGAAACACAGTTTTCCAAGTCAAGTACTTAAGCTCTGCTGAAGACAAAGGCTCAAAGGGGGGTTGCATAAGCTGAGCAATGCAAACATTAAGATCCCAGGCGGGAGAGGGTCCCTGAATGGGGGTTGGTGAAGCAATCCCTTGAAAACTTGGAGAATACAGGGTGAGCAGAAAGAGAAGAGGGCTTTCCTGCTGATATAAAAGCAGAGACAGCTGCCAAGTGCACTTTCAGGGTAGCTGGCCTCAGCCCCAAAGTATTTAAGTGGACCATACAATCCAGGACTGTGGGCAAATCAGCAGATTCTGGGGAAATATGCTTTCCAGAGCACCATATGGAAAACCTTTTCCATTTAGAATTATAAGTAGCCCTGGTGGAAGGCTTCCCAGAAGCTTTCAAGATATCGAGTACACCTTGAGAAAGGTGTAGGTCAGCAAACTCTAACTCTTCAAGAGCCAGGCTTTGAGGTTGAGGGATCTGAGATTCGGGTACCAAACTCTTCCCTGGGCACAGGTTAACAGATTGTGATTCCTGGGAAGACACAGGGGAAGGTGGACTGCTAAGGACAGAAGGAGTGGATACCAGGGCTGTCTGGCCCAATCTGGAGCAATCAGAATCATCTTGCAAGGTTGAGATCTGATTTTGACTAGCACCTTGAAAAGAGAGGGGGAGGCATAGAGAAACTTCCTTCCCAGTTGAGAAGGAAGGCATCCAGAGAGACTGAGCCCAACACTGGGGCCTGCAGCAAAATAGCGGAAGTTGGTGATTGTCTGAGGCTGCAAAAAGATCTATCTGAGGGGTGCCCCACCTGGCAAATACTACCTCCAGTACTAGGGGATCCAGAGCCCATTCGTGATGGCCCTGGGAAATCCTGCTGAGAGCATCTGCCAGGACATTGTCCTTGCCTGGGAGGTGAACTGCCATGATGGAGATGTTCAGGGAATAAGCCAGAGACCACAACTTCATTGCCTCGGTGCACAAGGCCGAAGACCAAGTGCCCTCTTGCTTGTTGATGTACCACACTGTAGTGGTGTTGTCTGTTCTGACCTGTACCACTTTGTTCTGAACAGATGCAGAAAACCTGAAGTGCTAGAAAAACTGCTCTGAGTTCCAACAGATTGATGTGAGCAGAGACTCTGAGGGGACCACAATCCTGGGTGGTGAGGTTGCCCATGTGAGCTCCCCACCCCAAGAGGGACGATCTGTAGTAAGGGTCAAGGAGTGAGATTGAGGGATGAAAGGAACCCCTTGTCTCAGATTGCTCTGATCCTGCCACCACTGTAGGGCCTGGATCAGGGTTCGAAAGCTACTGGATCAATTTGGTTAGAGGATCTCTCCTTGAGACCAGAAGGCTCTCAAATGGAATGAATGTCCTCATCTGAAATCTTGCTCCCTGCACTACTGCTGTGGAGGCAGCCATGTGCCTTAGGAGCTGCAGAAAATGCCTTGCTGGTCGAGAGACCTGCAGAGGAAGGAGGAGGCCAGAGCCACCAAGGTCTTTGCTCTTTCTAGAGGGAGGAAAGCTCTGGCCTGCTTTGTGTCCAGTTCTGCGCCTATGAAGGTGAGTAGCTGAACAGGCTCTAGAACTGACTTTGGGAGATTGAGAAGGAAACCTAGAGATGTAAGCAGCTGTTGGGTAACCTGAAGGTGTAATCTGACTTGGTCTGGAGACTGGCCCACTATGAGCCAGTCGTCCAGGTAAGGAAAGATGGCAATCTTTTGCCTTCTTAAATGAGCAACTGCTACTGCCAGGCATTTTGTGAACACCCTTGGGGCAGAGGTGAGACCGAAGGGCACTGCTCTGAACTGGTAATGGCCTGAGGGCAGTTCGAATCTGAGGTACTTTCGGTGGGAGCTTCTGATGAGAACATGGAAGTAGGCATCCTTGAGGTCCAGGGACGCTAGCCAGTCCCCTGGCCTTAGAGAGGGTAAAATAATTCCCAGAGTCACCATTTTGAATTTTGGTTTTAAAAGGTGCTTGTTTAGGTATCTGAGATCCAGGATGGGCCGCCATTCTCCTGTCTTTTTTGGGGTAAGGAAGTACCTGGAGTACAGTCCTTCGCCCTGGTGCAGGGGAGGTACCCTTTCTACAGCTCTGAGAGCCAGGAAGGTAGAGATTTCTGTTTCCAGAGCGATAGCCTCTGATGGATTTGCAGGTGGAAAGGATCTGGTTCTCATCTTTGGAAATTTTTTGAAGCTGAGAACCAGTCCCTGGCTTACTACTTCCAGGACCCACTTGTCTGATGTTAAAGACTCCCAGTCCTGGACGAAGTAAGCCAGCCTGCCCCCTACAGGTAATGGAGACTGGCCATGGCCTCCCATCAGGGTGCCTGTTTGGCAGGGGCCTTAGGCTGAAGGGTGGGAGCAGGCCTGCCTGCACTCGCCTGCCTCTCCTCTGAAGAAACCCCTCTGGGCATAGGGCTGAAGAGGAGGCCTGGGCTTGGTAAAAGGTCTGTGAAAAGGCCTGCCCCTGCTCCTGAAAGCTGCCTCTGAGGAGTGGCCTGCCTTCCTTGGCCTGTGCACTCCTATAAGTGGTCCTATACTCATCCATTTTCTTCATGTAATTCTCTGTCTGCTCCCCAAACAGAGAGTTACCCACAACAGGAAAATCCATGGCCTTAGCCTGGGTATCCTGTGACAGGCTAGTACACCTGAGCCAAGCCATTCTGAAAAGCCACAGATGTAGCCATGACTCTTGAAGATACATCATTAGAGTCCACTGCAGCATGGAATTGCACCTTGATGCCTCAATACCATCAGCAGCCACCTGCTCCAGCTCCTTGGCAGCTGGCCAGGACCTGTTTCACAGAGCCACAACAGTATCCCATCTGGATTTCTGGTATCTTGCCACATAGGTCATATAATTTGCCTGTCTGAGTCCCAAGGATGCTGCCATGTACTGTTTCTTTGCCATGGCATCAGTCCTCCTGGAGTCCTTGTCAGGGGTGTGAAGCCAAGGGAATATTTGCCTTATCATAGGCTGCAGCCTGCACTCACCCCCACATGGCTGCATTGTTGTGAAAGGAACTCCAGATCAGGGCCTGACAATGTGTACCTCTTTTGTCCATTTTTTTATCCACAGGAGGTATAGTGTGAGGAACTTTAAATGTTTATTGTCTGTTTCCTAAAAAGATTTATGTAAAGGAATAGACAATCTCCTAGGACTCTGGGATATCCATCATTTCTACATAGTCAGGCTCCTCCTGTTCATCCACAGCTTCTTCCAAAGGGAGCGGAAGGTTTCAGCCACTTTCTTATAAAACATAAAATGAGAAGGGACTCAGAAAGCCTTTAGGGGAGACACTCCTGAAGGCCTGTCTGGGAGATGTCCGTTCAATGGGCACATCCAGACTTTCAAAATCACATTCACCTCTTCATAATCTTCTCCCTCCTCCGGTTCATAAAATTCTCTATATCATATTCTTGAACCCGTGGCACCGATCGAACCGACCGCTTACCAGATGGTGCCGGTTCGGTCAGAACCGGGGAAAGTGACTGGACAATTTTGATTGCTTTGGCTATCTCTGCAGCGGTTGGAGAAGGAAATTTTGGCTCCACACCTGCTGATTTTCTAGTCCTTTTTGCTGGGACTGACTCCTCAGAGTCAGCCCTCCATTTGCCCGAGGAAGTCTCACCCTGGTCAGAGGGCACTCTCTCCGGTTCGGTTGGCACCGAACCGGGCTGGTCATCCGGGTCAGCGGACTTTTTGTCCTCTCATTCCCTGAGCCTACCAACTCTCTTATCCAGGGTAGCTGCAGGGAAATTCTTGCAAATCTGGCAGTCTGCATTGAGGTGGTCAAACCCCAGACAATAAACACATGTGGTATGTGGATCAGCCTTGGCAAAGGCTTCCCCTCAGACACTACAGTGCTAAAACCCAGTGGGCCGGTTTTTTCTTTTGGGTTTCTCAGACATAGTGCCAGCCTAACCAAAAACTTGCCCGTTTACGGCAATCCGCTAAGCAAGACACCCTTATCGGTTTCCAACCGTGTCATGGGACGTGGAAAAAACCGTAATGAAATCCGTTTTTTTTTTTAGAACCGATAAGTATCGGGAACCGCACTCTAAATGCAATTTAATAAAGTTTAACAACAACCTGATCGGTTCAAACTGAACCGATAATATCGTTTACAAGTTCCACACAGAAATAATGTAAAACCTATCTATTACTTACAATACCACAGACAGAGCTTGAACCGACCGGTTGCGGTTAAATATAGACAAAATGCAGTTTAAAAACCGAGAAATTGCACTTTTTAACTGAGAAAATGAACCGAGCAGCAGGAGAAATCTCCGGAGCGACTGTTCAGTGAAGCGGAGTAAAGAATCTGACAGTTTAGAGTTTGAAGAACAACAGACAGAGTTCTCAACCGAGCTCGCGCTCAAGATTCCATGCCTGGCATGGAAAGTTAACTCTTTCACCTCCGGAGCAGTTCGAAGGCTGGGTCAAACTGCATATGTCATAATATAGCAAGACTTCATGTTGTTTGAACAGTAGTTCTAGGAGTGGTACATGTTGTTCATCCACACTTCTTGGCATGTCCCTTTCCCCTTTAAATTTTGCCGGAAGTCTTCAAGCTGGCTCCTCCCACCCACCCGGGCGGTATATTCCTCGGCTCCACCCCGTGACGCCAGATCTTAGCCCGCTGGACTGTTACAGGTGAGTAACCTGTTCTTCGAGGAGCATGGATATGTTGTTCTAACCACACTTCTTGGAAGACTCCAAGCAGTTCTCCGGGAGGAGGGAAGCAAGGTGCACACCCCCTACTTAGGGAACAGAGATTGGAGAACAGAGGCCCCAAAACAAGCATCCCGGCATGACTCAAGGTCGATGTGGTAGTGGGTAATGAAGGTGTTTGCTGACTTCCAGGTAGCAGCCCGACATATCTCCTGGATAGGGATGTCCCTGAAAGCAGCCATCGATGCAGCAGTATGGCAGGTAGAATGAGCTCTTATCCCTCTGGGAGGCTCCTTGCCCGCCAACTCATAGCACAGACCTATGCGTGATGTAATCTATCTCGCAATGGTCTGTTTGGCTGCAGGTCTGCCAGAAGCGGCTTCAGCGTAGGTGACAAACAGCTGGCAAACCTCTCCATGAATGTCTGCCGTCCTCTCCTTATAATAGGAGAAAGCACATCCCAGGTCCAAAGTATGGAGCCTGTACTCGGCGTCCGAGGTGTAATTAGGGTAGTATACCAGCAGTCAATACCTGGTTAAGGTGAAACTCTGACACCACCTTCGGAAGGAATTTTGAGTGGGGGCACAGGACAACTTTGTCCCTGTGGAAGACCAGATAAGGGGAGTCCACCAAAAGCGCCTGGAGCTCCCCTGTCCTTCTGGCTGACGTGACAGCCACCAGGAAGGCCGCCTTCCACGACAAGTGTGACAGCTCACACTTGTGCATGGGTTTGAATGGCCTGCCCATGAGCTTTGTCAAAACCAGCAGTAGATCCCATGGAGGTGGAGGTTCACTCATCGGAGGGGATATGTGATCCAGGCCTTTGAAAAAGCACCCGACCACGATCTCCTGCGCCAATGTAGGCTGACCGGTCTGCACCCGGTAAGCAGAAATGACTGCCAGGTGCACTCTAAGGATCGATGACCGCAGACCCCCTTTGAAGAGAGACCAAAGGTAGTCGAGAATGTTAGTCACAGAACAGGATAAGGGGTCCAGACCCTTACCCTGACACCAAATGGAAAATCTTTTCCATTTGAAGGCATAACATTTCCTGGTCAATTCCTTTATAGATGCCTCCACCACGGTGTAGACATCTTCGGAAAGACCCAAAGCCTGGAACTCTAGCCACTCAGGTACCAGGCTATGAGGTGCAGGGATTGAAGGTCCGAATGGAAGACCTTCCCCTGGTTAAGAGATATCAAGTCCGGGCGTGTGCAAAGCCGCTCCGGGGACCTGCAGCTGAGGCTGAGAAGATCTGGATACCAGAACTGGCGCGGTCAGTCTGGGGCTACCAGAATCACATTCGCCTTGTCCCTCCTCACCTTGAGTAACACCTTGTGGATCAAGGGAAATGGAGGGAAGGCACAGAGGAGGCCTGGGGTCTACGACCTCAAGAAGGCATCCCCCTGCAGTGAGCCCTGCTGAGGGGGGCGGGCATGAAACATCCTCAGCTTGGTGTTTTCCCTGGAGGCAAACAGGTCCACCATCAATTTGCCCCAATGGAAGAACAGACTGTAAGCTACCTCTGGATGGAGGGACCACTCATGGGATGTCTGGCCTATGCGGCTGAGAGCATCTGCCAGCTGGTTCGAGGCTCCTGCCACATGAATGGCTAGGAGATCCACCTCCAACCGGCTTTCGAGAGTCCAGATGCAGAGTGCCTCCTTGCACAGCAGATGGGAGTGCGTGCCACCCTGTTTGTTGAGGTAGTACATGGTCATGGTACTGTCCGTCTGGACTTGAACCACTTGACCCTGGAGCTGAGGAGCGAAAATGGACAGTGCTAGTCTGACTGCTCTGAGCTCCAACAGGTTGATGTGGCATCGGGACTCCTCGGGGGACCACAACCTATGGGCCCTGTTGTCCCCATGTGGGCTCCCCAGCTCATGAGAGAGGCATCAGTCATGAGAACGACCGTCGGCTCGGGCGGACAAACGGGATCCCTTCCTGCAACCGGTCTGGGGCAGTCCACCACTGGAGAGCGTCCCACATCCTCTGGGTTATAGTGATCAGCTGGTCAAAATGACCATGATGCTGAGTCCACTGGACGGCCAGCTCCTGTTGGAGGGGTGCACATGCAGCCGGGCCCATCGACCACTGAGGTGCACGCCGCCATGTAACCCAGAAGGCGCAGAAAGTCCCGGGCAGGGCGCAAGTGCCCAACCAGAAATGATTGGGCAAAGGAGGAGAGAACCTTTGCCCTGTCCACTGGGAGCCAAGCTCTGGCTTGACAAGAGTCAAGCTCTGCCCCAGTGAAGCCCATCACCTGAGAAGGCACAAGTTCCAACTTGGCCTCGTTGATCAGGAGGCCAAGTTGGGCACAGGTCAAGATGACCAGATCCCTGGACCTTTCCACCTCTTGCTGGGTGGAACCTGCTAAGAGCCAATCGTCGAGGTAAGGGTAGATTCTGACTCCCTGATGCCGTAGATGGGCCGCCACCACTGTAACGCATTTGAAGACCCAGTGGGGCCGATGACAGGCCGAACGGCATGGCTCGGAACTCGTACAGGGTCCCCTCGACCCTGAAGTGGAGGAACCGCTGATGGGATGGACGAATTGGGATGTGAAAGAACGTGTCCTGCAGATCCAGTGAACAGAACCATATGTTTCGCTCCAAGGATGGTATGATCTGGGTCAGACTGACCATCCGAAAGGTGCATGACCTGAGATATTGATTCAGGTCATGGAGATCTAGAATGGGGCGCCAGCCCCCCCGTCCACTTGTGCACCAGGAAGTGCTTGGAAACGAAGCCTGGGTCTGCAGACGGATCCGCCACTGGAGCAACTGCCTCCTTGAGGAGGAGCTGAGCAACGTCGGCCCAAACAGCCGACTGGGTGTTTGTGGAGATCTGTTCTTCCCAAGGGGAGTCGGCTCGGCTGGAAGGGTACTGCTCGAATTCCAGAGGCAGTGCCTGACAGACCACTTCTAGAACCCACCTGTCCGTAGTGATAGCAGACCAGGCAGAAATGAAGTGGCGGAGCCAGCCCCCCCATGGGAAGACCCAGAGCTGGCATGATGGGAATAGGGATGGCCACCCCTATCCCATCACTGAGCAGGTTTGGAGGAGGAGGAGGCTCCAGGACCTGAGCCTCAGCCTCCTTTACGGGCCTGTTGGGGTCCAGGCTTGGGTCAAGGGTGCCAAGCTTGGGCCTGCTGCTCCTGATGCTGCTGTCCTCCTTGGTAGGAGGGATGCTGGGCCACAGGGGAAGAGTGCCAAAAAGGCTTCATTTTCCTTCGAGAGGGCTTTTGCAGTAGGTAATTACATATAGGACTGAAGCCGGCAGGCGTCAGGACCCCACGGAAAAACTTCTAGCTAGCAGTCTCTGGCGGGGGACTGCCTCCACGTCAGGTGACCGGTGTCAGGCGACGTCAGTATAAAGGGGCAGTCCCCCACGCCCGGCTTCCGGTTCTTTCCCACCATTCTTTTTCTTCTGCTGATTCTTGCCGGAAGAGCCCTTAGCAGAAGTGGCGTCCAAGGTGGCATTGGACTGCTGTACGCGCTGTAGGTGACCGGCCACTCCTGGGCCGAACAGGTCAGCCCCAAGGAAGGGCACTACAGCGAACTTGTGCTGAGTATCCGCCGGGAAGGAGGAAAGCCGCAGCCAAGCCCTGTGGCGAGAGGCGACTGTAGCAGCCATCGAGCAGGCACAAGAATCCCCAATGTCCAGGGCCATCTGGAGCTGCTGTTTGGCAACAGCACGGCCCTGGTCCCGGACCTGCTTGACCGTAGTCTGCATGTCCATGGGGAGATGTGTAAGGACTTCGGCTAATGACCCTAGCAGGGCATGAGAGAAGTGTGCCATGATGACGGCCGAACTAGCCTGATGAAGGCCCAAGCAAGAAGTCGCATAGACCTTCCTCACTGAATGGTGCAAGTTCTAGGACTCTTTGTCAGGAGGACGATCAGTGTCGGCCGAACTGCCCATACACCTGAACACAGAGGTGGTCACCAGGCTCTCGGCCGAAGGGTGCTCTGTGACCCCACCAGGGACCCCATGGGTACTGTGTACTTGCAGGCCATGGGAAGACTGGGCTGGGCATGAGGCAGGACGCTGCCATAGTTCAAGTGCCAGGCCGACAATGGCCTCGGCCACTAGAAAGGCCTCCGTCGGAGTATCCCCTCTCTTGAGGATATCCGTGAGAGGGTACTCTGTCTTTTTTCTGGAAGGGTTCCAGGGGCATCCCTGTAGAATCAGAGATGAGGCGAAGGATCCCTTGTAAGGAGGAAGGACCTTCCTCCATTCCAACACCGAGGGACGAATCGTCATCTCCGAGATGAGAGTGGAGCCCAGTGACGTCAGAGTCGGAAGAGTCGGGATACAGCGGTCTGCCACCCAAATCACCCTCAACCTGTCGAGGACAGTCCGGGGTGACCATTACCAAGAGACGCTTGGGAAGCCCACAGTCTGCACGATCCCCTTTAGAAGGAGTCCCTCCCACAGGCTGCTTGGGTGGTGGTTCCACCAAAATAGGTGGAGAGACCGGTAAAGGCCAAACCGGTGGACAGGCCGGCCCCGTGAGGAGGAACCAAGGGTGTCAGTTCCGAGGTGGCTTGACTAAGGCGAGAACCAAGTAATGGCCAGGGTAGATGGCGGAGCTGACTACTGCTGCAGGTCAGACTCAGCTGTTGCCACATAAGGTCCCCTATAGCGCCGACGGAGTTTCCACTGAGCCTCTCCTCATCAGAGTAGGAAGAGGACCACCTGTATGACGCCTTTTAGTGCTGAGATATGACTTCTTCCTCGTCATTCGGCCGCTGGATTTCTGGACCTCAATCGAGATCAAGGGTGTCTACTTCAGTCGACCGGGAAACATTGGAATCGATGAAACCCGGGGGTCCGGAACTGGATTCTCGATGGGGACACCAGCAGGCTGGGTCTCCTCATCGGGAAAAACAAGGACTGGAGTCCTTTCCAAAGAGTCGTTGGCCACAGCCAGCGACAAAGGGTCGATTAGGTTGATGACAATTTCGCCCTCATCAGCCATTTCTTCGGTCGCCAGACAGAATATCTGAGAAGCCAGTGGCCGCAGAAGCGATCTCGACCGAGGTCGAGACCGCATGCTCCTGGGACTGAGACCGCTCTCAGTCCCAAGAGCGCCTTCACTTAGACGAAGATGAACTGGGTTCCTTATCCCTCTTACGAGGGCGGGAGGCGTGCGAGACCGCAGGTGCCTCTCCCCGGGTGGGGAAAGACTGGCACAGCTCCTTAAAGTAACCCGTGAAGGTGGAGCCTAGGTTGAGTGGAACAAAAAAGCTTTGATTGGCCGAAGCGCGGACGGCTTCTTCGTCGAATGCCTTCATTTGTTCCAGCTGCTTGGTGGAGCCCGCAGCCGCGGAAACCGCCTACCTAGCCTCCTTAGATTTCACCAGAAGAATCCTTTTCTCTGGTCTCCTCAATTTCAGTTGTGCCAAGCGGTCGTCCAGAACATTGGGATGGAAGGCCAAGCAGAAACTGCAGGACGTGGTGTCATGGCCGACACCTAGGCAGTAGACGCATGTGAGGTGGGGATCGGTGTGCGACATCTTCTGGCCGCAAGAACACTGGCGAAATCCGGGAGAAGATTTCTCTTCCATAATCGAAGACGCAAAAGCGCGATCGCTAACTCCTAATGAGTTTCAATCTCGGTAAAACCGAAGTATCTGAAGCCAGGGCCTATGAAATGCAGAGCACGAGAGAGGCACTGTATCTTCCAGCAGAAAGGAAGATCTGACGACATGGGGCGGAGCCGAGGAATATACCACCCAAAGAGCACCAGTTCCACAACCACTGCCTCAGAGGTTGCCATGTGTGAAGAGCAGATGGACCACAGTAGGTTCTGGGAGGGTGAGGGTGGTGGAACAGAGGCTAGCCCCCCAGTTGCACCTCTACACAAATCATATGTCGGTCTGGCAAATCAAGGTTCCTCTATGATGACACCCTCATTGGAGACCAAGAAGAATGCTGGGGACAGCCACAAGGGAGACCCACAAAAGAGTGGCAAGGGACAACACAAGAGAAAGAAACAGCTTTTGATAGGGGACTCAACTGTTAGGGGTGTAGACCTGGGGAAGTGAGAGGAGAGGAGAGGAAAGTAAGGTGCCTGCCTGGTGCCATGGCTTGGAGGGACAGGAAGCGAATCCTCAGGATTGCAGAAGCAGCATCACAGGAGAGGAAACTAGATGATATTGTCCACCTCGGGACAAATGACCTAGCTAGGCATGAGATCAGTGCAGTGCAGGATGAATTTGTGGAGATGGGGAGGGGCCTCAGACAGGTAGCAAGCACTGTAACCTTCTCAGAAGTGCTGCCAGTCTCGGCAGGGTGAGGCTAGGGTACTGCACACCATGCGGTTTAATGAATGGTTGCAAAACTGGTGCAGAGCACAGGGCTTTGGCTTCATTGGGGACTGGGGGTCCACCTGGAGAGATGAAGGTCTATACTGGCATGATGGTCTGCATCTGTCCAGAAAGGGAAACACGCTCCTAGGTGACAGGTTTAAAGGCTTCCTCGGCAAGCTTTTAAACTAGCCAAAGGGGAAGGTGCTGATAGGAAACAGGAAAGTTCAAGCCTCCCCCCCGTAAAGCATGGCAGGTAGTAGGGTAAACACTGAGGTACAGAGCTTGACAGAGGGCAGGACAGGGGTAAATGGTAAAATGGACAAGGGCAATAAGAGCAGGTATGGGGTAAAAAAGGATAAAGTCAACATTAAATGGAGGGCAATGAGTACCAATGCCCGTAGTCTGGGAAACAAGCTTCCAGAGCTAGTAGCCCTGATGGAAGTGGAACACTTGGATATTGTGGCAGTCACAGAAACATGGTACACGGAGAACCATGACTGGGATGTCAACATACCAGGGTACACAATCTACAGAAGGGACAGGGAGGGTAAAAGAGGAGGTGGAGTAGCTCTCTGCATAAGGGAAGGGATCAAAGTAACAGAACTAAAAAGTAAAGGGGGAGGACAAGAGGAACTCTGGATCACATTGGAGACAGGGAATGGCATCACAATCCGCACAGGGGTTGTACACAGACCCCAGTCTCAAGGGGAGGAAATGGACAAGAAAATTTATTTATTTAGCTTTTGTTTACCGGGTAAGTACACTAGACAAGTTTTTAGAGGCCATTCTCAAAATGGCTGAAAAAGGGGAGATACTGTTGATGGGGGACCTGAATATGCCAGATGTTAACTAGGCAACATGGACTGCAGCCACATCCAAGAGCAGGGTCATTCTCAATGCCCTACAGGAAGCATGCCTTAGACAGCTAGTGGTGGAACCCACTCGGGAGGGAGCAATATTAGACCTGGTACTCTCAAATGGAGAGAGGATCACAAACTTAGAAGTCAGTAGACACCTGGGAACAAGCGACCACTGCACAGTGTGCATCACAATAAACACAACCATGGAGACAAGCCATACAAATACAAGGATACTGGACTTTAGAAGGGCTGACTTTGGCAAAATGGGTGAATACCTGAGAATGCATTAGCAAATGGCCAGAAAGGAGAGTGGAAGAACAATGGAGAAAAATCAAAACTGCCATCATGGAGGCAACAAGCCTTTGTGTGAAACAAATAAAGAAAACAAAGCGGAATAAAAAACACTATGGCTCTCAAAAGAAGTGTCAGGGAAGGTTAAGGAGAAAAGGCTGCATTCAAAAAGTATAAGGAATCACAGGCACGACACGACAGGAACTGTATCAATTAAAGCAGAAAGAAGTGGGAAGGCAGTCAGAAAAGCAAAAGGCCCAAACCGAGGAAAGGATAGCCAACTCAGTTAAGAAGGGGATAAAACCTTTTATAGGTACATTAGGGAACATAGAAAGGCTAAGGGAGGGATAGGGAAGATTAATAAAGGAGAGGGGAGGTGGGCAGAGGGAGACAGTGAAAAGGCAGAGATAATGAATGAATACTTTTGCTCAGTATTCACAAAAGAAGAAGAGGAGTTACCTAAACCAAACAGTAGAAGCACTCTGGATAGTGGGGTCGATACCAGTCCATTTAAAGAAGAAAGAGTAGTGAAAGAACTTCTAAAACTCAAGGTGGACAAAGCAATGGGACCTGACGGGATTCACCCTAGAATCCTAAAAGAGCTAAAGGAGGACCTAGTGACACCACTAAGCACACTTAACAAATCATGGGAAGATGGGGTGGTACCTGAGGACTGGAGGAGGGCAGATGTGATTCCCCTTCACAAAAGTGGGAGCAAGGCAGAAGCAGGAAACTACAGACCTGTTAGTTTGACCTCAGTGGTGGGGAAAATGATGGAATCACTTCTGAAAGAAACAACTGTTGAGTACCTAGAGGCCAGCGGGGCACTGGACCCAAAGCAGCATGGATTCACAGCAGGAAGGTCATGTCAGACAAATCTAATCGACTTCTTTGACTGGGTGACCAAAGTAATAGACCAGGGAGGGGCTGTGGATATGGCCTACCTAGACTTTAGCAAGGCATTTGACACAGTCTTGCACAAAAGATTAATAATCAAGTTAGCCAGCCTGTGAGTGGGTCCCAGGGTGGTAGCCTGGGTAGAAAACTGGCTGCACAACAGGACACAGACGTTAATAGTGAATGGAACACATTCTGAAGAAAGGGGGTTTACTAGTGGAGTACCTCAGGGCTCAGTACTGGGTCCAGTCCTCTTTAACGTCTTTATAGGTGACACTGCAGAGGGTCTGGGAGGAAAGGTATGCCTCTTTGCGGATGACACAAAGATCTGTAACAGAGTTGATACACAAGGGGGGTAGAAAGGATGAGAATGGACTTGGGAAGGTTGGAGGAATGGTCAGACATATGGCAACTTAGATTCAATGCAAAGAAGTGCAAAGTAATGCACCTGGGAAATAAAAATCCAGGAGAAGAGTACACAATAGCAGGGGAGGTACTAACAACAACAATAATGGAAAGGGATCTGGGTGTAGTCATATCAGGTGACCTAAAGGTGGGTATGCAATGTGAGAAGTCAGTAGGGAAAGCCAGGGGGATACTGGGATGCATAGGGAGGGGCATCACAAGTAGAAAAAGGGAAGTGGTTATTCCTCTATACAGACAGTTGGTGAGACCCCATCTGGAGTACTCGTGCAGTTTGGAGACCTCATCTACGCAAGGACATAGAGCGGAATGGGAAGCAGTCAGAGGAGGGCAACTAAATTGGTGCAGGGTCTACATCAGAAACCATAGAAGAGAGACTGAGAGAGCTTAATATGTATACCCTTGATGAAAGGAGGGACAGGGGCATATGATAGAAACTTTTAAGTACCTCAAGGGAATCAACAAAGTCCAGGAGGGTAGCATCTTTCAGAAAAAGAGATGTGTAAGAACAAGGGGGCATGGCTCAGGGGTAATGTGAGGAAATTCTTTTTCACGGAGAGAATAGTGGACGCATGGAACCGCCTTCCTGGAGAGGTTGTGGGGTCTAAAACAGCGGAGGAATTCAAACATGCATGGGACAGACATAAGGCAATTATAGTGGGGGGTTGCAGGAAATAGGCTGTTGGTTAACTAGAATCTGCAGCTTATCCAGTAGGTAGGGAAATGGGCAGACTGGGTGGGCCAAGTGGTCCTTATCTGCTGTCAAAGTCTATGTTTCTATGTGACTAGATCATCAGCGTAGAGGAGGGAGGAGGTGGGGGTAAGATTATCGGTGATGCTTTTAATGAATATTGAAAATAGGAGTGGTCCCAGAATGGACCCTTGGGGTACACCAACGTTTACAGTGGCCTGGTCTGAGAAATGCAAATTGAACTTTACAACTTGTATTCTGTTCGACGGGAAACTGCTGAACCACATTAACAACATTGGCTGCAAATCCCATGGTTCGCAGGGTGTTAAGGAGAATGGCATGGTTTACTAGATCAAAGGCTCGTGTCATATCTATAAACAAAGCTCCGGTGAGAAAACCCAAGTCCACGGCAGAAACAGTGTCCATGGTGAACTTAAGTAGGGCAGTGGAGGTGCTGTGGCCTTTGCGTAATTCATGCCGTGCAGAAGTGAGGAGGTCATTGTTGAAGAGGAATTCTATAGTGTGAGTGTCGACTAGTTTCTCAAGAATTTTACTGAGAAGTGACAAGATGGCAATAGTTCTGTACTTTGAGGGGTCTTTGGAGTCACCTTTTTTGAAGACAGGAGTTACTCTGGCTATTTTCCAGATGTCAGGGACATGACTTTGACATAAGGAGAGGGTGAAGATTTTTGCTAGTGTAGCTGCAATGAGAGGGGCAGCAATCTTCAGGAGCCTGGGTTGTATATTGTCAGAGCCAGTGGCTGTGCAGTCAGAAATGGAGTTAAGGAGTTTCAAAACTTCCAAACGAGTGATGGCCTTGAAGTGAAATGAGGGGACCGTGGTATCATAGCTAGAAGAAGCTGAAAATCTGATGTGTAGCTTTGCCTGGAAGGAGGAAGTGTATTTAGCTAGGTCAGAGAATTGGTTGTTAAAAGTTAGGAATGGTCTGTGGGTTGTTGCAGTGAGTTCCATTTAGGATCATATCATTGGGTGTCATGGAGTGGTTGGCGCCCATAAAGGTTTTAATGCGAGACCAGAATTATTTTGGGTCTCCTGAGGCATTGACTAGCAGATGGCCACAGCAGGAGCTTTTTGCATGTCTTATGGTCTTTTTACATGCACTCCACTGCACTCAGTAGACGTGGTAGTCAGTTTTAAGACCTGATGATTTAAAACAACTCCAGCTTTTGTCCCTCTCCTTTATCTTGGTGAGTAGGTCCTTTTTTAAACCACATTCTTTGTTTGCCTTTGACTCGACGTGTTGTAATTATGGAGTGTTGATCCTGAAGCTCCATAAATTTTACAAAGAAAAGATCAAGGGCAGCCTGCACATTAGGTGCATTGTATAGAGCAGTTCAGTCAGCATTGGACAGGTCACACAGAAGGTTTTCTTGATCACATTTGGAGTAATTGCGAATGTTGAAGTTTGGTTTAGGAGCTCGTCTAGGCCAGTTGAGCCACTGTTCGCGGGGGTTATAAGCACAGACTATAGTAACCTCCCCCCCAGGGTAAGGAGTGCATGTAGGGATTCACAGTGGGGGGGGGGCAGGGAAGTCGTGTTACTGGCAGTGAAGTGAAAGTGTTTTTTGAAATATATGGCTACCCTGCCGCCTCTCTGGTAGACTGTCTATCCCATCTGAGTAGGTCGTAGGAGTTCAGGGTACAGAATGACTCCAGCATGGAGGGTTTGAGCCAGGTTTACGACAGACCTAGAATGTCCAGTTTGTCCGAGTTCACCCATGCGTCAAGTTTGGCAAGATTGTGCTCAAGGCTTCTAATATTATGATGTGCAATAAGAAGGCCTTTTGTGTTTCTTATCAACAGGTCAGTGTGAGAGGTGATTTGCTTGCCCTGGATTTGTCTCAATATCACAGGAGAGTAGGAGAGCTAATAAAAGTAGGATATACCATAGCTTTTGGTGGATACTTTAGTCTTTGGCAAATTGGGAGAGGGTGAATTTATGAAGCAGGAATTTTTTAGGGTCTTGCAGCGCTAGGAAGAGAAAGCCTTTATTAATTGGGGGGGGGTGAGGTCATGTGATGTTGGGGAGAGTATGAGTATGTTAGAGAAATGGAAGTCATCTAAGGGCGGCGAATAAGAAGAACAGCCCACGGCGTTGGTGGTAGAGAGTACGTTGATAGCAGAGAAAAGAGAAAGAGTTGCGTCAACAATGCTAAAGACTTTAGATGACTCACGGTTAAAGTCAGTCACTGCAAGAGCAGTGAAGCAACTTGACTAAGACTGCTGGGCTTATGGTAGGTACTTGTCCTGTGGGTGTGTCCAGGAACCTGATTCAAATTAGCTGGTTTTCAGATGCTTAAGGTCCAGAATGGTATTTGCCCCTAGCGGTTGGATCCTACAACGGACCACTGGAGAATTGGACACTTAGTCACCTGATCCTCCTGTGCTCATATAAAGAAATGTCCACCCAGGGTGGGCGAGGGTGAGGAACCAGCGCACAGCGCTGGCAGGAACAAGAACTGAACCCTCGGAGCAGCTCGAGGTTGCTGTCCCTCTTTCAGTTCTTGCTTGGTGGTGTCTCTTTGCCGAGATCCACCGGCGTGGGTTGGGCTAGAGCAGGCGTCTTTTCCTGAAACGGCTTTTTGGATGGAGCACGGCCTGACCCGTAGATCAGGCGGTAACCGTGTCTTTCATCCTGGGGAAGGTCTCGCCGTAGGAGCGGGGCCCCAGGTCTGCCAGAAGTGGATGAAGTGGTGGCAGTCCAACAGCCCAGAAGGGCCTGGTGCTCAAAGATTCTGGGAAGAAAGGGAGGGAGATTAAGTACAGGAAGGCTAGGGGAGTGATTCAGGGAGAACAATAGCTTAGGGTGTTAACTGTGAGAGAGAGGCGTAGCTTAGGATAGCCAGAGAGGGAAGGAGAGATCAGGTTCAGAGATATATCAGATTGAACATTAGAAGCAGGGTCAATTAGCAGACTAAGGCAACAGAAGGGCTGTACTTCACTTATAAACTCTAAATAATAAAACTGTGTAACTTAACAGGCTAAGGCAGAAAAGAGCTGTAAATCACTGATAAATTCTAAATAGTGACATTTTGAAGACTAGAAGTGAATTACTGCTCTCTTCTAACTAAAGTCTTATGCTTATTAGGCTACAGCTAGAGAATACAGGGGTTGTTCTAGGTACTAAGCATAAAAAAAAAATCACCGTTTAAAACCTAACGCTATGCAGATCCTAGCACTGTAAATCACAGATTAAAATTAGGGCCATGTAAACCTTAACACTGTAAATCCGAACTCGGTAAAAAAATTTCAGAAAACAGCAGTTTGAAATGAGATGAGGTCCATCTGGGAGCTGTAATAGGACCTTAGACAGCACAGCCTAGTTCCAGCCAATCCGGATAAGGCAACTGAGAGTACTGGCCAATCAGCAGCAGGGCGTCAACAATTTAAACCAGTTCTTTGTTTGCTGGCCGAGGTAGCCTGGCGCTTTCAACGTACCTTGGGCATTCTGGCATCTGGAACCGAACCCTCACAGTGGCTCGAGGTTGCTGTCCCTCTTTTGGTGCTTGCTTGGTGGTCTCTCTTTGCCCAGATACACCAACGTGGGTCGGGCTAGGGCAGGCGTCTTTTCCTGACACTGCTTTTTGGGTGGAGCATGGCCTGACCTGTAGATCAGGGGGTAACCACATCTCTCATCTCAGGGAAGGTCTCGCTGTTGGAGTGGGTTTCAAGGACCGCCAGAAGCGGATGAGGCGGCGGCAGTCCAACGGCCCAGAAGAGCTCGGCGCTCAGAGAGTACTACAAGATGTAACTTTACTGGTTAATAGAATGCAGGAAGCTGGGCTTAATCCTATGGGTACTCCTTCTTTCACAAGCAGCAAGTTTAGGACAAAGGTTACTGCTTTGCAATCTACAGTAATCCTCAGGAGCAGAAGGGTCCATCCTCACACTCCTCCTTTGGAGCAATGTAAAACCTACTGTTTGCTCAGGGGTTAACAGTAGTCACTACAGAGTAAGGGCATCCAAGGAGCACAGATGCTTGCATGATCTGCTCTTCAGTTCTATACAGGGACTTCATGAAGTTGACCTTGACCCTGAACTCTCAGTTCACTTCTCAGTGCGCCCATCCTGTCATGACTGTGGATCAGCTCTGCCGTAGCAGTTCATTTGTTTTAGCTCAGTTCGGGGAAACTCGTCCTTCAAGGAATGGGTTCCCACACAAGACAAACCTTGATACACTCCCAGAAAAGAGAAAATATGAAGCAGAGAGCCCTCAGGGTCGTCACATCTAGTGCAATTCTGTGAGCAAATAAAACCCATTTTAAAAGAAAACTCCACACATCCTGGGCTCCTGCACCTGAAAAGCTAACCCTCTGGTTTAGCTTTTAACAGCAAGGGCGGCATTTTCTCATGCCGCAACCTGCTGTATTTTAATTTTAAAAAGTACAAAATCCGGAAGTACGGAGGATGCAGGGGGCGCTCCATTTGCTGAAAATGTGCGACTTTTGTACTGAAGCGAGTGGTGCGTTACGTGGAGCCTTCCTTTAAACAGCCACTGAGACTGAGGTATAGTATAGGTTATGAAGAACATTAAACTGCGTGAGACGGAGTCTGTCACTGGCTATGTTGGTACGCATATCCTACCCAATACTAATCCAATTAAAATCAATCAATCAAAATCTTTATTTATCCAGGCGAACATCATTGAGCAAAGCTCCTTTGCAAGATGGACCTGGGTAGGTCATGGTACAGTAAATTGCCTGGAAGAGTAGACCTTGTCCCAATGGTGGCATATACCATTTACAGTGGGAAACAAGCTAGTAAGAAAAAAGTGTATAGCTGAGATACAGTATGGGACTGACAGGCCATGGCAACAGCAGGGTCTAAAAATCTGCTATAACTGGTAGGCCAAGGACCGAGACCCTACATGTCATGATCACACATGCAAGTTGAAATAATTAAAAAAAAGATTTAATGTCCAGCAGAAAAGCGTGGCATATGTCATGCAGCAGGCAGTCCACACCATCAATCCTAAACTAAGGAAGCCAAATCCTGGAAAGACATTCATGGCCCACAATGAAATTGGAATTTCCAAACACTAATTGAGAAATATCTTTATCAAAGTGATACCACAAAGCTCTACCCAATTGTGCATGCTTTTTGAGAGACAGGCCAATTATGGATAGCTGTACCTCTTTGAGTAGGGTTCTAAAATGAACAAAAGGTAGAGCAGAAGGCAATAAATCATACTTCGCTATGACTTCTAATTCCAAGTCTAGCCAAATGGGACAGTTACATAAGAACTTACCCTAACAGATATTTCAAGGGGATAGGCTCATAGATTTAGATACGAGTCATGTAGCTTTGAGCCATTATTATGATTTGCTTGAAAAATAATGAAGAACTCTACCCACTGTGTTTTTTTGTTTTCGATACATATTTTTATTTGTTACGCTCCCAGAACTGTATTATCCATTTTATTTACATTTCAGGACCAACTTGGCCCTTCATCAGAATCTGTTGGGATAACAAGATGAATATAAATTAATATAATCTTTGATATAAATATATTTTCTATTATATTTCAAAATATAGCATTGCATATAACATTACAAGCAAGGGGGACATACCTGCTATTCCTATTTTCTATTATACTGTTATCCTGAAATTTAAATAGAATTCTGGGAGCTTGAAAATTAAAAATATATATTAAAAAACAAGAAAACGGAGAGTGGGTAGAGTTTTTCCTTATTTTTCAAATCAATCAATCAATCTGTTTATAATACCGGATTAGGAGGAACTCCCCAGATATACCACCATAAAAGAAAAGGGAACCTTGGGAGAAAATACAGATCACTCACACAAACCATTATTATGACTCGCCACTTTATCAGTGGTAACAATTGGTTTTATTCTGATCCATATGTTTGTTCAAAGCCTTTTAACAGGATTCCATACTATGACTTGTTGCCACACATTCAGGCAAGACATTGTAAGAATCAACCACTCTTTGGCTGAATGATTTACTTCTTCTACATGTACACCTTAGAGGAGAGGAGGGACGGTGGGGACATGACAGAGGTCTTCAAGTACATACAAGAGATTAATAAGGGGGCCCAGCCAGGATGCTCCAAAGGAAGGAGGTGGGGGCAATGAGAGGACACGGGTGTAAGTTGGAAGGGGGAAGACTTAGGGGAGAGAGGAGGAGATATTTCACTGAGAGGGGGGTGGAGCCATGGAATGCACTGCCCAGGGAGCTGGTGGAGGCGGAGACTGTGCACAGATTTGAGAGGGGATGTGACAGGTACGGGGGAGGGTGAATCTGACCAGGTCCAATACAGATGGAACATCTGGGACTGGGGACAGTATAACCCAAGTGGGAGGGAGGTGGCACCAAAATCAGCCCCCAGTGCGGGTGCTGACAATCTAGCAGACTCGAAAGACCATTAGGCCTCTGCTGGCATTTTAGTAAGTTAGTATGTTCTAGAGGTTCGATAGAACTCTCCCCTCAGTTGTAAACTATGGAGCCTTTATGTTTTGTTGCCATTTTTCCTGTCCAACCCTGACGATTCTCATATAATGTCATTCTGGAAGGCCTTAAAATGCAACATAGGTCTCCTCTGATCCTTCTGTATGCTAGATAATATAAACCCAGTTCTTTAAATCCTATTCTCATGATCATTTTTTTTTAATGGGTGAACCTTTTTGGTAACCTTTCTCTGAACCCTTTCCGAGAGCTTACTGCTACCAATATTTTGGGGAGAATAAAAGGGTGCACCATATTTCAGTATGGGCCTGACCAGTGATGAAAATAGGGGGATAATCACCTCCTGTTTTTGACTTCTAATGTTTATCAGGAGGTTTTCCACAATCCGATTACCTCTCCTTACCACTTCCGTTTCTTGGTTCTCAAAATTCAAGGTACTGGTAATTATTACACCTAGGTCACGTTCACTACCTGTCGTTGCAATAATTCTATTATTTATTTTATATTAAGCTTTGATATTATTGTAACCAAAATGCATGACTTTGCACTTGGTTTTGTTAGTTTGTGCTGTTTTGTCCATTCTTCCAAATTAAGTATTTGTCTTGGCTCCCAGCGTTGTGTCATCTGCATAGCCAAAAGCCTTTTGAAGTTTCCATGCTGGACACAAGGATGTTAAATACAGCTGGTCCCAAAACTGACCACTGAGAAACTACACTTGTCACTGCACTCAATTTTGATAAGAAGCCCCTAATACAGACTTGCTGTTGTCCATTACTGAGCCATGATTTTACCCACAAAACAAGGTTAGGATGTAGATCAGTTTCAACCAGTGTATTAATTAATACTGTATGCCATACTGAATTGAATGCTTTTACATAATCCAGGTAGAGAACATCCACAGGCAGTCCCTGGTCTAAAGCACCACTAACAGGCTCAAAAAGTCCAATAGTTTAGTAATACAGGATCTGCCAGATATAAATCCATGATGTGTAATGTCCTTTAGACCCTGCTCTTTAGGGACTAGTGGTGGCTGCTGATCTATCTAGTCCAGGTGTTGCATGTGCGGAGAGCAGGGGCGCAGCGGTGACCGTGTATATTAATGCGGTCATTTCTGAGGCACTCAATACCCTCATACCGGTCTGCGTATGACCCAAATCTTCCCACTAGAGATCTTCTTGGTTTGATGGGGATCTCAAGGCGTTAAAGATCAGGGGTTGGAGTGTTGCTGGCAGAAGATACGGTCGGATGTGGACAGGCTGGCCCTGCCTGTCCATTATTTGGAGTACCAGCGGCAATCAACCATAAGAAGGCAGAGTTCCTGTCCAGGGAGATTGCTGTTGGGAAGAATGGACCTGCTCAGCTTTTTCAGACTTTCAACAGACTTCTTTATCCGGCCTGTCTGCAGCCGAAAAAAGCTTTTTTAGCCACTTTTTGTGATGAGTTTGCTTAGTTCTTCTCGGGCAGACTGTCTGCTCTCCATCAGGGAATTTCATCAATGAGTCAAATTGCGACTCGCAGTGATCGGCCTGGGTGTAGCAGAGGTGGTCCACCTGTCTGAGATGAGTTTAAACCGGTGGAAGTGGCTGAGGTCATTGAGGTGATCTTGATGCTGAAGCACACATACTGTGAACTGGACCCAGAACCAACTGATTTCTTGATGAGATGTGTTGGTTCTGTTGGCCTGGTGTTTGCTGGGACTGTCCGGTGTTCGTTGTCAGAGGGGGTCTTTCCAGAGACCTTGAAAGAGGCTCTGGTGAGACCCCTTCTAAAGAAACAATCTCTCAACCTGGATAGCCTAGCAAATTACTGTCCTATCTAAAACCTTCCCTTTTGGGGTAAGGTTGTTGAGAAAACTGTGGTGCAGCAGCTCGAGGAGTACCTCATGGCATTTGACATCTATGAGCCACTCTAGTCAGGTTTCAGAGCCAGGCAAAGCACTGAAACACCATTAGTTAGGTCTAGAGATAGAGGAGACAGGCCAATTCTTGTTCTCCTCAATCTCTCAACAGCTTTTGACACTGTGGAGCACATTGTGCTTCTTGATCACCTTCAAGAGTATTGTGGACTCACCAGAATGGTCATCAGCTGGTTCGAGTCCTATCTCTCTGGCAGGAAGCAATGGGTGGTGATGGGGAATTTCTCCTCCTCCCCAAAGCTCCTGCCATGTGGAGTACCTCAGCATCAATATTGTCACCAATGTTATTTGCAGTGTACATGCTGCCTCTGGGTGAGCTCATTATGCAGTACAATGTTGTTTTTCACTGCTATGCAGATGATACCCAATTGTACTTTTCCCCAGAACACTGAATGCTGTTAAGTGCTAAATAGCTGCCTGGTGGAGAACAATAATTGGATGCAACTGAACCCTTGATAAGACTGAGGTCCTAGTAATTGAGTCAGGACGAGGGCATGATCGGAGTGCCCCCGATGGGGTCACTGGTTTATTCCTGGGATCCTTGACATTAACAACCTCCTCCAGCATGCGAGATCTGGGCATGTTCCTGGATGACAGACTGACACTTGAAGCTCAGGTGCCGGCTGTTGTCCAAAGTGGTTTTTACCACTTAAGGGAACATTGCCAGGATCACGCCCCTAGTTCAGCCTGAAGACCTGCCCACACTGATACATGCCTTTGTGACATCCAGATCTGCTACTCTCTGGTGACATTCCAAAGTGGGCTACTGCTATGTCTTTAGGAGCCAAGCATGCAGACATGAGGTTGTTATGGAACAGAGTCCCTTGAGCCCAAGTAAGGAGATTCCGGTACATTGGAAGAGGCACTGGAGGTTCCACCGCCAGCTGCTGAAGAAGTGGGAAACAAATCTGTGGCAGCCTAAAGGGGCAACTTGGATCATGGAGGCTCCCTCCATATGCAGCTCGACTACCACCCTCTGTACAGGGGAAATAGAGGGAATGTGTAAAGGAACCTTCCACTCCAGGAGGACAATGCATCTCGCCAGAAAACTCCAGGCCCTGGATCTAGCAAGCAGAAGTTGGGCAGTTTTGCGTCGCATGGGGATGCAAAAATGTCCAACTTTGGACGACCCCATCTGGTGAACAGATTTTTGGCTATGGATGAGAGAAGCTCCTACTTATGACCACTGAAGTGTACCCTGCAGAGACTGCCAGGGTTCTTACCATCCCGGAGCAGGGACCATCGACAACTGCAGGCCATGGTCCAAAGCCCAGTACCAGACTCTCATGTCCTCCCTGCATAGGGGATAGGAATGGACACCCCTTGCTTGCTGATGTAACAGACTACTGTCAGACTGTCCAATCAGACCAACAAGCAACCTGGAGTGAGGACATCATGGAATGCCTGTAGCACATAGAGAACTGCGCCTAATTTCCAGGACACTGATGTACAAGAAGGTCTCCACTTTAGACCAGGACTCCTGGGTTCGAGATGGGCTCCCCACCCAGAACCTGAGGCATCCTTGGTGAGACTCTGCTTGGGAGGGGGCAGTAAAAACATGGCCCCCAGCAGCAGACTCTCAAGATTCATCCACCACTGAAGGACCCTGTGGACAGGGGAGGAGACCAGCATAGGTTGTTCTAAGTCATCTAAGCGTCGACTCCACTGCACCCTGAGGCTCCACTGAGGTTTCTGCATGTGCAGCCTGGCCAATGGGATCATTGGGATGGTAGCTGCTATGATTCCCAGCAGCCTGAGATGCACTCTGGCCAAGACACAGCATGAGTTGGCTACCTCCGGAGTCTGGGCAACTGGGTGGTCTGCCCTTTCCTGGGGAAGGAATGCCATATCGTGGGCCATATTGAGGTCTGCTCCTATGTACTGCAGCCTCTGGGACGGGATGAGGTTGAACTTGGGTATGTTGACTAGGGTACCCAAGGAGTGGAACAAACAGTAGTTATGTTAAGAACTTACCGTAACAGTAGATATTTGAGAGAGGTTCCTGCAGTAGGTCTTCACAAGTAGGACTGCGCCCCTGGCTTCAGGACAACACTGCAAAATTGTAGCTAGCAATCATCAGCAGGGACCGCCCCCGGTGTCAGGTGATGGATGTCAATGTGCCTGTAAATAGGGGTGGTCCCTGCCCACCTTCCAGTTCTTCTGCCGGAGACCTCTAAATAGGAAGCAGAAAAAAGGGGTGGAAACTCCTGGGACTCTGAACCCTGGATAAAACAAAGTCCTGGGAAGGGAATGAAGAGGAAAAAACACAGTTGCTAGGGAAAGGTGGGTGGGAAATCTAGACCTACTGCAGGAACCTCTCTCGAAGATCTACTGTTGCAGTAAGTTCTTACGTAATTGCTATATCTTACTTCCAGAGGGTTTCTGCAGTAGGTCTTCACAAGTAGGACTGAAGAAAAAATTACTCACCTTAGTAATTATGTTTCTTCTAGTGGAGTCTTGCTGTATTCTGACAAGTGCAGTTAGCCCCAGCCTTTAAACTGCCCCGGAGAACAATGGGTTAACTTTTCTATGCCGGGCATAGAATGTTCATCTCGAGCTCGGCTGATGTCTCTGCCTGTTGTAATTTGAACTGCAACCGTCAGATCTTTACGAGCAAAACTCACTAGGTGTTGTGTGTGGAAACTGTAAAATTTTTACTAGACAACTGGCAGAAAAATAATCTTTCGGGTTCTCAAAGGAAGACTCAAGTCAGGAAACCCAAACACAAAAACCAATCAAATGAAATAACATCTCACCCCATGAGAAACAGAGGGTGTAAAGGGGGCACCCCTAGGGTGCCAACACTGCGCTTGCCCACCCACATCCCAAAAAAATCTAGGTTCTGGGGGGGGTCAAAATACAGCAAGACTCCATTAGAAGAAACATAATTACTAAGGTGAGTAATTTTTTCTTCGAACATGAAGTCTTGCTGTATTCTGACAAGTGCAGACTACCAAGCAGTACCTCCATGGAGGAGGGACAGAACCTACTTTGGGAATAGGCTCTGAAGTACTGCTGTGCCAAACCGAGCATCACTCCTAGCCTGGATATCCAGAGAGTAATGCTTGGTAAAAGTATGGACTGTTTTCCAAGTGGCTGCTTGATAAATTTCTAAAAGAGGGATATCCCTGGCAGCAGCCAGGGAAACAGCTGTACCTCTTGTGGAATGAGACCTCAGGCCTGAGGGTGGAGTTTTTCCCAGTTTTTCATAGCAGAATTGTATACAAGACACAATCCACCTGGCAACAGATCTCCCGGTGGCAGGTTTGTCCTTCCCAACTTCTCCGTAAGTGAGGAACAATTGGAGGGAGTCGAACCTGTGACCCTTGGTACACTCTATGTAGTAGCTAAGGGCTCTTTTAACATCCACACTCTGTAGCCTCCTCTCTCCTGAGGAAGAATGATCAGTGAAGAAAACAGGGAGAGATACAGACTGATTCAGGTGGAAATCTGAAACCACTTTAGGGTAAGAACTTTCTGTTAGTTCTAAGGACCACTTTATCTCTGTGATCTGACACTGACAGGGCTTGCAATTCACTGATATGTCTAGCAGAAGTAATGGCTGCCAAAAACACAGTTTTCCAAGTCAAGTACTTAAGCTCTGCTGAGGACAAAGGTTCAAAAAGGGGGTTGCATAAGCTGAGCAATGCAAACATTAAGATCTCAAGCAGGAGCAGGATCCCTAAAGGGGGGATTGGTGTGAAGCAATCCCTTGGAAAACTTACAGAATACAGGGTGGGATGACAGTGAGGAAGACTTGCCTACTGACAGGAAAGCAGAAACAGCTGACATGTGTACCTTGAGAGTAGCTGGTCTGAGGCCTAGGCCATTGAGATGGACCATATAATCCAGAACCGTAGGCAATTCAGCAGTGTCTGGAGAAATACTCTTCTAGAACACCAAATAATGAATCTTTTCCATTTGGAGTTGTAAGTCTTTCTGGTGGAGGCCTTTCGAGAAGCCTTGAGGATATCCACAACCCCTTGGGAAAGATGCAGATCTGCAAACTCTAACTCTTCAAGAGCCAAACCTTGAGATTGAGAGACTGAAGATTGGGGTACCAAATCCTCCCCTGAGAGGATGTTAACAGGTTGTAATTCCTGGGAAGAGACAGGGGAAGATGGACTGCTAGGGACAGCAACAAGAGATACCATGGCTGCCTGGCCCAGTCTGGAGCAATCAGAATCACTTTGCAAGGTTGTGACCTTATCTTGACTAACACTTTGCACAGGAGAGGAAGGGGAAAACATACAGAAATTCCCTTCCAGTTCAGAATCAGAGCATCCAGGGGGACTGAGCCCAAGACTGGGGGTCTGCAACAAAAGAGAGAAAGTTGGTGATTGTCTGGGGCTGCAAAAAGATCCATCTCTGGAGTGCCCCATCTTGAGAAAAATCACCTTCAACACCAGAGGATCCAGGGCCCATTCGTGATGGCCCTGAGATATTCTGCTCAGTGCATCTGCTAGGACATTGCCCTTCCCTGGAAGATGAACTGCTATCAGAGAGGTTTGCAGGGAATAAGCCAGGGACCACAACTTCATTGCTTCTGTGCACAAGGCCATAGACCGAGTGCCTCTTTGCTTGTTGATGCACCAGATGGTGGTGGTGGTATCTGTTCTGACCTGAACTACCTTGTTCTGTACTGATTTGGAAAAAAATTGCAGTGCCAGTAACACTGCCCTGAGTTCCAAGAGATTGATGTGCAGAAGAGATTCTTGAGGTGACCACAGTCCCTGGGTGGTGAGGTCCCCCAAATGGGCTCCCCAGCCCAGCAGGGAAGCATCTGTGGTAAGGACCACTGAATGAGACTGAGTGGCAAATGGAACCCCTTGTCTCAAACTGTCCTGATCCTGCCACCATTGCAGGACTTGGATCAGAGTTCGAGTCACTGGAATTAGTTTGGTAAGAGAATCCTTTCGTTGGGACCAAAAAGCTCTTAAGTGGAACTGAATGTCCCTCATCTGGAATCTTGCGCCTTGGACCACTGCTGTAGAAGCTGCCATGTGGCCCAAGAGCTGAAGGAAATGCCTTGCTGGTCGAGACACCTGAAGGCTGAATGAAGAGGCCAGCTCCATGAGAGCTCTTGCCCTTTCCAGGGGAAGGAAGGCTCTTGCTTTTACCGTATCCAGCTCTGCCCCTATGAAGGTGAGGAGCTGCACTGGTTCGAGAACTGAATTTGGTAGGTTGAGAAGAAATCCTAAAGAAGTGAGCACTTGCAGGTGTGACTTGACTTGATCTGGGGACTGGCCCACTATGAGCCAGTCATCCAAATATGGAAAAATGGAAATCTTTTGTTTTCTTAGGAAGGCAACAACTACTGCCGGCACTTTGTGAAGACCCTTGGGGCTGAGGCTAGGCCAAAGGGCATTGCTCTGAAGTGATAGTGGCCTGAGGGCAACTCGAACCTGAGGTACTTTCTGTGGGAGCACCTGATGGGAATGTGAAAGTAGGCATCTTTGAGGTCCAGGGAGGCTAGCCAGTCACCTGACCTTAGAGAGGGAAGGATAATTCCCAGAGTTATCATCTTGAACTTTGGCTTTAAAAGATGTTTGTTCAGGTATCTTAAGTCCAGGATGGGTGCACCTCCTCCTGTCTTTGGGGGTTAGGAAGTACCTGAGTACAGTCCTTTGCCCCAGTGTAGGGTAGGTACTCTCTCTACAGCTCTTAGAGCTAGGAGAGAAGAAACCTCTGCCTCTAGGGCAAGGGTCTCCGAGAGATTTGCAGGTGGAAAAGATCTGGCTCTCATCTTTGGAAATTTTTTGAAGCTGAGAACCAGTCCCTGGCTTACCACTTACAGGACCCACTTGTCTGATGTAACAGAAATCCAGTCCTAGACAAAGTAAGCCAGCCTGCCCCCTACTGGGATAGGAGAATTGACCCGGGCAGACCCATCAGGGTGTCTGCTTGGCAGGGGCTTTAGGCTGAGGGGTGGATGCAGGCCTGCTCATCCCCCTTCTGCCTCTCCCTCTGAAGAACCCCCTCTGTGAAAAGGAAGAAGAGGTCTGTGCTTGCTAAAAAAGGCCTCTGAAAAGGCCTGCCCCTGCCCCTAGACTGCTGCCTTTGAGGAGTTGCCTGCCTTTCCTTGGCCTGAGCACTCCTGTAAGTGGTCCTGTATTCGTCCATTTTCTTCATGTAATTCTCTGTCTGCTCCCCAAACAGAGAATTACCCACTACAGGAAAATCCATGGCCTTAGCCTGGGTATCCTGTGAGAGGCTAGTACATCTGAGCCAAACCATTCTCCGAAGAGCCACAGATGTAGCCATGACTCTTGATGATACATCACTGGAGTCCACAGCAGCATGAAACTGAACTTTTGATGCCTCAATCCCATCTGCAGCCACCTCCTCCAGCTCCTTGGCAAGCTGGGGGGGGAGCCTGTTTAGCCAGTGCCAGTACAGTGTCCCACCTGGACTTCTGGTACCTAGCTGTATAGGCCATATAATTCGCCTGCCTGAGTCTCAAGGAAGATGCCATGTACTACTTCTTTGCCATGGCATCAATCTTCCTGGAGTCCTTGTCTGGGGGGTGTGATGCCAAGGGAATCAGGGGATGAAAAATCCCCAAGTCCGACGTCCGGGACGCTTTTGTGCAGCAGCAGGACTTGAACTTCACAATGCTGTGAAGTCCGACAGACTTGCTGTGTTTCCTGCTGCTGCACATGCGCGTTGTGTCACTGCGCATCTCCGCGGAGCTCCCCCCACCAGGCACGCTTATGTTTCTGTTCCCTGCTGAAATCCAGGCTCAGGAATGTGCCAGGGGATGGGGACTCCAGCCCAAGAGCTCCGGGAACGAGGGGCAGGGTTAAGGCAGCATCCGATCGGGAGAACTTAATCGCCTGTCGGCAGAGCATGTTAGTAGTCTCGCGGGAGTGATGACACCGAGATCAGCCACAGGAGATCACATGTGTGACCGAGTCTACGATCATGTGGTCTGTGGCTGATCTGCGCTTGTATGGGAAATTTCAAGCGCACATCATTCCGGAGCTGCTCACTGAACAGAACAGACGTGCTGCTATTCAGTGAGGCAGAATTTGTGCTCTAACTTGATTACTACAATCCCCTCTAACTATACAAACTTGGGGTTTACTTTTTCATGAAAGATACTTGTTTTACGAGCAAAAGTTTTATTTTCCCGAGAAGACTTTTAGCTTTTTACAGATTTGTGAGCTGTAGAGTGCTACGTAGTTGAAGGGAAGGGCTTATTTTCTCGCTACAACGGGGAGTTAAAAAAAAAAAAAAAAAAAAGACATGTTACCACCTCCAGTTATATTTAGTGAAAATAATACTGATAAGGCAGAAAAAGGCTGCAACAAAACAGGGAATTTTGTAGGAGACAGACACTCCTGACCTTCTTCAGTTTGTTCTAGGTCAAACTTTACTAGTCTGTCTGTCATTTTGGGTTGCAGAAAAAGAATCTGTGACCTTTCGGTGCTCTTTTTCTTAGCACTGCAGCAAGCATCTTTACTTTATGTGAGATCCACTCTTTCAGCTGCTGCTGGGGTGCAGAGGTGGGCTATTATCCACACAAAATTACTTCAAAGAACAGTGCTTTTTATTGTTAATTGAACTGTGACTTTAAAGCAAACTGCAGTTTTAAATTAATTTGGAGCTGAATCTAGTAAATAGACTGCAAATTACATAAGTCTTCAGTGATTACAGTCATTATTCTGTGCAGTACAGCTATATAATTGTTTGAGATAGTACAGTCAGTCAGTAAATACTCAGGGCTGAAGCAAAGCCTACGTTACTGTCTGACTATTTTTTTGTTTAAGTCAGAATCACTTTCTTACAGTCAGTCATTATTATTTTTCTGGGCTGAAGCAAAACCTGCGTCTATTAGGTTGAGTCAGTGAAGTCACTACAGCCATTAAATATTTTTCTGGGCTGAAGCAAAGCTTGTGTCTATTAGTTTGAGTCAGAAGTCACTAAATATTTTTCTGGGCTGAAGCAAAGCCTGTGTCTATATTACCAGAGAAGTAACTACAGTCACTAAATGTTTTTCTGGGCTGAAGCAAAGCCTGCGTCATCTCGGTGTGTCCAACAGCCAGATCTATTACTTTGAGACAGACCCGGCGTCAAGAGTACAATCACTAAATATTTTTCTGAAATTATCAGTGTGTCACTGAAATCACACAATTTGCAGAAGCACACCACTTTTCCCTTGTGTGATAAATAAAACATTTCATAGTGTCACCCCTTAGCATCATCTCATTGTCAGTCATTTAGACATTAGTGTTCTGTCTGTCTGCCCTAACATGCTAACCTAAGCCAATACTTCTGGGCCATAATAGTGCCTCACGTGTATTTCCATCCTTGCTCATTAAAGTAAACCTTTCTAAATTACAAAAACTAGTCTCAGGGCTCGAAATAAGGGGGCGCTGAGCGCTAATTCACGCTACTGTTTTGATATTTAGCGCCCACTTCTTTAAGAGGCAGAAAGTTAAAGGGGCACTGTCAGCCTTGTCCCTCGTTTTATTGCCACAAAATAACAGTGTGCCTCTGTGGACACAGTGATCACATATGGGCCACAGAATACCCTCTATATAGAACATAATCGAGAATTCTTACCAATTTTCTTAGTTTTCACAATATTTACTTTCCCTCGGTTTTCCCCATAAATCGCTGTGCTCAGGCAGAATCAAGATGAGAGCACCTTGGACACTATGCTTGGCACACATACATCGATTTTGCATATGCATGATAAAAGTTAAACACAGCATGTATTTTCAAATGCTGTACTACAGAAAGCGTTTTAAACTCAAACCGGCGCTGGATAAGCAACTAAATCATATCGCATGATAGTCCAGATTTGTGAATGTTCATTCACAAATCTGACTGTCATGTACGTATGGGCTGCACGCCATTGGCTGTAGCTCTGCACCAATGGGCGGCAGCCCTACCGACAGTCAAGCGGCGGGCGGCGGGCGGCAGGCAGGTGGATGCTGTCGCCCGCCGCTGCGGGGGGGAGCGGTGGAGGGCCTGTGGGTGGGTGGAGGGACACTAGACACCAGGAGATGTTTGGGGGTTGTGATGTGACATTCTGCCCACGATCGGGCTTTACGGGTCCACTGGACCACCAGGAGATATTCGGGTTGGGGAGGGTTACATCTGCCCGCGATCGGGCACTGGGGGTTCATACACGCTCTACCCAACGATCGGGCACTGGGGGTTCATACATGTTCTGCCCGCGATCAGGCTGTGGGAGATGTGGGGGTTCATGTATGTACTGCCCATGATCGGGCTGTGGGTGGGGGGGTTCATGTAACTGTGATGCCTGCTGATCGGGTTGCATTGTGCATCGGTCCCGATGGCTGCTGCCTGGCAGGGTGGCCAGGAGCAAGTCCTCGGGATCGGGCGCATCTACATGCAAATGGGGCATAAATAGATGCAAATGGCCCCCCCTGCGCCTTGCATAAATTATGGCCCCATTTGCATGTCACCTTTTGAATATCGGAAATTTGAGCATGGCGCAATGGTACTTGCGCCACCGCAAGTTTAATGCTCAGCTCTGGCAACTTGCGGTGGCGAGTTCCCACTGCGCCTACGCGCAGTGTTGCTGGGGTGATTTCAAAGGAGTTGCTCAATAGCGCAACTCCTTTGAATATCACCCCAGCCACACCCCTGCGCAACTATTTTGAGCAGCGCAGGGGCTTGTGCCTTAGAATGGCGCAGTTTGAAAATCTGGGCCATAATCTCTAGGGGTAGGTCTATATGTGAATCTGTTGTGTGCTTTTTAGATACAGAGTGTTGAAAAGACAGAAATACAGATACCTGTGCTTTTTGCAATTTCTTTATTGCACATGGATCTCAGAAATGACTTTAGGTTGTGGTCTTTTTCAAGGTAGAAAGACTTTGCCTCACAGATGTGCCATTTGAAGGTTTGATGAAAAATATTACTCTGTTCAAATGTTATTAAATTTTTAAATTTCCCATTATTTCCAATGGGAAAATGTATATGTCAGGCACAAAAGTAATTTTGTGTTTGCAGAATTGAGTATTTGCGCCAATAGAAGTATGTATTTCACAAAATGAAGTCTGTATTTGCACAAATAAAGTTATTTTGTGATCATAGCAGCTGTCAGTTGATTGACAGATTTGATAAGTATAGGAAAGGCAAGCCCAGATGTTGTGCTTCTCCTGTGGTGCAGAGAATAAGGCACCGGGACAGGACTGGAAGTATCCTGGGTTTGAATCCAGTCTCTGATTTTTTTCCACCTGCAATGAAGGTGAAAAAATGTAGACAGCCTGGATTTGAACCACAAGACCATTGCATGCTCTATTCTAGTGCTTAGTCTGGGTCGCACCTGAAAATAGGTATGTGTTTGTCTAGTGAACTTACCTGGTTAACAAAAGCTAAATAAATAAATAAATAAATAAGCAGTCCTCCACGACACAGGACAAGCACAACCACAGATGTGCTTTTTGTATATTTGTCAAGTTGTCAATTATATGCATGTTTGGCTGCATGTGGATGTTTGATGTTTGTAAATGTGGTATTGTATGTGTGAAAATAGGCTATGCTTATTTTTGCACATACCATCCTTTAATTTTTTTTATTCAATATATTTTATTCAAGATTATTTTAACATTAGGAAAGACAGCAGAAGCAGCCAAAGTTACATTGTGATATTACAATACATAATAATGAGACTGCACTCATCAGGCTTTTTACATAGCTAAACAAAAACACACACAATCATCTGAGCCCAATCTAAACAGTAACCCCACTAACCCTTCCCACTCCCCACCCCACTCTTGTGCCAAGCATAGTATCCCTTATCCAGAACAAAACCTAGTTTTTAAATGGGCGGATTAAGTCTCTAGGATTTCCAGGCAGTAAGCAAAGCATCCGAGGGACCACATTTATTTTGATAAGCTTGAAGTCAGTTGGTCATCAATGCAATGTGTCATTCCAGTTGGAGAGCCAATAGAACTTCCCTTTGCCATTCCAGCACAGATGGCAAGGACTTCTCCTTCCAATGCCTCATAATTATTAACTTGACCACAGCAGATATCAAGGCCATATGTGTCTTCCGTATTCTAAAGGTTCCTGAGGAATAACTATTAAGCAGACAGACTTCAGGTAGAAACAGTGAATCAAGTCTCAACATTGGATCTAAGGATCTTCTGATAGCATGCCAGAAGGTGCGAACCTTTGGACATGACCACAGCATGTGATATAGGTCCCCATCCAGCTCTAGGCACCATTGACACTGGGAGGAGGGGAGTCTTCCCATCTTATGTAGTCTCTCAGGAGTGAAATATAAATTATGCATAATATTAAATTGTACTATGCGAAGTCTTTCCTGCTTAATAAATCTATAAGTGTTACACCAGACTTACTTCCATGTGCACGCTTCCTCTGCCATGGATAACTTCTGGGTCCAGTAATAGCATACACCCTGGGGCAAGTGGAACTCTAGGGAGTGTAACACTTTGTATACTCTAGACACTGAATGCGGCTGTTTTGCCACTTGAAAAAGAGAGGAGGAGAGTTCCAATTTCAGTGGAGTATACTCCGACAAGTTCCACAGAAAGGAGACCAGAGTCTGCTTAACTTGCCAATACTTAAAAAGGTATCTCTCTTGAATATTAAATCCTTGCTGAAATTGAGGGAAGGGAAGAATTTCCCCATTAGGGACTATATCCAGGAGTTTGGCTTCATTTAAAGGGAGCTCAAAATGAAGAAGATGCGGGCCTATTCCCAATTTTAAAATGAGGATTGCTCACTATCAGTTGTTCAAGAGACTTATGACAATCAGTTGCCAGGTGTTTCTGCATCTAATGGAAAGCCTTGAGAGACCATCCCATTGGACTATCCTTTAGTGGCTCGGAGAGAGACTTCGGAGAGGAATAAACCAAGGAAGGTAGGGTACAAAAGTTCCTAGAAGCCAGGTATTCCTCTGTGCCTAACCAGAGAGGTGAATATGATCCTGGGCCTCGTGGATCTGGCGTGCGGGCCCAGTAACTCAATTTACTAAGGTGGAGTGCACTATAGTAAGTAAAGAATGAGGGGAAGGAGAGGCCACCCTGTAAGTTTGGCGCCATAAGCTTAAAGTATGCTCGTCTAATTCCTTTTTCTTTCCATAAGTAGGAGTTTAACAATTTTTGCAGGTTGACAAACCAAGACCTATGAAGGAAGAGCCCTAGCATACCCAGAGGATAAAGAATTCTAGGGAGCACATTCATCTTTACTATGCTAACCCTCCCCCAGAGTGAAATAGGAAGGGCTGCCCATCTGTTAAGATCTGCCTTCAGTATAGCTATTAATTTTGCAAAATTCTCTTTTACCATTGTAGGCACCTCTCTAGCCACTTTGATACCCAAGTATATAAAGAATTTAGATTCCCACACTAGACCGAATTCCTCTATTTCACCCTGCATAATCCTGCCATTCATTGGGTAAACTTTGATTTTTGAAAGATTAAGCTTGTAAAAAGAAACTTTGGAATAGAGGTCAATTTCCTCCGATAAAACTGGGATACCCATCACGGGCTCTTCCAGGTGCAATAGTAGATCATTGGTATTTGCTGATAAAAGATGTTGTTGCGTCCCCACCTCAGTACCTCTAAGTTGTGGAGTGGAGACCAACCTTAGAATGAGGGGCTCTAAATATAAATTAAAAAGGAGCAGGGATAATGGGCAGCCCTGCCTGGTGCCATGACACAATTGGAAATATTCTGAGAGGACACCATTGCACCAGACACGGACTGTTGGGGAAGTATATAACACCCAGACCCAATTAATGAACTCGTTTGCAAGGCCTAAACACTTTAGCACAGTAAAGAGAATGTTCCAAGAGACCCAGTCAAAGGCCTTCTTGGCATCTAGGGATATTAACGTAGCCGGTGTATCTGAGTTCTTGACTAAGGAGGAGATGTAACAACCTGCGCATATGGTCACTAGAAGACCTACCTGTCATAAAACCTACCTGCTCACTGCCGATGAGTTTACCCATAATGGGCCCCAGTCTATTAGCTAACACTTTAGCTAATATTTTGACAGCTGAATTAATTAAGGAGATGGGATGATACTTCTCTGGATAATGCAAATCTTTACCCTGCTTAGGGATGACTGTAATAAGGGCCTCTAAAAAGCTATGTTCAGATAGCCTATTCTCGTACCAGAAGTTAAACACATCTGTCAATAGGGGGGCAAATTCTGGTGCACAAGATTTGTACAAACTACTCGGAAAGCCATCCGGCTCCGGAGGTTTGTCTAAGGGGAGCTGCCTAATAGCTTGCTCAACCTCCCAGACTTGGATATGGGAGCCCAGAGAGACAGTCTTGGGTGGGGGCAGATGAGGGAGTCCAGTGATGTGAATATAATTGTGAATTTCTTCCTCTGTGGGTATCTCTTCCCTGTGTACTTCATAGAGGTTCTGAAAATATTTCCCTAATCCCTTGGTAATCCCCTTAGAGTCTGTAATAACAGGGCCATTTTTAGTAAAACGTAAACCCAGGATAAACAGAGTAGCCTCCGCTTGCTTAATTCGGATAGCCAGGAGCTTTCCAGCTCTTTCTTCAGACTCAAGATATTTAAAAGCTTAGTTATTTTAAGAGAAAGCTCAGCTTTCCGAGACATAAGGCCTGAGAATTGGGCTTGCAAGTTATGTAATTTAACCCAGTCCTCCTCCAATGAGTGAAAACTAATGTCCCACTCAATCGCCTTGATTGAACTAAGCAAGCCCTCCATTTGGGCCTGAAGTTGGCAAGTTCTGGTGGTGGCAGCCATATACACTCCCCCCTTAATGCACACTTTAATGTTGCCCAAACCATATCTATTTTAGGAACAGACCCTATATTATTTTCTAGGAAGTGCAAGACAAAATGCTTGACATACTCCAAAGTGGACAGGGTTTGTAGAAGCTGATTATTCAAATGCCATAGGGAATCTCTCCTGACTCCTGGACCCAATAAATAGGTAACGGAGACGGGGGAGTGATCCGATATGACACGTACATGAATGATCGCATCTAGAACTCCTGGAATAGCAAAAGAGCTCACCAAAAAATAGTTGATTCTTGAGCAGGTTTGATGTGAGGAAGAGAAAAAAGTGTATTGCCTCTCAGCAGGGTTCAAGACCCTCCAGACATCAACTAGGCCTGCCCCAAGCATTGGGTCTTTCATTGCTCTTTGATCTGGGGACAAGCCACATCTCCTAGAGTCTGTTCTATCAAGTTGTAGCTGGGGAGTAATATTCCAGTCCCTTCCTAGCAATGTGACCTTGGGTGGGTTAGCAACCAAAAGGCACAGGAGATGTATAAAAAAGTGGGGTGAGTTGTCGTTTGGACCATATATTGCACCCAGTAAAACTTGCTGAGACGCTAATGTCCCATGGATCAATATGTAGCACCAATTGATATCCCATATCTCCTGCTCCAGCTTAAAGAGAACCTTCTTACCAATCAATATAGTGACCCCGCCTGTACTCATGGAGACACCCGCACCATGAGCCTGCCCAACCCAGCTTTTACATAACAAAGAGGTATCTTCCCTTTGAACAAGTGTTTCTTGCAAACAGGCAATCCCTGTTTTAAGATATGAGAGGTGCTTCAGAACTACTTGCCACTTGCATCTGTCAAGGGCCCCCCCCCCCAGATATTCCAACTCAATATGTTATACGGTCCAGACATTTACAGGCTGGCGGTGATACCCTGAGATCAAGATTTAATCATATAAGGACATTGTCCCAGTGTTAGTCCATCCCCCACTAAAGACCTGAGAACACAAACATTTGGCACTCCTTACCCCACAAACCCCAAAACAACCACAACATATAATAATAAACCCATCCCAATGGTCTCCCCCATCCTCCACAAACAATCTAACATAAAACTCTTCCATTACCCACGATAACCACCCCCAGTTCTACCAACTGCACTGGCGCAAATATACCACCAGGTGATGTTGTAACGCAAGTCTGCGATCAGACCACCCACCCCCACGCTCCCCCCCTGCATACAGTTATCCAACCTTCCAGCGACCAATGTAATCAAACTGTAAACCCTTATGGAGGTTGTGTCAAAACCCAAGCATAAAATAAACTCTCAGTATTATCTCCTGTCATTAGTGGACAATTGCATTTCTGAAAAGGTGATACGTCTTTATAACCTAGTATCCAACAAAATGAATCCTTGAGCATGACCTCAGGCTATTAAGAGGAGGACTAGACCCTCTGTTTAAGTCACAGTGGTGTCCCCAGTATAAAGATCAGGGGAATTAAACACAAATAAAATGCTGATCTGTTGCAGGCATTCTTTAAAGGGAAAGTCACCCCCAGTGTATAAAACGTAATAATAATGTCTCATCTGCTGTGACAAGTGAAGACTTGCCAATGTTCAGTCCCCATCCGAGGTTCTCATTTAGTCACCATATTTGAATAACTCGGGTGCAGTTCTATGCCATCTGGGAAAGGTAAAAAGCCAAGAAAGTCCCAGGAAAGGCCTCAGGAGCTGAAACAGTCTCTGTCCTCTTCCTTTCTTAAATCATCAGGCTGTTATTCAGAACCAGTAGGAAATCACTTTAAACAAGTCCTAAATAGGTTTGTACTCACAGATTATCCATATTCCACATCATCATACCATCCGATCAGATTCACTTGAAGAGATTGGGGAACAGTTCCTTGAACTCTCGAGAAGCTTGCTCCTACGTTTCAAGAGCTAGCCATTTGTCCCCATGTTTAACCTGAAGCACTGCCGGATACTTAACTTTGAATTGCTTCCTGGCAGCAGTCAACTTCAAGATGAGTGGATGCAACTCTTGCCTCTTCACTCTAACAGACTGAGGCAAATCCTATGTTATACACACAGTTTGACCTTCCCATTGCACCTCATGTAGGGCATTAACTTTCGCCAGAATATGCTGCTTATCAAGAAAATTAAGCAATTTAAATATGAAAGGCCGAGGTGGCGAGCCGAGTGGTGGTGGTGGCCGAAGCGCCCTGTGTGCTCTTTCTATCACATATGTGGTGCCATTTGGGGAGGGCCCCACCATTTTTTCACAGAACTTCTGTAGAAAAATTATGGGGGACCAACCTTCCTCTTTCTCAGGGATCCCAATGATGAGAAGATTGTTCCGTCTGCTTCTCCTCTCTAAATCGTCTAACTTTTCCTCCAGTTTTTTATTCTCTGTGAAACACTTATGTTCTCCAACTCATTTTTACTTTGTTTTTCCTCCAAGGAGATCAATCTTGCCTCCAAATCCCCAGTTCTGGTTGTTTAAACTTTCCACAGAGGAACTAGTCCGAAGCAGCTCATCCGAGATATTTGCAATCATGTCTTACATCGGCTGCATGATTTCTATAAATCTCTCTTCCGAGAGAGCCATGTTCCCGATTGAGGTATTAATGCTGCTTGCGGCCTGCTGTTTAGGTCGCTTCGGGCCCTTGTCCTTTTTGGGTGTTGGGGGAGGAGAGTGCTGAGGAGGTGCTTTTCGCATGTAAACCTCCATTTTTCAAGTAACTGTCATTGCCAGAAGGTCTTCCTTCAACAGTTTAGCAAGTTTTTATCTGAATACTCTTCCGATTTAGAGGATTATCTGTAGGAATCAGCGGGAGAGGCATGGAGCATCAGGAGCTTGCTTCTGCTCATCAGACTGCCATCACATGACCACATACCATCCTTTCAAACATTAAGTATCTACTTGCAACCAAACATGCGTACTGCCAGCTGCAAGTCCACAAGACCCCCCTCCCCAGCAGTGTGGGACACTGGGGAGCCCACTCCCAGTGTCCCTGGTCATGTATCTCCAACCCCAGGATTGCAGGATTGTTGGACACTGCGGAGCTCACTCCCAGTGTCCAGTAGGGCCCCACACTCAGCAGTTTGGGACACTGGGGAGCCCACCCCAGTGTCCAGAAATGTGTGTTTTTGTCCTCACCTGTAGGCAAAGAAAATGGTCCCCCAATGTCTTTTTAATTTTTTCAACCTGGAAAAAATAAAATGATCCCTCATTATCTCTTTGGTCCCCCTCTCCCTATCCTGACCCTCCCACTAAGGACCTACCACCCCACACCCCCTATTTACCCTATACTTACCTCTGGAGGACTTCTGCTGTTGTCTTCTGTGGACCAGAACACATCTTCACTCTTCAAAGCTGAACCACAAACTGATGAATCAAGGTAAGTGATGTATAATGCATTTCAATGGCATGTTGAACTCATGTTCATAACTTTGCCATTTTTTGGTATTTGTTGATCAAATTTTCAAACTGGTCTTCTGGGGATGAGATGCAAAGTACGATCCTACTTTGTATCACGTAAATTCTGATAAGAACTTCTTATGCTGACATGGGGGTGCCCAATCCCAATGTCGGCAGTAGATGCCCACACACTAGTATGGGACACTGGGGAGCCCACTCCTAGTGTCCCCCAAAAGACCAAAACTCATCCACATGTTTGATGACAACAAGGCGTCCATTCCCCATTTCAGCAGTCAACTCCCCCAAGGTGGGACATTGGGTAGCCCACTCCCAGTGTCCCCAGTTATGTTATACTCCCACCCCCACAGTCACCAATAATGAGTAACATTGGGTGCCAGTGTTCATGAGGGGAGGATTCAAAAAGCCCAGGTTGAAAATTTGGTGAAATAATTCCAAGAATAACCATGTTATGAGCGTGCATTGCACAGGTTCTGCGCATGTGTGTAACTTCTACAATTTTTCATATTTTTACTACAGATTTTAAACATTGCCTTTTTTCATGCCTCCTTATGAACAGAATACAGCTGCAATTTTTCACATCCTGACCAAAACATGTTTTCACACCTGTTGCACAGTATGGTGCAGCCACTTTGTGAAATCAACTTTTGGACAGATTAATGATATGACAGTGCCAGAGTTTATAATGTGAGGTCCTCAAAATGCCATGTTGAAAATTTGGTCAAAAAAATCATGAAAATGCCCAAGTTATGGGTGTCCAATGAATTTATTCTATGCACACAAATACCTCTGCATGATTGGAGCGCAGTGTCAGAACAGTAAAATAAGGATACTATTATACTATCACAAAAAGAAGGGATATTCATTGCAAAAAAACTATGTTAATGCGTCAGTTAAGCTTTTCATTAAATCATCAAAGGGTGGGAAATTGATGTTGGGGTTCCCACCCCACCTCCCACCCCACACCTCCACACCAGCAGGCATTGGGGTGTATGGTCACTTCATGCCTAAGTCTCACCCCATTCTTCTATACTGTACCATGTCAGCATGCTGACACATGGAATGGGGTGAGAGTTAGGCCTGATGACCCCATGGCACACCCTGATGCCTGTTGGTGTAAGGATGGTGGGGGTGGTATAGGGGTTGGAATCCTAACACTAAATTTCCCACATTTGGTGATTTAATGAAAACCCTAACTGATGCATTATTGTAGTTTTCTTGTTGTATATGTATGCATATATATAAATGCTGAACATGTAATATGTTTCGTTTACAGGCTCAGTGCCCTAAGTGTACTGAAAATGTGGACTTACAATGTGAAATTAATGTTTTATAAATGTTTGGTTGCATTGAATCCAGCCAGGGTACATTATGTAAAAAGCTACATGAGATGTGTGACATTTCTGACACAAGCTTTGCTTCAATCTCATAAAATCAAGTCTACAGTTTTAGCCCCATTAACATCAACAGGCAATAGCTGCCTTCTGAATCCTCAAAAAAAAAGAGTCAGAGAAGGTGACTTCAGTCAGGATACTAGTGCTGATGATTCTAATTGGTATACTGTTCAGAGGACCAAAATTAGCAAAAAAAGAAGACAGGCTGAAACTTTTAATATCCCACTCCAAAACAGTTTTGAGCTGTAGTCCCCTCTTTTTAGTGACACAGTGGAATCCAGTATTGATGTTCCAATTAGTGTCAGCTCTCACACAAGCACATCAGTTAGTGATTTGGGTAGGACAAATTCAGATTCCCAGCCCCCAGCTCCCACCCTGTCTTCAGATGCCCCTCTTATTGACTTCTCATCAAATACTACCAATGCCATCATTTCTGAATGTGTGACACCTTCTCCCATCCCTAGTGATGAAGTCACACATTCTAGACAAATATTCGTAGTAGGTGATTCTATTGTAAAATATTTGGATAGGGCTATTTGTGAACCAGACAAATACAACAGGATGTGTTCCAGTTTTAGTGGAGCTAAGACTGATGACATTACATGTATGGCCAAAAATATATTTAGTTCTCAAGATCCTAATCCACTTTGTATTATTCATGTGGGTGCCAATAACATCTACAAAGATTCAATACATCGTATTAAATCAACTTATGTTGCCATGACTAATAAACTCACTGAGCTCAGGTGTGGTATTTATTTCTCTGAGATTCTGCCCATTCCCAGATACTCTACTTTACATAAAATCATCAATAACTGGCTGCATCAGTGGTGTCTGCTTCAAGAAATCACATGCATCACTCATTGGGAGGAGTTCTCAGACTTACCTGAACTTTTTTGTTCTGACGGTCTACATCTTAGTAGATGGGGCAATGCCTCTATTGAGTAAGCAAAGTTCCTCTACTCTGAATTTATATAAATCCTCGAGTCAACATCTGAAATTCCTTAGTTTAAACGCTAGGAGTTTAACTAAAAAACTCGATGAACTCCATCTTAAGGTACTTGAAAATTATATTGCTATTATTACCATCTGTAAAACATGGGGAGATGATAACTTAGCTTGGATCAGTCAACTACCGGATTTTGCCTCTCACATACTTAATTGTAAGGATAGACAGGGTGGGGTGGGTTGCTGTATTTATAAATAATAAAATCAATGCTGTAAATATTTCTACTACAGTTAAAATACATGATCTCCCAATGGAAACTCTATGGCTTAAAATATTTCTTCCTAATAAGGATTTTTTTCTCCTTGGGTCATGTTACCCCCCCAACTTACCTATCCAAATCTTGGATGCTATTTTGCCAGAATTTGAAGTTGCTAACCAAATCGGTAATGTCATCATTTCTGGTGATTTTAACATCCCGGATGTAAACTGGAATTCTTTCTCTGCTTCTAGTTTCAGGGGTTAAAAGCTTTTAGCTATCTGTCTAGACCTAAATATGAAGCAATGGGTCACATTTGCTACTAGAGGTAATAACATCTTGGACCTTGTCCTCACTAGTACAAATTTAGATATCAGAGATGTTAACATAAACTATCTGCCCCAATCGGTGACAGCGGTCATTACTCCGTCCTTTTCACTTTACAGATTTACTTAACATATAACAATAATTTCTCTGTTATTTATCTGCATGATAAAGCAAATCTTAATGATCTTAAACACAGCTTAGAGGTTTTGATTGGGCATCTGCTTTTTTACATCAATCCCCTCAACAGTGTTGGACCATTTTTAAGTCTTTAATCATTAGTTTAAGGAACACCTATATCCTGTCTAAAATAAAAAATGAAAAACTGATGGAAAACAGATTCCAAAATGGATGAACCATAATATAAAGAAATTGATTAGATATAAAAATAAAAAATATAGGAACTTTCTTAAAATAAGACTACATCTAATTGGGAGCTTTATAAAAAAGCAAACAAGAAATGTAAATCCAGTATTAGAAAAATGAAATCTAGTTGGGAATTAAAATTGGCACATTCAGCCAATAAGTCCCACACAAAGCAATTTTATTCTTATATAAATTCTTTAAGGAAAACATCATGTAAAGTTGGGCCTCTGATAACAGACAACGATAATCTTATCCTTGATTCAAAGACCATGGCTGATGTATTTAATAATTAATTTTGTAAGATCTCTTACTTTCAAACCTATTCCAGATCACTCTGATCCACCTTTCACTTTCACTGAGGAGATTATTAAAGACAAATTGATAACACTGAAAGGTAAATTTTGTTCAGGTCCAGACAATGTCACTGGCCATCTATTATAATTATTGGCTGACCTTCTTGCATTTTCACTCAAGCTTCTGTTTGAACTTTTTATGTTAAATAATTTTATACCCAATGAATGGAAAGAAGGTTTTGTTGTTCCCATACATAAAAAGGACTCTAAACACCATTGGGAGAACTATAGGCCCTTTAGTCTAACTTCTACGGTTTGCAAAGTTATGGAGAGTCTTCTTAAGGATATCATTGCACCTGTTATAGACGCTAGCAATTTAGAGCAACATGGTTTCAGACGGGGCAGAAGCTGTGCAACAAATTTGCTTTGCTTCTATGAACACTTTAGTTCATTCTTAGACAACAAAATACCATGCAATGTGGTTTTTATTGATTTCATCAAGGCTTTTGATACTATGCCTCATTGGGCTTTAAGTCTCAAACTCAGGAGACTAAATATAAACTTTTCTATTATAGCCTGGATTGAGAATTGGCTTTGTAATAGATCACAGAGTAATAATGAATGGCAATCTATCAAACATCGGTAGGGTCTTGAGCGGTGTACCGCAAGGCTCGGTTCTTGGTCCTTGTTTATTTCATGTTTTTATTTCTGATTTCACTCATAATTGCTTTTGTATTACAACTAAATATGCAGACGTGAAAATTGGTGGACCTTGTTCTAATCAAAAGCAGATTGCTCTTATCCAGCATGATCTCAACACTATTTCAATCTGGATAAAAACATGGGGTATGCAATTAAATACCACCAAATGCAAAGTGATGCATCTTGGATCAAATAATCCTACCTTCTCATACAATATTAATGGCTCATTGCTTAGTACCATCATAGGTGAGAAAGATCTAGGTATTACCATCTCAAACGATTTTACATATTCCAAACACTTGCATTTTGCTATTAATACATCTAACAAGGTGGTTTGGTCAATTCTTCGAAGTATCTGTTCTAGAGATCGTGAAGTGCTTATGCCCTTATTTAGGCCATATGTCAGACCACACCTTGAGTATGCCTCACAGATATGATGCCTGTTTAAAAAATCTGTTGGCGAGTCTCTTTAAAGGGTACAAAGAAAATCTACTAAAAAAAAATCCAGTCTTAAAGTTCTATCTTATGTACAGAGGTTAGATACTCTGAATCTCATGTCACTCTCCACTAGACGTCTGAAAGGTGATCTATTATTTTTATATGATGTAGTACATGATCCCTATATCATGACTGAGTTAGGTCTTGAATTCAAGTTTTTTTACATGTTGTATCAGAGGTCACCCTTTTCAGTTAATTGGGAAACCCTTTAAGCGGAATTATCGGAAATATTTTTTTACTCTTCGTGCTATAGGACGTTGGAATAAGCTCCCATCCTCTGTAGTCTTGAGCGACTCCAAGTACATTTTTAAACGATGTCTGGATAAGTTAATTAACTATGGGTATAACCTAACATACTATCCTTTGGTCTAGCATAAGAGCATTAATGGCCTCGGCCTACTGGCTCTTTTTCCTCACCTTAGTATGAACCTTAGTGTATATATATATATATATGTATATATGTATGTATAAGTGTGTATATATATATATATATATATGAGGCAAAAACTCAGTTTTAATGCATCAGTTAGGGTTATTCACAGTGACAAAAGTGAGAAATTAGGTGTTGGGGTTTAAGCCCTTTGGCCTCAGCTACACCGAGCTTCAGGGTGCAGAGAGTGCCGCCTATCTCTCACCCCATCAATGTGTAAAGAAGCAGAGGTATAGGAGATGGGGTGAGAGTTAGGACCGACGACCCTATGCACCCGAAGCTGGTTGGGGGTGGACTGGGAAGGCAGAGGCTTTCTAACCCTAACACCAATTTTCTTGCTTTTGTTGCTGTGGAACAACCCTAACTGATGCATTAAACAGAGTTTTTTGTATATATATATATATATATATATATATATATATTTATAGTACACTGTCATATCTCAGTAATCAGCCTCCTCTTCCATCCAGGGACCACCAGTGCCTCTGCCATTGCCTCAGAGGTTGCCAAGAAAGAAGAGTGGTTGGACCACAGTGGGCTCAGGGAGGGTGAGGGTGGTGAAACAGAGGTGCATCCCTCCAGTTGTACCTCTCCACAATTCCTATGCCATTCTGGCAAAGTGTGGTTCCTCTATGGAGGCACCCGCAGTGGAGACCAAGGAGGATGCTGGGAACCTCCACAAAGGAGACCCACAGGAGGGTGGCAGGGGACCCTGCAGGGGAAGGAAACAACTCCTGGTGGGGGACTCCATTGTTAGGAAGGTAGAACTGGGGGAGAGGAAGGTGAGGTGCCTGCCTGGCGCCATGGCTTGGAGGGACAGGGAGCAAATCCTCAGGATTGCCAGAGCAGCTGCACAGGAGAGGGAGCTAGATGTCATTGTCCATCTAGGGACAAATGACCTGGCTAAGAGAGGGATTAGAGAAGTGCAGGAAGAGTTTATGGAATTGGGGAGGGGCCTTAGTCAAGTAGCATGCACGGTAACCTTCTCGGAGGTGCTGCCCATCTATGGCATAGGAGAGGCTAGGGTGTTCCGCACCATGGGATTCAATCAGTGGTTGCAAAACTGGTGTGGAGCTCAGGGATTTGGCTTCATTGGGGACTGGGGGTCCACCTGGAGTGATGCAAGCCTATATTGGCATGATGGACTGCATCTGTCCATGAGGGGAACCAGGATCCTAGGTGATAGGTTTAAATGCTTCATTGGCAAGCTTTTAAACTAGCCAAGGGGGGAGGCACTGGAAAGGAGCAGGGAAATCCTAGCCCCCCCAAATAATCACGGTAGTAAGTGCAGCAAACACTAACATAGAGGTGTCGATAGGGAGAAGGGCAGGGGTAAATGGAGAAAGTGACAAAGGCAAGAAGGACAGAGATGGGGCAAAAGGGAGTAAGGCCATCAGGAAGTGGAGGGTAATGAGTACCAGTGCCCATAGTCTGGGCAACAAGCTCCCTGAGCTGGTGGCCTTGATGGAAGAGGGATGCCTGGATATCGAGAGTCACAGAAACATGGTACACAGAGAACCATGACTGGGATGTTAACATACCAGGGTACATAACCTACAGGAGAGACAGGTAGGGGAGAAGAGGGGGAGGAGTAGCTCTCTGTGTAAAGGAAGGGATAAAAGCAACTGAACAAAAGAGTAAACAGGGAGGAGAGGAGGCACTGTGGGTCACCTTGGAGACTGGAAAGGGCACCACAATCCGCACAAGGGTTGTGTACAGACCCCCATGTCAGGGGGAAGGAATGGACAAGGATATGATAGAAGGCATTCTTAGAATAGCAGACAAAGGGGAGATACTGTTGATGGGAGACCTGCATATGCCAGATGTTAACTAGAGCACATTTGCTGCAGCCACATCCAAGAGCAGGGCCATTCTTGATGCCCTACAGGTGGCAGGCATTAGACAGCTAGTTTCAGAACCCACTCATGAGGGAGCAATCTTAGACCTTGTGCTCTCAAACGGGGGCAGTGAGAGGATCTCTGATCTATAAGTGGGTTGCCATCTGGGGACAAGTGACCATCAAACAGTGTGGTTCACCTTAAACTCAGCTACAGAGTCAAGCCATACAAAGTGAGGGTACTGGACTTTAGGAGGGCTGACTTTGCAAGATGGGAGAGTGCCTCAGAAAAGCACTAACAAACAGGCTAGAAGGAGGTGTGGAGCAACAATGGGGAATCTCAAAACTGCCATCACAGAGGCAACAAGCCTTTGTGTGAAGCAAATAAACGAATCAAAATGAAAGAAAAAGCCACTATGGTTCTCAAAAGAGGTGGCTGTGAAAGTCAAGAAGAAAAAGATAGCATTCCGGAAGTATAAGGAAACACAGAAGGAGCAGGACAGAGAGCTGTACCAGTTAAGGCAGAAGGAAGCAGGAGGGAAATCAGAATAGCAAAGGCCCAAACTGAGGAAAAGATCACCAACTCAGTTAAGAAGGGGATAAAACCTTTATAGGTACATCAGCGAGCGTGAAAGACAAAGGAGGGATAGTGAGGCTGAATAGAATGAACGTGGTGGGCAGAGGGGACAGTGAAAAGCAGAGATACTGAATGAATATTTCTGCTCAGTATTCACAAAAGAGGAGGGGGAAGTGCCTAATCCAATTAACAGAAGCACTCTTGATAGGGGGGTCGATCCCAGTCCTTTCACAGAAGAAAGGGTTCTGCAAGAACTCCTAAAACTGAAGGTGGACAAAGCAATGGGTCCTGATGGAATTCACCCCAGAATTCTAAAAGAATTAAGGGAGGAACTAGTGAAACCACTGGCTACTCTTTGTAGTAAATCATGGGAGGATAGTGTGGTACCCGAGGACTGGAGAAAGGTGGATGTGATTCCCCTTCACAAAAGTGGGACCAAGATAGAGGCAGGAAACTACAGACCTGTCAGTCTGACCTCTGTGGTAGGGAAAGTGATGGAGTCACTTCTGAAGGAAGAATAGTTGAGTACCTAGAGGCCAGTGGAGCACAGGACCCGAGGCAGCATGGGTTCACAGGGAAGGTCATGTCAGATGAATCTAATAGATTTCTTTGACTGGATGACCAAAGTAGTAGACCAGAGAGGGGCTGTGGACATGGCTACCTAGACTTTAGCAAGGCATTTGACACAGTCCCACACCAAAGATTAATAGTCAAATTAACCAGCCTGGGAGTGGGTCCCAGGGTGGTAGCCTGGGTAAAACATTGGCTGCACAACAGGACACAGAAGGTAATTGTAAATGGAGTCCACTCTGAAGAAAGAGGGGTTACTAGTGGGGTACTGCAGGGTTCAGTATTGGGTCCAGTCCTTTTTAATGTCTTCATCAGTGACATTGCAGAGGGACTGGAAGGAAAAGTATGCCTTTTTGCAGATGACACAAAGATCTGCAACAGGGTTGATACACAAGGAGGCGTGGAAAGGATGAAAAGGGACTTGGCAAGGTTGGAGGAATGGTCAGAAGTATGGCAGCTAGGATTCAATGCAAAGAAGTGCAAAATAATGCACCTGGGAAACAAGAACCCAGGGGAAGAATACACAATGGGTGGGAGGTAGTAACAACAACAAAAAAGGAAAGGGACCTGGGGTAATCATATCAGATGACCTTAAGGTTAGCAATCAATGTGAGAAGGCAGTAGGGAGGGCTGGGGGTATACTGGGATGCATAGGGAGAGGCATCAGCAGCAGAAAACAGGAAGTTGTTATCCCTCTGTACAGACAGTTGGTGAGACCCCATCTGGAGTACTCGTCCCAGTTCTGGAGACCCCATCTCCAAGGATATAGACAGGATAGAGGTAGTCCAGAGGAGGGCAACTAAAATGGTGCAGGGTCTGCAAGAGAAGCCGTATGAGGAGAGACTAAAGGAGCTTAATATGTATACCCTTGAGGAAAGAAGGGAGAGGGAACATGATAGAAACTTTAAGTACCTCAGTGGAATCAACAAAGTCCAAGAGGGTAGCATCTTTCAGAAAAAGAGACGTAAAAGAACAAGGGGACACAATTTAAAGATAGAAGGAGGGCGTGTCAGGGCAATGGAGGAGGTATTATTTCACAGAGAGGTAGTGGATGCATGGAACAGTCTTCCTGAGGAGGTTGTGGGGTCTAAAACTGTGGGAGATTTCAAGAATGCATGGGACAGACATAAGGCAATTCTTGTGGGGGGTAGGAAGAAATAGGCTGGTGGTTAACTAGGATCTGCGTCCTATCCTGTAGGTAGGGAAATGGGCAGACTAGATGGGCCAAGCGGTCCTTATCTGCCGTCAAAGTCTATGTTTCTACGACAGACTGAGGCATATATGAAAAAGGGGAAGAATACGAAACCACCTACAAAAGCAACACTGAGAAGGAAAAGGCCTCCACTTCCAGCAGACCTTATGGAAGGTGAAGTAGAGGTAGTGGATATTTTACCCATGGTTTTGTCTTCTATGACTTCTTCCAGTTCAGGGGTTTCTTCAGAGGCAGAGGTAGAAGGCGCTTTAAGCATGCTGACTCAACCTCAGCACCGAAGTCTCTGCATAAGCAGAACCCCTGACAAGTTGATCAAGGTTGTTCACCCATTGCCAGTGGGGGGAAGGCTGACTCACATTTTCAGGAGTGGGAAAACATCACCGAGGACAAGTGGGTCTTGGAAGTAGTGAGCCAGGGGCTTACCCTGCAGTTCAAAAGGTTTGCAAGACTGCAGGTTCACAAAACATTACACCTCCCACTCCAACAGAAAATATCCTGCTGGAGTTGGAGGTAGGGAAGTTGTTGCAAGCAAAAGCGTCAGAAATAGTCCCCACCACCACCACCACTAATCACAGTGGGTTAAGGGCATTTACTCAAGATATTTCCTGGCTCACAGGAAAACTGGGGAGAGGTGGTCCTTTAAGGTCTTGGATATCTAAACAAACACCTCAGTCTGAAAGTTTAAGATGGCAACCCCAGCTTCAGTCAGTAATCCCAACCCTTCAGCAAGGGGATTGGCTGGGGTCTTTGGACCGGAAGGATTTCTGTTTTCATATCCCAGTTGGGCCCTGTCACAGAAAATACTTAAAGTTCAGGTAGGAACTGGTAATTACCAATTCACTGCCCTCCCTTTTGGACTCTTGTCCGCTCCCACAGTGTTTGCAAAGTGATTGGCTGTGGTGGCAGCATGTCTGAGAGGACAAGGAATTGTGATTTTCCCTTACCTTGGCAACTGGCTGGTCATAGGCAAATCACGCCATAAAGCCAAGGCCTCTTTCCTCCTCATTCAGCATATCCTGGAGAGTCTGGGCTTCAACATAAGCACTCAGAAGTTCCAATCAGAACCAGTACAAGTTCTGGAATTCAAAGGAGCATAGTTAAATGCTGTCCGAGAGAGGGCCTTCCTCCCACAAGAGAGAGTGGGAAACCTGATAAGCCTTTTGAAGTCTTTCAGACATGGCCAGCCCAGACGTGCAAGAGAGTTTCTCCAGTTATTAGGCCACATGGCCTCATCCACAGCAGTAGTGGCTAGGGCTGGGTTCCAAATTAGAGACATCCCGTACCACCTAAGGACCCATTGGTCCCAAAGGCAAGACTCTCTCTCAAGGCTGCTGCCTGTGACAAAGTCTCTCTTATAGGGATAGCAAACATTGCAGGGATTGCTCAAACTTTGAAAGCCCATGAAAAGTTATGCTGAACAAGGTATTTGGCTTCCTTGTAGGTGACAAATGTTCCAGCATATGAATATTTAAATCATCTAAAAATCAAAACAAGGCAGCAGCCATTTCATGTAATCTTACAACAGAAAGTGATGTCACTGAGGGGCAAGCTGTAATTAACAACATAGAGCTAGTCCCTCAGTGACATTACTTCCTGTTTTTAAGACTGCATGAAATGGCTGCTTCTATGAGTTAATTTACACGTTACTTAGCTATTCATATCTCAAGACTCCTGTCCCCTACAGGTAAACCCAATACCTAATTTGAAATATCTTTTCATGGTCTTTCACAGTTTGGGTGGCCCCTGCAGTGTTTAGTGTCCCTTTAAGAGCACTGGACTGATGGAAAGAGGGCAACCTCAGGGAGGGTATGCACTTCCTACAGCAGTCACCCACAGTAGTATTAACAACAGATGCCTCCCTCATGGGCTATGGTGCCCATCTGGACGACCTTACAGAAAGTGGGGTGTTGTCCTCCCAGGAGCCCCAGGAGCATACAAACCTGCTGGAACCCAAAGCAATGTGACTGGCTCTACAGGCATTCACCACCCATGTCAGGGGCCAGTCAGACCAGTTCAGGTAAGTAATACCACTACCATGTTCTGAGTCTAGAACTCTGAGCTGAGTGGCTGTGTTTGAGAAGAGCTCCCAAAGCTAAGTGCTTTTTGATATAATTTAAACAGGGGTTTGGCAGCTGAAATTCAATGCAAAGAAGTGCAAGATAATGCATATGGGGCACAAAAACCCTGGCACAATATATCAGTTGGGGGGTGAGGATATAGCATGCACCAAGCAGGAAAGGGATCTTGGGGTTATCATCTCTGATGACCTCAAGGTAGGAAACAGTGTGACAAGGCAGCAGGTAAAGCAAATAGGATGCTGGGATGTATAGGTAGGGGCATCACCAGCAGGAAAAGGGAGGTCATAATTCCGCTATACAAGACACTAGTGAGGCCCCACCTGGAGTACAGTGTGTGGTTCTGGAGACCATACCTACGTAAGGACATAGACAGAGTAGAGAAGGTTCAGAGGAGGGCAACAAAGATGGTGCATGGATTGCATCACAAGTCCTATGAAGACAGGTTGAAGGAACTGAACATGTACTCCCTGGAGGAGAGGAGGGAGAGAGGGGATATGATAGAGACATACAAGTATCTTACAGGGAGGAACAGGGTGCAGGAAAACACTATTTTTAAGTGAAAAAGATGTTCCAGGACTAGAGGGCATGGGATGAAGTTGGAGGGAGGACGATTCAGAGGAAACATAAGAAAGAATTTCTTCACAGAACGGGTGGTGGACAAGTGGAACACCCTGCCAGAGGAAGTGGTGGGGGCTGAAACAATCACGGGATTTAAGAATGCATGGGATAGACATAAAGGAATTCTGGAGGTCAAGGGTAAGGGGCAACAGACTTCTAGGAAAACAAACTGAACTTACAAGCTCAAATGGGCAGACTGGGTGGGCCATAGGCCCTTATCTGCCGACACTGTCTATGTATCCATGTATGAAATCAACAAACGAAGGCACACAATCCTCAAAGCTATGTACAGAAGCATTGAAGATTTGGAATCTGGCCTACTCCCTAAAGGTGCAACTACTATATCAGCAGTTCACCTGCTAGGAAAAGACAATGTCTTGTCTGTCTCCTTGAGCTGGATCAGCAAGGGACATCACGAATGGACCCTGAACAAGTAGGTCTTAGCCACAGTGTTCCAAAGGAGGGCTACACCAGAGACAGACCTATTTGCATCCTGGATGGAGAATCATCAGCTTCCCCTATTTTGTTGCAGATCTCCTGCAGTGGGTTTGATCCCATTGGACATCCTAACTCTAGATTGGACAGGAAGGTTCCTATATGCATTTCCTCCTTTCCAGCTCTTGCTGAGAATGCTCTTGAAGCTGACAGGCCAATCTGCAGATTGGATCAGGCAGGTTTGGTACTCCCTACTCCTTGCCCTCTCTATCAAGCACCCCATCTGCCACCCACTGAGACACAACCTGTTGACCATGTCTCAGGACAGGATAACCATCCCAGACCACAGGACTCTACGCCTCAAGGCATGGTTCTTGAAGAGCTAGAGTTTTGGGGTTTTAACTCTTCTGAGGAGGTTTTGGAAGTCTTTAAAGTTTCCAGGAAAACAGCAGCAAGGAAAATCTATGCTTCCAAGTTGAAAAGAGTTGCCCTGTGGTGTTCTTCTAAGCAGTTTAGTCCCTTGCAGGCAGATCTGCCCACAATCTTGGAGTGCCTACTCCACCTTCAGTTTCTGGGCCTTAGGCCCTCAACCCTTAAGATACATCTGGCAGCAGTGTCAGCTTATGTTTCAGTAGGCAGAGAAAAAATGATAGCGTCACACCATTTATAAAACATTCTTTAAAGGGCTTCTGCACCTGCATCCCCCTATCAAGGACCCAATCCCTGCATGGGATTTGAACCTGTGCACTGCTAAGCTCATGGAGTGTCTCTTCGAGCCCATGGCTACTGTTGTCTTAATGTATATCACTTGGAAAACTGTTTTCCTGGTGGCAAATGACTTCTAACAATCACACAAGAGTGTGGCGTGCATAATTTATGGAACACATACAAACAAGGGTGGGAAGGAATAAGTGCCCCAGCTGGGACTTGAACCCAGGCCGTCCAGAATACCGTTCCATTAGTGGCCTGGGTTCAGATCCTAGCTGAGGCACTTATTCTTTCTCACCCTTGTTGGCAAATGACTTCTGCCAGAAGGATTTGCAAGCTGCAGACCCCTCTGCACTGACCCAAATTACCTCATCTTCCATGGGGACAAGGTAGTCCTATGGACAAATGGGAAATTCTTTCCTAAATTGGTGTCTGAATTTCACCTGAACCAGTCTATTACTCTTCCAGTGTTCTTTACAGCAAAATCCATCTCTGGGGAGCAGAGGATCCACAGTCTGGATGTCAAGAGGGCACTCAGTTACTACTTGGACCACACTAACGAAGTCAGGTCCTCCCATTCACAGTTGTATGTCACATAAGGTTTGCAAAGATAGGCCAGCTTCCAAGAGAACAGTTGCTCACTGGATAGTCTCTTGCATTCAGTTCCGTTACAACAAAGCTGGTAAGCTACCATTACAAGGCCTCAGAGCACATTCCACATGTGGCACTGCTGCCTCTGGGGCAGCTGCAAGAAATATCCCCATGCTGGAAATTTGTGAAGTAGCTACCTCTAAAACAGTACTCACCTTCACAAGGCACTTTTGGCTGGACATATAGTCCCGAAGGGATGCCAGATCTGGCAGTGTTGTCTTGCATAACCTTTTCCCTTATTAGGTTCTGTAGTCAGCCTCGCCAATGTACTGCTTTGTAGTCTGCAGTAGTTAAGCATTGTGATAGATTCCTGGAGTTTGAAGAAAAAAATACTCACCATAATAATGTAGTTTCTTCCATGAGATCCCTCACTATGTTCAACAAACCCACCCTACCTCCCCTTCCAGAACCTAGAAAACATTCACCAAGAATCAATTTGCTTCCTTTCTTTATTTCATTTATGCATTGCCTGTGCATGGCCTTCAATTGATTTTTGGTGAGTTTTTCAGAAAATCCCTAGTTTGCTGGGTTATATCCCTGCAGGGGCTCAAAATGTATGGGCCTTTTAAATTTGTTTAGATTTAGCTAGTTCAGTGGTCACTGCTCCCCTATCTACAGAAATAAATCTGATGTTAGAGGGCAGAATGGAGCATGACCACACAGCAGAGATTTGAATGTCATTCCAAGATTCTCTAATTTGCATACAATTCTACTCTCTGGGGCAGCTCAAACCAGCAGGCTGATTTGCAGTAGTTAAACATAGTGACGGATCCCTTGGAAGAAACAACATTCTCCTGCTGCACTCCTGAGGTGCCGACTTCTGGATGTCTGTCTGTTCTAGTAATTGTTCAGGTGGACATTAAAGATCCCATGGCAGTTCTCGAAAATAGTAGGGGAATTTCCTCGGTGTCCTGGCCAGATTTCTCCCATTCACTAAAAAAAAAATACCACCAACAGCTTACTCTGGTTCAATTTCAGTTGGTTACCATCTGTATCACCCCTCCCCAGTCATCCCTGTAAAAGGGACTTCTAGTCTCAGTGGGCCTACTGGGTCAACGACATTCAATAAATAAATAAAAACATTACTATAGTGTGTACCTTTTTCTTTCTGTCCCTGATTATAGCCCTGTAATAGGTAGATTGCTGTCTGTTCTGTTCTGTACTGTTAGGCGAAGGAGCTAAAATTGTGACCTGTGACTAAGTATGGTGCAGGGTGTAGTAATGGGCAGGGAAAATAGAGAAGACTAGCTGGGTCTACCGGTCCTTTTCTGCTGACACATTGTATGTTTCTACATATCAAGATCAGTTTTATTCTGCAAAGCTGAAAAATATGAAATTAATTACTTTATGTGATACCCATGTTTACAAAGGGCTGGCTTGTTGGTGCAGCAGTAGTGGTACTGCTCGTAATTCTGGTTATCTGAGTTCAGATGTCCTTGGGGACTGGCAAGTGGAAAGAGAATTGTGCTTTCTTGGGAACCCTTTCCTGCTATACTGCCCCTTGGTGATCACAGGTGGTAGTGCAGTGGGAAAGCATAGAGGGCAGGAGGATATCAGCTGGCCTTTGTAAGGCATGGTTGCTGGATGCGCTTGAAGCTCCATGTGTGCCAGTGTCCTGAGGGTCTGGGGAAGAAACTAAGGAGGAAAAGCCTGGTGTGTAGCATGACCTGCCACGCAGCACTCGGGGTCGGATCTACGATGCCGGTTCATCAACACTTTCATCGACATGATGGATGGCGTTCACCGCAAGTTGCGTAGACATAAACTTCAACCGTCTCCTGGTCCTGTTTTTTAAAGCCCCCCCAAATCCCCCATGTGAGGGTGCTCTGCCTCCAGCACCCCCTGTACTAAGGATTCTCAACTCCGAGTCGGAGTTGATTTGGGGGAGGGCGTGTAGGACCAGGAGACAGTGTGCCCCTGTCTCAGGTGCACCAACATAGCGACCTGTCGGCAAACTGTTGATTTTGTAGACATTAATGTAGGTTGTTGTGTTGGTGTCACTGTTGGGGACCCTTGGGGCCACACTTCTTGCCATTAGCCACCCCTCCACCATAGAGTTTGTCTGCCCCAGGTCCAGACAGGGGCAGGCAATATTGCCTAGTTGTGCCCAGGCCATGATGCTGGAGGTAAGCCTGGGGCAAGGAAGGGGTAAGTGCCAGGGATGTGGGAGGATGGCTTTGGGACTGACCTGAGAAAGGAGGCACACCAGTGAAGTGGAGCATAAAGAATACATTTTAAGAAATAAATAATGTTTTGCAAAGTACTTATTGGTAGTGAGTTCATTTAATTTAGAAAAGTGAAACTGAGTGCAGCAGTACATCATTACATTAAACAATTCTGTTCCTTTTATTGTAGGTGTCGGGCAAGAGTTGATACAGCCAGAGTGGAAACAGCCAGTCGGTGCATTTGTGAGCGGTAGTGTATCACTCCCTGGCATTGAGGAAACAAGTGTGAAGAACATTGTCCTAGTTCAATGGAGATTCAGTCCCGAAGGCTCACAAGAAGGCAAAATCATTTTGGAGTTCTGTTCAAGTAATATAGCCACACACATTGAGCTAGAGGCCTTTAAAAACCGTGTTCACTTCAATAAGAAGGACCTTTCCATTACTATAAGGGATTTATCCATCAGTGATACTGGATATTATACACGTCAAATTCACTCACCTGAAGGAAGCCACATTGTAAAGATACCACTTACAATCATCAAGAAAGAAGGTAATGAGAAAAACAATGAACTGAGTTGTATTGGTGATAGGGTGGGGAGTGCTTCCCAAGGCAACTAGTCTTAAATGATTCAAAAACAAATGGATAGCACAACGATCTCAAATTGCCAAAATTATAGTCTTTTAATGTAGTAATATTTGTTAGTCAACAGAAAATGTCACCCTATAGATTTTTTTTTTTATCAACTCATTTTATCCTCCTGTGGTGGGTCGACTTCTGCGTCTGCCGAGCCTACCGATCTCAGGATCTTTCGGGGTCTTGTAGTGCCATGCGCATCCCGGCAGATCCCCTGAGTCGGTCTGGGGGCATCATCCAGTTTGGCCCCGATGATTTTCCTCCGTTTTCTCCCTGAGCTACACCAGGCCCCCCCAGAAGTGGTGGCGCATGCACGTGGAGGCGCACATGTGCACCACAGCTCTGGACCAGGTCCCCTCAACCCACCCCCTGTAGACCTACGTCAATGCATCTCTCTTGCGGCGCCAACTCTTTGGCCTCCACCAGAGGGCAGCCAAGCTCCGAGAGAGCTACACCCCTCCTCCTGAGGCGAAGTGCTGCCAGCCGGCAGCTTCTCACATCCTCTCCCCCCCGACACCGACCTCCAATGACCCAGGCTTGTTCCCGAACCTGAGTCGCCAGTGTGGCGCGAGGTGTGGCATCCAGCGCCTCAGCCCTCAGTGCCACCGGGCCGGCACCATATAGATGTTTTAAGCAAACATATTGTTTCTGGTATAGATCAGGGACTGATTACATCTGCCATTTTTGTTGATCTTGTGAAAGATTTTGACACAGTGTCTCATTCCCCTCCATCTTGATAAGCTAAAAGCAATGCGTCTTTCTGACTCTGCAGTCAACTGGTTAAGGCATTATTTGGAGGGGGTAGATGACAGTCTGTCTGGATATGTTGCTTCACTTTATCACCACTCCCTGTCTCTCAGGTGTCCCTCAAGGGGCTGTCCTGGGTCCTGTTCTTCTTTCTATATTCTTGACTGACCTTTCCTCTGTCTATTCCTATGCTTCCATTCACTTTGGTCCTCTCTTCCCTTGTCTATTCAACCTGCCTCATCAGCTTTCTTCTTAAAAGGCTCTTCTCTGTGACTTTTTTCCAACCTTTTGCAACTGTCCTTGACCCTCTTCCTTCACCCTGTTATGAGTTGTGCCCTGACGGTTTTCCCCTTACTATGCATGTTTTGATTTGTACTTAGACGAATCACTAAAAACTAGTAAAGGGCTATGTATTGTGCATCACAATATCAGAAGCTTAATGCATAACTTTGCAGACCTGGAGGCTTGGGTGATGCTTTACTAACCTGACATACTCTGCTTAACAGAGACATGGCTTAAACAATCCATTCCTGACTCCTTATGTCCCTTGCCAAACTATAATATACTACGGAAGGACAAGCTCTCATCCAAATGGAGAGGTGGTGTCGCCATCTTCTTCAAGGATCATTTAGATCTCTCAGTTATCACTACTCCAGCCCTCTCCTGCTGTGAATCTCTACATGCACTACTTACCCTTGGGGCAAAAAAACTACGCATCGTGTGTGCATATAACCCCCCTCAAAGTGGACAAACTGGCCTTGAAGATTTTCTTGACCAAACATCCCAACACATAGGTCAAAATGAAGTGATCATCTTAGGGGACATTAATCTAAACTGGCTGGAGAAAAATCAAAGCACCCTTCTCTCCTTAGTCCAAGGACACCTTATGCACCAACTTATAGCCGAAACTACAAAGGTCACTCCACGTACAAATTGTAGTACCCTAATCGACTGGGTATTAACTAATCATCCTGAGCATACCTATACTGCAGGCACCCTAGCTGATGCAATAACAGATCACTCCCCTGTGTTCTGTGTCTGGAACCCAGCAGCTTATCCTCCCCCACCATCGCGTTACATTACCTTTAGAAACTATGCAAACCTTGACAAAACTAAGTTTCTTTTGGATGAATCGCTCATTGACTGGTCCAGCCTGTATCAAGCTAACGATGCTCAGGCTGCTCTTGCAATCTTCCTTAGTTGTTTTAGCACACTATAGGACACGCATACCCCCCCCCTTATAACTTGTCGTGTTAAGGGCAAGCAGATGAAGTGGCTAAAAAAAGCCCTGCTTGTGATACTTAAAAGGAGGGACAAGAGCTGGTGTCGCTTCAAGTCCTCTGGACTGCAAGTAGGTTTTGACCACTACAGGACCCATCGGAATGCATGTAGGAAACAAATATAAAATGCAAAAGCACATACTGCAAGGGCTTTTAAAAGTGCTGCAGGTGATCCTAGGAGATTCTGGGCTCATGTCAAAACTCTCATGGCTCCACTCACACGCCATCCCAAATGACTTGGTCCTCAATGGTATAAACTGTAATGATCCTCTCACTATTGTGGATTTTTTAACCAGCAGTTCTCAAATTTATCCAACACACCTCCTCCTCCCCGTACTCTACCACAAAACTCTCATGATCCACTTGTACAGGAGCAAAGACACCGAACTTTCACTTTGAGGCCATATCAAGGATAGATGTCTTAAAACTTTTGAACACAATCTCGGACGCTACTAGCGTAGGCTCTGATCACCTTGAACCACAGCTCCTCAAACTTGCAGCTCCTTTTTTAGCTTCACCACTGGCAAGAATTTTCACCCTCTCCCTGTGCCACGGCTCTGTCCCAGATGTCTGGAAAATAGCCAGGGTTATGCCAATCTTTAAAAAAGGAGACACCAAAGATCCCTCAAACTACAGGCCCAATGCCATCCTATCTCTCCTTAGCAAAATACTAGAGAAGCTTGTTGCTAGGTAAACTATTGACTTTCTGCTCAAACATAATCTCCTCTCAGTTAACCAACATGGTTTTCAAAAGGGGCATAGCACCACCATTGCCTTGCTCAAATTCATGACAGACACCCTAGCTGCTATGGACTCTGATCTCCTCACAGGTGCTGTGTTTATTGATATGACTAAAGACTTTGACCTTGTTGATCATCCTATACTACTTGGTATGCTTCCCTCACTAGGCTTCTCATCATCTCTGATAGCCTGGTCCTCAAATTACCTTTAAACAGGGTCCAAGTTGTTAAGTACAATAACATTTTCTCAAATCCAGCAACCATCAATATAGGGGTTCCCCAGGGCTCCATCCTGGGCCCCTTCTCTTTGCATTATTTATAAATAATATCACTTCTTGTGTATCATCATGCTCATCCCGTCTTTATGCAGATGATGTCGTACTCTACTCAAGCTCTAAAAATATCTCTGAAATAAACTCCAATCTCTCAGTGGACTTTATTAATGTACAGGCTTGGCTTACTGAAAACAAGTTGGTTCTCAATGAAAGTAAAACCCAGGCTATGGTATTTGGATTGGCTTCTAAACTTAAATCTTCCCAAGTGAACTTCAAAGTACTCAGCACTACCAGCTCCCTAATTGGTATTGTTACTTCCTTCAAATACCTAGGCATTACTCTGGACCAGTCCCTTGACTTTGACCTGCATGTGCAATCCACTTGTAAATCTGTAAACTCAAAACTTGGCAGAGCATATAAAATTAGCTATGTTGTTACACCCTCCGCTAGGCTGGCCACTGCACGGGCATCCTGCTTACCTCCTGACCCACGGGTACTGACCTCACGCTATCATGCAAAAATCTACACTATGTAGATGGATGTTGCCTATAACAACATTTGTTGATTTGCCTCCTCATCGACATGACTAAAGCATCATTGCTTTATGCTGACCTAGGCTGGCTATCACCCTCTGCAGTCAGATTACACTCCCTTGGCTCTCTGATTGATAGCATTATGAGGTCTCAAACTCCTATAGTGCTTACAGCCTTGCTGCTTCCCAGTCATCCCCATGTGACCTACGCTTGGTTGAGAAAGCCCTTCTTAATGCCTCAAGATTTAAAACCTTAAAAGGTGCTAGTGTCTTTTCCTACTTTGCCCCAAACTACTGGAACACTCTGCCTCTATGGTACATCAGTCTCCGTCACGTGCCACTTTCAAAAATGACCTCCACAAATACTTATCCTTCTCTGAGGCTTGCTCTTACTTTAAACTACCATAATTGGATTCTCCTCAGCTCTTCCCCACATCTCTCTGCTACTAAACCTATTAACTGGTTGTCACCTGTGTCTCTATTCAACCTTCTCCTCACCACTCTTCTAGCAAAAGGCCACCTCCTTGCTAAGATAGTAATCAGGTGCTTTCTGAACTCTTAGCTACCTTATCCTCTCACTTATACTGTGGCCCTGTATTGTACCACGCACTTATATCTGAAGTGAGATGCCAATATTATCCTTCCTGCTGGTAATACAGTTGTGTGTCTCTGTAGAAATGACCTTCTCAATTATATGTACCCTGTCTAAACATACTACCTTTAAACTGCATTCTTTTTGTATCATTCTAATTTTTAGCTTTTGCATCTGAAAATGTTCCTGATTCCTGTATAGACTACCCAGCTATGTAACTAGTTTTGTCTCACTATTTGTATGATGACTACTGTGATCTGTAGCCTACTGCTGTAATCTGACTTTTTGATATTTTGTTTAACTGTACTATGCTAGCTATTGTCTGAAGTCACATCCAACACTGCCTGTACTGTACTGTTTTAGTCTATAACCTCCGGTCGTGTCTGAAAATAGTCATTTCTATGGCTAGTACACCCACCGTAAACAAAAAGCTAAATAAATAAAGTGATTTTCTAACGTTTTAACATTAACTGCCACTCACATATTGTGGTAGCTGATGTCTGTGATTGTCACTCCAGCTGCTTTTAATGATGTTATTGTAAGTCCTTTTAATTATGGAAGGGATCGAATTTGTCCTAAAGCCAGTGGCTATCTGACATGCCTCACCAGACATGTAACAATGTGTGACCAGGGAGAGCTCAGGGTGTGCCTTATTGAAGTGAAAGGGCTCCATTTCCATGCCATTTTTATGCATATGAATGACCAGTTGGAGATTAATGAAGGCCACCGCCCAACTATCAAGGACCTGAAATCACTTTAGAGTTTTAGTATTTCTTCATTTAAATAGTATTACTCTAGTCACCATATACATGTTGTAAATGCATTATATGAAGTTTTCCATCCCCTTCCATCAGGATGCATCTGGAAGTGAACTGCTGGCAGCTCAGTATGTATTTCCTGGTAAAACGTTTAAAATAAATTAATTTGTGACATTCTTAGATTCGTCTTTCATGCATTTAATTTTCTTGCTTTTAAAAAAAAACTTGGCAGCATCTTCAATTCTCCATCTTTGTCCTCCTGCTGAGTACTTTGGTGGTGCAAGATGGGTACGTGGCAGGCCCTGTTAAGTGCAACTGCCAGTAGTACCAGATCCCATGTACAACAGTGACTGGAGATTGACTTGGAGTGGACCTGTGATGGCCACATCCAGAAATTGTCCGTGAGGTTTATTTATTAGTTTGAAAATGTATTCCAGGAAAGGCATATTGAGGGAATAGCTGATTAATAGCTGATTTCCAGATGTGTCCAGGGTGGGGTAGGGGGTGAATGCAATTGAAATATAGACTAGATTAGAATAACATAATGGCAACCTGTACATAACTACATTAGACAGAGAAATTACATTACAATACCTATGGTAAAATAAATATATACTGTACAATTTATATGAAATAGATATATACAGTTGCAATACAGTCATATACATTATAAATACAGTACTTCCAGAACATGCACACATACCTGTAGATATTTCACCACTAGAGAACTTTCATATTAGGCTGAATGCCAATCATAACAAATTAGGATTGGTTTGTATGATTAAAGGGAAAGGAATAATATGTAGAGGAAAGGAAAAGAAAGGGCCTGCAACCCTTCAGGATGCAGTAACCTCTAAGGGGAGTCTGGTGAAATTAGGGGTAGGCAGTATGGTGCAAGAGAGGAGGGATATGGGTGGGAGGAGAGTAAGTAGTAGCCAGAGAGGAAGACTAGTCAAAGAATGGAAGACAATAATATGCCAACAGAGGGGTAGTAGAAGGACAGAGGAGTTAAAAGGAAGTAGGAGGAGCAAAATAAAGGGGCATAGTTTATACACTATTAAGTGGGATACAATAAAAAATGATTCCAGATTTAGATATGGCTATTCAGGACTTTACACAAACCTTTGTAACTATATGTAATTTACATGTGCCTAGGATAAATTTTTTGTAATATTTACAGTTGTACAAGGCATTTGTTGTAAATGGAGATATTATTTGTCCCTAATGGTTGTTCTTGCATAAAACAACATTTTATCTATTTTAATGATGTAGCTATAACTAATTTCGCAGTTAATGACTCAAGTAATTAAAGATGGCTGCGCACTGAATTTTTAAAAACTCTTCTGTTGTGGTTACCCGTTGAATGTACATACCAGTTTCATACTGTGAATGTATTACAGTGATGTCATCACATGCAGGGGTAGTGTTAAGCACTTAGCACAGTGTACCCTTTGAAACAGGAGCAGAAAATCAAAACTGTGCCCTAAATGATGTGCTCCTTGACACCTTAACCATGCTTCTACCTAATTGTCAATTGACAATTTCCTATTAGTACCACAGGTTCTTGGTAATTAATAAGAAATAATATTTTTTGTCTGTCTTGAGATTTGAGTATGAGTGTGTGTGTATGTTTGTGTGTGTTGTTGTTATGTTCAAGAACAGAAAATACAGCCACCCAATCATTACTGCACACTCAATCTGTAAGCCTGGTGGCATACTACATGCATGTGAACACACACACATGCACTCTGTCGGTTTCCTTACTCACCTCTGGCTCAGTGTCCATGGCCACCTGTCCAAATTACATAATTTGGGCTCCCAAACATTTTCCCTCCTTGTAAAAGTAGGCTGATTTTCCTGATTTACTTTACTTTCCCATGTAATTAACACATATAGAATAATACATAGGGTAGTGTATATAACACAATTTTTTTTAATTTTATTTTCTCTTTTTCTCCCTTTTCCTTGGCCCAGGGTGGGGTGTGCAGTGTCACCAGTGATGGTGCTGTGCATGCTTCCATGCACCCCCCATTGGGTGTCTGCCCCACCTCTGCCCACCATGGACAGTGTCAGTATGCCAGCCCTCAGTCTCTGCTAGGGGCCAGGCAAGCACCAACAGCTGATCACCCCCACTCTGGAGATGGAGAGCAGTCCCAGGATGCTCAATCCTTTCCTCCCGGCCGACATCCGGAGACCCACTCACACTGCAAACATGGTCGCTGGTGTGGCAGGAGGTCAGACAGGATGCCTCAGCCCTCTACACCACTGGGATGCCATATAACAAGAATTTTAATTACACACACTATTAAGTTTTCATACAGAACACACATAAAAACTAAATAAAGATAACTATCAAAACACCAAAAAGACTACATAGAACAAAACAGTTCCAGCCCATCTGCTATTACAAACCATCCTTCCCCACCCCCATAAAACAAAAATTATGTTATACACACAAGAGCTGTGGGATGCTGCATAAATCCCAGAGTGAAGCTTGTGGGGTTTATAAAGGCATCCCACACAGAAGGTGTGCAGAAAGTCTGAGTTTTACACACCACCCCATGTATTGTTCCATATAATTGCTGGGTGCTGTTTCTTCACCCTGAAGATTTCAGTTTAAATGTGTCCACTGTGTTGTAATCACGGTCACTATCCATAATCATGGTCACTCGGCCTGGTTTTCCTCCTGGGATGGAAACCTCAACTTCGTGGTGGAACCAGTTGGATGGTCAGATCATTATACCATGAGGTTCAATCTCCAGGCTCCCCCTTATAGGCCTGCCCTTGTGGAGATGGTCAGATACTGCCCTTTGTGGGATGTGAATCCTGATGGTCTATTGGTGGTATTGGTCCTATAAGGATTTCTGGGGGCAAGTGAGGGTCCAGAGAGTCTGGTTCAGGCCTTAAATAAGGCTGTTACTGAAGCTCTGGACTCTATTGTTCCTGTCCGCATTCATCCTCTCTCTCTCTGCCCACGGTCCCTGTGGTTTGGTGGGACCTTAAGGGAGCTGAGATGAGTTGGACAAAGGTTAGAGTGATGCTGGCGGAAATATGCCCTGGATGCTTACCACCTTAGATTGATGGAACATTATCAAATCTATCAATTAGCAATCACCTGTAAGAAGGCAGAGTTCCTGTCGGGGGAGATCGCTGCAGCTCAGAATCAACCTGCTCAGCTCTTTTGGACCATGGGCAAGTTGTGCAACCCAACCTGTCTGCAGGCTCGAAGTGCATTTTCACAAGTTAGGTGTGATGAGTTTGCTCGATTCTTTGTGGATAAGGTGGCCAACATCAGGGTCAAGATCTGGCCGGCCCACTCTGTGGGGGTTGATGGTGGTCGTTCATTGGTCACTGCTCCTTGGTTTTCCTGGATATCTTTCGACCAGCTAGAGATCACGGCTATCATGCGGATTGTCCAGAGCATGCAGCCAACATGCTGTAATGTGATCCCGGGCCCAACATGCCTGATAGGAGGGGTGTAGGGATTCTATTGGCCCCATCCTCACGAAGGTTGTTTGGTACGCCTTAGAGCTGGGTGAATTCCCTAGCTCCCTGAAAAAGGTGGTGGTGACAGTGCTCCTTAAGAAAGCTGCTCTGGACCCAAACTGCTTTGCTAACTACAGACCTATCTCTGACCTTCCCTTTGTAGGGAAGGTGATTGAGAAAGTAGTTGTGCTGCAGCTGGAGAACCATCTTACCATCCACGATGCCTATGATCCTCTCCAGTCTGGTTTCTGGAAGAGGCATTGTACTGAGACTGCTCTGGTTTGGGTCCTCAGTGATCTTCTGATGGCAAGAGATCAGAAGTGCCATTCCATCTTGGTGCTTCTGAATCTCTCTCTTCAGACTTTGATACCATGGCCCATGGGGTACTGCTCGAGCATCTGAGGGTCATCTGCGGCCTGGTAGACTCAGTCTCAGATGGTTTCAATCTTTCCTCATTGGCAGATCTCAGAGGTGGTGTTCGGGATATTTTCCTCTGACCCATTCTCTCTCTGCCATGTGGGGTTCCCCAGGGCTCAGTGCTGTCCCCTATGTTGTTCATGGTGTATATGCTGCCCCTTGGAGACATTGTAAGATGATATAGGCTGAGGTTTCACTGCTATGCAGATGATACCCAGTTCTATCTGTCTTTCGTGCTTGACCAGGATAGCGCGATCTTGGTCTTTAACAGCTGCCTTGTAGAAATCCAGGACTGGATGAAATCCAGCTGGTTGAAATTGAATTCTGAAAAGACTGAGGTGTTGGTGGTGGATCTAGGTCACCAGATAGAGGGGTCGGTGGCAGGGCTGCTCTCTGGACTTTGGCTCAGAGGTACCCAGCTACCTTCCTCCAAACGGATGTGAAACCTGGGGAGGGTTCTTGATGATGGGCTGACATTGCATTTTCAGGTGTTGGCAGTCATCAAGTCCTCATTTTATCATCTGAGGAACTTTGCCAGGATTAAGCACTTTGTTCCATCCGGCAACCTTCTGACATTGATCCATGCCTTTGTGACCTCGCGCCTGGACCACTACAACTCCCTGTACCTAGGGCTTCTGGGGGTTGATATCTGCCACTTGCAACTGGTGCAGAACACTACGGCTCGGCTGTTGATGGGGACTCCTCATTCGAGTCACATCACTCCTGTGCTGCGTGAACTGCACTGGCTGCCTGTACAGTGGTGAATCATCTTCAGGGTCAGGCTTCTGACCTATAAGCCCCTGCATAGACAGGGTCCGAGCTATCTGCAAGAACTCCTGTCCTGGCCGACCTCTCTGCTCAGCTGATGAGGGGTTGTTAGAGATTCCCAGGGTACAACTGAAAACTTCGAGGCTTGTGCATTTATGTTTGTAGCTCCAACCCTGTGGAACTCTCTACCTCATCAGATTCGAGAGTGCAGGACCATGGAGAGCTTTTTACAGTGAGCCATCAGGCTGAGTTACAGCAAAGCCGCAAACGCAATTTCACTTTTTTTTATTTTTGGCTTTGCGATCTGAAAAGGAGGGGAGTTTTATGACTCTTTGGTTACATGTTCATATGCAGAAGACTAACTTGACCAATAAACTATTCTCCTGTTTTAAACTGTATGGACACTACATACGCAAGATCATTGTGGAGAAGAGCTGTGCACATGCCTACAGTCAGAGAAACCTGCTGTGTGTTCGTCATTATAAACAGCTGGTTAAAACAGTGAATTATAACTGGGTTTCCCTATGGGGAAACACAGCACTCAGTTATTGTAAGTCTATAAACAATTTCTTGTAGACTGCTTCATTTGCCTGTAAATGCAGGAATACCAGTACAGATCTTGAAGCCCTGCACCACTCGATATCCTGAGGACTGACCAACTGCATTTAGTAGTGACTCCAACAGGGCTCCTGAATCTACAAGGATGTTTGTGTGTCCTAGGGAAATGGAGACGATTCTACAGGAAAATGTTGTCTACACTTACTGTATGTTGTGAAGAGGTAAACAAGCAATTCAGCTTGTGTGTTCCACACTAGTCCTTCAGGTACACCATATAGCAATTTGCATTAAAAGCGCACAACATAAATTACAGATCATTAATTCTTATGGTAGCCTACAGTTCAAATTACAAGATTATTTTAATTTATATTCCAAAGGCAACTTGTTGAAGACAACACACAACTTCATAACAGAAATGTAACTGCCCAACAGGCTTCACTCGATTCTTGCAGAACACCATGACTAGTGGTCTCACTGTCTCTACTTCTTCTGGTTTTCCTATCTATGATCTGTCTTTTCATTTCATATTTTTCTTCTGTATCTTTGTTCTTTCCTATTTAGCCTCTTAGTCTGATCTTTGCTCTCATTCGTTCATCTTACTCTGGCCGTAATTCCTTCTGTCCTTGTTTCATCTGTGTTTTTTTCTTCTGTCTGCTTACTAAAACCTAATCTTTTCTTCTACTCTCCAATCCTTTTTTCTGTCTACTTGAGTATTCTGTCTCTTTGCAGACAAGAAGAAGATCTGCAATATTATATATAGTCCAGAAGGGGTGGAGAGAATGTGGAGGAACCCAGCTAAACTGGAAGAATGGTCCAGAGTATGGCAATTAGGATTCAGTCTAAGAAGTGCAAAGTCATGCACTTGGGGTACAGGAACCCAGGGAAGGCTACATAATGAAGGGAGATATTAACAGCAATGTAAGAGGAAAGAGATCTGGGGTCATCATATCTGATGACCTAAAAGTGGCCAAACAGTGTGCCAAGGCAGTGGTAGAGCCAGTGGTATGCTTGGGTGCATAGGAGAGATATTACCAGCAGGAGAAAAGAGGTCATGATGCCACTGTGCAGGTCTTTAGTGAGGCCTTATCTGGAATGCTGTATCCAGTTTTGGAGGCCTCATGTCCAGAAGGACATTAACTGGGTGGAGACAGTTCAAAGGAGGGCAACAAAAATGATACAGGGCCTACACCGCAAGTCATACCAGACGAGATCAGAAGAACTCCATATGTATACCCTGGAGGAGAGGAGGGAGAGGGGAGACATGATAGAGATCTAAGTATCTCAAGGAGATAATTAAGGAACAGGAGGGCAACATCTTTCAAAAGAGAATCTGCTCTAACACAACAAGAGGGTATGACATGAGACTGGAAGGGGTAGACTAAGGGGCAATGTGAGGAAGTACTTTTCACAGACAGGGTGGTGGATGCTTGGAATGGCCTGCTCAGGAGGTGGTGGAGGAAAGCACAGTGGGGTGATTTAAACATACTGTACTTGGGAATAAACATAAGAGAATTCTGGGGGGAGGGGGGAGATAAGACAGCAACCAGGGACCATGTGGGGTCACCGGCTGCTAAGAAAATGTAGGGTACAAGGGCAGACTGACTGGACCTGGCAGTCCTTATCTGTCGTCTATTTTGGGAAGGCTTTAGGCCTGAGGTTCAATGGTAGAGCAACTATGTCACTCCTCCAGCAGGCCTTAAAGGCCACTCCTCTCCTGGACTGTTCCAGGATTCATTTCTTCATTGCAGCCGAGGATCTGTTGGCTGTCCTGCTCCTGCTATCCTCGTTCAGTCCCTCTTTCTTCTATCACCTCCTGCCAGCCGTGCACCTCCCTTCTCTCTGATTTTGCTCCCCCTCTCCTTTCTGTCAATTTCTCCTGCTGTTTCTCACCACTGCCCAATCATGTCTCCAATTTCTGTTGTTCTCTCCCCCCTTTTCCTTTCATTCTCTTTTTTGTTCCCTGGTTGTCTCTTGCTCATTTCTGCTCCTGTCTCTTGGTTCTTTTGGTCCCTCCTAGCAACCACCACATCTGCTCTGCTCCTTCTGACCCATCTTTTGCTCTACACCCGACCTATCTCTAGGAACCCTTCTGGTGTGGCTGGATGGTCAATCCTCTTGAGTGATGCTCTGGCTCTCCTGCAGCGGACCTGCCTTCTCAGTAGCCGCTGACCTGGATCGCATGTTTTGGACCACTGAACTCCATTTACCATTGGAGCCATCTTCTTTCCTCAAGCTATTACAGTACTGTTTCTGGTGTACCTCTGCCTTGATTCCTCAACAGCACGTCCGGTTCTAAGTCATCGGCCATGCTCAGCTTTTGGTACCTGTCTCACCAGGAGCATCGCTGTTTCTCCTCTCATTTCTATCTATTGGTGCATTGTTGCCACCTCCAATTTTTGTATCCTTTGTGACTGATTCCATGCTGGGTTCCTCAGTGGTCCTTCCATTTTGCCTGCCATTTCTCTGCCTGCCACTTTTCTTTAATTTCTGGCTCCTCTGCTTTCTACTTCATTGTTCCTTCTATCTCCTCCTGCTCATTCTTCCTGGATTCCTCGCTCATTCAGCAGCCTTTCCTTTCACCCATAGCTCTCCACCTTTCATCCCCCGACCATGGTATGCTGCCTCTCAGAATGTGGATCATAAGGGCATTTGTAGAACACCTTGTCAAATCAAGGTGATAGAAGCCTTGATCTCTGTAGGACTGTATGTTTTCATGCCCACAGAGTTTGCTGTTCATTGAGCACTGCTTTTTTCATGAGTTATCCTTCCTGCTTTGGTTATCCTCATATCCATCCTTCAGCTCTTCTTCCTATTTGCTCGCCCCTCATCCTCAGTGTGTGCTACTTCCTTTTTGCCCTGACCTCTGAATTCTCACCCTAAGTTTTCCGTATGCTCGTGTGCATGGCTCCTGCTATTTGGAGGCCTTTTTGAATCAGTCTATTTGTTTGACACAGCTCTTGCTGTTTCCCACTGCTCTATCCTGTCCTGTTGCACGGGCTTTCAATATCTTCCTCAATTCAACTGCTAGTTGTGCCATGGATGTGGTGTCCTTCCGTAATGCAACATTTTATAGGCGCCTTTCATGCTGTTGGAGCTCCTTGAGGTCTAGTAACCTGTTCCATCATGGTCCTCGGTTGCTTGACTCTGTTCCTCTCTACATATCTCCGCTGTATCAGGAGTCTCCCCATTGACTCCCTTGTTGCCTTCCTCTTCCATTCCCTCCTTCCTCCACTCTGCTCCTTCTCTGACCTTTGCCTCTTTTTTTTTCCCTATCCTGCCATCACTTTCCCTATTCATATCCTCCTCTTCCTTTAGTTTGTATGGTGTCCAGGTGTCTGAATTCAGTTCTCCTTCACTCAGTCTGACCTCAAGGTCTACTTATTTACATTGCTTAATTCTACTCATTCACATCAATTAATTCTGAGGCATCCTATTGGGTCCTATGCTACCTCATCGATCTGCTGCACTCCAGTGGTTGTTATTACTATTAGTCTTCTCATGAACTCATCTGGGTATCCCTTGCTCATCCAACCTCTGTGTGGGTCTACTTCTTCACATCAAATACTCAAGCATAACCCTCTTAGGTCCATGCTACCTTGACTCAACCTGCTGTCTACTCAGAGACGTGCCTTCATGTCTATTGCCCCTTTCATCGGAGCTGGCAGGCTTCTCTCCATCATCATCATACATCATTCATTTCATATCTCACCTTAAACCATTCCGGCCTTCAGTGCTTCTTTTCTTCATCATACTTCCTCTCTTGCTTTTGAGCATCTTGTTGTAGAGGCATCGCTCACATCCCTCGATGGCGTCCATTTTGAGGAACAGAACGAGGCTTCATCTAAAATTGGACTTTTCCTCATTCCTCGATCGCTACATTAAATTGCTGTAGTGGAACTGTTCCTAATCAAACATAATTCAGCCTGAGGAAGCGACCTAGGCCTTTGATCCCCAGAGGTTTCCTCCTCAAAGGGGGATTTTCCTCTCCTCCATGCCAGTGGTCATAATATTAATTAGGGTTAGTGCTTTCATAGGTTCCTTAGTTAGGTTCTGCTGTTGGATGGCATTGGATGGTGGCCCCAGCTGTTCCCTCTTTCCTTTACGAAGTCCGCCCTTCTGCATCTCATCAGATTTCCATTCGTTCATTGTCCTTGCATTTTCATCATTCTTCTCCTGTCCTACATATCTATGTCTGTCACATTTATTTCCAGTCTAGATCTCTTCTGATTTCTCGCCTCTTCGATGCTCAACACCCTTTTGGGTATTCTTTATGGGATTCTTCCTAAGCTACCTTTAGCCAAGAGAATTATTCCCATGGCATCTATGGGGAGGGAACCCTCCTCTAGGGTTCCTTGCATTGTACCCTTACAGGGTGGTATATCCCACAGATAGGCAAACAGCCACAAATGTATTGAAGTCACACAAGTATACATCTCATCAGTTGCATAAGCACAATTGAATGGGAAGGCTTTAAGCCTGATGTTCACGGGTGGAGCAACCACGCCACTCCCATCAGACCTTAAAGGCTACCTCCTGGACTGTTCCAGGAATCATCTCTTCATTGCCCCACCATCCACCCTCCTCCTCCAGAGTCTCGCCTCTTTTCCTGTGGACTTCTTCCTAAGCTACCTTTAGCCTGGGAAATTCTTCTTCTCTAGGGTTCCTGCATCGCACTCTACAGGGTGATATATCCCATGGATAGAGAGGTGAAAAACCACAAATGTATCAAAGTCACACAAGCATACATCTCATCCAGTTATGTAGGCACAACTGAACTTATGTTTTATATGTTTCTGTCTCTCTCTGTCCCCTTTTCCTGTCATTTTGACTGTTTTTTCAGGCACTGTGAGAAACAAAAACAGTGCAGTCCATATAATGTATTTACTCCAGCTTCTTGTCTGCATGATTGGTCCCCCCCCCACTTTCCTGCATAATCCTTTACCCTCCAGCCTGCTTGTTTCACCTGTCTTCCTCCTTCCACATGCTCATTTGTTTCGTCACCTGCTTTTTTCACCTGTCTGCATGTAGTTGATGTGATCATTTTCTCCCTGCAGTCCTTCTACATGCTTATTTCCCACCTGCCTGCACACTTTCTCATAGCCAAACAGTGCACATGTTGGCTCCCTGCCAGCCAGTGCTCCACTTATCCACACGCTTGTTTCCTGCCCAGCTGTGCCTCACCCAAAACCTTGTACACCCATTCCCCGTCTCTGTGCCCGTATGTTCAAATAGTCTGCCAGCTACTCTCATGCTCATTCCATGCCTGACCATGTGCAGACTAGCCTCTGCTGGCTGTCCACATGCTTATTCATTGTTAGCACACTGAAGTGCACACTAACTTTATGGCCACTCACACATTTGATCCCTGCTGGCCCACCTATTAACCTGGCAATTGCCCGTTCACCCAGCTGCTTGTGGATTTAGCTTTGAACTCCACAAATTTAAAGAGCAGCTGACATGATCATGTCAGGCAGCCCATACAATGGTGTTGCCTACCCTAGGAGCTATCCTAGCTATATTTTATCTTTTTTTTTTGGCATAAATAAGTTTTATTGCAGTTTCCGAAAACAAGTACATAGTACAGAATAACAGAACACAGTAACATCAAAATGGTACAGTAAGGGTGCCTAACCTTGATCAGGTTCTTGACAATAATTAGAGATGCAAAGAAGTCACAGACAAGTTGCATATCAGTAATAAACTCATTTATTACTACAAAAGGATATCACAGTTGCTATAAGTAGTTCTTATCTGAGGAACTAGGAGCCAAAACTTAGCATTCCCCTATACCCCAAGGAGTGAAGAAGGTCTCCGAGGCGAAAATATAATGCATTACATTATATACTATGATAATTACCATAGTTACCAGAAGAGAGAAACATTTCTAGTTACAGGTGATGAGCCGATTGGCTAAAATAAGGTGGCTCACAGATATAGATAACATTATACAATTTTGCTAAGATCATCATTTCTTAGAACAAAGAAGGTACAGAGGGTACATGAAAAATACAGGATGTGGTGTAATTATACACAAATCCAAAAGGTGTCAATGCATACTAAGGTATCGGAATGACAAAGACATAAATATCTTGGCTTACTATATGCAGGTTCCATGCATTAGAGAAAGTAAACTGAATTACAGTTATTACATATCCTTATACAGTAGATGCCTGTGCCCTGTAAGTTAGTAAGACATGTGCATGATATGTGTAACATAAGAGTTAAGGTGTACAGTAGCATGCCAGTTAGGGTGCAGGGATCTCACATAACAATCACCCCTCCCCCTTGTTGCCTTACCAAAAAGGCAACAACACTATGGGAAAGTGGTGAGAACAACTGTTGTTTACAGACTTGATGCATGAGCATTGTAAAGGAATTCAAGCTGCTCCTGATGCTGCTTGAGCATACACCTTAGGCAGCAGAGCATGATTATCAAAAAGAAAATTAAAAATGTTTGAATAATAATAAAACCTTTAAAAGTTATTTCTAACCAAGTGTTAGTAAGTGCTCTATTGAAATCACCATCATTGATGAAAGCATTTATTGCATCTGATGCACCAGTGAGATTGTTACTGAAGTGGATGAGGTGTGTGTCCTTTCTTACTAAAAGTGATTTTAATGTCAGTGGGCCCTATGCATGAAGCGGGCATGGGTATGCATGACCTGCATGTACCCCGTCTGTGTAGCTGTGCACCCGTAGACAGGTGTGCTGGTACTGACATTCACTAATGCCAACCATCTGTGGACAAGTGTGCCCGGTACTGACATTCACTAATGCTGGCCACCTGTCCATGGCCCCACCCACCTTGCTTGCAGGTGTGCAGAGGGGTGTTATGTGGATTGGGCGTGTATCCAGTGGGATGCCCTGACCCGATCTGAGAGTGGATCCCTTGTGCCCATGGGTGCGGGTATATGGCCACTGCTGCATAGCTCCAGCATCCAAGTGGGCCAGTGCCGGGAGGCCATCCCAGACCACCATTCACTGTCCATGGTCTGAGGCAGCATGGTGAGGGGAATGACCGTCCCTGCCTGTACTTCAGCGACTGGAGGGCAACATCCCAAGGGTGCACAGTCCTTGTGACAGGGGTCCCCTGCATACTGTGCTCCCCATGCCCAGAACTCCACACCCTGTGAATGGTGCAGAGTGCAGGCACACACCCCAGCTCCATCGATCATGTTGCCTCCATGCGGTATGATTGTGGGGCTGTGCACCCCATTGGTGCATCCTGCAGCTGGTCACATGGGTGGTGCAATGGGCGAAGTGGCTATGCTCCCCAGATGTGCACTGCGGTCGCCCCAGACCACCATTCACTGTCCATGGTCTGGGATGGCATAGTGAGGGGATGACAGTCCCTGCCTGTCCTTCGGTGACTGGAGGGTGACATCTCAAAGGGGTGCACAGTCCTTATGACAGGGTCCCCCTCTGTACTGTGCACCCACTGTGCCCCAGAACTCCACCCTCTGTGAATGGTGCAGAGTGAAGGCACACCCCAGCCTGCCCCAACCACAGTGCCTCCGCACAGTATGGTGATGGGGCTGCATGCCCTCATTGGTGCATCCTGCAGCTGGTCACATGTGTGGTGCAATGGGCGAGAGTGGCTATGCTCCCAGATGTGCAGCACACTGTCCCCAGACCACCATTTGCTGTCCATGGTCTGGGGCAGCATGGTGAGGGGGATGAAAGTCCCTGCCTATCCTTCAGTGTCTGAGGGTGAAACTCCAAGGCACACAGTCCTTATGACAGGGTTCCCCTGCATACTTTGCACCCCCGTGCTCCAGAACTCCGCACCTCTGTGAATGGTACAGAGTGCAGGAACACCTCCCAGCACACCCTGACCATGTTGCCATCCACGCTGTATGGCAGTAGGGCTGTGCGCCTTAGGTGCATTCTGCAGCTGGTCACATGGGTGGTGCAGTGGGCCTGGAGTGGCATGGCATTGTGTAGCCACTCCACCCTTCGTGCATAGGGCCTCTGTGAGTGGGTCTGTGTGTATATTAAGATGGGTAATATTGAGCAGAGCAAAGCAATATTCAGGGTCACCATCAATAATGTCTGGTTCCACAATGGGAATAGGGATGACAACTGTATGTCCAGTAACAGTAGTTTGATGAGGAATTAAACAAAAGTTAGGCTGAGTGATTCTGCAAACCCTTTGACCATAAGCAAAAAAAAAATATGATTAGTGACAATACAGTACTGTCTATCAGAATTATAAGTCATTTTCACAGTTGGCAATCTCCATTTTTGTAGTTGTATTGGGCAGGCATAAGACTGATTCAATATTATTGTAGCATGTTGATGAAAATCCTCCTTATAGACCTTGTACAGTTGATTGTAGTTTGCCAGTGGTGGTGGTGCTGATCATGCTTCCAGGGTATCTGTGTCATTGGCAGTAATGTCCTGGCCCAAGGTAAAAGACCAATCAATGTTGTCTGGAGAGTAACCACTAACAGGTTTAATAATGGCAAACACATTACAATGATACAAATAATTATGGCCCTTCTTGGCACAACAATCCATATGAGGCAAACCCATGCTTCCAGGATGGGTTGACACAACAGGAGGGATGGCAGTTCAATGTGTTCTCTGTAGATGTCCTCATCTAGGTGCCCAATGGAGTGAACCGTAGCTAGTTTATCAAATAAACCTGTATTTTGATCAAAGCATGGTAATGAGACAGTAAAGGATACAAACATGGTATCTAGAATAGTGCATTTCTTAGCAGTAAAACAGGGTCCTGTGTTAGGATGCCTGGTAATGAAACCTAAGTTTCTAGCAGTAGATATAGGTATAGCAATAGATTGAGACACACATATTGCAACGCATGCAGAAGATTTGCAATGTGGGCAATACCATTTAGAAATTCATCTAACATGAATGAGATCAGGAATACATCCAGATTCCAGATCACGGAAGAGGTTATTGACGGTGATTATGACATAAGAGCCGTAAGCTGAGCAAAGGAGTTCCCTAGCAATATATTGCTTGTCTGCCTCCTTATTGTTTTGTGCAATGAGTACGCTGATTTTATCTTTAGTGTTAGTGAAGGTTTTGGTAATTTCCTTCATGTTGTAAACTGTATAGCGTTCTTCCTGACTAAGTCCATCTACACCATGTATCAATGGAGGTATGATGTCATTAATCACACCTACTTAAAATTTTTAAAAATCAGCTTTGATTGTAGCAATGTCTGCTTTATGCCAGATAAACATTGCAGAACCAAAGAGACCAGTAAAATGCTCATGCACCAGTGACATCAACCTTGTCATGTTTTTTCTTTTAGAATAAGATTTATTTTTAGAAAGAGGTCTAGATCTAAATAAATCTAGATGTTCTACAGTGTTAACACCAGCAATAGGGTCTTGAGTACAGGTCTGGTAGGCTGCCGGACTATCTAATAACATAGAATTGAAAAACATAGATGTATTAGTAGTGTGACACATTCTAAATTCTGTCATATTCCAATGGGTTAAATTAAAAAGAATGGGAATATACATATATAACTATAACTATAATGTGTCTATGTAGTGTATTTTGTTTGTTATGTTATTGTCTGTTGTTAACTATTTGTTTCAAATGCCACGGGTCACCTTTTTAAATGAGTTTTACTCAATGGTCTTACCCATTTAATAAAAATGAAAAAAATGATATGAACTATATTGCAAATTATTAATAAGTGCCCCAGGTTCTGATCTTGCAGTTAGACGACTGAGCGGGCCAGGTTCTTGTGGGGACATTGAAGAACTTCTGCTTCAGTGGGAGGAATAACAGATAAGTACATGGCTGCTGAGGCCATAGAATTTAGTGCACAGTAGTGCTTTTATGGAGTCTTTGGAGAACCTCTCACAATAGGCAGGGTCAATTAGAGCATTAGATTATATAAACCTGAATGTCTCTGGGTGTTTTCAATTCTGATGTCCACCAGTAGGGGTGTCATGCACCTGGTGGAGAAATTCGGATCTCAGAGTTTGAGGACTACCCACAGCTTGCAGGGTGAGTCTTCTGGTTGATACTAGATCAGTTTGTCATCTGGAGACAGATGTAACCTACCGGCATGTCTCTTGTATGGACTATGGGTAGGTAAGTCTTGTTCAGTTCCTTGTCAAGGAACCTGAACACTTGCTTGAAGTTCAGGGTCTGCATGTTGTGCAGCGGAGATCCAGTGGAGAGAAGAGTTCAGGTTTCTTCCTGATAGCTGCCATGTGTACAGCTGCTAGGCATCTGGATGGTCAATCATCATCCAGGTGTCCCCCCTCAGCACCTTCTTTTGTAAGGGTATCTGCTTTGTCACTGAAGATGTGATAGGGATCTAATTTGGAATGGGCTTTAACCTTGTGTATGAAAAGTCTGGGTGGAAATGTCTGGGCCAATTCATGTAAATAGACCACAAGTGCTTTATATTTCACATGGGTCTACACTTCTATTTTCTTTTTTTCTCTTGATCCCATACCATACAGTATGGACTGTGGTTATTGTTCCATATTAGAACAATAACTTATATTTCATCTCTTTTTTTTCATCTCCTGATTCAGAAAAATACTTAATCTTTAGATCTATATTACTTGAAACTATTTACTATTCTACTGATATTACAAACATACTAATGTATTGATTACTCGAGACTGCTGTACCACTTTCTATGCTGTTATACTATGTAAATGTTGCTTCACTATTGTGTGTTTAAATGTTTAAATGAATAAATAGATTAACTGCAATATTTCATGGGTGCCATCAGAAGATGCAAAAGAGTTCTTCTGCCAGAAGGGTAAGACTTCAGTGAGGGAGCAGCAGACCCAGTTGGAATATACAAAAATGATGGTGGTCTTGGTATCATGTTGTATTAACATGAGTGCGCAGGCCACAGCTCCCAGTTCTGCATACTGTGATGACACCACACTGCAATGGTTGCATATACCAACAGTATTACCATTGGGATATACAACAAATACTTCAAGTCCAGTTACCTGTTCTCCTTGATAGTATGAGGCTGAGCCATCTGTGAAGACATGACACAGGGAGGTGTCCTTGAGGAGCTTGGGAGTAGCTGGAATAAATGGGCCTGGGTCAGGCAGGTCAGGTGGTTGCAGTGTGCAGTCATGGGGTTCTCTTACTAAAGGAGTCCATGGGCCAAGATAGAAGGGATTTTGGCAGGATGGACCTGGATGTCGTGGATCTGGAGAAGAAGTGACCAGTGAGTCAATCTGATGTTTGATACTGATCCATCCTTCACTGTATCTGATAGCAAAAAGGTTGTGGGAGTATGATTGATGTTGCTAATGGTAGGTGAGTACCCGATGATATACAGGAAATGTTTGACAGCCCATTAGGTGGACAGAAGGTTCCTTTCACAAAGGCTGTACTTTTGCTCCTCTGATAACAACATTTAAAATGCATTTGCAACAGGCCTCAGAGTACAGTACCATTAACTTTCTGAGCAAGGACAGCAGACATGGCAATGTCTGAGGTGGCTGATTCCAAATGGAAGGGCAGTTCTGGATTGGGATTCACTAAAGCTCGAGCAGAGGCCATCAGTTGTATGGGACAGACACAGCCGTGCCTGTATACAAAGCATTGTCACTGGGTGGCCCCGACCATGGCCTTGGTACAAGAATGTGTCCAATGCCAGCTTGTTCACAGTATGGACTGGGGCCTGTAGTTGTCAATCCGTAGTGGCAGCAGCAGGATGCTCTGGGTAGAGCGGTTGGGCCTGTTCACGTTGAACCTCATCCCTGTGCTGGATGGCTGCTATGAAAGGAGTGGTGTCAGGGTTTAGGCCTGCATTGGCCTGGTGCCCTGCAGTTTTGGAATCTCGGTTGCCTGTTGAGACCTACTCTCCTGGGCCGATAGCTGCAAGGGTTCATGCTGGGACCGCATCTGCTACAGGGCGGACCTGGCCGAGAAGGTTTCGGAATTTGTCGTTTTCCTCTGCGGTTTCTCTGTATGAGGGGCCAGTTTGATTGTTTCAGTTGCTCTGATTGGAGTCAGAATTCCAATTTCGCTTGTTTTTGTTCTGGTTCTGGTTTCCACCTCCGGATTGGTGATGCTGCTGGTTGTCCTAAGGTGTAGGCTATTTCTCATGGGCCTTGCCTTCCACAGTACAGTGGGTTGTGGGCTTCTCAGTAGATTTAACTGCAGCCACCTTTTTTTTTTTTGAACCAGAGTTGAGATCTCAGATGTGGAGCTGGTAAACTCACTCAGTTTTCTGAAGGATGCCAGCAAAATTGTCCGTAGTGGGGAAAATTGCTAGTTCCACCTTCTCTTGTTGTTTGTTTGTTTGTTTAAACATTTTTTATAAAGGTTAGTTTGTTGGAGAATTAAATCCTCATTTACAACAAATTCTGTAGAACATAAATACAACAACAAAACAGAACAATAAATAAGTACACACAATACAAAATCACATTAACCTAAAAACAATTACAACAAACATTTAAATAATCATATAGCTCAAGTTTGAACATGTGCAAATCGTAAATCTCAATTATATGAAAAGGTAATTCATTCCAAATCTTTGCTAAACTATTCTGGAGAACTATATCCCCCATACAATTTCAAGTTTGAATCGTAGGAATTTTTAGTTGTTTTCCTTAACCTATCCAAATATGTTGAGTTAGAATTCAAACATATTAAGTAATTTAAAGAATGTGTTTTGAATGAGTTAAACCATGACATATCACTAACTATAAGTACTTTCTTGAAGTTATCAGATGTAACCAATCAAGTTCCTGATAGACTAAACATCGATGAACTTGGAATTTATTTTTAAGATGTAATTCCCCAATCTGTAATAAGTCTGATCTAGTTTATTTAAACTTTTATAGGAATGCATGTATAATGGAACCATAATCTAGTACAGGCAACAACAATTGTTTTACCAGTTTAATCTTAATATCCTTAGTCAGACACCCTGACACCCTTCTTAAAGCTCCCAGTCTTTGGTTCAATTTTTTTATCTGTAACAAAATATAGTTCAGAAAAGAAAATGATAATCAACAAGAACCCCAAATATTTGTAAGTACTTACTTTCTGGACCATTGCCCCATCCAAAAGTTAATCTGCAAGTCAATAAAGTCTTTTTAAATGTGGTCCCACAGAAAAATCATACTCTGTGTCTTTCCAGTACTCATTAAGAGTCCAGAGTCTCTTATCAAGTCTCAATATTGTAGAAATCTGTTTGGAGCCGCTGTCTCATGTCTCCAGGATCATTTGCAGATGCAATCAATACTATGTCATCGCATAAAGTCTGACATCAGTACTGGTTACATATTCTGGAAGACTATTTATATAGATGTTAAATAACACAGGGCCCAAGATAGAGCCCTGGGGTACACCTCGATGTAAATCCAGGAGAACCGAGACAGCGGCACCACAGACCACCCTTTGCTTATGATTCGATAAATTAGATCTAAACCATTGCAAAGTATTTTGATGTATCCCTATATTCTGTAATCTAAGCAAAAGGGTTTCATGATGAACCAAATCAAAGGCTTTGCTTAGCTCCACAAATACTGCCCTAGTATGCTTACCCTGGTTCAATGATGTTGCCACCAGATTACCAAAATCAAGTAGGGCAGTATTTGTGGACCTACCTTCTCTGAATCCATGCTGACAATTAGTTAATAGCCCCAATTGGTCAAGGTAGTATCTAAGCTGATATTTATCAGCTTTTCCAATACCTTTGACAAAATTGGAAGCAAAGTAATAGGTCTGTAATTGGAAGGATCTGTAGGGTCACCACCTTTATGAATAGGAATAATTTCACCTATTTTCCAATAGTCAGGGACAAAAGAGGATTGTATACTCCAATTATAAAAATAAGTAAGTATGGGGGCTATGATATCAGAACCCAATTTCATAAATCTGGGATCGATACCATCTGTACCTGCTCGCTTTGAGATTTTTAAATTCTTTAGTTCTTTAGCTACATCCTGTACCTAAATATTTTTTAAATTAAAACCCCTAATGTTTGCTACAGAAGCAACATAATGTGTATGTTTAGGATCAACAATCCCAAGTTTTGGTATCTCCAAATCTGGTAAATCTTTAAAATAATGATTTAACAAATCAGCTACTTTTAAAGGGTTATCTATCAAATTTTCTCCCATTATTAAATTGATAGAGGTTTGAGTTTTCACTGGGCTTTTTAGATTAGAAATAACCTTCCAAAATTTATTTGGGTCATGCGTGTTGCTAAAGGAATTCTGATAGAATCTTTTTTTTGCTAGAATTACCAATTGTTTACATTTATTCCGCCATCATTTAAAAATATCCCAATCACCCTCCAATTTTGTTTTCTTAGCTTTTTTCCATATTCTATTCCTAATGCGTAAATTAATTTTCAATTTTTCATTAAGCCATGATGGACTTTTAGCATTATTATTCTTTTTTATTTTGGGGGCATGAATTTGAATTATATGTAAAAAGAATCCATAAATTCTTGAATAGCCAAGTTCAAATCTGGAATCAAGAATACTCTAACAATCAAAATTTTTAAGGCAATCCCTAAATGATGATACATTAAATTGCCTTAGGTCACGTACCCAAAAATCATAATTTCCATTACTCCAAATTTTTTGCATAAACAAATGACATTGAATAGGGTTATGATCCCCCAAATTCAATGGTAACACTTTACATCCCTCAACCTTCAAATCTTGTGAAACAAAAAATAGATCTAATATAGATCCAGTAGTTCTATTGTTTAAACTTAATGATGGAATCACTTCTGAAGGAAAGAATTGTTGATTATCTAGAGGCCAGAGGGGCTCAGGACCCAAGGCAGCATGGATTCACAGCAGAAAGGTCATGCCAGACAAATCTGATAGATTTCTTTGCCTGGGTGACTAAAGTAGTAGATCAGGGAGGGGCTGTGGACATGGCCTACCTAGACTTTAGCAAGGCATTTGACACAGTCCCACACAAAAGATTAATATACAAGTTAGCCAGCCTGGGAGTGGGTCCCAAGATGACAACCTGGATAAATAATTGGCTGGAGAACAGGACACAGAGAGTAATAGTAAATGGAGTCCACTCTGAGGAAAGGGGGGTTACTAGTGGGGTACTGCAGGGCTCAGTATTAGGAACGGTCCTCTTCAATGTCTTTATAAGCGACATTGCAGAGGGACTGGAAGGAAAAGTATATCTCTTTGCAGATGACACAAAGATCTGCAACAGTGTTGATGCACAAGATGGGGTGGAAAGGATGAGAAGGGACTTGGCAAGGTTAGAGGAGTGGTCAAATGTATGGCAGCTTAGATTCAGTGCTAAGAAGTGCAAGGTAATGCACCTGGGAAACAAAAACCCAGGAGAAGAGTACACAATGAGGGGTGAGATACTAATAACAACAAAAATGGAAAGGGACCTGGGTGGAGTAGTATCAGATGACCTAAAGGTGGGCAAGCAATGTGAGAGGGCTGCAAGGAGGGCTGGGGGGGATACTGGGATGCATAAGGAGAGGCATCACCAGTAGAAAACAGGAAGTTATTATCCCTCTGTACAGACAGTTGGTGAGATCCCATCTGGAGTACTGCGTGCAGTTCTGGAGACCCAATCTCCACAAAGACATAGACAGGATGGAGGCTGTCCAGAGGAGGGCAACTAAAATGGTGCAGGGTCTGCACCGGAAGACATATGAAGAGAGATTTAAGGAGCTGAATATGTATAGCCTCGAGGAAAGGAGGGAGAGGGGGGACATGATAGAAACTTTCAAGTACCTCAAGGGAATCAACAAAGTCCAAGAGGGTAGCATCTTTCAAAAAAAGAGGTGTGCAAGAACAAGGGGGCACAATTTGAAGATAGAAGGGGGCGCTCAGAGGTAATTTAAGGAAGTATTTTTTCACAGAGAGGGTTGTGGATGCATGGAATGGCCTTCCAGAGGAGGTTGTGGAGTCAAAACAGTGGTGGAATCTGCATGCATGGGACAGTCATAAGGCAATTCTAGGGGTGGGGTAGGAAGAAGTAGGCTGCTGGTTAACTAGGATCTGCAGCTTATCCATTAGGTAGGGAAATGGGCAGACTGGGTGGGCCAAGCGGTCCCTATCTGCCGCAAAATCTATGTATCTATGTATCTATGTTGGGTGATGAATCAATTGTTGTAATCCTAATACTTCAAAACTAGATTTAAGTTTTTTTACCTCTTGTATGTCCCAAGTCTGCGTTAAAATCTCCAGTTAACAACACACTTTGATCTTTCAGTATTTCCAATAAGGTGTCAGCCAAAGTATCAAATGTACTTGCTTTAGTCTTTGAAGGGACATAACGAACTCCCACTATCAATTTGATTTTAACAACCTTATAACCAATCAATTCCTTCATCATTTTTAACAAGTAATGTTTGATATGGACCCAAGGTATTCCTCAAGTAAAGCAGTACTCCCCTGCCATTACCCCTATCCTGCCTTATCAGTCTATATCCTGCTAGGTCCACCTCCTCATTAAGTATACCAGAATACAACCAAGTCTTGGAAATAGCTAAAATGTCACAAGACATTCCAGAAACCCAAACCCTATATTCATCCATCTTTCGTACAAGACTTCTGACATTTTCATGAATAATTGTTATCCCAGATTGTTTTTTAGGCCCTGGGTTTACTTCCACATCACCACATTGTATTAGGAGGACAGAACAGAACAAACTCATAGTTTTATTATCCACCATATCAAAAGATCCTTTTTTAATTCTTAGTGGTCTTAAACGTAGTTTTTGTGAGTTTGTAAATGAATTCCGCCTCCTAAACAAATGTTGGTGGTCTTGGACATGCCCCCCCATGGTCATAAATACTACACCTTTACTTGTATCATACCAATTTACGTCTGACAAATGGAATCTATTTAACCACATTCCCATCATTACCTAACCCCCTGTAATACATAATAAATGCATAATTTAAATAACAAAAAACAACACTTAAAAATGGTCTTACTTGGACCTAGTGAAACTTTCTATCTTATTTTTCCTCACTGAGTGGTGTTCGTGACACGGCGCTCGCACCCGTCGGCGGCATGGGCTTAAATGATGAAATCAGCCCCAGATGTCAGCAGTTACCCCGACCTCAGACACACACAGAGCAAGTAAAAATAATGCAGACACTGTCCCGAATAATGAGGGCTGCCCAGAAGTAACAGCAATCAGTCAAACAGTTAGTTTGGACAGCTGGAATCATGTTCCAAAGGAACAAGTTTTTGTACTCTAGGAGATCCGTGTCCATGGCCTCTCCTGCAAGGTTTTTACCTGCACAGTAGGCCATCCATAGCCTCTGATGGATTGCATTTTGTTTTATGGGGTAGGCTAGCATCACCCCAACCACACCTGGGTTATGTGTGGCTATGAGTTCAGCTGCGATTTGGTCGAAAGTAGCTTGGTTATCCTGGTGGACCCATCAGGGAGTTTAGCCATAGGCTGGGATCAATAGTCTGTCGGAGAATCTGTACTTGATGGTCAGCTGCCAAGCTGAGCATTTCACATTTTGAGCATACTTTTTCCAAATGACAACTGTGGGACTCTTATGGCCTATGCTGTCAACAATCTGCTGAACAGAGTGGGTCATCTTTAGGGGATTACTGGGGTGATCAGGAAGAGGAAGGGTATCTCATGCACCCCACAGGCTGCTTCTGCTGCAGGTCGGCCATAGTATGGACCATGGCATCCTCTTGTAGCATTTGTTTTATCTGTGTATGGGGGTTCATTTGTTTTTCTCAGGCAGGTCAATATCATGCAAAGTGTTTTAAATCATTGTCTCAAGCTTTTCCTTCTCATGCGCAGAAATAATGGCAACTGGAGGTGCTGATGGTATGCTTTGAAAGGGCAATGGTAGGCCCAAGCCTCCCCCCATCATGGGGGTCACCATGTTGGCATCACACATGATAATCGTCATTGCGTTGATGACATAGGGATGTGCTATCATAGTGAGGGTCCCCACCATCTTGTGAATGGCAGGGTGGGGTTACTGGACCATAGTAGGGGCATGGCTGGGCATTGTACTCGGAGATGTCATCATCAGACTTATCCTCCCCAGATGACGTGATGTCAGTGGGGGTATAGCCACCCATTGCTTTAACGTGACCAGTCAGAACCTCCCTCTGATGGTGCAGTTTCACCATCTTGTTTTCACATTCCTCTTGACTAACTTTTGCAATATTCTGTTCCTCACCCTTTGTAACCTGTTTCTGAATTACTCAATATGCCGCGCTCAATTTGCAATTGTCCCTATGTTCCCTATCCAGCTCATTATGTACCTGGTTCAAGTCATCTTGGACTCCGTCCAAGTCCTCTCAAAGTTGATTGTTAGTTTTACTTTAAAAAATCATTCATTTACAACAATTGTCTTTTATCTTGCCTCAAATTTTCATATTCATTTTTCAACATACATATTTCCTGTTGATTACCTTCAACAGAACAGTGCAGAAAAGTCTATTTCTCATTGCCTAGGGACTGAAGTTCAGTTTCCAGTTCCTGCTCTTTTCTCAAATATTTATTTGCCTGCAATCCCATCTCTCTCTTAAGAGACAAGAGTTTGCAGTTTGAGGGTTTTAAACTTTGATTTGGAGGCTTCTAAAGCAGCATAGAGAGCTGCGATCACTAGCGTCACACTTTTTGGCTGTTTGGCTCGACTCTGAGTACTGGATTGAGATCCCCAATATGGGTTTTCGGATTGACTTGCATCCAGAGAGAAGTCAGTCCATCTTCCATGGGAGGCGACAAAGTTGGAGATGTCGAGTCTCAGATCTGTGCATATATTTGAAATAGTGGCCATTGTAGTACTGGTAATAATCAATGGGGAAGCTTGAAATCAGTATCTGTAAGAGGCAGCCATGCTATGCATCAATCACAACTGGCAAAACCAGAAAACAAGCAGGCTACTGTACTCTCATAGTCTTTTAATTCAAAACTGCCGTTGGGCATGGTGATTTGGCATCGACCATGACCAGTAAGCAGCCAGACTTTAGAAGTTACTATGGAGGGAGAAATAACAGGAGAGGTGATGTGGGTGTGCATACCTACTGTCCTTACAGGAAGGGAAAGTTTTCAAGCAGCAAGTGAAACTTTGCAAACTCTAAATCACCTGCACACGGTCGCCAATTTGTAAGGGTGTCTATCCCTGATCAGGTTCTTGGCAATAATTAGAGATGTAAAGAAGTCACAGACAAATTGCATATCAGTAATAAATTCATTTATTACTACAAACGGATATCACAGTTGCCATAAACAGTTCTTACCATAAGGAACTGGGAGCCAAAGCTTAGTGTTCCCCTATACCCCAAGGAGTGAAAAAAGTCTCTGAGAAGAAGCCGTAATGCATTACATTACATATGATGATAATTACCATAGTTACCAGAAGAGAGAAACATTTCTAGTTACAGGTGATGAGCCCTACTGGCTAAAATAAGGTGGCTCCACAGTTATAGATAACATTATACAATTTCGCTATCATCATTTCTTAGAACAAAGAAGGTACAGATGGTACATGTAAAATACAGGATGCAGTGTAATTATACACAAATCCAAAAGGTGGTAATGCATTTTAAGGTATCGGAATGACAAAGACATAAATGTCTTGGCTTACTATATGCAAGTTCCATGCATTAGAGAAAATAAAGTGAATTATAATTATTACGTATCCTTACATATCATGACATCTACTCTCTTATGGTAGATGCCTGTGCCCTATATGTTAGTATGAAATGTGCATAATATGTGTAACAAAAGAGTTGTCTGAGTTGTATACTAGGATTCCAGTTAGGGTGTATGGACCTCACATAACAGTACCATAAACATTAAAGTGAAACTTACAATAGAAAATGAAAGAAAACACAAATCCAAACCTGGCCAGTGGAATCCCCTTTTGATTTACAACACTAAAGGAAAAACATTTAGTAACAACTTATCTCTCAAATCTTTACTAAAATGAAATATAACTGTCTAATGTCATTTCATCCACATTATATATACAGAAAAGTTAAACTGTTCCTATTTCCCAAGGAAATAGTACACATTCCAAACATCTTCACTCTTTTCATGGAGGTCTGTAAGCAGAGGTTTTTGTATAGCATATCAGAGGGCACACACTGTATCTTATACTATTCATAAAGAAAAAATGGATGGTGAGATAGAGTATATAAATCTCATTCATTTGAACTGCCGGAAATTGGGGGGCATGACTAAGGATTCAGCCAGGGTGTCAAGTTTTAAGTTGCTAACCATTCGCCAAGGCGGCTTGGAAATTTCCCACCAAGCTTCTCTGGCGATGTAGAACATATAAAAGGAAGCAGTTTTAGTCATCCCTAGATGCCAGTCTTTTACTTGAGGGGCATCTGCTTGCCTCCATCACATCAACAGCTGACATTTGGCCACCATGGCGGCTGTCAGTAGTAAATATTTGCAGGGCATGACAGGTAGTGGAAATATCTCTGAGTCATCTAGGATCTAGAATACTGGGTTATTGGGTCGGCACATGTTCGGCATGCGTTCCATTCAGTCTGTGATGCTTATTTACCATGACTGGATTTTCGGGCAGTACCATAAGATATGGGATATTGTTCACGAAGAGATGCCACACCTCCAATATGTAATGATGGTATTAACTCCCATATGTACTAACTTGTCTGGTATTCTGTGCCAGCATCCCAATATCTTCTTCTGCATGAGTTGATATTTGGGATCTGGAGTTGCTCTGTGGGCCTCTCTCCAACACAGACTCCGTGAGGTTGCTTCTGTCTGTCTGACATGCTAGGTTTGTTGCCTACTTTTGCCTATGTGTGTCCCAATCTAGAATGTGATAGGTCTGTATATGTTTATATTTGTACCCTATCTTACCCTTTGATAGTTTTCCACAGGAGGTGATAGTGTGTAGTAGGTTAGACTGCTTGAGGTAATGGTTCAAGGTAAGTCAGGGTTGCAGCCCGTGTTGCAACTGGAAGTATTTCCAGAAGTCCTGTTTAGATAATGCATAATGTTCTTGGAGTTGTGTGAATGATTGAAAGGAGCTTGTGTCAGGGTCAGGCAGATGACACAAGCATATAATTCCTTAACTGACTCAGGAGTCCCAGCAGATTAGAGTGCATGCTATTGTTAAACATGGGTCATGTCAGAGAGGCTCATGTTGTCCATGGAGGAGTCCTTTCACCCACTCCAGAGTAAGGATCTTCCCTGCTTTGTGGGAGAAAGACATAGCTTCCAAGGAAATGAACTTGGTGGCCTTCCCTCCACCAGGCTGACTGCAAGCTGGGTTATTCCTGTGATCATTTGCTCAATGTCGATTCATATCAGGGATTACTTTGAGTCATTAGTTATCCAACAGAGTGTCTGAGCAATCACACCACTAATATGGTATGCCCATGGCCATGGTAAATTCCATCAGCCAGATTCTAAAGGGGCTCTCAGGATATGGGGATTCTACCTCGGACACCGATTACCCCAGAGGAACATTGTAAAAAGGGAGTCCACCTTCTTCTACAGTGTGTGGGAAATTTGGAGGGGGCATTATGAAGACTGTAAGTAAGTCTGGGCATTACCATCATTTTAAGGGCTGCAGTCTTTCCTGTTGATTATAAATTAAGCTTGGCCCATCTTTGCATATCTTGCTTTAAGCAGTCCAAAAGTGGTAATAAGTTTTTAGCTACCAAATCCTGCACATTTGAGGTGATAAGCATCCCTAGGTACTTAATCTTAATCCCTTCTGGAGCCCATGACATATTCTGCGTGTCTGTAGTGGCCCAAGCAGGGTCTGTCGCTTTTATGGAGAGAATCCCTGTTTTGGCCCAATTTATTTTGAGGCCCAAGATATTGCCATTTTGTACAAGGGTGCTCAGAGCTACCAGTAAGCAGAACTTAACTTCTAATAGAGAAGAAAGAGGTCATCTGCATATAGCAGTGTGCTATACCAGTATGTCTGGTTTCCTACCTTGATTCCTTTAATGTTCTAATTTTGCTGTAGGGTTGTATTAAGTGGCTCTATGGCCAGTAAGAAAATCAGGGGCTAAGAGGCACCCTTGACATGTGCCTCAGTGGGATGGAAATGATTCAGAAAGGATACCATTCATGAGTATCCTTGCTAGAGGACTGGCATACAATGTTTTAATCCAGGTGAGGAAGGTGCCACTTATTCCTATGCTGTAATGTATATCATATACTATCCCACTCCACCGAGTGAAATGACTTCTGTAGCTATAGTTATGTAGGCCGAGATTTCATGGACATGTGTGCTCTTGGTTTAAGTCTAGCACTGCTCTTATATTACTAGAAGCTTGTCTCCCTTTCTTAAAGCCTGATTGGGACTTATGGATCAAGTAAGGGAGGGTTATCTCTAAGTGTGTGGCCATGACTTTAGCAAGAATCTTTTTATCTACATTCAATAAAGAGATAGGTCTATGTAGTTGGTGCATTTCATTGTGTCCTTGCCAGGCTTGGGTAAAACGGTGATGGCTGCATCTCTCATAATGGGAGAAAGTGAACCATTCAGATGGGCCAGGAGGAAGATCCTATGGAGGTGGGGGACAGCAAAGGTTCAAATACCTATTAAAAAAAATGGGCAGTAAGGCCATCTGGACCTGGGGCCTTTATTTTGCTAAATCATGAATGCCTCGGGAAGTCTCTTCCTGTGAGAGCTCCTTATCTACAGTACATGCTATATCATTGGGAGCTTGGCTAATGTAATTTTAGAGAAAAAGGTTTGTTTCTTTGTCCGCTGGAGTACCTGTAGGTTAGAAGTATACAGCATTGAGTAGTAGTCTCTAAAGGCCCTGTTAATACCTTTTAGGTGTGTTAGGAGCTCACCTTAAGAAGATTGCACATGGCAGATTTGGATATCAGCTTATTTCTTCTTAAGCTACTGTATATGCTAATAATTTCCAACTCTTTCACCATTCATTGAAAAAGGGAGCAGCGAGCCTTGTATAAATATGGTGAGGGACAAGGGTAGTCCCAAAGGTCCCAGAAGCTAATCATCAGGAAGCACAGCATGACTGAGGTAGGTCAGGAGGTTAAAGGAGGATGTCCCCATATTGATGTTTATATTGCCATATTTTAAGATTCTGGGTATTTCTCTAATGATCTATTCAGAAACAAAAGTTTTATTATGGCCAAGAATTGCTTACCACAGCAGGCTAACATTTATGGATAAGTAATTTATGGACATGAGGATCAGCTGATTTTCCCGGATGGGGGGGAGGGTGGCAGGAGGGGTGAGACAATGGACAATTTGGCCTTGTACTTGAGGCTTAAAAGAAATGTGATCCCCATAATGACTGAAGTAGCCAGATCTGATGGACACTGGGGTTAAAGTCTTGTGCACAGACGTTCTGTTTTTTTCAAAAAGCACGGTTGAGGAACATCAGCAAATCCTATGTCTGAGGGGGAAGTTTCCTTTTTTGTCATCTTTCTCTAGTCTAATGAATACATGGGTGCCATATTGGAGTGGGGGTCAGATTAAAGGCTCCTGCTTGGGAAATGGAGACGATTCAGAATTTCCTGAATTTAGAAATATTCCTCATGTACGATATAATTGGTCTGTGTAATCTGCTCCGTATCTCAACGAGTCTACATTCTGTACTAATCATTGTATGTATTTACTATTATGGGACAAGTCAACCTACTGCATTAACATTGTATGTACTTATTATGGTACAAATCTTACTACTATGGCTCAATACCATATTACTGAATTTTTTGGTCTTATTTAACTCTGGGTTGTCTCTACCCACAGAATCTCTGTTATACTATATGTACTATACCTTTTTTCACTACTACATGCACCGTGTTAATTCCTCACTCTTATGCCTGTATACTATGTTATTCTGACGAGAAGCCTTTGCATAAAAGTATATGACTCAAAGGGTTGTAATTCTGATTTTCTCAATAAATAAATAAAGAGAGCCCTTGGTAAAACAAGAACTAAAAGACAATGGAAGATGGGACTAGAGAGGGACCCCTCTAAGGGTGGGCCTGGTGGGTGGGCAAATCTCTTGGACATAGGATAACATTATAGCAGGGTGGAGGGGGAATTTGGTGGGAACTTACAATGACATAGTCTAAAATATCTAGTGTTGCTTGCAAAAAGACACAAAGGGAGTGCATTGCTCCTGATGCAGTAGCTATAAAAGTGGTGACTACAAACATTAGGTCCACCTGTTCCAGGAAGGGACCTCTAGGGGGTTTCCTGTGTCAGCAGGTAATTCTCACCTTGAAGTCAAATGTAATATTTCAGTACCTCTTGACCATCGAGAGAGGAAAGGGGGCGAACATGCAAATGGTTACACATCAAATGCTATTTGTTCTTAATCCAAGGGTCATTCAGTTGTTTATACATAGTTTAAAGTTTAAGTTAGCTTATTTAATGTTAAGTGTGCGTGCAGTGTCGTGTGCCCTGAAAGGTCATCCTTCTGAAGGAGATGTAATAGAGTAATGGTCCTCCACCCTCATAAAAGAAGGGTAGCTATTTTAGTTAGAAAAGATGTGCCCCAGTGATAGATCAAGTGGAGGAAGATGAGGAAGGCAGATTTGTAAAGATTACTTTGACATATAGAAGGTAATCCCTGCATCCTGCTGAATATCTACATCCCCGAGACTAGTCTGGAGAGGCTAGCATTTTTTATATGCCACCTCCTTAGAACCCTAGTGGAGCAGGGCCCCTTATTTTTGATAGAAGGGGGCTTCAATTGCACACCGGAACCAGAGTTAGCTAGGAGTGGATTGAAAAATAATGACCCACCAGGGGAGGGCAGGAGGTTAAAGTGAATGCTTGTGAAAGGGGGCCTCACAGGGGTATGGAGATTCGCTCATTGGAAAGATCAGGATTATACTTTCTTTTCACAGAGAAGGATTGGTTAAGTCTGTTTGCTGTGGAAGAGGTCTGTAAATTTTGCTATTGTTTTTTAAGCTACAGGAGAGAAGGATTAGTTAATTCTACTTGCTGTTGAGAGAGTTGATGTGTAGAGGATTTTTGTAAGTTTTGATTTTTTTTTTTATGTAGCTTAAAGTGCAATTTAACATAAAGGTTTCTGTGACTGGAGTGACTGTAAAAGGTCTCCCACCCACCTCTTCCACCAGCCTTTCTTAAATACTGAAATACCAATGGAGGCTGGGGTTGAAGGCTGTGAGGGAGGAGGTTGGGGAGCTGCAAATTGACCTGAGCCCTCAGAGCAGGTCAGGAAGGAGGAAACAAGGAACAGCCATATGCGCTAATTCAGTGTATAAATATATAAAACTTATGAGTAGGTCTATAGTCCTTATGAGTAGGATTGTGGTTTCTAGTTAGTACTGTAGTTGGCTGTCTTATGCTGTGTGCAAGGGCATTTAGGATTACAATTTCTCTTAGAGGCTGGGCTAGGATTAGTTAATTCTACTTGCTGTAGGGAGAGTTAGTGTGGACCATGAGTAGGACTGTAGGGTGCAATGGTTGTGGGACAGCAATGTGGATTACCATACTGTGGAGGCTGGGATGGTACCCAATATGCCACAGGCTAAGGAGGCTTGAGGAAGAGGTTCAGTGGCTTGGCAGGGAGCTGGGAAGGTTGAGGATGAGGGGAGGATTGCATTGGTAGGAGGGCTGACATCTGAGAGTATTGTGGGGGCACCACAGAGAAGGAACAGTGGGTCAACGGAGGGGCCAGGGGTGGGGGCAAAGTAGACAGCAAGCCTGCTGACCAAATATGGACTTTAATAGGACCTAGAAAAAGAGGAGCAGCAGTAGGCAGGAGGGAGGAGAAAACATATAGTAAGGCAAAGGGGTAGGGAACATATTTGCTGTACTAGCAACACATGTGAAAGAGGACACAGGAGGAGCTTGCACAGGTGATAGTACTCACAAAGAGGAGGGAGTGAGGGAATTACTAGTGGAGAGATTGAGCATGGCGCAGCAGGGGAGGGATAATACTTGGAGAGGTGAGGAGGAGAGGGAGGGAGGTTGACAGTCAAACAGGAGGAGGGGTGGGGTCTCAATTGAGAGAGGCAGGGGAAGAAATTGTGGCACATAGTAAAAGCACCATCTTGAGTGGTCCGAGAAATGAGAACCTGGGTGGGGGTGGGTGATTGGCACAAGGAAAGAGGAAGAAGGTGTACTGGTGTCGGGGACTCCATACCAAGGGACTCAGATGGGACAGCAAGGGGAGAGGCATAGTCAGATATGGGTGAGTCCATACCAGGATTAAAGGCAGACAAGGCAGGACGGGCAATCCTAAAGTGTGTAAGGAGGGTAGAAGAAACCACACATTGTGGTACATCTGGGGACAAAGGACCTAGTGGGAGAAACAGTGGATGTAACAGGGGAGAGGACTGAGGAAGTGGGAAGGTTGTGCAAGGAGACTGGGAGTCTGGCCTTCTCCAGGTGCTCCCAGTACCCTCTTGTAATTACAGTGAAAGAGAGGATTGAGAGTTGAACACATGGTTGGTAGAATGGTGTCGAACTACGGAGTATGGGGTTGTAGGTGGCTGGGGCAGTACTGGGATGATAATCTGTTTGCAAGGGACAGACTGCACCTGAGTGGGGAGGGGAAGGAGGTATTAAAGCAAAGACTGGGCAGGTATATTGTGACAAAGGTGGATTTAAACTAGATGGGGGGTGGCAAGTGGACAGCAGGTAGGCAGGGATCTGATAGAGTGGAGTCACAGCCTGCACCCCAGACTAGCAGGGAAGGACTCAGGGCAGCCAAAAAGGAGGGAGTAGAAGGGAGGAAATGGAGGCCAGTGAAGGGAAGGGGGCAAGATGGAAGGTGGTCTCGCTGAATGCAAGAAGCTTAGACAACAAATCAGCTGAGCTACAGGCACTGTTAGCAGTGTGGAGGGTGGTTATTGCAGCTGTCACAGAAATGTGGGCAACTGAGCACCGGGACTGGGATCTGGCAATCCCAGGATACAAATTATACAGGAAGGACCGTAAGGAGGGGGGGTGGGGTGGCAGTCTATGTGAGGGATGGGATCAAATGCACAAGGGACAAGGGGGAGGAAAGGAGAACAGAGGCAATCTGGCTGCAGTTCCTAGACTTGAGAGGTAGGAAACTGAGGTCTGGGGTGGTATACAGGCTGCCATACCAGTCTGAGGAGCTTGACAGGGAATTAGTGGGACAAATTAGAAAGGTATGTAGAAAAGGGAAGGTGGTCATTGTGGGGGATTTCAACTTGCCAGGGGTTGACTGAAGCATTCTGGTCACCTCCAGTGCTAGGGAGCAAGTGCTCCTGGATGCAATCCAGAAGGGTCTCCTGACACAGTTGGTTAGTGTATCTACTAGGCTAAAGAACCCTTTAGATCTGGTATTGTTGAATGGGGAGGCAGGGAAATAAAGGTGGAGGACCTACTAGCTGACAGCGATCACCAAACAATGTGGTTTAATATCATGATGTGCGGGGAGCCAGAGAAATCAGTTACTCAGATGGTAAACTTCAGGGGGGCAGACTTTGGGAGGATGCAGGTAGTACTGAAAGGGAAACTGGAGGGCATAAGGCAGGAGATGGATGCGGAGCAGAAATGGGATATTATTAAATAGGGGATTACAGAGGCAACAGAAGCCTGCACCAAGACACAGAGTAAGAGGAACAGAACAAGAAAACCATGCTGGTTGAATAGCAAGGTAGTGGAGGTGGTGAGAGCAAAATGAGAGGCACACCAGAGGTATAGGAAGACAGAGAAGGAAGTGGGCAGAGAGGAGTATGCAAGACAGTCCAGGGAGGTGACCAGAAAAGTGAGAGAAGCCAAGGCCCAGAGGGAGCTGAGATTAGCACAGGGAATTAACGAGGGCTGGGGAGAAAGACTTTTTCAGATATATCAGGGAGAAAAGGAAGTGCAAGGAGACAATAGTGAGGATAAAAAGGGGTGGGGAGTGGACAGAAAAGTGGGAGGGGTAGGCAGAAGCACTGAATTAATACTTTTGCTCAGTGTTCACGGAAGAAAAGGGGATGGCTACCACCATGGGCTGGGAGGGTGGGGACAGGGGAAGAGGAGGTGACAGATGTAGAAATGAAGGCAAGTAGAGTTCTAGAGAGACTGAGGGGCACTGAAGGTAGACAAGGCACCAGGGCCAGTTGGTATCCACCCCAGGGTGCTGAGGGAGATGGTGGAGGTGTTGGCAGAGCCACTAGTGGATCTGTACAGCACCTCACTGGAGTCGGGATGTGTACCACTGGACTGGAGGATGGCACATGTAGTACCATTACACAAGAGAGGACCAAGGGATGAACTGGGTAATTATCATCTGGTAAGTCCCATCTCCGTAGTGTGCAAACTCAAGGAAACAATACTAAAGGAAAGACTGGTATCGTACCTGGAGGACAGTGGTCTCCAGGATGTGAGGCAGCATGGGTTCGTTTCAGGGAAGTCTTGTCAAACCAACCTGGTACAATATTATGACTGGGTGACAGGTGAGCTGGATAAAGGTCATGCGGTGGATGTTCTTTACTTGGACTTCTGCAAGGCCTTCGATTCTGTGCCTCATGGGCGGCTTGGGGACGCTAACTAGTGTAGGGGTGGGGTGAAAATAATGAACTGGATTACAAACAGGCTAAGGGAGACTGCAATGGGTGGTGGTGAGAGGGGAGCTCTCAACTCCAAGGTCGGTGATGAGTGGGGTGCCACAGGGCTCTGTGTTGGGGCCAGTATTATTTGGGCTCTTTATATCAGACATTGCACATGGGGTGGAGAGCAAGGTAAGTCTGTTAGCTGACAACAACAAAATTGGAGCAGTGGTGGATGGAGGGGAGGGATGGAAGTAGTTGCAGGGAGACCTAGGCAAGCTAGAGGAGCGGTCAGAGAGGTGGCAGCTGTGGTTCAATGCAAAGAAGTGTAAGGTTATGCACTTTGGGGTGAAGAACCCAAGGAGAGAATACTGGCTGGGGGGGGTTAAGCTGGGGATCACTGAGGAGGAGAAGGACCTAGGGGTAATGATAACAGGGACCATGAACAACACTGCCCAGTGCAGAAGAGTGGCTGCAAAAGTGAACAAAATGCTGGGGTGCATAGCGAGGTTTTTTTCATCCAGGCGAAGAGAGGTGATCTTGTCCCTCTACAGGTCACTGGTAAGGCTGCACTTAGAGAACTGTGTGCAGTTTTGGAGGCCATACCTAAAGTGTGGTATCAGGCTACTGGAGAGGGTGCAGAGGAGGGCAACAAACATGATATGTGGCATGGTGGGGAGCGACTATGAGAGCAAGCTGGGAGACCTGAATATGTACACCCTGGAGGATAAAAGGGACGGGGTGACATGATAGAGACATTCAAGTATCTGAGGGTAATCAATAAGGATGGGGCAGATGGGGTCTTTAAGCTAAGGAGGGGAGGGACACCGGGGCATGGGCTAAGAATAGAGGGGAGATTTAGGGGGAAATGAGGAGACACTACTTCACAGATTGGGTGGTAGTAAAATGGAACGCCCTACCAGAATGGGTGGTATCATGTAAATCTGTGAACAGCTTTAAAAGGGCATGGGACAGGGAACAGGGGAGAGTGAGGGTGGGGGAGGTGGGAGTGGCAGTGGGATGACAAAGGGAGGGTGGGGCAGCTGCAAGCTAGGGGTGCTAGCTGCACACTTGAGCAGACTTAGATAGACTGGGTGGTCTGTTTCTGCTGGCACATTCGTATGTTCATATGTTCGTATCCACATTCACAATACTCTCATATAGACCTATTTCTAGTGGCCATGGAGTGGCTACATCCATTGCAAGGGTGCAAAATTAACCAGATCACAGCTTCAGATCATGCACCAGTGTTAGTAGACTTACTGGTGGAAATCACACTTAAAAATCCATGTTGAAGACTAAATGTCTCCCACCTCAATGAAGGAGAGGTCTGCCAGGCTTTGGGGGGAAGCCACACGGGAATACTTAGCCATAAATAGGGAGGGTGACGCATCAGATGTGACTCAGAATGGACTTAAAGCTGTGCTAAAAGGTCTCTGCATACAACACGCTACCCGTAGGAAGATAGAACATGAGACAGAGGAAAGACTTAGAAGCTTAAAGGCAGAACATAAAATAACTTTGGACCCGCGGGTCCAAACAAGACCCAAAGAATACCGAGATAAACTCACCAGGTGATTTGAGTAAAAAATAAAAGGCAATCTAATGTATACTAAACAGAGGTACTATGAGGCAGGTAACAGAGCAGGGAAGCTCCTAGCTTGGCAGTTGAGACAACAGATTATCAGCAGGGCAGTTCTGATGGTGAGGGGAGAGGGTGGAGAAGGCGCGTTACACATCAACCTAGAGGATATCACTAAGATGTTTGCCAAATTCTAGCAAGACCTCTGTGAGGACTCTTGGGGACGAGAAGATGACAGAGCCCTTGTAGATTTTTTGTCATCAGTGAGACGGGTGCAATTTAGGGGGTCAGTGGGGCAGTCGCCCCCTCTTGCATTGCAGGCCATTTTTTTTTTTTGTTATTCAGTCCCTGGCTCCACCCCCACAGTCCCTCTGGACAGTTGTTGCCCCCCCCATTGAAAGTTGAAATGGCCCCCCTGCAGTGAGACTCCAGCAGCTTGCTGCAGAAGAAAGAGAAGGACTCGAGACACCTATTTCTCAGGCAGAGATTAAAGGGATGATACAAAACTAAAGCGTAGTAAGGCACCAGGTACAGATGGTCTCCCTGCTGAATTTTATTTGAAAAAATGGGAGACGCCTATACCATCGCTGTAATTTACCAAGATACTGGAGGGAGGGAACATGATCCTGATTCTTGAAGACAAGCCCAGATAACAGTTATACCCAAGCCTGGGAAGGATCCACAGTTCTGTAGTTCTGACAGACCCATTTCCCTTCTCTCAGCGGATGTGAAAATATTCACATCCTTTATGGCAGGAAGACTGCAGGAGGTAGTAGGAAACCTGGTGCATGCAGACCAAATGGGCTTCATTAAAGATCAAATGCGCATATTCCATGAAAAGCTTCAATCCCCTTGAATACACATCCCTGTGTCGTGATTAGTGTTTCCTGAAAATATAATGCAGTTTGGTTTTGTGGTTTTCTTTAAATCAGCATTTGTTAATGTGCTGTGCAGTAACTGAAAATGGTGAAGAAAGAATGAAGATGTTTCTGTTCCTGTCAGTGAGCAAGGACATAATACCTGTCCTTCCTGCTGCTTCTGCAGTCAAGTCCTTGATTGACTTAATAAGCTGTTGCAGTCCCTAGTTACAACAGTCTGTTGAAACTACTTGAAAGAAAAAAAGAAAAAATACTTTCATCTTGTGTTATATGGTGGGGGACAGAGGGTAGCAGGGTGCAGCAGCCTCAGCTGTTTGTGCAGGATGCATCAGGGTGCATCAGCCATGACTGTGTGGAGAAGACAGTGGGCAACAGGTTGCAGCAGCTTCAAATGGGGGCAGGAGACGGGGCTTTTGGGGCAGGGGAAAGGAGGAAGCAGAGAGCTGCTGCCTAAACTGTCAGGCAGAAGACAGGCATCAGGATGCCGTATAGTATTTCTGGTTATACACCTACATGATGTATTTGCACACAGAAACACTCTAAGAACTGAATTTTATGAGTTCATACAGTACATGTTCCTGAAATAGCAGAGTGTAGCAGACACACATCTGTCAATCTGACATTAAAACAAAATTATCACATGAACATATTTATTGAGGCTATATTAAATGCATGCTGCTTCTACGAATTAATGGAATGTGTTTATTTTATATCCATTATACAGCCAGAATAGAATGCTGAGTTTTGATGACAGAGAACTGAGAGCTGTTGATACAGAAAATGTTATTTCTCACAGATTCATTCATACCACTTCAATTCAGCACTGAACTCCCAAATGATCAACTTTTTATGAGAAAAGAAATATTTTAAGCATCTCTGTCTAAACACAAACCAGACGGGTTAGTAACAAACTCTGAGTGAAAACAATTAGCTCTACGGACTGTTGCAGCTAGGGACTGCAGCGGCTTATTTAGTCAATCAGGGATTTAATTGCTGAAGCAGCAGGCAGGACAAGTATGATGTCATTGCTCAGTGACAGGGACAGAAACCGCCTTCACTGTTTCAATAACTGCCCGAGCATATTAACTGATGCTGATTTAAAGAAAACCACAAACCCAAACAGCGTATGAGAGTGCCAGTGGAGAGCTTTTAAAACTGCTTTTAAAACATACTTATTTGCTTGTGCCTTTCTGATTTTTAGCGTGTTTAATTGCACGCTTTAAGTCTTTTAATTGTCTTATTTATTTGTGAATTGTTCGCTTAGAAAATTGTACAGTGCTTTGATAGTTACTGATATTGCGCCTATAAATAAACGATTATTATTTTCAGGAAACACTACTCATGACACAGGATGTGAATTTAAGTAAATTCAAGCTTTTTATAAAATATGTGTGCATTTGATCTTTAAGGGTAGGGTCCTGCAGGACAATATCCACAGATTCCTCAATATATTTAACCACACAGAAGAAGGCCAAGCAGCCACAGCTGGCCCTTTCACTAGGTGCTGAAAAGGCATTTGATAGGATACGGTGGGGTTACCTTAAGGGATGCTGGAGGCAATGAGTTTTGTTGGATTTCAACATGCATAGTGTGATCGCAAATTCTCTCACTGTAAGTATTACCTGAGCAACCACTCCGTCGTCACGGGCAAAACCACACCACTGGGTTTTGTCTTAACGTTGCTTTATTTGATCAAATATCTCACACATGCATGTGGGACTTCTACAATGGAGAAGTTCCTGATTACAATTTACAGTAGCTTTTATAAGCTAGATTTTGCACTTCTTATCTTGAAAAATACCAACATTTCAGTATAGCCAATCATAAGACAGCATAACAAGTTTTCAGCAATGTAAAATAAAACATGCAATTCATTTCTTTCCCATTACTGCCTGATACATATGCCTGGGTCAAGCTGACCTGAGAGAGACAATGAGTTTCACTCACACCATAGCAACGTACAGCTTATCTTCAATGCCACCACGTGCTCTTATCTTTTATATTTTGTCCAAGCTCGCTATGCAGGCTGGTACAACCAGTTCTTCTCAGTTTTATCTAGCTTTCTGTTTTTTACAAATGTACTTCAAGTAACCTCAGTACAAATTCTATAACCCTTAAAAGAACAAAACATGAACTCAGAAATGTCTACTACATTCATTATTACTTTGTTACAGCATGGCTTTTAAAGCAAGCATAGCTTCAAGGCATTTAATAGCAAATATAGCTTTAGGATATATAAAAATTCCCTCACACTATCCCCCCTTTTGATACTACGTATCAACTAACCGATCCCTTTTTACTTTTTTTTCGCTTTATATTTTGGTCACAATCTGGCTCATTTTGTAATGGAAAACACCCCCTCCAGTTTAATGGGGTCCTTTGTTTGGTTGTCCAAGGGCAGGTGGGTGGCGTCCCATGACACCATTGTGTTGCACAGGCATTGTAGGAGAAGTTTGATTAGGACAGTCAGTAGCCAGAGTGCCAATATGACCACTTACAAGTACTGTCACCCAATGGAGAAGAGCACCCCAGTCACCAACTACGCTTGTAAGCTATGACCATGGGTCCCATATTTATGTGTAAGTGTTTAGAAAAATGCAAGGTTGAATTTAGGATATCTCGCCACGGCCTCATTTTATGCTTTTAGCTATTTTTTTTTTTCTCATTGTGTAGAATTTTACAATTAACCCTTTTAAAGTCTTACACGCATTATTAAGTGACATAGTGGTATTTTCCACTTGCAGCCTTTTGCTACTAGATATACTAATTTACATGTTGGCATCATTTAGTCATTTACTAACCATTTTACCTTTTACTAGCCCTTTAGCAATTTACACTAGCCATTTTACACCTTTTATTTCCTCAGTTTTATGGTTAGCCAACTACACATTGTTGATAAAAGTTTGGTCACTGATTACTAAAACCTTGGCCACTGACCACTGTTAATAATTTTCACCCTGAAGATAGGAGGCCCCTGAGGGACCGAACATTCACAAAAATTGAACATAAATGTAAAGATATTAGTAAATAACTGAAGGTTACAAAAAACAAAAAAAAAACTAAACATTTCTACTTTTAGACTGTTAGACTAGGTGACTAGGTATATGATTTAAAACTGGTTGCCAGCATACACATAGTCGAGGCATTTATAAAAGCATCCTGTTTTGGAGTTGGCACAGGGTGGTTACAGACGGAACACAAATCGTGAGTTTGTAAAACATATATACAGAATTGAGGATGTCAACACCACAATTGAAATATGTGAAAATGCTAACATGTGACACCACATATAACACAATATAACATGACAATTTTGTTGATGAAAAGAGTTCATGGAATTCACTTTGAGAGTGAATAAGGTAGATGCTACCTTGTGTTGAGGTGGCACACCCTGGGAGCTTGATTGAAGAATCTGTTGATAATGTCTCTTGACAGATAAGTCCTTATAAAACATAACAGTCCATGAAATTAACAGTTCATAAGTTCATATAAGTATCCACAGGTTGATGTAGTTACAGTACAGATGAAATGTCATTTGCAGAATGGTGGTAACCCCACAAGGCATATGGGGCAATGCAGACAGTAATTTAAAACAAAACACCAGCATAGTAGAAAAGTCAGTGTTCATTTTGTGCTAGCTGCTGGATGGCTGAGTAGTAGACACACTGGCCAGGGGTGCATTGAGTCCTTTAATGGAATAGCCACACACACAACACCTGGCATGGCATTTGTTTTGTCGAGTTGATTACACCCTTGCATAAAGATTACCAGTCCATAAAAGGTAACAATTGACAATAAACCATTAAGAACACAGTCCATAACAGAGCAATAGGGTTGTAGAAAGTACCAGCCATGTTTGGAACAAGCAGCAGCTAAGAAAATAGATGTATTGCTTGAAGGTCAATTGAAGCAGAATCTTTCGCTGGAGTTGGGGAGTGCCCTTCCCAGACTTAACTTCATAGTAAGCAGAAACAATAAGCTTGATTGCAGAGTCTGCACTGACTGGACCTTCTTCAGTTGATTTAAAGTTCTACAAATAGGTGTAATTTTGCTGAAAACATTACACTTGCAGAGTGTAATAATAACCGGATTCATGCAATAGTCCTTATTAGGAACCAGTCAGGCACAAAGATGGTGATAACATCAAAACTGTGGCAGTTGTTTTTCTTGTTAAGAAAAAAGATGAAGGTCTTGGCAACTTAGATGAAAGTATTACTCTGTTGAACGTGGAGATCTTATGTGTGCCACACCTTGGAAACCTGCAAACTTGCAAAGTGTGTTAGACACTGAATTAAAACACATAAATAACAATCTTTAAACCAATAACTTCTTGTTTTGTAAAGAGTGGTGTGACAGAGCCTAAATTCTGGCAATTTAGAAAGAGAAAAATAAAATTGGACATTAACCGCACCTGGGGGTGCAGGCCAAGGTTCAATTATACCATTTGACCATCTGTAAATCATGACAGTGTTATGGTTACCTCCTGCTTTTAAATTACAGAAGCAGTTATGACAGTGATGAACATTATTTCCCTGTCTGTTGCAAGCAGGCCTGACTGAGACCTGAGTTATAAAATCTTGTAATGTTACAATACATAGATACATAGACAGTGTCAGCAGATAAGGGCCTATGGCCCACCCAGTCCACCCATTTGAGCCCGCAAGTCCAGCCTGTTTTCCCAGAAGTCTGTTTTCCCTTACCCCTGACCTCCAGAACTCCTCCATGTCCACCCCATGCACCCTCAAATCCCGTGACCTGCCTCAGCCCCCACCACTTCCTGTGGCAGGGTGTTCCACTTGTCCACCACCTGTTCTGTGAAGAAATTCTTTCTCATGTTTCCTCTGAATCGCCCTCCCTCCAGCTTCATCCCATGATCTCTAGTCCTGAAACATCTTTTTCACTTAAAATAGTGTTTTTCTGCACTCTGTTTCTCCCTGTAAGATACTTGTATGTCTCTTATCATATCCTCTCTCTCCCTCCTCTCCTCCAGGGAGTACATGTTCAGTTCCTTTAACTTGTCTTCATAGGATTTGTGATGCAATCCATTTCTGCACCATTCTCACCCCTTGTACTCCCTTCAGACCCATTACCCCCTCTTCCTCAGTAAAGACTGAGCAAAAATACCTGTTCAACATGTCAGCTCCACTGTTGTCATTCTCCACGTGACTCCCATTTTCCCCCTTTAGTCTCACTATCCCTCCCTTTGTCTTTTTCTTTCTTTTACTTATGTACCTGTAAAAGGTTTTGTCCCCTTTAACCACTGATTTTGCAATGTTTTCTTCTGTCTGAGCTTTGGCTTCCCTTACTGACTTCCCTGCCTCCCTTTGTTTCTCCTGGTACTTCTCCCTATCCCCTTCTGCCTGTGTCTTTTTGTATTGCCTGAATGCTATCTTTTGGCTTTCACTTTTTTTTGCTCCTCTTTGAAAACCATAATGGTCTCTCTTCCTTTTCCTCTTGCTAACCTGCTTAATGCAGTTACACGCTCAAACATATTGTTCATAACAATATGCCTTTTACACAATGCAATTAGTGGACAAATACATATGTTGTTGGCCTATGCCAATTTAATAACAGTGCCTATTGCACCTGTGACAAGTGAAAAGGTCTACCTTCTTTACCCTGTATAGTGAAATACTCCAAAGTACTGAGGGGGTAAGGCTTGAAGCATAGGTTTGGAGTACAATCTAAATTTTGCATATTATAATTGTTAAAATTTAAAATGACAAACTTGCATAGAGTACACTCATTCTTTCGGGTACCTGTGAGTAATAAGACAAACAGAGCATTAATTTTACCTTTGGTTTTGCTTTGGAACATATTGTAGGGTGTCAAGCAATGCTGGTCCCAGTATTTAGGTTTGTTATGAGCATTAAAACGTTATATGTGAACACTTTTTCTGAATACACACATGATACAGTGTAGCAAGATGTATATCAAAACGTTATAACATAAACATGAAACATAAGCATGTTTGTAATAGAACAATTTCAGTATTGAGCATAATGCATAATGCATAAAATACATTTAAACAACACATATAGACTGTAAACTTAGCTTAGAGTCCAGAAATGTTAAGAGTACTATGAATTTACTGGTTGAAAATGCATTCATTGCTGTAAGGCAATGACAAAAGTTGTTTTGCATTTGTTTTAACAGGATAAGAAAGCTGAAAAGACAATCAAAAGAATGAATATGTGTGGACATACATACACAACTTTACCCTCCAGCGTAACTGATTACTTGCTGAGAGCAGAAACCCTTGTACCAATAATAGGTGTGAGATTTAACTGTTTGCACTAGAAAAAACAGAAGGGCTTGGGCTGGGTTATGCTGTTAAAATACCTTGGGTCTTTTTTTTTTTTAAACCTGTAAATAAGAAACAATTATTGGCAAATATACATTTTCTTTATTTACCCCTTTGGGGGACCAGTGATGTACCTTGCAAACCTTGCAACCTTTGTGGGTACTACACTGGAAGGATAGAGAAAGGTAGCTACCCTCCCCCAAACTCCTACTGGTGGAAGAGACAGCTTGAAGTGAAAGAGACAGCTCGAATACTGTAGCAATAAAAGGTTAACTGTGGATGGTGACATGATCCCCACCTACTACACTTTAAATTATAACAAGATAATATTACAATTAGTTTAGTAAGTTTCATACCTTACTATAAAGATGGGGAACTTCTTTTTCTAGAAGAAAGAGAAGAAACACAAACAACAAAACAAACACACACCAGTTTAAAAATAAAACAAGATTATTTCCATAGGATAAAAGAAGCCAAGCGTCCCTGGTTCCTTTATCCTAAGCATGACAAATGTCAGCTGAATTTATAAAAAATCCATATTGATGGTAATACGACGACTTCTCTAGAATGCATTTCAAAAGACAAAAAATGATTACACCATGGTCACACATAAAACAAAAGCCATTGTTTTTAACTGTAGATGGTAAACTCTCAAAAACAGCCGTAATAGTCCTTTTTTCAAAATCGTACTATATATATATATATATATATAAAAATATGGGGAGATGATGAATAATCCTCCCCTTCCAGCTGGAGTATTGCCTGTGTTGGCTGCAAGTCAGAAGCAGTGAGATAAGAAGAAAAGTTTGTTCCTCTTCACTTAGAATACTAGTTTTGCAATAAAAAGTCAAATTACATGGTTCACTCTTGGTGTGCTTTCATGAAAACATACATTTTGTGTGAAAAGTTGTGCTTTAGGTATGGAATACACATCAAGTTTGAACTGGTAGTAACATAAAATGTTGAAACACAAGAGGTCAAATAACGTGCAAAAGGTCACAGTGTACATGCAAGGGTCGTTCAAACCCAGTTATTTATTTTTTTTAGTGTCCTTGAACACTACTGATATTAAATGTCTTTACAATAAAACTGCTGGCCAAGACAGTACACACACATACACATACACAAAAAGAAATACTTAACACAAAATAAGACTGACATTGTTTCACACCAATTTGCTGAGGTAATGCCCATAGTTTCATTAGAAAACTGTACATTTTTTAGATATATGTGCTGCCTCCCCCTGTCTTGTAACACTGACAATTTTTAAATCAACACATTTATACATATCACCATGCCAAATCTTTCCAGAACAAAACACTTTTAAACACATTCTAACTCTTTCAACACCTTTAAAACACAACACAACGTACCATCTGTAAGTGAACACATCTTGTATAACATGGTTACACCTTTTGGCACCTAGCCAAAATATGGCACCCTGCCATTTTGCAAAAGTTTCTGGTTATAACTAAAAGTATGATAAAGCCATTTATAGCTGTTAACACATTACATCTTCACCTAGCAGTGGCTTGGCACATTGCTTGCAAACTACAAATCTTTCTGCACATTGCGATCTATATGACGTCATATCTCTTCACCTTCAACACTACCTGCTTCACCCAACAACTACATACAAAGTTCTTCACTGACCCTATCTAGGCAGCACAAATGTTCCATTAAAAATAAAACCAATTAAAACAGTCAGATATGAGGCAAAGAAGCCTCTTTCTTTTTACTGTAACATGTTATGCACTGAAGGCAGTCAATCCTGTCTCACAACCTTGACAACAGAACATAATTACAGAACACAAATATAAACTAGAAAATATGCACAAGAAAGAGCATTACCTTGTTTAGTATATGTATTACAGAAATAAAACAGACAGACATAAAACAACTTTGAATAAAAAATTCAGACTTACCCGGTGCCAAGGTATTTTTCTTCTTCTTTCCAATACACAAGTCTGAGTAAGAAAACTGACTGCAGGACCTTCATGATAATTTCCAAACACTGCAGCTATTAACCCTTTCAAAGATTTTCTTTTGGCCATTTTAGTAACCTGCCAAACCAAGTCTTTTTCCAGAGCTCTGGTTTGCAGTTTAAAAACAAAACAAAAAAATCTCTAACAGTACTAGGTTGAGATCCATCTGGTAGAGGTCCTGAGTACTTAGGTTTGGGACCAATGTTTCAGCCTCTATAGGAGGCAAGGGAACTTGAAATTAATACAAAAACTTGAAACTATACAGATAGGCAACATGGGGGTAGGAGTTTCAAATCATCCTGTTCTAGTCACCTACTGTGTGTACATCCACAGTAGTTTATTTTTCTTTCTCTAGATGTTGCTTATCTAACGTTACTTAATCAGCCGCTGCTTTTCTCCTAAAAGCAGCCTGAACTGTAAAAGCCATCATTGGCTCTAACAGTATATACTTGCAGCAAGCACAAATTACAAGTACAAAGGGCAGTGCAGTTGCCCTTGTAATTTGTTTGGTCAAACTTGTCAAACATACATTTTGCCGGTCCAGATAATACTAACTCTGGACCCAGCTATTTTTTTTTCCCTTGTTTCCCATATTATCTAGGCCTGTCCTTTATAGTGCACACTCGCTCCAAGGTATTCTTGTACTTACAGTGATGATGAGTGTCGCCAGCCCCTAGGCGTCACGTCCTGATGGGGTTCCACAAAATGTCCTTCTTTTGTCCAAGGGAAACAACCCAATCATGAGGTGACACGGATCGAAGAACTCATCCTGCCGACTACGCCAAAACTGTGATCGCAAATTCTCTCACTGTAAGTATTACCTGAGCAACCACTCCCGTCGTCACGGGGCCAAAACCACACCACTGGGTTTGTCTTAACGTCGCTTTATTTGATCAAATATCTCACACATGCATGTGGGACTTCTACAATGGAGAAGTTCCCTGATTACAATTTACAGTAGCTTTTTATAGCTAGATTTTGCACTTCTTATCTTGAAAAATACCAACATTTCAGTATAAGCCAATCATAAGACAGCATAACAAGTTTTCAGCAATGTAAAATAAAACATGCAATTCATTTCTTTCCCATTACTGCCTGATACATATGCCTGGGTCAAGCTGACCTGAGAGAGACAATGAGTTTCACTCACACCATAGCAACGTACAGCTTATCTTCAATGCCACTACGTGCTCTTATCTTTTATTTTGTCCAAGCCTGCCATGCAGGCTGGTACAACCAGTTCTTCTCAGTTTTATCTAGCTTTCTTTTTACAAATGTACTTCAAGTAACCTCAGTACAAATTCTATAACCCTTAAAAGAACAAAACATGAACTCAGAAATGTCTACTACATTCATTATTACTTTGTTACAGCATGGCTTTTAAAGCAAGCATAGCTTCAAGGCATTTAATAGCAAATATAGCTTTAGGATATATAAAAATTCCCTCACACTAGATACATTGTATAGCAAACCAGAGGCAGTGGTAAAACATACTTGCATACTAAGATGCCAGCAGGATAGGCCTAAAGGTCTATCCAATCTGCTCAAAAAGCAGCACCTGGTCAAGACACTGTTGCTCCTCCCCCACTGCCCCGTCATTTCCCCTCCGTCTCATCTCCCACCAGAGTTACACCTCCATTTCTGACATTCTCCACTTTACCTTCCCATTCTACCTGTCCCAATCTCTCTTGAATCCCTCCACTATATCAAAAACCACCAGTTCCATGCGCAGTGCATTCTATGGGTCCACCATCCTCTCTGTAAAGTAATGTCTTCTAGTCTGCCACTGAGTCTCCCACCAACCAACTTCATAGAATGCCGTCTGGTGGTCCCTTCCCTTAGCTGGAACACCATATTTGGGCTGAACCTTTTCACTCCTTTCGATATTTAAAGACCTCGATCATATCCCAACTGCTCTCTTCTCTCCAAGGAATACATGTTCATCTCCTCAAGTTTCTCCTCATAGGATCTTTCCCCAGACCATGTATCATCCTTGTTGCCGTCCTCTGGACCTTTTCCAGGAGGGCAATGTCCTTTTTCAAGTATGGGCACAAAAACTGCACGCAATACTCAAGGTGTGGTCTAACCAGGCAGTTGTACAGAGGAAGAAGTACTTTCTGTTTCCTTGAGGTTATCCCCCTGGCAATGCACCCAAGCATTCTATTTGTTTTAGCTGCAGCCCTTCTACACTGCTCAGAGTTACTCATTCTGGCATCCTTGATTCCCCCCCCAACCAAAAAGTACTTATGATCAGGGTTCCTAGGCCCTAAGTGGAGAACACTGCATTTCTTGGCATTAAACCTCAGTGAATGGGATAAACTTGACCAGGTTGCCTTTGGCTAGAGGAACACAACAGGGTTGCCCCTGTCTGCACTTCTGTTTGCACTTTTACAGAGCCCCTCGTGGTTAAAATCAGACAAACCAAGAGTGTCAGTGTGACATTGGTTAGGTGGTGAGAAGCATTAAATTTCTTTATATGCAGATGATGCCCTGATTTTTCTAAGGCAACCAGACACCTCTATACTGGCACTACAAGATATTTTACAAAAGTATGGAGGGATCTCTGGGTATAATGTGAACTGTGATAAATCAGAAGCTATACTAATAAGTGGTTCACTTCCACCGGAAAGTAGGAGGAACTTGCTCTTCACCTAGGTCAAAGATAACACAATCCGGTATCTCGGAGTATGGGTTATGCCCAGGGTCAATGACCTGTTTAAATTAAATTATGAAAAATTGCAGGAGGAAATTGCATCAGATTTAAAACGTTGGACCCTTCTCCCTTTTTCACTGGTGGGTAGGGTGGGAATATTAAAATTGAATATCCTGCCTAGATACATCTTTTTATTCCAAACTTTACCTGTTGGGATATCCACTAAGTTTTGGAAGCATTTGGACAAAAGTCCGATAAAATTTATTTGGTTGGAAAAGATCCAGACCTGAACACATGAAACTTTCCTTGCCTAATGAGGAGGAAGGCCTAGGCCTTTCAGATTTTTGGACAAACTATTTGGTTGCACAGCCCCTTCCCCTGATAACATGGGCAAAGCAGAGTATAGAGTCACGGTGGTATACCATGGAGAGAGCCGAGGTTTACATGATCCCATGTCATCCTCTCCCTACCATGAAAATCAGTGGAGGAGACAGGTGTCTAACAGATGGATCAAACACTCCCTTAACATTCTACAACAGATACGAGCTCAAACCCATACACCCAATACACTGGGTCCACTTACATTTATCATAGGGGATCATGATTTTGAGCCGGGATACATGGACAGGAGTAAGTAAGCACATTTTTTTATTTTTAAACAGGAAAACATGTCATTTGGACTTTACAGCCCAGTTTGCAAGACGGTCCTGTATACAAACCACAGTTACATAACACAATATAAAAATGCAAGATATTCAAATCAGTACAAAAATATTTATACACACAGAACAGACCCAAGAAGCAAAAAGCACAGAAACAGCAGGTATTAAATGTAACAACTACATGTAAAAAACACTGCATTCCTAGTAGCCTGACGGAATATTGAAAATTCTGTAATTTCCCGAACAGTAGGAGGCAGTGAATTCCAAAGCACAGCAGCCCTTGTAGTTAGGGTCCTGTCTCCAAACCCATTCCAACGTTTACCAAGTTGTATTTTGTTCAAGTGAACTGATCTATTCAGTACCCTCCTGTTTGTCCCCTTCTGAAAAGATGTTATGAAATTGAATGTACAGGGAAACAGAACCTCAATTTATGTGTTAATAAGCGACCATGTTCTCACGTAGCGTATTTCCAGAGGCTGCCAATCCAGTCTACTCAATAATAGGCAATGATGAGCTTAAAACTACATTTCAATATGTATCTGGCAGTTCTGTAATGTGTTTTATCAAGACGTTCTAAAACAGATTTGTTAACTGTTCTGTAAACCAACTGGCCATAATTTAAAGTTGGTATAACAATTTGTTTTGTGATCCTCTTTCTGTCAGTTTGTTTCAAACACCCTGTTCTTTTTAGGGCCCCTCATTTTTTATTCACTTTCCCTAAAGTACTAGTTATATGAAAATACAAAATCACACATGCCCCCACAATGCAAAGCATCATGGGCTGCATATGCAAATCACCACAGAATGTTATGCTGGTCCAACTTTAAGCAGAATTGCATGGTGCCGAAAGGCCTCTCACACAGTTTGCAAAGCGTGCTAACAGAAGACATAGGCACGTGTTTCGTCCTACCAGGACTCATCAGTATGCCTCGTCTGTTTGACACCCCAGTGGAATGGACCAGCTACCTTTAAGGCAGTCGCCTTGGATATATTGTGGTGAACCCATTAAAATAAAATATTTAAAGACAAGATTTGGACAACATCGAGTGCAGGACCATGAAGCCAGCCGTTTCAAGAAAATACAACACACATGCCCCACAATGCAAAGGCATCATGGGCTGCATATGCAAATCACCACAGAATGTTATGCTGGTCCAACTTTAAGCAGAATTGCATGATACCGAAAGGCTCTCTCACACAGTAAGGCGCACTGCCTTAAGGGTAGCTGGTCCATTCCACTGGGGTGTCAACAGACGAGGCATACTGATGAGTCCTAGTAGGACGAAACACATGTCTATGTCTTCTGTTAGCACCCTTTGCAACTGTGTGAGAAGCCTTTCGCACCATGCAATTCTGCTTAAAGTTGGACCAGCATAACATTCTGTGGTGATTTGCATATGCAGCCCATGATGCTTTGCATTGTGGGGCATGTGATTTTGTATTTTCTGAAACTTGGCTTCCCAGCCAAATGCCTTTTGGGTAACCTTGCCTCAGTGTTTACACAGAGGTTCTTTTGTCTTTTACTAGTTATATGTTTTGTAAAGGACAATTCTGTATCAAAATGACCCCTAGATAGCTGTAGCTATCCACCATTTCCAAAGTGGTGGAATTCTGAGTTTGAATCAAGTTTTTCACCCTTTACCCCCTTCACCTTTTTTGAGGAAAAGTGCATCAGTCTGGTCTTTTTATGTTCATAAGCAACTTCGACCTGGCGAACCACACCTCAATGTTTGCAAAATCAGACTGCAGATTAAACTGTAATTCATTCATATTCTGACCTGAGGCAATTATAGCAGTGTCATCAGCTTACAGCCTTACAGCTGTACGTGTTGCCACATTGGGCAAGTCATTATTTAAAATAAGAAATAGCAGGGGGTCCAGCTCAGGGAATGGAACAGAAGGGCACTAATCAGGTTTACACAACTAGTTGAGAGTGACCACTGTGTAGCATTTCAGGAGCTCCAAACTAAGAATTCATTGGACAGTAGAGACTTCTACAGATTCCTGCAGATACAGAGTTGCTTGTTAGAGAACACCAGTTAAGGTTTATTAAATGAGAGATGACCAAGTGGGAAGAGTTCTTATACTGGTCCGCAGTTCTTGCAGACAGATCAAGTACATCTCTGTGATGTACCAAGTGCTTTTGAAAGAGGGAGGACTCCCTCCTGGGCTTGAAGGAAAATGGAAAGAAGAATCAGGGGTGGCCAATGGAGAGCAGCCACAGGGCTGCAAAGTGCCAGCATCCCAGAGTTAGAGACAATTCCATTGGAAAATTAATGGGGTCTTCTATGGTCCCACCATTATTAAGCACTTTGAGAGAACACTAACGGATAAATGCTGGACAGGGAATGGGAAAAGGGGATGCACGTACACATACTATGAGCTTGCCCTCAATTGACAGAATACTGAAAGCAAGTCAGACATGAGCTTTCAAAGATATGGGGGGTCCCAATGCCAGAAGACTACAAGCATTACTTATTAGGAATAAAGATTCTGGCAATACCCACCAGGGTGGGAGAGGAAGTGCTAAGATGCATGCTCATGGTGGTCCTTAAGGCCATAACAGCATACTGGTAGACCCAAAGGTGACAGAAATTGTGGAGGAGAGAGACAGACAGACAGACAGACAGACAGACAGAGAGAGAGAGAGAGAGAGAGAGAGACCTATATACATCAGGTGGGACATAATTACAGCAAAAATACAATTAACTGAGAAAAAATTTAAGGAGACATGGAGAGTCTTGGCAGTCTAGGTGAGCCAATCAGACTTCTGAATAGATTCACTTATTTGGTTGGGGGAAGAGTGCAGAAATAAACTGAAGGTTGAGTCAAATTGTACAGTCACATTGATTTGTGGGGGCCTGGTTGGGGTACACACACACCCCTTCCGGCCATTAGAGCACCGGCATTTGTGTGCCATCACATTAAAGCACAGATTTCAGGATTTGCACCCCCTTCCCGAGGTCTGCCTCCACTCAGAGTTAGAATCCTAAGAAAAGGGTGGGGTGGGGGCTTAGCCTTCTATAAAAACAGGGGTTGGCAAAATCCCGACTTGGTGTCCTGATGACCAGGCACACTAATGCCGGCACTGTCAATGGGTGGAACCCATGCACACTTATGCTTGTTTATGTTTTTTTTGTTACTTGATAAGTTGTATGTTTGTAACTGTAAATAAGAGAACAAGTAGATAACTGAGCACAGTAATGTAGAATCTGAAATACATAGTAAAAGTGATCAAATGCACATGCCAGGAGGGCTTATTATGGATTAAGAACACAAATTTATTTACGACTATGAATCCTTGTTAGGGGAAACTAAGCCAAACCAGTTAGACTTGGAAACCCATCCCAGAAGATAAGGCTGTATCTCTATAGAGGCAAGCAAAAACCTTAATCAGGATCAAACCTACAGGTAATTAATTATTCTCTTTTCTGTAACTCCTAGAGCACAACACTTCAGAGAATGGGGTAAAATGGTGCCTAAGGATTACAAGGATTCATGTTAGACAAGGTGGGAGCCTAGATGGACTTTTCAACCCCTATCTGTGGATGTATTATGATTACCTCATATATTGTTAAATAGAATGTAAAGTTATTATGTCTGTACCTACACTTGTAGTAGGAAGTTAACCTGAAAGGTAATGTATTCAACATAGAAACATAGAATTTGACAGCAGATAAGGACCGCTTGGCCCACCCAGTCTGCCCATCTCCCTACCTACTGGATAAGCTGCAGATCCTAGTTAACCAGCAGCCTACTTATTCCTACCCCCACCCCCTAGAATGGCCTTATGACTGTCCCATGCATGCTTGAATTCCACCACTGTTTTTGACTCCACAACCTCCTCCGGAAGGCCGTTCCATGCATCCACAACCCTCTCTGTGAAAAAATACTTCCTTAAATTACCTCTGAGCTGCCCCCCCCATCTTCAAATTGTGCCCTCTTGTTCTTGCACACCTCTTTTTTTGAAAGATGCTACCCTCTTGGACTTTGTTGATTCCCTTGAGGTACTTATTATTGTTATCTTTTTATCTTAATAAAATCATTCTGAGTTAAAAAAAAATAAGTTTGTTGTGTTAGTCATTTTTGCATCGCAGGTAAATTGGTAGTGAGCAGACCATTTATATCTTTAATATAATTCAAGCTTGCTATGAGTACCAAATCATCTGCATACATGACTGGCATGCAATGGGCTAAGCACATATAGAGATTGTTTTTGTGCAAGGAGAAGAGTAATGGGTCCAAGAAAACCCCTTTTAGTACTTCAACAGTAGTAGGGGTTGGCTCAGAGAAGGAGCCACCAAGTTTGACCATCTGATGCTTACTGGTCATATAACTGCTGAACTGGGAGACACACACTTTGGTCAGATCTACACAGACTGCAGCAGTGAGACTGTCTCCACCCATGGTTGTGGCAATCTTATTAGTGCAGTAAGGAGAGTAGCTGTGGTACTATAGCCACTCTGAGAGCCATGTTGATGGGGAGGTAGGAGAGTCATTAAGTTACAATGATTCAGGTAGCAGGTGAGCTGGATTGAGAATGGAAAAGGAGTTGCCGTACCTTGGATACCTTGACCACTTTGAAGAAGAAAGATGGCTTACAAGTGGAATCATCAGCCAAAGGGGAATGATGAAGGCAGGCTGTGGACTGAGATGACAAAAATGACCCGGTGTACATGAAGAAATCACTGAAATAGTTGTTGAAGGTTGAAGGTATTAGCTATAGTAACCCTGGTGTTGCAGTTCACACCATTTATGACCAAACCAGACAGTACATGATTATTATTCCAACCCAAGTTTGCTTGATACTTTTCCAAAAATATCATGGACTACTAGTGGTGGAAGCAAGGAGGGTTTTGCAGTAGGCGGGTGGCATCATGGGTGCTTTTATTTTGCGATAGAGCCCTTTTGTAAACCAGCCTTAATTTTCTGTACTTTTCCTAATCAGAAATATTTCCAGAGGCCTTAGAACTCATCCACTAATTCTCTTGTAGGAGGGCTTTAAATATTTGTTGTAGAGCCTTTAACCCTTCTTATAATGAAAAGAGCAAATCTGTCCTCGAGTGTTAAAAGAGTGTTGAAATGTGAGCCTACAACCCTGCCTTCCCGTTTAACAAAATATTAGTAGAAAGTATGGTAGCACAGTACAGTACTGTTCACGTAATAGCAACCAACTGGCATGACTTTAATTTTTGGTTTTTTGTTTTTTAAACAGTTGATCTGTATGAGCGGATAGAATATCATCAAGGTAAGACCATTTGAAATATTTAGGCATCAGTATTGGCCTTCTTGGGTGTGCATTGTATTAGTGGCATATTGGCCACTAGGCAGTTAGTGAGTTAAAGGAAAACGACATGCTAAAATTATAAATCCACATGTCGTGCATCGGGTTTTTGTTTCTCTGATTGTTCCCTATGTCTGTGGCAAGGTTGTTTTTATTTTTTTATTACTTTACCCTTCCAGTTTTATGGCCCCCTGCGGATAGCAATTCAAGCTTATTTTATTGTTGTTGAACTGTTAAGATTTTCCCAGAATGCCTCTGGGAATGATGTCAGACCTACTAAGAACCCAGGATCCTAATTATAATCTAGCCATAACATCCGGCATGCTGGTAAGTGCTATGCTTATCTCTAAGTCCAAAATATTGCATAAATGCTCTTTTTGATCTATACAGTAAATGGATGTGCGTGTTCTCCTTTCTTAGGTAGTAGCTTGCTTTTGATGGATTGAAGTCCTCCCTCCCAACAGAAAGGTCTGTGCTGTTCTAGCTTGCTTGGTTCTGCATTTTTTTTAACTTTATGCTTATTATATAAAAAAAACACAGTTTTGTCACAAGCATTGAATTACAATAAAATAACTATATTCCATGAGGGCACCACTCCTCTCAGTATTCACTATCAATTCCTTCAAATGCTTTAAGATACATCCTTTGCGGGGAGAATAGGAACAAATATTATTAGGAAATCCAATACACATGTAGCTGCAAATTGAGTCCATGAGTTGCATGATTTAAATTCCAATAGTTGATAAAGATAAACTACAAAGTCCTCCTCCTCATCCCCCAGTGAAGGAGGTATCTACCACACTATCTAAGTAGTGAGGCACAAAACGTGCCCTGTCAAAGTAAAACACTTTCCTTCAGAACCCCACTTACATAAGTATATAATTTATGTGCATCTGTTCTATGGCAAACAACAGTAACTTTCAGGAATCTGTTTAACTATGTGCATTCCCCTGACATAAAACTTTCAATTAGTAAATGTTTAGCAACATCAATAAAAGATATAAGGCTCCACTAGTATATGGCAATACAGGTACAATAAGGGTAACTATAATTATTTAACATAACTCGGCACACCAGTGAGCCTGATGTGCTAGTGGTGCTAACAACTCACCACTTCGGGGTAATATATTATTTATTAACTATAGTCCCAGTCTCTGGTCTGATTGTACCCCAAAATAGCAATCGTCCCTCACAAAAAACCCACCTAAAGTCCAAAAGTTACAAGGGTCTTCAGGAGGCTTCATTGGAGGAAGAGCCTTCTTGCCCCTGTTCCTTGAGCCTGGGCACCGCATGTCCCTGCACCCACTTCAAGGCCTCATTAGGGTCTTGAATAAATACACTCTGCTGTGATGAATAATTCACAGACGGGCTGGAAAGATAAGCCCGTGGGAAAATCCTACCTCCCTGAACATGGTCCTTGCTCTGTCTTACATCTTTCTTTTTTGACAGGTTGCATAGCCAATATTAGGAAACAACCTGACCTGTTCCCCATTGTGAAGAAGAGACCTCTTATTTTGTGCAAGCACCAGGATATAATCCCTCGATTCTATCCCATCTGTTATGACCACCACCGCCCTGGGAGCTTCTGGGTTGTCTGTTCTTCCGCAAGGGGTCACCCGGTAGGCCTTTTGTAATCATTGGGCCTGATCGGAGACCTCCTCCCCAAATTGTTGTACCAGTCAGTCTTTAATGAAAAGGAGGAGATGGTCCCTCTTAGTTTCCTCTGACAGACCCAGGATACAGATATTCACCACCTCTCCTGATTCTCTAATGTTTTGAGGTGAGACTTCAAGTGAGTATTTTCTTTCATCATCATTGCCACTGCCTCCATTGCTGAATCAGCCTGTTTAGAAGCTTTGGCCAATGCTCCTTGAATGGCATCATTGGTTGCCTCAATTCCATCCACTCAGTTAGTAAGGGCATCAAATTTGTCTGAGAGCCCTGCGACTGATGCCATGATTTTATTGAGCTTCAATCCGATCATTTGGAGGGACTCTTCAGGCGATGTTTCCCTTGGTTCAGTGGCTAGGCCTGGATGAGACCTCATGGCAGGCAGTCTTGGTTGATTTTTAGATCTTGCATCCTCATCTGCTATCTTATCTCTATGAGGGTTACCCAGTTCAATAAGTAGGACTTCAAGTTACAGTTGGCACCAGTTTTTACTCAGCTATGGTGCCTAGAAACAGCACGATAAGTTCAATATTTGTAGTATAATGGTAGAGCTCTAATGGGAAGCAGCCATCTTGCTTGGGCTCCACAGCACCCCCTTCAGTTCTGCATTTTTGTTATTACAGATTTATTTTAGCCATTATATTCAGTCATTGACATAACCCAAAAGTTAAAAGAGAACACCACCCAAATTGCAAGTTAAATGCCCTCATAAAACCTCAGCATTACTTTTATTATCATAGTTATGTCTGTGTGCCCCATCCCTTGCAGATTAGACATTTGTCTTGTTCTGATGTCTGCCTGCCTGACTTTTTGTGAGGGAGGGCTACAATCTACCAAAAGCAAATAACGGAGAAAGGAGAGCTCCCACACATTTATAGGACAAGATGAGCAATTCAATGTTTTGTACATGGAGATAAGCAATTAGCAACAGTGACACTGAATGAGTACTATGGATATATAATCACTAGATTATAACTAGAATCTGTGACAAGGTTGACTAAGATCCCGTCCCATTAGTTATTCACAAGGAGTTAAAAGCAAGGACCTGTTCTATCCTCTCCTTTAATGTATTTTGTCATTCTGATTGCTATCTCTCTGCCTTTGCTTGCCATTTCTGTCTTTTCTTCCTTATTGCTTATCTGTGGTTATAACATATATGTGAAATTGAACTTGGATCCCTTTGTTTGCCAATGTATACTGTTGTATTGTTAAAATGATTGCAAAAAGTTATTTGGAACTCAGGGGTTATCTCTGATATGTTGTTTAACCTCCACCAACTCTTTTGCAGAGTTGTCAAGAGGAGATTAGTTTTAAGACACCATGCTCTATTTTTTTGCATCTGCAAAGAAACTGAAGAAGTTCTAATACATGTTGTGAGAAACAGGATGCCTCTTAACAAGCTCAGAATGCAGAAATTAATTACCAGGCAAAGACTTTTATAAAAAGAGCAGCAATGTTTATAGAGAGAGAGAAATAGAAATTTAGAATTAGAGATACCTCAGAGGAAGGACTTTAAAGAGTTAGTGTACTGCTTGGAATTAATACTAATGTTCAGATGCTGTCAGCTATCACTTTCAGTATCTGAAGTATTTTTATTTTCTGTTTGCTAATTAGAAGATTTTCACCTGGCAGTACTGGGGTGATGTGTGGAGCAGCACTCTGGAGGAGGAAAAGCAAGCTCTGTTCCTCCCACTACATCATCAGAAATGAGACCAAACACCTTGAGGTACCACAATCTTTGCAGCCTGAGTAGCAACTTCCACAGGCTACCAAGCCAAGTGCAGGAAATTGTGACATCACTAATAACCAGGAGAGCCAGTCCCTGCTGTTTCATGAAAGTGAAACCTGGCAGTGAGAAATGTTTCTCATTGGTTGCTAGTGATGTCATAGTCAGTGTGGTTTCAGTGTTGATCTAGTGGGATGAACAGAACTGGCTTTTTTTTTCCTCCAGACAAAGTGCTGTTCCACACATACCCCAGTACTGTCAGGTTGAAAATCTTCAATTAACAAACAGAAAAGAATAAATGCTTGAGATCTAAGAGTGATAGCTGGCTATATCTGAAAGGTACAGTTAATTGCAGGCAGTTTCCAGGCAGTACACTAGCTCTTTAAAACATTCTGTACGTTTGTTAGGTTTGCTTACATGCATGTGCAAGAAACATAGTGTCACCATACAAAGTTTTGTAGGTGTGCCACCTCACTTCCAATGCCCTACTCCTTGTCACAGGCGTGGCCTCACTGCACCAATAAATGTTTGAGCTGTCTATGACAGCAGTTCAGATTCAGTGGCATACAGTTCCAAGCAAAACACTGCTATAATCAGTGGCGGTAACGTGTAACTGCCGTCGGCAGTATGCAAAGTGCCTACATGTCAGCACTGCACTGGAACAGCTGTCATAGACAGTTCTGTCCCCCCTATAACAAACACCCAAGTAGCACGCTGGGAGCCCACCCCAGCGTGCTCATGCGCTCCCTCCCCCACACACACTGTATGGCAGACGGGGGTTCCCAATACCCCATCGGCTCCGCTGCACCCCCCCAACAGACTTCCAGGTGCCACGCTGGGAGCCCACCCCAGCGTGGCAACAGTCCATATGGCCGACGGGGGTGCCCAATTCCCAATCAGCTCCACTGCCCCCCCAAACAGCCTTACAGCTGCCATGCTGTGAGCCCACCCCAGCGTGGCAAAAGTCCTGCGTCGTCTTTCAAAAAACAAAACAAAAAAAACCCCATAAAATCACCTGTAAGAAAAAATGGTCCCGCGCTGACTGTCTTGCACCCCCTCCCCAACTCATGCCCACCCTCTGAGTGCCCCACCTCCCCACACCCCCACATCACCCCAAACTTACCTCCAGAGTCTGGCGTGATGATCTTCGGTGGACTGGGAACACTTCTGCACTCTTCAAAGCCGACCTGAACTGAAGAAATGCCGTAAGCTGAATAATGGCATAAATAGACTTATTTCAACTTTGGTACATATCTTGGGCATTTTGGGAATTGTTCACACAATTTTAACATGGGGTTCTTGGGACTCCACCTCATGAACTCAGTCACTGTCATTTTGTTATTTGGTCTTGAAATGTGATTTTGCAGTCACTGGAACCACCTTTTGGGACTGATTTACAAAATGACAGTATCACAGTTCATGAGGTAGGCCCCAAAACCCTATGTTGAAAATTTGGTGAAAAAATTCCCCAAAATGACTTTTTATGGCGTCGTTGCTGTAGTTCTCACATAAGCTTGTAACTTTGAGAATTTGTAATATTTTCACTCCAGATTTTCATCATTGCCATTTTACTACACCTCTTTATGAACAGTACAGCTGTCATTTTCACATCTCACTCAAAATGTGTTTTCGCACATGTAGAGCACATTGGCGCAGTCGGTTTGCAAAATCAATGTTCAGGACACATTAAGAAAATCACAGTGACACTGGTCATGAGCAGAGGTGTTAAAATGGCTATGTTGAAAATTTGGTGACAAAAGTCCATAAAATGGCTGTGTGACGTGCGTGCATTGCTCAATTTCCACGCACCCTCGTAAGTTCACGAATTTGTAATATTTTCAGTCCAGATTTTCAACATTGACATTTTTTCACACCTCCTTATGAACAGTGCTGCTGTCATTTTTCACACCCTGGATGAAATGTGTTTTTGCACTTCCAGCGAGAATAGTGTGGTCGCCTGAGAAATTAGTGCTTGGGATAGATTAAGAAAATTACAGTCACACTGTTCATGAGTGAAGGTCCCAAAATGCCTATGTTGAAAATCTGCTATAAAAATCCTCAAACTAATTACATTACGGGTGTACATTGCGCAGTTTCTATGCACGCTCATGACTTCACCAGTTTTATATTTTACTCCAGATTTTCAACAGTGCCATTTTTACACCTCCTCATGAACAGTACACCTCTCATGTTTCACATCCTGTTCAAAATGTGTTTTGAACCTGTGGCACCAAATGGCACAGTCGCTGTGCAAAATCACCTTTCGCCTAACAAACTGATAGTGTCACTGTTCATGCGGTGGGGTCACAAAAAGCCCATGTGGAAAACTTGGAGTAAAAATACCAGGAAACGCCCAGGGCATTAGGGTTTTCTACCATAACACCCTACCCTGTAGGGACTGACAGGTGTCAGGGGTGTAACTTGGGATTGTCGACAGTAATGCTCATTCCATTGCACCCCCTGCCCCCACTCTCCAGCCAGTGACAGGCATCGAGGTGCGGCTTGGACCCTTTCCCCCCAGAGTTCACCCCATTTTCCTATACTGCGCCCATTTCAGTATATTTCCTTATGGAATGAGGTGACTATAAAGCCAAACACCTGTACATAATCTCGATAATTTGTCAGTGTCTGAAGGGTAGGGGTGAGGTGAAATGTTGTGACCGCCATGGTGACAAACCTAAAGGCACACCTCAATGCCCGGCCCATCTCTGCAGGGTGAGGGTGGAGTTGGCGCCAGTTCAGTACTTCAATGCCATTCCTATACTGCATCTGTCTAACTCCTGCACTCCCACTGCTAATGCTAGCAAGCAAACATTCGCATTGACAAATGCTTGTTTTATTTTTATTGTTATTGATATTTTATTACTGCTCCTAGTTTTTCCTATGCTTCATGACCTATGTCTCGCGACAGATGGTGTCAGACTATGGGATGTATGCCATGTGTACTCTAAGCAAGGAGTTTTGTGCGTGGGTACTAGACATGGTACTGGGAAGCATAGAAGAAAGATAAGGATCCTGCAACAGCAAGGCCAGGAGTGATTACGGAAGAATGGCAGTCAAACTAGAAGCAGAAACAAAAGCCCAAACTGAGACTGTACAGCTGGAACCAACGAAAGAAGAATGGGCAGTTGAAAGAACCTGACCTGAACCTGACCAGCCTTTCTGCTGTCTTCAAATGGTGGGCTATACAACAAAGAGAGAGAGAGAGAGAGAGAGAGAGAGAGAGAGAGGGAGGGAGGGAGGGAGGGAGGGAGAGAGAGAGAGAGAGACAGAGAAGCAGAGAAAAGAAGAGATGCAGTGACATGAGCAGCAGAGAAGAGATGCAGTGACAGGGGCAGTAATGGCTGGATGCCTTGTAAGTTATCAAAGCTGAAGCTGGAGGATCTGGCACAGGCCCAGAAGAGCACCAAAATACAAACAACTCAAAAGACATTAAACTTACAAAGTTATGACCCACAGATGATATCAAAGCATACCTCACAACTTTGAAAGGGTTACAGCAGCCCCTGCCAGTGACCAAAGAATCAATGGGCTAACAGGTTGGTACCTTACCTGATAGGTAAAGCCCAACTTGCCTACAGCAATATGGACTCTGCAGAGTTAGAAAACTATGACCTTGTGAAAAGAGAAATCCTGAAAAAAACATGATTTCTCACGAGAGACCTACAGGCAAAGATTCCAGTCCTTGAAGTACCACTCAGTCGACAGTCCATGAGAAACCTTCACCCTTCTCAGAGAACTCCACATTAAAAAGCTTGGAATTAATAGTAATTTTCAGATACAGTCAGTTATAACTTTCAGTATGTGAAGTATTTTTTAATTTTTTTTTTGTTTGTTTGTTACTTAGAAGATTTTCCACCTAGCAGTACTAGGGTGATGTGTGGAGCAGCACTGTCTGGAGGAAAAAAAAGTCAGTTTTGTTCCTCCCACTACATCATCAGAAATGAGACCAAACACCTTGAGGCACCACAATGCTTGTAGCCTGAGCAGTGACTTTCACAACCTACCAATCAAAATGTAGGAAATTGTGACATCACTAATAACCAGGGGAGAGCCAATCCCTGCTGTTTCATGTGAAAGTGAAACCTGGCAGTGAGAAATGGTTTTCTTTGGTTACTAGGTGTGTCATAGACAGAGTGGTCTCAGTGTTGTTGTAGTGGGAGGACCAGAACTTACTTTTTTTCCTCCAGAGTGCTGCTTCACATATCACCCCAGTACTGCCAGATGGAAAAATGTTCTAATTAGCAAACAGAAAAGAATAAATACTTGAGATATAAGAAGTGATAGCTGACAATATCTGAAAGTTACAATTAATTGCAGGCAGTTTCCAGGCAGTACACTAACTTTTTAAATGACCCCAACCAGATGGCAAACCAGTTCCACAGATCACTGACATATTTGCATCATAGCAATTCATAAAACATCCTAACCTATGCCTTGATGACAGGATCCTGTGCTATCAGTGGATCTAATTGACATCCATCCTAGAAGAGGCATTCTGGGAAAGTGCTCACAAACCAAAGGCAATACAGGAATCCTACCTGGGGACCCTCAATAGCCATAAAACTGGCAGGGAAAAGTAAAAACAAACAAAAAAACCACCTGCCGTGGGCACAGGAAACAAAATGCCAGGAACAATTAGAGAAACAAAACTCATGTACCTGTGTTTTTATAATGTTTGTATGTAGTTTTCCTTTAAGGTAACTAAAATATGAGATAGTAGGACCACTGATTGATATTTGAGGGCATTCTAAGCAACAAAAGTGGAGACAGAGCGCTAGAGAAAGGGAAATGTTTTACTAGCATTTTAAAAACACATAACACCCTATTTTTTGGGCACCTGTTTACCTTATAACATGTTGTGTGACTGATGAGATTACCTGTCATCGAGGCATAGGTCAGGAAGCATAGGAAAAACCAGGGGCAGTTATAAAATTTATAAGTGGCATTTTATTATTATCAATAACAATAAAGTAAAAAAAATGTACAGAATGTTTTAAAGAGCTAGTGTACTGCCTGGAAACTGCCTGCAATTATTTGTAACTTTCAGATGTAGCCAGCTATCACTTCTTAGATGAGATGATCAGTGAGGTTTGGGCTATTGTTAGACACTGCTTAGTCAGGCCATCTGGTGGCCCACCGGTAGCACATTGGGCAACCCTGAATTGGGAGTATACTCGAGTCTTGCAGCTGTGCTGCAGGTGGTATCCCTAACCAGGGAGGAAGACACTGCTCCAGAAACCCCTGTGGTGGGCTGAGGAGCCAGCCTCCACACAGGGGATGTGCTGCATGCATGTGATGCCCCCAATAGGATGTGTACAGCATCAGCAGAAGGGTAGAGGGTTCATGTTGTAAAGGCCCCACACAACAAACATCCCCCACAGTGTTCCTAGTCACGTAGATATGTACGTGAAATATGCAAGGAATTAGAAGCACAAGTACATTGGCAAGCCTCTGCGGGTACATGTATGCAAGGAAATCATTGGCTCCACTATACTTTACACAGAATAGATGGCTGCAGTCACAGAACTATACCCTCCAAAAACAGCCATGGAGAGTACAGGGCACCCCCAAACAGCAGGGCATCATGGGAACTCTGGTCCCCCCCACCTAATTGTATACCTTGGTAGAGGGTGGACCCCATCTTGAAGACCTTACCATAGGGGAGCAAGCCTTGGAAGACACAAATAAACAGTGATTGGTGCTGGGTCTGGGTGGTCAGTGGAACAGCCTTAAAAAGGGAACTGCAGTGTTTTATCACTAAAATAATGTATGGAGACAGTCAATTAACCTGTGATTTCTGCAGTCTTACAACCTGATAATCCCATCAATATGACGTCAGTATGCTGCAAACCTTGCATTGGGATGTCACATCGATGGGATTACAGAATAGAACACCACAAGTAGAGATAGTTCCAAACATGGAACGCTAATCAGTTAGCATACAAAAAGTCAGCAGTCCCACTCATTCAGTCCCTGAACCACCACAGTACACATTGCGATGGATAGCAGTACAGCCCCCCACAATCAGACAGACAGGCTTTCATAGACGAGCAGAAGAATAAATGTACAGTAAAGAAAACTGTATCTGACATCCACATGATACAATCTTACCTTTCAGACGTCCAGGAAATTCATACCATTGCTTCCATTCCAGCTGCTGAACTTGATCTGCATCTTGCTGAGTTCCTGTATAAAATAAAGAGAAATGATGGCTCAGAATACAAGCCAGGAACTCTGAGGGAATTACTGGCATTGTTGACAGATATTTGACCAGGCAAAATTACGGACACTCTGTGTTCGTGGTAACACCGAGGATTTCAAAGAAACATTAAAAACATTGGCAGCTAAACAAAATTCTTAAAGAAACAGGGTAGGGAAGCAAGCTGGACAGGGCTGAGGCATTGTCTCCCAGTGACATTGATTAAACTGTGTGACATCCATACACTCTGCCTGCATAGCCCGACTGCCTTGATCCACGTGATATTTTTCAACAATGGACTTTATTATGCACTGCACTCAGCAAAGCAGTATAGCCTGAGGTGGTCAGACCTAAGACTCCTACAGGACAGTGATGGTAATGAATATTGTGAATATTTAGTTTAGTTTAGTTTAGTTTATTGTTCTAGGAATTACTACCTTTGAGCCAGAGTCTCTTTTACAAAGGTTCCACGTCAATTAGGTACAGTACAAAAGGTTACATAGATAACACAACAATTTGTGTTGTGTCAAGAGCAAGAAACATATACAAATACATATCAAATCATTTGTGCAAAAGGACATGAGATATCAATAATCACATTATTATTACAAGAAAGAGGTCATGCCAGATTAGGAGAAACAAATAGGGAAAAGTCCAGAACAGAGAGGGTAAGTGAAAGGTGTGGGGAGCAGACAATAGCAGGAGAAAAGGTTTCCCAAACATGTCTTTGTCAAATAACGGACAGGGTGGGTAGTGAGAAAATAGGAGGTTTAATCAGGGCAGTCACAGGAGCTGGAGGTGACAAGGTGAGAGAAAAGCCTTGATTTGAAAATACCTAGAGAGGTGGAGGCAGTAATATGAGTGCTGAGGGCATTAGCCAGCTGGGGCACGATAGGCAAATGATCTTTGTCCCTGAGAAGTCCGCATCGGGGACTTGGAGAGACTGGTGTTCTGATCTTCTGGTAAAACAGGTGCTAGCGCCGGGCATAACAGGTCTTGGATACAGGGTGGAGTGAGGCCCAGAGTGGATTTTTCGCCATCAGGCAGGTAAGGTACTTTATCCGGTTTGCGAGTTGCAACCAATCTGAGTCAGCATAGAGTTCACATGTGTGGGTACGTCGGTGTGCACCAGTGAGCAACCGACAGGCCTTATTTAGGGATGTTGTAGTGCGACTAAGTGCTGTAGTAGTGGCAGATCCGTATATAACCAAGCCATAATCAACGACTGAGATGATAGAGGATTGGATGGCAATCCTCAGTGCAGAATGGGTAAGAAGCTGTCGGTTCCAATACAAAATCCCAATTCGCTGATTAATAGTTTTTGCTGTACTATCAATGTGAGTTGCAAAGGTTAGGCCTTGATCAAAGTTGATTCCAAGATATTTGAAAATTGGCACTTGTTCAAGGGTATTTCCTAGGTGTGTATTAATGGTGAGTGGGACTTGCCGCTTCTTGTTTTGTGGGTTAGAGAAGAGCATGGATTTAGTTTTTTTGTGGTTTAGAACCAGCTTATGTTCAAGGAACCACATCTCAACTTTGGAAAAAGCATGCCGAAGGTTGAGGCGTAAGAGGTTCGGATCTTTGAGTGGCAAGAATCACGGCATCGTCGGCATAGAGGATTATTTTTCAGGGCAGGATTTGGGGAGGAGTTTAGGAAAAGGCTGAAAGGAGGGGCCCAGGATGGATCCCTGGGGAACTCCTGAGCGAACCGGTTTTGAGTCTGAGAGAACTACAGCTACTTTTACAGATTGAGAGCGCTGAGCAAGGTAATTTTTACCCAGTCACCAGGACCCATGGAGCCCTAGGGATAATAGTTGCTTGATAAGTAGGTCATGGTGAACTGTATCAAATGCTTTGTTAAGTCAATGTAGACTGCTCCAGTTAGGTTTCCTTTGTCCATGGCATTGTGGATTGCTCCTGAGAATTCAAGTAGGGCAGTCGATGTGCTGTGCCCTTTCCTAAATCCATGCTGCTGAGTGCATAGGATGTTGTGCTTTTCCAGGTAGTCTGAAAGTTGGTCCGCCACCAAGCGTTCAAGGGCCTTAAGAGAGGTGGTAGTATTGATATCGGGCGATAGTTACCAGGCAGTGACTTATCACCACTTTTGTGCACCGGAGTGACAACTGCAGCTTTCCATTTCCTAGGGAATTGGCTGTAGCAGAGGGAGAGATTGAAAATTTTTGTGAGGGGGAGCAGTACTTCCTCCAGAGTGAGGGACAGAAGTTTAAGGTCAATAGTGTCAGCTGTTTGAGGGACTTAGAAATAGCCTTCTTTACATATTTATAGACTTCATGTGCCTTTACTAGTTTGAAATGGAAGGGTGGTTTGGTTGGAGGCAGTAGTAGAAGTAGAAATTGAGGGTCAGCATCAGTGAAGAAATCAGATGAGAGGACACCACTAAGGTCCGTGAAGGTATAATTTAGGGTGTTTGCAATGATCTCTGGGTCTAATGTAGTGGTTCCATCCATATTCATTATTGTAAGAGAGGATTTGGACTGCTGACCCATGATATTCTTTATGTTGTCCCAGAAGGTTTCCTTACCCCAGGAGTATGCAGCTTGCCAGATGAAAACTCGTACTGGTGAGAATCCTAGAGATATTAGGGCAGTAAAGCCCAGAATGTATGCCAACAATGCGATGCCTGAGCGGTGCCCCATCAGGGCCTACAAGCTGTACAAGTCACACAGACCACCCGACTTGCTAAATCCAGATGCCCCCTTTTACCTGACGCCAAACATAAATTTCAAGCCTGTACTATCCCTCTGGTTTAGACGTATGCCACAAAGGGAGAACAAGATTCGCAACATAATGCATGTAATCAAAACATCAGCTGGGCTTCCAAGCGAGAAGCGCATAACTAACCACCCGACAAGAAAAACGTCGATCCAGTGACTTGTAGACAGTGACATGCCCCTGACTGAAGTTCAACAAGTGTCAGGGCACCGCCACTACAATCTATTAACAGTTATTCTCCTGAGTGATGCAAAGCAGAAGAGAAATTCAGAAATATTTGGACGCTCAAAGTCACAATGACCATTGTCAGCCCTCAAACAGCAGTGCACATCCCAAAACAGTTGTGGCACATGTACCTACACTGCAGAGAAACCCACTGAGCGAGCTAGGTGTTAACTTCAATCTTTTTGGAGAAGGAATCACTGTAATAGTCAATAACAACTACCATGGCAAGCAAAAGCATAGAAGGATCTCAGTGGTCAGTGACTCCTCCTCCTCCGATGAAGCTTAGAGAGAATACCAGCATTTTTTGTCAGCCCTGCCGTATATCTTGATGTGTGTGTAAGAGTAGCTGTTCCCAGTAAAAATGCTTTGTTTTTTTCTTATTTAATCTCCCCAGGGCCACAATAAAACTTTGTGCTGCTCCCACAAACTCCATGTCTGTTGAACCATGCACAGCAAGAGGTGAAGTCGCAGACAACTACATTGCGCACATCAAAATGACAAAAATGGACCAACCGCAAATGTGCTGGATGCAGCTCAGACTTAAATTAGCCCTTTAGCAGTGTAATTAGGCATTTTTAAATAAAAACAAATGTTGCACTTTCATCCGGTGGCATGACTGTATTGTTGAGAGTCCATTAAATAAACGGGATGATAAGTTTTAACATTTTGGCAATCTGAATGCCGTGACGTGTTTCTGTTTATTTTTAAAAAGAACACGCTCCGTACACTATAAGAATAATGCTTAAAGTGTCTGTTAACCATGGAGGTAATCGCTCTCATGGTGCCGTTAAGAACACTGTAAACCTTCGAGCTGTGCTCTCGAGGTTTACTTAGTTGTCCTTGCAACCGCTCTAGGTGATTACAGCGTGGTTAACAGCCACTTCCTAGGCATTATCCTCTACGTTAAAAAGCACAACTGTGTAAATTTCCTTGTGCTTCTGTAAATCAGCTCTATGCTGTAGGGGCTATGGGTTGCAGTATTGTAAAGCTACGTTAACCTTTGTAATAATGTTATTCACCAAGATTGTAATAGGAGTCGTAATAATTTAAGCTAAGTAAGTTGGTATAGCAAATAAAGGCATTCGGTTTACCTTTCTCGCTGATTCATATGGAAGGATTGCTTTTTGACAGATACTTTTTGTACCGTATTAGCCACTACTAACCATTTTAAAGCACAAATTGTAGTGAGAAAGAAAAAGTGACTTATTGGGAATTGAATGTAGGCCCTGTAATAAAATCCCAGTACTCTAACCATTGAGCTTTAGGCTAACATGGTTGGAGCAGAGTGTTCATGGACACACTTCCTTTCTGTCTAACCACTGAGCAACAGGCTCACACGGCTGGTCCAGGAGATTTTCCTGGACCTTATCTTCACCAGTGATTTACACTGCTGGGTTCAAGCCAGAAGAACTGGGACCCTGTAGGAGATAAAAATCTTCAGGAGGGCCGGTGCTGAGGCAGACTGCATGCATGCATAGTACCACGAGACTAGCTCGCACTACGTGGCCTTTCTGCACAATGGCCTCACCACCCCAGTTCCGCTTTTTTCCGCTGTCGAATGCACTTCAGTGATACCATCACTCATCTGCTGGGAGTCAGATCTTCACATCTATAAGACAACAGTATTAGTTCATTTGACCTTTTAGCTGTGTATTATTTTCTGTTAGTTTAAGAAAAAAAAGAGGAAGATTTTTTCATCAGTTTTTCTCAGCCTCCACCAACAATGGCCTTGACCATGGACAGTGATGGTAGGGAGTCTCCTTTGAGTGCTGCTCTGGCAATGGGGCTGTGTCTCATCTGGTTCACTCCCCTCCCAGGGAAGGGGTCCGACCATGGGCAGCCCTGTGTTTGGAAGGGAAGACAGTCTTCCCATAAACACAAAAAGAAGTGGTTCTGTTTACGATCTAGGTCTGGACCCAGTACTGCTCGATCTTATGTTCTTCCTCTTCCTATCAGAAAGGAAGAAATGAAACTGTTCAGGGTCCCCCTCTGGTATGTCTGCTAAGAGATCTTCTACGTCTGGGAACAGAAGGCCTTCATCAGCATCATCTGTCTCTCTGGAGGCTTCTGTTTGCGTTCATTCCAGGTCTCGGGCCTGGAGTCCCTCTCTGTCCTCTTGTGGGGACTCCAGTGGGCAGTTTCACCACTAGGCAACTCTTATGGAGCAGTCGGTACAGCATCAGGATTATCTGACCCTCCCATAGGATCCGGTACTGGGGCTTTTGGGTCTAAGCTCCTTGGGACCACAGTTAGAGTATTCGACCCGGGTAGAGCATTTGGCTCCACCAGTGGATCCAAATTCCTTGATGCTGACCATGTAGCTGATGCTGGTTTCACATGCTGCCCTCCCTTGTGCTATCTCTTCACAGGAATCAGCACAGGTACCTTCTCCAGCCACTTCAGTGCTGGCTGGTCCTTGTGGGACTTTGGCAGCACCTTTTCCGATGCTGGCTCCTCTGGGGTCGGTTCTGGCATCAGCTCCTGTGGGGCCAGTGGGGAGTCCATTGCTGACTCTGTTGGGTCTGGTGCTGGCTCCATTGGGCCTGGCACTGTGGTCCAGTGTCGGCTCTTGTGGGCCCAGCACTGGGTCCACTGCTGGTTTCTTTGGGTCCAGCACTGGATTTGATGCTGACTTTGGTTTTAGTTCTAGTGTTGCCTGTCTGTCTGACTCCGAGGCGTGGGCAAGGCCTTACAGAGTTCACTCCTCTTCCAGTTACTTCTTCTGAGGGAGATTTGCAGGGGGGATGAGTCTGTCCCCAACCTCATTCTCTCTGAGGGTGGTGATGATGACACTTTCTACAGCCTGGAGAGCCAACCTGCTGCTCCTACTTCTGTCCCTCAAGAGGACTTCTCCTTCCAGACCTCACTGAGAAATGTGAAGACTGCTCTAGATCCCGAGACTTTGGCCCTTGACCCAGGTAAGTGGCTGTGTCTTGAGTGGCTTCTTGTTTCTAACATCCGAGCTAACCTCACACCACCTATTCCTCCAGCCTTTGAAACCCTTTCGAAGGCAGTGTGGGGTTAGGCCTGATTCCATTCCTTCTGTCTGTAAGATGATAGATTGTAAGTATATTCCTCCTAAGGACTGACCAATTTGGGCTTTTCAGTCTATTGCAGATAAAATTGTTATCCTTGCAGAAATGATAAGGCCATCCTTCCCCAAGAGGTTACGGCACATTCTATAAATGAGGAATCACATAAGATTGATACTGTGGAGAAAAGGGCTTTCATAGCTCTGAACATGCGACTAGCCAGCTACCAAGGTAATTTGCCTCAGTATGAGTGTGCCCTCTGGACCTCTCTTAAGTCTCTGGCTGAGTCCTTACCACAGTCAGATACTAAACAAAACATTCTTCAGACTGTCACACATGGTATGGAGTTCAGCAGTCATCAGTTAAAAGTGGCCATGGATGCATATGACATTGCTTCTCATGCTGCTACTGCCAGAATCTGCATAAGAAGACATTCCAGGCTATGAACCTCAGGGTTTTCCACTGACGGCCAGCATCAGGTTATGAATGTCCTTGTTGATGGCACTTACTTGTTCGGTCAGCAGGTGGAACAGTCACTGGAAGTCTCTCAGAAGACTAAGACAGCCATAAGATGTGCGAGACCAGCCCCTTCACACCCTCAAAGAGGAAGAGG